>OX454525.1:196364140-197772520 GCA_949715645.1 Portevinia maculata
TATTGCAACGTCAATTTGACTTCTGTATTCGGACTGATTAATGGCTGGGGATATTAAAATCTTCTTGCCCATTGCGAACATGTTATTCGTATGTTATGTAGATGCCGAGGCATTCCTTTTTATAACACAGGTACCTTCTGTTGGTCATTTTGCTACCTATCATAAGCAATCAACATTATTCCACTGATGTCTCTTTTTTTAGCCTTGACTGTGCAACCGTTTTTAATGATGAGATCTTTAAATTCGAAGGAATTACTTATTAGAAATATTGAATCTTCAGATAATGTAAAACTATAAGGGTGATCATTTTTAATATTGATGGTGTATTTATAAAAATCTTTAGACAATTGGCTTGTTCACATTTGGTGGAGGAGGGGTTTTATTAAGAGTAGGTTTATCAATGAAATTCTGAAAAATTAAAAAATGGTAATTTCAAATACATACATAAATAAATAATCGGCAATGACTTTCTATATCATTCGGAAACAAAAACTTCTTTACGACGGTCTTAGGGACCATTAAATTCCTTTTTTAATAATTTCCTTAAAGAAAGCCCTCTTAAGCGGAATGGACGTTGCAATGGATGAGTTGCAGCTTTATTATATGCAGGTATTCATCTCAAGCTTCATGCATCTAAATGTATGCGTATGATATATCCTTCGACTCGTTCTGCAGAGCTGTCCATTTTCCCACCATTTAAGTTTACAAGCCAATTGTGATTTCTTTTTTCAAGACCCCCAAGTGCGTGGAACCAGTCTACATAAATACCAACTAGTAGCTTGAGAATGGGCCAATGAAATTGCAGAGGAATGGGTATTCTTTTCATGCCCATAGGAATACGTATAAAAGTCCTGCAACTCCGGCCAATGTTAATTAAACTGGTGAAAATTAATTCGTAGCTAAATAAAAGAATTTTCTTCTCTTAGGTTTTTTTTTCAAAAAAAAGGCAAAAAAAAACAAAGGAAGCCCATTTTATTTGAACATCACAGGCCTCTTACTCGGTTTCTCTCGAATGTTGTTTTGTTATGCTTTTTTTTATTCAGGAATCTCACATTAAGTGTTCGCAAGGACACCACTCATGGAAAAGGGAACGTTCCCGAATACTGAAATTAATGATTGGTTATCAACACAAGTACCTGCATGTGATCCTGAAAGCCAAGGAGCCTCCTCCTTCACCCACTGTCCAAATCCATGAAAGTGTGCCTATGCAATGGAGAAATACTCTCCGACAGGGAAACCTTTTGAGTTTCCTGTTCACTGAAGTGAAATATTAAAGCGCGAAAAGTTGTTCTTGTGTCTTCCGCCCCCATAGATACACAAAGATTTGAGGGGGCTGCAATAAGGACAAACTTTTATGAGAGCGGGGGTCGCTGCTAAACATCAGGAACAGATTTTTCATGGTTTGCGCGGCTTTAGGGGGATAGCAATGAAGCAAGCACAAAACAAGTTTGAAATTTTCTGCGCTATCGGAGGAATTAACGATTGGAAGGAGGGATTGTGGCTGGTTGTACGAAGGAATATTGTATTCAAATTCCAAACGAAATACTCGAAAATTGATGACAGTCATAAATTATTGAGCAAATTCGCTGAGAAATAAAAATTGGTGCTTGGAGGGGGCTATAAAATATCTTCCTCTTGTTGTCAACTTTGACGGATTTGAGGATGGTAGCCCCTAAGAAGATTAACAAAACCATGGTGTTGTAGTGTGTGTGCTTATGTAAAAATATTATGGTTAAGTTTAGAAAATATAATCTACCTATATATAGAAGCCAACTAGAATAGAGCAGAGCAAAGACAGCTAAATGCCGAAATTTGTAAAGCAACTAATTTTTCATTTCAAGTTACTATAGAAATGGCAAATGGTGATAGATTTTATAATAACAGATTAAGGATTTGCAACGTAACAAATCCGATAACGGATGGTTTCCAGATTCAACTGAAAGGGGTTGAGCTAATAGGTCCGATTTATTCTGTTTGAGCAGACGCGCAATTATATTAGACCAAATGCGGTAACGGCAAGGCGTCTAGCGAGTCGCAACAAGCACACACGAAGCTTAAATTCGTTAAAACTGCTCTAGATGATATAGTGGGGAAGGAAGAAAAAAGTGTGCATTTTGGCGAATTCGCCATAGCGGTTTTTTTAAATAAAGATGTAGCCTTTTTTTGGGAGGAGAGTATACGTTATGTATTCAAGTGACAGGTTATAGCCACTTGGCGTGTCCGTCTCTCGCCATGAATACCACCCTGGAACCACTCTTTGCATTATATCAGGGTCGTGCCGTTTTTAAATTCGTACCAGGACGCCGTCGTGTAAGTCTTCTTTTTCCCAAGTCGTCTTTTTATTCTGAGTACATTTTCTATAACAGAGGATACTTGGTTCCAGTTCTGCCCAGTCGTTGACATGTTTGCGGTTATGTTGTCTGGAGTGATGGGTCCGATCAGAGATTGCAGTCCTCTTCTCTCCGCTTCTGATTCTGTTCGAAGAATGGTTGGGCCCTCCATTTCAGAGTCTCCGTACTGGCATGCAGAACTCCTTGCTTTCGCTATCCTGTGAAGGTAGGCTTTGAAGTTACCGTGCCCGGTTAGGAATTGGGTGACGCAGTAATCTACCTCTCCATGTTCGAATCCATTCTACTCTGCAACGTTTTTAATAAGCGGTCCATCGTCATCTGCTCTCTCGGTTTCACCGAGCTTGGTGAGCTCCGTGGTCTACTCGGTTGCCACTTCCACTCCAATTTCCATCTTTTTGTCATATGCGGCATATTTTTTCTGCCGCTAAGAGATCAATAGGGGTCACTCCCGCGAATTCGAGCACGGCTGGTTCCGACACCGTTCGGTATGAGTACGCAACAACGCGTAGAGCTCCGCGCTTCTGTACTGCAGCTCATTGCCTTCTGTATTTCTCTTGCCGCAGTGGGTCGGCCCATATCTCGCACCCATACAGAAGTATGGCTATTTCAGTTCAGTTTTCTTTGCGCGCTTCCGGTATCTCTTGTCGTTATTGCCGCACTGATTTCATCTGCGTACCCCACCAGGAAGGTGTCTTTGGGCATCTCCATACGAAGAATGTCGTCGTGAGATATGCTCCAGAGATCGGGTCCAAGGATTGATCCCAGTGCTGCTCCAGCGGTAATTTCTTTTCTACGAGAGCCTTCTGTGTTATCGCAAAAAAGCTCCCCGTTCCTTAGGTAGTCCTTCACCATAAGCGTTACTCGGGGAAATTAAAGTAGTTCTTAAGCGCGTTTAGCATGCCTACTATCTGGCTGAGTCTAAGACAGTCCTAACCACTTCATTAATTGCTTCAATTGTAGAGCGTTCCTGAAACTGTACTGTCATCCAGACAAGTCTGCAGGTCTTTCTACCGCTGCTGTGAGGCTTGGTTTCAACATTTTTTTAAAGAGCTTCCCCGCAGTGGTCTGTACGCTGAAAGAAGGAGCCTTTAACAATGTGGAAAGGAGAGCTATTAATGACGCCTTGATGAACGCAAACATAGAAATAGGCATCATACACTGAGTCTGTAATATGCTTACCGGCTGAAAAAAAGCTGATTGATGCGCAAAGAAGGTTAACAACCAAGGCTACCCCACAGGGGGAGTTATTTCAGCACCCTTCTGGGTACTGGTTATTGCCAATATACTGAAGAAACTTCAATGGGTATAAGTGATAATGAAGATTTGTAAGGGTTGTGATATGATATGTGGTCAGTATATTATTTTGGGAATCAGATCCCAAGTTCTGCCAACGCCTACTGGCCCACATGGCTCTTATGGCACGCTCTGTGACAGGCTTGATGTGCGCCTTCCAGTTGAATCTTTTATCGAGGACGACGCCGAGATCTTTGACCTCACTGGAGAAGCTTTATGCGGTGCCTTGAATATTGATAGGTTCAAAATGGCCCAATCTCCTTCTTGTTAAGGGCACTAGAACGGTTAAAGGAGAGTCTTTCATTTCTGTAAGCAAACGGACTTGTATGTAGAAGGATAGTTAATTTTATCCTATCCGGTCTCTAATATGAGCATCATCAATAAGCCTTTCCATGGTTTTGAGGTCTATACGAGGCGTGGGGATAAAAATCGCATTCACCTCTCTCCCGATAAATGGTATTGTCCCCAGCTGTAACTTGCTCTAAGTAAAGCAACAACTGGCGTCTATTACCCTCTGGGCTTTAAGTGGTTTGACAGAGCCTAGTGCCCATTTAAGTTTATCTGGACTTAATATTTTGCCAGATAACCTATTTCTATTTACTCTCATTTGCTACAAACACCCTGAGGTCAGTCGCGTAAGTAAGGTTTTAAGCGTGTTCGTGCAGTCCGACGTGTAGGTTCCATATATTTTCTTTAGAAACCCTACACATTTTTGTGATCTTTTCCAATAGCTTTATGGATACGCGTTGCTGCTGGCATGTCAGCAACGTTTTCGCAGCATTTTCCCCATGTCGCTCGTTCCGATCGTCTCAGTTCTGAGTTATATTTTGTGAGAGCGAATCTGTATTCTTCTCACATTTTTGTGTGTTTGGCTTGAATAAAGAGTTTTCTACCCTTTTTCCACAGTTAAGCAAGTTGGTCATTCAAACAGTTTACGTTTACTCGAACCGGTTTTCGTGGCACAACTACTATGGAAGGAGGTTAACAACACTTAATTAAGGTGGATTGCTGCTTCATCCAGGTCCCATATGTACTTAATTGATAAACCAAGCATATCCATTGTTGAGACGAAAAGTCCACGAAACATATTTCAGTCCGTCCATTTTGGATCATATCTGTTTGGAGCCTGTGTCATTTCGCCAGGTATTTCTAACCTAATATACTAATGACAATTCGGCTTCACATAAATTATAGGGAACTGCTATGATTCTGCAGATAGGGTATTTCTCGAGGGAAAGCATTTAGGTTTTGTGTTCCGTTTGATCTTTTGGATCAATTGGTTCCCCAGGTTATCCGCTTGTTATCACATGTCAGTTAAATCTTACACATAAAATGTCAGTATTGGGCTACGATTATTTTTTCAAATGAATTCCCGTATATCCGAAAAAAGCAAGAAGGTGCAGCTACAATTTTGCATATGGCTTAACAAATGGTTTAGGCCTAAGATCCTTTTCAGTTCTGCCCAAAGTTAAGTTCAACAATGGCGCAAAGTTTGGTTGACACCGCTTTTTCGATGACCCTATATATAGTTAATATTATGGCCAACTAAAATCATAATAATAATGTAAAATATTTGTAACTTCATTTTACTTGCATGTTAAGTCAATCACATGAACTTCTGTTTCTTTAAACGACCAGATTATGATCTGGAACAAGGGTTTCAAAACTTTTCCAGTTCAGTACGTCACAACTAGTCCCCTTGTGAGGCTCACTGTCAATATAATCAATTGAATTATATATTCAAATCATTCTACTAATACATAGGTTCGTTCCTGTCATAATGCGTTCTATGAGGAGGGGTTATCAATAAGTCAACACTAAGTAAGTTGCGCTCATAACAATCTTTCTTAAAAGGTAAGAAAAACGCCAAGAAAAATTGAGGTGTCATATTACCCACCAGTGGGTTTTTAAACTTTTTTTTTTTTTTTTTAAATTAAAGTATTTTTAAACCGCTTATTATATTTATGTTCTTTGTTGTTGTTTTGTAATTAAACAACGAATTTTTATATTTTTGTTTGAAGTCTAAATCTTTTTTTATTTTTTGAGTTATGGGGAAAATAAATAAATAGATCGACATAACTTTCAATGCTGATCACAAATATTAAGACTTATAAATGCCATCAATCAGTATTTAGGCATATTACACACTACGATTCAAAATTGTGCACCCTATCCGAAGGGTTTTAGGTTAGGTTAAGTTGAGGTGATTGTCAGCTAAAGGCACACACACTCAGCCCAATGTGAGCTCCATTGTGATACCGGGAGCAAAGGGTTTCTCTCACTACTCGTTAAACAAGTTGGAGCTTCTTATGAAGCGCGACCTCTAACGTCAGTGTTAGCCAAGTTGCTTAGATCATTAAGCAAGAAGGCTGCTAGATAGAGATTTCCTTTATGGGAGAGAGGAGGACAAGAACAAAGAAGGTTTTTCCATGCACCTACTGCAGAAGCGATTGAGTAAACGCCAAGCCTTGATGCGTGCCTTTTAGACTGTCTTGTAATGACAACTATAGTGCAGCTAATTTGCAGTCGGTTTAGTGAGATGAGACACTTAGAGCGTCGTAGGTCCAGCTTTGGCCAGATATGCTTAGTCGTTAGATATGTACTTGTCCACCTAAAGTTTGTTCTCTCGGTTACGAATAGCTTGAACAAAAGTTTGCATATAGCGATTGGTATACATAGAGAACCCTTATCAGGTAAAAGAGGTAATGTGGTGCTTTTTTTGGCGAGGTCATCTGCCCTACAGTTTCCTGGAGTGTCTCTGCTCCTCGGCACCCAACAGAGGTGAATATTAAACTGCTCCGTCATAATCCCGAAGAGATGAACGGCAATCTATGGATACGATAAAATTTGAAGAGACTGAGAACAAGGATTTAATCGCGGCTTGACTATCCGAGAAGATACAGATGTCCTTTAAGGATATCACATTTTACCTTAAGGCCAGAATTTCCGCCTGGAACACACTACAATGATTAGGAAGACGGAAATAGAGACTAAGATTTTGTCTTTTTTGAGAAAGGCCTCCACCTACCCCATCACACGAATTCTCGCGCACGTATCGTTACTTGGTTGGGTCAGAGTCCCACTGGCTTCCACACCACGAAGCGCCTAATTTAAAAATGTAAAAATTATTGCAACAATGTAATTTGTTCCGCATTTCAAAAATTCGGTCCACTCCATTTCGTTCGCATGTGCCCGGTGCACCACCTAATAATTTTCCACGAATTTAAAGAACTCCGCTAGTTAACCTCTAGAATCGACGGACTCATTGTTCTGCAACTTTTATACAGCTAAGCCGACCTCTTCTATACTAGGCGTAGGAACTGCTTCTTCATTTACTAGACATGTTGCCTATTGAACAGCGCCTGAAATGCTGCTTAAACATATCAAATCTTCTCCAAGGTTTCATTCCCTATTTTGAGGTCTCGCGTTCGTTACTTGCATTTCGTTTGAAATCTTTTGGTATTTTTTCGATCGCAAGACTTTTAGATTTTCTTGAGTGGAGAAATTATTCTTCCCTCTTCTCCTGGCTCTTTATCTTTACTCTTTTCTTACTGCAGTGTTTGTAGATGTGCACGTTCTGTCACCATTTTCCTACCATTGCCGTTCATCACAACACCGGCTGTTTTTCCGACTTAGCTGGTAAGCGCTGGTCTCGGAAAACATTTCGCTGATACCGCGTCCACATATTGTTACCGTTTGTGGGTAAATAATGCACAGCCAGAAGTCTTTCATTTAGACGGTCATTGGGAAAATTATTTGTATACCCTATTCTAAGGGTATATTAATTTTGATTCATAGTTTGTAACAGTGCCGCGAAGTAACGCCGATCGAAATAACACCAACTTTTAAAATTCGGCTTTATTTCACTTAAGAAAACGAAAACACGCCAGTTTTGTTTTTGTTATTTCACTTTGTCAAAGCGAAATATGGCCGCACGTCAGTTGAGAAGTAATGCTGAAGAAATTTGTTCTGGAATTCGCCTTTATTTTCCATGATGAATGGGTGCTCAGTTCTCAATTCGTTTTTTTGTGGGACGCTTCGCGGGTTAAAATTGTTTCAAAGAACTGGAATCTATACGAATCATACACCAGCCAGAGTTCGGCCTTATATGCAGCTGCTCAGTGAGGCGGTAAGATTTATTGTGTTCTGTTATTAAAATATATTAATATTTCGGTGCCGTGGAATTAGTTCAAGCGAAATAAGTTCAAATTCTGTCATTTGGAATTATGACACTTTGATTAATCAATTTTAGGGCAATGTGGCCTTAGTCTACTTTCCAGTGCATATCTGATATTGCTGTCGCTGGAATCAAACAGTATTTGGGTGACCCGTTTCGCGGTGACAAGTCATATGTAACTTTCTAGTTATTTTCCTTATCTAATTACACATCCTTTTTACTAGATTTTCAAAATGTAAGCTTAAAACTCGTGCAAATTTTTTTTTTTTTTAATTGTAACTTGGGATTGCAAGTAGCTAATTATAATTTTTATTTTTAATCACAAGAAAAAATGATTCTCAATAAACAAGAAAACTCTCTGTCAAAAATGTATAACTGATTTGAAAATCATGTGCATTACGTTTACAGTTTTAAGTTTTAAGGAGCAAGATTTGGAATTATTTAGTATTTTCTTTACCTTGCTGCAATACTGTGCTTTAAAAAAGCCCTGTGAAAATACTAAACGAAAACTTTTTCTCCCCCCTTGCAGATGTTTTTTTATCAGAAATTTAAGGGCGATTTGTTCCTTTCCTTTTACAAATTTCCATATTAAAAATTAATTGTCTGGAATTTTCCATTATACATGCCAAACATGACATCACTTTGCACTTCAAACCAAACTTAAGAATAAAAAGCGCGAACATTTATTTCTTTCACCTACCAACCGTCTTTTCTTACTAATATTTAAACGGTGATAATATGGTTTTGTATTGACAATATCAACAGCATCATGAAATATCGACCAAAAAAAGTAATGCCTAATGACATATTTGCAAAGCAATGTAAGGCCATACCTTGGAATATGGCTTTATGTCACGGCACCGCAAATGACAGCTCTATGTTTTATTTCAGTCCGATTAACTTAAAAAGAGAATTTTAAACTAAATTAAGCAAGCTACAAAAATTTGGCTAAATTGAATTAAGCCTATATATCACGGCATAGGCGCCCCCAGGATTTTTCCCAGGGGGGGGCAGACAAAATATTTTGATGAAATTTTTAATGCAATTTTAAATTTCATTGACAATTGATTTAATTTTTTTATGGAACCTACTCACCTTTTTTTCTTTTATGATAATAATTAATACTAAAATAACGCTCATTAAAAATTTATTTTTATTGTTTTGAAAACAGGAATTGCAGTTTTCGTGGTTTTTTACCAAAACGATCTATAATTTTATTATAAAAATCCGTATCTTCTTGTATTAAATTTTTGTGAATGTTCATCATGCACAACGCATCAAGCCTTTCATCGCTCATTTTTGACCTAAGCCAAGTTTTTACCTTCCTCAATGTACTGAAAGATCGCTCTGCTGTACATGTAGTGGCGGGAATGGAAAGTCCTATAGAAAGTGCTGCGAAAACCGAAGGAAAAAATTCTTCCGCATTTTTCAACACATCACATACATTGGTATATTGAGTTTGGTCAAAATTCATCTTATTGTAGTTAAACCACATAACGGACTCGGCAGAAAAATTATCCAGAAAGGATCCATATTTACCAGTTATCTTTTGGACAATCGAATTGAAATTGGATGAGTCCATGCTTTGCATATTTTTAGGAGATAACTGAAATATTGCGTATGCGGGCTCATTTTCTTCTGAAAACCGCTCTTTAAGGGACATTATCAGAGAATCCAAGTAAGGAACGAGAATTGATATTCTAAAATAATTTTCTGGTGAAGTCGAAGGAATATTCGATCGGTGAGTTTGTTTCTTTACAATTCTTGGGCAGCTCAATTCAATACCGGATTCACTTAAACATTTTTGAATTGTTTCCCAAAGCGTTTTGAAGGAATTCTCAGCATTCTCCCGATCTTCTTCAAAATGCTTGTTTAAGATAGTGATGTGCTTTTTCACACTTAATAAATTCTGTTCAACTCCCTGTAAAATATTTGCGACTGGTTCAAGTATCGATGAGTAATGAGCCATTATAAACAAGCAGACTAAAAAACTCGAATTAGAGCACGAGTAATACAGTTGAAGGGCACGTTGTTTTGTAACACGGTTTCCCTCGACCGCCAGTTTTTGCAGTGCTTCCATTACAACGAGTATGTTTTCCCTGAATACTCGTATACTTTTGTATTTTGCTGTCCATCTTGTTTCACAGAACAGGGGGATGCTGGGAATACATTTTCTTCGCAAAGGACTTTCCCGGAAAAAAGTAATTATTTCTTTTATCGTCCCAACAGCATTTCTGATCTCGGACACTTCGCTTACATCATTTATCACTAAATTTAATTTGTGGGAGCTGCAGTGGAAAAAATTTGCCTTTGGGTACAAATCTTGTATTCTTTTCCTTACCCCACTCAATTTTCCAGCCATGGTGGAGCACCCATCATAAGCTTGTCCAACCAAATTTGACAAATTCAACCCGAAATTTGTTAGTGACGATGAAATTGTGTTCGCTATGGTAGCAGCATCCATACTTTCTAGAGTTACAAAACCTACAAAATCTTCGCGCACTTGGAATTCACCTGTTGGCATTTTATGGACAAATCGTATTCCCAATGACAGATGTTCTGTGCCGGATATATCGCTTGATTCGTCCGCTATTACATAAAAAAATTGATTTTTGTTGACGTCTTCAATTATTTTTTCTCTTAAAATGTCATTGCCAATTTCAATTAACTCATTTTGAGTGCGGTGAGAGATGTACGTTGCGTTAGCTGGTGAATGGAGCAGATGATCTTTCAAAATTAAGTCTCCAGCATCTTCTCTAAAATGCAGCAAGTTGTTAAAAACTGCAGTTTCATCTGTCTTACCCCTTAAGGAAATATTGTTTGTGGCACAAAACACGATTGTTTTAACTATCGGTAAGATTTTATTCCTGTTTGTTTCGATTTGTTTTTCTATCGAAGTGTTGATCAGTTGGTCAACACTTTTGGCCTTGTTGTCTAAAACTTTGCAAAATTCGTTAACTTTTTCTGTAGATTCAGAGTGCCACTTTGATTTCAAATGTTGTTTCGTATGTTCATGGAAGTCTTTGTACCTACTAAATTCTTTCAGAATAAAGCCACCTTGAAACCCGCGATCAACTTTTGGCCTAAAAAGAACACAATAGCGGCAAAGAACACCTCTTAATTTGGCAGAATATGATATAAATGGGTAATCAGTTAGCCACTGATATCGAAATACCCGAGGTCCATCTGTGTCATTCTTAAAATCATATGATTTTGGTGGAATCCATGGTTCTCTCAAGGCCTTCAAAATTTGATCATCGGGTATTTTTGAGTGGTTTACGAAATTTCCAATGTCATATTCATGGTATATTATGTTCGTCGAAGAAGATGCCTTCGGCTCTTTTGGCTTTTCATTGCTTATCTTCGAAGATGCTTTCTGCTCTGGCTTCTCGGTATTAGCAGTTTCATCTTCTACGAGCCGGGGTCGTTTAAAGAAGTTTCTTATGTCCATTTTAATGTTGGTTAAAAAAGTACTAAAAATTAAAAGATAAGAATATTATCCAAACTAAAAATGATATTCAGATAGCCAGATAGCATAATATTTTTATCCTGATCGCAGTAGAACTCGTGTGTGTATAAGCTTGCGATTTGTATATTAGAACTTTACCAGTAAATGCGTCAGACATAAACACAATCACAATTTACATCCACCCGAGTTATATTGAGACACATAATTTCTAATAATAGTGCTGTTTTTTCGTAAGGATTTATACGCTGTTATGAACATGTTAAATCCAACAACACCCTTAGGACAGATGAATTCAATTCCTTAGCAGGGTTTTCAGTTTCGAGATTTGGCGAATTATATTCAAACTGGCGATTTGAAATTTGGTCGGTATAAGATGCAACTAAAAGCTAGAGCGAGTAGGTATAAGATGCAACAAAAAGCTAGAGCGAGTAGGTAGGGTTTAGGCAAGAGGGGCAATTTTCTAAAAAATTGACTTAAGACAGAAAAAAAATTATTTAAAAACAAAGGTAAGACCTGCAATGCCATGCTTTACTTTTTTGGAAAGCCAGAATTCTCTGCTTTAATCCCAGTTTTAAATTAAGTTGTGTTAGTAAATAATTTTTTCAAAAATTATTTTCAAACCCGAAATTTTGAAAAAAAAATTCAAACTAATTTTTTAATTAATAAAAGCATTGATTTTTTATTCAAAAACAGAATATCGGATGCTCATAGGTCTTCTACTTTTTGAGAAAACTAAAAATAACAAAAACCACTTTTTTACGAAACATCTTTATTTTTATTTCTTACGTGACTGGACTCTCAGGTGAATTAACGAATGAAAGGATTAACCTTGTTTTTATTATTTTTTAAATATCAAGTATAGGCCGTCCCAAAGTAAGTGAAAATTTCTTGCGCAGGTCTCTTCACATCAGCGATTTTATTCTCTTAGCGACAACAAAACTACTTTTCCAACCAGAACTACCTACAGCTAAAAAAACATAGGGGCGGGCTACAGTCCGCTTGGGCGCACTGTTGGATACCCTATTCTTATTCCTATCCCTCATAAGTGGGCGTGACAAAAATTTAAACGATTTTATCGAAAAAATGAAGCTTTTGTAAATAAAAACGCTCCCTAGCTCAAACTTTGGTTTTTCAATAAAATTGTTTTATTTAACTATGGGCGTGTCAGTAGGCGGACTTAAAAAAAATTTAAGCATGAGCATAAAGGGCACCTAGAGAGTATATACTATAAATTTCAGCTCCCTAGCTCAATCTTTGGACTTTCAAAAATTAAAAAAAAAAAAATTGTGGGCGTGTCAGTAGGCGGATTTTGAAAATATTTACACATGAGCATAAAGGGCCCCTAGAGAATATATATTATAAATTTCAGCTCCCTACCTCAAATTTTGGTTTTTCAATAAAATTGTTTTATTTAATTGTGGGCGTGTCAGTGGGCGGATTTTGAAAATTTTATGTCATAATAAGTTTTATGGGCCATGGATCATATATAAAAAATTTCAGCTCTCTAGCTCAAAATTCGATTTTTTCCAAAATTTTGTTTTTTTGAGTTTGTGGGCGTGTCTGTGGGCGGATTTCAAAAATTCTTAAACTTGATTATTTCGGGACCCTAGAGAGTATATGGTTAAAATTTCAGCTCTCTAGGTCCAGTTTAAAGGCCTAATTTTTGCCGACGGACGGACATGGCTAGATCGATATTACTATCGATGCTGATCATAAATATAGTAACTTTTAGGGGTCTACGGGCAATATTAAGGTATGTTACAAACTATGCGTCAAAATTAATATACCCCTAGAATAGGGTATAAAAAGACATTAATTGAGGATCTAACTCCACGCTGAGGATCAAACTCCACGAAAAATATTTAAAGAAAAACGGTAAAATCTAACGGTATCCTGAAGCGGCGCGAGAAAAACATTTCTCATTGACTACCTGCTGTACTTGAGACCGCAGCAGAATTTAGGGCCTCGACCAAGAAATAATTGCAACAACAAAACCATCTCCGCAACTGATAGTCCAGTTGGCAAAAAAAAAACAATCGTACCTAATGCAAAAATATTCTGATCTATAAATTCGTATTTAAAAAAGTGACTGTAAGTGGTATTCTTGAGATACTTTTTAACTGTTATACCGAGAACAACTCAACGCTCTTAAAAGTTTTGACAGCCTTTTCTATAGGAAATTTAATTACATATCTTTCTATTTTGCAAAGAATATTTTTTCGTATGACTTAAAAATTTACAGTTAAAGAGATACATAGGTATAGGCGGTTCGATACCTCACAGTTGCTAGCGGTTGGCTACATCCCGTTTCCCTAATTGTAGCATCTAAATCGTATGCTTTGACATCCATCCATAGGTATATGAACAAATTTTCAACATGAAATTAAAAATGTAATCCATTTTTATAATCAGTAAACAATGTTCATTGTACCTATACAAGGGTTGGCGAAACAATAGAACTTAGAATTTACTAGACCAAAGTCCAGAGTCAGGCGTGGGGCATCCTATGGAAATTGACAAAAAAGTGAAAAAATTACCAATTAGTCAAAATTCCCTATTAACAACTAATAAAATGTTAGTAGACAAAAGTCGTAGCTCAGAGCCAGGGGGGGGCAAGTGCCCCCCCTTGCCCCCCCCTGCGGGCGCCTATGTATCACGGCACTATTTTAAAAATAAAACGTGTTAAGATATTTAAAATCTGGCTACTGACCACAATTAAAAAAAAAGCGGCCAAGTGCGATTCGGACTCGCCCATGAAGGGTTCCGAGCAAATTATAATTATTATTTACTTAGACACCTATTACAGATTTATTATTAGAAAATAATGGTTCACGGTTTACGCATAGGGTTTATGTTTATGAAATTAAATGTTTTTATACCCTATTCTAGGGGTCTATTAATTTTGACGCATAGTTTGTAACATACCTTAATATTGCCCGTAGACCCCTAAAAGTTACTATATTTATGATCAGCATCGATAGTAATGTCGATCTAGCCATGTCCGTCCGTCCGTGCGTCCGTCCGTCGGCAAAAATTAGGCCTTTAAACTGGACCTAGAGAGCTGAAATTTTAACCATATACTCTCTAGGGTCCCGAAATAATCAAGTTTACGAATTTTTGAAATCCACCCACAGACACGCCCACAAACTCAAAAAAAAACAAAATTTTGGAAAAAATCGAATTTTGAGCTAGAAAGCTGAAATTTTTTATATATGATCTATGACTCCTAAAACTGCTCGGGATAATTTTTTTTCAAAATCCGCCCACTGACACGCCCACAAATAAATATAACAATTTTTTTGCAAATGCAAAGTTTGAGCTAGGGAGCTGAAATTTATAATATATACTCTCTATGGGCCCTTTATGCTCATATGTAAATATTTTCAAAATCCGCCCACTGGCACGCCCAAAATTATTATTATTATTTTTTTTTTAAAGTCAAAGTGAGCTAGGGAGCTGAAATTTATAATATATACTCTCTAGGGGCCCTTTATGCTCATGTGTTAATTTTTTTTAAATCCGCCTACTGACACGCCCACAATTAAATAAAACAATTTTATTGAAACACCCAAGTTTGAGCTAGGGAGCGTTTTTTTGATAAAATCCTTTAAATGTTATATAACAAAATATGTAGAGCGTTCTTAACAATTCAACCATACTTAGACTTTTGTCACGCCCACTTATGAGGGATAGGAATAAGAATAGGGTATCCAACAGTTCGCCCAAGCGGACTGTAGCCCGTCCCTATGTTTTTTATACCCTATTCTAGGGGTATATTAATTTTGACGCATAGTTTGTAACATACCTTAATATTGCCCGTAGACCCCTAAAAGTTACTATATTTATGATCAGCATCGATAGTAATGTCGATCTAGCCATGTCCGTCCGTCCGTCCGTCCGTCCGTCCGTCCGTCCGTCGGCCAAAATTAGGCCTTTAAACTGGACCTAGAGAGCTGAAATTTTAACCATATACTCTCTAGGGTCCCGAAATAATCAAGTTTACGAATTTTTGAAATCCGCCCACAGACACGCCCACAAACTCAAAAAAACAAAATTTTGGAAAAAATCGAATTTTGAGCTAGGAAGCTGAAATTTTTTATATATGATCTATGACTCCTAAAACTGCTCGGGATATAAAATTTTCAAAATCCGCCTACTGCCACGCCCACAAAAAAATAAAACAATTTTATTGAAAAACCAAAATTTGAGCTAGGGAGCTGAAATTTATAATATATACTCTCTAGGGGCCCTTTAAGCTCATGTATAAATATTTTCAAAATCCGCCAACTGACACGCCCACAAATAAATAAAACAATTTTTTTGAAAATCCAAAGTTTGAGCTAGCGAGCTGAAATTTATAATATATACTCTCTAGGGGCCCTTTATGCTCATGTGTTAATTTTTTTTAAATCCGCCTACTGACACGCCCACAATTAAATAAAACAATTTTATTGAAACACCCAAGTTTGAGCTAGGGAGCGTTTTTTTGATAAAATCCTTTAAATGTTATATAACAAAATATGTAGAGCGTTCTTAACAATTCAACCATACTTAGACTTTTGTCACGCCCACTTATGAGGGATAGGAATAGGAATAGGGTATCCAACAGTTCGCCCAAGCGGACTGTAGCCCGTCCCTATGTTTTTTTTATATATTTGAGTTGATTGAATGAAAGGTAAATTGCGGTTTACGATTTATGACGTATTAAAAAAAACTACTTACTAGATCTCGTTCAAACCAATTTTCCGTGGAAGTTTGCATGGTAATGTACATCATATATTTAAGTTTTATCATTCCCTTATTTTAGAAGTTACAAGGGGGGGGGGGGGGGGGCACACATTTTACCACTTTGGAAGTGTCTCTCGCGCAAACTATTCAGTTTAGAAAGACAAAATGATATTGGAAACCTCAATATCATTTTTGAAGTCCTATCCATAGATACCCCACACGTATCGGTTTGATGGAATTTTTTTTTTAGTTTCAGTTCTAAGTATGGGCAACCCCCAAAATTTATTGTTTTTTTTTCTATTTTTGTATGAAATCTTAATGCGGTTCACAGAATACATCTACTTACCAAGTTTCAACAGTATAGCTCTTATAGTTTCGGAGAAAAGTGGCTGTGACATTCCCGGACAGACAGACAGACAGACATGACGAATCTATAAGGGTTCCGTTTTTTGCCATTTGGCTACGGAACCCTAAAAACGGTTTTATCGAAAAGACAAAGTTTGAGTTAGAAAGCTGAAATTTGGAATACCTATATATTCTCTCTAGCAGCCCCAAATACTCATGTGTAAATATTTAATATGAAATCCGCACACAATAAATAGTGGGCGTATATAAAAAAAACCGTTTAATTGAAGAATTCATTAGAAATGAAAGTCCTATTCGTCGCAAAAGTATGTAGATAAAGTCGTTTTGCACAATTCCTGTAATATAAAGTTTTTTGGCATGCCCACATTTAAGGGCTTTTAAAAAAAAAAAAAAATAACTTTGTTTTTTTTTATAAACTCCTTTAAATGTATAACAAAATACATACATGTAGATTTTTACACAACACATATACCTAAATTTATGGTATGCTCACTTTATGAGGGATAGGCATAGGGTAAACAACAGTTTGCTCAAGCGATTCTGATTTGTATTGAAAAATAACAATTTTCACATATACTTTTGAACAAGTTGTTTCCAAAACTGGCCATAACGTGATGCATTAAAGTATCCTTCTGAAAAGATTTGGTAGTTATATAGAATTTTTTTTTAATAGGCTAATAAATTTATTGGTTTGATGATTCCTTCCTTAATAAGAGCCATAGATAAATCATACTCGTATTATGTTTTTACTTTCCTTCTGTTTTATGTATAATTATGTTTTTATACCCTATCTAAGGGTATATTAATTTTGACTCATAGTTTGCAACATACACTGGTGATCACAAGGATGAGGCCATATATTTTGCAACCGATTTTCAGTCCTTATACGTGTTGGATATTTTATACCCAGAAACTTTTACTACCTCTGAACAGGTACATATTTTCCCAACAGTAAGTCATAAAATTAAAGTGTAAATAAGAAACGACCGCTGGAATTTTCCAAGATCAAACAATGAAACAAAAATATGAGCACTTGGATGAGGCCACATGCTAAATCTTCGAAAGAAGGGAAAAAATTAATTAAATGTTTACATTTTATTATTTTAAAACATTTATTTATTATGTTTTTCTACATTAATAATGAGTATGTCCGCCATTTTTCGTTATGACCTCTATAAGAAGGTTTGGAATAGAATCATACAGTTTTTTGTTTTAAATAATTAAGAGAAATTTGGACCCAGTCATCACGAACAGATACGATTAAAGTGTCCTTGTCTTCAAACTGTCTGCCGCCTTCATACACTTTACGAGATAACCATGGCCAAACATTTTCGATTATTTTAAGTATGGTGAATAGGGCGGCCGTGGCAAAAGTTCCCCGTCTTCTGATTAAATCCAACTTCTACCAACCCTGGAAGTGTGGATAATGGTATTTATTGTCTTGTTGAAATATCCAAGAAGTTCGAAAATGTTTTTCGCTTTTGGAAATGACCGTTCCAGCAAATAATTGCAGTTGTTTCCGTTCATTGTTGTGGATAAAAACTCCAACTCGATTGTGCCATTGTGGGTAATAGCTCCCCACACTACTGGTGGAGTAAAAGTTGAGGCAAGTCGTAGAATAACCCGCTTTTCCCGCAATGTTGCTGCTTCTATCGTGCGTCCTTTTTGATTTTTCCTATAGGGTTGTGGATCCGCAAGATAACTGTTTACAACAGTCGTACTTCTATTTAGCCTCCTTGCAATTACTCGGCCTGAGAGTCCTAACTCCTTGAAAGCATCTATTTTTCCTCTTAATGTCGCTGTCAAAGTCTTTCCGGAACCCATTCTTTTAACTAAATAAAAACAGTTCTTTTCGGCGCTTTTTTAAATATTCTTAACAAAACTTTGAAAAAAATCGCTGATGTGAACACCTGCAACGAAATATTAGCAATGGGCTCATCCTAGTTGCGTATCTTTTTATACGCTTTTCAAGTAGTTCATTGTTTGATCTTGGGAAATTCCAGCGGTCGTTTCTTATTTACCCTATACTTTTATAACTTACTTTTGGGAAAATATGTACCTGGTCACAGGTATAAGGTATAATATTTCCAACAGGTTTAAAGACTGAAAATGCATGGCCGCATCCTTATGATCGCCAGTGTACCTTAATATTGCCGTAAGCCAATAAAAGTTACTAATTTGTGATCAGCATGGAGAGTGATGTTGATCTAGCCAAGTCCGTCGGTCCTCCTTCCGTTCGCAAATAGGATTTTTAAAATCTGCCCACTGATACGCCCACAATCTCAAAAAAAAAAAAAAAAAATTATCGAACAAATTTGAATTCCACCTAGAAAGGAGTATGTCATCTCGCCCTTTTTATACCCTATTCTAAGGGTATATTAATTTTGACGCATAGTTTGTAACATACCTTAATATTGCCTGCAGATCCCTAAAAGTTACTATATTTATGATCAGCATCGATAGTAATGTCGATCTAGCCATGTCCGTCCGTCCGTCCGTCAGTCTGTCGGCAAAAATTAGGCCCTTAAACTGGCCCTAGAGAGCTGAAATTTTAACCATATACTCTCTAGGGTCCCGAAATAATCAAGTTTACGAATTTTTGAAATCCGCCCACAGACACACCCACAAACTCAAAAAAACTAAATTTTGGAAAAAATCGAATTTTGAGCTAGGAAACTGTAAATATTTTCAAAACACGTGCACAATTTAAAAAAAAAAACTTTTTTTTTTAAATCCAAAATTTGAGCTAGGGCGCTGAAATTTATAATATATACTCTCTAGGAGCCCTTTATGCTCATGTGTTAATTTGTTTAATTTAAATCCGCTTACTGACACGCCCACAATTGAATAAAATAATTTTATTGAAAACCAAAGTAGGACTGTAGCCCGTCCCTATGTTTTTTTATAATTTGCGTGCGCTAAAGGGATTTCTTTTTTCTATAATGCAGAGTACCCTTATAATGTTAACCACAGCGCAGGCATATTGTTTGTTGCTGCAAGTACCACCCAGCATATGATTCATTGCCTGTTTTTGGGTGCTACTTACTGCATGAAAGAATAGAAGAATAGGAAAGAAGTTTAGTGCGATGGCATTTTTAATGCTGATATGTTAAGATTTTTAAAATCCGCCTTCGGACACACCTACAATTTAAATAAACAGTTGTATCGAAAAGTCAAACTTTGAGCTAGGAAGCTGAAATTTGGAATATATTCTAGAGGCCACAAATGCTCATCTTAAAAGATTTTTAAAACCCTCCCAAGCCGATAATTGAAAAAAAAACATTTTATCGTGTTTGGAATATTGTACTCTCTAATAACACCCAATATGCTCATGTGTAAGGATTTTCAAAATCCGCCCACTTACACGCCACTATTTAAAACAAAAAAAAAACATTTATTGAAGAAATCATTGGAAATGAAAGTCTTTTCTTCGCAAAATATGTAGATAAAGTTCTTTAAAACAATTCCTTCATACACAGTTTTCTGCGATGCCCACTTTTTATGGGTTTTTTGTTTAGTTTTTTCTTCGATAAAATCTTTCAAAAAACGTACTAAATAATTTTGTATTATGAAATCTGGCAAGCCCACTTTTTGGGGAATAGGAATAGTATATTCAACAGTTCAACCAAACGGACTTTAGCCCTTCCCTTTGTAGGTATCTAGGTACTTAGTTTTTGTTCGTATTACTTATTTTTTTTAATAGAACTCGAAATGCTTTGGAAAAGAACAACGTTTGACCTTGAAATGTCAGCTTGCCAAACATATGCCACTTCCTAAGTTGTTACCAACCCTCACTGGCTAAAAAGAAATAGAAAATAGAAAATTCCTTCATACACAGTTTTCTGCGATGCCCACTTTTTATGGGTTTTTTGTTTAGTTTTTTCTTCGATAAAATCTTTCAAAAAACGTACTAAATAATTTTGTATTATGAAATATGGCAAGCCCACTTTTTGGGGAATAGGAATAGTATATTCAACAGTTCAACCAAACGGACTTTAGCCCTTCCCTTTGTAGGTATCTAGGTACTTAGTTTTTGTTCGTATTACTTATTTTTTTTAATAGAATAGAAAAATGTCAGCTTGCCAAACATATGCCACTTCCTAAGTTGTTACCAACCCTCACTGGCTAAAAAGAAATAGAAAAGAAAAAAAAGGTGCGTATGTACGTTCACCTCGTATAACAGCATTTTCGATGTTTCTCACAACACCCACCTATTCAATTTCCATTTATTTGGGGGGTAACCAGGGAGTAAGCAAACAAGTAAATAAGCAAAAAAAAATATATTTAACAAAGTCTAACTAAATGTTTCAGAATGCTGAAAAAAATCTGTTCTCAAAACAAAAAAACATCAAACGAAAAGAGCATTAAAGGTACTTACCGTACACACGCATCAAAGGACACTAGTACGTATACATACATACACACAGCATCACTCGAATCATTCTCCTTGAATGGGAAAATGGTTCCCTTTTCAGATGGAGATTTTGCCAAAAATTTCCCTGTGAGCAAAAAAAAAAATCAGGCTATTTGCATAGATTAAGGACAAGGGACATTGCCTTGAACGTGATTGAAACTTGTATTCAATATATGAAACTTAATTTTGTTCTCAAAGCCAGCATTTGACAATTAAATTGTAGGTACCTACTCAATCATGGCAAAACAATCAATGCATTTAAGGACTCTGCAGGGATATTTTATGAAGGTGGTTTTTATTTATTCCTCCTTTAGTTCATGTTCAGAAATTTGATGACTTTTAGGCATCGAAAGTTGTAGTCTAAATTTCTACCGTTTTTATGACTTTGCAGGAATATTTCGCTTGTTGATCGAAGGGAGTTGCATCACGATTATAAATCATCCTACAATAAAGTGATTTTGTTTTGTGAGCGTAGATACCTCAATGTGATAAAAGGGGAAGAAAATCAAGAGAAACATAAAAATATCTTTAGGGTAATAAATGTTTATGATCAGAGTACCGGAAGTTTACACTTTTATTTTCCTTTATTTATGAGGATGGTTTTAAAGGAGGAGAGATGGGGACGTGGGATTTTAAATAATCTTCTATTGAAGGTCATCAGAATTTATGGGGATGCTCTTATTTCTTACACAAATAGTGTGAATCACGATCAAGGGGATGTCTGGAACGGGCTAATCCTTCGGGGTGTGCTGGCCGAGATACTTGCGACGGCATCATCAAGTAGGTACTCATAGGAAGTATAGGCTTATTTCAGAAGATTGGCAACCCTGTTTACAAGAGCTGCAATTTGGAACACTGGTTATCAAAGATGTTTCGCTGGCAGCACTGATGGATGCGGAATTCAATTGAAAATTACTAGATATTTGCAGATGTCTCTATCTGTCAATTATTTTAACATAGATCCGAACATTGATTAATCCCATACGTAAAAAGCTGAGTATTTTCTATCAGGGGCCTTCTGTTCCATGAAAGGTCGACAAAGGATTTTTTTTGTATATCATTTCGAATGGCAGCCCGAATCTTCCTCTTCGTATCTAATGGCCGGCTTATAATGATGATTAAGTTGACCAAAGCCCTCTCAACTAGATTCATTCCTGCTGCCCTGCCTGCAGTTTTGCCGGCACGAAATTTATAATGTATCGACAGGCCTCCAGGTGGATCATTTTGTCACGAGGTTGTTGTTGCATTTGTGCGATCCAGGACTTTAAATTATCTCTTTGCTAGAATTACTACACCTACATACTTCTGTTATATATTGTTATTTGATCTTTCTTTAAAACTGATCTACCTGATATTTACTTATTTAAAGTGCTCCCAACCAGTGGAGAGTCTCCGTCTAAAACATTGTACATTTCCATCCTCCCCGACTACAGTCACGCTGCTTTCAGGCGTCCAGACAAAGCGCTTTGGCATCCGCGATGACTTTGTCTTTAAATCGGATATTTGCTCTTCCTTGTCGTCTGGAACCTGGGTGCTGGGAGTTGAAGATGCTTTTTGCTGGAGTATTATCTTCGTACAGCTCACATTTCTCGCACACAGGATTAAATATTCGACGGAGTATTTTTCTTATGAAATAATTCAATAAAAGCTTCCCTTCCCTACTTATCGTAGAAGACTCGGCGCCATAACGCAGTGGGTAAAGTAGAACTTACATTCGGTTTTGGCTTAGGAGTTTTTAACCCATTTGTTTTGACAAACCCAAGTTGCATCGAGGGTTACATTCGTGCAGTTTATGTTTACGCCGATGTAGGTGAATTTCCGAACCTCCTCGAAGGTGCGTCTATCAAAAATAACGTTTTGTCCTGGCAGATGTTTGTTTACTCGTTTAAAGCATGTATGTACTTGCGTTTATTCTTGTTGAGTTCAATGCCAAATTTCACATCAATCGCCAAGAAATTGTCTACCCAGGTACGCTGAGTTCGGCCGAAGATGTTGATATCGTCCCCGCATTCCAGTGGTTGAACGGATCTTCCTGCTATCGGCCCAAAATAAAAGTATGTAAAGGACTTTAGACAACATCATTTATATCATTTAGGATCATTCTGCTGTTATCTGAAACTTGGTTGGAAGTACTTCCACTTTCAAGAGCAAAACAGATTTGAAAGTATTTTTCATTCTTGGTAGCGGTTGCTTCAGATCGCCAAGTCATTGCTTATTTAAAGAACGAAAAATAAATCCAAACCCATATTATTGCAAACGAAAATTTAGAAAATATTCACAAATGCTAAGTCAACTTCAAATGTTTCTATAGCCAATACAAGCATTCATTTTTAACCGTACAATCAGCCAGTCATTTAATCCGTTTCAGAAGCCGGAAAGATTCTCCACCCGGCAGCTCATACTATCGTTTGCCCCCTTCGCATTCGTTATTCATCTCTTAACAATGCCAATAGCCAATTTAATATCCAGAAACCAGAGCAACGAAAATGTCAAGAATGCTCTCAACTAGCAAAGAGTAGACTACCGATACTTGTACATGAAAACATGGATACAACAATTTGAACGTTATTGACGAGCTTCATTCATGACCATGGAAGGAAACGATTTGAATACATATGTATATATTAGGCAAGTGATTGATTGGCGGTTTAGCTAAGGAGTGAGACGACTAACTACGGATATGGATTTGGGAAACCGTTCGTATCCTGAATAATTTAATTTTGCAGCAAATGAGCCATGAAATACGAAAGCGTTGAATGCTTTACGCCTCTCCCTTTTTAAACCCACGTAAGGACACACATTTCGAGAAAAAATGAAAAACAAATTTAATATGGCATTGGAGTGGTGAATACTGAATATACTGTATCAGTGCGTAATTTTCGAAAGTACGGATTTTGATGAGGATTTTATTGCTTTCCTGCACCATAGTCGATGAGATACTATTCACTTTTGGAAAACTGTTTTTGTACCTAGGCGAGCGCGAGAATATGTCTTCAATAAATTAATTTCTTTTTTATTCTCTATTCTAAAGGTGTACTAATTTTTACTCATCGGTTGTAAAATTCCTTAAAATTGCTATCTTGTGATCATCATCAGCATGAAAAGTTATGTCGATCTAGCCAGGTCCGTCCATCCGTCAGCAATTTTGAGGACTTAAAATTAGAGCTAAAAACTGGATTTTGGTACATATACTTTCTAGGATTTATAAATTATAAAGTGTAAAGCTTTTTTAAATCCGCCTATTAACACGCCCTCTATTTAATTAAAAACCGTATTATTGAACAAGTTGATGGAAATAAAAATCATGTTTATCGCAAAGTCTTTCTGAATAATTCACCGATTTGAGGCGTTTTTTAACAACAACGTTATTTTTTCGAAGAGGAAAAAAAATTTTTTCAATATGAACAGGGACTCTCAACTCAAATTTACGTCCACTTTCGGGGATCGGAATCTGGAAATGATGGCTGTTTATTAGCTACATAGTTAGCCAAAACGGACTTTAAAAAAAATTATACTTGGCCCGGGCGGGACCTCTGCGCCACTACACCCGCCGCGGACTTTGGCCTTTCCCTATGTTTTTATTTAATAAATAATTTTATAACTTCAATGATTAAAAATAATCACATACGAACTACGGAACTGCACCCTACAGCACCAATTTGCCCGTATTTCAGAAATGGTGGGCTTGATGGTCGCTTCCAAGCCTGTAATCTATGTGGGCTTATCCGCATAGACCAACAACTCCAAATATCACTACAGAAAATAGTCCACCATTGCAAAATTACGCGATCTTGAACGCCAGGCCGCAGGTAAATTTCTGGATATAATATTGTCATCGAACATTAACTCATTCAATAACTTGACGATTTTGCCGGTTTCATGTGACACCATTCTGTTGAAACAAGAAGTCCGCAACAAAAATAACACATCAAGGAGTTCTATGGGTTGGATCCTTTACAATTTTTATGAAATTTTACTTAGAGATAGTTGTTTACCACACGGACAGGACCCACCGGTGCGTGGGTCATAACATTTATTTGGTTTTTGTTGAGGAAATGACTTTCCCGTCGGCTCTGTTGGTCATAGAGTTAATTAATCAAACATTTTAGCTTATTATTTGTCCCGACAAAAGGCAGCGTTTGTGAAGAAAGAAGTGTTCAGCAGGACTCCTTGAATGAGTTGAAATATGTTTATCTTTATCTTATATCGTTTTCCATTGAAGAAAAGATTTGCTCTTCTCCTCAAAAGAGCAAATCCAGATGCGATCTCTTCTGGTTTCGCATGTTAAATTTAAGAAGAAGATCTAATCTGGATTTGATCCTTACAACAGAGTTGTAATTTCAAACGATCTCAAACATACCTACCAATACATTGAAATAAGTTCAATTTGACCTGTTAACCATCGAAACTGATGGGAAAACTAGTTTTAATTTGTTGAAGAATAGTATAGCAGAGTTGCCGTACTATTGTGTATTATTAAAAGATTTTTTTTATAGCAACGAAACTACTAAATCAATAAGAAGCAGAAAAGTTTTAACTTAGTTTTGAATTAATGGGATGACAATTTCTGCGATAAAATTACTTCAAATAATAATTTTTGTCCAGTTTCCGCGGACATGCTTTCGGTAAATTGATGCACACTTACAGGTGCTTAACCAATACCAGAATATGGAAACATCAGATGTCAGAGCCAAAACATGCTTAATTGAAAGGGGCAAACTTAGATTTTGAGAGCAATTCCTTTGATTTTCAATGGAATACGCTGGAGGCGCAGAGGGTTTGTAGTGAAACAAAAATAAAAATAAATAAATAAAAACGAAAATCACACCACAAGAAACTTAAACAATCGCTTCAATTAAAGTTTAGCCTACTAATAATTTTTGACTTTGACTATTGAGCTATAGCTGATATGTTCTGGATGACCGAATTTCTGTTAATCTTATTTCTGTTATAAATTATCATAGTCACTCATTCGTCATTTAATCTGTAAACCAAAAACAAATCTCCACTCAGAGTTGTTTTCTCACTGAACCCGGAACTCATTATAGTTTGTTACGATTAAAAACCAGACGGCACTGAAATGAGTTGAAGTTTAGGGAAAATTGTCGATTTTGCAATGGCCAATTTAAGAATGTCGCACAAAGAAATTGTCGAACATAAGGATCTTATTGAAAAATATGTTAATAACTAAAAACGGAATATTTATCTAAAATATGGCATTAATAGCAATTAATTTATTTGACATTAGATTATTTTACCAAGAGATCCCTCAAACCAACAAAAGGGACTAAAAAGTCATTGGATTTTGGAAAAACTGTTTTTGATCATGAGTTCTACATTTCTGTCTCTTAAGAACCGTGTTAAACTTCATGTTAAAGGTGTTTGCAAGGGAAAGAGACATAAAATTTGCATTTCAATTATTCAGGTGGAAGAAAATTAGCTTGTTAAACATATTTATTGCTTCCACAAGTGAAGCGGTGAGTCCTGTACAAAACCCATCTAGCCCTAGAAACCAGTTTTCAAAATCGGAACTCTCTACCAAAAAAAGTGGTAGTGGTTTTTCGCATAAGCTTGAATATCTTAACTCAAAAATGCAGTAATTAGGATATGGTTGTTTTTGTCCTTTCGTGACATACGTATGTTACTTCTGATTAAATCATATGACCAAATTACATGCTTATCTGTCAAAATCAGCCTGCTCATTTGTTGTCATCATCAAGTGGTCATTCAAGATATGCTGATTAGATTCTATGACGGTGCACATGAACATATTTGACAGATTTCTGTCTCAGAAAAGAGATAAAAAAATATATTTTTTTCACTGAAAACTATGTTTATTTTTTTTCTGCCGTCTCGTGCACCTGTGCCTTCAAAAAGAAACTGAGAAGGCAAATGAACAGAAGATCAACATTTCGCAGAAGGACCGGTTTTTGCGTGCTTTGTATTTTTCTGGCACTCGGACCAAGGTACACAACCTTCCCCTTAAAACTTTTTTTGTTTTTTTTTTCAATGACAATAGAGTGGTTTTGGAGAGCGTACTCGTATTAATTGTTTTTCCTAATCTCAAAGAGTAAGTTACTACTGAGTTCCAGAAAAAAAACTTCTAAAATACGTTATGTATCGCGAGCTATGCTTCCCCGTCTGAAGTATTATTGCGTTGTCAAAAACAGAGTTGGGTAGTTGGAATCATTGTCGATGATTTGTTTAAGGGTAAGAGAAAGTTTGAGAACGTATTCAACACTTTTGTAAACACATGATGTGATCTTATCCTATTTGTCGTAATAATAACTACATTAATTTATTCACAGGAGGCCACATGTACTACTTGTGTTGTGGGTCACTGTGGCCGGTACCATTAACAGTTTTACTGACTTAACTGCTGCAGACAAACTACATAGCTGCAACCCTAAAAGTTAAAAGTAAGTTAACTCTTATGGCTACGTATTGCAGCACTGCAAATAGTTGTGTTCGCAACATTGAACATTTCACAGCTCAATATTGCAATTGTATCTAGCCAGTTAGTGTAAATCTTAAATGTGCAGTACTTTTTTTCTACCTAGTTTAAAGTGCCTGATTTAATCCAAAAAAACAACAATAAACTGTGCTTTATAACCTGGCGAACCCCACATGAGAACCAGTGGGGATGCAACAAAATGGGAGGGTTATAGTCCCTTAAATTCTGATCAAAACTTCGCCGCCAAGAAAGAAAAAGTAATTTATAAATAATAAGAATTCATTATCAAAAAAAATCAGTTTCCAATGTTTTGTTTTTTCAAGCATTCCAAAAAAGTTGTACCTTACTTGTTTGGCTTTTTTTGCTGCCTCATTTGCTTTCACTGTTTTTAATAAATCCTTGAAGCAGTTCAAGCATCGTTGCCTAGTTTGCCGATTGGTTTGGTCTCTTGATTTATATTCTTCAAGAGCATGCGGCTTGGAAGGTCGGGGTTGTACGCGTACGTTGCCAGCTGTTTGTTCACAAAGTGCTTCGCATATTGATTTCCTAAACTTGAAAATTTGTATTTTTTGTATAGACGCAGGGTATGACAACAGATGTTGAGAGTAAATACTTAAATGCAATATTAAGGTATACCATTTTATTGTCTTTTGCATTGGAGTAAAGTATCATCCCATTTGGTGTGAACATAATTTATAATCATTTTCAGATTTTTTACACCTCGCTATTCAAGCTAGGTCAAGCTTTGTGCTAATAATAAATTTAAGTTTTTTTTGTTCTTCTTTTGCGATGCGTTCTAATCTGTTTGAGAATTCATGAAATGTTTTTCTAAAAGTTTCATAAGCCTGCTTATTTTGCAAAACGATTGTTGCAAATTTATGCATTATCCACGGAATTAATAAATTTTCCTTGTGGGATAAAGATGCTCTTGACAAAAATATCTGTGCTCCAATATTATTTGCTAGACGCGTACCCATGTAATATTACAAGTTCAAGATACTTTTTTATATCACGAATGTCCTTAACAGACCATCTCTTGATGCACGAATTACGGGTAGTTAAAAAACTTTGAATATTCAAATATGTTTAAAGAACTACGTACATAATTATGAGAACAAACAATAATGAAATGGTGTCATTGCAGAACTCAAATATGCCTTATTTTCTGTGGTATCTTCAAAATCAAGTATTTCCAAATAGCATTAATGAATATGAGCCGCACTTGATGATTCCAACGCGTTTGTATCGGTGGATTGATCATCAGAAAGAATATAGTCTTTAGAATTTGGCCTTTCGAAATCAACTTCTTCTCGTATCCATTTTTAAAGATAAAAGAAAATGAAAGAACAGTAAATATTGGGAAGGACTTCTGAATGAACAATTTCCTCGGATTCATACTTTGCAGAACCGGTTAATAACAATAAAGAAGTACCCGGCATTACCGTCGAAGAAATTGGAAAGACGGCCAAAGCCGGCCAAAAACGAAAAGCAGTTGGGCCGATGGGAGACATCGGGTCCAGATGGCTCATGATTTTCCTCTCCAAATTGATGAGAGGCGATTCAAGAATAAACCTATGTTCATCCCTTGTACAATACTTTGAGGATGCTCGAAGCAAGCTGATTTTACACACCATCGTTAAGCGGATCGCAAAAATAATACGACTATCTGATGATCAGGACAGGTTTATCGACAGTAAATCAACCACTGATGCAATCCAAAGTATGTATAAGGATCATGATTGGAAAACGTCGTCATTCCTTAAAGGAGTTGGTTGATATAGACAATGAAGAGATCTGAAATGTTTGAAGGAGTAAATTCAAGAGTAAGATGCCTCTCTGGTATCACCGAGGAGTTTCATATCAAAGTCGGTGTACATCAGGGAAGCGTCTTAAGCACCTTAATATTTATTACAGTCCTTGATTATCCGCTTATAAGAAAAGTTAGGGATTCCATCGTGCGTCGGTTATTCTTTGCTGATGATAGAGCCATCATAAGCAAGTATCAAAAGTCACTGCAAAGAGTTGTTGATGTGTGGTTGGATTTTCTTGGAGCGGAATTTGAATCGTATTTGTCTGAAAAAGACAGAATCTCTGATCACTCCAACCTTTTCCAGAAATTTATATGAATAGGAAAGCGATTCCCAAGTGCGAACATTTCAAATATCTGGGATGTATAATGAATAGCAAAGCAACCTGTGATGACGACATTATGTATTGCGTAAGCGTAGGTTGGATGAAGTTGCGGCAAAACTTCGCCATCATCCGTGACCCAAAAATGCCTTCCAATTGAGGTTAAACCGGCGAACCGCACAGGAGGACTAGTATTGATCCAGTAAAGAGGAATTGCTATGTTCCCTTTGGTTATGATCATAGCCTCGCCGCTTAGGAAGTTTGATTAACTCAATCGAATGCTCCACTAAAATCAGCTTAAAATAAAGGGTGTTCAAATTTGAGGTATCATTTTAAATTTCGAATGCAAGACATAAATTGTGTGAAATCTATATTTATTTTTATTGGAAATTAATGTACATTGGTTTCGGTTACTAATAAAAAAGGAATGTTTTCCAAATGACCTCCTCTACTAACTCTGCAGGCTGTCAAACTTTTACCAACATTTTGGATCACTTTTTCGATGGTTCAATAAGTGATATTTGCTCGATGATGTTGTCTCTGAGATGTTGAACAGTTTGAGGATTATCAGCATAAAGTTCACTCTTCAAGAAACCCCATAAGAAAAAATGCAGTAGTATTAAATCCCATTATCTTGGTGGCCAATTCACATCTGTTCTTCGGGAAATTATGCGATTGTTAAACTTCTCTTTCAAAAATCGATTGAGTTCGTTGCTGTGTGGAAGGTTGCACCATCCGTTTTAAACCACATAGTATTCACATCAATATCTTTCAATTGACACCACAAAAAGTTTCTAATCATCCTCCATCCACAGTAACTGCATTGCCATTTTCATCTTCGAAAATAAATGGACCAATTACGCCACCACACCAAAATCCACACCATACAGTAACTCTTTTTGGTTTCAAACAATCCTCTAGCATTTTCTTCAGCCCAAATGCGACAGTTTTGTTTATTGACATAACCGCCAATGCGTGTTCAGTTGGCTTTAATTCTTGTGTTAACTGCATTTTGTAAGCCTTTACATGCAGATCTTTGTACAAAATGGCCAACAAAGTTGTTGGTTTGAGGTTTAATTGCTGTGAACGACGACGAATTGACGTCCTTGGCTCTTCAGCAACACTTCTGCTAACAGCTGTAATATTTCCACTCGTACGACCACAACGATGATAGGCTTTACTTCTCTGATCTTTTAACCGAACCACTTTCTTAAAATTTATGAACGATAAGTTTAATAGCAAGGTTTGAAGGAGCGTTTAAATATATGAAAATAAAAATATAATAATAAAAACACATTGCTCAATAGTATACCGATCCATTTTAGCTACTGGATTGTATTTACTTCATACCTGAACAAATTTCGGCGTAATCTAATAGCTGTAAAAAAAAGTGGCGCCCAACACTCTTTATAAGGATAGGCTACATTCCGCAAGGCAAGGCATTAAGTTGAGAGTCCTTGTGCATTTCGGGACATATTTTGTTTTTTAACAAAATGACATACATTTGAAAGTTTGGTCAAAACGCCCTAATAGTGGACTTGGGAAAAAACTTGGTTGAAGCGGCTTGTTAAAAAGAACATTGTCTAAATTTTTGCTATTATTGTTATTTTCGTTTCTTAGCAGTTAATTGAAAAACCAACGTTTTTGTCAGCACGCCCCAAAAAGTGGTCACGGTAAACAAACTTTGTATGGGCGAATCATTAAGAATCATTTGATGAAATGTTTCTGTTTGTTTTCAAATAAGGAGCGTGTTGTTGAATTTAAAAATCGTTGGACTTGATAATTGCAGGTTCCCTAGAGATTAGGTATATTTTTCAAATTTCTGCTGTATGTAGATGGACATAACTGGCGATGCTGATGCATGTTTACTGATGCATGCTGATGCATATTTACATACGAAAGTAATTTCAAAGTGTCGAGAGCAATGTTGGCATGTTACAAACTACGAGTCAAAATTAATGTTTCCTCATTCACTATCACACATGTTCTCGTTTTCTTTTCTTTTTTTTATAATCAGCGTGCGCTAAAGGGACTCCTTTTTTTCTGTAATAATACAGTACACTTATAAAATGCAGCGCAGTCATTTTTGTTTGTTGCTGTAAGTAGCACCCAGCAAATGATTCATTGCCTGTTTTTAGGTGCTTCTAGTGCATGAAAGAATAGAAGGATAGAAAAGAAGTTTGATAATAATCACAGTTGATTTTATGGGATAAAAATCATACTGTAAGTCGTCAAAACGACAGTGAAATTACACATAACTACGCAGTTATAAATAATTTTCTCTAACAGTTTTGCAATGAGCCTTATTGCGAAGATCAATCGACAGTTGATAATTGACTATTTTCAATGTGTGCTATTGTGAACGAACGATTCTAAAGAATTTTGTCAATCGCAGTCAATTAAAAAAATGCGATCGACAAGAATAACAAATGAATCGTTCGTTCACAATAGCACACATTGAAAATAGTCAATTATCAATTGTCGATTGATCTTCGCAATAAGGCTCAATGACTCTAATTTTCATTGCGATGTTTGCTTACACTTTTTAGGAGTGACATGATAAACGACGATTTACATAAAAAAAATATTAGGCATAAACGGCCCTATATGGCCTAAAACCTAGCTTCTCCATCCACTTGCTTGTGCGAAATGGAAGGGATCTACGATTTTAAGCCAAATCCGAACGGCAAATTTGAGAAACTTCTCATGACAATTGATACTCTTGGATGTTTGTTTGATGTTCGCAAGAGGTAGGGTAGTGGAAAAAAGAACTCTAGATGTTCCTTGGCCCCGGCGGGAATTGAACCGGGGACGTTTCGATTAGTAGTTCGACACACTAACCATTGAGTCACTGCGCCCGAAAACGAAACGACGATTAACATGGAAAACAACCGACTAGTCAGGGACATGTTGGATTAAATAGGTAACGATCAGCAGATGAAATGGGGAAAAAAACGAATGACCAAAGAACGAAATCTGTAATACACAAAATCCTCAAAAAATAACCAAAATTTTGAAACATCTCGAAAATCAATATCTCGAAACCCAGGATCTCCAAATTTTTTGTTGTTGAAATCTCGAAAAACCCAGAGCAAAAATGATGCTACTAGTTTGACATCATTTTTTGAATTGGGCGCTTTTATATAGTGTATATGGCGCTTGCCACTGGTTTAGAATATTTTCGAGATTTTGTTTATTTGCGATTTCGTGGCAAACCCGACAAAGTAATAAGACTAACCAACTTAATGGGATGCCGATCCGTGAGGCGTCTCTGCCTGAGACGACGTCCATCCTCTGCGATCTCGGGCATGCTGTTCTGATTGCCCAGAACAAGTTCTCCGGAATCTTCGATGGGTCGGTCTTTTAAATGCAGGTTCGGTCATCCTTGCCTTCTCGAACGGGTGGCTAAGAGTGAAAGATCGACTCGGCTGAAACATTGTTGTCCATTCGCTCAATGGGGCCGAACTAATGTAGTAAACGTGATTTAGCTTTTTGAACAACGTCCACATCTTGGTACAGCTAATAGAGTCCGCGATTGTATCTTCTCCTCCATTCGCCCTCCTCGCACACAGGACGAAATAACCGATGGATTATTTAGCTTTTAATAGAACAAAATATTAACTCCCATTTCCAACTTATCATCCAGCACTGTGCACCATTAAAAAGAACTGGCAGGATTAAGGTTCGAGCCCGCGTTTTGCGCCTTAAGTCATGTGTTTTGAATCCATTTGTTTTGCCACACAAAAGTTGCAGTGGTTTCCGAAGCTTATCTTCCTTCGGATCTCCACTGACGTTTCCCGTGTGGTGTTGATCTTTACTCCCCCAAGGGAGATGAATTCCTTAACCGTAGAAGTGTAATCATATTTTTTAGTACGACAAAGGTAATCATTCGCCGATTCGAAATATTCAACTCCAATTTTTAGGAAAAGTCTTTGACAAAAGTTTGAATACTTTTAAAACTTTCAAAACCTTTAAATTTAAATAAAAATCAAAAATAAGTTAATTTTTTGTTGCTTCAACACAATATATTTTTTGAACTCAATTATTTTTTTTTATTAAAATAGCTTATTTTTTTATAAAAAAGTTGGAATTAAAAAAATAATTCACTTAAGATTACATAAAAAAATTAAAATCACAAAAAAATATAAATTTGGGCAGCTTTATGCTCGCCGCATACACTCTGCTTGCACTCATCACACGTTGAATGGGTCGTACGTCGTTTTGATACTTTAGACCAGCGTTTCTCAACCTTTTTTGGTGACGGAACCCTTTTGGAAAGCGAAATTCTTGACGGAACCCTACAATAAAACAGTTGTTTTTAAAAGTGTATTTTTTATTAATAAGCATAATAAAAGTACCATGTAACAGTTACTTATTACTTACTTACATAACAAGTATAATAGATAATAGAAGATATTAAAAAAGAAAAAAAATTAACTAATGGGAGATATGAAATTGTTTTTCATTTTTAATCAATTGGTTGATATCAGGTTTGATAAAGGACAGTTGAAGTGTCATATCCGGTTCGGCGTCCAGTCTATTGCGGTATTTTGTTATCGTGGCTGCATAGGTTGAGAATCCTGTTTCGCACAAATATGTTGTTGGGAACGGGAGAAAAATATTTAGAGCCATTTTCTCAAGCATTGTATATTCATCAGGGATTCTGCACCAAAAATCATTGAGAGGCGTCGTTTGACATACTTACTTTCGGTCTTTTGTAAGTTGGGTAAAAAAGGATTATGAATCCATTAATTCAGTTTCATTTTTGTATTCTGTTCTTCGGGAATATACTTTTCAAAAGATGCGCGCATCGAAGTGAGATATTGGACCAATTCTTCAAATACATCATCTTGAAACATTTCTGAGTCGTTATCGCTAACAAACTCACTGAGTAAAGCTTTCTATTTCTCTCTTTCCAACGCAAATAATCTAAAAATATAATTTTCTTTGGAAGGCAGTTATTTTGTTACAGGCCTGGAACACTGTTGTCTTTTTACCTTGCAATGATAAATTTAATTCGTTCAGTTTTTAAAAGATAACGCCATAAAAGACAGTCGGAACAACCAAGTTTTATCATACAAACGGTCTTTCAAATTAAAAGAAGTATCTAAAAGAAACATTAGTAACTCGGCTCTAAGTTCAAATAGTCTTGTTAAAAGTTACCCCGGATAGCCATCGCACTTCTGTACTATGGGGCAGCAGTATTAATGTTTGCTGCCATAATCTTCACACAATAATGAGAACAATCGGGATTGTAGTGGTCGTGATTTGATAAAATTAATTATTTTTACCGCTTCATCCATAACTAATTTTAGACTTGATGGCATTTGCTTCATCGCAAGTGCTTGTCTATGCAGGATATAATGGCTGGAACTACAATAAGGCGCTTTATTTTTTATTCGTGACACTACACCTGCTGTATTACCCATCATAGCCCTGGCCCCATCTGTACAAATGTCAATGCAGAACGGTCGATCAGAGAGAGGTGTTTTGAATTTGTTTTTTAAGCTCTTGCGGAACCCCTACAGGGGTATCGCGGAACCCTAGAATTCCGCGGAACACACTTAGAGTATGGCTGCTTTAGACTTGTTGTATTTTTGCAACAGATTTATAGTTATATTTTCCGCAGTCTGTTCTTTCGTATCTGATTTATCCACCTTTACTTCCCAGTCCGAGATTTACTCTTCCTCCACTTTATCTTCCGGATGACTTTCTGACTCACTCCGCTTGAAGTTCTCGACATCATTTCAGTCGCAAGCATGTAAAGCCTTTTTTATATTTCTTCATTCGAAATATCGCATCTCAAATGCATTCTTATTTTCTTCCTTAACGACGAGGTTCTGGTCTGGACTAGGGACATCGTAACTCTCCAACTTCACTGCATCCCTACTGGTCCGCCTGTGAGGTTCACCGGTCATCAAAAAGAATCGGAAGCCTCCCGGTTTCGAATCACTTCGTCAGTGAATAGAATTGAATGCTGGTGTTATTGCAGTTGTATGATTCAGGCATTTTTAGGCTTGCCTCTCTTTCGCGGTTATATAAGATTGTATTGGCCTTTTGACTGGGTTTGGAGGATCTTTCATTTGAACATGAAAGACCAATTGAGCCTGTCGCGCTTCATTTTGTCTGAGATACTCGTACTTTGTTTAAATGACAACCATGTCGATTATTTGGGTGATACGAAAAACAAATGCGATTGGATAGTAGAGTAGAGCGATAATTGAAAAATAAATAATTTGATGTATGTCGAATCGACGAAGATTACTCTTCTAGGGCTAATTATTACCTCGAACAGTGACGTTTTGTCCGAAGCGATAACCAGGTGTTTGTTTGCTTGTTTATAGCAATACCTAGTTGGTCTTCTCCTCATTAATTTCACGACCAACTAATTTTGCCTGTTCGTAAAAGCCTTTTCTACGGCACGCTGTAAACACCGAAGATGTCGATATGATCCTTATACTCCAGTAGCTAAACGAATCTATTGAAGATAGTACCTTCCATGTTGAAAAAGATTAAATTAATAATATTGACAATAGCATCAGGACCAGGGTCACAGTTATCATCTTAAAGTCTGTAAACATATACATAATGCACGATTTAAAATTCAGGCAGTCCGTTTCGTTTCAATACGATTTCAGGAAATATTATCATTAATATTACATTACTTTTACGTTAGGGATACATGAATTTGATGGATTCACGAAGTTCGTTGTGAGGTTTATTAACCGTACCCGAAAAGGAATGGTTAACAGGAAATTATAATTTTATAAATGGATCCCTGCAGCGGATGCTGTGTCATGAATATTATTGGTTTGAATAAATAATTCATCATTTGTTGAATTAATATTTAATATTATGACAGATGGTTTGTTTACTGTAATCATCACATTGATGAGCAGTCAAATTTGTATACATATTTTCCTTGGCTGGGTTAAATTAATTTTGTGTTAACTTGTATTTATACAGCAAGGTATACCGTAGGCAGAGAAACAAGATTATTTCCTTATATGCAGGTTACATGTTAAATCCATGAATTCCTTTTTCTCCAATTTCAACTGATACTTTCAGTTCCTTCGATACATATAAAGGGCCTTTCATTGGCGACTTGACAACTTTAAACTTTCAGTCTGATCGAAACTTAAACCGATTACCGAACAGTCAATGTCAGAATATTCAGTAAAATCAACATTAGCGACTTGATAACTTTAAACTTTCAGTATGAACGCACCCTTAAACCGATCATCGAACAGTCAATGTCAGAATATTCAGTAAAATCAACATTTTCATCATGGTGAAGTGCACAAAGGAACAAGGTTTATAAATAATTAAAATTTACTACCAAAATTCCGAGTCGGTGGTCGCAACTTTAAAAGCGCTAACGCCAATTTTAGGCCTAATTCTCGTCTCAGTAGACAAGCAATTCGTAAGTCTAGTGAAGAAAATTGATTCAGAATATTCGCTGCTTGATGTTGCCAGTGAGACTACGTTTTGCCCAAAGTGTGAAGAATATTGCTGCCGTAGAAGCGTCCTTCGCAAACCAGCCAAATCAGTCAATTTCAAGGCGTTCTCAAGAAATGGGCCTCTCTCGGACCACATTATGGTGAATTTTGCGTAAGGACCTTGTCCTACGCCCTTACAAGATCAAGCTATTTCATAAACTAAAGCCACTTGATCATATGAAGCGTCCGTTCTCGAATTGGGCTCTGGACATGTTGGAAGAAAATGAAGAATTTCATCGCAAAATCATCTCCAGCGATGAAGCCCATTTTTTGTTAAACGGTTTCACCAATAAGCAAAATATGTGTTACTGGACAGGTGAGAACCCTCATGTGCTTCATGAAACAGCACTTCATCCATAAAAAGTCACTCTTTGGTGCGGTTTTCATGGAGCAGTGACATATGGGCTACATTAAATCATTGGTCTATACCAACAAGCCAGCGACGTTAGAGGAGCTCAGCGCGAATATTGAACGAAAAATAGCGGCCGAATCGGTGGCAATGTGCGGCCGAGTAATCGAAAATTGGGTTCAACTTATCGACTGCTGCATACGTTCCCGGGGTGGGCATATGAACGAAGTCGAATTCCATTCATAAATGTTTTGATACTCGTAGTAATTCAAGTCAATACATTTTTTGAGATATCTCAAGTAGTTTGCATTTTATTTAAAATAGAAGTTGTCATGTCCTTAATGAAAGACCCTCTACATTTCCGAAATTTCTTTAAAAGTATATAATTGAAGTAACCAATATCGATATCCGGTAAATAAATCATAGAGAACAATTACCGGCAGCGCTCTTCATCTAAACAGTGTCAAATTACTAAAAAAAAAGTCGGTAAGTATATGTATATTCATGTACGCGCGTTAGAAGTTATACTTCTTTGGCGTGGTGTTTATGTAAATACTTGTGAAATCGTTATTTAAGTAGGGAGATGGGAAATATATGTATGTAATTGAAAAAATTTCAATTATTGTGGGGTTTCTAAGGACATTTCGGAAAAATATCCTTTTTTTCTGATTTTAAGTAGCCTTTTTAGGGTGCTAATTAACTCTTCGTAATATAACTTTGAACACAAATTAATGAATAATATCCTTTTTGGGTTTCATTCTGGCCGGCATTCTCAAATTGACCATCAGTTTCCACAGTACAAATTTAAATCTTTCATCCGCCCTGCAAGTCATATACAGGGTGGGGCACCAATTTTGTTGCAATAAAAAATTCAAGTAACTTTTTTTTAATCAATGTATTTCATTTTTTTTATTGTATAGAAAATTCAATTTTATTTTATATAACTAATTGTTTTTGAAGATGATAGACCGTAAATGACCTCCATGCCAATCCACGCATATGCGACAATTGATCAGAAAATAATTAATCTGGATAGTCTGGATCGGCTCAATTATTGTTTTAATGGACTGCTTCAATTCAGTAAAATTTCTTGGTTTCGTTTTGTACACCTCTTGCTCGACATAACCCCAGTGTGCAGTTGCTCCATCTTGCTGGAACCACATGTTGTTGAAACGCATACTTCTGGGTAAAAAAAAACTCCTTCAACATCTTTTAATAACGGTTCCCATTGTCAGTTACTGTTACACCGTTTTCTTCAAAGAAGTTTGGCCCCACAATGCAACTTGATGAAACTGCGCACCACACACTGACTCGTTCTCGGTGCAGTACCGTCTCATACAGTATTTCTGGATTAGATTCACTCCATATACGACAATTTTGCTTATTTACATTGCCGTTTAGGTCAAAATGGGCATCATCAGACATAAACAAGCAATTTATCAAGATGTTTTCTTCTTCGGTCAATCATTTTTTGGGAAAATTCCAGGCGAATATGCATGGCCAGAGGGTTGAACTTGCTTGCAATTGGAACTTTGTACGGAAACAAGTTTAAGTCATCATGAATTATCCGTTGTAATGACCGTCTGCCAACTCCGATTTGCGCCGTATTCACCAACCCTTATTAGTGCAGATTTATGAACGATAATAAGAGATATGAGTGGTCCCTACCACTCTAAAATAATATTATTGAGTAATATCCTACAAATTTCTGAAATTCGAGATCAGCTGGATTGACCTTGAAAATAAAACACATTTTCAAAAAGCAAAGAAACTTTAGTTTAATTTTTGTAAATATAAAGCGCCTGACGGATTTTCAAATCCAAAGGCTCTCGCACAGCTACACTAGTTATAATATATATTGCTAGCTTTTATTTTCACTTCGAAATTACATCGGATAAGTTCTGGCACAAGTTCACTAGCTAGTTATTCATATATCTGACTTTAACTTATTATTTTTTCTTTTATTCACATGACATTCTGACATTATGCCAGTTTTTAAGTGTAATGTGTCCAGATCCACCATTGCACAAAAGAATGTCCCAAATAAAATAGCCAGAGGCCATGCATGTTTGTTTTATCACTGCGGCTGTTGCACTGGGACCATTGTATTTGTAGCAAGTAGTCAAAGCAGCCCTTCGGTGTGGTTATTATCGACAGTGGCTGGCGATAGAGTCTTGTTTTTGTTTATCGTGTAAATTCGAATATTACTGTGCACTAAAAACAGGCCTATTGCCATGTTTGAGAGTTTGAAAAAGCTAATTGTTCGAACATTCGAGCTATAGAAGACAAGAGATTCTAGGTTAAAGGAGCTATGGAATCGCAAACAGCACTCGGCGCCGAAAACGGGCCCATCGCCGTCTAGATTCTGACTTCATAAGGAGGAACCTAAACACTTTCCCTTGCAAACATCCAATCTCCCTGCTAAATTTGAACAGCCTGTGCAGCTCAATTCCCCTATTTTCTTTGCAAACAAAACACAAACATAACCCTATAAGTGCTTGGTGAGTTTGTAGAAATATATTAAAACACTCCGATTCCCCCATTGTGATACTGCAAAAGCCACTCATATGAATTGTGAAGCTGATTTCTTGTGAGGTTTGTGGTGATTCGATAACATTTTCCGTATTCTCGGGAATTCCTTACAAGAAAACTAAAAAAAAAATCACCACAGAAAGGTGGAAGGATGTTCTCTACAAAATGTTCATGTATTTTCTTTTAATGTCTGCCAATTGGCAATGACAGTTTTCTCTCAATTTTCAATATTTCGACCAAATGCCAACTGACACTAGAGAATTATAAGTTCTTGTGACCTGCTCACAAGGATATCACAATTTTAATTGTTTCTGTGAGCCCCACAAGTTGTGAGGGTGCGGAATACGATAACCTTTCAAAGTCGAGTTCACTTTGAATTGTGAGGTTCTCTTGACTTGTGAAGTCTCAGTGAGGTAAGTGAGGTTTGGGAGAATTCTAAGTCTGAAAATCGATTGTATAAGTGAATACCGGCCTTAGATGACAAAAAAAAGAAACATAAATATATACCTACTGTTCAAAATGGTTATTCATGAGTTAACCTATTTACATACATTTGTTTGTCACTGGTCCAATGTTTGTCACTGGTCCAAACATTATTCATAAATGAAAATACTCATTCAGTTGACGCATTATTCTTTAAACGGATGTGCAGCGAATCGCGTGTAGAAAGATAATTTTGTATGTAAACTGCGACATTCCATACTGCATGTCGATTCGTGCTGCACGTTGTCTCTGTTTTTAATTTTGATGCACCTCCAGTAGTATCGGATTGACGTTTCATTCTGTGAAATTCTCTGACATTACAAAACATTTTTGGGATTTCGAAATCCGACAAATAGCGACGAAGCAATTGGGTTCCGAAATCCAATAACTGCGAAGTGGGTTCCTATATGCAACTGCTTCCGCTACATTGCTTCCGCTACAATTCAAATTGTACCCCCAAAGCGCCAAAAGAGGTATAACTACAAAAGAAATGCACATAGGTACTATGTTGAGGATAAGAGCATCCAGTTCTTGCCTGTATATATCTGGCATTTTCCGTACAGATATGAAATCTGCCCAGCTTATGTCGTTTAAGAAGAGAAGAAGATGACAAAAAGAATTAATGTGAATAAACATAAGTGACCTTATTTCCAATTTAGCGTTTCACGATTCACCAACATGAGGTGGTGACACATCAAAAGGATACCCTTTTCTGATCGAAGTCTACCGAGTCAATCACCCCTATCGTGGAATCCGTCGGATCTGAGATCCACTTCACTTATTCGATTCACGTGAACAGAAAATTGCTATCGGGGGATCCGTCGGATACTCTCCCTTACCGATCACTATTCAAAATTCAATTGTGACAGCTCATTTCAAACATATTTGTTTTGTAAAAATTAAATTCAGTGAAAATAAAATAAAATAATTCACATTACCGACATGTGGATGGTTCACGTCTGCGGATTGCACGATGCAAATTGTTCACTATTAGCGGATCGTTCCCCCCGACGGATTCCACGATAGGAGTGTATGTGAATTTATAGCACAAGTGGGGGTGATTTTTTTCCATTTCCACGCACCTTCAGTTCGAAGACTAGCAAAAAAAATATTTTTTAAGCCGAAAGTAAATAACAATCACAATTTATTTATGGTCAGCAAGTGAGTATTGTGATTAAGTTCTTGTCGAAACAGAGAGAAGAGTGCCAAGCGGAGTGTTCGAGAGCAATTAGTTAACGAAATAAAACAGTATGTAGAATGTTGTATTAATGTTCGTCTTGTCTTTTTGTCTTATTTATTTATTCTTTTTTTGGTTTACTACTAACAATATAAAGTACACTTTACTTTGTTCTTGGAATGTCAGCCTAACTTTGCAGTTAGTTATTATTTTTGGGTTAATTATTAATACGTTACTGACCGCACTTATTCAGTTGAACGCTTGACTTTCTTCGTTGACTGTCAGTTTAACTCTGCCTCCTCAATCTATCTCTCATCAACAATAAAGCCAAATGCAAGCCAACTCGCATCCCCACCACGCTCACGCAACTTCCTCCAACCACAGCAGGTAAGTACCAACACCATCCCACTGCTTCGTCACATAAAAAAAAAAACTTTAAGTGCACTGCTCTAAATACGGAACAGTGCACCCCTAAATGCATTGATCAATCGCTCTAGATACCATACAATTCACCTGCGTTATTGCACAAGCATAATGTTTGTCCAGTGCACCGGATACGATACAATGCATTTTGTGCTATTGCACTACCATGTATTATGGTTCTTTATGACTTTCATTCCATTAACATTGCGCTGACCTAAAGTGGGTCAAAAAGGCCTGCCCTTGACTTGGTATATCGAATATCAGTGTTGATTGCCATATTCATGCAGTCATAAAGTATTTTATTTATCACTGCCGGGTGGCGCCAGAATGAGTGTACCGCGATGACGTATATTATATACAGAATATGAGACATATTCATGGGAATATAGCTTCCCATTTACGTGTGATGTTTCTGTGTATCTAAAGATTGTGGAGAGGAAAGGAATTGACATTGTAGTGTGATCACTACACCCCGATACAGATGTAAGGAGACCATACATGGTTTCTTCAGTTCTACAGGGCACAACCCATAGAATCCGTCAATCCAACGGATCCGTTGATTCAACCGAGAGAAATATAGAATACACGTAATTTTATGAATGGCTCCATGAACTTCGACGGAAAAAGTAGCCCTACTTTCTGCTTTTCTGTCAGTTGACGTATGTATACATAAAAAAATTGAATTGAGAGAGGCAGATATAAAAAATTAATATATAAATAAATATTAGGCATTAACGGCCGATATATGGCCTAAAAACCTAGCTTCTCCAACCACTTTCTTGTGCGAAGTGGAAGGGACCTACAATTTTACGATGAATCCAAACAGCACATTTTTGAGAAGCTTCTCATGACAATTGATATTCTTGGATGTTTGTCAGACGGTAGAAAGAGGTGGCGCAGTGGAAAAAGCTCTAGATGTTTTTTTCCTTGGCCGACACACTTACCACTGAGCCACTGCGCCCGACAAGAGGTAGATATATTGAACAAAATATTGGAAAATAAGAGAAGACATTGGAAAATTAGAGAAAACATTAGAAAGTTAGAGAAAACTACTGTACTTTCTGGCTTTCCCGATAAACCATTCACGAAGCTATCTCTTTCTGAAATGCCATAGGTATCTATTACTTAAACGTCAAAATAAATTGAATGAAACAATTTCAGTAATTTGCACAAATCGTATGGAAAAATCATTGTGAATGTTTATAAAGTGTACATATATTTAAGTGAAAATAAAAGCTATTGAAGAGTGAAAACTACCAAATTATAGAGCAAAAACCTGAGACAGTATGTCAAAGCAAAAAAAAACATAAAAACAGTGAACAAGTTGACCAAAAACGGTTAGTATAAACTTACAACGCCACAACAACGCGATTCTCTCGGTTTCACTTTTATTTTTTTTACACAATCCCTCTATTGTTAACTTTATAGTATTCAAAAATAGTGTTTGGATACACAGGCAAAATTCTGGACCTTTTCGAAGTAAAACTTCTTTACGCACGCTTGACTTGGGGAGTAAGCTGGGAATGCGTGACGAGAGCGTTACGAAAAGTGTGATGGCGATTGAGATATAAGTTACTGAAGATAGAAAGAGAGAGAGTTACGATTCGTAAATTACTGTAGGGGCAAGAGAGAGAGGCGCGAGCACACATTTTCTTTCTCTCTTTCTCTCATAGCCAGTTGCGTTTCGTATATCTAAGACACAGTGCAGGCTTATTGTCTGTATCACACTGTAGGAGCAAGAGAGAGCAGTGCGCACGCACATTTTCTTTCTCTCTTCCTCTCATATCTAGTGCATGAAATATATATATATCTCAGTCAGAAGGCGATCAGTGTAGATGTGTTGAACAGTGTAGCGATGAGTAGTCAAGAGGTAGTTGTTTACATTTCGCCCAATAACACAGTTAACAATATTATAAAGTTTTTATATAAAGGCTTATGATTTACGGTCGAGTAGACTCTGAAGAATTAGGAGAGAACTATCATACGTTGACACTAATTTTAGCAAGAGCTTTCAGTGTTAATTTCGCGTCCGAAGATGGACAACTCTTGGTAAACTTTCTACAAGATAAATTAGAACTACAAATGAATAATAACCGAAATGAGCCTACCACAAGATTTGAAACAACAATCAATGCAGTTTTCTCTAGATATCTTTCTAATTTTCATTCGAAAACATATGTAATCTTATTTCTCATACCATAAGAATATTGTCTTGGTCTTACAATCAACCACAGTAAATACTGATGTATCCGATAATGAAAATAATTAAAATACTGAATAAAAATAAAAAAAAAATATTAATTTATCAGTAAAAACCCATAATAAATTTAAATATTTGTATAAAATTATAATATGTATAATATATGTATATAAATGTATCTGATATACATATGTACATATATAAACATATATTATATAATATATACATACATATAGATGGAGCTAAAGAAGTTTTACTTCAGTCGTGTGGTCACACTCGTTTTTTTTCGTTACAGTTCGCTTAATTATGTACTTTTTATGAAATATTCGAACAAAACCAGTCACCCGCCATACAAATTCGGCAATGTTTTCCTTCATTTTATTCTACTGCGGGTTTTTTTTTCATTTGCCACTGACGTTGTCGCGAAGTACTCTATAGACAGACTCTTTAGCACAGATTACCTATACTAGATAGTTAACTGAGAGGATATTTTTCAAACTGCATACAAGCTGAAAACAGCTGAAAAACTCCACTAACTGCCTATCTGTATTAGTGTTTGCATGCAAATCAAGTGGGAAGCTTGCACACTGATAGGATATTTAGTGGAGTTAGGTGTGACGAGGTTGGAACAACTGAAGAAAAAGAGTGTAAAACTCTCTCTAAATGAAGGAGAATATGCTGTGTTATGTTAACAAACCAACTTTGTATAATTTTAATAAAGTACCTGCAAACTTCTTCGTACCTACCGTGGTGAATTAGAATTAAATATGAAATATAGTATAAATTATACATTATAATTTAAATCATTTATAATAATTATTTTAGAGAAATAGTAATAAAAAACATAGGGACGGGCTACAGTCTGCTTGGGCGAACTGTTGGATACCCCATTCTTATTCCTATCCCTCATAAGTGGGCGTGACAAAAGTCTAAGTATGGTTGAATTGTTAAAAACGCTCTACATATTTTGTTATATAACATTTAAAGGATTTTATCGAAAAAACGTTCCCTAGCTCAAACTTGGGTGTTTCAATAAAATTGTTTTATTTAATTGTGGGCGTGTCAGTAGGCCGATTTAAAAAAAATTAACACATGAGCATAAAGAGCCCCTAGGGTGTGAGTGGGCGGATTTTGAAAATATGTACACATGAGCATAAAGGGCCCCCTAGAGAGTATAAGTTATGGGAACATATTACCAGCAACAAAATATGCATCTGAGTGACCAGATGACCCTATCGAACAGGAAAATACCTACGGCACTGGCGTAGCGTTACTCCAACTTAAATTTCTTAAATTAGCAAAAGCATAACAACAAAGAACAAACAACAGCATAACAACAGATCAGATAACAGCATAACAACAAAGAACAAATAACAGCACAACAACAGCATACAATATTAAGCACCGATTGCAACAATAACTTTAATACACGAGACAACGCTCCAGCCAACCTGAGAGCTTTATCAACCGATATGTTGGCCTCGGATTGTTTTTCCCTCTGTGCGTTTGTCTAGGCAGTTAAGTTTAAGCTCAGTGATGGTTTTGACTTGCTAGTGCATACTGCATAGATGTGTAACTGCTTTCTCATAGAGAAATTTATTGTTAAATCTTTGAACAAATAAAATAAAAAAAGCATTAAAAAGGCAGTGTTCAATTATTTATTACTATCGCCCAACTTGAAGTTACGCGATAATTTTGTTTGTTGTAACCGATCCTTATAAAGGAAAATATTTCGCGTAACGCGGTATTTCGACCTCACGGCTAATCTAAGATTATGGCCGCTGCTACATAACAAGTAACATAATTAATTTGAATAATGAAAAAGAACAAATGATCAAATTTGCGTAAAAACCAAAAAAAAAATTAGCTAGTGCTGAATAAACAAGTAACCTAATCAATGAAGTGAAAAGAAACAAAGCGAATATAATAGTGAACTATAGCAGAGAATTATTAAAGTAAAGAAATCTTAAGTGACCTGAAAATTAAAAAGACATTGAATATCTTCTTTAGAAATCATAAGTGAAAGCAGTGATTGGGGAAATAGCGAGCACTCAACATTTGGAAAGAAGCGGAATAAATTAACCATTAGAATAATAGTCAAAGTAAGCTTTTTTTTCATTTATAAGAAATTAAAATTAATGTAAGTTAAGTTGTTGTATCATTTGGATGAATTATAGTAACAAAGCACTTGTTTCCATATCGATGGTTACATATTATCTACTGTAACTAAATTAAATTGAATTAAACACATATAAAATATAAAAATAAAATAAGTAAGGAAACTGATAGTTCGAACTATTGTAAATTGCTAATTTGAATCACCTTGTCTAAGTAAAAAAATGGACGCTGCACACCTAAGCGCGGTAGTAAAGGGTATTTATTTCAGGTTTGCAAAAGCCGATGTGTGATATTCTTTTTTCCTCAAGACGTACCGATATGCCAGGTGCACTTTCTCTTGCCCAGGAACTCGCGGCAAACCAGGAGCGATATGTTTTTGCGAACTCATTTTCGAGTAGAAACGAACGTCCAAACAATTTTTTTTCACGGCAGAACTATAGCTATAATCAATATAACTCACCGCACTATAGACAAATTTTTGCAAACCAAACACGACCTACCACAACAGCTATGGAAATAGACCCAACACTTTCCAATTACAGAAACCCGGCAAATTTTCAAACGCCTTTACAAAACCAAAATGTGTTAAGACCGATGATGCAAAATTCAAATATGCAAAGACCCGTCATGCAGAATCCCAATAACTCCCAAGGTTTTATGAGGCTCCCCAATCATCCCCAAAGACCTGTCCAAAACCCCAATCCATTCAAGCGACACTACGAGTCCGATCGTCAAACCCTTCCGAAACTTCAAAGAGTAAATCACTTTGATCAGGGGCTTTCGACACCAACTACTAGCACAGAAAATCAGTATTATTCATGCAGATTTAATGACGGACACTATGTTGATTTATACAATCATCACAGTGAGCGGAATATGGCTGGTCAATGTGATGATATTGTGCATGAAAATGCAGGTTGCCAAAAAGATCAAGAAATTTTTGAGGAAATAAATTTTTTAGGGGTACGGCCCTCCTGCCATACGTCGGTCGAACATTGGGAGGAAGGGATATAAAACTTCTTGTGGATACCAATGCCTCTAAAAATTATATAAGGAATTTAAATACTCTCAAAGCTATCAAGCCGATTGATAAACCATTTATCGTCAAGTTAATACATGGAACCAACCGGATCACGTCTAAGTGCGTTATTAATATTTTAAATAGAAACACTACTTTTTTTTTGCTTCCGAACCTTGAAACATTTGATGGTATTATCGGATTTGATTTTTTGAAAGAAATAAATGCAAAATTAGATCTGGTAAAAGGAACTTTAAGTTACAATGGGGGTCAAGAAAAATTGTTATACTTTTACTGCAGGGATGTAAACAGCCTGTCTGTGGAAAGGAAAATATCTCTGCAGCTATAGATACAAAATTTGCATTACTGATGGAACGACATTCGAAAGCTTTTGCTGACCCTAATGAGTCACTCCCTTCTAACACAAACATTATTGCGACTATACGAACTTCCAATAGTGACCCGGTCTATTCGAAAGCTTAGCCTTATCCTATGTCAGCAGGTGATTTTGCTAATAATGAAGTTACTGAGCTGCTTCAAAACGGAATTATAAGACCATCACGATCTTCCTATAACAATCCCATATGGGTTGTTGACAAAAAAGGGGTTGATGGCACGGGTAAACGGAAAATGCGTCTCGTAATAGATTTTCGAAAGCTGAATAGTATTACTATAAGCGATAAATACCCAATTCCAAATACTTCGGTCATTCTTGCTTATCTTGGGAAAGCTTCATTTTTCTCAACATTGGATCTGAAATCAGGATTTTATCAGCCTAAGCTTTCTGAACGGGATCGAGAAAAAACTGCGTTTTTCATCAATAACGGAAAATTCGAATTTTGCAGACTTCCGTTTGGGTTAAAAAACGCACCCAGCATTTTTCAAAGGGCAATAGATGACGTGCTTAGGGGAGAAATAGGCAAATGCTGTCACGTATATATTGATGACGTCATCATATTTTCTAGATCGAAAGAAGAACACCTTGAGGATGTAGATAAGATTTTGAAATTGCTTTTTGAGGCCAATATGCGAGTTGCGCCAGAGAAATCACATTTCTTTAAGGAAGAGGTAGAATTTCTGGGTTTTGTCGTATCCAATAAGGGAATCAGAACTTGCCCAAATAAAGTTAAGGACATAGTAGGTTACGAGGTTCCCAAGACACTCCGAAGTTTACGGTCCTTTCTTGGATTGTCTGGATATTACAGACGCTTTATTAAGGACTACGCTCGGATTGCGAAGCCTCTTACACAACATTTGCGAGGTAAGAATGGTATTGTGGGCACAAATCGGTCAAAAAATATAAAAATAGAATTAGACATGGAGGCAATGGATGCTTTTAATAGGATAAAATAAATTCTGGCTTCAGAGGATGTTTTGCTATTGTATCCAGACTTCGGAAAGCCATTTGATTTGACAACTGACGCCTCGTCACATGCGCTCGGTGCTGTTCTGTCTCAGGAGGGAAGGCCGATCACAATGATTTCTAGAACATTGTCTTCTACCGAAGAAAGTTATGCTACTAATGAGCGGGAGCAGCTCGCAATTGTGTGGTCGCTACAAAAGCTTCGTAACTACCTGTATGGAGTGAACCGTCTGAACATCTTTACAGACCATCAACCCTTAACATTTGCAATTTCCGACAAAAACCCTAATGCAAAAATTAAGCGATGGAGGGCCTTTGTAGAAGCGTTTTCTCCAACCTTTTTTTATAAGCCAGGCAAGGAGAACTTTATAGCTGACGCTTTGTCAAGGCAGCATTTAAATGCCTTGGAACAATTTTCAGACTCAAACTCTTTTACGGCTCATAGTGAATACTCCTTAACTCAAACAATACGCAGCATCCAAAACCCATTAAATTGCTTTAGAAGTCAAATAATTCTTAATAAAGGACTGGAACTGACTAAAAAAATGAAAATAATCTTTAAGTCTCAAATAAGGCATACAATAACATTCGATAGTCTGGACAATCTCTTTCTTGTTTTCAAGGAAATAATTAACCCCAACGTTGCTAATGCAATTTATTGTGAGCTTTCCATTTTGGCGCAGATTCAAGAAAAAAAGGACCGTGTTTCCCTCAGTAAAATTTGTTCACACATCAAATTTTGTGACTGACATTTTCAAACCGACTGACCAATCGGAAATTCTTTCAACCGAACATAATAGAGCACACCGGTCCTTGCAAGAAAACATGAAACAAATCCGTAAGGACTATTACTTTCCTGAAATTAGTAAGAGGTTAAAAGAAATAGTTTCCAGCTGTAGAATTTGCCATGAGGCAAAATATCAAAGACATCCATCGAAACCGGAGATAGGCGAAACCCCCATACCATGCCACCCAGGGGAGATACTTCACATAGACATACTCGTATATTCGACGGCCGGAAAGTATTTTCTTACTTGTTTAGACAAATTCTCAAAATTTGCAGTTCTTAAACAAATAAAATCAAGATCAATAGTTGACATAAAGGATCCATTATTAGAAATACTTAACCTATTTAAAAACACAAAAACAATAGTCTGCGATAATGAGCGTTCTTTTGTCTCGGAAACTATTACCTCATTGCTTAGGGATCACTTTGGGATAAGCATGTTTAATACGCCACCCTTTCACAGTTCAACAAACGGCCAAGTTGAAAGGTTTCACAGCACTCTGTCAGAGATAGCAAGGTGTACGAGACTAGAGCAAAATATCAATGATACTGCTGAGCTCCTTTTACTTGCTACATTCAAGTACAATAGGACGATACACTCAGTGACGAATTATAGACCAATAGATATAATAAGTTCAATTCCGAATATTATTGAGGATGAAATTAAGAAAAAGATAGCCGAAACTCAGAGAGTTGACTTAGATTATCACAATAGGAAAAGACAAACAAGGACATATAAGCCAGGAGAAAAGGTTTTTGTACGAACAAATAGACGTATCGGAAACAAATTTAGGAAGCTTTTCATTGAAAAATTTGTTCAAAAGGATCTAGGGACTACGGTTCTCATAGACAACAAGAGGATTCATAAAAGCAATGTTAGGTAATTAAAAATTATTCACAGTAGAAATTAAAAAAAAATGTATTAAGCCAATACCTATTTGCAAAAAGTTAAATTTAGAGTATGTTCATTTACTCAGATACATATGAAAATGTTTGTAAATTATGAACTCGATTTATGTGTTTAAAATTTTGAAAGTAGAATGTTTTGTAATTTTTGTAATAAGATATTAACATAGGTATTGTTTATATAAGAATAGCATAGTAGCAGAATTATAGTGAAATAGTTATCACAAAAATGTTATTGTTAGGTTTTTTTTCCTTCTTTTTTCCTTATTTATTTATTATTGTCCATTGCTAAAATTATTATACTTGGAAAACTATTAATTTACATTAAAATGCAGAAACGCACTAAGCCACTAGATTATAAAATATATTACACTTTATAACCACACTTAAGAATCTTAATGAAGCTGAGGACGACTTCGCTTAACAGGGGGAATAGTTATGGGAACATATTACCAGCAACAAAATATGCACCTGCGTGACCAGATGACCCTATCGAACAGGAAAATACCTACGGCACTGGCGTAGCGTTACCCCAACTTAAATTTCTTAAATTAGCAAAAGCATAACAACAAAGAACAAACAACAGCATAACAACAAAAGATCAGATAACAGCATAACAACAAAGAACAAATAACAGCACAACAACAGCATACAATATTAAGCACCGATTGCAACAATAACTTTAATACACGAGACAACGCTCCAGCCAACCTGAGAGCTTTATCAACCGATATGTTGGCCTCGGATTGTTTTTCCCTCTGTGCGTTTGTCTAGGCAGTTAAGTTTAAGCTCAGTGATGGTTTTGACTTGCTAGTGCATACTGCATAGATGTGTAACTGCTTACTCATAGAGAAATTTATTGTTAAATCTATGAACAAATAAAATAAAAAAAACATTAAAAAGGCAGTGTTCAATTATTTATTACTTATACATTATAAATTTCAGCTCCCTAGATCAAACTTTGGATTTTCAAAAAAAGTTTTTTTTTAAATTGTGGGCGTGTCAGTAGGCGGATTTTGAAAATATTTACACATGAGCTTAAAGGGCCCCTAGAGAGTATATATTATAAATTTCAGCCCCCTTTTTAAATAAAATTGTTTTATTTATTTGTGGGCGTGTCAGTGGGCGGATTTTGAAAATTTTATATCCCGAGCAGTTTTAGGAGTCATAGATCATATATATCTAGGCCCAGTTTAAGGGCCTAATTTTTGCCGACAGACGGACGGATGGACATGGCTAGATCGACATTACTATCGATTCTGATCATAAATATAGTAACTTTTAGGGTCTACGGGCAATATTAAGGTATCTTACAAACTATGCGCCAAAATTAATATACCCTTAGAATAGGGTATACAAAAACTTTAATATAGATCCCAGAATAAAAGAAAATATTTATACCCTATTCTAAGGGTATATTAATTTTGACGCATAGTTTGTAAGATACCTTAATATTGCCCGTAGACCCCGAAAAGTTACTATATTTATGATCAGCATCGATAGTAGTCGATCTAGCCATGTCCGTCCGTCTGTCGGCAAAAATTAGGCCTTAAACTGGACCTAGAGAGCTAACATTTTAACCATATACTCTCTAGGGTCCCGAAATAATTACGAATTTTTGAAATCCGCCCACAGACACGCCCACAAACTCAAAAAAACAAAATTTTGGAAAAAATCGAATTTTGAGCTAGAAAGCCGAAATTTTTTATATATGATCTGTGACTCCTAAAACTGGTCGGCATAAAAAATTTTCAAAATCCGCCCACTGACACGCCCACAAATAAATAAAACATTTTTTTTGAAAATCCAAAGTTTGAGCTAGGGAGCTGAAATTTATAATATATACTCTCTATGGGCCCTTTATACTCATGTGTAAATATTTTCAAAATCCGCCCACTGACACGCCCACAATTAATTTTTTTTTTTTTGAAAATTCAAAGTTTGAGCTAGGGAACTGAAATTTATAATACATATCCTTATGCTCCCTTTAGGCTCATGTGTTATTTTTTTTTAAATCCGCCTACTGACACGCCCACAATTAAATAAAACAATTTTATTGAAATGCCCAAGTTTGAGCTAGGGAGCGTTTTTTTTGATAATATCCTTTAAATGTTATATAACAAAATATGTAGAGCGTTCTTAACAATTCAACCATACTTAGACTTTTGTCACGCCCACTTATGAGGGATAGGAATAAGAATAGGGTATCCAACAGTTCGCCCAAGCGGACTATAGCCCGTCCCTATGTTTAGTTTAATGTTGTCCTCTCTTTACCCCCTGAATCAGTAACAAGTGGGTACGCTTGTCGTATATTAGTTCGAATATATATTGCTGCTCCTGCACAATTTTGCTTAGAAGGGTAATTATTAGTTGTAATAATTTTTGTATAAATAGCGAGTAATGTTAGAATAAAAATAAGTTTTAAACTCAATCTTGACTCTCATTACCTGCGACAGTTATATTCCATACACTAGCCACGGTTGCCCGATTGGGCGCTTTGTCGTATTTTGGGCTATCTATTTTCTTAAAAAACGATAGAAATTTCTTCCATGAGCGCCCAACACAATTTTGGGCTAGATATCGTTTAATTTTGTTTGTTTGGAAAAATTATTCAACTGAAATTACTTTTAAAGAAAAATTAAAGAAAATTTGTTTGAGGTAGAAAAGCGAACTCCTGAAACTGAAAATTATTCAATTTTAAGAAAAATGCGGAATTTTGGTCCGGGTATCTGGTTAAATTATACGCATCCCGGATTCAGAGAACTTCCAATCGAAATGCTGCGGCAGGCGAAGAGAAATACATCCTAACTTGATATTTTAGAGGATCAGTGCAATAAATTAATATTTGTTGACTAAAAAGTTGTGTTTCCGGTTGAGATACCTGAACATTTCTGTGCTTACTTGTTATCTAACTGCCAAAACTAAGTTAATGCACATTCGTTCACCACGCCAGCCTATGACCTCCATTAAAATATACTCCCAAAACACTGATTGTCCAACAACAAGAAGAAGGAATCAATCGAGACGGTAAAGACGATAAGATATCTGGGGATCACGATCGATGACCACTTCTTATGGCAAGATCACATAAGCAAACTCAGGTCACAACTCAAAAGCGCCTTGTTTGCGATGGTGTATCTCAGGAGATATAAATCAAAAACAGGTATATTATTCACTGGTGGAATCTCGTTTGAGATATGGGATACTAGCATGGGCGAATGCATCAAAAACTCATCTAGATAAGCTTAAAGATCTTCAACATAGAATAATTAAAGTAATTAATACTAATAATCCTACATTCAAGGTCTTAGATGTTAACGGTCTTTTTAGAATGACATCGATTCTAGAATACGATGACCATCGCTTCCAGCAGCCTATACGCCATAACCTAAACACACGAAGACGAGCACGAGGGTTTCTGGAAATTCCTGAAAACTTCAACGTCTACGGAAGACGACAACTCAGTTATGCAATACCAACAATCCTGAATCGAGTACCAGTCTACCTAAAACACATCATAAATTTAAAAAGAACGTAAGAAAAAATCACAATTTCACAATTTTGTAATAGATTAATCTCTACCTGAATTAACTTCAATCAAAAAGGGTGGCGACGGTGTAGAGGTTAGTGTGTTGGCTTGTTACCCATGCGGTGCAGGTTCAATCCCCATGGGGAACAACAACATACGCCACCCATTCACATGCCTCTATACCAAAAGGAGGATTTCTGCCTGCTAGTACAATGGACCGTTACCGAGTCTGAGTGCTGTGGAATTTGGATTTCCTTTTTTTTAAAAAAAAAAAAAAAAAAAAAAACTTCAATCAAAACCTAAACCCGAATATTAAAATCGTAATCTAAGCATGTACTAAAACTATTAAAAAAAAACACTTCTAAACAATATACAAACAAGAATTTCAACCACCTGCAGAAAAGCAGTAAGCTTCGCAGATAAATTAAATTGTAAAGTTTTCTTTTTTTGAAAGATAATAAAAACTAATAATCAAAAAAAAACGTAAGTAACGGGTCCAATGAAACAATTTTTAAGGATTTAACTTTATTTGCAATCCATTTGCTAACACTTCCAGTGAGCAATGCTGTAGTACAACGAGCGTTTTCATTTATTTGTGATGTATTTGTTAAGGTGTTTGTATATTGTATCATAATGATAAATATTCATTGTGATATTTTATTTTGCTTTGTTTAAGTTTTGTTTACTTTAATAAACATAATACATGTGTAACAGTTTTATTCAAGAACCGAATTATTTTCAACGATTTTTGGGCTTCTTTCTGGGCAACGATGTTGGGCTACATTTTTTAAAGGTTTGGTAGAAAGGTGGAACGAATTTATCCACAATCTATTATAAGGCAAACATTACACAAGTCTTAGTCCAAATATTTTGACAGCCAACACCATTATCTGCCTTCGCGTTGACACACAACGCCGTACATCAACTTTTCAAATTAAAACGTTCTGGTTTTACAAATACCATTTCGAAGTTGAAGCAAATCATAGCTTTGTAATAGGTTTCACTGATTTCTTATGGTTCGAATTGATGCGTCTTTCAACCGGGGTCCAGTTTGATTGTGTTTTAACATAAACTATTTTAGAGTTACGTTCCATTGAATTATTATCATCGTTATGCGGACAAAGTCTCCAAAACAAAATTCAATATAAATTTGTTAAAACATGTTTTGTCACTTTTGTTTCACTGATTTCCTATGGTTCAATAATACGCATTGAACCATACTTAAGCTGATTTTAAGTTTTGTTTATTTGAATATTGTTCTGAATGTTATGATGGCCAAACCTCCAAAAGTATTTAATATTTATTTGTTCAAACATCTTGTCTTCACTTAAGCTATAACGTTAACTTTAAAACATTTTTACATAAACTTATTTATTATCCTACTCCTGCAATAGTAAAATGTGCATTTTTCTGTTCATAAATACATTGAGGGTGACCCTCTTGCCATTTGGTTTTTTGTTCGTTCGAGGCCAACAAATTGTAGGAAAAAAAAAAATAATTTTCAAACCAAATAAGAATAATTACCAAAGAAATGATAATAATATAAGTCAAATGAATAAGTAAAAAATATTACCACACATTTGCAACAACTTTTATTTGTTCCATTCGTTATTTGTTTTCCCAAAGCTACCACGTCACACTGCAAGCACACCCCTCAATCTCGCCAGGACACAAAATCAGAAACTTTGGCAAACGTCAAACAAAAATTTTGACGGAGCTGAAAAAAATGTACTCCCTATCGCTGCCGCAGGATAAAGTAGTTTTTTGTGCTTACACGATGTTCTTTGACTACACAACTCAACAGAATAGTAACAAATACATTATTTAAACTTTGGAATGAATGATTCACAAAGTTCTGCCAAATGCAGTTTGACAGAATTAACTAAATTCAACGGGGCTACCTTCACTTTTATTGATTCACATATTATATTTACCGATAGGAAATTTTGAGCTCTTCGGTATACAACAGCGAACTGCAGGTCGAGCGCTGAATGGTTGAAATTGATTAAAATTGTAGCACTGTTTTTGAAATTTGACTAGCAGTGATAGTAAGTGTTGGGAAAAATCCTTGTACGGAATTTCAGCTCAAAAATAAGGGCCAACCAGAATTTATTTATTTTGCAGATTTTATTTTCAAAAAGTGCCTAGTTATGTTTTATTTCAGTAAAACTTCTTTCAGAACTAGTTTGATAACATCCTTAATCCGTGATGTCATCTTACATCGATTGCATTCCATATGTCCATATAAAATAATTCAATATCTAAACAAATTGCCTCCTTAAACCCTGAACTCGAATTAGCATCAGATGGTTGCACATTTGAGATTTCTAGGATTTTTCTCCTCTCCGGTAGCAATAGTACTATGCTGGGATATAAGGTATTTGGAACGTTCAGTGGTATTAGGCAATTTCAGGGAAAAGCCATATTAAATGCAACCAATATTTTCGGCTGACAAAGTTGGCAACGGATTCTATGAGACGGATCCTTAAATCAAGTACGTTAAAGTCGACGAATCCGTCGAAGCAAAGGATGCATAGGATTCTATAAGTTGGGCACACGTCCAATTGCTCGGTAAGCTCTGGCGCTTTTGAAAACAGAATCAGCATTCAGTCTCTTCTGCTGCGTCGAGAAGATGTAAAAAAAAACCGAGGTAAGAGAAGTAGGAAATCAAGTATCGGAAGCCTCCCGGTTTTCGGGCTTGTAGGATCTCTGCTTTCAATAGCGATACGAACTGCTTCAGCTGCACTCAGTTTTTTCCGGTTTTTTCGTGGCGTGAAGACTTTGTCGGATTTATTCTAAATTATAATTTGATCCTCTAAGCTGCCGTAATTGTCGTTTGTTTAAAATCTGTTTATATTTTTAGTCTTAATCCGTATGGTTAGCTCGTTTAATGAAATTAACAAATAAATAAATAAATACACTTTGCGTTGCGACCCAAATGGTAACACCGGACGCACAACTTCAACGTATAGACATTCCTTCAGCCAACCTGACGTATTCAACGTGCCCGCAACCCGTGAATTGTCCTCCCCTGAGATACTCCAGCTTTCCATCATCCATCCCGTGCACGTCCAGAATGAAGGACCATTCATATGAAAGCGACCGATTACCCGCCTCCGAACGATTATTCTTAACGTTTGACACTTAATTCACATGACATAATCTTTTGGTCGCGGATGGCTACGAATTCTAATTGAAAAACTACAAGCAAGTCCTAACGACATTCGGATTTTAAGGTTAAGTTCGAGTGATTTCTTAAATCGTCGGCATGTGGAACGCTACCAAATGTGGTGCATTGTGCTTAAACTTTGAAAAATCGGGGCAAGGGTGTTGTCGCAAAAAGTTTGCAATACGACATTTGTTTAATTAAAACGTGCTAAACCCAGTTTCTTAATATATTTTGATGAACTAGTCGCATATCCGCGCTCATGTGAAAAGTCCTCTTTCACCCCTGATCGAGTGAAAAAAAATACACTAAATTGTACTGTGGTACCCGCGTACTTCAGTGTATTTCGTATGATAATTGTATGCTTATATGTGAATTATGTTTAAAAACACACATTTTTAAAAGCAGATATTTCTAAAAGTTTATTAGTTTAAATAATATGTTATCTGAAAACAAACAAACCATTGGTGACAATCCATATCACTTTATCGGGTGCTTATTGGAAGCAATGTGACGCGGAGAAGTTCGCCATCACTCTATGGATTTTTGACCACTTTTTTATGCACGGCAGCATGCGTTGTTTAGCCATGCTTTTTTGAGAAACACCTCCGTTTATTAGGCGCAGTGATGTCCGGGTTGTTGACAGAAATTAACATTGACATTTTACAGCGGAATAATCGGGGTACCCAGGTACTTTTGACTTTGATGTCATATTCGAGAACATGTCAACAAAAGAAATTTGTAGAAGAAACTTTACCAGATTTTCGACATTAATAGCGTAATTGACGTAGAAATGTTTTTGATGACTTTTTCTATTTTGAAAATGATGTTGAGAAAGTGCTCAGGTACCTTGATCAAGGCACCAACGACCATACCACGTCGAGTTAATCGGTTCTCGTCAGATCACCGTAATTAAACGACGTTGGGCGCGGTTAGTACGTAGATGGGGGACCGTTTGAGAACAACCGCGTGTCGTTGGCCAGTCCCATCTACAGAGTTGAGGTAGATAATATACGTGGTATCACAATGGACCTAAATTGGTCTAAGTGTGTCGGCTTCTGCCGACAGCCACATAAAACCTAAACCTAAACCTTGACCAAGGCAAGGGTTAACATTATGGTTCGGTCATTCCTGTTGTCTCGATCTTGGGGCCTAATAGTTAAAGATCCTCTTAGCACAAACAATTATATATAATTTGTTTGAGGCTCTAGCTGGAGGAATATTGCTCATTCGACGTGTTTAGGCTTTTTAAACAGCTTTGTCGCACAGAGAAGTCGGCGCCGTTAAGCAGCATTGGCCAGATCATTAGAGCATGCACTTTGTCATTCGAGTTAGGAGTTTTGAATCTATGTGCAATAGAGTGTCATTCATGGAAGCAGAAATAGAAAGCAACAACCGCTTATGTTGATATCGAACGGAGCTGAACGAATCAATCAAGGTGGAGCTTTCCGTGGTGACACCTGCCGTTTGCTTTATCTGCTACAGAAAAAACGGAATAAGTCACATAACAGCGCATCTCATTTCCAAAATCTTAAAAAAGAAAAGTCATTATTTGATTTTAGCTAGAATTTTTGACATTTTGATTTTGTAAAGTTTAGTGGTTTGTGCGTTGAGCAACTGGCCGAGGTGTCTCAGATTCAAATCTCCCCGGAGTAACACTTAAAGTTGTCTACTCCCTCCCCCATGCGAAAGTCTGACAAACATAAAAGAGTATAAACTGTCATGATAAACTTTCGGAATTGATGTAAAATTGTAGACCAATTCCATGCGCGCCAAAAATAGCGGTCAGGGAATCTAGAGTTTAAGTCGGTAATGCCAAACACTTTTTTCTCCCAGCATTTGGGACCGCAGTGCTCGAAATTGGTTTTTTTTATGAAAAAAGGAAATCCAAGTCCCAGAGCACTCAGACTCGGTAACGGTCCATTGTACTACCAGGCAGAAATCCTCCTTTTTGGTGTTGAGGCTGGAAATTGGGTGGCGTATGTTGTCGTTCCCCATGGGTAATGAGCCTGCACCGCACGGGTCATAAGCCAACACACTTTCTTTTCTTTTTTTGACTTTGAAATTAATTTTTTATTCATTACTATATATCTACTTACATACTAGGCAAAAATGATTAAATTTAACTTAAAATTAACAGGATACTTATTCTTATTTATTGGTCCTTATGCGGCCGAGGTAAACCTAACTATAACCTTATAATTATTGCCTTTCGGCCTAAAAACTATTTTACGAACTAATCTTACATATAATATTTTTTTTTTTTTTTTTTTTATAATTAGCTTACGCTAAAGGGTTTTTTTCTGTTGTTACAGTACCCTTATAATGCTAAGAACACAGTGTAAGCTACTTGGTATAAGAAAGAATAGAGAGATAGGAAAGAAGTGTTTGGGTGCAGTTGTAGGGCTTTTCTCCACGGGTGGTGTCTAAGTTACTTAGGGAGATTACGATTTCATGTATTCGGTATAAAGTAATGGACTTGGCCGGGATTCGAACGCACGACCTTCCATTCCGTAAGCGAATACACTACTACTGCACCATTGGCATTTTTAAAAAACTCGGCATCATTATTTAAATTTTATATATTTCTAAAACAAATTAAAAAACATAGGGACGGGCTACAGTCCGCTTGGGCGAACTGTTGCATACCCTATTCTTATTCCTATCCCTCATAAGTGGGCGTGACAAAAGTCTAAGTATGGTTGAATTGTTAAGAACGCTCTACATATTTTGTTATATAACATTTAAAGGATTTTATCACAAAAAACGCTCCCTAGCTCAAACTTGGATGTTTCAATAAAATTATTTTATTTAATTGTGGGCGTGTCAGTAGGCGGATTTAAAAAAAATTAACACATGAGCATAAAGCGCCCCTAGAGAGTATATATTATAAATTTCAGCTCCCTAGCTCACTTTGAATTTTCAAAAAAAAAAAAATAATAATTGTGGGCGTGCCAGTGGGCGGATTTTGAAAATATTTACACATGAGCATAAAGGGCCCATAGAGAGTATATATTATAAATTTCAGCTCCCTAGCTCAAACTTTGGATTTTCAAAAAAATTGTTTTATTTATTTGTGGGCGTGTCAGTGGGCGGATTTTGAAAATATTTATACATGAGCTTAAAGGGCCCCTAGAGAGTATATATTAAAAATTTCAGCTCCCTAGCTCAAATTTTGGTTTTTCAATAAAATTGTTTTATTTTTTTGTGGGCGTGGCAGTGGTCGGATTTTGAAAATTTTATATCCCGAGCAGTTTTAGGAGTCATAGATCATATATAAAAAATTTCAGCTTCCTAGCTCAAAATTCGATTTTTTCCAAAATTTTGTTTTTTTGAGTTTGTGGGCGGATTTCAAAAATTCGTAAACTTGATTATTTTGGGACCCTAGAGAGTATATGGTTAAAATTTCAGCTCTCTAGGTCCAGTTTAAAGGCCTAATTTTTGCCGACGGACGGACGGACGGACGGACGGACATGGCTAGATCGACATTACTATCGATGCTGATCATAAATATAGTAACTTTTAGGGGTCTACGGGCAATATTAAGGTATGTTACAAACTATGCGTCAAAATTAATATACCCCTAGAATAGGGTATAAAAAACTACCTATTCTACTTACTTAAACTATTTAACGCATTCTAACTATAATTAGGATTCTGAGCACTCCTTGCCTTGCGCAACAAGTGGTCAAAATCCCAATTGCTTTCCGAGCACCTGACAGTCGTCAACGTGCACACGCGCTGCCGTGAGTTAACTGAAGCCTTACAGCGTCAATGTTTTCCCTGAAGCAACACCATAAGTTGAAGAGTCCGGCCTCTCCCAGAAACGCCCTAGCTCACTTAATCTAACTTATAAACTAAGGATGTTACCTAGAGTAACGCACCGTCTTGGGAGGGCATTTTGTCCCCTCCCCCCTCAAAAAGCCACCAAAATTCGGCAAATTGCTTTTCCGTATCGAATTCATCCATCTCTGTACTAAAACGGTGGAGCTCATGAGCAATTGCGACGTCCCTGCCGCCGATGAGCTGCTTATCTCTCGCGCTGCGGTAGCGGTGGTATAATACCGGGATACCATCCCTCGTCTGTACCAACCCTTTTGCATCAATATGGATAAATGCCTCCGGCGGGATAAAGCCAGACCGGAGCGTACTCTCTATATACATTTCATATACATAGTCTTTTGGGCGATCAGGCTATTGTCGCTGGCCATCGCCCTTGCAACATGCCTTCGAGTCACCTTAATAAGGAAATTGTCAATCCTATTCAACTGAGCCCCATCGTATAGGACCTTGTTGGGATAGTATTTTATAAAGTTGGATTCAGGCGTTCGGAAGAAACGGAGACAGGCCCCAAGACATTGTCTCTCCAAAATCCGAATCTTTTCCATATAACTAAAGCCAACACACTAACCTCTACACCGTTGCCACCCTCGGATCTGTGCTTTCCATAGTCGGTTTTAAGGTATTTAAACGTCGGATCGCCGATTTAGTAAATCGTACCTATTTATTTTAGTATTTTAATAGGTCTATTGTGAACTCCACAGTAGGGATGCAGTAAAGTGGTATGATTACGATCCCTTTAGTCCAGATCATAACCTCTTCGTTTAAGAAGAAGAAGGATAACTAGGCAATTTAAACTAATGCTGCTCAGATGACGTCTGTCTTGCAGGCAGTCCTTGTATATTTTACTTATGCAATATGTATTATTGTTTTACCGTTATTCACGTGGAACAATTAGTCCGTAACGCTTCAAATGAGCTTAAAAAATGCATACATTTTAGCATGATATAGGAAATAGAGTGTAAAACTTCCGTTATAGGCCTCTTATTATATTGAAGTTTTGTTTATTTTATTCAGTATATCAATGTACCTTTCTGCTGAATGCGTTTTCTTTTCCCATTGAAGCAATTTAAGTTCTTGGGCATAGCTCAAGTGCGACTATTGAATTGAAACGCACTGTACACCATGTTCCTAATCGAATTATTACAAAGTTGATCTTTGTCTACCTCGATATCGGAGAAAGTTTCCACACATAATGTAATGTATCCGTATTTATCCTTATTTGGTCTTCTGAGTGGAAGGTTGGAAGGTCTACGTTTTTTTATTTCCGATGGCAACTGCCGAGTGCTATCGACCATCCGCAATAATTTAATTGCTTGCTTCACATCGAAGCTTATATTGAATTTAGCTTGTAATTGATTTTATGAATATTTCAACAAGCATGCACAAGCACATCGACAATACAGGGCAAACAATTTTATTAATTTAAATTTTGTTCGCATTAACAGTAGGTATGCGGAATGGGTGTATTCAGCTTTACCAATAACAAATTTAATGTGCTGTTCAAATTACTGCTCCTGTCCACTTAAATTTCCTTTTGCACAGGAGTCAAAGCGACTACAAATTCAATCTTCGTACTAAATTTGTTGGTGGTACCAGCCATGGTGATCTTTTTTATTTTGTAAAAATTAATTAAACTGAAAACCAGCAGGCGTAAGTGATATGCCGATTTTTTTTATCGGCGTTACAATATGTATGCGAATATTTTTTATTTACATACATACCTGTTGTATTCAGAAAGCATTATAGATATTGGTTCACATGGAATTTCTCTGAAAGCTGGAGGGTTCTTCTGTTGCATACAGGCATACCCCGGTTAGCGTGAGAAAATGTTACTCGTACCTTAAGAGCAATAGCGTTGAGTCGGAAAAATGCACACAAAAGTAAAAATTAATTTTAACAAACCCCAATCTATATAATATATATTTTGAATTTAAAGAAAAAAAGAAAATAAAATAAAAAAATGATAAGTAAGGCTGTTTCAACAGGTTTGCCTTGTTGAGTCGTAGACAGGAGTCTTATATCAATGTAAGTGCGAAGATGGATATCAATCAGCCTCTCAAACGTTTTAAGAAGCAACGATGATATTCTTATGGGTCTGATATCCTTAGGATTTACATGGAAGCATTTACCGTCTTTGGGTATAAAAACTATTTTAACTTCTCTCCATAACAGCGGAATGTAGACCAGCTCCATGAATATGGGGTAAAAAATTACAATTTTAATGAGCAAATTATTTCCATTCCAACAACAGCACAAAGGTAATTTCCAGCATTTACAGAGTGAGAACTAAATTAGTGCAGCTGAATTATATGCCTCAAAATACTTGCCACAAGATTTTTCGCTGTGTAATCTTTCAGAGTGAGTGGGCATCATCGATTTTGTGAGAAGATGCCCAATTCTATATTTCTATTTCGCAGGAATTCTATATATCAAAAAATTGCTATACTTGACAAAAAAGGTGGCAGACGGTGGGTGCAGTAGCTCTGTTTTGAGTACGTTGGAATACTACTCGAGAGGCCTTAGGTTCGAATAACGTTTTTTTCGTTTTGCCCCACCTCTTGCAAACATCCAAAAGTTTCAATTGTTATGAAAAGCTGCTCAAACTTCCTATTAGGCGTAGGCTTGGAAGATGTCGCGCAAAAAATGGTTGGAGAAACTTGGTCATTGACCCTGTACACATACATATTAGGCCTTAGCGGCCCATACGGGGCCTGAACCTAGCTTCTCCAACCATCCATATTAATGACATTGGACTTCAAAGGGCGATTCACCCAGATGTGGTATGGGATCATTGATTTACCGCAAATATGTACATCAAATCTATTAATACTTTTTACTTTTTACTAATTCACAACACAAATGCGTGCGAATTATTTATATTTTTTATCGTTGGAAATTGTTACTAGAATTCTTTTTCTAAAATGCTTTAAAAACATTTTTGCCTTTACCAACATTTGTTTTACAAAAATGCTCTACCGACACGTTGCAACTTTGCAAGGGGTACTGTTAACCAAGGTATACCTGTACAGTAACCTGTGAAGAGGCTGGATATGGAATGATGAATGCTTGTTTGGTATAAAACGAATGGCAAATATTTACTCAATTTGCGGAGACAGCAACAGCTACCTTATCAATGTGTATTAATTTCAATTTCAGTTTACTGTACGTGGAGGACTGTGTTTTGCATAGTTTCTGTTCTTTATTAAATTATCCATGTATAAAGCCATTTTTATTACAAGCACAATCAGAAATTGATTATTAAGTACAAATAAATAAATAAATATATATATTAGCTTTGGCAATGAACCAGCGTTCGTTCCGTCTCACCATCATGACCCTTTAAGTGAGACGAGAAAAAATATTCAGTTACATTAGTTGAAGCTTTAAAGAAGCTTTTCATTTAAGTATTAAAGAAAACGAGTCAAAGTAGTTCAAAGAATTCATGGCGCACATTTTGGAAGACATAAGAAGGAACAAAGCTACTAGATACTTTGGCATTATCTGTGGGCGAATATCCGGCGGTCCTAAAAGGTGAGGTATGTTGACGGTGCGCTTCATTAAAAGACTGTTTTGAAGAAGAAAAAATGTTCTACTGTAACCAAGACCCCAGTGGTTAATTAACAGACATATCCCATTCAATTCCAATTTGCGAATGTATGTATTTTTATCTTTCATCCACTGGTAAAAGCGTAAACAGCGAGAAGCTCTGGACCAGCTCTTTTATTATTTCCTATTTATATATATTTTCTATTATATATATAATTATCTTCCAAAATAACTTCCCCCGTCTGTTACAGTTTAATACATTTTTCACGCCCCTTAACCTGTGAAGTCGACGCTGGATGAGGGAACATTGAATATCCTTGCTGTGAATGTTACTTCACTGGTCTGGATCGAGAGAAGAACTAGCGTTTCAAAGGTTTCAGGAACCAAAAACTCTAACCCTTTTGGTTAGCCAAACTAAACTAACCATAAACACAAAATGGGATTTAAAAACTATCATGAAGTAAGAAGAGACCGGCCTCAGTCCACACAAGAAGGTGGGATGAAATTGTTCCGTAACTGTTTTTCCTTTTTATTCTTAAATTAGCAAACTGTAACAAACTATCTCCAAAACAAAAAATATAAAGCCAACCGAGTTCCACCAATTCTTTTTTCCAACTATCTTCCATTTTATTACGGCTCTAACATTACATGAAAGTTTTGAGTGTTGTTTATTTACTGGTATAAATGAGTTGCAAATTAGTACAGGGTGACCCAAACATACCGGCCCCTGTTGAAGGAACTACACTATATTGAAGTTTATTCAAGCTCAACAAAAGGTAACTTTAAGTTTGACCTGGTAAAATCGCTATTCGTCGAACCGCTCTTCGAATAATACCAGACTTTGTCCGCACATCCACTACTCTAATCTTGCCATCGCCACCAGGTATAAGATTAACAATTCGACCCATGTTCCACTGGTTGGATGGAGTGTTGTCGTCCTGAATCAAAACCAACATGTCGACAGCCAAGAATCGGGGCACCCTTTCTCTCCACTTGGATTTAGCTTGCAGCTCGAGGAACTTATTGAAATCGGTCTGGAATTGAGAACAGATTCAATTTCTACAATAAACGTATTAAATTTTTCAAAATTGAATATAGTTTTGGACGACACACGACGGAAATGATATTTAAAAGATTTAACTGCGGCCTCCCACAGTCCCCCAAAGTGCGGAGCTCGCGGTGGAATGTGTTTGAACTCCAACCCTTCCGCAGCGCACCAAGCTTGAATCTCGTCACTAGTTTGCTGCTAAAAGAATTCGGTTTTTAATTCTTCCAACTCCCACCTAGCACCTGAGAAATTAGTTGCGTTAGCGCAATATATTCGCTGCGGGATGCCTCGCCTAGCTACAAAACGCTTCAACGCTGCGATGAATGATTTGGTTGTGAGGTCTCCAACCATCTCGAGATGAACAGTTTTACAACCAAAACAAATAAAAACAGCAACGTAGACCTTTCTTGGGGGACGACCTCTAACTCCTTCTGTTATGAAGTGCGGCCCACAGAAATCGACTCCGGAAACCATGAAAGGCCTCGTCAGTTCAACTCTGTCTTTTGGAAGACTACCCATGATCTCTCCATGAAGTCGAGGATAATATTTGAAACAAAGTACGCATTCCTTGACGATGCTAAGTGCCAACTTTCTGCATGCAATAATCCAAAACGTTTGCCGGATACAGACAACGAGTGATTGGGCCCCAGCGTGAAGGTGTTTCTGGTGAAGATTACGAACGTAGTTCCGCACAAAAATGCAATTGCTCGGCAACAATATTGGGTGCTTTGTTTCATACCCTAAACTTGCATTATTGAGTCTTCCGCCTACTCTTAGCAATTCGAAATCCCCTTCTTTGCCTATAAATGGAGATAGGGCCTTTAAGCTATTTTGCTTTGGAAGCTCCTTGTTTCCCTTCAACAGTCGTATTTCTGTTGGGAATGAATGTTGTTGGATATTCCAAATAAGGCTCATGAACGTTTCATGCAGTTCTCTTGCCTCGATTGGCCCTTTGTTCCTTGAGTTCCTTCCAACGATGAACCGACGAATATCTCTTCCTCTTTATATAGGAAGGGGGGCCCTTTGAACCAGAACGATTTCAACAACTCATCCACTCTTGTGCCTCTGGAAACCATGTCGGCTGGATTCGACTTGGATCCCACGTGTCTCCAAGTAGCTTGGTGGGATACCTGTTGAATCCTTAAGACAAGATTCGCAACAAATGTTTCCCACGCCGATGGATGCTTGGCTAGCCAATGAAGGACAATCTCTGAATCTGTCCAAAGATAAACAGCGTCTACCCTTTTAGGTACATTCATCATCCCTTTCTCCATTAGTTGTACCAACAACTCAGCCGCGCAAAGTTCCAGCCTTGGAATCGGCTGTACCTTTCGAGGAGCCACTCTTGATTTTGCCACGAATAGCCTGACAGTGATTATTCCATCTACCACTGAACGAATATATACGCAACATCCGTACGCTCTCTTTGATGCATCTGCAAATCCGTGAATTTGAAAGTTCCCCGCTGGTACAATACATCGTTCCATCCGTATCTGCTTAAGATCTGTCAGCTGATCTTTAAAGGAGTTCCATTGCGTATGCAAATCCTGCGATAGGGATTCATCCCATGATACATTCGATATCCAAAGATCCTGCATAAACACCTTAGCCCTAACAATTATTGGACAAATTAGACCAAGGGGGTCAAAGAGCTGGGACATTTCAGACAGTATACTGCGCATAGTTATCCGTGTAGAAGTTACGATTTTTGGATCCAAGCAGCAAAACTCGTCCGATTTGGGTTCCCAGACAATACCCAATGCCTTAATGATGTCTGTGTCGATGATCCTCAAGGGTTTTTCTTTTTCAACTTCCGGTATCCTTTTCAAAAAGATTGGTTCATTGGAGAACCATTTGCGGATTTCAAACTTTCCTCGTTCCAAGATATCCCGTACCTCTTCATATATGCGTGAAATTTCCTCAATGGTATTGCCTCCTGAGATGGAATCGTCCACGTAGAAGTCTTCTTTTAGTTTTGCGGCACCAACTGGATACTCCTGGCTGTACTGTTCGGACAGGTAGGCAAGACACCTTGTGGCCAAGTATGGAGCACTGTTTGTGCCATATGTGACGGTGAGCAATCTATAAAAAAACAACATTACGCCACCCATTCACATGCCTCTATACCAAAAAGGAGGATTTCTGCCTGGTAGTACAATGGACCGTTACCGAGTCTGAGTGCTCTGGGATTTGGATATCCTTTTTTTTATAAAAAAAAAAAAAAAAAAAAAAAAAAACGTAATGTCGTTCAATGCCAAATTCGAAGACGTCCGACTACTGCAGTCAAAAACAACTCTCAACTTTGTTGTTGTGGAGTCTGGTCGAATAACGCACTGATAAGGAGTGATGTATTTCACTAAAGAATGTTGGGATTTAGGGACCTTTACAATGTGGCCCAGGTCTAAATATTCTTTTATGAAAGCGGCGTACTGTTGTTTTAAAGAAGGATCACGAGTAAGCCGTCTCTCTAATCCCCAAAAACGCTTTTGAGCACAGCGCAACGAGTCTCCTAACTGCGTGTTTCCATCCTTGAATGGAAGCCTCACAACGAATCTACCTGCTTTATTTCTCCGAACTGTCTTGAGAAAATGGTTTTCGCACATAACTTCCTCCTCTGTCATTAACGGCTTTGAAGGCTGAAGAGTCTCTACTTTCCAAAATCGTTCAACTATGTCAGAAAGATGGAGTTCCGGACTCCGATTTTCAGCTACCACATGACATGATGTGCTTCCAATTCTTGTCGTTTTAACCCTTCCTGAAACGACCCATCCGAAAAGTGTTTTTTGCAATGTTGGGTGGCCATTATCCAGCTTGATCTGCCCAACGGACAACAGATAGAAGAACAGGTCTGCTCCTAGTAAGACATCCACCGATGATGGGAGGTTGAAACTAGGATCCGCCATCTGCAAGTTTTTAGGAATTTTCCAGCTTTCGATATCCAGTGCCTCTTCAGGTTGTACACTCGTTATCTTAGGCAAGATAAATGCTTCTACTGGCCTTTCGAATGAAGTCAGGCTTGACTTGATAACCATATGCGTGCTGTATTTTACCTCCACGTTATTCGTTCCAACTCCAGCCACTGTTGCTGTCACACGAGTTTTCTTCAGCCGCAATCTTTGAACAGCAGCTTCGGTTACAAAGTTTAACTGAGACGCGGAGTCCAACAAAGCTCTGACTTCATGAAACTGTCCTCTGTTATCCCTAAGTTTAACTTGTGCCGTAGCCAAAATGACTTGACTTGATTCTCTAGCCGATGAATGCAGAGAGGTGTTTACAGGGGTCACCACTTCCGGCTCTGCCAGCAAACGACCATCTCCCTTCGGTTTGTGACTGTATCTATGCAACAGCATATTGTGTGGCCAACCACATACTTGAAACTTGGGCGAGGTACACTTTCTGACCGTGTGCCCAACACCTAAACAATTTATGCAAAGCATCCGCTTTTTGACTTCACTGAAGCGATCTGCGACACTCAGGCTCTGAAAAGCAGAGCACTTCTCCATGATATGTCCGTTTTTGTTGCAGTATTGACAGCTTTGATTCGATGCAACAAGACTCGTTGTACTGTTGTTACCAACTTTCTTTGACCGGTTTTGTCGACGGTGGTCTTGTGATGTGGATAATCAATGCATTCGCAATGTTTTCTAAGGTTCCTATCGACTGCATCGCACTAAAATGACTATTAACGGCGTCTACTAATGACCTCAACTCGGTGGACACGCCTCGATTTACCTTGGGTAAATTAAACAACGATACGATTAAACGAAACGATTAAACAAGCATACGAGGGTGCGGGAAACGGCGATGATTTCGATTCCCTAACCTCCAAATTTTGACACCTTCGCGACAGGACTTCTTCACACTGTCGCCATGAGTTCAGTTTGGAATAGTCAATTGATTCCTCCCATTTGACCAAAGAATCGGTGTCGAGTCGCTCACAGGTGATGTGGATAATCAATGCATTTGCAATGTTTTCTAAGGTTCCTATCGACTGCATCGCACTAAAATGACTATTAATGGCGTCTACTAACGACCTCAACTCGGTGGACACGCTTCAATTTACCTTGGGTAAATTAAACAACGATTTAATATGCTCATGAAGCATTAGGTTTTTATTATCGAATCTGTCCTGTAGTCGACTGATAGCCTTCGGATAATTTATGCTGTTGACCTCGAATTCCCTCACGGCTGCTAATGCTGCACCTTCCAAACTGCCCAGTAGGTAATTAAACCCCTCCCCATTGTCCAAACTTAGGTTGTTGTGAACCAATTTCTTGAAAATACCAATGAAGTTTGGGTACTCGGAATACCTACCGGCGAACTTAGGAATGTTTTGTGATTAGAGATTTGACCGAGGCAATCCTTGTGACATAGAAAACGACGTATTCAAAACTTCCAGTGGGAGGGTAGCTTTTACCCTCGCTATCAACGACATCAGCTCCGATTTAGTGTCGATATACAAATCTTCAATGTCACTACGCGATCTTGAATTAGCTTCCATTTCCGCCTCACTGCTTAGCCGTTCGATTTGTACTTGCGTATTCAGTATCTGCTTGAAGTACGACTCCAATATCCCCAACCTACATTCTAACTCAGGTAATGAAAGTGTATCTTTTTTGGTCTGTACCAACTGGCGAATTCGCGTTAAGCTTCCTTTTGTTGTTGACCGCAAAGCTTTCAATTCGCTTGGCGATAACGGCCCTACACTTTCCTTTAAATCCCCGATGGCCTGCGTATCTGTTGTCATACTGTCTTTGACTTAATATGTCTCTTTTCGCAAATATTAGAAATATAGGTATAAGATTCAGTGTATATATTATATTAGCAGGGGAATATAACTTGTAAAGTCGTTATGATAGTCTCTCTATTATCTGTGCCACAATTCGATGTTATTTTTTTTTGTTCAAACTCAAATCAAATCTCCATCACCGTGTCCAACGACGAAACTAAAGGTACGATCAGACGGTCATCCAAAGTTGTCATCCGGATGACATGCTGACGTCAGAGAACTTTTGTAATTCGGTTGTCATCTGCATGTCATCTGCGAGCGTGTCATCAGCTAGATGACACCCGATCACACAGTGTCATCCGTTCGGTCATCCGAGTGCCATTTTGTCCCAAAATGGATGACACGCTTGCTTTGTCATCCGGTTGACATGACTGGATGACATAGCCGGATGACAGCCGATCACACGAGATGACACTAATCGCACGGATGACACTAATCACACCGATAACAATTTGTAATACAGTGGGTGATCAAATTATTACGGCGACCTTAAAAAATATAATTTTTTCAGGATTCAGTGCGATGGTGGAAAAACGCCTTAAATGAGCTAAGGCTCATAAGAGCTGGACATCCGAAGATTGGTTAAAGGTGATAACTTAATATGTCAGCTTTCAATAGATTTGTATACCCTATTCTAAGGGATATTAATTTTGACGCATAGTTTGTAAGATACCTTAATATTGCCCGTAGACCCCCAAAAGTTACTATATTTATTATCAGCATCGACAGTAATGTCGATCTAGCCATGTCCGTCCGTCCGTCCGTCTGTCGACAAAAATTAGGCCTTTAAACTGGACCTAGAGAGCTGAAATTTTAACCGCCTACTGACACGCCCACAATTAAATAAAACAATTTTATTGAAACACCCAAGTTTGAGCTAGGGAGCGTTTTTTTTCGATAAAATCCTTTAAATGTTATATAACAAAATATGTAGAGCGTTCTTAACAATTCAACCATATTTAGACTTTTGTCACGCCCACTTATGAGGGATAGGAATAAGAATAGGGTATCCAACAGTTCGCCCAAGCGGACTGTAGCCCGTCCCTATGTTTATACCCTATTCTAGGGGTATATTAATTTTGACGCATAGTTTGTAACATACCTTAATATTGCCCGTAGACCCCTAAAAGTTACTATATTTATGATCAGCATCGATAGTTATGTCGATCTAGCCATGTCCGTCCGTCCGTCCGTCCGTCTGTTGCCAAAAATTAGGCCTTTAAAGTGGGCCTAGAGAGCTGAAATTTTAACCATATACTCTCAAGGGTCCCGAAATAATCAAGTTTACGAATTTTTGAAATCCGCCCACAGACAGGCCCACAAACTCAAAAAAAACAAAATTTTGGAAAAAATCGAATTTTGAGCTAGAAAGCTGAAATTTTTTATCGGGATAAAAAAAATTTCAAAATCCGCCCACTGACACGCCCACAAATAAATAAAACAATTTTTTTGAAAATCCAAAGTTTGAGCTTGGGTTTGGAATATATATATATTATAAAATTTACAATTCCAAGTCGAAACATTCCTTTAATAAAAGTTATCATTTAACATTGACAAATATGAGCAAACCCAGCATCAACAATGAGGAGGACTGCAATTCGACATTGTTCTACGCCCGAAATGAATATTATGTCGGTAATTTCATGGGATCAATCAACTTTATTCTTCCTGAGCAGTCTGTAGCTGGCGCTGAGCTTCTATCGTACATGTATCTCTCATATTTGGCAATCGATTCAGGGCGTTTAATTGGAAGCGATATAAAGGAGAACGACACAACTCCACTGCTGGCACTACGCTATGTTCACGAGGCATTCGAGAACCCATCAAAAATCGAAGACATTTTGGAGCAATTGCCACTGGAACCTAACAAATGCAAGACGCCTTTCATATCTTCCAAGAGTTTTGTGAAAAGTACCAACTAACACCGATCACGGTCAAGCAATTTGCCATTTGGGACAGCATCGGTACGAAGAAGCCGAATCAGTGTTGCGCGAAGCCTTAACAAAGAAGCATAACGACTATGATGCTCTAATCAATATGTTGGTGCTGTCTCATCTCAGCGGAAAGGGAACTGACGTAAGTTTACAAAAAAAAGAAATTAAAATAATTACAAAGATTGTACTGATGTTTGGATGTTTCTAGGTAATCACCCGATATTTGGAACAATTGCGGCAATTCTACCCCAAGAGCGACTTTATCACCGACATGGAGAAGAAATCAACGGAATTCGATCGCCTTTGTCTGCAATATAGTCCAACAGACGAAAACATTAGCGTTGCGGAACAAATTCTACCATGAATGAATTGCGAGGGAATTTGTCAGCAGTGCAAATTAGATCGCTGAATAGCAAGAGTTCCGCGCCAAAATTTATTCACGATAGCCCTGATTATAAGATTGTAGTATATAAATAAAAATTGTATTCAAAAGTAATCAAAATAAATCTGATTGTTTGTTTTCGCTAGCGGAAGAGTATCAATTAATACATCAAGATCAATGCGGGAAAAGAATGGCACTCAATAAATAACTGTCAGGAGAGGAAAGTTTCTTTCATTTTTTGTAACGTTTTAAAGTTTGTTCATCCATGTCAGGCAAATGCTGAAGAATTAACAAATCATTAATGGTTGCTGCTGTGTCATTCTAGGCGTGATGGCTTTCTCCTTAAACCAACTTCAGTCTTTTATTCTTAAATAAGGATAAAAGTTGGCGCAAGTTTTCAAATCTATCACAACTTCACAAATGTACCGGATCTTGTCTTCTCCTTCCTTTAACTTCCATTAACAAACGTGTCATCCGATGTTAGATGACAATGTGGAAAATCAAGCAATGTCATCCATGGGACGTTGTCATCCGGATGACACGCTGTCAAAAATATGTGGTCATCCAGTCCCAATAGCGATGACAAGCGATCACACGGTCACTGAAATCAGTCATCTGGATGACATAAAAATCGTGTCATCTGGTATGTCATCCGGATGACACGTTCAATGACATGCCGGATGACAGGCGATCACACGGGATGACCACTTTAGGACAAATTCTACGTCATAGTGACGTCAGCATGTCATCCGGATGACACATTTGGATGACCGTCTGATCGTACCTTAATGACAAATGTAGAGGTTTTGATTCGATTAATAAGCTATGTATGTACTGATAGTTTTGTTTCGAATATCGAAGTTCGATGTTATTAGCAAAGCTTTTTAAATATCCCTTTGTTATTGTGACACCGATAATTAGTCGAGACGCGTTACCTGGATAAGCTAAGACCCAAACAATGTAGCTTTTTAAGAATGGTGAGTTCACAAGTGGTAAGACTCTATTACTCCTCACGATTTCCAGCGACCACCGTTTGATTAAAAGCTCCTTCTTGATATGTGGGGATTAAGCGAGCTGTACATTAATTAAACTTCTTTTGGTTTTTGGCGTCTATGTCGAAAGCCTTGTACACACTGCAAAACTGCGATCGCAACCGATTGAAAAGATTCGTACAGATTTTTTTATTTGAATAGTCTGGAAATTATTTTCTATTAAATGAGAATTAAAGATTCCCGGGTTTCGGCACCAAAATGTTCCGTTTTGGTTTAAACGGACCACGAATGATAAACTTGTTAACAAGCGGCAACAAATTTATCCCTCTACGAACTGTTTTTCCTTTTTATTCTTAAATTAGCAAACTGTAACAAACTATCTCCAAAACAAAAAATATAAAGCCAACCGAGTTCCACCAATTCTTTTTTCCAACTATCTTCCATTTTATTACGGCTCTAACATTACATGAAAGTTTTGAGTGTTGTTTATTTACTGGTATAAATGAGTTGCAAATTAGTACAGGGTGACCCAAACAGAAATCTTAATTCGCCTAAACCTCCTGACACCTGGCGTCCTTTGGAAAGGACATCAAAATTAAAAAAAAAAACTTATCGCAACATTGTTGCTTCTTTTAATTTTAAAAACATGAATTAAAAGCTAAGGAAATTTGATTTTATTTTAAGAAAAAATCAATATTCGGCCAGTCATAACGCTTTCAGAACCGTTTAACACATTTGTCCTTGTAATATTGATTCATTTTCTTATTCGTGATTCGCTATGTTCTAGTTTGTTTAACCAATTTTTTTTAGTAACAAGTCTATCATTTGTTTTGTTTTCTTACACTTTTCATATGCATTTCGATAGCAATTATTGTGCTAGCAGTAAAGAGTGGGGGACGCGATGTCCAGAGCTGCCAAGAAGATAGAAAGTAGGTATAGGTTTTCTTCAATATTTTGGATCGAATATGTTTTATTCATTATGAATTTATAATGAATGAACATACGAAAAAATTGCAAACATTTCAAATTGTGCCACCTGGCTATCATTCTAAGCGGAATTTGCCAAGGAGCTCTGAACCCTCTTGTTGTGGATATTGATGTTTTTTGTGTTGCTGGTCGTTTACATATTGATCAGTTATGTGTACGTGTGGATGCTGTATGCTTATATTCCTGAGCTATATTCCACCTAAAAGCTCATTATCTGTCTACAAGAAGCATTTGGAGAATATTGACATGGTTACCGCATTGACAGAATATATAAATTATAATATTTGTGTTCTTGGTGATTTTAATTGTTTTGATATTAGTTGGTCACATAGTAACGATTCCTGTTTAATGCCAGTTTTTCTTTCCTCTGAGACTGAGGTGTAATTGATTGATTCTCTATTATCAAATAATTTAACTCAAATAAATAATGTCACCAATTCTTTAAATAGATTATTAGACTTAGTTTTTATTTCTGATGGTTTAAATTCATCCATCATGGAATGTTCACCATAAGTCAATAATGATTTATATTCAAAGTTACAATTTCAATATTTTTTGTAAATTCAATAATTCAACAACCGTACATAAATTCGACTCAAATAGCCTTTCTTCTGTGAAGGATTGTTTTAAAAATATTAATTGGTCCAACGAATTTCTGAACAAAAATATATATCAGAAAAATTCTCTTTGTTTAAAGATATTTTTATTAATGTCCTAAATGATTGTGTACCAATGCATCGCAAAAAGGTAATTTCTCACCCTGCCTGGTATAATACGAGATTAATTTAATTAAAAAATGCCAAAAATATTGCACATAAGAAGTATAAGAAATCATACTCTATTGATGATTATGCACTTTTCTCCCGTCATAGAAAAGAGTTTGTTTTCCTGTCTAAATTTCTTTATTGCAATTATATGCGGTCGGTGGAAAGTAATCTTAAAAATAGTCCAGTGTATTTTTAGAAATTTATCAACACAAAAAGAAAAGGTACTGGTTTTTCAACGTTGATGCGCCTTGGTAACAGAAATTCTAGTGATCCTAAGAATATTGCTGATATGTTTGGTGAATATTTTCAAAGTATTTACAATTCGAGATCCTCATCCTCAATCGAGTTCAACTACGTAAAATCTCTTCCATCTATGGTTGATTGTTCCTGTTTTTCATTTTCTGTTAGTCATGTTGAAGTTGCCCTATCTAGCTTGAAATCCAAAAGAAAACCAGATATCCTGGGATTTTTCCCTATTGTTCTACGTCATTATGCTAGTTCACTCTGTTTTCCGTTATTAGAATTGTTTAATCAATCGTTCTCCAACGGATTTTTTTTAGAAGAATGGAAAGTATCTACCATTGAACCAATTTTTAAATCTGACTCTATGCATCTTATATCTAATTATAGACCAATTACTAAACTTTCGGTTATTCCCAAACTTTTAGATAGTCTTGTTAAAGATAAATTCAATTTTTCAATTAAACAGTTTGTCAGTAAATATCAACATGGTTTTTGGAAGGGTAGATCAACCTCCTCTAATTTAGTAGAATTCACAAGCTTCTGCATTGAGTCCTTAGAGAACCGTAAACAAGTACATGTGATTTATACTGATTTCGTGAAAGCATTTAGTAGAGTAAACTTGACGATTCTCCTTGAAAAACTGAAGGCATACGGTTTTTATGGTCCATTGCTGCGATGGTTTAAAACATATTTATATGGTAGGAAGCAATATGTTACTATAGGAGACTTTTTCTCTAAAGAAATCCAAGTTACCTCTGGTGTTCCGGAAGGAAGTCATCTTGGCCCATCTTTATTCCTACTTTTTGTAAATGACCTTCCGAATATATTGAAGCATTGCTATTGCTTTATGTATGCAGATGATATACAATTTTGTGCAAAAATTTCAACAATAAATGACTGTATCCTGCTACAAAATGAAAATGAAATTCTTTCAGTGAGTGGTGCAGGTCAAACGACTTACTCTTAAATGTTGACAAGTGTGCTTGCATGCATTTTAACAGAACGCTTAAAAATATTCTTCCACGTTATTCAATAAATAATATATTCAAATAAGAATAGCTGAAGGTTTTAGGGATCTCGGTGTTATTTTTGATGTCAAATTAACATTTCACTTATACATTAATTACATTGTTTCTAAAGCGAATTCACTATTAGGATTTTTAAAAAGGAACTCCTCAGATTTCAAGGATCCTTACACACTCTTAAGGCTTTATTTTGCAGCATGGTGCGTCCCATTTTGGAGTATGCCTGTGTCGTCTGGGGATCTACAACTGTTCTGAATGTTCAAAGGATTAAAAGAGTTCAAAAGAAATTCTTAAGATTTGCTCTTAGACAATTCTTTCCTAATAACGAAATTGAGGTACATCATTCGAGGTGTCTTTTATACTTGGAATGCAAACTCTTGAATCTAGGAGAAAAGTGTATCAAGTAATGTTAGCTGGTGATATTCTATGTGCAACGGTCGATAGTGAGAATCTACTTAATCGTTTGTATTTGTATGCTCCATCTGAGTCTTTAAGACCGAGGCTACTGTTATTTCTATCTCTGGCATTAGGCAATGAATGTTTTGTAATTTATTATATCTTAAATATTTGTAAATTAACTTCAAAATCTGTTGATTGTAAAATCGTAGGTTAAATAAATAAAATACAAATAGCTAGACCGATCTTTAGGATTGTAGTAACACAGGAGGTGTGTGCTGGTTTCTCCTTCCTCAACGTCTCTGCAGCTTCTGCAGAAGTCGCTAGAGGGTACTCCCATTCTGATGGCGTATCCTTCGAGAAGGCAGTGGCCAGTGATAGCTCCGCCTATCGAGCTTAAGTTTTGCTGCTTAGGGAGAAGAGGTTGGATGTTCTTTAAGCATCGTATTTCGTCCATATCTGTTTGGAGGACGCACATGTACTGAAGATTATCCACCTATTGTTCGCTTCTAAAAGTGAATTTTGTGATGGTTTGAGCTTTAACTATTAAATTGGTACGGCCGTTGCTTCTCTTCCCTTTCTGGCTAACGCGTTCGCCTGTTTACCTGGAATGTCACTGTGGCTAACCAGCACAGTGAAACGCTGCATGTATTGAGCATTATCAATTGACGTAATTATATTATGTCAAATTAAGATTGTAAATATTTAGAAATAAGGTAGTCAGTACGATCGTTCAATTATCAACTTATAAATATACAAAAGATATATAAAAATATAGGTAACATTCGCATTAGGTTAATATTATGTGAGTACACACAGGAAGCGCCATCTTCGCTGTCGGTATGTAAACATATACGTTGACATTTTTATCAACCGAATGCCTTGAGTTAACACTATCCTTTTTGGTGACATTATTCAGTTAGCGATAGTCTACACAGAACCGAGTGCTGCCATCTTTCTTTTTGACTAGAACAATTGGAGATGCCCATGGGCTTTTAGAGCATTCGATCACTCCTTCCTTCTCCATCGTCGACACCATCTCTGCAACCTCCGTCTGCTTAGCCAATGGTAATCGTCTGGGAGGCTGACGAATCGGTCTCGCATCTCCAGTGTCTATCCGGTGTTGTACAAGGTGTGTTCGGCCATACTCGCAGTCCAGCGAAGCGAATATATCAGCAAACTCGTTGATGAGGTTCCCTGCCATGGCTTGATGCTCCCGATTCAGATCGCAGTGCTGGAATAAAGTTCTTTTCACCTCAGTCATTCCCATTGGTGAACGAGGCTTCGCAACACCTTCCTGTGATAGTTTCGTGATAGCAGTAACCGGTACACACTTTCCAACCACCTCACCTTGCTTCAATTTGACGCTTTTGTGTTCCGCATTAAGAACTCGTACGGGAACAATATTGACGCTCTACATTGAAAATAGTCGTTCAGTTGTGTTCACTCAACCTGCTTCAATCGAAAATATCATGGCCAAAAAATGGCGACATTGACTGGCCACCTAGATCTTTTTTTTGTGGTATTATTTGAAGAGCCAAGTGTAGACCAGAAACCCTCGGACCATTGACGATCGTGCCAATATCATCGCTATAACAACGAGATGTTCGAAAAAAAGATGGAAATCGCAGCAAAAAGTGCACATTTTGCATTGGTCAATAGATGTGGTCACTTGATTGATATTGTATTAAAAACCAGTCCATGTACAATGTAAAGGACCAAATTAAATAAAAATACCTCATATATGGAAACCTATTTTTTTTAAGTTATTCAATATTCACATACCGATATAAAAGATGGCGCACTCGTTAATATTCACATACCGATATAAACGATGGCGCACTCGTTATATGTAATTTAAGCAAAGCGTATCTAGTAAATATGTAACTTGGTAGATTTGTAAATTCAAATTAATCACAAAAAAAAAAATAAAAATATATTCAAGTACCTATATGAGTAACAGCGGCTATGTAGATATTTCATAATTTTAATTGTATGATTTTGTATATAAAACATAGGGACGTGCTACAGTCCGCTTGGGCGAACTGTTGGATACCCTATTCTTATTCCTATCCCTCATAAGTGGGCGTGACAAAAGTCTAAGTATGGTTGAATTGTTAAGAACGCTCTACATATTTTGTTATATAACATTTAAAGGATTTTATCAAAAAAAAAAAAACGCTCCCTAGCTCAAACTTGGGTGTTTCAATAAAATTGTTTTATTTAATTGTAGGCGTGCCAGTAGGCGGATTTAAAAAAAAATTAACACATGAGAATAAAGGGCTACTAGAGAGTATATATTATAAATTTCAGCTCCCTAGCTCAAACTTTGAATTTTCAAAAAAAAAAAAAAATAATTGTGGGCGTGTCAGTGGGCGGATTTTGAAAATATTTACACATGAGCATAAAGGGCCCATAGAGAGTATATACTATAAATTTCAGCTCCCTAGCTGAAACTTTGGATTTTCAAAAACTAATATACCCTTAGAATAGGGTAAAAAAAAATTATTTTATTTATTTGTGGGCGTGTCAGTGGGCGGATGTTGAAAATTTTTTATCCCGAGCAGTTTTAGGAGTCATAGATCATATATAAAAAATTTCAGCTTTCTAGCTCAAAATTCGATTTTTTCCAAAATTTGGTTTTTTTGAGTTTGTGGGCGTGTCTGTGGGCGGATTTCAAAAATTCGTAAACTTGATTATTTCGGGACCCTAGAGAGTATATGGTTAAAATTGTCGGTTTAAAATAAGTCTACAAATAAGTCTTAGTAATTTTAAATTATATACGATAAAAATAAATGTAAGAATGGCACAGGTCACACACGCCCCCAGAAGTCCGGAATAGCTATAACTTGTTCCCGCAGGTACTTCCCATCGCGCCACGACGTTACGGGCTAGCTCCAACCACCGACTGAGTTAGTTTAAGCAACCAACCCAATGCGGTTTATAGTTAAAATAATATAAAAAAATTTCCGCGCGTCATACGTCTCGCAGACGTAGATTATCTTTCTAGGGTTAAACCGATTGCCAAACTGTTAATGTCAAAATATTCAGTAAAATCAACCTTTTCATGGTGGAGTTCACGAAGGAACAACGTTTACAAATAATTAAAATTTACTACAGAAAATCCGAGTCGGTGGTCGCGACTTTAAGAGCGTTAACGCCAATTTTCGGCCTTGATTCTCGTCCCAGTAGACAAGCAATGCACAGTCTAATGAACAAAATTGAGTCAGAATATTCGCTGCTTGATATTGCCTTGCCAGTGAGACTACGTTTTGAACGAAATGTGGAGAATATTGCTGCCGTAGAGGCGTCCGTCGCAAACCAGCCAAATCAATCAATTTCCCGGCGTTCTCAAGAATTGGGTCTATCCCAGACCACATTATGGCGAATTTTTGAGGTGGCGACGGTGCTGAGGTTAGTTTGTTGGCTTGTGACCCGTGCGGTGCAGGTTCAATCCCCATCGGGAACAACAACATACGCCACCCATTCTCCAGCCTCTACACCAAAAGGAGGGTTTCTGCCTGGTAGTACAATGGACCGTTACCGAGTCTGAGTGCTCTGGCATTTGGATTTCCTTTTTATTTAGAAAAAATGGCGAATTTCGCATAAGTATGGAAGAAAATGAAGAATTTCATCGCAAAATCATCTTCAGCGATGAAGCACATTTTATGGGGCTACATTAAATCATTGGTCTATGCCAACAAGTCAGCGACGTTAATGAAGCTCAGAACCAATATTGAATGAGAAATAGCGGACGAATCTGCGAAAATTGGGTTCAAGGTATCAATCGCTGCATACGCTCCCGTGGTGAACATATGAACGAAGTCGAATTCCATTCATAAATGTTTTGATAGGTAATCAATCCAAAACATTTTTTTGAGATATCTCAAGTAGTTTGCATTTTATTTAAAAAAGAAGTTTTCAAGTCCTTAATGAAAGGCCCTTTATAACTTAATGAAGAAACAAAAACATGTGAAACTTACCTTTTCAACGTTCCCAATTGTTTCAAAATTGAACTTATTTAGAAGCCTAACTAAGCGCACTGACTAACAAACTTTTCTAAAAAGTTTTATACCAGGGGTATATGTGTTGTCACCACTCACGGATGAGTGTGAACTTATTTCCAATTCAAATGTTCCTTCAGATTTGAAGAATAACAAAAGAAATGTTAGTTCAGCCTATTGTATGGCTATGACTGAAAGTCAAAAATTAATATATATATAGTCAACTATTACTAGTATGACTATATATATTTTGTGGAGTTTCACCCAGATGTGGTGGTTTGGGATCATCAGTGGATTACCACAAACACATCAAATCCATACTCGATTTTAAAAAGTTTTATACCAGGGGTCTTCCGACACTTAACAATTATTTTGCACGCGCTGCTTTGCGGAATTACAGCTAGCGGAAATTTCGTTTAGGTACTGGGTTCTGTTTTTTTTTCTTTGTTATGTTAGGTAAAATGATAGGAATTCTCAGCGACAGTTTGATCTGAGTGACTGTGGGGAGTTGTGGCTAGATGCTTTGACCACGATTCGGCTGTTAGATGGTGACATCACTATTTAGTTTCTCTGGTAGTTACAGCGGTTGCAATCCAAAGGCATGAGAGAACAGGGCGGTCTCCAAAAATTATATCATATTAGCAAAGTGGTTTCGCAATTTATGCTGATTTCCACCATCAACGGTGGTATCACTCTTTAGTGTTTCTCGGATTTGCCGTACACTGGACTTTCTGAGGTATAATTTCCGCAATATATAAATTTCATATAAATTTAAAGAAAGCGAGTAGGCATTAAGAAGTCGGCATAAGTTCCAGTTGGCTTTAAGACGTTCCCCTGGGCTTTAATCGAACACAAGTCCGAATGTCGTTAGAGTTAGATACAGTCCAGAATACTCCCCACAAAAATTAAGCAGGAGCGCAGGTGATAAAAAAGAAAATGTCCGGTCTGCTCGTCAAAGTTTCAGCAAGATGAATAAAAAGGACCGCAAAATGTTTCATCTCTCTTTTATAGGAGACATCTATGGAAAATTCAGCCATCTTGTGGTATATCTAGTCATTGGGCGAGTGAGTTGTCACATGACAAAAGTTTGTGAGTAACTTTGGTTACATTTAGGATATGGTAGGTGTCTTGTTATTTTGAAAGTGGATATTACAGGGTGGAGATATGACTATGTGTCTGTGATCAAACTGTATGTGCTATGATGAAACAAGTTGGAACTGGCACCATAACTTAAGTATTATTTTTTGTATGGATAATATACGTAAGTATTCACCCACTATCACTTCCACTTAAAATATGGATAAGATTCACTAAGGTATTAGTAATTTTGAGTATATTTGTAAAGCATTCGGCCAAAAAATTGAAAAATAATTGTCCAAACGAGGAACTCTATATCTTGTACAGTTTATCGGTCATAGTGATTCAATAGCTAAATTTGATAATCCGACTTGAGAGCAGTAGATTGATCAATTCACCAAGCGAACTATCCACCCTCTGTTCTATTAACGCATTGCCGATTGTAGATGTGTTGACGTTGTTAAAGGCGCCTTCTATGTCTAGGAAAGCAACCATAATGTTGCGAACCAAAGAGTGAATGGATGCCGTGTCTGCATACATAATTCATAAATATGTATGTACCACTTGTTTGTCTTCTCATTCTAATCTCGCACTTCGTAACAACAACGATTTTACCGATGGTGAAAAAGCTTGGAGTTGTCGAGAGAACAATGATGGTCTGATATAACCGATCGTGCAATGTCTCTCGCACTCATATTTCGGACACTGCAGACACTTATCTGGACCACCAAGTATCGCTAAGAATTTTGTACTGAACCGACAAATACAATTTATAACGTTTTGCAACTTTCGTGTTTTTAATGAAATCTCTCGGTGTAATTAAGGTTCGAATATCTTAATCTTCAACAGAGGTTTTTGGACATACATGGGAGTGTAAGCCAGCTTTTGGTATGAAATCCACTCTCACTTCTCTCCAAGCCTGAAGAATATATGTCAGATACAAGCAACTCTTCAGAATCATCTCAAGTGCTGGTCGGATGATATCCGAAGACATCTGTAGTTCGGCAGGTATTTTGCCGTCTGGACAAATTGAAGGGTTTGTAGCTTTGTGGCTTTGTAGCGCCCAAAGCAGTTTCTCCCTTTTGAGAATTAGTTACCTGTGCAATGTGACCTGTTCAGGTTAGTATGGCCATTAATGTGCGAGCTCCCTGAAAAGAGAGTATCAAGCAGCAGATGGAGCCTCGATAGAAGTAGTCCAAAAGCCATCTTCTTTCTTTAGACAGCTAGGCATAGTTGGATTCGAGTCAAGGATTTTTCTTAGCCTTGATGCCTCAGAGGATTCTTCTATGTTACAAAAGAATTTTCTCCAAGATGATCTTTTGGCTTTCCTTAGTTCTTTTATATATGATTTAGGGGATTCCTCAATGGGACTCCCAATCAGTTATTTGTATAACCAAATCAAAATAACAAATTTTGACTTTTGTCGCCTTGCCGGAAAAGCGACGATGTGTTTTCATTAATTCACTTTTCTGTAATTCTTAAGTCCATCTGTAACTTGTTTTTGGGCCTTTGAAATTGGGTTTCGAATTTATATCTTGCATTTCATTTACTTAAAAATATATATCATATTTCCAGACTAGCGCGCAAAATTTTACTTTTCTGTTTTTTGTTTGAGCAAGCTTTTATTGTCAACTGTAGCCTCTACCAGCTCAAATATAACTTCAGAAGTCATTATCCCAAATCGGATTGTTAGTAGTGAACCAATTGTATAACAAAATGGCATTTATTTAATTTCAAATAAGTTCATTTGACACAAAATTTGCTGTCCTACAACGTGTGCTTCACCCCCAACCATTCTGCCTTCCGTCTCTTGTTTCAAAATTACATCTAAGTGGCTTTTTATGTATTGAACCACTTGACCCCAATAGGCAATTACATAATCCACTTCAATGCGACATATTATTGAAGCAAACAGCGATCATAGCTCCTTGCTACGTCCAATTTTTGTCTCTGTTACCCTCGAACAAATAAGACAGACGACGCATAATGTATACATACGAAACCTATAAAACCTGACATGAATAGTATTCGTGAACAAAAAATATCCGTATAATGTTAGACTACATTATATCAAATCAAAGAAAAGAAAGGAGTGAACATCCTTTTTTACAAAATAAAATTTAAATACTACACTGACTGACTTTCTCTTCGGGTAAGTGGTATATCTCACACAAGGATACCTCATTAACCACTGAACAGGCATCAAGATTAACATAAACCACCAATTCATCTTTCGGTATCACGACACACAATGGCATGGTATGAATTTAAAGGCTTCCTTATAATATGTAACTATAAGAACATATATTTTGGGGCAACAAAATGTATCTTCATCTACTCGTTCTTGTCGTGAGGGTGGTTACACAGGAATTTGAAGGAAGCGCAAACAACAAACTTTGCAATCCAGATAAACCCTTTTATTGTAACCTAGCAACAAAGGCTAACGGAATAACGAGGGAAAGCCTTTCTCCGAATACAGACAAGCTCATCGGGTGGTTGGCTGACGGATACAAACCAACACATTGCGAACGGAATGAATGAAAAATGCTACGCTCAAAATAATACTTAAGGATTATGTTTATTTAGAGTGTGATCGACTTCAACCAATCAAAACTTGGGAAATTGGAGAGTCCCTTTCTGGGACCAAGTTTTTAAAAGCTTAACTTTTGCAGAGGTTCTTCTTTTGGTCTATAAGAGGTGGAATTTTTATTATTTCTCACCGCGAAGTAGGAAACTTCAAAAAGCTGGTGGCTTGTTTTGCCCCACTCAGCTTTCAAATGAAATCTATGTATTATATGCTTTACCGTTTTGGTACAAAAATAACATGCAAGAAGTCCAGATCAAGTTGGACCAATGTATTGAAGGTGGAATCTCTTTGAAAAAGCAAATGATGTTTCAGCTAGAACCCTTACTCGCCTGAAGGAAGGAAACTTTCAAAAGAAATCCTTTGGACAGATTAGGTACAAATTAACTTACCACTTACGACGGAATAGAAGGCGAAGAAAACTATCTGAACACATCAAAAAGTAAGCATCCGAAGGTTTCGCTATAGATAAAGGTATTCCAAGTTTGGCTTTTGAATTGGCAGACAAAACCGGTGTCAAACATAAATTTAATACGACGTTTTAGAAATAGGGCTTATTTTCTTTACAATATTTTATTGTCAAATTGTATCATAATTTGTTTTTGTTCGTTACATATTTCTTAAATTTTGCGCTTATATATGATCTATGACCCCTAAAACTGCTCGGGATAAAAAAATTTCAAAATCCGCCAACTGACACGCCCACAAATAAATAAAACAGTTTTTTTGAAAATCCAAAGTTTGTGTTAATTTGTTTACGCCTACAATTAAATAAAACAATTTTATTGAAACATCCAAGTTTGAGCTAGGGAGCGTTTTTTTTTTGATAAAATCCTTTAAATGTTATATAACAAAATATGTAGAGCGTTCTTAACAATTCAACCAAACTTAGACTTTTGTCACGCCCACTTATGAGGGATAGGGATAAGAATAGGGTATCCAACAGTTCGCCCAAGCGGACTGTAGCCCGTCCCTATGTTTTTATTATAACTTCACTCAACAGAAACGCAACTGGAGACAAAAAACAACAAAAATGAAAGAGGGCTTAGCTTGATTAGCTTCCTCTTAAGAACGCAGTTAAGGAAGTAGAGGAGAGCACGCTTAAACAGCAAAGGAACGAATTCTGAGGATTGATAAACCTACTGAAATCAAACCACACGAGGAATGATCGAAACACAATTTAGTTATTTAATAGAAGAATGATACAATACCCAGTTGATATAGTGACAATAGCTGCTGAAATGCAAGTGAAAAGGCGCCAGCAGCATAACGAACGCATGTACGAATAGCAAACGAACAAGAACAATCCGAACGACACGCAAAATCTATTTAGCGTGCGGTACTTTTATAACGCACTTTTGTAATTGTGGCGGTGATGCTACTGCCGAAAATATGTACACGTAATTATAATTTTCTAAAGAACAGTGAATCAAACAAATATTGATACAACATTAATAACAAATTATAAGTAGCAAAATGACTAAAATAATTTAACAATAACGATTACTTAATCATAAAGAAAATAACATTTGTATATTTCCAAACAAATGATACTCGTATATCGATGCGACAAGCTGAAGGACTTTCCCTTTCACGAACGCAGGGTATCAATCAGTCAGCAATGAATGCATTTTTAAACATCCTTGCAAACAACCTAATGGACAGGACAAGTTATATAATTAATATGTAAGAAAGTTGCTAGAAGCTCAATAACAAACCTAGAAGATTTTCAGCAAAGAATGGGGCTAAAGATGACCTTTTTGACTTTAAAATTTGTTACTGGTTATTGAATATCAACTTACTAGACAAAATGATTAAAGCGTCCGCTTGGGCGAACTGTTGGATACCCAATTTCTTATTGCTATCCCTAATAAGTGGGCGTGACAAATGTCTAAGTATGGTTGAATTGTTAAGAACGCTCTACATATTTTGTTATATAACATTTCATGGATTTTATCGAATAAAATGTAAAAAAACGCTCCATAGCTCAAACTTTGGTTTTTCAATAAAATTGTTTTATTTAATTGTTTAATTAAATATTTAAACATAAGCATAAAGGGCACCTAAAGAGTCTATATTATTAATATCAGCTCAATAGATCAAACTTTTGGTTTTTCAAAAAAAGTGTTTTTTTTTAAATTGTGAGCGTGTCAGTAGGCGGATTTCGAAAATATTTACACATGAGCATAAACGGCACCTAGAGAGTCTATCACCCCTATCGTGGAATCCGTCGGATCTGAGATTCACTTCACTTATTCGATTCAGTGAACAGAAAATTGCTATCGGGGGATACGTCGGATACTCTCCCTTACCGACCACTATTCAAAATTCAATTGTGATAGCTTATTTCAAACACATTTGTTTTGAAAAAATTAAATTCAGTGAAAATAAAATAAAATAATTCACGTTACCGACATGTGGATGGTTCACGTCTGCGGATTGCACGATGCAAATTGTTCACTATTAGCGGATCGTTCCCCCCGACGCGACGGATTCCACGATAGGAGTGATTAATATACCCTTAGAATAGTGTATAATTAATAGGATACTTAACTTATTCTAGATTATAGTTCCTTATGTGGGCGCCAAAAATTTAACTATATCTTATAATTATTGCCTTTTGGCCTAAAAACTATTTTACGAACTAATCTGTCTCCCACCTAGGCCGACAGTTTACATTTTCGTAATTTGTTCAATAAATTGGAATGCTACATGATTCGTCGCGAGTTTAAATTTAGCGTGGCGCGAGCGTTTATGCAGAAAGCGCGTGTTTCAGTGCAGAGCATCAATTGGTCGTTTTAGTTTGGAACATCTAATTACGGAATGCTCCGACTGCTATTGTGAGACGTCTGAGGATAATTAGTTTTTATATATTTTTTTATCTAATGTAATCTTTAAAAGCTCATTTAGGTGATGAGTTATCAGTTCAGTTGTCAGTGTAATTTTGAACTTCTCAGCTGAGCTGTTAGTTATGCATTCAGTTAAACTGATATGTAAAGGACTGGTCAAGCGTCATGTGCGCAAAACTGCTTTGCGACTGCTCAATTCCGTTGCCATTTGCCACAAGGAGTAAGGAATTCGCAGAGGATTTAACATCAGCTGAAACAATTAATAAAAACAAACATGAAGACACCGAAGTAAATTTATAAGCCGCAATAAAAGAAATTATAAAAATGAAGATTGAGCTGGTTGTTGATCGCAATTCCTGTGCAGAATAATGGGAAAATTATTTTTCAATTGAAAAACAAGTATATACGGTACAGTATACAAATTGCAGTAGGTAAATTGCTGCACAATTTACAAAAAAAAAATCATACAAAGTTCCAGGTGTAGTAAACATAAAAAAATTCGGCCTCTTCATATATCCGGATGGTTGATGCTGCATTATCTCCCCTGTACTTGAGCATGTTGAATACCTACTCCATGGGTCCAATCCACTTTCGCACTCGTACACAGAAAGAGTACTTCCAGATCTTGAAATCCACAAATCCTCTCGCCCAGATAATATTTCCGCTTTCATTTTGAAGAGGTATTCTTTTGCGCTGATAAAACCAATCCGTAAGCTTTTCTAACTGTTTTTATCTTCTGTCCTCTTTTCGAGAAGATGAGAAACAGCATTTGTCCAGCCTAGCCCAAAAAAACTGAATCTTCTCCTCCTCCTCCTACCGAACAATTGCACTTGCGTCCTTTCTTTCAAAGTTCATAGAAAAGCTAACTTACCAGCTTTAGCTTTTAAAATATTTAAATTCCGAGAACTACTTAATATCTTATAATCTTTTATAAAATGCGTGCATTTGAAATCGATGATACTCTTTTTCAATGTAAAAAAAATAGCTTTAGAACCGCTCAATTCAATGTGGAATTTATTGCTTCCAAAACAAATGCTGTTTTCTGACATTAACTCCAACCCCAAACACTGCCATTGTCCATGAATGACACTTGCATAGCTGAAATCTGGAGCCAAAATGACAACATTCGCTGGGTACCACATATTCGATGTCGCCAAGAACACAGCGAAATGCCTCCCTTAAGCGATGCAAGATATATTTCAACCCTTCTGATCTGGCTACAATTTAAAAGGGGTTTATCCGTCCAAAACCTGTGTATATTTCTCATTTCCATTAAACATTAACAACCGCAATACCCGCCATGCAATGATTGCACATCAGTTAACCTTTAAGCCTGTATTCGATGGGCTTAAAATGAAATACAAAGAATGTTTCCTTAGCTGTACAACACGATTGTGGACAAACTTTCAAAACCAACGTACATCGGCATCCCTCCCTATCTTCAAATCCTTTTTTCTTTAATGACCGCGCCTTAGATAGTTTATATTATAAATTTCAGCTCCCTAGCTCAAATTTGGTTTTTCAATAAAATTGTTTTATTTAATTGTGGGCGTGTAAGTGGGCGGATTTTGAAAATTGTATCTCCCGAGCAGTTTTAGGAGTCATAGATCATACAAAATACAAAATATTTATATTATATACAAAATTTCAGCTTTCTTGCTCAAAATTCGATTTTTTCGAAAAATTTGTTTTTTTTGAGTTTGTGGGCGTGTCTGTGGGATCCTATAGAGTATATGGTTAAAATTTCAGCTCTCTAGGCCCACTTTAAAGGCCTAATTTTTGCCAACAGACGGACGGACGGATGGACGGACATGGCTAGATCGACATTACTATTGATGCTGATCATAAATATAGTAACTTTTAGGGGTTTACGGGCAATATTAAGGTATGTTACAAACTATGTGTTAAAATTAATATACCCTTAGAATAGGGTATAAACACACGCTACTCAGAAACTATTAGCCTTAAGATTCGATGTTATCATACTGTGGCACTTGCTGGGAGAGACGCAGTATTCAGTCTGTATTATTTTTTGTTAATTTTAATTTACACAATAAGTTCTTTTTAAATTTGTCCCTTTTTATACCCTATTCTAGGGGTATATTAATTTTGACGCATAGTTTGTAACATACCTTAATATTGCCCGTAGACCCCTAAAAGTTACTATATTTATGATCAGCATCGATAGTAATGTCGATCTAGCCATGTCCGTCCGTCCGTCCGTCCGTCCGTCCGTCCGTAAGTCCGTCCGTCGGCAAAAATTAGGCCTTTAAACTGGACCTAGAGAGCTGAAATTTTAACCATATACTCTCTAGGGTCCCGAAATAATCAAGTTTACGAATTTTTGAAATCCGCCCACAGACACGCCCACAAACTCAAAAAAACAAAATTTTGGAAAAAATCGAATTTTGAGCTAGGAAGCTGAAATGTTTTATATATGATCTATGACTCCTAAAACTGCTCGGGATATAAAATTTTCAAAATCCGCCCACTGCCACGCCCACAAAAAAATAAAACAATTTTATTGAAAAACCAAAATTTGAGCTAGGGAGCTGAAATTTTTAATATATACTCTCTAGGGGCCCTTTAAGCTCATGTATAAATATTTTCAAAATCCGCCCACTGACACGCCCACAAATAAATAAAACAATTTTTTTGAAAATCCAAAGTTTAAGCTAGGGATCTGAAATTTATAATATATACTCTCTAGGGGCCCTTTAAGCTCATGTATAAATATTTTCAAAATCCGCCCACTGACACGCCCACAAATAAATAAAACAATTTTTTTGAAAATCCAAAGTTTGAGCTAGGGAGCTGAAATTTATAATATATACTCTCTAGGGGCCCTTTATGCTCATGTGTTAATTTTTTTTTAAATCCGCCTACTGACACGCCCATAATTAAATAAAACAATTTTATTGAAACACTCAAGTTTGAGCTAGAGAGCGTTTTTTTTTGATAAAATCCTTTAAATGTTATATAACAAAATATGTAGAGCGTTCTTAACAATTTAACCATACTTGGACTTTTGTCACGCCCACTTATGAGGGATAGGAATAAGAATAGGGTATCCAACAGTTCGCCCAAGCGGACTGTAGCCCGTCCCTATGTTTATGGTTAATTTTAAATGAGAAAGTTAAGTTTGTCAAAATAAATACAGTATTTTTTTAATTATGTGCAGGGACGGGCTAAAAAAATCACTGCACCGACGCAATGATCCCTCCAGCTCCAATCCTGAACATAGCCTCGCCACTAAGAGAACATAGCGTTAAATTGAGTTTGTACTACTTGTGGTTTAAGATATACGTGAACTCACTTTGCGCAAAAGGTTTTATGGGTAAGGTATAAGCGAATACCAAAACAAGAGTTAATTCTTCCCAAACAATTTATATCTACGCTACAAAAACTTAAATTGATCGTTTCTCTGCATGGCAGTTTCACCTTAAGGTGTGCAACGATAAAAAATAAAAAAAAAAAACATTTTCGCCGCCCGATATGATTTTTAGGACACAGTTGTGAGCTGTAAAAATATGTTTTCTTTCATACCTGTCCATATCCACATAATAACCCACATGTCACGAGCGGCTATTAAACATCCTTACAGCCCCTTGTACTCTTGCCTACAAATCAATCATAAAAGATGTCGTTTCCCCGGTTGTCATTGGTGATTCTACATCGGCAGCAATATGGGAATTGATGGGATATGACCGTAGGTGATCGGTTTCTTTAGACCTTTAAAATGGCATCGCTGTCCATCACCTATGATGAATGCCTTGCCGAGTGTAATATTGTTAAAACTATCTTTCAGCTTTATTAATATTTAACTATTGACGAGCCCAACAGTGACAGTAATCAATGTTCCACTCCCACATAGAGTCTGTTGAACTAAACGTTTTTTTTATCTCAACTTGTCCTATGTAGGCAGGCAGTCAGTTTTACCTGTATTTCATTCCCATACACACATTCCACAAGTGTCCCGCATCACTCATTTATTAACATAGAATACGTAAGGTGCTTACATAAAATGTCGATTTTAGGCGGTTCTCGAAATTCAATCTATCCCATCTTCTCGAAATGGATCGAAAATTCATTATCCTTGTTTCTGTCTTGCGATAAGAAAATGTCTTGGTTGTTAAAATAAATTAACTACTTCCACCGATACTGCCAAAACCTTCAGGGTTGGTACTGGCGAAAATTCCAAATAATAATAATTTATTAAAGGCAAACTATAAATTTTGCCATCACCACTAGGCAACAATCTGTCTATTTCTTAATCAATATTTATATTTGCGACAGATAGTAAACAAGCGTAAAGGATGCAGATACGGATATGAGAATTGGGCACAGATACCCACCCTAATAGTTCGGCCATCCTACACAAAAACTGGAATTCAATTTGAGCAATAAAATATGTATGCCAATGGTAGTCGTTATTTGTTCACCCATCGTCGCCCTTCTTCTTTGTATGTGTGTGTGTTTGAATTTGCGCTCGTGTCCTAGATGAGGAGAGAGTGAAAGTGGCAGCAATATTCTCAAGGAACTAAAAATAAGAAATCCTTCATCCATCTAATACTATGTCACTCACTAGCCCGCTATATATTTCGTCCCTCAGTGCAAAGATACTTCCCTAACTACAGGGTGTGGCAAAAGTAACTGGCACATTATAAATGCTAAATAAAATATAAACAAGGTATACAAAAATGTTTGTTGCCATCTAAAAGAACATAAAATGCCCATTCGAATAACAGTTTTAAAAATAATATTAGTTAAGTGAGTGCCGTTGTTTACACACTGAGAAAGACGTTCACGAAAGTTGTTAATCACTCGTCTACGGCTGATCATTTCATATGCCAACATTTTTTTGTATGGATGCATATAGACTTCGGTGTGGAGAACTCTTCGTACACTGTGGTCAGAAAGCCCAAGTGCAGCGACGTGCTTACGTGCCTAGCGGCGTGAAGATTGTTGAATGGATGCTCTTACCACTTCCATATCGCACATCCACTAGGACGATGAAGTGTTAAAATAAATTTTCGGCGTTAAGTATGTGAAAAATCTCAAAAATTGTAATTCTTTTGAATAAAACAAAGACCCAATGAAAAATAGTATAAATGTGACCCCAGAGGGCAGATACGTCTTTACACCTTTACTCTATTTCAAAATTAAAGTTTGGAAGAGCATTGGCGTATCTGTCAGTTGCGTTTTAAATCTCCAAGTAACATTACTTCATTTTGTAATCCAACGACCCTGATTGCAGGGCAGTTTTTTGTTCGAATTTTAATTTCAACTTGGAAGTGGAACATCGACACAAGTGCAAGTCTTCAAGAGTATAGACTGTTACCTAAAATCTAATTATTATACTACTTATTCACAATAAAAAAATAAAATTACACTGTCAGAAACTATGCTAATTTTTGTTTCTGTAAATATTTACTCCCATTAAAAAGGAAATGATTTGCTATGTTTTTTTTTAATAAAAATGATTTAAAAAAATGTTTTGTTGCGTTTTCGGAAGAATCAACATGTTTGGACTTAGGTCATTGATCCACCGGAGGTGCAACATGTTCAGAACTTCGGGCATGCCGGGGTCGTCCAGAATGTTTTCTCTTCAGTGCTGATCCACTACTTTGAAAGTTGTTGATTCATAGCTAGACCGTGTTTCGAGCAGGTACGGTGTCACGTCGACGAAGCTTTAAGTATACTTGAAAAGCTCTTTGCCCAGTTCTCACCAGTCCAGTTCATGCTGACGAATGAAAATTGCTTGATATTCTCTCTGAAATTAGACGCTCACATTAACTCTAGATATCGCCTCTGGTTACGTCTGAACATTTTCAGAAGGAAACGAAAAGAAGAAGACAATTATTTATTAACGTTAAAATAATTCTATTTCAAATTTAAGTGGGAAAAAGAAACTTCTCTCCAAGACGAAATAAATCTAAAGTTTGAGTTGCCAGATTTTAATAGCTACTCAACTAATAAAACTAAAATACAATACAAATAGCTAATCTTCTTAAAACAAATAATAAAATAATGGAGATTGATAACGAACAATATTTATTTAAAAAAAAATAATAATATTTCAAGTCTACGAACAAATCTACAAGCTTTTGATTCAAGATATTAGGAATATTGTTTTAGTACGGTTGAATTGAATTCGGTAAAGGAATGCAGACGTCTAGTTGCTTGCCTTCTAGCAAATGTAGCGCAGAGAATAGTGACTGACTTAAGTCGGTTGATAAATTTATTTTTGGTCAAAGCCAATTTAGAATTCAGCCACAAAAATAATGTAGTAGTTTACAGTGTCTTTTTTTTATAATTTGCTTACGCTAAAGGAATTTTTTCTGTTGTTACAGTACCCTTATAGTGCGTAACACAGCGTAAGCATTTGTGTTTAACAGCAAGCAGCATTATCGCATTTCATTGCATGCTTTTGGGTGCTACTTATTATAAGAAAGAATAGAGAGATAGGAAAGAAGTGTTTGGGTGCAGTTGTAGGGTTTTTCTCCACGGGTGGTGTCTAAGATGCTTAGGGAGATTACGATTTCATGTATTCGATATAAAGAAATGGACTTGGCCGGGATTGGAACGCACGACCTTCCATTCAGTAAGCGAATACACTACTACTGCACCTGTTGCCACCCGCACCGTCTGTTACTTTTGCCGCACCCTGTATGAAGCACATGCGAATGATACATTTATAGACACAGGCATTTATCATCCATCCTTGTCAGCGAACAACAGGTTGAGGAGCCATGGTACTTACCTATGTCAAGCGGAATTCAAAATTTAAACAAGATGCTTGTTGTGGATGTGGAAAATATACCCACATTATTCCAGCTAAATAGACGGAAGTATTTCTTCCTCTAAAGTGAAAGTATGCTTGGAGAAGGGTTGTTGAAATACATATTTTATGTATTTTTGTCCGCCTGCTGCTAGAGTTAAGTTAAGTTAATAAGAAAGATTGATTCGTAGTATACTTTTCAAGGATTGGCTCGTGTGCGCGTACTCCTTATAGAAGGGAAAACTTTTCTCTCACTTTTTGAATTGATTGCGTGCTTGCATTTAAGTTGCCTGCCGTGCTATAGAGTTTCAAGGGTTTACTCAAAACTGAAACTGTGGAAACTAATTTGTAATGGGATTTGTAAGAAAAATGTGACACCGACAGAGAAAGGGATATTTCTCTGGAAAATAGGAAGAACGGTTAGATATAATCGTTTTATTGTGATGTAGTAAACGTTTTTGGTTAAAAGAACTTAGTTTTGTAGGTTTTTCTCTCCTCTATTATTGACTGTGAGGAAAATTAATAGTAATGAATTGTTTGCAGTTTGGAAAACTTAAGGGACATTTGAGAGGGTTATGGCTAGATTTTTGTTTGGAAATTAACACGAGAATGCTTCTAATAATCTCTTTTGTTAAGGGATCTGGAGAGTTTAAGCTATTGATTCAATATGATTAGGAGGAAACTTGGATAGGATTTGCGCTATCATTGAAATAATGATGTACGCCTAAAAGTAAATTCAAACGTGTATGTCTGCTCAGACAGATATTCGAGGTTCAGGTGGAGTGTAGAGGGCAATTGGCACTGAGTGGAAAGAATCGTTTATCATCCCTATTCACAAATCGGGTTCCAAGTAGGAAATTTTCATTTATCGCCCGATATACAAAATATCAAAAATTCCCAATCTCTTCGAAAAGATTGTTTACGATAAATTAATATTTTTTCTCAGGGAAGTTATTTCACCCTTCCAATATGGGTTTGTTGCTGCTAGATCCACTACAACCAACTTTGCTTTGTTCTCAAACTTTGTCCTGAATAAGCTTGAAGAATGATATCAAATTGATGTGATATACACTGACTTTGCAAAAGCCTTTGATAGAGTCAACCATACTATCATGATAACCAGCGTTTTGAAATCTCTGGAACCCTTTCTGTCGAGGCGTATTCAATTTGTGTCAATTGATAATTTCATTTCATAGCGAATTCTTGTAACTTCGGGTGTTCCACAAGGAAGCCACATTGGGCCCCTTTTCCTTATTTTTATTAACGACATGCTTGATATTTTCTTAAACTCCATTCGCCTTTTGTTTGAGTGATCTTAAATTCCTAAGAAGTAATAAATCTGAAGACGATTGCCATCTCTTGCAAGATGACCGTGATAGACTGGTAAAATGGTGTACGTTTAATGACTTGTTCTTAAATGTCTCTAAATGTCAGTATTTTTCTTTCGGCCGAAATTTCTCTCTAATTTTCTTTGAATATAAAATTGGAAAATTATTCGTGAAAGAGTTATTAAAAAAATTATCTATGCAGTTCTGTCAAATTGAGTTTTAATTGTTGGCCTGTAATTGTTAAAAGTGTTGCCTACTTTAAAACGTTAATCATGTTCAATCACCAGAATATTGGGAATATTAATATACATAACGCGTCGAACAGAAAATTGCAATCAAGAGCAAACGTTTGTAAAATAGGGAAATGTCGACCACAATAGACAAACAGAATACGAAATAGAGAAATCGACGATCGTTGAACAAACTCGTTCATCAATCAAGAAATCAACAACCGCAATCTACATTCCAAATTTCAGCATTGTAGCTCAAACTTTGATTTTTCGGTAGACCGGTTTTATTTAAAATTGTGGGCGTGTCAGGGGGCGGATTTTAAAAATCTTGGATCTTGAGCATTTTGGGCAGCAAATTTCAGCTTCCTAGCTTGAGTTTTCGGGCCTAAAAGTTGCCGGCTGAAATGGCTCGATCGACATTACTATCGATGCTGGTCACACATTTTTTGTACAATACACTTGTATTTTATACTGCAGATAAAGAACTATCTAATTCTGTGTGGCTTTAATTAAAACTTTTAAGTAATCATATTCTCGTACCTTCTCGATACTTGATGAATCGTCCTAATATTAAATCTCTATTGATCTCATTCAATGCTGTTCTGATCTGTTTCATTCATTGACTTGGAAACAAATCTCGTCAACGTTTAAATCAAATTAATAAACCCACTCGATGAAAACAGATATCTTCTTATCATAGAAGCAAGGATATATTTTAACAAGGCAAACTGACATTCTTTAAATCCTTTGCTATCAAATATCATCTATCAGCACTCGCGCAACATTGGTATCTTTCTCGGTTAGGTGTCCGTACAGGTTTTCTTATAAAAGAAAGACTTCTTATAAAAGAAATTAAGTTAATAAAATTATTCGATATTTTCAAAACGTAGTTCTTTATTGTATCCGTGCGCTATCGAATGAAAAATGAACTCAATTCATTATCCTTTTGATCTGTCCTACGCGATGCCACCAAACACTTAAACTACCCAGCTGTTATTCAAGAAGATTGCAATTTATGTGGATATAGGGAACTGAATACCATACCGTTACATAAATTAAAAATATTCAACGAGTGTCAATGACAAGAGAATCCTATGGTTTTTCCATACAGAGTGTTATATATGTATAGGTAAACCCATGTAAACATCTGTATATGGATTCTAAAATAAAGAGTCAGTCGCATACAGAACTTCAATGCAGACAGTAACACATGGCGCAGTCGGTAACGAATTAAACATTAAATGGTGAAAACTAGGAGTAAGAGAGATATTAAAAAAGAAGGTTCAGAAGAAGAAGAAAATACATTTGAAATGGCGGTCAATGGAAGTAATTTTGATGTGCGAAGGCCTGAAACATTAAAACTAGATGGAAATGTGGCGGAAAATTGGCGAGTATTTAAACAAAATTTTGATATTTTTGCAATCGCAATTGGATTAGAAGATAGGAGAGATCCGCAAAAGATCGGTATATTTCTAAATGCTTGTGGCCCTGAAACAATTGAAATCTTCAACACGCTGGGATTGACCGAGGAAGAAAGGAAGAACTATAACAGTGTTCAAAAGCTATTCAAGATTATTGCACGCCGAAAAAAAATGAGGCATATGAAGCATTCAAGTTTAATTCCAGGAAACAAGAAGAAGGAGAGTCGTTCGACTCATACTTGCTGGATTTGCGCAAACTGGTAAAGAGCTGTGGATATGCGGATGCGGAACGTATGATACGTGACAACATTGTCATCGGTACAAATTCCAACAAACTACGAAGAAAATTGCTTGAAACAGAAGCCTTAAATTTAAATAAAACCATTGAAATAGCTCGCGCATCAGAACTGGTAGAAAAGCATGTAAGCGACATGCAACAACACAGTAAGCATACAACAGTTGATATAGTAAACACTAAACCAAAGTACATGGATAACGGAAATACCACAAATAAAAATGCATACAACAATAAAACGACGAGTACAGAAACAAAAAACGATAGAAAGATTAGCTGCAAATTTTGTAAAAGCATACACGAAAATCGAAAATGCCCTGCATTTGGCAAACGTTGCAATAACTGTGGACGATTAAATCATTTCAGTGTTGCTTGCCTTGCGTCAAAGATTCGCGAAATAAAAGAGTGCGACGTAGTACCAAAAGATGATGCATTTTTTTTACACAATATAGATGAGAGAGCTGTAGATCGCAATTTTAAGTTAGATACAGGCGCCGACGTAAGTGTACTACCATACCGGTTTCTTAAACACATGCCCAATATTGTCATAGAAAAAGGTGGTATACCACCACAAAGCTATGGTGGAACAGATTTGGACTACAAAGGAAGTGTTGAATGTGTTGTAATGTGTCGAAATGAGATAGCTATTTTAACATTTATTGTCATCGATACAGTGTTTGAGCCGCTTTTGGGGCTGGAAGCATGTGAACGATTGAATCTAATAAAACGGATTAATTCACTCGAGGAATCGTCAAAGTCGAAATTCATAAAACAAAATCCTGACATATTTGAAGGTTTGGGCTGTTTTGTAAAAAATTTAAATATTAAAGTTAGAGAAAATTCAATTCCAGTGGTAAAACCGGCACGACGGATTCCTCTGTCGTTGGTAGATCGGGTTAAAAAAGAGCTCCAACTGTTGGTCGAACGAGACGTAATTGAACGAGTTGATGAACCAGTAGAACGTGCGTCAAACTTGGTAATTGTGGAGAAGAAAACCGGGAAGCTACGTTTATGAATTGACCCACAAGATGTTAACGCTGACATTTTGCTAGAAAACCACGTGATCCCTTCATTTGAATCAATATCGGCACGCATTGCCAACAAAAATTATTTTACGGTGCTAGATCTTAAAGAAGGTTTTTGGCAAATTGGTTTGAGCCCAAAAGCAAGTGAATTCTGTACGTTTAATACACCATTCGGTTGCTTTCGTTTTAAGCGTTTACCATACGGTATCAAAATTGGTCCAGAGGTATTTCAAAAATATAATGAGCGAAATTTCGAGGACATTCCAAATGTAATTGTTTTATTGATGATATTTTAATTGCAGCTGACACGATCGAAGAGCATGATTCCATTTTACAACGCGTTATAGCTCGAGCAAGAGAACTGAACAGAAGTACAGGGTCAGAGAAGTAAAATATTTGGGAAAGATTATATCCCACGATGGTATCAGGTGCGATCCAGATAGAGTGAAGGCTATTCTGAAGGTCGAAAAACCGAAGGACAAAAAAGATTTGCAAAAACTTCTTGGAATGGTTAATTACATAAGGGAATATATTCCAAATTTGGCAGAAATTTCAAAACCAATCAGGGAATTGTTAAAGCAGGATGTTGTATATGAATGGCAAGCTGTACATGGAAATTGTTTAGAGCGGATTAAAAAAATGATTGCTAACGCACCGACCCTACAAATATTCGACGAGACCTAGGAAATAACTATAGAAACAGATGCATCTAAATTTGGAATTGGTTGTTGTCTTATGCAGAAAGGTAAGCCTATAGCGTTTGCGTCAAGGAGCCTTACGGATGCTGAAATAAACTACGCGCAAGTGGAAAAAGAGTTGTTAGCTGTTGTATGTGCATGTCGAAAGTTCCATTATTACATATATGGTCGCAAAGTGACAGTTAAGAGTGATCACAAGCCGCTCGTTGCAATAATGAAAAAAGATTTTTGTAAGATTCCATCCGCAAGGCTTCAACGAATGAAATTGAATTTGTTGAAATATGAATTAGATTTAATCCATGTACCTGGAAAATATCTTTACATTGCAGATTTCCTGTCTCGCTACTTTGACAAGGAGGATCACACCCAAGAAATCGAAGACTTAAATGAATTTGTGCATTCAATAAACATCGCAGATGACCGCCTTAAAAGTTTCCGAAGAGCACTGAAAAATGATAAGTGTCTACTAGAATTACAAAATGTCTTACTCAATGGATGGCCGGGTGACAAACGAAGTCTATGTGAAGAAATAAAGTGGTATTGGAAACATCGGCAAGAGTTATCAATTGAAAATGAAATTATATTTCTGAACGACAGAGTCATTGTCCCGGTAAATCTACGTCAGTTAATATTACAACAATTACATGCATCGCATTTGGGAATAGAGAAAACCAAAAAGAGGGCTCGCGGTTTGGTCTACTGGCCCAAAATAGACGACGATATCGAGAAGATGATAGCTAAGTGTTCGGTATGTCAGAAAAATCGATCATCAAATGTGAAAGAGCCAATGTTATCGCATGCAGTGCCGGAACTTCCATATAACAAGCTAGGTATAGATATTTGTGAGTACGCTTCCAAAACATATTTGATTGTTTCAGATTTCTACTCCCGCTACTTGGATATAATTCCTATGCGATCAAAAACGGCTAGTGAATGCATAAGTAAGCTAAAAATATGTTTTTCAAATCATGGAATTCCAATCGAAATTGTCGCAGACAACATGCCCTTTGGCTCGCGCGAATTTACTACAACTTTTGCCAACAAGGCAACAAGTCGGAGTGAAGTTAACAACATCCAGTCCTGGGTATTCACAGGCCAATGGGTTTGCCGAAATATCGGTGGGCATCGCAAAGAGTTTAATTAAAAAGACACTTGAATGCAAAGAAGAACTTTGGCTTGCGTTACTTGAATACCGAAATACACCATTAAAAGAAGTTGACGCATCACCCGTAGAGTTATTGATGAGCAGAAAAACCAGAACGCTTTTACCAGCTAAAACGGATATTTTTAAACCGAAAGTTATACCAAACATCAAGAAAAACATCGAATTGAAGAACAAAATCTCAAAAAAGTATTACGATCGCACCTCAAAGGTGAAGCAGCCGTTTTTTGAGGGAGAACAAATATAGTACCAACATAATCGTAAGGGATGGTTGAAGGCAACAATCATAGGCACACATGAGGCACCAAGGTCATATTGGATACAGCTTGAAGATGAAACTGTTTTACGACGTAATTCGAAATGGTTACGTAAATTACGATAGTTTGCACTGATATATTTTCATGAAAAATACATTTATTACTTTTCTAGCATATTTTAATTTACATTATCAATTCAAAATTAGAATTTAATTATTTTTTATTGTATTTGCTACCCATGAATTTCAAAACTTAAAGTAAATTTTGAGTTTATTATCTTAAAGAGGAAGATGTTATATATGTATAGGTAAACCCATGTAAACATCTGTATATGGATTCTAAAATAAAGAGTCAGTCGCATACAGAACTTCAATGCAGACAGTAACACACACAGTACAGTACTCGTGATAGGTATTCTCTTATTTTCGAATGCAGATTAAATAATCTTAGGATTTCAGTGCCATTCAATCCGTGGGATGTAGGTACTTAGACCTTATCCCACCCTGTGAATTACGAAATGAATAAAACAACCAAAAATGTTAATTGAAATGTGTGACTTAGTGCGCACATGAATACTAAATTCAATTATCCATTTTAAATGTGCATTAATTATTTAATTGTTTTGTTTTGGTACCTAAACAAATATTATTCGCAATTTATTTACGAACACAATAAAAAGCTTCACGTTTTTTTGTGTCTATATTCAACGCTTGTCTTTCGACTGAAAGTGGTTTTTAATTATACCACGACAACAAGGAACCAGATGCCATTGAGGATGGGACTGAGGGACCCACATTAATGTGCATGTAAAAGCTATAGCTGTCAGCGAAAACATTTGGTTTGTTGTGTGTATTGTGCGTCTCTGTAAATGTTTCTTCTACTGATTGTGTTATTATTATTTTTTTTGGTTTTCCTTTCTCAGTTTAATTACAGATACACATCACTTTGTTTGATAGTCGGAAGCAGATGTAAACGGATTTCGAAATTAGTTTTATAGTTAAGTACCACATATGTAGATCCCTCCTGAGTGTGTTTTGGATTGCAGTTGACAGTAGATGGGTACTTGAGGCTTTGGCAAAGGGAAATGTGAATGATGTGCCGTAATGAAGTACTTCCTTTAGGCGCATGTTCCACAAACTTTTGCGGTTTACCAAGTCTCGCTGTGCGGAGAGTGCTCTTGTCAGAATATGAGTCCCAGTATATGATTACCGGGACCTATACCTATTTGCATCTCCTTCAATTTCGTGAAAAGTCTTACAGCACTAGTGTCAAGTGAGAAAATGTGTTCGTTCCGACGGACGATTCACACATCCATTTTTGCTTTTGCTGGATGAGTTTATTCTCTTATATTTGGTTTATGTTATTAAAGAATAAATGGAGAAGCTTTCGGCGTTTTTTTTAGTGAAATGTATCCACAAGAGTTCTCGAACTCGCAGGATAAACAAAACATTCTATAGACAGCCAATCTCTATAATAGGTGCGTTTCTTGGGGAAGTTCTTGAATTTACATGTTAAACAACAACAACATCGTATCTATAGCAATGTCGATAACATCCACAGCAGGGCTACTTTGAATACATTCTGCAAATACATACAAGAATTTGTGCTGCAAACAAAAATGTATGGCTGCTGACCATAATTCTTTTAATCATTCTTATGAGCAACCGTAGATCCTTCACTCAAAAAAACGCGGCTAATATCCGCAGAGAAATGCTACTATGTATACATATTGCGAATATAATGAGGGTATTCCTGCAACATCGTAAATTTACCATTTTCGCAAAAGTGTAAATTTACGACGCAAGTTTTATGAACCCCTTAAAATTGCTTCCGCAAATGGTGGCAAACCAATCAGCTGGTTGATACGCGACTTTGTTGCATCTGTAGTGTGGCAGATATAAAAAGTTTATCACTTTTACCATCTTGTTTTGCACACCAAATTCTTATCGGAAGTTTATCAACTTGTTGTTAAAGATTTCCCATACAAATTTGGACAGCTCATTAACCATATCGTAAACTAACAATGATTGCGACGTTTTTCGACGAGCGCCCCAACCCACTATGATGCTTAAGTCAATTAAAAATCCAATGACTTTAATACAGCAACTCTCTCTATTCTCACGACATTGTGATTCACTTAAGCAAGAATAGCTTAACCGAATAGCTCTCCTGTATCAGAACTGATCTCAAGCGCTTCTTCCATTTAATAAGGCTAAAAGAAAGTCTGATAGTTTAGCCACCACTTCACGTTAACTTAAATGAATTCTAGTTCATCGCGAACTTGTTTGCTCAATTCTTCTGCCAATCTTTTTTAGATGGCAGCTTACAGCCTGATTTGGAATATTTCCCCTACTTAGAACTATTGCACTATTTTGAAGATTATCTCTTTTATTTACAAAAATTAATATTGAAAATTTCTCACTTACTTGAAACTCACTTACTGTAATATAACATCCAGAGGCTTAGTTTAATCTAAAGAACCGAAATCTTTTCCACTTACATAACTATTTGTAAAATAAATTGGAGAACAGAATTTGAGACATCGGAGCTTTTGCATGGGGCACTTTCCTTACCGTTCTGAGGACGTGGTCTTCTAAGCTCGTAAAGCCACTGCGTACGCTTTTGTATCTGTCAAATTCTTCACGGCTCTTTCCGAGATTATGGAAAACAGCATTTATCCAGCCTGCCCAGAAAAAAAGGTGAATCTTCTCCTCCCTCCTCGTACCGACCAATTGGACTTTCCAAGGAAATGCCTCAAAAGAAGTAAATTTACGTGGTTTTTAGCCTTAAGTTTGATTTTATGTGCAACGGGGTGGAACGGCGGTTTCCGTTGTGGAAAGCCTCAAATAATAACAGCGACAAAGGATCAAATAAGAACTTTTCGATTTGTATTTGTTCATAAATAATTATTCTACAGGGTAGGCCAAAAGTGACTTCCTAATTTAAAAAAATCATAACTCTTTTGTTTTTTTTTTCTTTTCTTTTTCAAGGTACATACTTATAAAACAAACTTGGGAGATTTACTAAAATGAACCACATGGCTTTAGAAAGGACCAAACTAAATTAATTTTATTTTAAAAATAATCACTCGATCATTTTAACCCAAAGAGCTTATCGGCGCCATTTTAATGTGCGAAATGAACCCTCTGCGCACATGATTACGGATCTGGTGGCACGATTTCGTCAAGAAGGGACTGTAGTTGATTTTCCTCGAACTGGAAGAGCTCGCAGTGCCCGAATCGAAGCGAATGTGGATCGCATTCTTGCAAGTGTTGTGGAGAATTCAGAAACCGAATTGCAGCTGTTTCCATACAAAATCCAATTTAGGCAAGAATTAAACCCAGGAGATCCTACGTTTAATTTCCAAAAATTCAGGATTTAATTGGCCTCCACGTTCTCCGGATTTGACTGCACAAAACTTTTTTCTGTAGGGTTATTTGAAGGGTAAAGTATATATACGTAAATAAACCCACCACTATCCCGCTGCTGAAGAAGAAAACTCGTGCTGAAATACAGGCGCTGAGCCCAGATGTCCTACGACGTGTTATGGAAAACGCTCCAGAAAGAGCCCGTCTCTGTGAGCATGATGCTGGTGCTCATTTGAAGGACATTATATTCTATACATAGCCTAAACAAATCTCCATACATCTTTGTGATTCTAAAATAAATTATTAATAAAAAAATAAAACTATAAAAGTTATTATCACTTTAAATTAGGAAGTCCCTTTTGACCCACCCTGTACAATAACAATGACATCTTCCAAAATAAACCACTATTTAATTTGTTTACTGTGCTCGATTTTAATAATAATAATAGTGAGGGTAGAGTACACATTTGGCACCCTCTGTCGTATTGAAAATCAGATCGCAAAATAAATAAAGCTATTTTTTAATTGTTTTACCGTTTATATTGGTTTAGACTTCAGTTTCTGTACGTTTGGTACGTTTACCAATATTTTATTTTTAATTTTCTACCAAAACGTTCACAATATAAATAATTGCATGCTTAAGTGGAGGCAGTTATTTTGACAGATATTAAAAATATTTGAGATACGTTTAATCGACACTTACAAGCCACATTTAATCCCTATTAAAATCCATAATTGACAAATAAAATATTTCCACCCACCCTTGTGCTTATACCCTATTCTTAGGGTGTGACATTTTTGACTCATAATTTATTAAATACCATAATAAAGCTCGCAGACCCATAAAAGTTAGTATATTTGCGGATAGTACCAAAAATTCAAAAGTTATGTCGATCTAGCCACGTCCGTCGGTTGTCAATATATATGCCTTAAAATTCAAAATTTAGAAAATGTCCTCTCGCATGGCCCAAAACGATCAGTTGTAAGAATTTTTGAAGTTCGCCCACTGACACGCCCACAATATTCGCCCAAGCGGACTGTAGCCTTTCCTTTAGTTTATTTAAAGGTGTACTGTGCTAAACCATTTCGTAATTATTTATTCATCGCGAATTTTACTGATGTCGCTGAACAGAACAATTTTCTTCCTTTGAGCCTAATCAATTAAATCAATCCAAAACAATTACTAAACGGTGGTGTATTCCTAAATTTGGTTTTATGTCTCCTCAACTATCTCAAGGTAGATACATATACATATGTACATGAGATCTTTAGTCGTAAAAAAATCAATTAGATGTTTTCAATTAAAATTAAATCACGCACCCAATTGAAAATGGAATCATGAAGAAAGAGAGTTGTCCCTAACATTTAATTACAAGTCTTCAGTTATATATATATGTACATGTTTAATTTAGCTAGAATTTGCTTTGCCTTTCGTATCAAATATTCAAAGGTGGTAAATGAATATTACCTACATTTGCTCCTGGAATAGTGAAAAGCGTTTTTGACCTGCTAAAATCGAGGAGCGCTTCTTTTTCAAAATTCAATAGAAATTGAGTTGAATGGCTATATGTCCCTCTTTCTGCACACAAATTAAATTTTTCCAGTTGTGATAAGGGTGGTGGTACCTATTAAGAGAATTCTACAATCATATTGATTGCTCTATATGTATACGACCAATGCTGCCACGCGAACACTGTTTTCCGTATTGTAGCTAAACAAAAGCAAGCAATAAATTACAAATGTCAATGCTTGTATTGACAGGGGTCAAATATTAGCTTTTTATCTCTCACAGAAGTGCCAGGATGAAATGAATCCTCCAATTGAATTGAATGCTTAAGTTTGGAGTTTACGGCATCTTCGCCTTTAGCTACTGTAACCTTCATAAATTTCATGACGTAGATAGCACTTCTGCTTCTTCCTCATGTTATTGCGCCATGGAATAGGTACTGGCATTATCGTGCTGCTCTTACACCTTATTTTTATCGGTGTTTCAAAACCTTCCGAAGTTTGGAGTCCGTCACGAAAGGTACCTAACTGAATTGGATACATATTGCCACTGTTCTTTCTTAACTTCGTAACGGCGATAAGGGTTTTCGATTTAAGTTTCATTTTGCTAAAAACTACATTTTATAACTTAGCTTTCGAAGCCAGAACGTCGTTTCACTAATTCAAGCTAATAGATGTAAAATTATCAATACGAAGCGAGTCACTCTCGTTATTTTACCGATTGGTATTCTAGCATATATTTCCAACCGTCTGGCAGGTTGCGTTAGTTAATTGCATCCAGTAAGTATATCTGGTCCGTAAAGGGAGAATTGATTTAGGTTCCCTTACAGTACTTAGATTTTATTTCCTTCAATAAAACTTTTAACAATAATCCGTCTAAGAATGTAGTCGAATATTCCATTACAGAGGATACCTATTAAAAAATCCACGAGAACTCAAAACCAACACCCGCCAAATACAGGGGATCAAATGTCGTGCTGCAAAAGTCAGAGTCCGGAAGAACTTGACAGTTCAGAAAAAGAACACGCCATGAAAAAATCCAATGTTGCAAGCGCTTCTGGGCTTGTACCCTCTTCCAGAGTCCCCTCTGCATACACTTCTTTTGTGAATTGTTTCCTTGACGAATCTGATATTGAGCTGTGAGTCCATGTTTGTATGCCCTTTTCTGTTATTTGTTGATTGCCGAAATATCTTATTCTCTTGTGAATAAAATGCCATACGGAATTCCAGTATAGTCTGGAGTTTTCGACGTCTCACTGCAGAATCTACAGAGTCCGTCCTCTTATAAACCCATTTTCCTCAGGTGCTCCTTGGGTCGGAAGTGCCGCGTAAGGAGTCATGCTAGAATTCGTAAGTTATTTAGGCTGATGCAAACTTTAAATCTCTTTAGGTTGTAGGTTCACAGGAGTTTCATTGCTTGTCTCAGACCTTGGAGGTTCTGAAAGGTTCTGGCCTTGTTTCTTTTACCAGTTTCCCGGAATCTTCTAGTGGTGTGTGTTATCCTATCCCGCAGAACGGTTCAGGTCTTATAAACCGCTGCCCCATTTCTTGCCAGAGAATCCGTTGCCTAGTTACCTTTAATGCCAATGTGGCCAGGTACCCAACAGATGCTTAGTCTGTTATTCTTGACTAGTTTGTTAAGCCTGTGCAGGTATTTCTACACGAGTTTTGGCTTGATGACGTCGGCGTCAAGGTTCTTTATGGCTGCTTGACTATCAGACATTATTGCTATGTTGCAAGTTCTGTAATTTTTCTCGTGATTCATCCGAACGCACCTGTCTATGGCACATGATCCTGCCTGAAAAATGCTGGTACATTGCCCAATGGAATCGTATTGCTTAGCTCCTGGGCCAAACACTCCTGCACCATTTCCTTCATCGGTTCTCGAGCTATCTGCGTACCGCGTTGTTGTGTGGTTGCTCAGTCTATAAGTTGTGCATTCATCACTCCAGTCTTCCTTATTTCTGTAACTTACCTGGAAAATCCTATCAAAGTTAAATTTCCTGATGCTATCATCCACAGGTATAGCGAGGAGTTGGCTTTTTTGAGTAGATCACCGCGTTCTTTGAACCGATGCATTTCTCTCTTCCGATTCCTTCTTTTGCCATCCTTAGGATTGTCTTATCTGCCGTGTCCATCACTATGAGGAGTAGAGGAGTCAAAACTAAGAGCACCTCCATGGCTGCAGTTAAGCAGCTGCGCATTTCGCTAGTGATGCACAGACACGCGTTAGTAAAGAGAATAAGTTTTCGATGTAAGTTTTTTATAAGTTTATTTTTGGAAAATGTGTTGCAATAGGTAAGCAGTTTTAAGTTTTAAGGAGCAAGATTTAGATTTCTTGAGCAGAAGGTAAAATAATATTCAAAAATCGCGCAATCTAGTGCTAAAGAAATAAGTTGATATGTTTACCTTACATCTTAAGCTCACTGACACATACTATTAACCATTGCATTACTTGCTCTATTTTCCCTGATAGCTAGAAAGTTGCACAGATAATCCCTGTTGCCAAAAAACAACACGCTTCGCTTTCTTCTGATTATCGACCGATAAGTATATTACCGACTCTGTCAAAAGTCTTTGAGAAGTTACTAGCGAATCAAATAGTTCATCATGTTAATGGAAACAGTTTGCTTTCTCCCTTTCAATCTGGCTTTAGGCGTCAACATATGTAGTTAGCACAGCAATGGTGAAGATATTAGACGATATAAGGTAACAATATTACCGCAAATATTTGACAGTATTGTGCTTAATTGACTTCTCCGAAGGCTTTTGACTAAGTAAATCATACTATCTTATGTAGTAGTAAACTGCGCCACTATTTCGGTTTCAGTGATAGGGCAGTCAGACTTATTAAAAGTTATTTAAGTAATAGATCACAAAGAGTTTTAGTTGGAGAACATTATTCGAATGCTAAATTCTTGCATGACGGCGTACCGCAGTGTTCACTTTTAGGGCCGATTCTTTTTTAAATTTTTTTAATGACCTAGTTTGTACTTGTAAAAGTGTATCGTTCCATCTCTATGCTGATGATGTTCAGACTTATTTATCTAGGCCTGTAGGATTAATTGTAGATATTTTCCATCGTATAAATGAAGATATCGCAGCTATGTATTCGTGGACAATTGATAATGGACTAACACTCAATCCAGCTAAGACACAGTCTATATTAATTTCCAAAAACTTTAAAGAAACCGAAAATCTGCCTCCTATTATATTGGTATTGAAAATAAGTTTGTTGCAAAAGTCATGAGCCTAGGAATTATAATAAATCGGGATATCTCTGGTAATGATCATATAAATGACACCATTGGTCGTATATATGGTTGCCCCCGGAAACTATGGACGTGTGCCAGCTTTGTTTCACCGTGATATTAAATTAAAACTAATGAAAACTCTGATACTTCACAAAATAACCCACTCTGATGTTGTTTACTGTAAGCTGGATTTCAATTCACATAATAAACTACTGCGAACATATGGCAATAACATTCTTGGTTGCTCTCTCACACAGTATTTGAAAGCCAGAAATTGTATACTTTTGCATAAAGTTATCTTTTCAAAATCACCATTATATCTATTTGAGAAACTGCAATTCACACAGTCCTCAAGAATATTCAATATAATAACACAGCCATGTAAATACACTAACTCGTCGCGCCTGTTCTTTGCTCACGTTATTCGGCTATGGAACTCTTTACTCGAAGTCATATAACGAGGATCGAGAGCCTCTGAATTCAGGACAGCTTTTTTTGAACACTTTTCTGTTGACAGCAGATTGTCTTTTTCCTATTTTTCTTCTCTTTATCCTTGCGTCTTTAACTATTTTTACTTCATCTATTCCGCTATTTCTATTGTCTTTCCCCCATTTAATATTCATATAATTATTATTTCATGTAAACCGTACTTTTTATAATATAATTTGTATAGTAAGGGAACCTAAATGGTAATTTTGTTAGCACTCTTTAGAGACAGGGTCTTACATGTAAAAATGTTAACATTTTGGAATTATTTTCCCGGATCAACAAGATCCCAAGCTGGAGACTTCTATCTGAGAACAATTATCCACCTCAGCATAATTTCGCAGTGGAACCGAGTGCAGCACACTGGAAAGTATAACAATATATTATATGACAGCACCATGAGGAGACTCGTGGTGCTGAAGGGTATGGTCTCTTTCCGTTTCGGACAGACCAAACTTATCCTAAAAAGTGCTGACAAGACGGCCAAACAGGGCCCTAAAGAGCAGAAACAGCACATTTTAGGTTTTAAAAATGCCACAGCTCACGGCAGTACCGCAACTGACCCAACTGGGGCCAGCACCAGCGCTGCCGATAAGGCTGCAGCTTCAAGCACGGCAGAAAAAGAAGCTACATGCGCGAAGTCAAGCGCAGCCGAAAAGGCCGATAGTGCCCACTGCGCTGCCAGAGAAAGCCAAAAACGATTCAGGCCCAAGTTAGGCAAGGATCGTAAAAAAGCACTGGCACAAGAAGGACATAAAAACAAAAGTCCTAGAGGCAGGCAAAGTGGTCTTCCTCAACAGGGTATCGTACGTAGGATAGGTGACAACAAGCCCAATAGAGTACGAAACCCTGAATACAGACGCAAATGACGACCACCCGTCTCAGCGTTTTGCAGGCCAACCTGCACAGGGCTATGGGTGCCTCGGACACCTGTAGCCAGCGATGTGCCGAAGGGAACATTTGTATGCGCATCGGCGTGCTTTTCTGGAGACACGGTTGTAGTGCCTCCCTTACCAGTACAGGAACTTGTCCGGTACTGTGAGGACCAGAAAGTACATATCCTAATCGGCTGCGACGCAAACGCACATAACACCATCTGGGGCAGCCGAGATACAAACAACAGAAGTGAGTCGTTATTAGAATATCTATATAGCAATAACCTCGTCTTTCTAAACAAGGGAAATAGCCCCCGTTTAGAAATTCCATAAGAGAAGAAGTTTTAGACCTTACTATCTCATCTCCTTTTATGAAGGATATTATAGAGGGCTGGCAGGTTTCTGGCGAGGCATCTCTATCGGATCATATGCACATCCGATTCGAAATAAGATGCAATGCCGAACACGCGTCAGTCCGTTATGACAACAGACTGACTAATTGGAGAACTTACCGCGAAAATCTTGCGGTCAGATCTGACATGCTGCCAGAAGCACCATCAACAACAAATAATGCAGATGCTGCGCAATGTCAAATAAATGATATTATTCTTACCTCATTCAAAAATAGTTGCAAGGTTAAAAGAACCGTGGTTAAAAGGTGCGTACCATGGTGGAACGATAACCTTGAGTCTATTCGAAAGAGAGTGAGAAAGCTTTATAACAAAGCCAAACGCACCGGCACATGGGAACAATATAAATCCATGCTGACCATATACAACTTAGAGTTGCGCAGATCCAAAAGAGCGTCATGGCGTGCAAACTGTGAGAAGATCGAAAAACTTCCAGAGGTGGCACGCCTCCAAAGGGCTCTGTCAAGGGATTAAGAAAAAAGCATGGGATTGTTAATCAAATCAAATGGTTCAATCACACGCGACCGGGAAGAAACGCTGAAAACTTTGCTTCAGGCTCACTTCCCACAGGTCTCACACGATGGTCATTACAGATGACCATATAGCGGAAGTCTCAATTCCAAGAAACCTCAGCAGAATTAATAGTTTATCCGGAAAACTTTTTAATCCTGATAAGGTTAAATGGGCAATTAACTCATTCAAACCGTTCAAGGCATCAGGAACAGACAGACGGTATTTTTCCAGCCCTCATTCAAAATGGAATAGAATTTGTATTACCATCCATGATTGCCTTATTTAGGTTCAGCTTCAACTGGGGGTATATACCAGTTACCTGGAGGGAGGCAAACGTAGTATTTATACCTAAACCGGGAAACAAGCCGAGCGAATTACCTAAATCATATCGTCCGATAAGCCTGACATCGTTTTTTCTGAAAACAATGGAAAGGATTATTGACATCCACATTAGAGAATGCATATCAAAAAGCATGCCTCTGCACCCTCACCAATATGCGTACCAAAAGGGCAAATCCACGGAAGGCGCTCTGTTAACACTAACTACAGAGATAAAAAAACGCCTACCGTTGCAAAGAGATTGCACTTTGTGCCTTTATGGACATAGAGGGTGCTTTTGACAACACTGGATATGAATCCATATCAAATGCTTTGTACCATAGAAACATAGACAAACCAACTATTAAATGGATCAAAGCGATGCTGGAAAGTCGCAAAATAACTTCCTCGTCAGGAACGACCTCAGTATCACAAGGGGGAGTACTTTCACCCCTTTTGTGGTCATTGGTCATCGATGACCTGCTACACAAGTTGAGCAATTTAGGCTATACTACAATTGGGTACGCCGATGATATTGTCATCATAGTCAGGGGCAAAGACTCAAATGGAGTCACATCAAAAATGAAAAATGCTCTAAAGACAGCCATAGACTGGTGCATCAAGGAAAATCTTTCCATAAATCCCAGTAAAGCCGTCATCGTTCCTTTCACTAAAAGGAGGAAATTAGACCTAGACCTAATCACAATAAACGACACGGTCGTAGAGTATTCCGACGAAGTCAAGTATCTCGGAGTAATCCTAGACAAGAGACTTAACTGGAGCTCTCACGTAAATAACAAAATCACTAAAGCTAATAGAGCTTTATGGGCCTGTCGTCGCACATATGGCAGAACCTGGGGAATCTCTCCAAAGATCGTCCAGTGGATCTACACAGTGATGATAAGACCCATTATAACATACGCCTCCATAGTATGGTGGACAAAGTTAACACAAAAGGTCGCAATAGAGAAGCTCAAAAAGGTACAACGGCTTGTGTGCCTTGGTATCTCCGGAGCCATGCGTACCTGTCCAACAGCTGCCATAGAGGCAATAACAGGAATTACACTTCTCCACATATACATTCAAAAAGTGGCGATCCGCAGTGCAATAAGTCTAATACAGTTAAACGAGATAAGTCTTAACGATCACCCGGAACTAAAGACCCTTCTCGATGAATTGCCAGAACTTAACATGAACTGCGCGGTCACAGACCGCATTCAGAAAACACTATGCTTCAACAAACGGTTCTCCACGGAGATCCCCATGAGAGAAGCATGGGTTAGTAATAACCCACCAAACCGCCACAACGGCATAAAGTGGTATACGGATGGTTCTAAAATGGAAACGGGGGTAGGAGCGGGAATATACGGACCACACAAACGCTTTACGATACCCATGGGATAAAGTCCCAGCGTATTTCAAGCAGAGCTCCACGCTATTCAAGAATGCGCCAGCCACATTACTTTATCTGGCATAGAAGGTGCAACCATCCATATTTTCACGGATAGTCAAGCAGCTATAAACGCCCTTAGCTCGTATACCATTGACTCCAAATCAGTCATGTACTGCTTCAATACCCTACAAACACTCGGAATAAGAAACAAGACCAAATTATGGTGGGTTCCGGGTCATGTCGGGGTAGAAACTAACGAAAAGGCCGACGAACTGGCCAGAAAAGGTTCAGAAACACCTTTCATAGGTCCCGAACCTTTCTGCTGCACTCCTAGATCAGCAGCAATGGCAGCAATTAAAAGCTGGGAACATAGAAAATATATCTCTCTTTGGGAAAGCATCCCAGGTCTAAGACAGGCCAATCGAGCCATTCGGCTCTTCAATAAAAATGTCAGCAAATGTCTAAACCTAAGCAGGCATGATATCAAAAACCTAGTATGTTACCTTACTGGTCACCATGGGTTAAGATATCATCTACACAAAATGAGAATATCAGACTCTCCTGAGTGCCGACTCTGTCTTTAAGAGGACGAGTCAGCTGAACACATTTTATGTGAATGTCCAGCCCTTAATGGAATTAGAAAGAAGATCTTTTTCAGGGAGCAACTGAGCCCCGAGGACATAAAGAATTCTTCTACCGGTAAAATTGTCCGCTTTACACGGAAAGTGGAAATTACTTTTCTGGCCCATACGGTACAAAAGATCTTTTAGGTCGAAGTACCCCCCCCCCCCCCCCCACTCCTTTTTAAATCGGCTTGGCGAGCCAGAATTTAAAAAAAAAAAAAAAACAAATATTTTTCGTGCACGATTTTGTCATGATTTGAATTAATAGTAAACAGAGAGCTTCCACCTTAATTTTATTTCTGAAACGTCTACCTCTACTCAAACACATCAACGATGCATAGGCATAGGTGCGGATTTATAATTTATTAAACTTCAAATATACGCAAAGAAATCCCAGGACTTTCAAATAATGCCGAAATTGTAATCCTTTTAAATCTGTGCTCTTTTGTTTAGGAACCTTTTCCGAATATTATGTAAATACCTCATCATGTGCTTCAAAAAGTGTTTCCCCCCATAAATACGAATTGTAGCTCCCTGAACATTGGAATCTTTTTTCATCAATAAAGCAGACGAATATATACAATTTTTATTTGAATAGAAGGCAAAGAATCCTTTTAAATGTTTCTATCCCTACGAAAAATAAACCAATTTCAGCAGAATGATCAAAATCAAAATATCCTTCACTCTCTTTCGTAAAAAATTTCAACTATGAGATGAACTCCACTTTTCTTAAGTGAAAATGGATTTTTTTGTCCTTTTCTGGGCTTTCTCATTGACCTTCTCTTGGGTCACCTGTAGATATTGCGTGCCTTAAGGTATTCATCCTACTTATTTGTCCTCGAAATCGGTGAGTTTGTTTCTTTGATTTGTCTCCTCCTTTTGAAGGATACACACCACCCAATGCCAAATAATAGAATGCAAATTACGTGAAAGGAGGTGTGAAAATAACTTAACTTCTTACTAACTTCAATTTCCACAGTGGAAGAAGGAACGATGCGCCTTGGGATTATTTTCGAAAATGCAATTACTCTTAAGGAGGGGAACTTGCTAAAACATCTTGGGAAAGAGAGAGAGAAAGTTTAGCGTCGCAATCTGCGATGTTTGAAAGAAGTTTAGTAAAGTTATGGAACAGATAGGCAGAAAAATTAATTCTTGGAATTCTTTTAAAAATCAGAGTTTGAAAAGTTGTTTTTTTTAAGAGGTTCTGCTTTAGATTACCACAGATAAGAATTACTCATTTCGGTTGACACTGAGGTTTAGGATAGTTTTGAAGTGTAAAGAAGATTAATTGTATAAACACGAATTTCGTGATTTCTGTAAGGTTCTGAGATATATTTCTTTTTTATTTTTTCTTGTAAAAAAACATATTTTATTTTCATTCCAAAGTTTAACTATTACTTTTTTGCTTGGCGAATATTATTCGAAGCTTTGTGCATGCGCCTTGAATAACCGCTACGTACGTGTACTCGTATTTCGAATACGGCATACCAAGTCCAACGGATGACGTTTTTCTTGTGTACTTGGTCCTCGTTACGCGACCTCAGGTTCTTGTAAGTTCTGCTGGTTCAGCTGTGGGGCATAGATATGGACGTTCTTGGATAGAACCCAGGGATTTAAGATTGAATTATCATCAATAAATTTGTTTATATAACTTACCAGCTGATCCAGCAAACCTTGTTTTGCCTTCAAATTTTATTTATTTTAAAATAACTGAGCCGGCAAACGTTGCTTCGCTACGCATGAATATTAACATTGAATCAAATTCATTGGTTTTTTTATTTATTTTTTATTTGGAAATAATGAAAAAAAGTAAATCAATTCAATACAATAGGTAGTGTATACAATATTTTTTGTTTGATTGTGTGGTGCATGAATAAATAAATTTGTTGGTTCTCCCACTCTAGAACATGCGACGTATAATTGTCCGTGAGAAAAGCAGGGTTCCTCCAAATTCACACCACACACTTGAAGCGTTTGACCTTGAGCTTTATTGACGGTTATAGCAACGGATAAACGCACGGGAAATTGAAGACGTTTGAATTGAAATGGCATATCTGTTGGTATTAATGGGATCCGTGGTATCAGTACTACTTCTCATTTTGCTTTGCCAGTGAGAATTGTTGCTTCGATCAAATTGGGCATTAATTTTTTCACGGAAAGTCTCGTTCCATTGCAGAGTTTTGGTGAATTGAGATTTCGAAGAAGTATAATCGATGAACGATCTGTTGAATTTGAAAATTTATTTTATAAACATTTGCATTTTTTGGTGCTAAAATTGCGCGTTCTCTTAACCAATCATGAGTTTTATAGTTTTGCACCCCTATCGTGGCATCCGTCGGATCTGAGATTCACTTCACTTATTCGATTCACGTGAACAGAAATTTGCTATCGTGGGATCCGTCGGATACTCTCCCTTACCGACCACTATTCAAAATTCAATTGTGACAGCTCATTTCAAACACATTTGTTTTGAAAAAAATAAATTCAGTGAAAATAAAATAAAATAAATAATTCACGTTACCGACATGTTGATGGTTCACGTCTGCGGATTGCACGATGCAAATTGTTCACTATTAGCGGATCGTTCCCCCCGACGGATTCCACGATAGGAGTGTTGAACAATGTTTGGAAAAACGCTATCAATTAGTTCTTCTTTTGATGGCATAATTGTGCAAAAGTTGTTTGGTAACGTGATAAAGCCATTTAAATCACTTGCAATTTTTCCATCGCCAATCTGCAGCAGTTGCTTCGAAAACTCACGTGCTGATGGATCATTTTGAAGACGCACACGCATATTTATGTTAAGCGATAACTTCTGTACATTTCCCCAAAGAAACGAACTTTTCAAACATGCTTTAATTTCATCAGCTGGAGTCATACATTTGCAAAAACTGATGGTCAGCATCTGGGAATGGCAACAATAACCCAGCTCTATGGTATATCTGTCCTTGAATCTGTAATCTTTTTGAAATAGATTTAGATGACGAATCTGAATTTTTGAAGACATCAAATACAGAGACAGGTGATTAAGGTGATTAAACGTCGGCATATATCCATCTCTTATAATATTTGTAGCTCCAAAAGATGTCATTTGGAAGCATGAATTGTACTTTTGAATATTTGTTAAGAAATTCTTTGACGCTGGTGAATTGCCATAAATTAATGAGTGCAAATGGTCTGGTGGAGGTTGTAATACAGGCAATTTCAACTTTCAACTTTCCTACCAGCACAGCAAATGCCAGGCGTTTTGTTCATAAATTTGACTGCTTTACAATGCACACATTATTTATTCAATTGTCCAATATAAGAATGCATATGTACTGTAATCAATTGCGCTATCATAATTATAAGCCGCCAATTACATTTGTCGTATGATTTGAATTGAGGGACGCGTACGCCGATTTATTGACCTTGCACTGGCAACCGTGTTTGCACGTGGCATTTCAAAAGTGTTCTATGTATAAAAAGTGTAATCATTTAACTTAATTTCAAGAGTTTAAAAAAAATAAAAATGAGGGAAAGGAACTATGCAAAGTGACACTGACACGTATATAAACAACATGAAATCTGATAGCAATTCAACCAGCAAATGCAAATGTAAAGTGTATATGGGTACACTCCTGTCTGTTTGTATTCAAACGATTAAACAAAAAAAAATGAATTGTTTGATGATGTTTGGCTGAAAATATGAAAAAACAAAAAAACATCAAATGCGATTCTTACCGATTACGTCTGTCCACAATGCGAGTTCGATGAAAAAGAACCTTAAAATGATCACTCGCCGACAGCTGTCAATGTGTATGCGTGTATGCGCTACGACGTGTATTTACCGTGTGTATGAAGTCAGCACACAGTAGACAATACATACCGCACACGCTCATAGGCGCCTACGTATTTGTTTTTTTTTATATGGACAAAATCACATGTTGACATGAAAAGTCATAACTCACGAACGCGTCGACCGATTTCATGCAAACTTTAGATAAACCATCTACACGACCATACGAACAAACCCTAAAAATCGAATTCAGTTTGACCGTTCGTGAGTTATAATGTCACAACACACTTGCAACAATTTTTTATATATACACCCCTATCGTTTAATCCGTCGGATCTGAGATTCACTTCACTTATTAGATTCACGTGAACTGATAATTCCTATCGTGGGATCCGTCGGATACTCTCCCTTACCGACCACTATTGGTGATTAGGAAATTCAATTGTGACAGCTCATTTCCAACACATTTGTTTTGTAAAAATTAAATTCAGTGAATAGAAAATAAAAACTGCGGATGTCAAATGCATGGATAGATTCGATTCGTTCGTTTTCCACGATACAGAGAATTTCATTCACGTTACTGACATGTGGATTTTTTTTTTTTTTTTTTTTTTATAATTTGCTTACGCTAAAGGGATTTTTTTTCCTGTTGTTACAGTACCCTTATAATGCTAAGAACACTGTGTAAGCTACTTGGTATTAGAAAGAATAGAGAGATAGGAAAGAAGTGCTTGGGTGCAGTTGTAGGGTTTTTCTCCACGGGTGGTGTCTAAGTTACTTAGGGAGATTACGATTTCATGTATTCGGTATAAAGTAATGGACTTGGCCGCGATTCGAACGCACGATCTTCCATTCCGTAAGCGAATACACTACTACTGCACCATTGCCACCCGGTTCACGTCTGCGGATTACACGATGCAAATTGTTCACTATTAGCGGATCGTTCCCCCCGATGGATTCTACGATAGGTGTGATAGAGATAATCATTTCTTTTATTTCGGCATTGAAATCTAAATAAAAATAACTGCCTGCAGAAATACAATTTGAAATCAATTTATGTAGAAACGAACAAAATTGGAAGAGCAAAAAATCTCTTGCTCATGCGCTTTCTTTAGAGTCTGGATACTCTAGTTCTAAGGCATCCAAAATAGTTTTTTTTTACTTTGCGGTTCGCGGCTCTGAATTTAGCAGCAGCAAAAAATGGTCAGAGTCGACGCGTCCCAGTTTCGGGAACCTGGCGCTACTTACCACTACATTTCAATCTGCTGCAAAATTGATAAGTCTGAAGCCGTCGTCTGTTGTCGTACCGTGAAGTTTGTCCGAGAGACTAATCCGCCAGAGGGGATTTCCTTACCGATTTTGGCGTTGAAGTCTCTGAGCACGATCTTGACATCGTACTCCGGACAGGCTCTTAGAACATCAGCAGCCAGATCCAGCGGAACTGCAGTTTATTTACAACAATACAAATCTTCACATTTAAATTGATAAACAAATTATATATCTCCGCCATCCCTATGAAAAGTCGTAAGTTATGATTTTCACTCTTAATAGGATATCGTTTCGATCTGATGGAAGGCTGAAAAATAGGAAAAAAAGGGGTCGTTTCCCGGAAAATTAACCGGGATTACATGGAAATTAATGGAATAAATTCATTGATTGAAATTGAAATGTACCGTAATATACGTACTTTTACAATTTTGTTGCAAATTTTACTATTGTGGCATGAAAATAAAATGAAAAATGGTCGACCGTCAAACATTCGCTTTAATCAAAGACTCAAACACACCAAACTACCAAAGGCGATTTGGCCAATTTGAGAATGTCGCTTTAATTTGACATTAAATTATTTTACCAGGAGCTCCTTGGGACCGAAAAAAGGGATATTTTCACGAAATGTCCTTAGAACTGCGCAGTATTTTTGCATTGAAGGTTATTTTACGAATAGAACCTTTGAATCCTAAAAGAGGTAGGTACTTAAAATCCGAAAAGAATTTTTGTGCAAAATATCATTTAAAACCGGGCAATATTTCTGTGTTACTGGTTATTTGACCAAGACGTCATTGAAACCTTAAAAAGGTCCTTAAAACCAAAAAAAAATATGTAGGTATCTGAAATGTCCTTAGAAAACGCGCACGTATTTAAGGTTATTTTACGAGAAGTGTTTGGAACCGTAAAAAAGGTCCTTCAAATCTCAAAACGGTACAGTCCTTAGATACCAAGCAGTATTTCAATGTTTAATGTCAATTTCAGTAACTTGAAGTTTGATTAATTATATAATTTCTAATCTCCCTACTTTATAGATATACGATTTTAAAAAGTATGTACATAAACATCAAGTCAAAGAGATATAACTTCTAGAGCGCGCACATGAGTACACATATACCTTGTTTCTTCATAACCCCAGCAAGTGGCTATGGAAATTCCAAATTCTCTCTCTCTCTCTCTCTCTCTCTGTCTCTCTCCCTATATATCCCTCTCTGTCTCTCTCCCTGCACATTTTAGTTAACTCACATAACAGTAATTGAATAAGTACTATTTACAAATATTTAATACATACAAATTATTTTCTGTTATTTGAAGGAAGCACTGCTTTAATTTCTTTCCCATAACATGTCATGAAATAGCAAAACGCTTAAAGACTTTAATGTTTTCTGCACAACAAAACGAAACGAAGAAGTGGGTAATTGCTTTATGTAGTCGTAATTATAGGAGATGTTAGGTAAGTGTAAGTGCTGTTAGTTGTGAGAATATTTGGAACCCAGTTGATGTTGCCTGGTTACTACCCTTAGTTAATATTCATTCCACTAAAAGTAGGTATACAATTTCCAAGAGTTTGTGATTATGAACTTCATTTAGTTAATGGTTCATTAGTCTTTGTGAGATTTAGGAGTAAAACTGGATGACAGGAAAACCATTTATTTCTTTTTAAGTGTAGAAAGGGCTTAGGAAAATTTAAGTATTAGTTTTTTTATTTTATTTTTGTTTACTGTAGGGAGAAGCCGTTAAATTGTCATATCCATTCTTTTTTTAGCAGGCTTTCGACCCATGGAGAGTCTGCCTGAGACACACCATAGCCTTAGATACTCCGCGATTCCGCTGTTTCTAGTTATCCCGACGAAGCGCTTTGGAATCGGCGAAGGCTTGGTCTTTAAAACGGAGGTTCGGCCTTCCTTGTTGTCTCGAACATGGGGGCATGGAGTCGAAGATATTCTTCGGACTATATCTATACATAGAGTTCGCGGTTGTATTTTCTCCTCCATTCGCCCTCCTCACACCCACTATCCGACGGAGTATTATTCTTTCAAAATATTCGAATATTAGCTTTCCTTTCATGGTTATCGTCCAGCACTCGGTGCCATAAGCCAGAACCGGCAGTATCCGTGTTTTTTAGAAAAATTTGTTTTGCCAAGGCGATGAATTAACGGTTTCCTTGCTAATTCTTCGTCGGATATCCACTAAGTTTTCATTCGTGGAGTTGTTGTTTACTCCCAGATAGGTGAACTCCCTTACTACCTCAAAGTTGCTGCAATCTCAGTGACGTTTTGTCTCAGTCGGCGGACAGATAATTGTTTATTTATTGAAAACAAGTACTCGACTCCATTTAACTGAAAAGCCAATTGGAAACTTCTTCACTTAAACGGTATTTTCACGTATGCGGTGTTCGGGGGCATATAGCTGCAATAAATGTTCACGTAACCGGAGTTCCTAGGTACATCTGAAAAGCATCTTCAATTAACCACTTTGAATATCCGTGTCATACCAATCACAGAACTAAATATTTTATTTAAAAAAATAAAAACAACAAAACGAAACAGTTACATCGTGAAATAAAGTTGTGAGCGGTGTGTGTTATTTTATTTCAGTTATTATTCAAGCTGAATTTAAAAAAAAAACCATGAAGATCGTTAAGCGAGTATTAGATAGCCGAATGCGGAAAGTAATACGGCTATCTGAAGATAAGTTCGGGTTTAAAGTAGGTAAATCAACCACAGATGCAATCAAAATTATAAGGGTCATGATGGAAAAATATCGTGATTCCTGGATTCGTGGTGTTGGCTGATTTCGACAAGTCCTCTAATAGACAACCAAGGGATCTGTTATGCTAGGCGCTAAGACAACGAGGAGTTTCAGAAACCTACGTACAGATGGACATATATGAGGGAGTAAAGACAAGAGTAAGATGCCCCGTGGATGGCACCGAGGAGTTTGTAATCAAAGTCGGTGTACACCAGGTAAGCGTCTTAAATCGCTTGATATTCATTACAGTCCTTGATTATCTGCTTGAAGGAAAATTGACGGGCCCCAAAGTGCATCATAAGCGAGGATCAAACGTCTCTGCAACGAGTACTTGATATATGGGTGGAAGTTTTGAAGTGGAATAGGTATCGTAATACTTGTGCTGGACGTTCTCTGATCCATTACGACATTTTTCAGGCATTTATATGAATGAAAGAGTAATTCCCAAGTGCGAAAATTTCAAATATCTGGGATTTGGGATCAGCTGAGATGAAGATGCTTCGCATTACAGCATGAGTATCAAAGATTGATACAAAAGATCCGAGGCAGCCTTCACGTCAACTAACCTATAACGAAGTAAACTGACCACGACAGGCTCCGTTGGTACTGTAATGGTTAAAAGAGGATCCTACGAACCCTGTCAAAAAGGCAATATCAATCAACGTTCCAATACAAACGCGAAAGAGAGGCATTCCTGGATCACACTAATGTATGAGGGTTATGATTCCTACTCACAATTCAGAGACTCACGTTGAAGCAAACAGCCCGATCTAATATCAGAGAGGCTCTGTTCGTTGTTTTGTCTTCCTGTATTTAATCCTTACGTCGATAAGCTGATTCAGAATTCGTCGGACGAATTTCTCAATGAAAATGCAGGAGTCCTTTCAAGCTTACAGATACTTCCACCTGATTTTGCTGCAACTGAACAAGTAGATGACTTGGATCTTCTTGCTCCTTACTTGAATGCTCGAGTATAAATTGTGAGGTGAACATTTATCAGGACTCGAGAAAGATGCCGGGGTTTTGGAAGGTTTGGATATTTTGTGACACTAGCAGATTTTCAACAATCAAATACCTTTTAACAGTTTGTTCGACTCTTACGGTCCCAACGCCAAGTGAAAAGAATCAACTCTTACAAATGATACTCCAAGGCTAACTAGAGACGCAGTGGACTCGCCGTACTGTCAATCCATGGAGACTTAGGACTTAGGTTTTGCCCGAATGAGGTTCTTGACATTATGGCAGCAAAGTCATTTGATTGACAATAAACATGAATGTGTGTAATTGACACTTGAAAATATTTGGAGGATATCAATGATAACAAAAAAATATGATTTTAGTTGTAAATATTCCCATTTCAATAACAGAAATATCCATGTTAATACCTACTTATGATATTATACTACACTAGCTGACCCGGCAAACGTTGTTTTGCCATATAAACTATTTCTAGTGAATATTTTCGTAGGGAAATGAAAAATAACTAACTTATTGTTAGTGTGTTGGGAGGTGGTCTATGACTTAAAGAGGAATTGAGCGCTGTGGACGTTTTGTCCTTTTCAGAACATTAGCGGATATTGGAGAACTGTGTGTATCAGCAATGAACTCAAGATTATTATTTCTTCTTCAAATCACGATTTGTCGCGACTCTCCAGGTCCCCGAAAAAAATCAAGTTAAAGAATTTTTGAAATCCGCCCACAGACACGCCCACAAACTAAAAAAAAAAAAACAAATTTATCGAAAAAATCGAATTTTTAGCTAGAAAGCTGAAATTTGTTATGATCTTTGAGTCATAAAACTGCTCGAGAGATAAAATTTCTAAAATCAGCCCACTGACACGCCCACAATTAAATAAAACAATTTTATTGGAAAGTCAAAGTTTGAGCTGGGAAACTGAAATTTATGATATAGACTCTCTAGGTGTCTGCTGGGAATAAGAATAGGATATCCAAAAGTTCGCCAAACGAACTGTAGGCCGTCCCTATGTTAATTGTTTGTTTTGCTTTAACATACTTTCTCACGTTTTTATACCATATTCTAAGGGTATATGCATTTTGACGCATAGTTTGTAACATACCTTAATATTGCCCGTAGACCCCTAAAAGTTACTATATTTATGATCAGCATCGATAGTAATGTCGATCTAGCCATGTCCGTCCGTCCGTCGGTCTGTCGGCAAAAATTAAGTCTTTAAACTGGGCCTAGAGAGCAGAAATTTTAACCAAATGCTCTCTAGGGTCCCGAAATAATCAAGTTAACGGGGGCTCTCCAGGTCACCGAAAAAATCAAGTTAAGAATTTTTGAAATCCGCCCACAGACACGCCTACAAACTCAAAAAAATCTAATTTTGAACTAGAAAGCTGAAATTTTGTATATATGATCTATGACTCCTAAAACTGCTCGGGAGATAAAATTTTCAAAATCCGCCTATTGACACGCCCATAATTAAATAAAACAATTTTATTTAAAAACCAAAATTTGAGCTAGGGAGCTGAAATTTATAATATATACTCTCTAGGCGCCTTTCAAGCTCATGTGTAAATATTTTTCAAAATCCGCCTACTGACACGCCCACAATTTAAATTTTTTTTTGTTTGAAAATCCAAAGTTTGAGCTAGGGAGCTGAAATTTATAATATATAGATACTCTCTAGGGGCCATTTATGCTCATGTGTTATTTTTTAAATCCGCCTACTGACACGCCCACAATTAAATAAAACAATTTTATTGAAAAACCAATGTTTGAGCTAGGGAGCTTTTTTTAACAAAAGCTTCGTTTTTTTTTTGAAAAAATCCTTTAAATGTTATAATATAACAAAATATGTAGAGCGTTCTTAACAATTCAACCATACTTAGACTTTTGTCACGCCCACTTATGAGGGATAGGAATAAGAATAGGGTATCCAACAGTTCGCCCAAGCGGACTGTAGCCCATCCCTATGTTTTCTCTATTATTTGTTACTTTTTACCCTTCAATAGCTTCTGCTTGCACTTTCATATTCAGTTCATTAACAATCACAATTATTATTCCATACGATTTGTGCAAATTTCTACAATTTTATCATTCAATTTGTTTCTGTTGTTTAAGACAGGGATTCAGCACTTCAAAAAGAGATAGCTTGGTGAAAATGTCTATAGAGCATCCAGCTCACCGACGATGTGTCTGGCATATGGTGAATTGACGTTATTGTAGCCGCAACGTCCGCTTTCGGAGTCCCCACCGCCCATAAAGTAAATTTGTAAAAATTTATGTGGTTCATTCGGCATTGGCAGCAATGCCTTTGTGATAACCTTGGCCTTTCATTTTGAATGTTGAATGGAATTGTTGACCATTTGCAGCATTATTTTTAACTATTTCTGTTGCTTCAAACGATGTGATTTGAAAACATGAATTAAATGTTCGAATTGACTTCAGGAGCAGGTTAGAATCTGGATCCATACCGATAAGTAAGCCGTTCAATCCAAATGTCTTTGTTAATTTAGTTCAGCTCGTGCCTCTTGTGATTGTGATTCACGAAATTGTGCCATGCTATACGCACATCTGCATTATCTTGTTTGACTCGTTCGTCTGATCTTTGGGCTCTTCTATTTCGCATGTCTGTCGTTCTATTCGTTCGACGGCCCGAATTGGTCCCTTTGCGTCTTGCTGGCATTTATTACTACACACATAAATAGATTAAATTGAAGTATTTAATGATGGAAAACAGTATACTGTTCTTTTTTTGGTTGTTGCCAAAATAAATAAATACAAAATAAAAAAAATAAAAAAATTATCAAAATCGAAAAAAAACCTGTCGTAACACGATATGTGGTCAAAATAAGACATTTTGAATTTTTTTTTAAAACCCGTACTGAGAAAATACCTTTCCAACAAAGTCTAAATCATCAAAATCGGTTCGGCCAATTTCGAGTTATGGTATTACATCGCTTCGGACAATTTCTTTTATATATTACTAGCTGCACCTGCCCGGCTTTGCCCGTGCCCGAGAATTCTATCGGCCAATATGTTCGAGTAGACTTCCTTATAATTGTCTATAGCGGGTATTCGGCGTATGTTGCTGCGCCTAAAAAAAGAAGACCGATTTTGACCAAAGTTCACAGAAACACTCTCAGTCCAATACCGAAAATTGCCTGATTTGAGCTCAACCGGTGAAAAAAACTGCACGTTTTTCTCCGCATGGCTTAGGCCGCTCACACAACTTCGTTGTTCCGTTTAGGGTAGGTGCTTGTTGTCTGGCAGGCGCCTATGTCACCTTACTTCTGCGAATCAAACAACAAAGCGAAAATAAAAAACTTCGATTGAATCACTTTTCATTCACTTCCACACCGATTGTTAACAATGTTGGAAAAGCAACTTTCCGATGTCCGATTCACAAAAAAATGCAAAAAATTTCAATAAGAGTTATTTGAATAAAATATTGAACACACGATATCTCAAGAATGAAAGTGCGCACAAATTCCACAATAAGCTTGAAACGTTCGTGTGGTCTTCCTCTTTAATATGCTTGTTCGGATAACAAAATAAGTGACGTCTGTACGGTCTCTGTATCTGCGTCGCAATTTACACGCATACGCACATATGCATGTGTACTCACTCAAATGCCCATATCTCACACACCGATGCAGATATAGTCAAACATAACAACCTTCGTGCAGACGTCGCCTTTCATGGAAAAAAATTTCATTGGAATCGGTTAACGTGTTTGGCCAAACACCGGCAACAAAGTTAAGTTAGGTTTAATCATTTTTGTCTAGTATGTAAGTAGATATTTATCAATGAATAAAAAAATGAATTTCAAAGTCAAGACACCGGCAACAAACACAAATATGGATTGATTTTTATATATAGAAAATATTACACAAAAAAACTTTTTATTATTTCACTTAAATTTGTTTTTTTTTTTTCAAAGCACATGATACCTACATATGAAACACACAGTGTATAAATACATTGTCAATTTTTTTCTTTTTTAAGAAACACATAATTTACATACCGATGCAGATACAGACATCGCACATACATAACATCCTTCGTATAGACGTCACCTTTCTTTAAAAAAATTTCATTGAAATCGGTTAACGCGTTTGGCCAAACACCGGCAACAAACGCAAATATGGATTGATTTTTATATACATATATATATAAATAGATATAGATATATTCTCATATCAATTTTAATTCACAAAATCTCACAAAATCGCAATGAAGAAATCCGAATCCGACAGCGCCACCAAACATGAAACAAAATTGGCTTCTCCATTGATCGATAATAGATGGCGTTACGATGCGTGTCTATCTGACAGTTCAATTGTGATACGATATGTTACATTCAAATGTGATTCTTTATTTGGTTGTTGCCAAAATAAATAAATACAAAATGAAAAAAAAAAAAAATTAAAAAAAATCGAAAAAAAGCTGTCGTAACACGCTGGGTGGTCAAAATAAGCAATTTGGAAATTTAGATTTTTTTTTTCTTCTAAAACCCGTGCTGAGAACATACCTTTCCAACAAAGTATAAATCATCAAAATCGGTTCGGCCAATCTCGAGTTATGCGGTTACATCGCTTCGGACACTTTCTTTTATATATTATATAGATAAGATGTTTTATATCTAAAAATTGATGTCCACCACTTTAGGACTTTTTCCATCTTTTCTTATTAGGAATTAGTTCCACTTTGGATTGGGACATATTTCATTTTGCGTTAAGACTTTTTTCATTAAAAAAGTTGAGAATAATAATTGCATATATAGTTAGAAGGCCCGTCATTTGGAGTTAATTTCTTTGCAGCTAATTAATAGAACCCATTGAGATGTGTTCAATAATAGATTCTTTTACACATGACAACACTTATGTCGTTTTTCATTGGGCAAACAAAATTATTTTTGTTCCTAATGGCAAACGACAGTATGGTGTTTTCGTTTGGTAACATCAGACTTCGATCGAAAATTTAATTTTTTTATGGCAGATATGATTTCAAATTGAACAAAAAAAATAAATATAAAGAAATCGGTAAGAATCGCAAATCAAAATTACATTCAATAAACTTTTTACTTTCTTTCTGTATTATTTTTTGTTAAAAATGCCACTGCGACCAACAAATTTTATTTAAATTAATACAGCCGACGCTCGATATAGTGAATCTCGGTAGAGTGAATTATCCAGTATAGTGAACACATAACAACTTTATACAGACTGCTCTAAGTGAACAATACAAATCTCAACACACATTTTTCTCAGGAATAATTAAGAATATTCAAACGAATGCGTCTACGGCATTTTGACTGGCTTTAAGGGCTAAAGGTGCTGCACCTTTCGTTCATGTGTTTTATACCATGCTATATTCAATTATCTGCATCATAGGATAGCTATGCATAATGTAGGCTGCCATTTATGCTCATTAAAAAGTTTTCGGAAGCATTTAAAAATGCTTTAACGAATTGAGGAGCTGTCACTAGATTAAATAATTTATATATAATAAGTTAGTAATGGAGATACACAGATAATGTTATTCGTAAAGATTGAGTTTTACCTATATTTATTTATCCTTTATTGTGTTTTTCGGCTGTTTAGTCATATAGTTCTTTTAGAATGAAAGATTATTCCATTTACTTTCCCACCGTTTCGGCGGGGGTTGCCACCTTCCTCGGGGGAATCTTTATTCCGTACACAACAAATAAATAAATAAAAGTGAACATTTAGTGAACCAATCAAACCAACTATTTGATGGAGACTATTAAAACTTACAAATTAAGTTTAAAAATAAATAAATAAATAGCCGAACAACACAATAAAGCATTAACACTTAATTTGGTCAACAAATCACACATCGGAATATGTTTATTTATATTTATACCCTATTCTAAGGGTATATTAATTTTGACGCATAGTTTGTAACATACCTTAATATTGCCCGTAGACCCCTAAAAGTTACTATATGTATGATCAGCATCAATAGTAGTGTCGATCTAGCCATGTCCGTCCGTCCGTCTGTCGGCAAAAATTAGGCCTTTAAATTGGACCTAGAGAGCTGAAATTTTAACCATATACTCTCTAGGGTCCCGAAATAATCAAGTTTACGAATTTTTGAAATCCGCCCACAGACACGCCCACAAACTCAAAAAAACAAAATTTTGGAAAAAATCGAATTTTGAGCTAGAGAGCTGAAATTTTTTATATATGATCTATGGCTCCTAAAACTGATCGGGAGATAAATTTTTTAAAATCCGCCTTTTTTGAAAATGCAAAGTTTGAGCTAGGAAGCTGAAATATATAATATATACTCTCTAGGGCCCCTTTATGCTCATACGTAATTTATTTTTAAATCCGCCAACTGACACGCCCGCAATTAAATAAAACAATTTTATTGGAAATTATTTTTTTTTACAAAAGCTTCGTTTTTTTCGACAAAATCCTTTCAATGTTATATAACATATTTTATGTAGAGCCTTGTTAACAATTCAACCATACTTAGACCTTTGTCACACCCACTTATGAGGGATAGGAATAAGAATAGGGTATCCAACAGTTTGCCCAAGCGGACTGTACCCCGTCCCTATGTTTTTTTCATTAAATAGTTGTTAAACTATTCCGCTCCCTGCTTCCAGCTTCCCGCTCAAAATAGTGAGCAGCCTCGTTATAGTGAACATGCCCGGTTTTTATTAGTTCACTATATCGAATGTCTACTGTAATATAATTAAAAAGTTTGATGTTGTTGGGTACCACCAAATCTTTGATATATACCTAGCTAATGTCCAAACAAAGTTAACAAAATTGTAATGTGGATATCTATCGCAATCTGCACATATATTCCATTTGATCCTAACCAATTTAAATTTCGATTTTTATTAATTCGCCTTCAATTGCATGGTGGAATGAGAATATTGGATTCCAGTGAATACAAAAATAAAAATAACAAATCACCTCTGAAGTACCTACCTACGAGTACATACGCAATATTTTTGTTTTAATATTAATTTCGTTCTACAATATCTAGCAAAGACTGACTGATAAAAGGATACATCGACATACATCATTATCTGATCTCTCTTGGCAACGAAGCATAATATCCAATGAAGTAACGTAAATTGTGGCATTAAACAGTATATTCCATGAATTTTCCATTTTATCAAATTTCTCTTTATCAAATTATTTCAAGTACAAACTCGCGATGGAAGAAAAAGAATATTTCAGTCCCTCAGGATATAATATCATCCAGAAAAATATATACGCTTTTGCATTCCAGAATGCACTTCAAGGACTCGATATTTTGTGCGTCAAAAAGTTCTTATACAAAAACTTTGCCATGACAGCGTGTGTATAATACCTGGGCGAAATATGACTACAATTATGTTAATGTTGGACGAGAGAATGAAAAATGTATATCCACTACAGCATATTTCACTATCACCGCCGGCAAGGAAACATGCAAGAAGACGATACCTATACTTCGACTAACGATGTCGAAGTTGAATTTGCTGGCCACATATATGGAAAGCAAATTTTCGCATAATTAGATTTTCGAACTTTAGTTGCAAAAAACTATCTTTAGATCTGAGCACTTTGAACATTTCAAAAATTAATGAAATAAATTGCGTGAAGCAGATTTATGAAGCCAACAACAAATATTATAAAAGTCAGCGTATACTACTGATGGACAAAACTACAGGGCATGTCTTGTGGACTCCATTAGAGACGGTTTCCTTAACACCCAATTAAAGGGCGAGAATAAATTTGTCAGAGCAACTGTCTACATAGTAGCATTGTAGGGGAATCTCCTCTTTTTAATGAGATGAAGTCAGAGGAATTTTTGGTCTCGAATGATTGTTTAAAAATTAAAATAAATATAAGGCATGGACAGTCGTTACTAGGGGCTAAAACCAAACTTCCCCAACGCACCATTACGGGTGGGGTAATGTATTCACAAAGTGATTGGCAGGTCCCGACCAGGGTCATGATTTTTAAAATTGAATACACACAACAAAAGAGTTCTCACTAAAGCAATCTAGGCGCCACCTTTGGAGATAAAAGTCTATCAACCCAACCTTCTTTCCTATCCTTCTATTCTTTCATGCAGTACGTATCACCTAAAACAATGAATCATTTGCTAGGTGCTGCTTGCAGCAACGAAACAAAAAATGCCTGCGCTGTGGTTACATTATAAGGGTTATTGTATCAATTACAGAAAATTAGCGCACGATTATTGTAAAAAAAAAACATTTGCTTGTGCGAAGTGGAAGGGACCTACAATTTTAGGTCGACTCCCGCACGACACTCTTGGATGTTTGTTAGACTATCGCAAGAACTGGGACCATATAGAAAAAAAGGTGTTACTGGGCCCCGGCGAGTTTTGAACCTCTAAATTAATGGTCCTTATGCAGACGTTCTAAACTTAACTATAACCTTATAATTATTGCCTATCGGCCTTAAAACTATTTTACGAACTATTTTTACATGTATTTATATTCATCGAGAACATTTTGAAAACCCGGCATCATTATTTACTACTCAACGTATTTTAACTATAATTGGAAATCTGAGCACTCGTTACCTTACGCAGGAAGTGGTCAAAATACCAAATACTTTCCGAGCGCCTGGAAGTCGTCAACGTGCAAACAGGCCGCTCAAGTTGAAGAGCCCGGCTCTCCCAGAAACGCCCTAGCTAACTTAGTCTTACTTATAACCTAAGAGGATATTATTTAGAGTAACGCAGCGTCTTGGGAGGGCATGTTGACCCCTCCCCCCTCAAAAATCCACCAAAATTCGGCGAATTGCTTTTCCGTATCGAATTTATCCCTCTTCGTTATTGCGGTAATAAAACGAAGGAGCTCATGAGCATTGGCAACGTCCTCGCCGCGGATGAGCCGCTCATTTCTCGCGCTGCAGTAGCGGTGGTATAATACCGCGATACCATCCCTCGTCTGGACCAGCCCTTTTGCATCAATATGGATAAATGCCTCCGGTGGGATAAAGCCAGACCGGAGCGTACTCTCTATGTACATTTCATTGGGGTAGTAAACCCCAAAGATCAGGCTATTGTCGCTGGCCATCGCCCTTGCAACTTGCCTTCGAGGCACCTTAATGAGGAAATTGTTAATTCTATTCAACTGAGCCCCATTCTATAGGGCTGAGGCGTTCGGCAAAACTGGAGAAGGCCCTAAGACATTGTCTCTCCAAATCCCGAATCTTTCCCATAAACCTAGGCGCTATATTTAACCACAATGGACAACCATCAGCGATGATCGGACTTGTAAGACCCACGTAGCATATGACCTACACTCTGGAATCAAGTTGACTCCTTTAAAACAGTCTCTTTGTCAGAGCATAAGCCGTCTTGGTCCCAGCAGGACAAGCAACTATAATGTCTTTCGAAATATAGATACTGGTCAAGCCAGATACCCAGTTATTTAACTACGCTTCTCACCGCCAACGGCTGCCCATTTTGTCTAACAATGGCCAATTTCTTCTAGTTTTGTCTGGTATCCCTAGAGGCCCCAGCTAATGTTGTTCTGAACAAGATTGTTTCCGACTTCTGAAAGTTGATTTTCAACTTCCAGTCGTCCCAATATCCCTTTATTTGATCGAAGTCATGCTGCAAAAGAATGTTAATGACCTCGATTTTAGGACCTGATCTGTATGCAACCAAATCGTCGACAAGACGCTATAGCATGTCTGAGTGAACCCACAAGTAAATATTACAGGATCGGAGAATTCACCGCCCCCTTCTGTAAACCGTTTTTAATTTGAAAGACTCTGCTCGAAGTCACTTTGCCTCATATGACAACGAACTTCGTTCCCGTAAGCATATTATAAATTACATATACGTAGCAAAGGTTTGTGCATCACCCACCTAGTCAACTTGTAGGAAAGTCCCCCTAACCATACGGTGACGAAGCCTTCTCAAAATCAACCAGACAAGCACCCGTGCATTGGTTCTTGCATTTATTCCACTGAATGTCGGAAACCAATTTCGACGCGGCATGAATAGTGTCATGCCCCGCCTTGAAACCAAACTGGTTGTCCGGAATTATGTTATTGTCCGTGACCCACTTACACAGGGCTCTATTGAAAACTTTTTCAAAAACCTTGCTAATATTCGGAAGCAGACTAATTGAACTTAGATTGGCAGGGTTCGCCATATCTTTACCCTTTTTCGGGGCAGGGTACACAGCTACCTTCCAATGCGCCGGATAATGTGCATTATCCAGCGCATTGTTAAACAGCGTGGTGAAAATATCTACAGCCTCCAGATACTGATGCCTCAATACGACGTTTGCTACACCATCCACCCCCGTCGACTTTTCATTCTTTAGTGATTCGAAGATGCACAGAAGATCATCCTTCGACACGAACAAGTGCGATGTATCTCAGCCATTGGCGACAACTGCATTAGCATGGTTTTCATTATTGAATACGGTGAATCCATTATTCTCAGATCCTCAATTCTCAAGTTCGGTGCGCAGATAGAAGTGGCTCACCAGGGTCCTATTTTCAATGTCTAGGTTCCTGCGAACATTGTTCACCGTATACCCTGCCTCGAAACAAGCGCCCAGCAAATCCACTTCCTCCTGTGGGTCTTCGACCACGAAAATACCGTCGTTTGAAGCGACACTTTCTCGACTTATTAGAGCAGTCAGTACTGTCTGTCTGTTCTCCGTTGTCCGGGAGATTCGAACACAAGGACTATCATTGTGATCCTCCTGAACAACTTATTTAGATATCTGTGTAGTCCAACGGACTCACCATAGAACCACTTCGCCGACGAGGGTCTATTCCCCTCATATCTCCAATAAGCCTATTCGTGTCGGTCCACTCAGTGCAGTTCCCGCGTATTTCTTACTAATATATACTCGTACAAACGTACACTTATACTTGATGACGTTGGACTGCCAACACCAGAATCTTGCCATCGTTCTAACCCATATCCTTCGATATAAATATTGTTCCACGAAAAAAAACAAGAATTGTTACACTTCTGTTACAGTAAATGGCTCGAGCCCATATAGAAAGTCAAACAAATATAATGAGCAAGGACAACCAATTACCCCCGAAGCTATCCATAACCATATATTTTGTTACATAAACCCCCCAAAGAAAAATCGATCACTGTCGACGACTGCTACCTATTTCAGTTAATAACTTTTGAATATTTAATAGCCCTTCAAAAGTATAGAACGCCCTAATTGTTAATTGATTTGTCGATTCAGACATCGACATCAATTATTTTCTTAAATTATAATTTAACTGTCCCACATACCCCTATAAAGTAATACCGTCCGCATTTGAAGAATACCCCTAAAAAATAATCGTAGGTTGGTATATATAGATTGAACTGAAATAGATTCAATCTCCGTCAGTAAATTTCCGCATTGCCTCTTTTTAAAATTGTGCCCGGTTTACCTAATAGCTCACCGATGATGACTACCAGAGGAATGACGATATAACTGCGTTAAGAGGTTTCCATGAGAAATAAATTTCCTAGCTGCCACCTCGCTCATCACACACCACTTTAATGTCTTCCATCTTTCATTACGTTAAAAGTGCCAGGAAAGTGGAAGAGAACGTTGATGAGAACTGTTTTTGCAGAAAACAAAACGTGGAAAATTCTAAATACATACCAGGAAATTAAATTAAAGCAATAAGAGGTTGTTTCTCTCCGATTTCTCGAACACGACAAATACAGACAGAGTCAAAGAGTTAACGTTGTGTAGATGGACTAGAATACTAGATACACTTTATTGGAACACAATTAATTGGGTGTTGTTTGGTAGCAGGAGTTATGCCAAGCCAATAGAGGCACGAGTAGAATAGATTTATTGATGGTTAAAAAACAACTATGACAATATGAATTATGAGCATTGAATTGGATATTTGGAGGAATATTATTGTAACCTTTAATGGAGAACTACATTATGCTCACAAAGTAAAATATTTTCATTGCATACATTGAACGCTCTAAAAATATCACTGAAGCGCCACTTAAAAAACAGCATTTGTCGTAAAATGTGTAGTCGCGCTACTTTACTGTTTTACTATAGAGGCTGCGGATTAAATAACAACACGTCCGGTTTCTGTAAATGCGATCATAAAACGGACGCTCTCTTTATTCTTATTCTTAATCTTACATGTGTATGACTGTATGTGTATATCTACACACAGCTAATGAATGTAGGTACATGAATATAAATATGGTCTGACAGTGTGAGTTGCATGCTTAACTTTTACTATAATTACTACAATTCGGCTATCCTGATCATTAAGATCACCTGATCTTGCAAATTTACAATCAATCATTCGCTTTACTCTTGTTCAACCATGGTTTCATATTATTGCCGACCACCCATCCTCCTTGGTAAGGTAGTCTCGACTGTTGAAAACCGTCAACATCTTGAAGTAGATATCTCTGTCGTTTCGTAGGACTTTTTCGATCTGGTAGGGTCCTCTAAATTTCGGTATCAGCTTTTTAGACGCCCTGGGTTATATTATATTTCGTGGGCTTGCGCCGTTTTCTGTCTACGTATCGTTTGCTGTATGCCTGTGGCTTCTTTTGTTGTAGAGCTGCTTTGCTACGTGTCTTTGCCAGGTCGCGTACATACGTCTCCTGGCTCTAGTTCTGTCAAATTTTCTTTAAGTTCATCCGACCATTTGCCTTTCTGATTCTTTCCAAACAACATTACACTAGGATGTTCTTTTGTAGTCCTACCCACTGTGTTATTGAGTGTATGTTCGACTACCTCTAAAACGTGGTCCCAAAATACCCCTTCTTCTGGTTTGACTAATTTGGCTGTCATTGGTCCCAAACTCCTGTTCACTCCCTCTATTTGTCCGTTTGATTGAGGTAAACCTGTCGCAATCTTTATGTGTTGAACACCTTCTTTGGACAAAAAGTCCTTGAACTGTGCAGAGGTAAAATAACTACCCCTATCTGATATACTCGTAATATACTTCGATCTACTATACGCTCTAAAATAGTCCGTTAACGCTCGATTTATTTCCTTTGTATTTGTAGTTTTAGTCGGATAGAGTCTCACGAATTTTGCATCTATTATCACTAGTATATATTTTTTAACCGTCGTTGAATTGTCTATTGGACCAAAATGATCTGCATGTACTATCATGAATGGTTTTTCTTCTTTAGGGATGTTGTGAATGAAACTTTCTTCACGGCCCTGTTTAGCCGAAACAAACAGTTTCAAACAGTTTTTTATGTGCGATCCTATCTTCTCTCTCATTTTGGGAAACCAGTAACTTTTTGACACTAATTCTAACAACTAATCTGTACCTACATGACCTACTTCGTCATGATATTTAATTTATACAAAACATGACTTTCCATTTCTGTTGGTATACAAAACACGACACTGCCATCATTTTTCTTTCTTGTTTAGCGTTAGGGTCAATGAATTACAATCAGTTACGATCTTGAACTGTTTACCCTGCAAATATACCCTAAAACGTTTTAAAGCACTTATTATTGCCAGCGCCTCTAACTCAAAACTATGCAACTTTGCTTCGTAATCTGTCGTTCTCTTTGAAAAATAAAAAATCGGATGTAACTTTCCGTCTTGCTTTCTTTGTAGCAAAATCGCTCTAAATCCCTGTGCACTTGCATCGCAATGAAGTTCTGTTTCCTCCTTTGGACAATACAGTGCCAAGACCGGAGCTTCTATCAATTTGTTTTTCAAGTTTTCGAAGGCCTCTAACTGTTTGTCACCAAACTTGAATTCCCTATCTTTTTTTGTAAGATCGTACATTGGTTTTGCTATGGTCGAAAAATCTCTAACGAATCTACGGAAATAAGAACACAAACCCAAAAAACTTTGTACCGCATGAGTTTTTTGTGGAACTGGAAAATTTTGTATAGCTTCGATACCCCTATCATCTGCCTGTATACCCGCTCCCGTAATCGTAAAACCTAAATATTTTATTTTCTTTTGTAGAAACTTGCATTTATCTATCCTTAGTTCTAATCTATTGTCTACCATTCTCTTCCAAACTTCTAAAATGGTCTTCGTACGTCGTCGTAGCTATCATTATATCGTCTAGGTATATACTCGTATAACTTCATCGTTCCTAATCATGTCTGCAAATATCTTGTTAATGTGTCTTTGAAACGTTGACGGCGCGTTTTTCAAACCAAACGGCATTCGCAAGAATTCGTATTGCCCCAACGGCGTAACGAACGACGTATATTTTACCGCGTCTTTATGCATGTATACGTGAAAAAAACCCGTTCTTGAGGTCTAGTTTAGAAAAAATGGTCTTATCTACCAGTTTGTCTAGTAAATCGTCGATCACCGGTTTCGGATAACTATCTTTTGCAGTCGCTTTATTTAACGTACGAAAATCGATACACATTCTAAGATCCTTTTCTTTTTCACCAATACTATCAGCGATACGTATTCAGATTCGCTTTCTCTAATATACCCTTTACTGATATATCTATCTAGTAACGAACTAAGTTCGTTTTTTTCGGCATACGACAAACGACGCGGTCGACTGAAACGGTTTTATGTCATTTAGCGTTAAATTCATTTTAGTTTTTATTACCGGTTCCGTAGGGCGATCGGCAAGCAAATAATTTGGCCTATATAATATTTTAAGCTTTTCTTTTTGACCATAATCTACGTCTTCACCAACTTCTAAATCCGACTCTGAACTATAATTATCTTTACAATCGATTAACATGAGTTGTTTTGCAAAACGTTCACTATGATTGTCTATTTCATTTGTGTAAGTTATATTATCTCTTAACTGTGAGACTAGTTTGAATTTTCCCTTTTTTAGGAAATCCCTCCCCAAGATTGCCTCATAACTCGTCGACCCATCGTCTATTACCATACAATTTACTTTTATGCCAACTTCTTTATAAAAAACGACGCACGACAACATTCCATATACAAGGTGGCGCAAAAATAACCTTCAGATGTTTTTTTTCTGTAATTAAAAAAAAAAATGAAAAACTTTGATTCTTCTTGTGGATTATTTTTATTTGGTCTTTTAATTTTTTTTACATCAAGTCGAGAATATGATGTCATGTAAATGGCATGTAAATGGTTGATTGTCATTTGAGCCCTTTTTATGGCATTTTCCATTACTTTGGCCAAAACTTCCGGCGATAGGTCCTCACATTGTTGACGGATATTGTCTTTAAGAGCTGCAAGAGTCTGAGGCTTGTTGACATAAACCCGCGACTTCAAAAAGCCCCACAAAAAGAAGTCTGGAGCGGTCAAATAAGGCGATCTTGCTGGCCAGTGCAAATCGCCAAAACGGGAGATTAGGCGCCCGGGAAATGCATCCTTCAGCATATCGGTTGTGGCCCGTGCAGTGTGTGCCGTTGCACCGTCCTGTTGGAACCACATGTTTTCCAATCCCAATTCATCAAGTTGCGGCAAAAAGCACTCGTTGATCATTGCTCTGTAGCGCTCACCATTCACAGTAACCGTTTGGCCCGCGACGTCTTCGAAGAAAAAAGGTCTGATGACTCCTCCAGCGAAAACAGCATACCATACAGTGACTTTGAGCGGGTGTAATGGCTCTTCGTGGGTTACACGCGGATTTTCAGTGCCCCAGAAGCGTAAAATTTGCTTACTTACGTACCCGCTAAGATGGAAATGGGCCTCATCACTCATGATTATTTTTGATGAAAAATCATCTTCCTCTTGGTGGTGATTAAGGATGGCTTGAGCGTATGTTAGACGCGATTGGCGGTCAGCAGCTAACAGCTGATGCATCGTCTGGACTTTGTACGGAAACATCTTCAAATCTTGTACCAAAATTCGCTGTAAAGACCGTCGACTGATACCCATTTGCGTGGCACGTCGTCTGGTCGATGTCGACGGCGCTTCCATGACATCTTCGGCTACAGCAGCAATATTCTCTGCAGAACGGCTACTCCGGGGTCTGCCACGCCTGGCAGCATCTCGTGTTGTGCCAGTCTCTTCGAGGCGAGCGGCTAAACGTCGCAGTGTTTCACCAGTAGGCGTTGGACGGGTAGGAAATCTGCGACGAAATTCACGTTGTGCCAAAGTCACCGACCGATTATTGCTCAAATAAATAGTCACCAATATTCCGCGTTCTGGAGCAGTGTAGCGTAACATTGTTTATTAACGTGTATTTCGCATGTGTTTACTACACAAATGTCAAAACAGAATTGACATTAGGGGCCAATCGCAAAATTTATAGCATTTTCTGATAGAAGGATTACTTTTGCGCCACCTTGTATTTTAAGCAAACTTTTATTTAACCCGAAATATTTTTTCTGTGTGTTACATTTATATATGGATATATTACTTCGTCCATTTTCAATCCAGTCGCCAGTCTCACTTTGTCGTAGAAATATTCAGTGAAAGTTTCGCCCACTTTCCACTTTCGGTTTTCGAATCTTTTTCTCATCTCCATCTTGTTTTGTTTTGTGCCGCAAACTTCTTTTAACCCCTCTGTCAGGTTATCTATGTCGTCTTTTAAAAGATTAGGTTGTGCGTACAACCATTCTTGAGCCTTGCCTCTCATTTTGCTCACAAAAAGTGTGTGTAATTTTTTTTTTTCCACACCGTACACCTCCTCGACATTTCTTAGCTGTGCCAGCCACACATCAACACTTGTCGTTCCACTAAATTCCGGCAACATCTCCTTCCACAGTCCAATTTGTTGCGCCACGTTAAACTCTCCTGTCGTACCGTCCGATCGTTTTCCATCACCTCCTGCACTAGTTTCTTTTCTATCGTTTGATTTTGCGATCCGTTGTAGCGTTTCATTCTCTCTTAATGTGATTTTCTTTTCACCAGCTGCAGTGTCTAGCGGCGACACAACCAACTTTGTGGTAAACACACAATCTGTAGTAAAAATATTATTTTGCATTCACTTTCACTGGTGACAAAGTATTATTTTTTTTTTGAGTAATCCCACTTCTGAGTATTTTTAGTCGGGCTACTTTACTGTTTTACTATAGAGGCTGCGGATTAAATAATAACACGTCCGGTTTCTGTGAATTCGATCATAAAACGGACGCTCTCTTTATTCTTATTCTTTCTTACATGTGTATGACTGTATGTGTATATATAAACACAGCTAATGAATGTAGGTACATGAATATAAATATGATCTGACAGTGTGAGTTGCATGCTTAACTCTTACAATAATTACTACAAAGGCGACTAAGGTGAGAATTCATATCTAGGAAATTTTAACCATTCATGTGACTGTTTCGCAAGTGTGCACGCAGGTCTGTTGAAATGACTGGAGATCACCGGTGTCGTTAAAGAAAGATCAAATAAAAAACATAGGGACGGGCTACAGTCCGCTTGGGCGAACTGTTGGATACCCTATTCTTATTCCTATCCCTCATAAGTGGGCGTGACAAAAGTCTAAGTATGGTTATGGTTAACATTTAAAGGATTTTATCAAAAAAAAAACCAAGCTTTTGTAAAAAAAACGCTCCTAGCTCAAACTTTGGATTTTCAAAAAAAATTGTTTTTTTTTTAATTGTGGGCGTGTCAGTAGGCGGATTTTGAAAATATTTACACATGAGTATTAAGGGCCCCCTAGAGAGTATATATTATTAATTGCAGCTCCCTAGCTCAAACTTTGGATTTTCAGAAAAAGTTTTTTTTTAAATTGTAGGCGTGTCAGTGGGCGGATTTTGCAAATTTTATATCCCGCTCAAAATTCGATTTTTTCCAAAAAAATTTTTTTTGGAGTTTGTTGGCGTGTCTGTGGGCGGATTTCAAAAGTTCGTAAACTTGATTATTTCGGGACCGTAGAGAGTGCATGGTTAAAATTTCAGCTCTCTAGGCCCAGTTTAAAGGCCTAATTTTTGCCGACGGACGGACGGGCGGACCGACATGGCTAGATCGACATTACTATCGATGCTGATCATAAATATAGAAACTTTTAGGGGTCTACGGGCAATATTAAGGTATGTTACAAACTATGCGTCAAAATTAATATACCCTTAGAATAGGGTATAATCAATATTGATCAATATGAGTTATCGAAACCATAAAAAATGGAGGCAGAAATAAAAAGCTCCTGCATCACATGGATGCAATAGCAGCAGAATTTGATTGGCCTCAGTGAAAAAGTGATCCGAAACCGTGAGGCCTGCCAATATTTGCTTAGGTCGGACCGGGCGGCAAAGTAAGTCATAAAATTAAAGGGTAAATAAAACATAGGGACGGGCTACAGTCCGCTTGGGCGAACTGTTGGATACCCTATTCTTATTCCTATCCCTCATAAGTGGGCGTGACAAAAGTCTAAGTATGGTTGAATTGTTAAGAACGCTCTACATATTTTGTTATATAACATTTAAAGGATTTTATCAAAAAAAAAAACGCTCCCTACCTCAAACTTGGGTGTTTCAATAAAATTGTTTTATTTAATTGTGGGCGTGTCAGTGGGCGGATTTAAAAAAAAATAACACAGGAGCATAAAGGGCCCCTAGAGAGTATATATTATAAATTTCAGCTCCCTAGCTCACTTTGAATTTTCAAAAAAAATAAAAATAATAATTGTGGGCGTGTCAGTGGGCGGATTTTGAAAATATTTACACATGAGAGTATATATTATAAATTTCAGCTCCCTAGCTCAAACTTTGGTTTTTCAAAAATTAATATACCCTTAGAATAGGGTATAAAAAAATTATTTTATTTATTTGTGGGCGTGTCAGTGGGCGGATGTTGACAATTTTTTATCCCGAGCAGTTTTAGGAGTCATAGATCATATATAAAAAATTTCAGCTTTCTAGCTCAAAATTCGATTTTTTCCAAAATTTTGTTTGTTTGAGTTTGTGGGCGTGTCTGTGGGCGGATTTCAAAAATTCGTAAACTTGATTATTTCGGGACCCTAGAGAGTATATGGTTAAAATTTCAGCTCTCTAGGTCCAGTTTAAAGGCCTAATTTTTGCCGACGGACGGACGGACAATGGACATGGCTAGATCGACATTACTATCGATGCTGATCATAAATATAGTAACTTTTAGGGGTCTACGGGCAATATTAAGGTATGTTACAAACTATGCGTCAAAATTAATATACTCCTAGAATAGGGTATAAAAACGACCGCTGCATTTTTCAAAGATCAAACAATGAACTACTTGAAAAGTGTATAAAAAGATGCCCACTAGTACTAGGCCACATGCAAAATCTTTGAAAGAAAGGAAAAAAATTAATAAAATGTTTAAATTTTAAGGTCTTAAAACATTTATTTATTATGTTTTTTCACATTAATAATGAGTATAGCGGCCATTTTTCGATATGACCTCTATAAGACGGTTTGGAATAGAATCATACAATTTTTTAATTAACTAAGAGAAATTTTGGCCCAGGCATCACGAATGGCTTCGATGAAGTGTCCTTGTCTTCAAATTGTCTGCTGCCTTCATACACTTTACGAGATAACCATGTCCAAATCTTTTTGACTATGTTTAATTTATGTTTAAGTTGGATTCAATCAGAAGACGTGGAACTTTTGCCATGAGGGCGTCCATATTTCTAACAACCCTGGAAGTGTAGATAGTGGCATTGTCCTGTTGAAATATCCATGACAGGTGTCCGAAAATGTTTTTCACTTTTGGAAATCACCGTTCCGGCAAACATTTGTAGTTGTTTGCGTTCATTGTTGTGGACAAAAACTCCAACTCCATTGTGCCATATTGGGTAATAGCTCCCCCCACCTGATGTACGGCTGCGATGTCATGCCGAAATAAGTTCCTCCTTTCTTAGATCATGGAAATAAACGTTGTAACCATCGGGGCCGTCAAGGTTTAACAGGTTTCTTTTTAAGTTTTCTTCTCTATATAGTACCACTTTTGCGTATTATCCTTCGGACCGTTGCTATACTGGCTGATACTCCGCTGTTGGCCATTATTTTAGTCACTGGTAGAGTAGAATTTGAGGCAAGGCGTAGAATAACCCGTTTTTCTCGCAATGTTGTTGCTTCCGCCGTGCGTCCTTTTTTATTTTTCCCATAATGTACTGGATCCTCAAGATATCTGTTTAAAACAGTCTTACTTCAATTTAGCTTCCTTACAATTTCTCGGCCTAAGAGTCCTAACTCCTTGAAAGCATCTATTTTTCCTCTTTCTGTCAGCTGTCTTTCCGGAACCCATATTTTTTAACTAAATAAAAACAGTTCTTTTCAACGATTTTTAAATATTCTTAACAAAACTTTGAAAAAAATCGTTGATGTAAACTCCTGCAACGAAATATTCGCAATGGGCTGATCATAGTGCGCAAGTAGTTCTTTGTTTGATCTGGGGAAATTCCAGTGGTCATTTCTTATTTACCCTTTAATTTGATGACTTACTGCTGGGAAAATATGTACCTGTTTACAGGTAGTAAAAGTTTCTGTGTATAAAATTTAAAACCGGTATAAGGACTGAAAATCGATAACAAATAAGATACTTTTTAATGAACTTTTCCGGACCTGGATTTTTTTTTCTCCAGCTAAGGAGACATTTTTTGGTTACACAATCACAATAGGTATGTTTAATTTAGTGTGCCAAATTCTTTTTTTAACCCCTCTTTGTTTCGCCAAATAGTAACTTTCCCGCGGTCTAACGACCCGAAAAAAAAGTGTTTTTCTGTGCGGCCCACTCTTATGGATTGAGGTATATAACTTAATTCGTGCGGTTTGCTAAGGGATTATTATTCCATTGGAAAATGCGTTGGAAAGCTACTGTCATTGTATGTCATTTCAGTATATGTCATTCATTTGAAGCGTAAACAACAATAATTTTTTTTCACTCAAATATTTCGAACTTTGTGTCTGAAAAAGTGTTTTTGCGGGGAGTTCTTCTTCATTACTTATGAAGAAAACTGCTGCCGAAAGTCATCGTATTTTGGTGGATGTTTATGGTGCACATGCTCTAGCTGAGCGAACATGCCAAAAGTGGTTTGCACGATTTAAAAGTGATGATTTTGGCTTGAAAGACGATGAACGTCCTGGGCAGCCAAAAAAGTCTGAAGATGAAGAACTGGAAGCATTACTGAAGTTTGTTGCCAAACACAAGAAGAGCTCGCAGAATCGTTGGGTATCACTCAAGCAGCCATTTCAAAACGTTTAAAAGCAGCTGAATGCATTCAAAAGCAAGGAAATTGGGTTCCACATGAACTCAAGCCGAGAGACGTCGAAAGGCGGTTTTTCATGTCCGAAATGCTGCTGGAACGCCACAAAAGGAAGTCATTTTTGCATGGGATTGTTATACTGGTGATGAAAAATGGATCAACGGCAAAGCCGAATATCCATGGCGCGAAGGTAATGCTCTGTATTTGGTGGGATCAGAAGGGTGTGCTGTATTATGAGCTGCTAAAACCGGGTAAAAACCATCAATGGACAAAGCTACCGAACACAATTAATCCATTTGAAGAGAGCAGTAGCCGAAAAACGCCCGGAATATGCGACCAGACACGAGGCAATAATTTTCCATCATGACAACGCTCGGCCCCATGTTGCTATTCCGGTTAAGAACTATTTGGAAAACAGTGGATGGGAAGTTTTACCCCACCAGCCTTATAGCCCAGACCTTGCCCTTTCTGACCACCATTTGTTCTGGTTGATGCATAACGCCCTCACTGAAATACGGTTCACATCAAAAATTGGTTTGATTCATTCTTGGCTGCCAAGCCGGCGCGGTTCTTTTGGGATGGGATCCACAAATTGCCAGAAAGATGGGAAAAAGTCATAGCTTCAGATGGGCAATACTTTGAATAATACTATTGTACATGTTTTTCTTAAATAAACGTTAAAATTTTGAAAAAACCGCACAAATTAAGTTATATACCAATATATTATTTCCTTTGCCCCATCTCTTGCGAAAGTCTGACAAACATGCAAGAGGAAAATTTTCGTTATTTTTGAAAGGCAAGAAACCCAGCTCCTTGGTTTCTCTGTTGGATTTGGAGTAGGTGCGAGTTTGGATATTACTGGAGAGCACCAAACAGTACTCGTATGTATGCCAAGTTATCGGGCAGGAGCCTTTATCAGTACCCTGGTGGCCCCGAAATAAAGGAATTTTAGCTCCCATTCCGGAGTCGGTCCACGCTAACCCAACTTCGTGCTCCGCTTAGGATATTTCCAGTTGTTTGGCAGGGGCCGTTGTAACAAGCTTTCTAAAACAACAGTACCTGGGGAAACCCCTTCGCTTGATAAAGAGATTATAACTCTGACAATACATTTTTATTAGGATTTATCCATATTCACTCGAAGTAAAACCACGCAAATACTCGGAAAAAAAGTAGCTTTCTAAATTGAAATTTTCTCGAAAACTAGCATATAGTAGCGTCTGGCTTTTTACTTTCTACAAAAACTTTATAGGGGCAGTGAAAATTAAAGTCAATTAACTTGAGAAACAATTAAATAACAGATTTCTGATTTAAAAAATAATATAAGTAACAACAGATTTCTGACTTTTAAAAAAGTATTTTACTCTAAGTGTTGCCGTTGTATTTGAATCCTTTTTTTTAATTTAAGTCAATTTTTAAAACCCACTGAACAGGTATTATCCCCCCCCCCCTCCCTGATTGAATGCCTGTATTTTATCCATCTTCAAGAATCTGCTACTATTTTGAGACGCCATGCGTGACGATTCGAGTCAAAAATAGAACTTCGCACATAAAAATGCTTGCAGAAGCTTAGTATTATGCCATGTAATAGAGCAGTTAAAGCTTAATACTTTTGTATACCATATCCCTAAAGTATTAGGAAAGTAGTTAAGGTCGTTTTTAAGAACTCCTTATATCAATTTTGTTTGCCCAGCCATACTTTATTGTGGAAGTGTCAAAAAGATCAAATCAATCACGCCTCCATATAGCGCGCGGTATTGCAGAGGATGGAAGGCTGCAGTTTTTCAGGAAGAAATTCGTCGGGAGCCAGTCCATTTTTCGAATTTTAAATGCCAATGTCCAACCGCTCCCTAGACTTTAAAAATTGCCCAAGGATAAGGATCGAGCCAGATATTCCTAGTATTTCGGAATAAAAACCACCTCCGACGCCAGTATCTATCTTGGAGCCATCTGTATAGATGGGGATCGTTGATTCATGGACTGGCAATTGATCCTCATCCCATTCTTCCGTGCAGGGAAGAGATACAGTAAATGGTCTTATAAAATCTGATTGGGGAGGGTTGTAGTCTGTGCATACATAACCACTCGTGAATTTCTGTAGAATCTGTGCATGTCCAGTTGTACTGGGTTTCCAGTCTTCTGTTTGGCTTAGCCGCAAGGCACTATTTGCAGCAGATTCTTGTACACAAATGTCTAGAGGTTTTAGATTGAGAATTGCCTCCAACCCCGCTGTAGGGGTGGTTCTCATAGCCCCGGTAGTACCAATACAGGCGATTCTTCGGACTCTAGTCATAGCCTTAAGGTTAGTGACCTTGCACAACCCCTGCCACCAGACTAAATTACTATATGTGAGTTTAGGTCTTACCACTGCCATAAAGAGTCACATGATAATTTTGGGACTAGGACCCCAGGTGTTGCTGGAAATTCTGTTGCAGGCATATTGCCTCCTACGCTCTTCCTTTTATACTGAGGTTCCAGTTTAATTTTCTATCTACAATCACCCCAAGATACTTTTAGTGGAGTACCCTCAATTATTGGAGGTTTAAATTGCGGTATAATCCTTTTATTGGTTAAGAGGACCAGTTCTGTCTTCTGTGGGTTAACCGCAAGTCCTCAGTTTCTGGTCCCGGTATCAACCATAGATAAGGCGTTCTGTAATTGTTCGCTTAGAGTGGATGGGAATTTCCCTGTCGCTAGCAGTGCTAAGTCGTCTGCATATGCTACTGCCTTTACTACACTAAGTACGCATAGAAGGGGTGACAGGATTCCATTTTGAGGAGTTCCTCTAGATGCCGACACCTTATTTATTTCACCACCTTACTCTGCGTTGATGCATCTGTTTTTAAGCATGCGCATTATCGGTGCAGGGAAATAACTTCACGGGCAATAACTTCACCTGGAGTGGGCAATAACTTCACTTTTTTTTGAACTTATTGCCCACCATAGGTGAGCAATTACTCCACCGTAAATTTTGTGAACTTATTTCCTACCTATAGTTTGAGAATTTGTGTATTATTACTAAAGACCCTTGCACCCACTCCAAATCAAACAGTGATCCCAAGCAGGGGGCTGCATTGCACGGTGCAGGAAAATAACTTCACGGGCAATAACTTCACATGGGCAATAACTTCACCTCGAGTGGACAATAATTTCACTTTTTTTTTGTGAACTTATTGCCCACAATAGGTGCGAGCAATATCTTCACTTTTTTGTGGGAAATAAATTCTCTTAACATTTTATGATAATTCAAGAACCGTACCTCGCAACTACTCCAAATCAAACAAGTGTCCCCAAGCAGGGGGGTTGCAGGGGGCAGCATTTCCCCAATAGGTATTGAACTGTTTATGGAATCTACTTGCGGTTTCGCAACTAATGCCATAAACATTGCAGTGCATAAGCGTTTCGTTGCAGGATTCTGTCCAGTTGCCATTGGGATCCTTGAGAGATCCCAAGGCTACTCATTCCTTAGCAAGTGCTTTCCTGAGCCTAGCTGATTCCGTAGTGTTTTCTACTTCCCTGCAGAAGGATTTCCACGAAGATCGCTTTACTCGTTGCGTTTCTGTTTTGAACTTTCTTTGACTGGACTTGTAAATTTTGCTACATTGAAAAGCTTTCTAGTTTCTTTCCTAATGTCGTACAGTTCTCTTGTCCACCAAGGAGGAGTCGATTTGCTTTTACTCCTCGTTTTAGGGAACATGATTTTTTTAAGGGCTTAACCTAGAATTTTTCCCAGATCCTCGGCATTCCTGTCTGTACTCTCAGGTGCATACGCAGCATTTGTCTGCAGTGTTCTTAAATTCTTTCCCACTTCCGTTTTGAAAAGGTACCAGTTAGTCAAGGGTCATCTAACAAGAGGTTTCACTTTAAATTTCGCGCCATTGTTAAACTGTCAACGTTTAACTGCCATTGCGATGATCTCTGAGCGCTCTAAGATTTTTCAAGTGGAACAAAAAACCTCAGCTGAGCGCTTTATTGATTTTTTCGGAGATTTCTGAAACAAAAATTGTATGGATTCATCCATTTTGTTTTGAATATCCGCACCCCAACCACCTCGCACCGCATTTTGCAAGACAAATAGTGGAACAAACGTTTGGCTTAATTTCACTTTGCGAAAGCCAAATAAGGCCAACTTGGCATTATTTCACTTTCCATTGGTACTATTTTCAACTATTTGCTTACAAATTAGATAAATAGCACCTACCCCAACCTCGCCCCTACTCCAAATCAAACAGTGACCCTAAGCAGGGAGAAATTGATGCTATGGGCAACATGCCATACAGCTGGTGAAAAGCTCTATTGCGTGACAAATTTCCTGGACATGTGATTCCTTGTTGGATAACCCTGTATTTTGTGAAATTCGACATTGCATACATATATGAACACAACACTGAATAAAATTTATTAAAATGCGGATATCGATGAAAATTTCATTAAGGTTTAATAGGTTTTGTGCAAGTCTGTTTTTGAAATATATTCACCCGTTAACCACACCACAACACGTGTCTGCATTCAATTACATTAACCACAAATAGTAACCCAACTCCCGGAATTAGACCCTAATCAGGTGAACAACTAATTCAAAAAAAAATAGATATCCATCCTTCCAAGCGAGTAACTCCAATTTCGATTTAAGTTGAAAGTTTGATATTGATATATCAATTTTCCATTTCGTCAGTAAAAAAGGAATATATGGAGGATATTATATTGGCAACATGTCGTTAAGAGCTTTACCCTTTTTTCTACTTCAAACCATTTCCTGGACAACTTCCAAGGAGCAAAAGGATCCATCTAAATCCCTATCAATAAAAGTAGACATGTTCTTTGTTTGTATGAAGGATGAGGCAAACAGGAAGAAAGCCTATCTCTTCGAAATGTTTCGGGACTTCCATTGATCATCGAGAGATGCTGGATTCTAATTCTTGCCAAAATGTTTGTTCGTTATTATCTATTCTTTTTATGTGGAAACAAGGTGGTTAGCTTTGTGATTTAAGGTCAGCTAGCATATTTTTTGTAGGTGATTAGGTTTAAGATATTTTCTGGGTAGCTATTCTGGGAGGTACTCGTATATTGCCAGTTTGTGCCACAAGAAAGATGAGCAACAGACTGGATAGTAGTTCATAAATGGAGTCTGAAGAAAGGCCAAAATGCCATGAATAGCAAATTGAACACGAATGCTACTCGCTATCCAGTGTGAGCTATTGTATATGTATAGTGCGTTGGACAACTGAAGAGCTCGTTTGAATTGCCACAGTTTTTCGGAGCTCATTGAAAAGGTTTTTAATCCCATTCGGCATAAAAATGTAAGTGCCTTCTGTTCCTGCATAAGATAAACATACATTATGGTGCTTCATGCGTTAAGCTGTACTTCCACCAAAAACGAAATCGACTTTAATGGGAAAGGATCAAAGATTAATATAAAAGTGTTTCCACCGAAGGAGAAATATTAATTTATATATTTTCTGCCAAAACTGTCTCTGGCCTCAGATTTGTAGCCACGAATTCAAACAGCAGAGGGGTAGGTACCTACCTATGTCAAAACCTTATTTGTTTCACATATAACGACATCAAGGTATATTAGGACTAACACTATTGATTTCTCTGAGTTTTTTTGTAAAGCCATTGAAGAGAGGTACTCGTATGGAAATTGGAAGGTGATGAGAGTGGCTCAGAAAACAAGCGAGGAAATGGTTGATACATGTTGTAAATTAAGCCATTAAGGACAAATTTTAAGGAAAGTGAGAAAATATGTGAAGAATCAAAGAAAATAAATAACAATTACTAAATGTGTGAATTCGGAAGTACTAATCAAACGCCATTTTCTGAAACTGTTAAGAGTATTACAATAAAGCCAGTGCTGCCAGATATGAAGAAAGAATTTAACTAGGAAAACCTTTAATAAAACAGGGAATCGATACAAGTAAAAAGGGACTTAAACATACAAATACGCAATTTATAGGAAGAAACGTTCAACTACGGGATGGAACAGGGTTAGGAACGGAATCGGTATCATCTTGGCGGCAGTGCTATTTGGTGGAGGCTTGACTATTTCAAAGTCAAGTGATAGTTTGATGTCTTTCAAACTGGTGATGCAAGGTGAGGTGTGGCATATTGTCAGTGCATATGCTCCACCAGTCGGATGCGAGAATAGACGAAAAGATGCGTTCCGGCTTAACACCCCATAAAGGAAGAGCTTTTGTTTGTTGGCGGAGATTTGAATAGATATGTGGGATCAAAGACTATCAGGATTGCCATGGAGGACTGGAATACGGCATCAGAGACTCTCCGGATTGACCCAGATTGATTACCATTTGATTGTACGATTTATGAAGCCTGGGGTTAAGGAGTTCAAAGTGACCCTGGGGAAGGTAATCACCAATTATCAATGAACTACATGGCCCTGGAACGTGCCGTCTTGTGTGATGCGGAAGGGCTGCAGGCGTTCACACAGTTCTGTCGACAGGTTCTTATAAGCGACATTTTGCAGAGATATGCCTCGATAGTTCTTTCAAGACATAGGTTTGCGGAATCACTGCTACGGTCTTTGTCTACGAAATACACTATCAATACGGTAATGAAATATGGTGGTGGGCAGATGAAGCTAAAGCAGTGATAACTGATAAGAAAGAGGCGTTCAAAGATTCGTCAGGGTGCCCTACTATTATTGCAAATGAAAAAGAAACAAGGCTATTCACGAACAACGAGAAACTAGCTTGAACAGGGCACAACTCTTTTTAAAATAGCCACTCACAGAGAGAAATGCTCACGAAAACCGTTCGCCAAAGTCCATCAACAATGCTCAAGGGCTGCGATGCAATAGTATTGTGAAGGAGTTCTAAACGAACAATTTCCTGGGATATACTTCCCAAGAGCCGTTCCTATAAATGAAGAAGTACACGGCATTACTGTCGTAAGAGCGAGGAAGGCGGTCAAGCACTCGAGTGACTAACGCGTGGAGAGAAAGTTATCTACTTCTTTTGTATACAGAAAAAGGCGATACGCGAGACTGTTTTATCAAACCGATGTGTTTTACTTACTTACTTACTTAAGTGGCGCTACAGTCCGGAATGAACCTGGGCCTCAACGAACATGCCTCTCCAATTAGCCCGGTCCTTAGCTAACTGCCTCCAGTTGCGCACTCCAAGTTGGTTGAGGTCGGTTTCCACTTGTGCGCGCCACTTAAGGCGAGGTCTTCCTCTACTGCGTCCGACGTCTGTCTGTGAATCGAAGACTCTGCGAGCCGGAGTATTGGTGTCCATTCGTTCTACATGTCCTAGCCATCTTAAACGTCCAATGCGGAGTTTTTTGACCAGGCGCATGTCGCTGTACAGCTCGTATAGTTCTTGGTTGAATCTTCGTCTCCATAGCCCGTCAACGCAAACGGGACCGAAGATTTTTCGAAGAATTTTCCTCTCGAATCTACCAAGGATTTCTTCATCCGCTTTTGATACGGTCCATGCTTCAGCGCCGTAGAGCAGGACTGGGATGATCAGGGTCTTATATAGGATCTCCTTAGTAGTTCGAGTGAGGGCTTTACTACTAAATTGCCTTCTTAGCCCGAAGAAACAGCGGTTGGCAAGAGTAAATCTTCGTTTAATTTCTGACGAGATGTTGTTGTCAGAGTGTTTTAAAAAGTTAATATCAGTGAGCGTTCCCATACAATCGCGAAAGAGAGTCAACCCTATAAACTCCTGAATCGCACAATACAGCAACACAAGCATATGATTGGCCTCAGTAATGAAATAATTCAAAACCGGGAGGCCTGCCTTTTGTTTTTAGGTCAATCCGTTGAACCAAAAAGGCGGACCAGAAGAGATGCAGTGAAGTGGGAGGGTAATGATCCCTTTAGTTCAGATCATAGTCTCGTCTTCATAGCCTCGTAATAATAGGAGAAAGAAGAAAAAGAAGATGGAAAGACATAGTGGTTACTTAAAGGATTTGTACTTTATGGTGTTGGTTAATTTTGAAAAGGACTACGATAGGTGATAGGTTAGGTTAGGTAAGGTGGCTGCCAGGGCACGAAGCCCAGGGATACTAAGACCGCAGTTTCAGTGCATAGTGTTAAAACGAATTCGTTATTCTCATAAAACCCTTTCCTCCCTTGGGAATCGAACCTACACCAGAGTCTGCTCAGGCAAGCACTCCGCTATTGAAACCACAACTTCAGCTCAGCCTGAAATGGGATTATGATTGTTAATCGATTTTAATGAAAAGACACGTATTTTTCTAAGCACCCAGAGAGTCTAAGGCAATTTATTCGGTCTCTTTCTATGTTCCTATATGTTTCATTAGCCGGCATCTTCATAATCCTTATAAATTAATGGACATTACTTCAATTCAGAAGGTTACAAAAAATCAAATAAGTAATTTGTGTTCCAATTAGATATAATCTAAATTGCAATAACATGTAGGTATTACACCCGAATGCCGGGATTGCATGTACCTGAGCAGATACAGCAGGTTCCGAAGTATAATACAACCAACAAAATGCAAAGTTCAATTTCATTGACTGCCTGCAATACGTATCCAGTTCAATACAAACATTTGTGTTTATCAGATATTTGATTTATGCAAACTGTACATAAAAGGGCAGAAGTAAATATTGATTCGGATCACATTACCCCACTTATAGTAAGTAAAGCTTACACCAATTCAAATTGATATTGAAGAGCCATCGGACATCAGTGGATGTTTCAATCATCCCACCAAACATATAAACTATAGAAATAGTTTTCCAATATTGCATCGAAACTAGAACCGGATAAATATTTGTATTTGAAGAGAGAAACTTACAATTTTGAGAATATTTCCTAATTACTCGTAGAAAAGGCAAATGTTATTCATTACAAGTGGAGTCTGTGTATGTATCATAAGGATATAATGAGTTATTTTGCCATATTTATAGGTTATGCCGTGCCCTACACCGACTCACCATTGTTAGTTTTCGCATTTACTATGTAAAATGAACTGAAGTTGATGGACTGGTTGATGTCTGCAATGCAATGCACACAATGTGTAATGAGCAGTCTTATTCATTAGAATTCGCTAATACACCTCAGGTGTGTAAAACGAAGATTTTTGCCTGATAGTACAATGGAACGTTAGCGTGTCTGAGTGCTCTGGAATTTGGTTTTCCTTTTTATAAAAAAAAGAAAAAAAATTATACAACGTTGCATAAATCTCTATTCATAAACCCATATTAGTTACACAGAGTTTGTGTTAGATAAAGTACAAAAAAGAAGAAATCTATTCCATTTAGCTGCCAAAACTGATAAGCACAACTTACCTGTTTGGCAAAAAATAAAGGAAAACATTCTGCCAATGTACCCAAACATTATGTAAGATATGTGAACGAAAGTATTGGGTTTTTAATACAAATTATGAAAGAATGCTTCTTCTTTTTAATGAACTAATAAATAAACAAGTTTCTAATGTTCACCAATAGCCTACGTCAGCTATTTTTACAAGCTGAACACTCGCACCCACATGTCTATGCCACTATTCATAATTATCTCCTATCTCTACTTCGGTTTATTATTTTCCACATGCATATTTGATTTAAATTTCGTTTGAGAACACTCTTTATTGAATCAAAATACAAAATACGAGTAATTTTGATTGAGAGAAAGAGAAAATGGCATTTCCATACAAAAGCATACTCATATCTAGGCACCAATCAACCTCCAAACGCGTTCGTCTTACGCAGCCTCTAATCAACGTTGCGTAAGTTTTATGAATAAGGTTTATGGCTTTCAGAGGCAGTCCTTAGTATTCGTTTATGAATAAGGCTGCTATTGTAGAATTATTTTTCAGGCACAAAAGAGTTTTTGCAGTAATCTTAAACTTATATGTGCCTTTCGGCATATCTAGTGTTCGATTCGCTACTTATCAGTCCCCTTATCATAAATTGTCTATTAGCTATATAATTATCTGATTCATATTTGTTTAGCTAAATATTCAATAAATATTTTGGTACTAGTTAATATTGTATTCGTTCAAATAAATTTTGTGTATTTTGACATTCGAACGTTCATCAGAAAATTAGCTTAAATGAAATTATAAATAAAATAAATATTAGGCATTAACGGCCCATAGAGGGCCTAAAACCTAGCTTCTCCAACCACTTATTTTGCGAAGTGGAAGGGACCTACAATTTTACGCCGAATCCGAACGGCAAATTTGAGAAGCTCCTCATGACATTTGATACTCTTGGATGTTTGTCAAACGTTCGCAAGAGGTGGGGCAGTGGAAAAAAAACTCAAGATGTTACTTGGCTCCGGCGGGAATTGAACCGGGGACCTTTCGATTAGTAGTCCGACACACTAACCATTGAGTCACTGCGCCCGACACTTAAATGAAATTATCTTCCAAAATCGGCTGTTGGACATTTCGATTTTACCTGTGTAGTTTCAAGAAAGAAACAAAAAAAATTCAAACTAATTTCCCGCAGTCAGCCTGGTACCGTCCAAGCTTTTGATGGATTCAACTACCGCAGAAGTCGTATTTGGATGACGTCTGACGCAAACGGCTCCACAAGAAGAGTACACCGAAGCAAGGTGTTTATCTGTTATCATTTTCAGCGCATGGCTGGTTATCAGCTGGCTTTGTTTTCTGAGGCTTTCCTCGTTTATCTCGATTAAAGTCGAGATGCACCTGAATATTGATGACTTTGAATTAGGTTTTTTTCGGTACGCCACTTAATGATCTGCGTAAGCTATTGCATGCCTTAGTCGGTGCCGCTTGTGTAAGTACTCAGACTGTTTCGGAGAATACACCTCATTCTGTGAATCGTCTGAAATCAATTTTGGTGACAACAAGTTAACTTAAACATATGGAATAGTAACAGTCCGCTTGGGCAAACTGTTACATACCCTGCTCCTATTTTTATCCCCCAAAAAGTTTGCGTGGCAAAAATCTAAGTAAGGGAGAAGTTCCTAGAAGGATATGGTCTACGTTTTGTACCTTTGTTTGAGGAGTTAATCTTAAAAAAAACAATGTTTTTACAAAAAAACACAACTAAAAAGTGGTCATGCTAGACAACTTTGTAAAGAGTTGTCAATTGGAAAATTTGACAACTAACGTAAACGACTAAATCGATATATTATCGTTCGTAATACACAGCAGAGAGTTTTGCTCATCAAATCATTCTCATCTCTTCTTGTAGAAAATCCCTCTTAGCTTACGTATTTCATCAATGCCCCCAAAGTCAACTACGTAGTTTGCATTTATTCCTTTTGATTTCGGATTGGTGCATGAAAAGTTCGCTTAACTAAGCTCCCGAACTAAATTAACTACTTAGCGATTACATAATGTTACTAGTACACGATCAACGAAATTGGTCATCTTGCCCACTGTTCTGAAATGTGCTCCTAGATCGTCACCGTTTTATTTCCATTTATCATTAAGCTAACAAATTATTTTATTATTGTACAGTAACTCTTTTTATTCATAGTCATACTTACATTTCTGGTGCAACTTCTAACGTCGTATTTGCTTTGCTTTGCCTTAACTTAAATTCTATTTTTCTTACTTAACATTTACACCTATTGGTCATATAAAGGGTCTTTCATTATGGACTTGACAACTTTTTTTTTTAAATAAAATGCAAACTCCTTGAGATATCTCAAAATCAATTTTATTCGTTTGAATTACTACCAAAACATTTATGAATGGAGTTCGACTTCGTTCATATGTCCACCATGGGAACGTATGCAGCGGTCGCTATTTCTCGTTCAATATTGGCTCTGAGCTCCTCTAACGTCGCGGGCTTGTTGGCATAGGCCAATGATTTAATGTAGCCTCATAAAAAAAGTCGCAGCAAACAGTGACTTTGGCGGATGAAGTGCTGTTTCATGAAGCACATGAGGGCTCTCACCTGTCCAGAAACGCATATTTTGCTTATTGACGAATCCGTTTGACCAAAAATGCCCTTCATCGCTGAAGATGCATTTGGGTGAAATTCTTCATTTTCTCCCATCATGTCCAGAGCCCAATTCGGGAACGTATATCGCTTCATATGATCAAGTGTCTTTAGTTCTTGAGTCTGCTTGATGTTTTTAGGATGTATTCACCATAATGTGGTCTGGGAGAGGCCCAATCGTTGAGAAAGCCGTGAAATTGACTGATTTGGCTGGTTTGTGACCGACGCCTCTACGGCAGCACTATTCACCATACTTCGGGCAAAACGTAGTCTCACTGGTACGACAGCATCAAGCAGCGAATATCCTGACTCAAATTTGTTCACTAGACTATGAATTGTTTGTCTACTGGGACGAGAATTACGACTTAAAATTGGAGTTAACGCTCTTAAAGTTGCGAATTTTAATTATTTGTAAACGTTGTTCGTTCGTGTACTTCACCATGATGAAACACACTGAAAGTTTGAAGCCCTTTATTTTGCATATTGTTTATGCCGCTATTTGTGTTCTCATTAACTTAAGTCACTTCCCTTGTAGTTTTAGTTAATCGTGGTTAATCCTTCCTCTTTTGCATTTGAACCACGAAGCTGATAACATAATTTTTGTATGGTATGGTATCAAATGTTATACACACATTCGGACATTTGTGCTTATATTTATTTTCGTTGGGAAACTTTTCATATATAAAATTTTTCGTATAAAATCGCCACTCTGCGTAGCTGGTTTGTCTAGCTGTACACCATTTTGTCAATGGTTGGATCGTGGTTATTCGAACGTGAATTGCTCCACTATTCAAAATGCACATTTGGTGTCATCTTAACAAATGAATCGCTTCAGTCAGTACCTCGGCTGCCATATGGAAATGACGGAGAGTTGAAAGGGATTTTCTTATTCGATTATCTTTTTAGTTAACTTAATCGATCGAATTGCTATACTTACATCAACTGCTCTTCTCGTTCCGCTCCAAAAGTGAAAACCTGACAGGATGTACCTACGATGCGAGCGCATCGGAATTCCGCTTTTTGAAACCCCGTTTTACAGAAATTCCCGGAAAAAATTTATAAATGCAGACTTCTAAAATATTTTGAAATTTGATTACGCGCGCAGTTCGTCATCTACCCGACTGCTTAAATTAAGTATGAACATTTTTTATTATTATCAAACCGATTTTTGAATAACCGGAATATTAAAATGCAATTGTTTTTTATATGTGAAAACGCACCTGCAGTGATTCCGTCAATTTACAATAAAATGGTTGAGGGAACAATACAAACTTGGCGCTTGCCACAGGCGATCATCAGAATCTGTTTTTGTGGTGCTGATCTATTGGATTCATTATTCTTGTAAATCATTTTCCCCCTATAGGTCTCGAAACTTGAACCTAGACCAGCTACTTCTCCGGCAAGTGCACTTGACTTTTAAATTATTTTTTTTTTGTAAATTCATTTTTTATTTAATGTATTTATTTGCTCTCTTACTATGGCTCCATTTTCGCAAAGATAGTTCATATAAACTATACTTTCTTAGGATTCGTTGAAAGGATTTTAGCTGTGATTCATAAATATGCTTGGATAAATTTGACCGCAATGTAGTGATAGTGGTCAATACTTTCATTGTCATGGGCTTCTTTTACATCAGAATCTTTTTCGAACGCCTCCCATTTTTCTTTTCAACTAATTTCCGAGGCAACTACATTTCCGTACAAAATCAATAAACAAGAAAAGACGTAAAAAGCAAATACAGTACCTTAGAGTAATTTGTTCCAATATATGCGACATTTGTTTTATTGCTCATGGCGATTAAGATATAAATGATCTTGGTGCTTTTAACCCTGAACTGCTGTAGGAATAGTTTAAAAGAACCTAACAATTTTGATAAAAAAATTGTTTTTATGCGCGCTGAAAATCACTTTATAATTCCAACACACCCTGACCTCACAAAAAGTGACACCGCATAAAGTAAACTTGCAGCAAATCAACGCAGTTGCTTTTCTTAAAGTGTTAAAATTGATTCCAACAAAACAGTTATTAATCATTACTGATTTAAAATTAGGTGCAAAATAAAAAAATAGTTAAAATCAGCAAAAGCCTTCGTCCATATATATACTATTTCGACAGTTGCTCCCACAGCATAATAATAATAATAAAAATAATGTTTATTAGTTGAACTCCTTGAACTTTTTAACAAATAACTTTACAATTTTCTTTCCTTTTTTATATGTTTGACTCTAACAAATTTCAGAATTTAATAATGATTAACTATAAGCAATATTACTTTTCAGAAAATCTTTAAGTTTTGTTTTAAAAGATAAAAATCTCGATTCCGCTTTTAACTCATTTAGTAGGTTGTTGAAGAAGTTCAGTCCTGCATACATCAATGAATCCCTGGTTCTGCTTCTGTTGCACCGGATTGGTCTGAGGTTTTCGTTGTTTCTCAAGTTGTACGGCTGTACTTCGAAACCATGGTAATGTTGTCTTTCAAATATGATGGTATTCCGTATTTCATTTTGAATATAAATATCATTGTATTGTACGTAAGTTGTTGCTCAACGTTCATCCATTTTAATGCTTCTAGCATTTGTTGCATTGGGGCATATCGGCTGCACTTCACCCTAGAAAGATAATCTACGTCTGCGAGACGTATGACGCGCGGAAAAAATGTTAGATCCTTTTGACTATAAACCGCATTGGGTTGGTTGCTTAAACTAACTCAGTCGGTGTCGGTGGTCGGAGCTAGTCCGTAACGGTCGTGGCGCGACAGTAAGTACCAGCGGTAACAAGTTATAGCTATGCCGGACTTCTGGGGGCGTGTGTGACGTGTGCCATTCTTATATTTAATATAATCGTATATAATTTAAAATTACTAAGACTTATTAGTAGACTTATTTTAAAATGAAAAATGAAAATTTGGCAAACAATTATGACTTAATGTCAATTTTAAGGTTCCTTTAAAATATAAGTTGTTTTTTGTTGATTTGTAATGGGGCTTAATTTTTTTGTTTTTATTGTTTAAATTAATATTTATTTATACTAATTCATTGATTTATTTCTCTTAATATGAACTACATAAATAAATAAAACGTTAATATTTTTTTAAAAAGTTCATGGGTTTTATTAAATACACTACCAAAGTTCCATAAGTCTTTGAGACGTATGATTATGATTTGATTATCTTTTACGTCATAAAAAATATGATTATCTTTCTAGGGTTAAGGATCGATCTCATCGCTTTGTTTTGTAGTAGCTGAATTCGTCGTTTTATTTGATTTTGGCATCCATATAAGATTGTTGCGCAATACAAAAAGTGCGGTAACACCAAGATATTGTACAGCTTAATCGCATTTCCCATACTTAAAACAGGTCTAAAACGTTTAAAAAAACAGATTTTTTTAGAAATCTTTGCGCAGATATACTTTGTGCGGTCTTTAAAGCTAAGATCAGTGTCTATAACAACCCCTAAGTACTTAATGTTCTCAACACATTCAATACGGCAACCATCTATATAAACGGAAATGGGATCAAATATTTTTAATTTCATACACTTCGTTTTATTAACATTTAGACTCAGTTTGTTAGCTCTTAGCCACACAGTTATATTTTCTAAGTCTGTATTTATTCTTGCACACATGTCATTTACGTCACTTCCAGTAATGTATATTAAAGTGTCATCCGCAAATAAGACAACTTTACAAAACTTCAAAACACTTTTTACATCATTTATATACAACAGGAACAAAACAACCCCCAATATAGCACCTTGCGGTACTCCCAACTCGACATCTACAGAGTCTGATATGCAATCATCAAACTTTGTTCTTCTGCCACGCAAATAGGTTTGAAACCATTTTAACTCTGTGCCTTTGACTCCAAAGGAATCTAATTTACTTTGGAATATTTGTCTATCTATAGTTTCGAACGCTCGCTTAAATTCGAGAAATGTAGCTATGACTCCTTTGCCTTTATCGATGTTCTTCCTCGATTCATATATCAGGTCATTTATCGCTGTTTTACAAGAATGTTTGCTTCTAAAACCTGATTGTTCCTCAACTAATAAATTATTTTTTTCGATGTACTCCGTAAGCTGTTCACTAACGAAACGACGCGTTCTAACACTTTTTCAAACATCGGCAACATATTGATTGGTCGAAAGTTTTCACCGTTAACAGTACCTTTCACATTTTCAAGTGGTATAACTGTAGATTCCTTCCAACCGTTTGGAAAAACTCAATGACATAGTGATGGATTTATTACTTTCATAAGTATTGGTCCTATAACTTCTAATGACTCATAAATTATGTCACTATTTATCCCATAGGTATATGTCTTTTTCATTATTGCACTTTTTTATAACAGCACAGATTGTTTGTTCATCACAGAATTTAAACTTAAATCTAGTAGCTACGCTTATCACTGAAGGTTCGCATTGCACATAAGGAATAGATCGATTTATATCACAAACACTTTTTACAAAGTGGGTATTGAACTTATTAGCTATTTGTACTGGGTCTCTGACTTTCTCATGACCAAATTGTAATTTCGCGTACGTTTTGTGAACACTTTATTTTAATATAAATCTTTTTAGCATTCTCCAAATGCCTTTTTGATCACCTGTCTTGCTTTCAATTTGTTCACAAATGTATTTGTTTTTTGCAGCTTTTATTTCTTCCTTATAGTTTTTGCATATACTCGTAGTTCTGTATCTGGTCCAGTTGTGTCCCGTATGACTCTATGTTGCATTCCTAAACGCTGTTATTTTTCCCATTTTTAAACTTTCTAGCTAGTTCTTTTGTGAAACATTTACATTTGCCCTCATATTTTACAGGTATTTCAGATGTCATTGCATCAATACAGCACTTAATTCTAGTATCAAACATTTCAAAAAGTGTTTCACTGTCATCAACAAAAAACAAGTTGGAGAATTCTACTTGTTCTAACAATCTGTCCAATGTTTCTTTACAGTATGTCATTATTTTGCACTTTCTTTCTCTGTGTTTTATCTTTTAAGTAGCTATGGTTTTTTCTTCGCTTTCAGGCAGATCGCTAGTGAAAAGTAGGTATAGAACTGGACCTAGCACACTGCCTTGAGGTACACCAGCTTCAATCTCTCTTATTGTTGAGTACTCTGTATGTTGTTTAATTCTGAAGAATCTATCTGATATAAAAAAGACTGCAGAATGGTCGCATACTGCTTCAGCAGTTGCTTTTTGTAATTTGTGTATCAGTCCTTTGTGCCAGACTTTATCGAAAGCTTGTGCTATATCAAGAACTACTGTAGAGCACTCATTTTTTTCCTCAAATGCTTTTTCGATTCTATCTGTGATTCTATGCACCTGATCAATGGTAGAGTGCTTATTTCTAAATCCAAATTGGTGAATTGGGACTAGCGATGTTTCATCTATTATTTTTTGTAGACGTTTTACCAGCACTTTTTCGATTAACTTGGACAACATTGATAAAATAGATATTGGGCGATATGAGGTAACTTCATTAGGTGGTTTACCTGGTTACGGTATCATTATTACCTCCGCGACTTTCCACATGCTTGGCACATATCTTAATTAAAATGAAGCATTTATAATCTGCGCTAGTTTTTTTTAAACATTTTCGTGGAAATTGTCTCAAAATTTCTCCTGTAATCAAATCAAACCCTGGGACCTTTTTATACCCTATTCTATATTATTTTTGACGCATAGTTTGTAACATACCTTAATATTGCCCGTAGACCCCTAAAAGTTACTATATTTATGATCAGCATCGATAGTAACGTCGATCTAGCCATGTCCGTCCGTCCGTCTGTTGTCAAAAATTAGGCCTTTAAACTGGGCCTAGAGAGCTGAAATTTTAACAATATACTCTCTAGGGTCCCGAAATAATCAAGTTTACGAATTTTTGAAATCCGCCCACAGACATGCCCACAAACTCAAAAAACAAATTTTTCGAAAAAATGGAATTTTGAGCTAGAAAGCTGAAATTTTGCACTCGTATATATGATCTATGACTCCAAAAACTGCTGGGGAGATACATTTTTTTAAAATTCGCCCACTGACACGCCCACAATTAAATAAAACAATTTAATTGAAAAACCAAAATTTGAGCTAGGGAGCTGAAATTTATAATATATACTCTCTAAGCTCATGTGTAAATATTTTCAAATTCCGCCTACTGACAAAATTTAAAAAAACTTTTTTTGAAAATCCAAAGTTTGAGCTAGGGAGCTGAATTTTATAATATATACTCTCTAGGGGCCCTTTATGCTCATGTGTAAATATTTTCAAAATCCGCCTACTGACACGCGCACAATTTAAAAAAAAAAAACCTTTTTTTGAAAATCTAAACTTTGAGCCAGGGAGCTGTATTTTATAATTACTCGCACAATTGAATAAAATGTTTTTATTGAAAAACCAAAGTTTGAGCTAGGGAGCGTTTTTTTACAAAAGCTTCGTTTTCCTTTTTTCCTTCCTTTAAATGTTATAAAATAAAATAATAGAGTGTTCTTAACAATTCAACCATACTTAGATTTTTTTCACGCCTACTTATGAGGGATAGGAATAAGAATAGTGTATCCAACAGTTCGCCCAAGCGGACTGTAGCCCGTTCCTATGTTTTATATTTATGCTTTCTTTAATTTCTTCGGCAAGTTCTTTAGCTGTTACCAACCGAATAGGTCTATCTTCTTCGCACCTTATTTCGAGTCCTTGAGTACCTGTATCTACATAAGGTTTGAATACGTCTTCAAGATACTCAGTGAAAGTGTTTGCTTTCTCTTGGCTGCTTTTCGCCCAGTTACCTTCTCTGGTTTTTACTGGCGGAATGTGATTTTCTGATCTTATAATTTAAGTTGTTCAGCGTAGTCTTGTCGCTTGGCGCCCTTGTCTGTTCCAATCGGTTTCTAGCTTTCCTCTTTTCTTTATTAGTTTCACATATTTCGGGAGGATAAGAGTTTTGTTTGATCTTTTGTGTCGTTTTGGGAGTTGCAGCCCACGCAGCTTTGTGTATAGTGAGCGTCAATGTTTGAACTGGTTCTTCTAGTTGGTCTTATATTTGAATAGCTGGTGATAGTTGAATACTTTCTTCCAACTTCTGTCTAAATTAGTTCCAATCAGTCAGTCTATTAACTAGTTTTGGGCTATGGTCTTTTATTATTATTTGATCGCCAAGTGTTGAAAGTATAGAGGAATGATCTGATTGAAGATCAGGTAATTTCTCTATGCTTATTTTATTTGAAAATAGGTAGGTCTTCCCGTTGAGTGATATTTGGCGCCATCCTCTTTAATTGATTTATATAGTTCTCTGCGTCTAGTTCTAGACCCCCAATACTTATTTTTGGCGTTAAAATACCGTCCGCGATTAATCTATTGTTAGGTATGCGGAAAAGACTTTTAAAATCATTTTTCTTTAGTCTACAGCTAGGAGAGCAGTATACTGCTATAACAGGTATTTGTCCACTGCTTTTTTTCTACACTTATCGAAATTCCTTGGATTGCACATGATTGGAATTTTGCTTCTATATGGTGTTTTAATGTATTCTTTATTAACACTGCGGCCCACCTTTTGCACGCAGTTATGAGAATGTGGGGAGTGATATAATTCAAATCCTTGCAGTCTAAAGTCGGTAATCAATTTAAAGTGCGTCTCTGAAATGAGACATATATCTATCTGGAGTATGTCAAGAGTCACTTGCATCTCGTCCTTGCGACTCTCGATATAATTAGCATTCCGTTCAATATATGGTACATCGTATCTGAAAGGGCTAAGAAACAAAAGTATAAAAGCGGAATTTTAAAAAGCGGGATAACGTACCCTACCCGCCTTCGATGTGCGCCTATCACTCTTATACAGAACTAAATTGAAGAACAACCGATCTTGAATATTTTCGATTAAAATTACTTTTAAAACCTTTCTTACAAGGTCCATAGGGTTGAGAGTTGGGTAAACTATTGCCTCAAGTTCATGAAATCTCATGAATACTCGTTTACCCTTCTTAAATGAAAAATACCTTTTTTCTATCAGGAATTATATTATCAAACCTCCAAAGTGAAGGTATTATACTTCAAAGAGCTATCACATGAAAGGGAGTTCAAATGGACCCCGCCTGCCATACGAATTTTTGCGCCGTAAGTTCTAGCATCTCCACAGACAGGGCTGAACTTCTTAACTTCGTTATCCTGTAATAGATAAGGCAATATTTAATTTGTAACATTTTTTGAAATATACCATAAAAACATAAACAAAAAGTCTCGTTTAGAGATAATGCTAATTGTAAGTTAAAGTGCAGGTATAATTAATGTTTGAATGCATGCTAAGTGTTAGACATAAAATATGATGTCCCCAGCCAAACATTTTTGTTTGTTAAATTAGATTATTTAATTTTATAACTTAACCCATAAATTATTAAATGTATGTGTCGATTTATTTTTAATAAAATATAAATTTTAATAAACTGCTTACAGCTCCACATAAAATATAAAAAAACAACAAAACAAAACTATCAAAATAAACAAAATCCCACCGTGTAAAATAGCGTTTGTTTGCAATAAAAAAACACACGCAAAAGTATAACGACTGTTCCACGAGGATACAAACACACAAAATATCCATAATCCTGTTAAAAGAGAAATTACAAAACTTTATAACCTGATTGCACTGTATAACAAGCTTCAACTACAGATATGAACCATGTCAAAACTTCGGCAATACAGGTCCATGGATGTGCCAACAACGACCACGATACGCAAAAAGTTAGAAGGGCTTTTAGTTGTTAATCCTTTCGAATTGAGTTTATGAATTTTTGTTCGTTCGTTTATTACATTTGTTCTTCTACAATTTGAGTTGCTTTCTCTCTTCATTATGTACAAAATTTCTAGTACATTACATTACATAACCGTTTATGATGAAAAGCACAATTTGGTCGTTGCCTAGGAAAATGCTTATCCACCATTTGCTAAAGCTCGTTTAAGCTTTGTAATTCTTTTTCTTCTCTCTGTCCTTCGTTGAAATTATAAGTTTATTCTTCTTTTTCATATTTCGCAACAAGTCTTACAGAAACTTTTGTCTTGTTTAAACATTTTTTTGAGCTTTTACTTCTTTTTTTCTCAATTTCCTTTGGTTTGTATTCTTTAAACTTTTATAGCATTCCATTAGATAAGTGGTATAAAGCTTTGATAAAACGTTCGAAGACTTTTTTGCACTATGCTTTTTTTTATATTAACAGTTACACTTTTAATTTGAAATCCACGTTGAATGTCAGATTGGATGAAAACAAATACCATTTTACTTCTTTAACAACTTCCTAATATTAAACAAAAATATATCACTTTTACTATTTAACTCCAAAATAAATGTGTTTGATATTTCATTATTAAATATATTTTATTCTATCCCTTTGTGCTTGTTATTATTATTGCAATTTTCTTTTTAATTGCGTCTGCATGTTTTTTGTGGTTTATTAGATGTGCACTTTATTTTTCTGTCAAACAGGTGAGTAAGATGGAAGCTTTGGAGGTTTAATTCGGATTGTATAGTGCTTCTGCGAAAATGTTGTGCATCAGAGGAAGACAGCTTTTATAGCGTTAACAGGGGAAAACATGGTATCGAAAGTTTGGGCTTTGGAAAGAATTAAATCCATTTAAACAAGAGGAAAATAACGCAAACACAAACACATAGGACAAAACGAAGGTATACTCAAACAAACTTTATCAAAAGTAGGTTAGTTCGTTTAATATTAGCGTTAGTTTGAAAAGGATTTACCTAACTGTATGCAGTCAAGGCAATTACTGCTATTAATCGGCAGATGCCCGCCTTTTGGATTTATTACAGAAATGATCCAGCAATGTCATTTTCACAGTCCAGTTAATGTTTTCAGTGCAATACGCAGACGAAATCGGCTAATCGGTCGCTCAGTCGTTATGGAGACTTACATAGATATTGTAAGATAGCCGCAACGATTGAGACTTGAAAGGGAAAATAGAGACAAAGATCTACATATATATCTGCTTACTTTTGAGGGGAAAATGACTCTGTTATAAGATAGGCAGCTTCAACGTAACTTAAGGGTTGACCTAACGCGGCGTTGCTAGAGAAAGAGTAACAGAAATAGATATGTGATTTATTTAACAAAAATACATCACTTTGAACAAATTCACAATTTATTGCATTGGCTTTAGCCGTCATCCGAAAAAGAGAATTTAAACTTTTAAGTGATATATGTTTTATAATAACAAATTCTTCATTCACATAACGAACATTGAAGGTAAAAACTAAAAGTCGTCATTAATGTTGTGTATCTTGAAATAATAGTCAATCCTTTCAATCTAAATCAATTCATTTATGCGTTACTAAATTATCTTATATTATTATGTTTGAGGGAAAAGAACACCTGCGTGGTTGAAGGTTAGGAAAAAAGAGAACAGGGAACGGGAAAACATGGAGTAAGTTTTGACATGAGGAAATCGATTTAGGCCACGGAGAAATTCTCCCTAGAGTGCGTTGGTGGTGATAGGTGGCTGAGGCAGTGTTCTTAAATACACAACAGCCCTTCCCCCTAAACCGCAGCATATCCTAAACGTTCCACAGACTTCTTAACGCGACTGCTTTTTCGAACCGTGGATGCTCCAGGTTCACTCTCCTTACGTGCTTCCTTCGATGTAGAAGGTAGCGGGCTTCCTTCTTTACTCGGTACCTGTATTACGGCTTCCGTGTTTGATTTGAGCAGCGGTGACGTAATCGCCACCTGGAATTTGGCCCATCTGTCGTTTCTCATCCTCAGCTTCTTGCATTGGAAGATTTGTGGCTGGCTTTCCTCCTAAAGTACGAGTCGTCAAACGAGGAAGTAATACCTCCACGTCAGAATCCTTCGGTGCTTGCGCTAAATCCACGTTGCATTTAAGTATCTGGTCCACATGCCTTCTCCATAACTTTCCGTGGACGTCAATGAAATAATGAAGACGTCCGTCTTGACGCACAATTTCGCCAAACTCCCACTCTTTGTCCTTACTAGTGTAATTCCTTACTTGAACTTTGTCTCCCAGATGAAGTGGCTTTTCCATCATGTATGGCCCGCTTAGCGTCTCCTTGATGTTGTCGACAGTGTTCGAACGTACCAGATCCAATCTAATGCGAATATCCCGCTGCAGGAATAATGTACAGGGTGCGACTCCGGTAGTAGTGTTCGGGGGAGTTTTCCTATAACGCATAAGATAGTTAGAGAGTTTATAAGCAAGTTTACCTGGGTCTTTAATCATTTTCCGAAGAGCTACTTTCATATTCTGAACAAATCGTTCCGCTTGTCCATTTGTGGCGGGATGGTACGGAGCGGTAAATTTATGATTGATGCCGTTTCCTCTTATAAAACTCCTAAACTCCCCCGAAGTGAAAGTTGGCCCATTGTCACTTACCAAGGTCACGGGTAGCCCATATCGAGCAAAAAGGTCACGTAAGATCTCAATGGTCTTGGCAGCTTTGATGTTGTTCATTTGAAAAATATCAGGCCAATTTGAGTGCGCATCGACCACTATCAAAAAAATTTTTTCACAAAAAGCGCCTGCAAAGTCTATGTGTACCCTTTGCCATGGAGTAGTTGGGTACTCCCACGGATGTTGAATCTTTTTCGCTGCTTGCTTTTGAACACTTCTGCAAGCCAAACATTTGTGCGCTAAGTCTTCGATGTCAGAATCAATGTGCGCTCCGTGCCAATGCCTTCATCTTCACGATCCCGACATAAGCCGTATGTAATTCTTCCAGTCTTAATGCTCTGAGAATTGTACCATTAGTTAAAGAAAATTGATGGTCTTTACCTTAAAAACCGTTGCCGACTAATTTGTTCCCGAGCGATAAGCATAGTTGTAAACCTCCCTTAGCACCGGGTCTCTGCTTGTCTCCCCCGCGATTTGTTTTTGGGTAACGGAGACAATATCCATCTGCTGCATTTGGTAGTATGTCACGACGTCCGCCTCCTTTGGTTTATCCAAATGTAAAGGCAATCGAGAAAGCGCATCCGCATTGGCGTGTTCACCCTTTGCGACGTACACGATATCGTATTTGAACCCTTGCAGAAACTGCGCATAATGCAACATACGTGTGGCTGTCATACTTGGTAAACTCTTGCTCGGGCTGAAAATGGCAACCAAAGGTTTATGATCAGTAATTAATGTGAATTTACGTCCCTAACAATATCGAAAAAATCGTTTTAAAGCCCAGACAATTGAAGTCGCCTCTTTGTCGATCTGGCTATAATTTTTCTCAGAAACTGAAAGAGAACGCGAAGCGTAAGCGATCGGACATTCCTGCCAATCTGGAAATGTGTGTGACAGCACAGCTCCTAATCCGTATGGGCTTGCGTCAGTAGCTAATGACAGAGCAAGCTTTGGATTGTATGCACATATAACTACATCCGACGCTATTTCCGCTTTAATGATTCTAAACGCATGCTCACATGCCTGCCTCCAATTAAAAGCAACGTCTTTTTGTAGCAATTGGTAAAGGGGATTCAATCTTGAGGAGAGATTCCGCAAAAATCTCCCATAGTAGTTAACCAGACCGAGCCAACTCTAACTCCCGTAATGTTTCGCGGTGCCGGTGCATCAGTAGTTGCTTGTATTTTGTATTTTGTCTTTTCCAGTCCCTTTTCCGAAATAATATGGCCTAAGTACGTAATTGAGTTTTCAAAAAACTTACACTTCCTGAGTTTTATACGAAGTCCGACATTGTTTAACCCGCGAAGCACTTCTTCAAGGCGAAATTTCTGTTCCTCAAGGGTGGATCCTTGGATTTTTATGTCATCCAGAAACACGCATACCCCCGGGATATTACCCACTGTTTGCATAATGTATCGCTGCCAGATAGCCGGCGCCACCTTTGTCCCAAACATTAACCTATTTACCTTATAGTCACCTTTTATTATTGATATCGCCTGCATTTCCGCGCTACGGGTATCCATTGGCATATGCAGGTAAGCCTCGCTCAAATCCAACGTTGTAAAAATCTTTCCTCCCAGCATCGACGTCGCAAAAATGTCCTCAACGTGAGGAATCGGAAAATGGTCCTCTTTTAGCACTTTGTTCAGCGTAATCTTGTAATCAGCACATAACCTAATTGATCCATCTTTCTTCATGATAGGCACTACCGGTGTACCCCACTCATCAATTTGAGTACGATGTTTCGGCAAAGTATGTAACTAACCAATATATACCAGTTTTGACCATTCAATATTGAAACTAGTTCGTACGCTGTGAATACCCAATGTAACCTACTTATTAAATAAAACAATACAAGAAAGCCAACTGGGACGAACTAAACCGTTTCTTAAAACGTTTTAACTGGTCAATGTGCTTTCTCGGCAGCGACGTGGATGCTGCTGCTGACATGATACCAAACATAATTAAACTGGACATGAAAACATTTAAAAGTATCAAACCCAAGGTTAAGAGGCGGTCAGGTCTAAATAGGTAAGCTTTGGGTCATATAAGACCAACCCATCTGAGGAAAACCGAAAAAGGTTCAAACGAGCCAGAAATGACAGAAATGCCCACATTTATCTTGCCGAATTCCCCTACGATCAAAAGCTGAGGCAAAAAATACTACAAGTAGTAAGAACTTTTGGTCGTTTCTTGAAAAAATCATGAATTCGGCGTCGTTTTTTTTCGCAACACGTATATGCAATGACATTCCAGCTGTTAGCTGCCTCAACGCTCCCAGATTGTGTATCTAACCTATTCGTCGGGGCTTTTTGGAATGGAAACAGCGTTTATACAGCACTCCCCCCCCCCCCCCCCATGATGGTGTTAATAATAATAATATTTGGTTAGGGTATATTACACTGCGACCTATTGGTCTATTGTGTCCCCTTGCTTGTGCCTCGGAGAGGTGCTTGCCCTCGTTCAGAGCCCTCTCTAGATACTTCTTTGTGAAGCGTGTCGAGGTATTGCTCTGATTTATCCTTGGCAGGTCACACTCCTTAGAGCACAGCGTCCAGTCCAGTTTCTTTGATGAATCTGAGAATGAGCTGTGGGTGCATGGTTTGTATGTCCTTGTCTGTTATTTGGTGCCTGCCCAAATGTTTCATCCTTTTGTGGGTCAGTGCCCCACAGGATTCCAGTATATGGTCTGGAGTTTCGGCGGTTTCACTGCAGAATCTACAGAGCCCGTCCTCCGATATGCCCATTTTCCTCAGGTGCTCCTTGAGTCTGCAGTGCCCCGTGAGTGTCCCGTGAGGAAATGATGGTGTTACCCAAGGCTCCGTTTGTCCACCACCCTCTTTTTAATTTTTTTTTTTTCATGTAAAATCTTATCCAATTCATTCTTTCGGTGATGACAGTACCCTAAGCTTTTTCATATTCGTTTCCTGGTTGAACAGGAAAGGCAACGTAGTCATTAAATTCCGATCTTGACAGCATAGTTCAGTGGAGTTCAACCAATAGGGTGAAATTCAATGCTTCCAAAACATAATGCTGTCTTCTGTCAGTAAAGCGAAACCTTAACTCTCTGCTATTCTCCATCAATGGCACTTGCATCGCTGAAACCGAAAGACGTTCCATTCACAGTGTGTTCGTTGGAATGACGACATATTCGATGTCGCCAAGAACGCTGCGAAACGTGTAGGCTTCCTCAAACGATGTAACCCCGTCTGATCTCACTACAATTTATAAAGCATTTATTCGCATTTAACTTGAGTACAACGCTTATATCTGGTCTGTTGTACCAATAAAACTATCTAGAGCTACTAGACAGAATGTCAACGTCGCAATTTCTCCTGCCTATCGCTCTTTTACCGATATTTCCACCATAAGTGCTCAAACCAAATAGCCAGCTGCATTCCACTCTAAGAACATTTCAGGCGTAATTAACGTCATGCCATGAATGCACATCAGTTCACCCTAAAAATCCCTTTAAAAAAATACTAAATGATCACCATTGTCGGTTTCATGCCCGAACTTTACATGTCTATGCGGTTCTTTGATTTGCCTCAAAAACAACCTCCCCACCCCCTGCTAGGTCTCAACCACGAGTTCCATCGCCATCTAACACTATACATTTGTGACAATTCTTAATCGTGTCCAGAACGTGGCCTTTCTTTTTATTTGGAGTTAGAAGCGTGTCTATTGCCCATACCTAAGCTAGAATGGACAATGTTGGAAAGCCGAAAATACAACCTATTAAGCATTAAGCTACCAAGACTCTACGATACCGCCTCTCGGTATAAGCGGATAACTCACAAAAGCACTTATTACTTGAATCAACCTCAGAAGCTTCCATGCTTGCATTCACCTTGGCATAATCAAAGCTAAAATTTCTTTACTTTAATTAAAATGCATTGGTATAATTTCAGAACGATGACAGCAGTATGCTTTGTTTGCAACTTGCCCATCATGTCGCATCAAGTCGGCTTGGTGTGGCAGGGTGGGAATGGCTGGGACGACCTAGTCAGGGAGCAGGTAAAATTAATTTAACTTTGCGTAACCTTCAGCACCTGTAGAATAAAAATATTTGTCTTACAGCTGGAAGAGTCGACAATTCGTCAGCGTCTTGGCGGGAGGAGGGACTCAGCAGCTCAAATAAACTCTCCTCCTAGTACTTCACCGCCACCAGGTTTGTATTTCAAGAATGTTCGATTTCCAAAAATGTTTTAATATATCTTTTTAACATCCTTAGGTCTTCAGCGGCGTCGTCGAAGCTCCCTAGCGCAACTCACTGATATCTTGCGTGAATGGGGTAGTGGTGCCTCAAAACGCACTGCAAAGGCACCGCTTAATCGCCGCGAGACCTTAGCAGACTTAGCTCGTAGTTTACCTTGGCGCACATCGACAACTGATGCCCAAACCGGAACAGGAAATAGTCACAATCCCCCACTGAAAAAACGACGTGAATCTAGTGCTGATTCTGGGATAAGAAGCATGCGATCCCGACGCGACTCGTCGCATACCACGGAGTTTGTAAAGAACTGGAATCGACGGGAGAGTCCTGGCGAAAAGGAGGAACAGCCTCCATCGATCTCTGTGGAGGGCACTAGAGATGCAAGTCAAACCAAACGCTTAGCCATTGCTTTTTAATAAAATGTATTTTCTTTTCTTTATAGGGCTCCCGTCGTGGATCTGGTGACAGCTACCGCTCCGGTCGTCGTGATAGCAACGTTGGTCGAGCCACTACTCCGCCGCCACCAAAAGTTGTTGGGGCAACTAAAAAGCGACGAGATTCTCTAGCAGCTCCAGAGTTTCCGAATTTTAGACAAGAGCAACGCCCGTCGACAAGTTCCACGGCCTCTGATTCAGCCCCATATCAGGTCGATACCGCCTGTCAGGCTCTTCCACCACCGACAATAATCACCAGTTCAGTGACGCCACCCGCAACAAGTCCCACAGCTCCTAAGAGTCGTAGAGATTCCACTACTCAGTGTGGCCGTGCTAATCGCCGTGACTCCAAAGTCGTTAGCCCTGAAAGGACACCACGAATGCAACGCCTACAACGCCAGGCGACAGCATTTGATGAGTCATGTATTCCCGGCGGAAACAGCCGCCGTGGATCGCAACCAGCATTAAGTCCTGATCCACCAGAAGATTGCGAACGACGTGCTCGCCGTGACAGTCTAAGTCCGGACAGTGCTTCGAGAGGACGGCGTGATTCTAGAACCCATTTGTCCCCTGACCGTAGTCATGATCGGGATGGCAGCCCCCGTAGAAGAACACGCACACTCCGACGTCAATCATCATCAACAGCTAGAGCATCACGTTCTCCCGACTCAAGTAGCTGCTGCTCATCACGTGATCCAAGTCCTTGTGCACGGCCGCCTCCGACTTCTACCGAAAATAACTCACGTCCGCCCATTCGGCGCCAGTCGACCACCGAGGAGATTTTAATCGCACGAGGTTTTCGACGTCAATCAACTACAGAGGAGATGATTCGTTGCAGGAACTTCCGACGGCAGAGCTCGCAGAGCGATGATGTGTGCAGGTATGTATTGAAGAGCTTCTGTGTGGCGACGATTCTATACCCTTTTCATTGTTTTCTCATGTCAAAGGTATCGTGGGCGACGTGATTCGTCCGCACAAATTATCGATGGCACCATTGGAACAATGACCGTCGAAACTACAAGCACTTTTTTTGATTCCAGCACTCAAACTGGTAAGTCCTGTGAAGAGATGTTTTTCATTTTTCCATTGCTTCCTTTTAATTGATCCTGAACTCAAAACTGATTTCAACGAGATGTGCTATATTTTTTCTGCCAACTGCAACAAAGTCCTTGGAGATATTTTAAAGACTTTTATGAACCATAAATACATATATCTACTGTGAGTGGATTGAACATTAATTCACTTAATAATCCTATTTCCGGAAATCTCAATAATATCCTTGCTCTGGCTGCCTGGTGCTTTATTAATTTGCGGACAACAGCGGCGATGTTGGTGGAAATATAAATAAAACCAATAGAAAAGGGCAGTGCAAAAACAAAAACACTAAATAAAAACGACTTCACAACTTAAGGTCATTTGGATCCTTATGGGAATGTTGCCAGACATCTCTGCAACTCAAGAAACACCCATTCGCTTTGATTTAATTGAAAATTGAGAGGATGTTTTTGGCGATTTATTTTATGCGCTGCCCTAGGTAACAGCTTTATGGGGGCTAGAAAATTGTGGGGCCTTTTGTCGAGGTCCTAGTCAATTGGAAGCACATTAATGGTGAGAAATTGTGCGCTTATGGTGGGTGCTGACGGCGAAGACCAGACTGATGTAGGTACCTAGATACTTATTTATGTTTATATGTGACCATTTACCTTTAGCGAAAGCTCTTCATTTTAAGTACATACTCAGAGTCAGAGTTGTGCGTAGGGTTATTACAAAGTTCTGATGGAGAATGGTGGTGGGTTGCAATTCGATTTTATTGAGATGAATGGATAATGTTTCAGAGTGGGTAGAAGGTTATTGATGCACTTCGGATTTATTTACTTTATGTTTGAGGAAAGTACAGGAGGTTACTTCTTTATAGGGATTTGTTGCTCCTAGCACTGCGATATGTTTATATACTCCTAGGCAGTGGTGGATTATGTTTGTTAAGAGCCCCGAGCGGCAAAGCTAAATAATGTTTTTGTAGTCTTAATATTTTTTTCAAAGGTAAATAAAATAATGTCAGCCATTACGACAAAAAAAAACATCAACCATTCGTATGTATTGTTTACTCGGCAATCTAGTTAGAATATAGATCAGTATATTACGCAGCCACCAGGAAGTAGATAGACTGCAATGAAATAATTATAAGTATAAGAACAAAGTAGATTTTATTCAGTATTTAGACATACAACCAAGCTTATACAACAAAAACTATTTTATTGCCACCGAATCCCTCAATAACATCGTGGAAATCTATCGCGGAGTCCTTGGCTCATGGCGGATCGAGGATAATTTATTAATTGGGAAAAACTGCTCTCGCATGATACTACTGAAACGCAAATGGTCAAGAAGTATTGAATTATAACCGATGTGCAGGATAGTAGTTCACTGAAGTCCAATTTAATGATGAATCGTAGATTTTCTTGAGCTGTCCATTTAGCAGCAACGTCCATGCTTGTGATGGCTGCCCGTAGATGCCTACGATTGTTTCTTCCATCACCTGTTCCTTACTGAAATCTTCATAAACTTCTACCAAATTGTCAAGGGCAGTAGCTAAAGCGTCATCAGAAGCTTCGAGCATAAACCTTGTTTCAACAATTTGGAAAATTTTGTTAATTTCTTTTATGGCCGTGGATCGATGGGACAGTTCTCTCTCGTCAGTTAATCATGATGTCCATATCATTGCAGTGTTTAGTGTCAAAAGTAACAGCATTGTCTATAATTGTGGTGCTTTCCGTCGCCAGGAAATCATTCAATGTAAAAAGTTGCAACAGCCCTTTATCCAAAATCATGTTTGGAAACTGTTAATATTGCTGAACTAAATTAACTTCTTTCAGCTTGCTGCTGGCCTTGTATCAAGATTTGCTTTGGATGAATCTTGCATATCTTCTAAAGTGCTCACTCTCGCAATTGTTTCCACCTTATCTTTTACGACTTTAACACAATCGTAATGTGAACTCCAAAAGGTATCAGACAAACGATTCAAACTTCTTCCTGTTTTGTAAACAAGTAAATCCCATTTTTGTGTAGAGGACGAGAAGAATGAATATTACTTCTCTACAGTTCCAAAACAGGTGACGTTAGAGGAAACGGATAAAAATGCATCGACTCCATAGAGGTTTAACGAATCATTAGCACAAGAACTGAAACGAGCTTATGGATTAACTTGTAGTATTTTTCGGTGTACTCTTTCATGTACTACTGAGACCGACGCGACGCAGCATTCGCAATATCCAGCCCATCTTTTTCAGTTGCTGTTGGATCTTTTGACATATCCTCTGCAGTTTAACAAGACATAATAGAACAACCTAAATTGGATTCTGTCCTCTTCTATATAGACGTATCTAATTATTTAGCTCATGTGTCCAGTTCTGCTTTCATAATGAATTAGTTTGAAAAAATTAAAATATTTCCCTCTTTATACCCTTTTCTTAGGGTAGGTATACATATTAATTGTGACTCATAATTTTTAACATGCCTTAATATTGACCGTAGACCCCTAAAAGTTGCTATATTCGTGATCAGCATAGATAGTGATTTCGATCTAGCCATGTCCGTTCATCCGTCCGTCGGCAAAAAATTAGTCCTTTAAACTGGAGCTAGAAAGCTGAAACTTTAATCATTATGTTTGGAAACAGTTCTGTCGAGAATATACGTATGTACATTGTAACGATTCTTTTTTTCTTGGGTTTATGATCATCTATAGAAAATGGCTAATGAGAAAAGGTGATTCGAAACCAATTCTTTTAAAATCGAGGAAGTTTTCGTACGACCCAGTCGTGCACTTTCAGTTTTTTTGCTACAGACACGTTCTTGCAGTCTTGTCTCACAAATAAATGAAATGATGTACAAAAATCCCAGTTTTATTGCTTTATGGCTGGAAAATGTGTCGGCGGTACAAGATTTGTAGATCAGACTGTCCTTTTGGATTTGATGGGTCTTGGAGCTCTTGCAACATTTTACTTAACGGACTCCCGACCCGTGAAGAGTCTCTACCTGAGACATTGCAGCCTTCCTTCCTTCTGCGATCACAAGCAGGCTGCTTCCAGTTGCCCAGACCATCCTTAAAACAGAGGTTCAGTCTTCCTTGCCTTCTCGTACCAGGTGGCTGGAAGTCGAAGATCCTCTTGGCTGGAACATCATTTTCCATTCGGTCAATGCGGCCGAGCCAATGTAGTCGAAGTGATTTAGCTTTTTGGACTACATCCACATCTTAGTACAGCTCATAGAGGTCGCTGTTGTATCTTCTCCTCCATTCGCCCTCCTCGCACATAGGACCAAATATCCGAAAGAGTATTCTTCTTTCAAAATAATCCAATATTAGCTCCCCTTTTCTACCTACCGTCCAGCACTCGGCGACATAAAGCAGCAGTGAGGTGTTTGAAACCCATTTATTTCACTAAACTGCAGTAGCAGCGATTTCCCAATTTAATTCTCCGCCGGATCTCCATTAAGGTGTCATTTCGTGGAGTTGATGTTTACCTAGGTAGATGAACCCCTAAACTACCTAGAAGTTATTGCTACCAACATTGACGTTTTGTCCTAGGCGGTTGACAGATGTTTATTTGTTTGTTGATCGCATGCACTGGGTCTTGTCCTCATTTACTTCAAGACCAACCGATTTCGCCTGTTCTTCCATCGCCGTGAAAGCAACACGGCAAGATGGGAACGGCCGATGATGTCGATATCGTCCGCTTCACCCAGTAGCTGGACGGATCACTGATCTATTCTTCCGTGTTGACACCTGCCCTTCGCACTATTTTCTCCAGAACAAGATTAAAGAAGTCACATGATAGCGCATCTCTTTGCCGAAATCCGGTACACGTTTAGAATAATTCGGAAGAGCTGCTTCCAAACATTACACCGCGTGTTTTCAAGTGTCACGCGACAGAACTGGATCAGTTTTGCCGGGATCCCGAATTCGGCAATCGCCACGCAGAGCTCCTGACGATGAATGCTATCATATGCGGCTTTAAAGTCAATGAAAAGAGTGGTGGGTCTGGACTTGAAATTCATTTGTCTTTTCCAGGATTTGCCTCAGTGTGAAAATTCGTGAGTGTGTTGCAGAACGGCTTCAAAAGTTCACACAGTACGTTGGATAGGATCTTATATGCAAAATTAAGCAGGGATATACCTTGATAGTTCTTGTAATATATAGAATCGCATTTCTTGTAGATTTTGCTTATGGAGCTAATAGTACAGTCATCGGGCATGCTTTCTTCCACCCATACTTGGTTGATGATTTAGTGCATGCGTCGCGCATTAGCCAACAACATTCCGAATACTGGCATGACCTGGGTCTCATGCAGGTATTCGAAGAAGCTAGTGGACGGTCCAAAAATCAGCAGAGCTAAGTTTTTACTTGGACTAAACAGGAAAGACTTGAGATCCTTGATTGGTCTCGTCACTGGTTTCAGTCCTCTTAACGAGCACCTAAAAACCATCCACATTATGAGCTCGGGCCTATGTGAGTGCTGCCTAGAGGCGGATGAGACTGCATCTCACTTCATCTGTGAATGTCCTGCTTTCGCCAGAACCAGGCTCAAGACTATAGGCAAACAATTCGTCAACGAAGATAAGATGGGGGACATTGAACTTGCTAATATCCTCCGCTTTGTCAAGGCTACTGGCAGGTTCTCCCTCACTGACTCTTACTAATCGCCAATAAGCAGCGAGCGGGCAGCTATGCTGAAGTACAATGGACCAATAGGTCTAAGTGCTTGTCATCTACTGATGACCCCACTGCACATACAATACAATACAATGCGTCGCGCCCTCCGGAGATATTAATGCCAAACATGCGGCGTGGGGAAATGTTAATGCAAATCCCAGGGGCAATCAGTTTCACGACTGGTGGCGCCTCAATATGATTGAGTACAACCTCGAGTTGTACGCGACGGATATCCCTTCTTTCCCAAGAAGCGGTGCTTTCCTGGACTTGGCCTTAACGGACGCAAGACTTCAACTGACAAACATAGATCAAAACACGCGGAACTGTTTGCGTGCGTTTGAGTACGATAGTGACCACTACGGATTCGCCGCCGCAATACGGATCCCGAACGAGCAAACGCTGCTGGAGGAGTACGAAGCAGTGTGTTCATTCGATTATCGGAGGGCACAATGGTCGCGCTTCTCCAGATTTTTAAAGCGAGATATACGTTCGAGTGGGATCGACCCACCGACAAACAGTAACATGACAAATGATGACATTGATCGGCATTTATTGCAAATGGACGACGCCATCAAACGAACTATGGAACGAACTATTCCTCGGGTCAGACGTTCCGACGACGACCAGACAGAAAAGTACAGAAACCCTACAATCGACGCACTATACCGACAGAAAAGTAGACTGCTCTCGAGGCTTAAACGGCTGTACAGACAATTTGCTGACCCCAACGACCCGGAGGTTAGGATGCTGAAGTCAGAGATCCGAATCCTGAAACAGCTGATTAAAGAAAATTACAGAAAATCTGTAAGTCTGTATTGGGGCAATAAAATTCGGGCTATTAAAACCTGTAGTCCGAATATGTTCCCACAGATAAATAAGTTGTTCAGGAGGAAAGATCACAATGATATTCCTTGTGTTCGAATCTCCCAGACAGCAGAGAACAGACAGACAGTACTGACTGCTGGAATAAGTCCAGAAAGTGTCGCTTCAAACGACGATTTTTTCGTGGTCGAGGACCCACAGGAGAAAGTGGATTTGCTGGGCGCTTGTTTCGAGGCCGTGTATACGGTGAACAATCCTGTTCGCCGTAACCACGACATTGAGAATAGGGCTCTGGTGAGCTATTTCTATCTGCGCACCGAACTTGAGAATTGGCGATCTGAGAATAACGGTTTCACCGTGTTCACTGATGAAAACCATGCTAATGCAGTTGTCGCCAATGGCCGAGATGCATCGCACTTGTTCGTGTCGAAGAATGATCTTCTGTGCATCTTCGAGTCACTAAAGAATAAAAAGTCGGCGGGGATGGATGGTGTCCCAAACGTCGTATTGAGACACCTGCCTTTGGAGGCTGTAGATATTTTCACCACGCTGTTTAACAATGCGCTGAATAATGCACATTATCCGGCGCATTGGAAGGTAGCTGTGGTACACCCTATCCCGAAAAAATGTAAAGATAGGACGAACCCTGCCAATCTCCGGTCAATTAGCTTGCTTCCGAATATTAGCAAGGTCTTTGAAAAGGTTGTCAATAGAGCCCTGTTAAAGTGGGTCGAGGACAATAACATAATCCCGGACAACCAGTTTGGTTTCAGGGCGAGGCATGACACTATTCATGCCGCGTCGAAACTGGTTTCCGACATTCAGTGGAATAAATGCAAGAGCCAATGCACGGGTGCTTGTCTGGTTGATTTTGAGAAGGCTTTCGACACCGTATGGTTAGAGGGACTTTTCTACAAGTTGACCAGGCGGGGGATGCACAAACCTTTGCTATATGTAATTTATAATATGCTTATGGGAAAGAAGTTCGTTGTCAAATGTGGCAACGTGACTTCGAGCAGAGTCTTTGAAATTAAAAACGGTTTAAAGCAGGGGGCGGTCAATTCTCCGATCCTGTTTAACATTTACACGAGTGATCTGGTGGGTTCACTCAGACATGCTATAGCGTATGCCGGCGATTTGGTGGCATACAGATCAGGTCCTAAAATCGAGGTCATTAATATCCTTTTGCAGCGTGACTTCGATCAAATTAAGCGATATTGCGACGACTGGAAGTTGAAAATCAACTTTCAGAAGACGGAAACAATCTTGTTCAGAACTCCATTGGCTGGGGCCTCTAGGGATACCAGAAAAAACTGGAAGAAATTGGCCATTATTGGACAAAATGGGCAGCCATTGGCGGTGAGAAGCGTAGTTAGATATCTGGGTATCTGGCTTGACCAGTATCTGTATTTCGATAGACATATAGTTGCTTGTCTTGCTGGGGCCAAGAAGGCTTATGCTCTGACAAGGAGACTGTTTCATAGCAGTCAACTTGACTCTAGAGTGAAGGTCATTTGCTACGTGGCCCTTATAAGGCCGATCATCGCTTATGGTTGTCCATTGTGGTTTAATATAGCGCCTAGTTATATGGAAAAGATTCGGGTTTTGGAGAGACAATGTCTTAGGACCTGTCTCCGATTGTTCCGAACGCCTGAATCCAATTATATAAAATACTATCCCAACAAGGCCCTATACGATGGGGCTCAGTTGAATAGGATTGACAATTTCCTCATTAAGGTGACTCGAAGGCACGTTGTAAGGGCCATGGCCAGCGACAATAGTCTGATATTTGGGGCTTACTACCCCAATGAAATGTACATAGAGAGTACGCTCCGGTCTGGCTTTATCCCGCCAGAGGCATTTATCCATATTGACGCAAAAGGGCTGGTACAGACGAGGGATGGTATCCCGGTATTATACCACCGCTACCGCGGCGCGAGAGATAAGCGGCTCATCCGCGGCGAGGACATCGCCAATGCTCATGAGCTCCTCCGTTTTAGTACCGCAATATCGGAGAGGGATCAATTCGACACGGAAAAGCAATTCGCCGAATTTTGGTGGCTTGTTGAGGGGGGAGGGGTCAACATGCCCTCCCAGGACGGTGCGTTACTCTAGGTAACATCCTCTTAGCTTATAAGTTAGATTAGTTAGCTAGGGCGTTTTTGGGAGAGGCCGGGCTCGCCAACGTGTGGTGGTGCTTCCGGGAGTTGACTGACGCTGTAAGGCTTCAGTCGGCTCACGGCGGCGCGTGTGCACGTTGACGACTGTCAGGCACCCGGAAAGCAATTAGGATTTTGACCACTTGTTGCGCAAGGCAACGAGTGTTCAGAATCCTAATTATAGTTAGAATATGTTAGGTAGTTTAAGTAGGTAGAATAGGTAGTTGGTAATTTGTTTTATATAAAAATATAAAATTTAAATAATGATGCCGAGTTTTATTTAATTTTCTCGAGGAAGTTTAAGTAAGTAGAGTAGGTAGTTTGTAATTTGTAATTTGTTTTTTTATATAAAAATATAAAATTTGATAAAGATGCCGAGTTTTCTTAAAAATTTTCTCGATGAAAACATAATATGTAAGATTAGTTCGTAAAATAGTTTTTAGGCCGAAAGGCAATAATTATAAGATATAATTAAGTTTAGGGCGTCCGCATAAGGATCAATAATCTAGAATAAGTATCCTGTTAATTTTAAGTTAGATTTAATCATTTTTGTCTAGTATGTAAGTTGATATAAGCTAATAATTAATAAAAATGAATTTAAAAGTAAAAGTAAAAGTAATGCGTCGCGCCCTAGAATGCAAAGTGTTTAACTCCTTTTATGTTTTAAACAAAGTTTTGTGAACAATTTAATGAGTTTTTCTTAATAGAGTTTTGTAACATACTTACTGCGAATTTATTATGCGAAGAAAAGTTATCACAAACAACAAAAAAACACCAATATTCACGAATATTAAAATTTAACAAAGACACTGTGTCACTCACAAGCTTTTACATACGCGTAATGGGGAGATACTGGGAGATACACGGTTTTCTCAAACGAGTGATTGGTCAAGGAGTTACACAAATTTCTAAACTGCCGTTTATACCATAATTTTGAATAAAAAGGGGATTCCCAGTTTAAGGCCCTCTAGATTCCGTTTTGAACTAATAGATGGCATTAAAGTCTCATTTTTAGAAAATTTGGAGTTACACACTTTTCACGTTTCACCGACGATATGGAGCTGATAGTACAGTTATCGGGCATGCTCTCTTCAACCCATACTTGGTTGAAGATTTGGTGCATGCGCCCTACCAAAACATCACCTAAGTTTCCGTCGCTGTTTCGAAGAGCCTGCGTTCCGGTTTTAAAGCCAGCAGCCACTTGCTTTGCTTTCTTGTAAAATCTCCGGATGCTGAGACTCTCCTATTTCCTTGAGCTGGGAGACTGCGCACTCCCTCTTCTTTCTACTCAGGATCTTCTTCCCATCCCCTCTCTTGGCTCGATACACTTCCCTCGCTGCCCTTGTTTTGCGCTGCAGCGTTTTTAAATGTGCATCTTCTGTCACATTCTTCCGATAAGCACATACATCATCATATCACGAGTTTTTTCTCTGGGGTGGCTGGTAACATACGATGGTTTCGGATACCTCCTTGATGATGTCACGATATCGGTTCCACATATTGTTGGCGCTTGTGGGTGGTGAATTCACAGACGAGAGTCTCTCTGGAATCTTCAGCCTCGTCGGTAGGGGCGTGTGCACGTATTAGGCTTACGACGAATCCGCACCCTAACATATGCTATCTTTTATGTCAGCTGTAATGTATGTCGCAATTTTTGTTTTCATCATACCTGATCTTATCCGCCGTATCTCCTGGATCGCGGTAATATCTGCCTCGTACCGTTCGAGGACAGACTCAAGTTTTTGAGTAGCAGCTGGGGTGTAAAGGGTTCGCACGTTCCGGGTGCATACTCTCAGATCGTAGTCCTTTGACGTTCCGGGTCTGGTGGGCATATGCCTCGGATATGTGTCTTTCTCATAACTATTTATGTTTCACGTGGTCAGGAAGCTACCCCGACGGCACAACCCCCAACCTGGAGGGCCAGTTCCATTGTTTACCACAAGGACGAGGGACCGGGTTTTCCGGAGGCAGTAACCCACTTCGGGAATATAAGCGCTGCCGTTGGTACATTTAGGCCTCATCCGCCGCCAACTATTTTCCAATGCCCTGGCTCAGTATTGGAGATCACTAAACACCTTCAAATATGTCAAAGCAACTCATATAGGGATAACACTAATAGTTCAACCTGACTGGAACTGGTAGACGCCACCGTTGATCTCATCTAGGAAATTATTCCGCTGCCGTCTGAAACATGAGGAAGTGTCTCAGTGTGAAAACCACTCCTCCCCCCAATCTCGTCCTCCGGATGTCATAAAGCTCCGTATGATGCAATGCAATTGAAACAGCGTTTTGAGAAAATCGCGTTTGTTTGAAAAATGTTGTAACCAATACACGTTGCCGTGAAATAAGGCCAAGTGAAATTAGCTTTATGAAAGTGAAAAAAGGTCAACCGATGTCACGAATCGAAAGTAAACTTATGCCAAATGCTAAAATAAGGTCTAATCACCTTATTAACAGTGTAACCGGCGAAAGGGTCGGCCTATGCTTGTTTGTATATGGAAATTGATTTGCCGTTTGACTACCGATCAAAAGTGTCAAAGTATAAGTCTTTTTTTGTTAACTTGTTTTATCGTTAGTACATATATCAATGACATGAACAAGATTACATTCTTATCATTCGCATAATAAATCTTCAAACGCAGAGGGACAAAATGGAAAGTTTGAAATTAGTTCTTTTAAAACTATTCATGAAAATCACTTGATTTAAAAACAAGATGATAGAACCGACTTTTATCTTTAAAAAAATGTGCAATACTTAATTGTGTATTACCGTTATTATTATTATACCCTATTCTAAGGGTATATTAATTTTGACGCATAGTTTGTAACATACCTTAATATTGCCCGTAGACCCCTAAAAGTTACTATATTTATGATCAGCATCGATAGTAATGTCGATCTAGCCATGTCCATCCGTCCGTCCGTCCGTCCGTCTGTAGCCAAAAATTAGGCCTTTAAACTGGACCTAGAGAGCTGAAATTTTAACCATATACTCTCTAGGGTCCCGAAATAATCAAGTTTACGAATTTTTGAAATCCGCCCACAAACTCAAAAAAACAAAATTTTGGAAAAAATCGTTTTTTGAGCTAGAAAGCTGAAATTTTTTATATATGATCTATGACTCCTAAAACTGCTCTGAAGAAAAAAATTTCAAAATCCGCCCACTGACACGCCCACAAATAAATAAAACATTTTTTTTTTAAATTCAAAGTTTGAGCTAGGGAGCTGAAATTTATAATATATACTCTCTATGGGCCCTTTATGCTCATGTGTAAATATTTTCAAAATCCGCCCACTGACACGCCCACAATTAATTTTTTTTTTTTTTGAAAATTCAAAGTTTAAGCTAGGGAGCTAAAATTTATAATATATACTCTCTAGGGGCCCTTTATTCTCATGTGTTAATTTTTTTTAAATCCGCCTACTGACACGCCCACAATTAAATAAAACAATTTTATTGAAACACCCAAGTTTGAGCTAGGGAGCGTTTTTTTTGATAAAATCCTTTAAATGTTATATAACAAAATATGTAGAGCGTTCTTAACAATTCAACCATACTTAGACTTTTGTCAAGCCCACTTATGAGGGATAGGAATAAGAATAGGGTATCCAACAGTTCGCCCAAGCGGTCCCTATGTTTTTTTTCCATTTGAAGTGTTTTTTTTTTTAGAAAATCGCCCTTCCGCCCAAATGGGGCGAGATAGACCCCCATTCCCATAGTAAAAAATGCTTGTAATTAACTTTTCTACACAAATCTATCGTTAAACTTTGTCGCCTGAGCTATCGTACTCTCCCCTCCATTTCCAGTGATTCCTCAATAAAACGTTTTTTTTAAAAAAAACTGGGCGTGTCATAGCATTAAGGGCCTTTCGATAGTATTTATTCCAAATGTCAATTTTTTTGTTAAAACTTTGATTTTTCGCTAGAACGGTTTTTTTAAATTGTGAGCGTGTCAGTGGGCGATTTTTAAAATCGTAAAACATGAGCATTAAGGGCCCCTTGAGAGAATATACTAAAAAATTCAGCTTCCTAGCTCAAACTTTGACTTTTGGATAAAACTGTTTTTTTTAATTGTGGGCGTGTAAGTGGGCCGATTCTAAAAATATTAACACTTGAGAATTTTGTGTCCCCAAATTCAACATATTAAAAATGTCTGCTTTCTTTCAATTTTTCGATAAATTAGTTTTTTTGAGATTGTGGGCGTGTCTGTGGGCAGATTCAAACATTTTTTAAACATAATTATTTCGGGCCCCTAGGAAGTAAATGATTCAAATTTTAGCTTTCTAGCTCGAGTTTTATAGCCTTGTTTCTGCCGACGGACGGACGGACGGACATGGCTAGATCGACATTACTTTCGATTATCGTGAGTCGAAATTAATATACTCTTAGAATAGGATATAACAACTACTATTAACCACCTAGCACTGGTACCGGGTATATTGTCCAGCGCAGCAAGCAGCCATACAGAATGCACTAGAGGGTCTGTCCGTTTTTCAATAGTATAGACAACAAGCCCTCTCAACCTTTTAGAAAGTAAGCAAAATCAAAGAAATCAAGCATTCAACTAATAAACCTTCCTACATATCAGTCCTCTCACTACACAATTCAGTCCTTGTCAGTGATTTGTTTACCTAATCTTCAAAAAAAAATCCAAGTTAAAATATCTATATATTTGATTATTTATGTCCTTAATTAACTTCATGCAATCGTCCACGTACCACATCCTTTACCACAGATATTTACCTAAGGGGCTTACGTTATTGATTGACATACAAAGCGAACGCTGCGTCTGATTCACATAGATATAGCTATATTTATGTCTACATATATTCTATCACGACCTTTACTATTTTAACCCTGACAACAGTAACAAGGCCCAGTAAACATCATTTGCAGCTATTTATAACCATACTCGCCGCACGCCGGCCACCTTTCTTGCGGTGCTTTAATGAAATTATGCTCGGTCCCTTGTGTACCGGTGGAATTAATTAGTCTGCTAGTGTGTGTCTGGCGTGTTCTGCAGATCTTTCAAGTTCCACAACCTTGGCCAGCGTGCAAACACACATAGATAGGTATCTACTTAAACGCTAAGAAAATTAATGACATGTGTAAATAAATTTATTTTAAACCCCACCCATGCGTCCATCTAGCCACGGACCAAGGACGATTTATAATTAAACTGTTGATAGGTCCAGGTAATATGTACTTAGTATTTGCTCAGATCTGACAACATCATCGTTGTTGGTATTGGTGAGGGTAATGGGGTAATGGAAAGCGTTAACAAAAAATAATGAGCCACTGCTGCTTCCTGCCAACCCTGTGAGTGTACTAAAACTTTCGTTGAAATCCAATAAAAACACGTTCTCTTTATGATTCGACGGATCTAGCAAACATTAAACACAGAAAGCGACGAAACGGTTGGTGGTAGAAACAGATTTCGCACGTAATTGTGGAGTCGAGATTTCGAATGGTTATTTATTTGTCGAAAAAGTTGAAAAGAAAAATGTCATCCTCATTAATTAGGTATAAAATCCAGTGGGAATTAGTATTCATTTTAATTTGACTCATTGGGATATACGGAGCTTAAAGTCGATAATACTGTGGGGGTGGGTTGTAAATTGGCTATGGTTTGCTGGTTTGCAGACGGTGAAGCGAGGCAAGGTAGTAGGTTAAGTCTTATTTAAGGCTTTTGTTTAAATTAAAAATAGTAATACAGGATTGCGGGTGGCAACGGTGCAGTAGTAGTGTACCTATCCGCTTACTGGTGAAAGGTCGTGCCTTAAAAGCCCGGCCAAGTTCATTACTTTTAGTCGAATACATGAACGACACCACCGGTGGGGAAAAACTCTACAACTGCAACTAAGCAGAAAAGCTTGCTATTTACCTAGTAATCCACTCAACGTCAGGGGAGACTCCATAATTTGGCAGTCATATGTCAAATACCTGGGAATTTATCTGGACCAACGGCTTACTTATAGAGAGCACTTTGCGAAAACAAATCAAAAAATTCAAATTGCAATCAAAATGCTATATCCGTATATCAATAGAAGGCCCGAGCTGAGCCTGGGGAATAAATTAATATTATACAAAGTGATATTTCAAGCAATGCTATTGTATGGTTGCCAAGTATGGGATGATTGTGCAATGTGTCACAAGAAAAAGCTGCAAGTAACGCAAAACAAATTGCTCAAGATGATGCTTAATCTTCCTCGATACCACTCCACAATAAACTTGCACCTTCAGGCGGATGTTGAATTGATTTCTGATAGGCTGTACAAACTAAAAGAACGTTTTTTGAATAACTGTGATATACCAGATAATCCACTAATTAACCAACTAAAGGTGTAACTATAATCAATGTACGTATCTAGATATGTTATTTATTTTTTACTATATACATATTATATTCTACATGTTATTTATTATTATTTGTTATTATTTATTATTGTTTGTTATTATTTAATATTGCTTATTATTATTTATTATTATTTGTTAATATTTATTATTATTTATTTTTATTAATTGTTATTGTTTATTTTTACTTATAATTCTTATTGTTATTTATTTTATTTATAATTATTTATTACCTTTTTTGTTTTTTTTCTCGTAAAGGTTTTTCTGGTTGGTTTCCTTTAAAATAAAGTTTCAAGAAAAATTGTAAAAACGTAAAATGTATAAAACACAATGCTTCAGTAGAGAGATAAAATAAGTACTATATCAAATCTCTGTGCTTTTATTGTAAATTGGGCGATAACCTATGTAAATTTTATAACGAATAATTGATCTATCAATCTATAAATTTTTTCTAATAGTAAATAGCACCGAAAAGCATGCAATGAAATACGATATTGCCAGATGCTGATTGCTGTTAAACACAAATGCTTGCGCTGCATTCTTAGCACTATAAGGGTACTGTACCCTTACAGTCCTAACCCATTTAGCGTAAAAAAAATAATAATAAAAACAAAAGCTTTAGAACTGTTATTTTAAATAACATCGAAAAGAATTAAATTTAAATAAAACACCACAAATGACACATATCTTATCGGTCCGATTTTGGGACACTTTTCGAGCGCTTTTCGAGCGCTTCTCACTAATAACAGGCTAAGCATTGCTTTTCTTGGCCTACCGCACGCATGCATGCATGGCACACAATACCCCCTGCCGAAATTATGCGGATGCTGATGAGAGTGAGACCTTGATTCATTTTCTTAACAAATGTCAGCTTTAGTCAAAACAAGACATCGGTCACGGCAGGTTATTTTTTGATGACCTATGGGCTATTTTAGGGATTTAACAACATCAATAACTTCCTCAATATGCCCGTGCAGGGATGGGCCAAGAGCCTCTCCCGAAAACAGTGCTGCTCCCAAAAGGCGACTTAGGGGAGATCTCAAAGTTGGCACGATTGGAGATCACCGGAGTCGTAAAAGAAGATCAACAAATAATAGGTGCGTCTTTTTATTCAAGTGTGTATAGGCTTAAATAAAAAGAGAAAACAAAAAAGCTTGACTGTGACTTAACAGCACTATGCTGGCTATCATTTGACATTTCGACTATTTTCTTTAGTCACACGAGAGTGTATTGAACCTAAAAATTAAATTCCAAAATACTAATTATACCTACCAGCTACCTACGTGTAGGGCGAGAAGATTGCAACTTAATAATTGTACTACAGCATAGCAGTCCGTTCGGTGGTTACTAGCGATTAGCCGTAGAGTCAGTATCAGTAAGCCTCCCACTGGCCTTTGAAAAGCGAAGGCTGGTCTCCTTTAGGCTCTAACTAACTCATCTTCTTGGACGAAAAGTTTACCCAGAACATTGAGCCTGGTTCTGACGAAAGCAGGGCATTCACAGATTAAATGCGACGCCGCGCCGTTTCATCCGCCTCCAGGCAATATTCACCTAGGCCCGAGCTCCTAAAACCATTTATCTGAAGTCGTTCCTATTCAACCCGAGCAAATACTTAGCACTGTTGATTTGGAGACCGTCGACTAGCTTCTTCGAAGTGCTGAAAGTAGATTTCATTCATTCGTGCCAAATATATAAAATGGACACATGTTTCAATGTATATTCGTAATTTTATTTGACATCAAAAATATTTTGCAACAGGAGGCCCTGAAATTCTCCGATCCTGTTTGAAATCAAGTGATCAGGTAGGTTCGCTCAGACATACTTTAGCCGTACTTGGTAGGAAACCAGTTTGCTGAAACCTACAAAGCAATCGGACGTCTTACGGAATACATACCAAATCGAATCTATGCTTGAATGCAGAATTTCCTTCACGAACGATAAGTTACAGTTGTGGTTGATGGAGTAGCTGTGAACCCTTTGCTTTAATTGCAGGAGTACTGCGAGGATACATGCGTTCTCCAGTTCTGTTGCTTATCCATATAAGTGACATGCCGTCGACAAATAAAAGTATGTAGTTTTGCTGATGACAGCACTCCCCAACTAACAAACTTGAGATTTGTGAAATTTCGACTTGAATTAGTCTTCTGGAAAGCCTCTAGCAGAGTCAATCGCAAATAAGACCTGACTTCTGCAACTGCTTCGTGAGGGTCTTTCGGAGGGATCTAAGACCATACAATTTTGAATAGGTTCGGCTGTGAACTACTAATAGCCCTTGGTAAATGTAATTATGGAAGCTAAGGGAATCTTTGGCTTCTCTATAAGCTCTAAGGTTTTATTACTGAAATACGTATCACTTAGCCTGCATATACTTTTTACAGGAAGTTGAATTGAACGATTCTGTACATCCTGTTTGTATTTCTAAGCTTTATGGAAGTAAAAGTTAGCAACAGAGAATGCAAATAAATTTTACATGAACTTAACCTGAGCTTAACCAAGTCTGCATATTGTATTTAGCAGTCGCGTTGAGGTCAAAGGGCACGTTAAAATATCTATTTGAAAGTAATAGAACTAGGAACTGATACTTGGACTATGATATGCTAAGATGGTAGATTGGCTGGACTGTAAATTTAATGCTAAGAAAACATAATTGGCGGCTGTTACTCAGATTCAATTAGATAACAGGTCTAACAGTAAACGCGGGCGTAACTTAGCAAATATTACACAGAATGCTTTCATAGAATTGATAAAGCACAGATTATGGCAATGATTGAGTTGATACTATCATGTTCCTACGAACCCCGTCAAAAAGGCATTATCAGTTAGCGTTTCCATGCAATTCGAAAGACAGACAGGCCTAAAAACTCCTGGATCACACAAATGCAGAACTCCAGCATTTTATTGGCCTCAGTAACAAAGTGATTCGAAATCGGGAGGCCTGATGACACTTTTTTAAGTCAAACTGATCAATCCCATAGGCGGACCACAAGGGCTGCAGTGAAGTGGGAGGTTAATATTTTTTGTAGTTCAGATTATATCCTCCGCCCGTGCAGTAACGGTCTAAGAATATCACTGTAGCGGCTCACAAAAACAGCAGTTGTTGTAAAAGTGAGGTGTGAGAAACAACATCACAGCAATTTTACAATTCATGCGAGTCTAGCGACACGTTTAACAACTTGAAACTGTCCCTGAAGTGTGCATGCAGTTCCGTGGGTTGGCACAACTGGAGATCACCCGTGTCAGTAACGGGTCGTTTAAAAAATAATCAATAATTGCACGTGTAGATCTTGTAAAAAAAAGAGGCAGGCGTAAAAACTCCTGGATCACACAAATGCAACAACAAGATTTGATTGGGCTTAGTTATAAAGTGATCCCTCAAGCGGACTAGTAGGGATGCAGTAAAGTGTGAGAGTTATGATCTCTTAATTCCTGATCATAGCCTCACTTCCATTAAAGACGAGAATAGTCCAGATCATAACCTCGTCGTTTAAGAAAGAAAGAAAAGGTGATGGTGATAGAAAATAAAATCTCAACGCCCATTAGGCCCTATGCGATGGGGCTGAGATGAATAGGATTGGCGATTTGCTCATTAACGTGATTCGGAGGCAAAGACCTTAGCCAGCAACAATTGTCGGATATTCCAAAGAAATGTACCTTGAAAGTACGTTCTGGCGGGCTTTACCCCGCAGGGCTTGTACATACGAGGAATGCTATCCCGGCATTGTACCCACACAACTGCTGTCTGAGAGATCAACCACTTGCTCATGGCGGATATGTCGCCGATGCTCCTGAGCTCCTCCATTTAGTTCCCCAAATGCGTTGATGACACTTCGGGGAAAAGTTTAATACGTCTTTCAACAATGGTGCGCTGGTTATGTAGCATTCTTGTTGTATTAAGTTAGTTAGGTAGAACTTTACGGATTTTTGGCAGCGGCTTGACTTGTTAAATAAAATTAAGGCCGGTGGTTGAAGCCCGGTAAATAACAACGAATTTGAAGTCGAAGTTCTTCATCTTTAATCTTCAATGCTTCCATAAAACACATCCCCAGCAGAGTCTCAAATCTTAAAATGAGCCGGATGTAAATAACAAAAAGGACAACAGCGCACTTAATTGCATTCATTGATACTGACTGTCTGACCTAAGAAGCGAGTATTACATTTTTTCTGTAAATTCAGAAGCTAAAAATCCAAGCAATAATTTTATTGAAAAATTCCTTTTTCAATTTGTTCCCATCCTTTTATTGGACAAAAGACTGCTACGCTTCTGATGAATTCCAGTTCTTCCAAGGATGACAAATTAAATAAAATTCACCTTTAAATACAAATAAAGAAATTCGTGATCAAAGGAACTATATTTCATTTAAGTTTAATTTAATTATGCAGTCTCTAGTAAACTTTTATGGCGCATTCCTTACCGTATCGTCTCAAGGAAAGCAGCAACCTCAACCGCAACCACTTGATGAGTTGACTATTTAATAAGGATAAACCTATCTACACTGTTGAGCAGAGTGTGTTTTGCCGTATAATTGCCAGGCTACGCACACAGAATCCCACCGCACAGGTTGTTTGACTCAACGACAGGTGCTGGGGCATGGTACACGACATAAAATTTATTCCGAGTGAACTAATTCAACGAAAGTTACTTGGTAATTAATTGCTGTTAATTTTCAAATAAATAACCGATAATGGGTGGTTTTAAAGTAAGGAGAAGTTGTACATGAACAGTAAGCAAGTATAGTGATGAAGGAAGGAGGTTATCGCTCCTTTAATGTTGATACCGAGTTCAGGAAGACGAAATCTGGATTATGTGTGACAACAGATATTAGACATTGACAGGTGGTGATTACAATATGCTTTCGCGGCTAACTTGGTAGATACTACAAAAATATTTAAAGTTCTCAAGATTAGGTACTAGTCATGATTTTAACATCGAGTCCTTTTATACAAGATCCTCATTCGTTTTTCTCAGGCAGTAGCACTATCTGTGTCTGTATTAAAAAAAGTATTGGGCAGTGCTGTGTATTTTCATTTCTACGGTTAAATTTTGCTCCATTAAGTTGCCAAGATAATATAAGTCAAGTGGCCGACGTCAGAATAAATGCATCCCACTCGCTCCACCGGTCGATAGTTCACTAAGGAAAATTTTTGCTCAAATTTTATACCACATGCTAGTTAATTGGGTTGAAACGAACAACCGGTTAAGTATCTTTCAGGCTGGTTTTCGCCCCGGCATTCAACGGTTGACAAATCTACGCGCTCACGAGTATTGCTAGGAGGCAAATAGACAAGCAAAAGAAATTATACGATTTCTTTGTTGACTTTAAATTAGCCTTTGATACAGTCAATAGAAGTGCGTTACTTTACAAATTAGCAGCTCAAGGTTTGTCTAATTAGTTTTTGAGACTTTACCAACAGTTTGTTTCCAATACTTGAGCTGCTGTTTGTAATGGATACATCTTAAGTCCAATAATTTTTGCCCTGTTCATAGATGATATATGTGAACACTTGCAAGTTGGCGGCATACAGTTTGGAGGTCTGTCAGTAAAGGTCTTATTGTATGCTGATGACTTAGTAATCCTCGCAGATAATCCTGTAACACTGCAACTTATGATCAACAAACTGAAGCGCTACTGCGACCTGTGGGATCTGCAAATCAACATATCAAAGTCTTTGAATCGACATCTCAAAGGAGCATACGTAAACCTTGGACTTTAGAAGGGGAACCAATAGAGGTAGTTCAGCAATTTAAATATTTGGGTTTTCTCTTGTCACACAACCTTGGCTTACGTCGACATGTAAGAGAGAAATGTTCTACTACAATAACTGCTATCAATCATATAGTAGCTTTCTTTCCAAGAAATATTTGAATCCCTCTTCCAAATTTAAAGTCGTTGATGCTACAGTAAACTCGTGCCTTTGCCATTCTAACCAAGTTGTTGGTTTTAAGTACCTATAGGACTTTGAAGCAGTTCAGAGATAAGATATTTTTTATTAAACGAAGTTTTATACTGCCCCTTTCAACCCCTACCTATGCAATTCATGTGGAGTCTGGTTTACCGCAGATTTACATTAGGAACCCCAAGGCCAACGCAGATGACTTGTCCGCAGTTTTGCAGAGATCAGACAGCAATTTTCACAAGCAGGTTATGTTGGTTGCATTTCGATGTAAAATTAACCCGATTTAAAGAGTGGTATGAGCTTGCAGGACTACACGAGATTAATTTGGATTTGAATGTAAGGAATGTTAGCACTTGAAAGAACATATTTTAAAGGTATACTGCTAGAGCGGACGAGAGTTTATACCAGCAATGCTTAACAGGGCGCTCACATCACCATTCAAAAATATATATAATTGTCTTGATCACGCCTTAGGTGCTGGCAACTATTTTAACGACGGTCTCTCAGGCAATGAAATAAGCATGATTTTTAAAGCTAGAGCCGAAATTTTAGGTCTCAACTATGTCCCGCATAGACAAGATCTTCGAGGAATCTGCAGCCTTTGTAATCTAAATGAGATGGAAGATGTATTCCATTTTCTGGCATTATGCCCCTTGTTACGTGAACTACGTGTTCTTTACTTTTCTAAGAGTGCTCTTACTAGAGAAGAAGTTATATCAATATTGAATGGTGCCTTTGGATGGAGTCTACTTTTCAAATATTGCAATCACGCCTTAGCCTATCGTAATAGTTTCGTGGATCAATTTGTGGCCAAACATAAATATGAAATTACTCCTTTTATACCCTATTCTAAGGTTATATTAATTTTGACTCATAGTTTGTAACATACCTTAATATTGCCCGTAGTCTCCTAAAACTTACTATATTTATGATCAGCATAGCATAGATCAGTCCGTCCGTCTGTCGGCAAAAATTAGGCTTTTAAACTGGACCTAGAGAGCAAAAATGTTAACCATATACTCTCTAGGGGCCTGAAATAATCAAGTTTACGAATTTTTTAAATCCCCCCAGACCCGCCCACAAACTCAAAAAAACTAAATTTTCGAAAAAATCGAATTTTGAGCTAGAAAGCTGAATATTTTTATATATGATCTTTGACTCCTAAAACAGCTCGGAAGATAACATTTCTAAACTTCGCCCACTGACACGCCCACAATTAAATAAAACAATTTTATTGAAAAGTCGAAGTTTGAGCTAGGAAACTGAAATCTAAATATATAAAAGAAAGTGTCCGAAGCGATGTAATCCCATAACTCGAGATTGGCTGAACCGATTTTGATGATTTATACTTTGTTGGAAAGGTATTTTCTCAGTACGGGTTTTAAAAAAAAATTGCAAAATGTCATATTTTGACCACCCAGCGTGTTACGATAGTAAACAAAGCCAGCAAGACGCAAAGGGACCAATTTGGGCCGTCGAACGAATAGAACGACAAACATGCGAAATAGAAGAGCCCAAAGATCAGACGAACGAGTCCAACAAGATAATGCAGATGTGCGTATGAGCATGGCACAATTTCGTGAATCACAAAAGACAATTGGATTGAACGGCTTACTTATCGGTATGGATCCAGATTCTAACCTATTCCTGAAGTCAATTCGAACATTTAATTCATGTTTCCAAATGACATCGTTTGGAGCAACAGAAATAGTTAAAAATAATGCTGCAAATGGTCAACAATTCCATTCAACATTCAAAATCAAAGACCAAGGTTATCACAAAGTGGGCTCACTGCTGCCAATGACGAATGAACCACATAAATTTTTACAAATTTACTTTATGGGCGGTGGGGACTCCGAAAGCGCACGTTGCGGCTACAATTACCTCAATTCACCATATGCCAGACGCATCGTCCGTCGGCGAGCTGGATGCTCTATAGACATTTTCACCAAGCTATCTCTTTTTGAAGTGCTGAATCCCTGCCTTAAACAACAGAAACAAATTGAATGATAAAATTGTAGAAATTTGCACAAATCGTATGGAATAATAATTGTGATTGTTAATGAACTGAATATGAAAGTACAAGCAGAAGCTATTGAAGGGTAAAAAGTAACAAATAATAGAGAAAAAACGTGAGAAAGTATGTTAAAGCAAAACAAACAATTAACATAGGGACGGGCTACAGTCCGCTTGGCGAACTTTTGGATATCCTATTCTTATTCCCAGCAGACACCTAGAGAGTCTATATCATAAATTTCAGTTTCCTAGCTCAAACTTTGACTTTCCAATAAAATTGTTTTATTTAATTGTGGGCGTGTCAGTGGGCTGATTTTAGAAATTTTAATTTCAGTTTTCTAGCTAAAAATTCGATTTTTTCGATAAATTTGTTTTTTTTTTTTGAGTTTGTGGGCGTGTCTGTGGGCGGTTTTCAAAAATTCTTAAACTTGATTATTTCGGGGACCTGTATTTTTTTTGCCGACAGACGAACGGACATGATCGACATTAATATAGTAACTTTTACGGTTCTACGGGCAATATTATTCTATGGTTCAAACTTCGCGTCAAAATTAATGTAGGTACCCTTAGAATAGGGTATAAAAACAGTTGATATGTTGACCAAAAGCGCTGCTCAATTGTATTTAGATATCTAATATGTTTGTTTAGAAAACTTCCAAACAAAAATATTTACAAATTACAAACTGACAATCACATTATTGTCATCAACAATGATAAAACACCAGCTGTAGAGCACATGCGTGGATTTCATGCACCTGTTGTTGACGACTTTGCTGGAATCATGGTTGGCGACCGTACAGCGCCGCGACAAAACGTGATTTGAAGAAGAAATAATAATCTTGAGTTCATTGCTGATACACACCGTTCTCCAATATCCGCTAATGTTCTGAAAGGGACAAAACGTCCACAGCGCTCAATTCCTCTTTAAGTCATAGACCACATCCCAACACACTTACAATAAGTAAGTTATTTTTCATTTCCCTACGAAAATATTCACTAGAAATAATTTATATGGCAAAACAACATTTGCCGGGTCAGCTAGTTTATAATATAGACTCTATAGGTGCATACTATACCTATTTTTAAATATTTTTTTAATCCGCCTTCTGACACGCCCACAATTAAATAAAACAATTTTATTGAAAACCCAAAGTTTTATTTACAAAAGCTTCGTTTTTTCGATTAAAACCTTTAAATGTTATATAACAAAATATGTAGATCGTTCGTAACAATTCAGCCATACTTTTGTCGTGCCCACTTATGAGGGATAGGAATAAGAATAGGGTACCTATCCAACAGTTCGGTCAAGCGGACTGTAGCCCGTCCCTATGTTTTTTTTTTAAATTCTGCTACGTAATTTGCTAGTTTTCTTTTTCTTTTTTCAACCTTTTACTAAGATCATATACATATGTATTAAAACTATAATTTATTAAATATGGAAATTATATAATTTATTTAAAAAAAGGTTTTCTAATTAACTTGTCTTAACTAAATATTTTAAATATGCATCCATAAATCGCAGACGGCTTTTAGCCAATGCTTTTCTTTTCCTTCGATTTTTTTTTAATAATTGTAATTATAAGTCTAAATAAAGAAGTTATCTATCTATAGTCAAGGATATCACCAAAACGTTTAATACGAGTAGCATGGTTACCAAACCTCCTGTATAAAATATCGATTATTTAGTGGATGGTTTGACACCTTGCGCCATCCAGACGAGAGTACAATTCGCATATGACATAACCCTTCCATTCTTCCCTGAGAGCATCATTTATCAAGCTCTTACAGGGTTAAATTGTTTAATAAACGATTTCAAAGCTGGCACACTAAGCTTAACATTATTTTCCAACTCATTTAAAGCCCACACTAAGATATGAAAGTGTTAATTTATTTAGCCATATCAGTAGCAACTCCAAAGCGTCCGAACCTCTCACCTACATGGCTATGTAATTGAAATCCATAGGCACAACGCATTTTGTAATAGGTCACGGTAACAGTCGACAGGCGAGTTACAGAAAGAATTACAGGTCCACTGACCCGCGCAAAGTTTCGGCTGAGACACTACAGCCTTCCATCCACTGCGATACTGAGTTTGCTACTTCCATCTGACTAAGTACTCTGGCATCCGCGTTCGCTTGGTATTTCAAACGGTGGTGAAGGGAATCTAATATTTCTCTTTGTTGACTTTGTGGCAGACCCAATGTAGTCGAAGTGTTTCTACTTTTTGTACTTTTCTTTTATAATTTGCTTACGCTGAAGGGGTTTTTTTCTGTTGTTACAGTACCCTTATATTGCTAAGAACGCAGGGTAAGCATTTGTGTTTAACAGCAAGCAGCACCTGGCAATATCGTATTTCATTGCATGCTTTTCGGTGCTACTTACTATTAGAAAGAATAGAGAGATAGGAAAGAAGTGTTTGGGTGCAGTTGTTAGGTTTTTCTCCACGGGTGGTGTCTAAGTAGCTTAGGAAGATTACGATTTCATGTATTCGATATAAAGTAATGGACTTGGCCGGGATTCGAACGCACGACCTTCCATTCAGTAAGCGAATACACTACTACTGCACCGTTGCCACCCGCTTCATCCAGCAATTGGTACAGGTCACATTGTTCGCCGTGGCATCTTTCCCCAAATCACGCTCCTCGAAAAGATGAGGAAATATATGAAATTTTCTATCGAAGAACCCTATTATGAGTTCTTATTTCCTGCTCATCGTCCCGAATTCGGCGCCATAATGCAGAACTGGCAGGATAATGGTTTTGTAGAGCATCCACCTGGTCTCACGGGTTAGAAGCTTTGAACGCAGCTGTAGCTAAGTAGCAACATTTTCTTAGGGTAATTCCTCGTCAGATCTTCTTCAAGGTGACATTTGGGAAGTTGATGTGAACTCGTTAACTGAGGCTTGGTCGGTAAACAAATGATTGTTTGCTATAGTATTAAAGTAAAAAATAAAATAAAATAATAAGATAACCAAAGGGATTTTTTACTTACCTCGTGGCAGACATTTTTAATAATCCACTTTTCACAGCCAAAAATGTTTTTCTCCGTCCAGCTACCGAACTAAGTGGACGATTACGAATTCTTTTCCTTTGCAGATAATGAACTTCTTCGTTTGTAACTCATGTAGCTTTTTATACTCGCTTCAATTATTATATGCCTTTCACTAGTTTATAAGATATTGTATCTTACTGTGTATAGGTAAATCACTAAATAAATAAAAATAAAATAAAATAAATAAATAAATGGGTCACTGTTTACATCGTCTACACTTATGCTTGCAGGGTTTGAGTGGAGTTCGACTAAATTATAGTGAGTGGTGCAAGTTTCCCATATGTTCAAGTCTCCCACTTTCGCCCCTTAACTATCACCGCCAGGCGCCAACAACTTTATTCTTCTTATGCTTTTTATTATTAATGCAACATTTTCTCTACAGGGTGATTGGTAGGTTCTTCACTGGCTTGTCGTGGATTCCCTTTTTGTTGTATGACTCTCTCTACCATATAGCCATTTACCAGCTACTGAAAATGCCACTATTAAATCTCATAATACCTTCGATTCAGTGTCTATATTTTGTTCGCTGATTCCAATGCCTTGCTTACATAACGGGCTCCCGACAAGTGGAAAGTCACTGCAGCTTTCTCGTCTCGAACCTAGGGCTGGGAGTCGAACATCCTCTGCGCTTGAGCATCATTGTCCATTCGCTCGATGTAACGGAGCCAATGTAGTAGACTTATTTTAGCTTTTTGGACAACATCCACTTCTTGGTACAACTACTCATAGAGTTCGCAGCTATATCTTCTCCTCCATTCGCCCTCCTCGCACAAAGGGCCAATTATCCGACGGAGTATTTTTCTTTCGAAAGAACCCAAAATTAGCTTGCCTTTTCTGCTTCAGTACTCGGCACCGTAAAGCAGAATTGGCAGTATCAGTATTTTGTAGAGCTTACATTTGGTCTTGGTTAGGAGTTTCCAACCCATTTGTTTCGTCAAACCGAAGAAACAACGGTTTCGTAGGGTAATTCTCCGTCGGATCTCCACTAACGTGTCATTTGTGGAGTTGATGTTTACTCCGAGGTAGGTGAACTCCCGTATTACATCGGGGTTGTTGCTATCAACAGTAGGTAACGTTTTGTCTTAGCCGGTGTACATTTGTTTTTTTTTTGATTCTTGAAAGCAAGTATTTCGTTTTGTCCGCGTTTACTTCAAGGCCAACCAATTTTGCCTGTTCTTTAATCGCCATAAAAGCCTCTAAGACGGCACGCTGAGATCTACCGATGATGTCGATATCGTCCGCGTATCTCAGTAGTTGGACGGATTTGTTGAAGATAGTGCCTCCCGTATTGACACCTGCCTACGCACTATCTGTTTCAGAAGAAGATTGAAGAAGTCACATGACAGCGCATCTCCATGCCGCAATCCAGTACAGGCTTGAAATAGTTCGGAGGAACTGTTTCCATACTGCACATTGCACCGTGTGTTTTTCAGCGGCACGCGACAAAACTGGATCAGTTATGCCGGGATTCCGAATTCGGCCATCGCCACGTGGAGTCGATGAAATGGTGGTGGGTTTGGACTTGAGATTCATTGGTCTTTTGAAAGATTTGCCTTAGTGTGAAGAGTTTGGTCTATTGCCAATCTGCTGGGCCGGAAGCCACACTGGTGCCGATTAGTGTGCTGCTGAACAGCTTCAGACCTTCGCACAGTACGTTGAATAGGATCTTATATGCGCCATTTAGAAGGGATATGACTCGATAGTTCTTGCAATATATAGATTCGCATTTCTTGTAGATTTTGCTTATGGAGCTGATAGTACAGTCATCCGGCATGCTTTCTTCCACCCATACTTGGTTGATGATTTAGTGCACGCGTCGCGCCCTACCAAAATATATCACCTCCGTATATGAAAAGCTCAGCTGGTAAACCATGTATTTCGCTGCCTATTATTCAATTAACTAGCAAAACCCGGTCAATATTCTTTCGTCCTCACTACACTTGTAAATAATTTTTTTTATACCCTATTCTAAGGGTATATTAATTTTGACGCATAGTTTGTAACATACCTTAATATTGCCCGTAGACCCCTAAAAGTTACTATATTTATGATCGGCATCGATAGTAATGTCGATCTAGCCATGTCCGTTCGTCCGTCCGTCCGTCGGCAAAAATTAGGCCTTTAAACTGGACCTAGAGAGCTGAAATTTTAACCATATACTCTCTAGGGTCCCGAAATAATCAAGTTTACGAATTTTTAAATCCGCCCACAGACACGCCCACAAACTCAAAAAAACAAAATTTTGGAAAAAATCGAATTTTGAGCTAGAAAGCTGAAATTTTTTATATATGATCTATGACTCCTAAAACTGCTCGGGATAAAAAAAATTCAAAATCCGCCCACTGACACGCCCACAAATAAATAAAACATTTTTTTTGAAAATCCAAAGTTTGAGCTAGGGAGCTGAAATTTATAATATATACTCTCTAGGGGCCCTTTATTCTCATGTGTTATTCTTTTTTTAAATCCGCTTACTGACACGCCCACAATTAAATAAAACAATTTTATTGAAACACCCAAGTTTGAGCTAGGGAGCGTTTTTTTTTATAAAATCCTTTAAATGTTATATAACAAAATATGTGGAGCGTTCTTAACAATTCAACCATACATAGACTTTTGTCACGCCCACTTATGAGGGATAGGAATAAGAATAGGGTATCCAACAGTTCGCCCAAGCAGACTGTAGCCCGGCCCTATGTTTTTTTTACTTTTTTAGTTTATTCGTTTTAACTTTTAATCTTTAAATCTAAATTACAAATTTGTGCATGCTTATACCCGCCATGCATTGTAATGCCTGTTTTAATTGTTTCACTGTATATTCTACTCAATCGTATTATAGACTCACGAACACATAGGATTCAAAAACACAAACATTAACGCGCCACCTATTGTACGTTATTGGTACTAGGTCGGAAACGTTCGTGCATTTAACAACTGTAAGTTTCAACTCAATCGAACAAAATCAAAAAATTGTTTTTAATCCACTTTCTGGCACTAAGATCTCTTTGTGCTCAGCTCCTATAAGTGCAGAGTATATCCATATAACGACAACAAGTAGGGACACTCTCTCCCATATGCATTTCCTACTACTACAAAGCAAAATGCAGAAAATAGCCTACAATTTGTGGAAGCAGATCAAAAGGATATGTTTTTTTTTACCTCTGTGGAAAAAGGGTACTTAATATATTTTGCCTGTACCACTACATGCGGCGTGTTTCGTAAGACGAATGATTGTGGGTTTTTTCATAATGCTTTTTAAAAGGCGTATCGACTTGATCCTCGTTGTGTGTATCTTTTCACTTCGTGCAGTGCTTTGCTTTGCTTTTTTTTAAATGGTTTATGGCTGGTTTTTCTGGGTGCCGTGACATAACCCCAAGCGTCATAAGCCCAAATCTCGAAATTTGGCCTTATGTCGCTTTTTGAAAGTGACATAAGGCCAAATTCCAGCATTTGGTATTATGTCACTTTCACAAAGCGTCATAAGGCCAAATCCGGAAAGTGACATAAAGCCAAATTTTCGAAACTGTACCTCGCACCTACTCCAAATCAAACAGTGACCCCAAGCAGATTTCGCAACTAATCCCATAAACAGTGCAATGCATATGGGCGAAAAGTGTCATAAAGCCAAATTGGCCGTAAGACGCATTTCCAATGTGTCATAATACCAAATGCTAAAATTTGGGCTTATGATGCTCGGGGTTATGTCACGGCACCGTTTTTCTGATTATTTTTTTTTATATTATCTACTGATTACACCTAATTATGAACCTCTAAAATTACCCTTCAGTCAAAAATATAAAAATAAATGCTTCTTCTTTGATTTGATTTTGCTAAAAATAATGCAATCCAGTGTTCTTCCTAGACAATAAAAATGATTCGACTCATTATTTGCTAGTTTTTTTTATGGTGGTTGGTCACACTGGTTTTGCAATAAGGTTGCGTCGGCGGTGCTTACGTTTTTTCATAATATTTTCAAAGGCGTATTGACTTGAATTCTTGTCAGTCGTGCAAAACAAGTAAAGAAACCACAATACGGGGTGACGCGTGTTAGTTCTCAGAGCAAAGAAATAAGAGAGAACATGTTTCTTTTTAAAAAAAAAGGTCAACTGTTTTTTAATTTAACCCTCCGTTTAGCGTTGTGGTCTATCAGACCATTTTCAAACTTATTGTCTCGTAACTTTTTTTTCTCTTCATATTTCGGCCCACGGTGCCATGACCAAGCTCGATGTAGTGAGTCGACACCAATATATATTAAAGTACCAAGCTTTATTTTTTTGAAGAAAAAAAGAGTTGAAGTAAAGTTTAAACGTTGTTTAGCGTTGTGGCCAGACCACAAAAATTAAAACAGCTGTTTTTTGAATTGTGATACATTTTGCGCTTTTGCAACAGTGGTTGAGGGGTTCCCCGGTTTGGTTGAATCGTAGACTGGTTTAGGACGACACTACACGCAGAGCAGTTATGATCTCGTTTTTGATGTATAAAGATCTGCATTGGTTTGTTTAAAGTTTTTTTTTGAGTTTTTTACTCGTCAAGTGTTTGTATAATTTTGAAAATGAATCCGAAAGAAAGTGAAATCGATATGTTGCTGAAAGAGGGTCACAGAAACACTCGTTTTGGCAATCTTACTGGTAATCAACAAGAGGGATATAATGCAAGACTAGCCGCTATTCTTACTATGGAGAATTGCGAAGATGCAGGAACCATTTGGAACAGGAGAATATGAGATTGACCCTGACTTTCTGCCAAGTGTTGTAGGTGAGGATGCTTCAGATGCTGAACAACATGCTGAGCTTGAAGTTCATGTGGAGGAAGAAAACGAGGATTAAGTTGAAGAATTTCGTATTGCAATCGTTCCAGAAGGGGAACAATCGACTTAGGCAGCTGTACCCTCTGCTGCAGTTGCCGAATACTTTCATTCCAAGGACGGTAAAGTTTGGCTAACCACACCACCGGTGACAAATGGACGTGCTAGAGCTTATAATCGTACGGAAATCGCTAACCATGGCCCAAGAGAATCTATGTTTCCGAATCCTGCTTCCAAAAAAAAAAAAAAATTTTAAATTTCAAATTAAAAAAAATTTGTTGGTTCTTGTTGTCTTTTCAATAAAGGTAATCTGCACATACATACACCTATTATAACATATGCTCTATTGCCTATATAAAGGAATAGGCCATATCGCATTTTCATGGCACCACAACTGCAAAATGAATATTATGTTGTATGTCAGACCACAAAGTATAACTTACCGCCTTTTGGCTCACCTATAAACGGAGGGTTACAAATATTGTAATATACACTCCTCGCCACTTGAATAGGATACCTCTTACGTCTGTTTTCTATCCTTCATTGCTCCCAAACCAAGCATCCTATACCCTATCCAACAAAAATTGTCCGTACAGGCCTTATGAATGAGCTTTTTTCTACCAGTGGTGCCTGTAGATACTCTCACGGCACTCAAACTCAAGAATTGTCACTGAAATAAAAACCAAACCACTGTCATAACAAGGAATTGTTGTTGTAATTTTCATAAAATTCGCATACAACCCACCACAACCAGTCTCCCACAGAGCCGAATGGCAATGAGCATGATCGTCTCGTGTTCGCTTGGTATTATCATCCACCAAAATAAGCAGTGTGTGTGACTGAAGCCCATCAGAAGGGTATTACCATCTCTACAATGAAGCATATCATTAAGGGTTTTTCTATGGATTTTGTCAAAGAACTTTCGGCCTTGGTGCTTTTGAGAACGAATTATTACGTGGGGTGTTGCCATTCGGTTTTAATTTGATTGCATTTGTATTGTACAGCTGCACAAGTGCATTTGTTCCCCATCTGTTTAGGTATATGACATTGCGTGGTGGTTATATAATGTTTTATTCTAATTGCCTGATTGTGTCTACCTTTCACAATATACATATAGCGGAATGGACTGGGAAATGTTATTAGAAAATCTTGCTGATTGAGTTTATGTCGCAAACTGTTTAATTAAAAAAAAACATAAATACATCCTTTCATCTCATTATGTACCTGTTTATATGATGTCTTTATTTTTCCAGTGAATGACGCCTGTTTTGCCAATGAATACGGGAATTCCCAAAAGGAAGATCTCAAGTTAGGTAGGGATGCAATCATACAATGGGTTGCTTGAAATCGTTAAACGTTATAAAGCCAAGTATGAAACATACGTCGTGGATGAAATGGCTCAAAATGCGGGACATAAAGTTCTTCGCTTGCCGCCTTATCACTGCGACCTTAATCTAATAGAATTGGTTTGGGCTCAAGTGAAAGGGTTTGTAGCAAGCCAAAACAAGTCATTTAAAATGACTGAAATAAGAGACTTACTAACGACAGCACTTACAAGAGATGACAAGGAAAATGGCATCGATGTGTCCAACACGTTGAAGGTTATTGAGACAAATATGTGGGAAATTGACGTTTTTGAAGAGGAAGCAGTTGAAAGGTTAATAACAGACCTAAATAACGAGAGCAGTAGCAGTAATTACTCATTGGATTAGTTGAGTAGTGATATTAGAAATTAGTATTTTATGTTTTACAATATTTATAATGAATAAATTGGATTACAGTGACATATTTTTTTTTTGTGTTACGAAATTTATATATTTTGTTGGTCTACTGGAGATACCCTTAAAAAAACGCGCCTATTATTATCTTACCAGAAAAGGAAAAATATAAACGGAATTTATTTCGTTCCGCAATATTTTTATTTTAAATTGGAAGATGGTAACCCTAATAGAATTGCTCTCTGAGTTATGGCGAATTATCATACACACTACGGCAACCCTGTGAGAGCTTTAAAGAGGGACCGATTTATGTAAGTCATTGCAACCAGACTGAGAGACAAACATCCTATCTTCCCTGTACTGACAATTTTTGTTGGATAGAGTATAGAGACCTAATTTTTTTTCTAAATTAAAGTCTATTTAATTGCTGTAATTTGATCAAATTGAAGATTTAATGCTAAAGCTTTAATTTTTAACAAAATATTACCAACCGAAAACCGGCAAAATGTGGGGTCACAATTTGCGCCACTTGAATAGGACACTTTAATAAATTTTTTTTAGAGATTTCTGATTCTTTTACAAAAATAACTTAAATTTAAGATAATTGGAGTATTTTGCATTCAAATTTTTTTTTTTATAATGTGTTGAGCCACCTTGCTGTTTCAAAACCTCACACATCCGGTTTGGAAGGGATGTATACAAATTAGCCAAATAATTCAGTGAAATCGAGCTCCAAGCTAATTCGATGACTTGCGTTAGTTCGGGTATACTCGAATATTGTTATCCTGATCCGTATACTTGACGTGTCAACCATCCCCAAACATTTTCAATGATATTTAAATCCGGAGAATAAGGCGGCCAACTTAGTAGCTCCAAATTTAGGGTCTGTATATAGGTTTTAACTACCCGATCTGTATGTATTGGCGCATTATCATGTTGATAAATCCACGCCAGAGGTCCGAAAAGGGTATGAAAGTATGGAAAGGCCTTTTTCAATATGCCATTAGCCGTGTTTCGGTGCTAGTATATACCCAGCTCAGCATAATTTTACAAATAAAACGCCTAGGTCGTATTCTATATTAACTTTTAATTTTTAAGGATGTGATAGCAGTGTTTGTACTTTAAAAGAGTGCGATTTGGATTATTATTAAAGCAAGGATGTGAATCCAAACGCATTTTTTGAAAGATTTTTGAACATCATAAAATCTGTTGTGTTTGACAGCAAGGAAAAGAACGGATGCTTATTTTTGCCAATTTTTTATTTTTTTAATTTTCTTTGAAATGAGGATTTTTTTGTTTAATCGACAAACACATCCACTATCTCTGCATAACAATCGGAATATTTTTGCTCCCAACTTATTTTACCGCCATCTAGTCGCTTCATGGCATCAACACTCTATGTTCACTTCGTCTCAGTCCTGGACTGCTGGCCTCTTTATCTTCAGCATTCCTTTTTGTTATTGTTTACGTGTAAAATTATGCTGAGCTGGGTATACACTTAGCACCGAAACACGGCTATTGTAAAACAACGCATTCATTGTGGTTGCCATAAATTGTAGTTGGCAGGTTCCATAATAGGAAATGGCCCCCACACCATCACACGTCCAACTCTGCTATGCAGCCGGTCCAAATAATGTGTTTCTTTGCGGAGGTCATGAAAATAGTAGCTATAGTCATCGGGGCCTTCCAAATTAATTTTTTTTTTCATCGGAGAAGACTACTCTATGCCACTCCGAAGTCCAGGTCACATGTGTGCGACAAAACTGAGGCGTTGCTCATTTCGAACCGGATTGAGATGTGGCTTCTTCTGGATTTTCAGTCTTTTTAGATGTTTAGCTTTCGAAATAACACGACGCATAATTGTGAGACTTGCCTTGACACCGCATTTATCCCTGATTTTTGCCAAAGAGTCGCGAGAATTTGACACTTTTCCTAAAATAAGTCGCCTTTCCGCATTAGTAAGCACGCTGTGTGTCCGGCCTTTCATGTTTTTTCCATATTCATAGTCATTTCTTAAAAATGTGGATATAACGTGTCGGCTCCTCTCGATTTTTTTAAAGCTATTTTGACAATAGATAAGCCAGCGTCCTTGTAAGCTTTGATTTGTCCTTTTTCCGCCTCGGTTAATGCTTTTCCTCGACCCATTTTAGGTTTTTTTTAAATTGAATAGTCCAAATTAACAGAAAAAATCTATCAACGAAGAATATGAGTCCGTGTGCCAAAGATAACGATCTAACTAAATGTATGTCATATTCGAGTGGCGGAAATTTTCGAACCCGCATTTTGGCGGTTTTTGGTTGATAATATTTTGTTAAAACTTAAAACTTTAGCATTGAATCTTCCTTTTGATCAAATAACAGCAATTAAATTAAGTTTAATTTCCAAAAAAATTAGGTCTCTAGCAGTGGCGACGCCTCATATTGTTCAAGTCGCTCATGAACGACTAACATTCACAAGAAGTTATCTCAATTTTAGCGTTCTCTAAACTATATACAACATATTTATACTCTTCTTCCCATTCCTGTAATTTTTCATATTCCAACTCGTGCATTTCATTTTTGAACATTTCCACACAGAAGTGAACCACCTGCCAACCAACCGTAACTTTTTTCCAACTCCTCTTTCCAACTCGTTCAAACGATTCGACAACGAAATGATACCATTGAAAGTATAGGCACAAAGAAAAAAAGAATTTCACGTGTTGTATGGACGATTTCGTTCAAGCCGCTTTTGAACGAGGCGAGCTTGGTATGATGTGTGAAACGAATACAGAAACAAGACAAAACATAGATCGAGCGCTGTAACAACTATTTTGTTTTAAACCATCTGATCTTGTGTATGCATCAATCTATCCAACTCGTGTAAACGATTCTGCAACGAAATGATACAATCGAAAGTCAGGAACGCAGAAGCAAAAAAAAAATGCTGTTTTGTATCGACCATTTCGTTCAAATTCCTTTTGAACGAGAACGAGTTTTTTTTTGCGCTGGAAGTTTGTCGCGTGCAGAGTATACGAGTATCAATATAATGAGTAGGGCTATACTTTATCCAACAAAAATTGTCAGTACAAGCAAGATGGGATGTTTGTCTCTCAGTCTGGTTGCAATGTCTTACATAAATCGGTCCCTCTTCAAAGCTCTCACAGGGTAGCCGTAGTGTGTATGATAATTCGCCATAACTCAGAGAGCAATTCTATTAGGGTTACCATCTTCCAATTTAAAATAAAAATATTGCGAAAAAAAATAAATTCCGTTTATCTTTTTCCTTTTCTGGTAAGATAATAATAGGCGCGTTTTTTAAGGGTATCTCTAGTAGACCAACAAAATATATAAATTTCGTAACACAAAAAAAATCAAAACGAAAAATATATCACTGTAATCCAATTTATTCATTATAAATATTGTAAAACATGAAATACTAATTTCTAATATCACTACTCAACTAATCCGATGAGTAATTACTGCTACTGCTCTCGTTATTTAGGTCTATTATTAACCTTTCAACTGCTTCCTCGGCAAAAACGTCAATTTCCCTCATATTTGGCTCAACAACCTATTCAACGTGTTAAAAACATCGATGCCATTTTTCCTTGTCAACCCTTGTAAGTGCTGTCGTTAGTAAGACTCTTATTTCAGCCATTTTAAATGACTTATTTTGGCTTGCTACAAACCCATTCACTTGAGCCCAAACTAATTCTATTGGATTAAGGTCACAGTGATAAGGCGGCAAGCGAAGCACTTTATGTCCCGCATTTTGAGCCATTTCATCCACGACGTATGTTTCATACTTGCCTTTGTAACGTTTAACGATTTCAAGCAACTCTGCCTTAACCATATCATCCTCGAAACTTATCGCATTAGACCTCAATCACTTTTTTATTTCATATTTTCTCGTGGAAGTGGATGGTGCTTTATTTTGTTTTCTGAAATGATAGGAAGCATTGTCCAAAACTATGACGGAGTTGGGTTCCAGGCGTATTAAAATATCTTTAAACCATTTCTCGTACGCATCAGCGTTCTTGTCCTCGTGGTAGTCTCCGTTTTTCCCGAAATGAAGCATAAAAGTCCTCCATCGACGAAACCTGTAGAACTTCCAATATGGGTTATAATTAATCTCTTTCTTTTCCAGATGGTGATCGCAGTCCTGTTGACAATCCTTCATTAAACGCCTGTCGTGGTGTTATAATAGTTGGGTCTATCCAAATTTTTCCTCGAGTGTGGCCATCGTTGAGCCAGGTCTCATCAGTAAAATACATTTTTCTTTTCTCTTCTCTATTTTTTTTTTACTTCGCGTAAATATCTTCGTCTCCAAGAAATAATGTCAATTCTTTCCAACAGCAGATTCTTTCGCTGACGTTTGACGAATTTAAGTCCGAGATCTTTTTGTAATATTGTATGCAAAGTTGATCTGCTTATTTTTGTTATATTTGCATTTGTTTGTACTTCTGTAAAATTAAATAAGAACTACATGTGTCTTACGCTAAGATATTTTTGCTTGTTCTTCGCGTAAAACCGCAAAGTTATTTAATTTAACAGACAATCTTGATTGAGGTTTCCTTTCTTAACCTTTCCTTTGACAACTTCATCCATTGAAAGATCATTTTCAAATAAAATTGAATGTAAAAAACATTTTGTTCTTTTAGCCTGAAAAGTTGGTATTGTTAAATAAGCTTGCTTAAAACGATGTAAACATTATTTTTTTATTTAATTTTAAAGTTTCTTTTTACTGGTAAACATGATCTTAACAGCTATATGAATTAAAACTTCACTGAACGACTACACATTTTTGGCACGCGTCGCTACTGATCTCTAGCATGCTTGGTTTGGGAACTTTTTTAAATCCGCCTACTGACACGCCCACAATTAAATAAAACAATTTTATTGAAAAACCAAAGTTTGAGCTAGGGAGCGTTTTTATTTACAAAAGCTTAGTTTTTTCGATAAAATCCTTTAAATTTTTGTCACGCCCACTTATGAGATATAGGAATAAGAATAGGGTATCCAACAGTTCGCCCAAGCGGACTGTAGCCCGCCCCTATGTTTTAAAGCTATTTTGGCAATAGATAAGCCAGAGTCCTTGTAAGCTTTGATTTGTCCTTTTTCCGCCTCGGTTAATGCTTTTCCTCGACCCATTTTAGGTTTTTTTAAATTGAATAGTCCAAATTAATAGAAAAAATCTATCAACGAAGAATATGAGTCCGTGTGCCAAAGATAACGATCTAACTAAATGTATGTCATATTCGAGTGGCGGAAATTTTCGAACCCGCATTTTGGCGGTTTTTGGTTGATAATATTTTGTTAAAACTTAAAACTTTAGCATTGAATCTTCCTTTTGATCAAATAACAGCAATTAAATTAAGTTTAATTTCCAAAAAAATTAGGTCTCTAGTAGTGGCGACGCCTCATATTGTTCAAGTCGCTCATGAACGACTAACATTCACAAGAAGTTATCTCAATTTTAGCGTTCTCTAAACTATATACAACATATTTATACTCTTCTTCCCATTCCTGTAATTTTTCATATTCCAACTCGTGCATTTCCTTTTTGAACATTTCCACACAGAAGTGAACCACCTGCCAACCAACCGTAACTTTTTTCCAACTACTCTCTCCAACTCGTTCAAACGATTCGACAACGAAATGATACCATTGAAAGTATAGGCACAAAGAAAAAAAGAATTTCACGTGTTGTATGGACGATTTCGTTCAAGCCGCTTTTGAACGAGGCGAGCTTGGTATGATGTGTGAAACGAATACAGAAACAAGACAAAACATAGATCGAGCGCTGTAACAACTATTTTGTTTTAAACCATCTGATCTTGTGTATGCATCAATCTATCCAACTCGTGTAAACGATTCTGCAACGAAATGATACAATCGAAAGTCAGGAACGCAGAAGCAAAAAAAAAATGCTGTTTTGTATCGACCATTTCGTTCAAATTCCTTTTGAACGAGAACGAGTTTTTTTTTGCGCTGGAAGTTTGTCGCGTGCAGAGTATACGAGTATCAATATAATGAGTAGGGCTATACTTTATCCAACAAAAATTGTCAGTACAAGCAAGATGGGATGTTTGTCTCTCAGTCTGGTTGCAATGACTTACATAAATCGGTCCCTCTTCAAAGCTCTCACAGGGTAGCCGTAGTGTGTATGATAATTCGCCATAACTCAGAGAGCAATTCTATTAGGGTTACCATCTTCCAATTTAAAATAAAAATATTGCGAAAAAAAATAAATTCCGTTTATCTTTTTCCTTTTCTGGTAAGATAATAATAGGTGCGTTTTTTAAGGGTATCTCTAGTAGACCAACAAAATATATAAATTTCGTAACACAAAAAAAATCAAAACGAAAAATATATCACTGTAATCCAATTTATTCATTATAAATATTGTAAAACATGAAATACTAATTTCTAATATCACTACTCAACTAATCCGATGAGTAATTACTGCTACTGCTCTCGTTATTTAGGTCTATTATTAACCTTTCAACTGCTTCCTCGGCAAAAACGTCAATTTCCCTCATATTTGGCTCAACAACCTATTCAACGTGTTAAAAACATCGATGCCATTTTTCCTTGTCAACCCTTGTAAGTGCTGTCGTTAGTAAGACTCTTATTTCAGCCATTTTAAATGACTTATTTTGGCTTGCTACAAACCCATTCACTTGAGCCCAAACTAATTCTATTGGATTAAGGTCACAGTGATAAGGCGGCAAGCGAAGCACTTTATGTCCCGCATTTTGAGCCATTGCATCCACGACGTATGTTTCATACTTGCCTTTGTAACGTTTAACGATTTCAAGCAACTCTGCCTTAACCATATCATCCTCGAAACTTATCGCATTAGACCTCAATCACTTTTTTATTTCATATTTTCTCGTGGAAGTGGATGGTGCTTTATTTTGTTTTCTGAAATGATAGGAAGCATTGTCCAAAACTATGACGGAGTTGGGTTCCAGGCGTATTAAAATACCTTTAAACCATTTCTCGTACGCATCAGCGTTCTTGTCCTCGTGGTAGTCTCCGTTTTTCCCGAAATGAAGCATAAAAGTCCTCCATCGACGAAACCTGTAGAACTTCCAATATGGGTTATAATTAATCTCTTTCTTTTCCAGATGGTGATCGCAGTCCTGTTGACAATCCTTCATTAAACGCCTGTCGTGGTGTTATAATAGTTGGGTCTATCCAAATTTTTCCTCGAGTGTGGCCATCGTTGAGCCAGGTCTCATCAGTAAAATACATTTTTCTTTTCTCTTCTCTATTTTTTTTTTACTTCGCGTAAATATCTTCGTCTCCAAGAAATAATGTCAATTCTTTCCAACAGCAGATTCTTTCGCTGACGTTTGACGAATTTAAGTCCGAGATCTTTTTGTAATATTGTATGCAAAGTTGATCTGCTTATTTTTGTTATATTTGCATTTTTTTGTACTTCTGTAAAATTAAATAAGAACTACATGTGTCTTACGCTAAGATATTTTTGCTTGTTCTTCGCGTAAAACCGCAAAGTTATTTAATTTAACAGACAATCTTGATTGAGGTTTCCTTTCTTAACCTTTCCTTTGACAACTTCATCCATTGAAAGATCATTTTCAAATAAAATTGAATGTAAAAAACATTTTGTTCTTTTAGCCTGAAAAGTTGGTATTGTTAAATAAGCTTGCTTAAAACGATGTAAACATTATTTTTTTATTTAATTTTAAAGTTTCTTTTTACTGGTAAACATGATCTTAACAGCTATATGAATTAAAACTTCACTGAACGACTACACATTTTTGGCACGCGTCGCTACTGATCTCTAGCATGCTTGGTTTGGGAACAATGAACTTAAAAGATCCGATTTTTAAAAGGATGGTAGCAGAATATAAATGCTCTCATTGGCATTTGAAGTGATTTGAAGCCATTCAATTGCTAAGAATCTTCTAGTGACATTAACAATACTTTTGTTAACTGATAATTGTAAATTTATGCTAACGTCAATTCATGGGAGACCGCATTTAGCCAACGTTTATTTTCTTGAAAACTTGAAATTGTAAATTTGTATTGAATAATGAACTATTATCTATTTTATCGATTTATGAACAGAATTTTCATTCAAAAACCAAGAAAATAAGCAACGTGAGGGATACGATATGGGGTCCCGAAAAATTCGGCACCTGTAAATAGGTTTTGCATCATCCTCACGTTTTGCCGAAGCAAAATACTCACTTTAGGTTTTGAAAATCAGAAAATCGTTCTTTTTCTTGTTCTTCCTTTAATAGCACTGAGGCTATGATCAGGATTAAATGGATCATAGCCCTCCCACTAAACTGGCGTACTGGTCCGCCTATGGGATTCGCGGGTTATTATCGTTACAATATCACACAAATTCACAGATAATGTCCTTCTCCTCAAGTCATTCAATGAACGATTGATGTTGCAATGTAAAACAAACTCTGTATTTTTACAAACAATTCTATGGCACCTCCTTTTGGCACTGAATCGAAGTTAGTCCAGTTAAATAAACATTCAGCGCGCCAGGAGTGCAAATAAATCAATCAAACACCTCGCCCTTTATCTGCTTAACATTTCAACTTCTTTTTCCGAATCACTCGCCGAATCCAGTTTGAAATAATACCTACATGTTGTACCTGTTCGATTACATTATATTATACAAAGCAAATCGCAGGTAAATTTAACGGAAAATGACTGCTTTCCATAGAAGTACAGCAAAGCGTATACAACAAAATTGCATTCCGCGCCCAAAATCATCAATGACATTAACCACCGATTATTTCTTATGCCACGATGCCCACACAATCTCTCCACGCATTACAATAATTATGGAAGTGGAGAGACATCATCGTGGTGTCCTTGCAAGTGCGCAATCGCCTGAATTTCTCATGCACCCCAAAAAAGACTGGCGCCCAACGCAAAAGCTTAGCTATAAACAAAAGTCAAATCCAATTGATAACCTCACCAGGATGAGAACGAAAGTTTTCTTTCCTTCCCGGAAAAAAGGACTCCCGTATCCTTGCCGAACCCATTACACCGTCAGTTTTCATTTAAGCGTAGACTCGAACGCGGATGCCGCAGTAAGCCAAATGAAACTTGAATTTCGTGAGTGTTAAATGTGAATGGTGTTTTAGTAAAAAAAAATACAAAATCAACAGGACATGCCCTAAATTGATTAAACAAGTTTGCATATGACAATGACACAATAGATGAAAATTTGTTTGAACATCTGAGCTTTTCATGCGCGTCCTCTCAATTAAGTGAACTTGATCTATTTTTTTACGCAAAACGATGACGAATCTACAATCTTTTATTGACGCGGATGAACATTTTGCAACAAAAGGATTAAAAGTCAGCAACGATTTGGTGTAGTGTAAGCAAAAAAAGTGAATTTCCTGTATGCCTACGTAACTGATATCCTTGTAAACAAGTTACAAAGGCTACCAATATCACAAACGAACGTCGAAAAAGTGGAAAAGCTTTCTCGTGTTGAATTCCTTTTTACTTTGACAGTTTTTCCTATTCTTTTTCGTCTAACCACCTCGACCCGCGACAACTGTCCTTGTTCGATTCCTCTTTTGTTCTCATATTCGGACTTGAGTTGAAATTCCTCGTCTCTCTTTGGACAGATTCAACAGTTTGCTTTAAGTGCTTTGTAGTCGTGGTAGTATGTAGTTCACGCGATGAAGTGATGCCTTTATTCGATTTTTCGCAGCAATTGTTCCGGTGTCAAGCGACGAAAAACAAAACGAATTCTACACGCCCCGAAGTATAAAAAAGTGAAAACCTGGGTGGATATTCCAGAAGTTTGGTGTTCTCTTTTGTTCATTCTTTCTTTTCCGTGTCGTGTTTCTTGCGCTGATATTCTGTTATTCTTGTTTGTGATACGAAAAAAAAGAGAAACGTGTGTGACATTCACCTGTTTGGTGTGACGAAAAAAGGAAAATACTCAAGTGTGCCCAGTGAGAGTGATTACATGTGCGTATGTGTTCGCGTAAGAACGAAGTAGAAGTGAATTAATCCCGAACTCAATCCTCATGGCCATACATCAATTAATTTGTAAGGATAATTAATTTATTTGTAGGTATATGATTTATTTCTGAGATAACAAAAAAACACCACAGATACTATCGGATTGTCATTTTACTTTCGCTAAAAACAATGCCAATTTCATTGCGTGCTAATATTGGAACCTTATCCGCGATGCCTGACCATAGTAAATTCCTGGGGTTGATGAGATATTGTGTTTGAATTCAGCACGACAGGAAATAGATTAATGAATGATTAGCAAGAATATGTAAATTAGCACTTCATTTCGTTGGTCGATGGTTTTATTGTCCAGGATGTAAATACATGCACAACCATATCTACTATTTCCTCTTCTTTTGTTTGAGCTGAACGTGGTCAACTGGAAGTAAACTTTTCTTTACAAAGTTTTTTGGTCAAAAATTTGCACTGTTAACCACTTCGTATGCATTCTTTTATGACATATCATTGAAAAATTGCGTTTTAAAGAATATTATTTGACTACTCAATCATGCATATTACCTGTCATTTAAATAATATTTACATTTTAAAAATAAGGGTAAGGGTAAGAAATTATAATTGTGACAATGGTGCAGTAGTAGTGTATTCGCTTACGGAATTCGAATCCCGGCCAAGTCCATTACTTTATAACGAATACATGAAATCGAAATCTCCCTAAGTAACTTAGACACCACCCGTGGAGAAAAACCCTACAACTGCACCCAAACACTTCTTTCCTATCTCTCTATTCTTTCTAATACCAAGTAGCTTACACTGTGTTCTAAGCATTATAAGGGTACTGTTACAACAGAAAAAAAAATCCCTTTAGCGTAAGCAAATTATAAAAAAAAAAAAAAAAAAAAAATTGTGACTGTCCGTCAGGGATCATTTACATCAGCAGATCGGGTCCATTGTGCGAATTTGCGGAAAACTTATTTCCGGCACCCAAGAAACCGCTAGATGTAGCAGTAGCTTCTCTAAGGCCATCCAGATTTATGTATGAATCTAAGGAGGTTTTTAAGCTCTGTTTTGTCCAGATCCTGCAGTTTATCAAAGAGGCAACCATCCAAAATCTTCATTCTAGTGTTCATTAAGTTGTGACATTCGCATAGTAGATGACTCTATTTTCGTCAATACACCTCCTGCCGTAGTCATTGTGCAGTATGCGCAGCAGTTCATCTTGTAAGCAAACTGCACATTGTCCTGTGACGACCCCCGTCATGACGCGAATGTCATTACGGTAAAATCCAATCATGCATTTAGATCGCTTTTTGTTAAAATATTAATAAATAAATTTGGAGCCTTAAACTAAGTAGCTAACAGCATTTTTCATGAAAATCAAATAAACAAAAATTAATTTCCCTTGTTGTGTCATCGAACATTTCAGCTTACATTTAGTCGAAAAAGGAATGCTTTAGCCCTGATGTATTGGCGTCAGCGCAGGATTTATTCCGAAGCAATCGGAATATCCTGCTTAATTATATTACCCGAGCTCCGAAGCGTTTTTCCAGCTGAGGTTCTGGCTGTTAATCAGGTCGCAATGACGGCAATACCACAGACTGGTATCACCTTCTTCATTGATAGCCCAGCGGCAATAAAAGCGATTTCAGCAATTGAAATCGGCACTGTCGCTAAGGGTTCTTGGCGCGCAGCCCATTGTAAGACTCTGTTCGGTTAACGGACGCAATGGTGTCCCAGTAATGATGAGGTGGCAAGAAAGTGGTCATCCCTTGAATGAGAACAGGCAGACACTACAGTCAATCTTGGTCTGGAGCAGATAGTGTGCAGATGGGACAGGTGTTGATATGGAAGTTACTATCTTCAACAGAGCCATCCAACTACTGGGATATGCGAACGATACCAACATCATCGGCCGATCTCAGCGTGCCGTGTTTCATGGCGATTGAAGAACAGACAAAATTGGTTGGCTTGAACGATGTAGACAATTCCATAAGTGCGTCATATTGTAAGCTCCTTAAGCTTATCATTGGTTATTTATAGGTTGTGCAGTATGGATACCATAACCCTTAGGGTATTTCAATGGTCAACATTGACTTAAGTGTGACGGGCACAAGCATCTCATGTACCGTCAACTTAATGTTTTCTCTCAGAAAAAGCAAATTATGTATTACTTCAGATGAGTGTTTCTTGTAATATTTTGTTATTATAAATAGCATTTTCCTGGGAAGATGTATGTTGGAACAGTAGATTGCTTTCTTCCTTTGTCGAAGGCTGGGGACCTCAGCGTTTTAGATTTTACATACCAAGCAGCATTATGGGAACAGAATTGTAGAAACAGATAAATGTTGTTTTCTTATGTCATAAGTTGTTCCTAACATCCGAAAAGCTCAGAGTCAATTATTGCACATCGATTAAGGAAACTGCTGAAAAACTCTCCTCTTAGAAAAATTAAAATCCAACCATCATTGAGACTCCTTACCATTAGGATGAATTTAGTTCGGCTAGTGCTTTGGTTACGAAAAGTATAGCTAAAACAACTGTTTTGCAACTATTTATAACCAATTTAAATCAGTGCCTACATTTTTGTCCTCAAAGTATTTCGCTTGCTCTTATAATGCTCCGAACATGACAACGGCATTTAAAGATTCCTTTAACGAGGTGCAACATAACTTTCTTTTTTAAAACCGCAATAGTACATTTATACAGTTTTGTTTTACACTTTTTGAAAATCATGTCAGGCAGATGACGGTTGGATTCGTTTCGTTTCACATGCCATAAACTATCGCAATATGTTCATTGATTGACACGAGTTTATTAAAAGTTCTGAAGTCTGATCGAATTGTTGTTTCTACCATAAATTTGACAAAGGGTTTTCCTTCCTTTTTTGTTTTAGCTAAACTAAAAGCCTTTAATATAATATTGTCCCTTTCACTAAGTCACTCTTTAACTAATCCAACAGTCCTAGTTATTTAATGAGTATAACTCTCTTAAATACGATAAACACTAATTGTCTAATCGGCAGTCGACGTTTCCTTTTTGCCATGCCATATAAACTTTATTGTAAGCCATTGTATTTTTTTTTTTGAGAAATTTAAATACAGATAATCTATTATCTATCTATCTATCTATATCAGGAGGAGAGTTTCATCGTGCACAGATACATCATTTCCTTAAAATCAAATTATTCACAATGAGGCATGGACTTATGCCGCTGCGCCGCATTTTTCACCTAGAACCCAAAAACGCCTTTGTAATTAGTTTATGATGTGGACTCCCTACTGATCGGCCATTGATTGATACATGTGATTCGGAAGAAAGTTGTAAGGCTTGTACTGGAACGTTGATTGATACCTACTGCCTTTTTGACAGGGTTCATGTTCTTTGAACTTGACGGTACCAACACTGGAGCCACTCGAATATGTTACTGGATGTTTTTAGATCTGATTGCGATATTTTTGACTGTTCGTCCGAGCAACCGCAGGCCCGTACCTCATGCAAGACAAGCGGCGTTACAGGAGATATAGGACAGGTAGACTCTGTTTCTCATGCAGAAGATGCAATCTCTTGATAATGCCCTGAGATAGCTCATTTCTGTCTATACCGCAGTATCTTGGTACCCAACATAGCCCCACTTGGTGCTGCTCGTCTTAAAAAGTGTGCGTTAGCCGATTGCTTATATGTATTTCTGAGTTGATGTTTGATGATTCCAGTGCCATTAATACGGCCGGTCTATCGATAGCGGTATACTTTCCAAATGTCAAAAAAAATAAAATTGATAGTAGGCATTAGCCTAAAACCTAGCTTCTGCAAACCATTTGCTGTGGGAAGTGGAACGGACCTACAATAATTAGCCGAATCCGAACCGCAAATTATCGAAGCTCCTGATGACAATTGATACTCTTGGATGTTTGTCGAAGATTCGCAAGAGGTAGGGAAGGGGAAAAAACTCTAGATGTTACTTTTTTTATAATTTGCTTACGCTAAAGGGATTTTTTTTTTCTTTTTTCTGTTGTTACAGTACCCTGTAAGCTACACAGTGTAAGCTACTTGGTATTAGAAAGAATAGAGAGATAGGAAAGAAGTGTTTGGGTGCAGTTGTAGGGTTTTTCTCCACGGGTGGTGTCTAAGTTACTTAGGGAGATTACGATTTCATGTATTCGGTATAAAGTAATGGACTTGGAAGGGATTCGAACGCACGACCTTCCATTCCGTAAGCGAATACACTACTACTGCACCATTGCCACCCGTTAGCCATAAACCTTTATATCTGGGTCTTCTGAGAATATACCACTACTGTGTTACACACGATAACACAAAGCGATATTAGAACGAAACAACTGCCTTTTATCGCTTTCTAGATTGTCATAAGGTCAAACTTCAATATTTGGTCTTAAGCGGCGCCTAGACGCTCAATATTATTGTGAAATATTGTACAATATTATTAGCTGGGCGTCCCAGACTGTGCAATATTTTTCCCAATAATTTAGTGACCGCTGATATTTGTGTAGACAACATGTTTGTTGTGGACCCATTGCACTTGCTGTTTGCTTAAGAAGGAAAGAAAGGACAAAGCGCAGATGGATGAAAGAGTGGTACAAAAAAAGAAATGTGTTTACTTATGAAAATTTACAAAATGAGCTAGTTGTGAGTGAAATGAACGATTTTCGAAATTTTCTGCGACTAGACGGTACATTATTTAATGAACTATTCTTGCTCTCCTCTTTCATCTGATATTAGGATACTGCTTTGCAACGTGCATGGTTCCTCTTGGTTTCTGAGAAACTGCATCGCTTCAAAGTACCAATACGTTGGTTCCACTACGTCGTCTACAACTGCACCACTCTTTTCAGAGTCAGAAATTCTTGTTCTGAATTGAGTTTCTGAATAAATTGCTGTTTATCAGCTTCGGGATATCATTCTCTGTATTTGGAAAGCATTTTTTCATATTGTTAATTTTTTTTATTTCGGTTACTGTAGTCCTTTCTCCTTACATTCCACGAAGCCGGTAAGGTTTCATACACTTCGATGCACTCCAAAATAAGTTTTCTGTTATCCTCTGTTGATTTTACAGACATTTTCACTAAATCACTCGCGGAGATGTTTACTGATCGACATTTGAAACATAAATGAACAAAAATTGTGCAATTATTGCCCACAGACGATAAAATTTTTCTATATTGCGCAATAAATATCAAAAGCATTTAATTTTCTACAATATATTGCACAACCTTGTAATATTATCTACAGACGAACAATAATATTGTGAAATATTAAATATTGCACAGTAATATTGAGCGTCTAGGGCCGCTTAACGAGCATGTTTTGGCAACGTTGGGAACCACCCAGCGATTGTCTAGCTCTTGATCGTACAGTAAAGTCGCCGCGCCGTCTTCCGTTGAGTACCTTTAACACTGGCGATTGCCAGGTTCCATTCGAGAAATGTTTGCAAAAATATTGTTTTCCCTTTCTCATTTTATTTACCAGTTAAACTTAGCAAAATTTTGGTAAACGCGGGAAAACGTGTTACAGCATTTGGTCTACATCCGACCATCCAAAAGATGTTACCACCTTCTTCTTGTACCTGTATCGTCGAAAATTCTACGCAAAAACATTACTAATGTTGTAAATGCATTGCAATTTTTCTTCAAATAAATGAAAAACAAAGTTTTTTGGAAAATTGTCTTTCCTTCATCAACTTTAAAGGTTTTTTTTAGAGAAAAACTGTGATATTAATTTGAACTTTCTTTTTCATACTGCTTAAAATAAATTCAATTTTAATCAATTGAAAAAAAAGAAACATCCGCTTGGGCAAAATAATGGATAACATATCTATATTCCTAACCAGAATATAAGGGCCTCAACATTGATGACGGACGGACGGACATGGCTTAATCCACATATTTTTCGATGCTATTCACAATAAAGTTCATTTTAGGCGTCAACGATCAATATTTAGGCATGCTACAAATTATGAATCAAATTTAGAATACCCTAAGGATACCCAGGGTAAGAAACTCACACAAATTTATGTTGTCAAATTGTCAAAGGATATACCAGTAAGAATATTTAGTTTGATGTTGTAGATTCTAGATATTCATGAACTCGTAAAGTAATTAGTTATATTCTCGCTATAATGGAAGCTTTGTATGTATCTATAGAGTACGTCTTGCGAATGTCGCCAATAATTGCAAATGGTATAGATACATAACAGAAAATGCAAAACTTATAAAATTTAATATAAATCAGATTTTTTCATACTGGGAGCTTCGCACTTTAAAATTAGTACTCCCTCTAAAACCTCCATAAAGATTAATAGATTAACAAACTAGCTATATTGAAGTCCATGGCCGGAAAGTTTTTTTTTTTGCAACGAAAACAGCGTTGTAACTAGGTCCCAGGAGAACGATTGAATCAACCCATCTACTGCATATTGCTTCTCATTGCGCTAAGTAATTCACTGTCCCTAATAAATTTTCTTTCTCTCCCTAAACCAGAAATTACAGCTCCAAAGGTGCTTTGACGCACACAGACTTTACCTATTTGTTCGTTAATTACCCGCTGTTATCCCCCCCCCCCCCCCTGGTTTTCTTTGTCCGTGTGTTGTTGGTATCCAACATTAAGACAAATTTGGAACTGGAAAATTGAAGGAAGTTTAGAAATTGAACATTTCTAAGCAACTGGCGGACTGCTGTCTGAGTTTTGAGGAGAAAATGAGTTTTCTTCAAGTGAGGAAATGTTATTATTTTCATTCATAATTTGGTTTTGTGCGGAGGCGATCACATTTCATCGGCCGAGCTTTTGTCCAATACTCATTTGGTGGGAAATGCGGATGTCCGGTTTTAATTAGTCGTCGCCAAACGTAAAAGGCTACGGGGAAAATGTGTGTGCAAGTTAGCAATAAGCAAATGGAAATACATAGGTTCTTAATGTTCGTGCAGCACATTTTACCATTACCTCTAATAACGTACACTTAGCACGCACAAATATGTGAAGGCAAAACTGTTGATTTAACAAACTGTAGGTGGTTATTCGTGTTGGAGCTTATGGTCCAAACGTCCTTGTACAAGATTTTACAAACGATTTATAAATTAGGTGCAAGTAAATTTATAAAAAAGACAGGTGGAGATGGACTTATTCTTATCTAATAAATAATTTAAGGCGGTTACTAACTGGAGGGTCTCCGCGGAGGTGTCCATTTCAGACCATAGATACATCGAATTCTAAATCGAATGCGAAGTCATAACTTTGCAGGAGGAGGAAGCCGAGAAAAACCAACTGGGTGGTTAAAGTTTTTAAAAAGGCAGGGAATCTACGTCTGTCTAGCTGTGCTTAACGCCTTGCTAAATGAATTTGGGCGGAAAGTTGAATTAACGCAGTCGTGTCTGGGTCCCTCGACATAACGGGATCACAGGAAATGAGATCTCAAATGAACTTGCTAAACAGGGCGAAGAGAAAACTTCTCAGCACCTGAACCGGCGTTATGTCTGTCTGCGTATTCGGTCAGGGCTTCCGTTGCCGGTTGGGTTTCATATGAACACAATCGCAGATGGCATGACTCTAGAGGGTGCAGAAAGACTAAACCAATTTTTCCCGACGTCTATAAAAAATCTCCGGCATTTTTGTTGTCTTTCAACAGAAAAGACTGCAGACATATTACTGGCGTTCTTACGGGACACTGCGCTTTTGCCAAACATCTTAAGGTTAAGCTTAAGAGATAACACTTTATTTAATAATACCTTCACATTTAATCTATTGTACTAATGCCTTCGGTATGTTCACAATGTTGTCTTCAACTTGATTTCCTCGATACTACCGAAAAAATAAGTTCAGAGAATGGGGACAGTAGTAATATCTTGCTTTTACTCCATGTAAATTTCTCATTTTTTTAATAATGAGAACTACTCCCAGTTATTAATTCAAAAATGTTGTTCGACTCGACATGGAATCGTATATAGATCTTAATTCGTTAGCTCTAGAAAGCTAATGTTCATCTTTGGATATTGGAGTAAGATGTTCATGTATTTTTATTTAATCTTTGAAGTGATCTTAATTTAAGTCTGAAAATGATGTAATTTTTAAAGTCTGTTAAATAATAATTTAACACGAATATATTTATATAAAATTACGTTTTTATATTTGGGAACTAGTTTGTTTATATTTCAGAAAGAACGGTAGCCAAATATGTGTTGGGGAAGGCTTTACAAAAACATTTAGAACAGTTCGTCGATTCGACGAATGATTAGCTTATTAGTGATAGTCAACAACGTTAGCTTTCTAGGGTAAAGGGAAATTTCAAGCCAAGCCGCTTTGATGGCCTTAATCAGTTGATTTTTGTCCTCAATTTGCTTGCCTCCTTCTTATACTTTTTGTGCCAGCCAGCGCACAGTTTTCATGATGTTTAAGTCTAGGTAAAACGGATGCCATGAAATCAAATCCACATTCTGAGCTTGCATCTAGTTTCTTTGTTAATATTCATTCTGTATAGGTGTATTATCCTAATGGTATGTCGATCTTGGCAGACAAAAAAATGTCCTATCATTGCTCAAAGCTATTTCCAATACCATTTGGTACGGTTTTGCTATTGTTTTTCAACTGTAGAAGTTCAATTGTAGCGCACCATAGAAGAAGACAGCTCCCCAAACAATAACGCCACCTTACTTGTTGTGATGCCTCGTCAAAAACCGCATGTATGCATAACAGAACATGTTACCCTTTTGGATCATCGAGGTTATTTTTTTTTCATCCGAGAAAACTATATTTGCACTCCTGTTCCCATGTTACATACTGGCGTGTAAATCCAAACGATGATTTTTAATAACATAAATAAATTATGTCTTTTTCTTAATTTCTTTAGGCTGAAAAAACACACCGGATAATGCAAAACGTTTTTTTTTTGTTTCGTGAAACAAGGGAACATTGTTTCTTATGAGAGCGCTCACACCAAAGAAAACGAAACAAAAAACAGGTTTTTGTTTCGAAGTGTTTCGGTGTTGGTTGTCGAAAATACATGCCATTGTGTAAGTGCAACACACATCGAATGCAACAAAACTGTTTCGACCCAGCGTCGTTGACGATAATTGCCTACTTTCTTATGGGGAAACACACACCAAATGAAACGAAACATAAAAACTCAAGCAAAACAAGAAAACGTGTTTCGTTGCCGATAGCTGACCTGTTGTTTTTTGCAAAACATTGTAGGGTTTTTCCTAATACTTTTTTAAAGACGCATCGACTTGATCCTCGTTGTGTATAACTTTTCAATACGTGCAGTGGTACCTGATTTACTTTTTAAAATTGTTTATGTCTGGTTTTTCTGATTATTTTTTTTAATGATTACAAAAAGTTATGAACCTCTACAATTACCATTCAGTCAAAAATATGAGAGTCCCTACTCATTATATGGATACACTCTGGTTTACTCTGTGTACAAATTTTAACAAATATGGACGTAGATGGAGAAAATTTGATTTTTTTTAATTGAGGCAAGAAGCCCTATCTATAATTATAAAGATAAAGAATATGCTAATAAAGTTACTATTGATAAGCTGTGGATAGAAATAGTCTGAGTCCGACCACATGTTGAACAACACTAAAAGCAAGTCGCGAATTCAATTTTGTTTTATTTCAACATCCACCAAATGAAGCAAGAAAACAAAACGTTTTGTTTTGTTACATTCTGTTTCGCTTGGTGTGTGTTGAAATAAAAAATGTTTTTTTTTACTATCGAATCAAAAACGTTTTGCTTTATCCGGTGTGTTGTCATCCTTACTCGCAGATGTAAGGGACTAATAATCACTCGCTTAGTGGTTGATAATCTAGCACTTACTTCAATTTTTCCCTGATTCAAGCTGCTGACCGGGCCTAATTATGGGCTTGTCGTAACTTTGATCGTTTATCTCGATGAGTTAGCACGTTCGCGTATGCCCTTTCACGTTGCTTTCATATTTTGCTTTTTTTCAATAATCAAATGCACAAGATTTGCTTTTTTTGAATTTGTTGGACTTTTTACGTAAACCGTCCACTTTGTAATCGTGGATTTTTGCCATTTCTGCGACATGAAATGCTTTTGCTCTGCCTTTTTGACTAAAACTTTGAAGTAAATAATTGTTAAATTGTCTGCTCCAAAGTTTCCTTCTTCTATTGATGTGTCGACTGCAGAAGTTCAATAATATGGATACGAAACAATGTTGACCGTAACTTGAAGTGATAGTCCTTGAATCCCTTGAAGGACGCAGAATTATTCAACCACAATATTTATCCGTTATTCCATCAGAAATTATTTTGGACAGTAGGGCGTTATGCAAGACTCGATCGAAAGCTTTTGCGATGTCCAAAAGTACAGCTCTTGATTTAAAATGCTGTTCAATCACATCGATCCATTGATGAGTCATAGCTGAGTAAAACACCTATTGAGCGTCATCGGCCACATTGCCGGTCATTTATTAGACGGTGACTTTCTTAATATTTGACAACTCAGCATTTATTGCACTTTCCATTACTTTAATAAACATAGTCAGTAAAGCTATTGAATGATAGTTTTGTGGCATGCACGTAGTTAGGTACCTTTGTAGGTGAGGCGGATTATGAATTCATGTAACCTGGGCTTAAGCTTTTTTTCATAAAGAGTTCCGTAACTTTCAAGTGCATCTATTATTTTACTGCGACTAATAAAAGTATAGCTTGGTGGGTACAGGGTGGCCCACCAGTTGTGCTACAATAAGAAATTCAAATAACTTTTTTTTTATTTAATGTATTTATTTTATTTATTTTTTTTGTATAGAAAATTAAATTTTATATAACTAATTGTTTTTGAAGATGATAGACCGTAAATGACCTCCATGCTCATCCACGCATATCGACACCTGATCCGCAAATTATTCATTGCGGCCTGAAGGGTTGAAGTCGGGATCGCCTAAATTATTGTTTTATTGAACTGCTTCAATTCAGTCAAATCCCTTGCTTCCTCGCTTGACGTAACCCCATAAAAAAAGTCCGGTGAATTCGGGTCAGGTGATCTTGGGGGCCAGCGGAAAGAGGAGTTTTTGGATATTAATTTGTTTGGGAATTTTGGTTGGAGCTCCGCCATAGCTGGTCTGGCTAAGTGTGCAGTTGCTCCAACGGATACTTCTTCAGCACAGTTCTGGGTAAAACAAACTCTTTCAACATCTTTAAGAAACGGTCCCCACTGTTAGTTACTGTTACCCCGTTTTCTTCAAAGAAGTTTGGCCCTACAATGCACCTTGATGAAACTGCACACCACACGTTCTCGGTGCAGTACCGTCTCATGGAGTATTTCTGAATTAGATTCACTCCAAATACGGCAAAATTGCCGTTTAGATCAAAATGGGCCTTAACAGACATATCCAGCCATTTATCCAGCTGTTGTCTTCTTCGGTAATTTCAATCATTTTTTGGCAAAATTCCAGGCGAATATTCGAATACAGAGGGTTTAACTTGCTTGCAATTTGGACTTTGTACGGAAACAAGTTTAAGTCATCTTTAACCGTTATAATGACAGTACGCTAACTCCAATTTGCGCCGATAAGATTTTAGTCCAAACGCTTGGATTTGTCTGATTGACGATTGTAAGAAAATAAGTCAGAAAACAAAATAATATATCTCCACAAGCGAAGAAATAATTCAAGACAGTCCACATTAGTTAAAGATAATTTAATAATTCAAGCAAAAAAAACGATATAATAAGATTAACAATAAAAGGAAAAAAAAAAATTGAATTCATGATACACAAAAAAAACAAAGAGAACGCAAGGTCACGGACGGTCGAATCTCAGCTTCACTGTAAAGAAAAAAAATAAAAAGGATACGCATGAATTACCATTGCAATATCAAGAAGGAAGGATACATAATAAAACGCATACATACTATGCTACACTCCCAGCTGAGCCCTTTCCTCCCTCACATTGACGTGAAAAACAAATAAACACTGTGCCATCTGAATCTCAGCTTAGCGGGAATTTCACCCTAGGCTAACCACCACCACTTATATGATTCAATGTCTCTCCGAAGGAGCAAACCATCGCAACGAAGAGGATTCTTTAAAAGAATATAGGAGAAAACCATCGCTATATTCCGAATATGACTGAAGTGAGAAAGCAAACCATGACTCACAACAGAGAGGATTTTTGTAAACGAATATAGGAGAAAACCATCGCTATATTCCGAATATGATTGAAGTGAGAAAGCAAACCATGACTCACAACAAAGAGAATTCTTTAAAAGAATATAGGAGAAAACCATCGCTATATTCCGAATATGATTGAAGTGAGAAAGCAAACCATGACTCACAACAAAGAGAATTCTATAAAAGAATATAGGAGAAAACCATCGCTATATTCCGAATATGATTGAAGTGAGAAAGCAAACCATGACTCACAACAAAGAGAATTCTTTTAAAAGAATATAGGAGAAAACCATCGCTATATTCCAACCATGATTGGAGTGAGAGAGCACACCATGACTCACTACCAATTCAATGACACACGTTTGCAGCCGAACACCAGCGCAAACATGTATCGTATGAAATGCGCAGCAGAATACCATACTCACGCACCACACGAATGAGGCTCAGATATGCTACAGTACGTACGTACGGGATGAATCACCCCAAACACAACAGACAAACAACATTCCAACCGTGCGCAGATGCACGGGGAGTATCATTCCTGGCACAATACAGGCACAAAGCCATAACGCGGCATATTGATATACCAACTCAACGCGCCGATGCTACAACAAAAACACGGAAAGAGAGAAAACACTCAGCTGGCTCACCACTTTATCCATACTAAAATAATTCCTCATGCGTATCTTAAACAAAACAATCTCATAAATCACGCACAAAAAAGATAATAAAATGAAGATAAGATACCAAAATATACAAAGGAAATCAAAAGGAATTGCAAGGGCAATTCAGTAAATGTCTAGCACTCACCCTTGTTTCGCCTCCGGCGTCTCTTGGCTTCGTTTCTTTCCTTTCTCACACTTTATACTTTTACCAAACAAACCACAGCACCGCACCACACAAAATACAATTCACTACTGTGCTGTGCTGTGCCTGTGCTCGTCCCATCATGCATTGTCTACACTACCCCCTCTCCTTTTATGAGGTCGATCGCTACTCTTCTTGTATCGAAGGATAGATATAACAACGTCAAGATAACAAATACTACAACACTTTCTGCTACTTATAAATTACCTGCTTTCATTCGGCCTTCCTGACATCATCTCGTCTCGAGAATGAATCATCACGTTCGTCTTCATTCCGTATCTCATCGTCTCTCTCATCACCGTCCGTCTCAAAACAATCATCAATGTCTCCGTCCGTACTCCAAGGCTTCATTTTATCCACCGCAATCACCCGCTCGTATTTTCTTTTGGTGCGATTAGAGCCCTTCATATCCATCACCACATAGCGGTCGTGTGGCAACACCCGTTTAATGACAAATGGACCACTGAATGGTGGAAGTAACTTTCTGCTTACGTTGGCAGCAACCTCCCTTTTCTCTACAAGAACCAGATCACCAACCATATAATGCCTTGGCGTCTTTCTTTTTTTGTCGAAATACTCCTTCTGTTTCTTTTGCCCTTCCAATACTCGTTCACAAGCCAATTGACGCTCTTTGACCACATCGTCTACAGCTCGGGAAAGTAGTGAGATCTCATCCACCAACAAGGTCTCATCTCCGCCGGCCCTTGGTGCATAGCCAAAAAGTAAAAGACTGGGCGTGGTACCGGTGGTTTTATTGGTAACATTATTGACAGCGAATTGTACATCCTTAACGTGCTCGTCCCATTTCTTCTCCTCCAGCGTTGTCGACAGCAGTGCACTTAAAACAGTCCTATTAAGGCGCTCCACTTGCCCATTCGCCCTGGGCGTGGCGACCGCATTCAATACGTGACGCATATTATTCCGCGTGCAGAAATCCTTAAAAAGTTTGGCAGTAAAGGCACTTCCCTGATCAGAAACCAGGATTCTAGGAATGCCATGCACTTTGAAAACATCTGTTAGGAACTCAGTAACTTCTTTCGTCTTTGTCGTTTTCACCGCCTTGAGGAACGCGAATTTGGTAAAGCCATCAATGACAACCACGAGGTATTGGTTACCTTTTCGACTTCTTGGAAAAGGCCCCAGATGATCGATATGAATGAGATTCATCGGTTCATAGCCTTTCGGAATGGGATAAAGAAATCCTTCCTTTTTCCCTGATATCTTTTTATTATAAAGGCACCTAATGCAACATGATATATATTTCTCGACATAATGCCGCATCCGCGGGAACCAGTAATGTTCGGTTAAACGATTCAAGGTTTTTTCCACTGAAAAGTGTCCCAAATCGTCGTGAGACGCTTTAACAACTTGTTGTCTCATACCCTGCGGAACAAGCCACTGAAAGCCTCTGCCCGTACGCCTGTAAATTCTCCCGTCACGAAGCGCGTAATCTCTATGAATGTCTTTATCATATGCGGATTTCGGAGAATGCTTCAAGGCGTCATAAATTTCCCTAACTTTTGCATCAGTCAACTGTCCTGATAATACCCAATCGGCTTCCGTTATTCGCATAACATCTTCTTTTGAGGGATTCCTACTCAAGGCATCCACATGCTTCATGCGATCACCAGGCCGGTACATCACATCGAAAGTAAATTCCTGCAACTGTAACCACCAGCGCGCTATTCTTGGCAATAATTCTTTCTTCGCTTTGGTCGCCCTTATTGCGTTGCAGTTAGTTACCACCGTGAAGTTCAATCCAATTAGATATGTTCGGAATTTCTTCAGGCTCTCCACCACTGCCAATGTTTCAAGCTCATAGGAATGAAATTTTCTCTCAAGATCTGTGGTTTGCCTACTAAAATATGCCACAGGATGCAATCGCCCATCTTCTTGGTATTGGAACAAAATGCCTGCTAGCCCAAGAGCACTAGCATCCGTGTGCACTTCGGTTTTACTTGTCGGATTAAAGAATGCTAAGATCGGGCCTTCGGCTAATGCTGTTTTCAATTGGATAAATGCGTTCATTTCCTCGGAAGTCCATCTCCAACCTGTATTTTTTCTCAACAACATTGTCAGGGGTCTCGTAATCATTGCAAAATCCTTCACAAAATGGCGGAAGTATCCGGTCAATCCGAGGAATTGTCTAACGTTACGAACACTTCTTGGTGTTTCAAAATCTCGAACAGCTTTAGTTTTCCCAGAACCTGGTTTTATTTTTCCGTGGGATATTTCAAAACCTAGAAATGTTACTGCAGGCATTAGGAATTTACATTTTTCCAAATTTAAAGTAAGTCCCTCGCGTCGAAAAATAGTTAGTACCCGCTCTAATCCACTTAGTGCCTCTTCCACCGTTTTAGCATGCAACAATACGTCGTCAATATAAATAGAAGCAATATCGCCTACGGATTTTAGTACTCTATTCATCAGCCGCTGGAAAACTCTGGGCGCGTTGGTCAAGCCAAAAGGCGTTCGATTAAACTCATATTGTCCCGAATGAGTCACGAACGATGTAAAACGTTTAGCATTTTCCGACACAGGAATTTGATAATACCCCGATTTTAAATCCAGCGTAGTGAAAAGCATTCCACCATGAAGTTTGTTAATCTGATCATCAATGCGAGGCAGGGGATGATTATCCTGTATCGTTAACGAATTCAATTTCCTAAAATCTATGCACATCCGCTGTTCTCCAGTTGGCTTTCTAACCAAAACAATGGGCGACGAGTAATTAGAATCAGAATGGCGAATTATCTTATTCTTTAACAGGTCATCAATTATTTCTTGTACTAGATCCTGTTCCGCTTTTGCCATCCTATATGGTCGATAGCTGAATGGTTTGTCATCCGTTAATCGAATATCCACTTCCGCTGACTTCGCACACCCCAACTCTTTTGTATCACATGCAATACAATCACGGAATTTCTCCAGCAATTGCATCAATTTCTCTTTTGCCTTTTCTTCGATTGGCCCAATATGTACCGAGTCTTGCCAATTGTACCCGCAAGGTTCGTGGCTATCTATTTGTATACTGTGAATCATTTCTTCTACTTGCGCACACTTTCCAAATGGCCACGCTCGGACGACTACTTTATTTTCTTTAACATAATAATCATGATCAGATAAGTTTACTATAGGAACATTCGCTATCTTGTTATTCCCCACCGATAGCAATGTTCGAGGGACACATGCTTCCATCCCTTCGGCACATCTGATACTAGCATCGACAAAAATATCCCCCGTAATTTCATCTGGAACCGTTGCTGCAACAAATGCCATATGCCTAGGTGGAATAATGTGGTCTTTTCTTGCTCGCAGTTCAACTTTCCTAGTAGTCTCATCCAATACTTTGGGTAATTCGTCAAAATCGTTAACCGATTCAGCGTTTGTTTGAATAAACTGCAAAAAGCCACTCGTTTTGATGGCTACAATCCCAGGTTGTTCTGTAAATGTCTGTCCGATTAATACTGGCTCACTCTGTTCATTATCTTGGACAACCACTGCCTGTACTTCTGCTGATACATCATCGACTTTCAGTGTAAAGTCAGTTGAACCAATGCTTAGTGTTTTTCCATTCCCGTATCCGTTGAGTTGTCGCTTATCTTGATAATTAATTTTTAGATCCAACGCCTGGGCCTCGCCTTTTGTTATTATGGTACACGTACTTCCGAAATCAATGAATGCCTTCGATGGTTTATTGTTAATTGATATTTTCTTAAAATATTTATGATTATTCGTAGTCCCAGGCATAAGTTCGAGTCATGCCACCGTTTTTGCTTGTGCCTTCCCTTTGGCACGGAAACATTCGGTCTCATCATGGTTTCGATTGCCGCATAATTTGCATCTTTTTTTCGTCCTTATTACCGAAACATTTATTCGCATAATGTCATACTTTCCCACATTTAAAGCAAGTCGGCAATCCAGGCTTGGCTCTTTGATCAGGCTTTTGATTACTCGAAAGAGCTCGGTTCCTATTATGAGAGCTGGTTTTAGGTCGCTGATGATTGAAGGACGACAGGCCGGCCGTAGAATCACAAACGCAGAGGTATTCGTGTAAGGATTCTGGAGTTTTATGTTGTGCCGATTCAGCTCCAATTCGAATCATATCATTATCAATGCCGCCAATCAAACATGACACTGCATTTGTGCCCTTTATGTCGCACGCATTTAGTAAGGTCGTTTTTTCACAAAAATAAGTACTAAAATTTTCATCGGGTTTCTTCTTGCGACGCATCATTTCTTCCAGAAGCTGACAATACCTCTTCTGGGATGGAAAAGCAGCCTGAATTTTTCCCTTCCATTCGGTCCAACTATATTTTATTGATTTTAAACCTCTATACCACGTTTCTGCATTTCCTCTTAATTTTGACATTGCCAAATATATCGTTTGGTCTTCGGTCCACTGATAAACATTCCGAAGTTCATCAATCTTCTTGCACCACTCCCTGGCAGTTTGATTGCGATCATCCGGATCAAAACGTGGAATATTATCCCCACGAAAATTAAAATCATTTTGTCGGCTAGCTAACGCGTTAGTAATTGCATCAGTAAAACGATCCATAGTGTCATTAGTTAAGCACGTATTACACGACTCTCTCTTCTTTGAGCAGGTAGCCTTCGGAATATCATCTTCGCTAGTGTTTGACGGAGAACGGTGACGAGGCCGGCTATGGTGCCGCTTACTGGACTTCTTACGCTTAGGCATTCTGATCTTATCTCTCTTCTATCCTTTATGAATTCGAAGTAAACAAATATGTAGATACTAAATATACCTAATATATGACATAACATAAGAAAAGGTTCAATCCGACCATCCACCAAGCTGCGTCCTGCGTGTGAGTAATCCCACTTCTGATATGTAAGAAAATAAGTCAGAAAACAAAATAATATATCTCCACAAGCGAAGAAATAATTCAAGACAGTCCACATTAGTTAAAGATAATTTAATAATTCAAGCAAAAAAAACGATATAATAAGATTAACAATAAAAGGAAAAAAAAAATTGAATTCATGATACACAAAAAAAACAAAGAGAACGCAAGGTCACGGACGGTCGAATCTCAGCTTCACTGTAAAGAAAAAAAATAAAAAGGATACGCATGAATTACCATTGCAATATCAAGAAGGAAGGATACATAATAAAACGCATACATACTATGCTACACTCCCAGCTGAGCCCTTTCCTCCCTCACATTGACGTGAAAAACAAATAAACACTGTGCCATCTGAATCTCAGCTTAGCGGGAATTTCACCCTAGGCTAACCACCACCACTTATATGATTCAATGTCTCTCCGAAGGAGCAAACCATCGCAACGAAGAGGATTCTTTAAAAGAATATAGGAGAAAACCATCGCTATATTCCGAATATGACTGAAGTGAGAAAGCAAACCATGACTCACAACAGAGAGGATTTTTGTAAACGAATATAGGAGAAAACCATCGCTATATTCCGAATATGATTGAAGTGAGAAAGCAAACCATGACTCACAACAAAGAGAATTCTTTAAAAGAATATAGGAGAAAACCATCGCTATATTCCGAATATGATTGAAGTGAGAAAGCAAACCATGACTCACAACAAAGAGAATTCTATAAAAGAATATAGGAGAAAACCATCGCTATATTCCGAATATGATTGAAGTGAGAAAGCAAACCATGACTCACAACAAAGAGAATTCTTTTAAAAGAATATAGGAGAAAACCATCGCTATATTCCAACCATGATTGGAGTGAGAGAGCACACCATGACTCACTACCAATTCAATGACACACGTTTGCAGCCGAACACCAGCGCAAACATGTATCGTATGAAATGCGCAGCAGAATACCATACTCACGCACCACACGAATGAGGCTCAGATATGCTACAGTACGTACGTACGGGATGAATCACCCCAAACACAACAGACAAACAACATTCCAACCGTGCGCAGATGCACGGGGAGTATCATTCCTGGCACAATACAGGCACAAAGCCATAACGCGGCATATTGATATACCAACTCAACGCGCCGATGCTACAACAAAAACACGGAAAGAGAGAAAACACTCAGCTGGCTCACCACTTTATCCATACTAAAATAATTCCTCATGCGTATCTTAAACAAAACAATCTCATAAATCACGCACAAAAAAGATAATAAAATGAAGATAAGATACCAAAATATACAAAGGAAATCAAAAGGAATTGCAAGGGCAATTCAGTAAATGTCTAGCACTCACCCTTGTTTCGCCTCCGGCGTCTCTTGGCTTCGTTTCTTTCCTTTCTCACACTTTATACTTTTACCAAACAAACCACAGCACCGCACCACACAAAATACAATTCACTACTGTGCTGTGCTGTGCCTGTGCTCGTCCCATCATGCATTGTCTACACTACCCCCTCTCCTTTTATGAGGTCGATCGCTACTCTTCTTGTATCGAAGGATAGATATAACAACGTCAAGATAACAAATACTACAACACTTTCTGCTACTTATAAATTACCTGCTTTCACGATGCTACAGCCGCGATTGGGTCTTGAGCCCGAACATAGGGATCTCGGTGGCACGGTCTTCTTCTGATGCTTCCAGATCCGGCAAATATGCTTACTAGCCTTATAATGGTCCGTCTAATGGGGCAGTGCTCCCAAACTTCCGCCTAAATTCCCTTTGGACGGAAATGAAGGACTGCAAAGCCTGGTACCGCTGCACTATCCAAATTCTCCCAAGCATTCATTAATAAATAAATCTAAAAACTAACCTGCCAAATAAAAAAATAAGCCGATTACTCACACAGAAAAAAAGTTATTACGTTTCGTTTTTGTAGCACGATTCGTGCTCCACCCTGTAGTTGGGTTTAAACGCCAATGCTTAAATGCTCTTTTCTTTGCAGCTGCAGCTTTGTTGCATTGCTTGGTGAACCAAGGTTTATTCAACTCATAAGTTTTGGTTAAATGGGGAATACAGAGATCCATGCCGGCGCAAGTGATTGCAAATGTGTTTCTAAAGCATTGATCAGCCAATCAGTAGCTGAGATAAAGATGCTTCGCAGAACAGCAGGAGCAACAAAGCTTGTTCTAATAAGAAGTTCCAGGATCCGACGAAGCCGTCATGTCAAAGAAGCTATCTCGAAGCAAGGGGAGAGGGACCGGCTCAGTTAGTACGATCATATTCAAAGAAGAGATCCTACTAACCCCGTTAAAAAGGTAATATTAATCAACGTTCCTTTCCTATACAATCGCAACATTACACAATCAAGAAGAAGATGAGCCCATTAAACGAATGCGAAAAGTTTGTGAAGTTCGTTCCAATCAGTCCAAAAGCAACCCCAAATCAAAATCAGACGAGTGCGAAGTGGATTTTTCCTTCGGGCTCCATTGCGGTCCTTATCCGTTAATAGTCATGGTTGGCCTTTTCGTTGACATAGACAATGTACATGTTTTTTTTCTTAAAAACTCAGACTGTCCACTCCACATTGACCCAGTGATTTCGTTTGCACTTCGCCTTAGCTACAAAACCAGTCACCACACGGCTATAACTTCATGGATCTAACAATAATGGATTTTCAAGAGAAGACAAATTTGAATGAGTCCCCCCAAAAAAAATGGGCCAAGTGGTAGTTGGAAATGAAACAAAAAGAAAGGAAAAGATGACCTAGAAAAAAGTCCAAAGAATGTCACCACTATAATGGATGTGTAAATACTTTTAGTTCTTAGTCAATATCCTTTCGTTTTTTAAACGTCTTTCTAACGTGGCCACAAGCGATAACCGCTTAAGTTCACTTAGGACAAAAATTATTTTTTTGCTCCATCATGCTTCCCTCCCCTATTATGTTATTGGAGCGTTTGGCCTCTTCTTTCTACATAGCATCTTGTTCTCCTCCATTCACCTTGCTGCCCTAGTCCCACTATTGTCGATTTTGCATACCCGATCCTGCCCATCGTATCTCCTGTATCGCGGAAATAACTTCCATATACCGGGCGAGGAGAAATTAAAGTTTTTGAATGAGTTTTTGGGCTTCGCAACTGTTAGCTAGCTAGAAAAGTCGCAAGAACTAGTAATCAAGAAACAGTTTCTCCTAACGGTACTATGTAATAATCAAGCCATGCACTTTTCTATGTTTCTATGTTTTCTATGTTTAATAATATAATGTTCTAATATGTTTAAGAATGAGTATTATTGTATGTTTGTCATGTCTATCCAATTAGAATGCGAAAACAAGTCGCTGTTTTCAGAACTTGTGACAACGAACCAAAATCATCTGCAAATGGGGTTGATTATGATATTCTAGAAATACTTTTCGAAGCATTTGGTGAAAATACAAACCCAAACCGGACCAATATGATTTAAGTTCAGATGATTGTGTACGTGATCCGAATTTCGAGCTTTCGGGCATGGATATCTCTTCGGATTCACTTGACAAAGAATTATCAATGGGGCAGATGGGAAAGCAGCTTGAGAGTACATTAGGGTATCACTCCAGAAAAGTAATTGCTATAAAAAGAAACAGCGGAGAACATTACAATCAAAAAACTGGAGTGGTTAGAGAAAGAAAAAAGCTCACATGTTTTTTACAGATGTCGAAAAAATCGCAAGGACAGATATATTTTCAACTACAAAAGGAATTATTCAATGCCTATTGGACTTTGGGGTCATTCAACCAAAGAATTCTTATCGTCAGAACTTTGATAGGGATACAAGTTAAGACATGGCAGATAATGAAAGCGAAACTTGTCCCCGAAATCGACAGCATCATAATCAAGACGTCATCAACTGTTGAAAAGACAAGATTGATGTATGTCAGAAATTTTTCAAACAGTGCTTTAGTGAGACTTTTCTGAAATCTGTCGTGAAAAAGAAATTACAGCATACACATATTCCTCTTAAAGACCATCGGGGTTCCGCCGCCTCGGAGCAATACAAATTCTGGACATATTGTGCAAGATTTAAAAGCCCATATAAATAGCTTTCCGTGACCCATCTTCCAAATACTTTCATGCGGATTTGACATTGGCGAAAATGTATAAGCTGTATTGTGAAAATAATCCAACTGTTTTGGTTAGCTTAAGCTAGAGCAAAAAGGCAATCTTTGGATTTCTGGCGAAAAGTCATCTATAATATTTACAAGTGGTGCTGCGCATTTGCCGAATTTTTATTTATAACTTTCGTTTGTTTCGTCTAAACATTTTATGACTATCGTTCATCCTTTTCCCTATCTTCAAATGCAGAAACTGCGAGAGTTGTTGGAACCTATTTCTTCGCATAGCAGAATACACCATTTTTGTTGCGGATATCATCATCGGCATTCCAAAAATATCTAAACGTTTTCAGCTCAGCGATGGTAACTTACGGATTTAGGTTGTCAAGAAAGATAGCATATTTCTTTTGGATTAATTCGCAATGTGTTCCAAAAGCTCATAGTGAATGCATTTTTCAAACTGCTCATGAGGTTTTATATCATTGCAGTCTTCGTAATTTCATAACGGAAAAAAGGGATCATAGCAACCTCAGTGTCCCTTATACACGTAAATGTGGTATTCTTATTTGATAAAGGCTTTATATTTGTTTTTGTGGCCGTTACTTTTCTAGAGAGCTTTCTTTTGGGATCAAATGTAGAAGTCGATGGCTCAGTTGATGCAATTGACTGATCGACTAAACTGACCTCTAAATGTGTAGCTGACTTTTTGACAATATCAGCTAAAATGTAATCGCTGCATTCTACCCCATCTACACCATCGTCATCACAACAATGAGCATTAGTGTAATCCAAACTAGTGATGCGTCTACCATTTTTCATAACCAACTCACAAGACAGTTTCAACTGGGCAACACACACATCATCTGATACCTATACCAACGTCATCCTCATCCGCATTATCTTCTCCGCTAGTTGCGGCACTTTCAACTTCGGATGGTAACAAATATAGCTCTAGACCTGTATCACTGTTGTCTTCATTGCACACCTCTTTTTTAAAGTCAAGAGCTTTCTTGTGTACTTAAAGGTCTACACTAAATCAAAACATAGGGGCGGGCTACAGTCCGCTTGGGCGAACTGTTGGATACCCTATTCTTATTCCTATCCCTCATAAGTGGGCGTGACTAAAGTCTAAGTATGGTTGAATTGTTAAGAACGCTCTACATATTCTGTTACATAACATTTAAAAGATTTTATCAAACAAAAAGGAAGCTTTTGTAAAAAAAACATTCGCTAGCTCAAATTTTGGTTTTTCAATAAAATTATTTTATTTAATTGTGGGCGTGTCAGTAAGCGGATTTAAAAAAAATTAACACATGAGCATAGAGGACCCCTAGAGAGTATATAGTATAAATTTCAGCTCCCTAGCTCAAACTTTGGATTTTCAAAAAAAGTTTTTTTTGTAAATTGTGGGCGTGTCAGTAGGCGGCTTTTGAAAATATTTACACATGAGCTTAAAGGGCTCATAGAGAGTATATATTATAAATTTCAGCTCCCTAGCTCAAATTTTGGTTTGCAATAAAATTGTTTTATTTTTTTGTGTGCGTATCAGTTTGCGGATTTTGAAAATGTTATATTCCGAGCAGTTTTAGGAGTCATAGATCATATATAAAAAATTTCAGCTTTCTAGCTCAAAATTCAATTTTTTCCAAAATTTTGTTTTTTTGAGTTTGTGGGCGGATTTCAAAAATTCGTAAACTTGATTATTTCGGGACCCTAGAGAGTATATGGTTAAAATTTCAGCTCTCTAGGCCCGGTTTAAAGGCCTAATTTTTGCCGACGGACGGACGGACATGGCTAGATCGACTTTACTATCGATGCTGATCATAAATATAGTAACTTTTAGGGGTCTTTTTTTTTTTTTTTTTTTTTTTTTTTTTTTTTTCTACGGGCAATATTAAGGTATGTTACAAACTATGCGTCAAAATTAATATACCCATAGAATAGGGTATAAAAACACAAATATTAAATTATAATAACAAAATTATGCACATAGAAAACCATAGTACATAGTACAGCCCAGCGTGACCATATGATTACAAACAAGCATATCGCTAAAAAAACATGTTAAATCAAACACAGATTTTAAATTATATGCATAAAACTACAATATATAAGTTTACAACATAGCTATATACAAGGTGGCGCAAAAATAACCTTCCGATGTTTTTTGGTCACCGACCGATTATTGCTCAAATAAATAGTCTCCAATATTCCGCGTTCTGGAGCAGTGTAGCGTAACATTGTTTATTAACGTGTATTTCGCATGTGTTTACTACACAAATGTCAAAACAGAACTGACATTAGGGGCCAATCGCAAAATTTATAGCATTTTCTGATAGGAGGATTACTTTTGCGCCACCTTGTATATGTAATTTGAAATTTAACAACACTTATTAACAATAACACCTGTATACTTACTTTTTGTAGTCGCTATATTTCACACTTTTCGCCATTTTAAACATTTCACAAATTTAAACTGCGTACTAGTTTCACAAGCAAACTTCAACTACACGTCAAATATGGTTCAACACGTGCAAGCACAAATTACAAATTGGAGTAAATGAGGAAAATGAAAAAAACCGTTAGGTGGATGCGGTTAGCCCATGCAAAACCAAACACACTAATAGTGTTACCATTGGTCACGCTTCGGGCTAAGCGAATTAGTATAAATAGTTTCGGTGTGGTCAATTTGTTTAGTGTCTGAAGTTTTTAATGTCGTAGCTAACCCACTGACGACATCAGCGGATACCTATGTACATTATATGTGTTTGTCATTTCTAAATCGCAAGGAGAAAAACAATGAAAAAGAGTTTCTTAATTGAAATAAATTGCACTGATTACATTTTGTAGCACTCAAAGACCGATGATACCTCTCTTCAATGGATTAGAAATTACCTCTCGGACCGTTCAATTCAAGTCTGCAATTCACCAAATAACTGCTAGTGTTCCCCAAGGCCCTGTTTCGTCTCCGACTCTCTTTCTCATTTTTATAAATGATCTCCGGTCTGTTGCCTTTTCCAATAGACTCCTGCGCCGAGTCAGCTTTTCATATTCGTTTCTTGGTTCGCACCCCTCATCTTCGGGTGTGGAACTGAAACTGACTGGAACTGGAATTGACTTCAATTTAAAAAAAATAATTGTCCGCTAACTATGTACATCGATGCGACACGATGGCATTTGGCGATGGCTAATGAATATATAAGGACGAAGTGAAATAAGGCCAAATTTTAGTTTTAGCCTTATGTCACTTTTCCAAAGCGTCATAAGGTCAATTTGGCTTTATGTCACTTTGCACTAAACCACACCATGGGGCATGCTGCCCTCCTGCAACCCCCTGCTTGCGGTCACTTTTGGATTTGAAGTAAATGCGAGGTCAGGGAATGTGCTATGCGTCTAATTTGTAAGCAAATTGTTGAAAACAGCACGAATAAAAAGCGAAATAATGAAAAATGAAATAAGGCCCCAAATTGGTTTTTAAAATAAACAGTTTTTGTTATTGAAAAACATGTAAAATCGTTGTTGGTCTTATGTCTCCAAGAAATTTAACGTTATTACGCTTTAGAAATTTGGACTTATGTCACGGTACCGTCAAAAATGCATTCAACGGTATTGAACTGACCAATCAAGATTTTTTCGACTTCATTTCTTTTTCAAAATCAAAACTTTTATGAAGAAACTGGTTTAAAGATTCTAACAAATTTTTGTAAAACAAGGTAAAATGGCTGAGATATAGCAAATAAAGTTTTGCAAAGATTAAATACAAAACACCCCTGGATTTAAAGACAAATGGGCCGATGACGCCTTCGGCATATCAACCACACCAACCAGTGATTTTTTCGGGATGTAATGGAGTGTCAAGAGTATCATGAGGATTGTAGTCACTCCAAAAACGACAATTCTGCTTGTTTACAAACCGTGAAGCAAGAAATGAGCCTCATCGCTGAAGATGCTTTGAAGATAAAAATCTGGTTCAACTTCCAGTTGATTCTCCGCCAATTCACAGAACAAATGGTCCGCTGGCTTTAATTCTTACACCAGTTGGATCTTATATGGATGTAGGCCAAGATCTTTTCTCAAAATTTTCCAAGTAGTGGACAGGCAGAGACCGAGCTGCTGAGATCGGCGTCGGATCGATAAATTTGGGTCCTCTCTCACACTCAAGTCTACAGCGACAATGACTTCTTCTGTAAGCACGGTCCGAGCAAGATTTGGATGAATATTATCACAAAGAGTAAATATTGTAATGAATCGATCCATACTATTGCGTATTAGCTGCTCAGATGGACGATTATGCGCACCGCATTTGCTCTATAAGTTTGGCGAACAGGGCGCGAATTTTGGAAATAAATTTCGACGATTAGTAAACGCTGTTCTGGTGTAAGTCTTTCCATGATGGTTTGCCAAAGTATGTACACTGAAAAAAAAGTCAAACACATTTTATTAGTATGATAGCTAGTTTTTTTATACCTACCTCTATTAAAAACATAGGGACGGGCTACAGTCCGCTTAGGCGAACTGTTGGATACCCTATTCTTATTCCTATCCCTCATAAGTGGGCGTGACAAAAGTCTAAGTATGGTTGAATTGTTAAGAACGCTCTACATATTTTGTTATACAACATTTAAAGGATTTTATCAAAAAAAACGGTCCCTAGCTCAAACTTGGGTGTTTCAATAAAATTGTTTTATTTAATTGTGGGCGTGTCGGTAGGCGGATTTAAAAAAAATTAACACATGAGCATAAAGGGCCCCTAGAGAGTATATATTATAAATTTCAGCTCCCTAGCTCACTTTGAATTTTCAAAAAAAAAAAATAATAATAATTGTGGATTTTGAAAATATTTACACATGAGCATAAAGGGCCCATAGAGAGCATATATTATAAATTTCAGCTCCCTAGCTCAAACTTTGGATTTTCAAAAAAATTGTTTTATTTATTTGTGGGCGTGTCAGTGGGCGGATTTTGAAAATATTTATACATGAGCTTAAAGCGCCCCTAGAGAGTATATATTAAAAATTTCAGCTCCCTAGCTCAAATTTTGGTTTTTCAATAAAATTGTTTTATTTTTTTGTGGGCGTGGCAGTGGGCGGATTTTGAAAATTTTATATCCCGAGCAGTTTTAGGGGTCATAGATCATATATAAAAAATTTCAGCTTCCTAGCTCAAAATTCGATTTTTTCCAAAATTTTGTTTTTTTGAGTTTGTGGGCGTGTTGTGGGCGGATTTCAAAAATTCGTAAACTTGATTATTTCGGGACCCTAGAGAGTATATGGTTAAAATTTCAGCTCTCTAGGTCCAGTTTAAAGGCCTAATTTTTGCCGACGGACGGACGGACGGACGGACGGACGGACATGGCTAGATCGACATTACTATCGATGCTGATCATAAATATAGTAACTTTTAGGGGTCTACGGGCAATATTAAGGTATGTTACAAACTATGCGTCAAAATTAATATACCCCTAGAATAGGGTATAAACACCCTATAGATCAAGACGATCAGGAGGTCAAAAGCGACATAACATACTCGTATGTTTTGTTCAGACTTAAGCGTTCATCGCTTGCGGCTACTGATATTATTGGATACGCTGATGGATAATATTCGCCTAACACAAGAATAATTTTAGTCAGCTTTTCTTAGATTAATTGTCATTCACAATTTAATGAAAATCTCTTTAAATGGTCCTCAGTCCAAGGGAAAATATAACGAATAAATTGGAAAGCCTGAAGAATGAAAAGATGATGAGATTTGTGTAACCTGTGTCCTTTCTTGTTCATTTTAATTTTCCTCTGTTCATATTTACTTTAGTTTGATTTTAAGTTCTTTCTCTTCAGATTTTCTAAGGCATTTCTCCGTGAAAATAACGGTTCTGTGTCTCAAAAAAGAAAGGAACTAGTTTCGCAACATTCCAAGCTCTTCCAACTACGGCATGGCATCGCTGTCATACGGTTATTTCAAACAAAGACTTGTGACAAAAAACTTTGTTTATATTATGTTAATGAACTGCCAGAACTGCTCCATTGACAACTGGAAGGAGGTAAATGTTTTCTCAGGCACTTGCTACAACTTGCGCTTGTGCTTGTGCATACATATATTTACATATAAAGGCACACAAACATTTACAAATTCAAAATGGCTTTTTAGGATAATTATATTGCAAATAGAGAGTGACAGGTCGTGGAAGTTAGGGCTTGAAATGGGGGTGTACGAGTGAAACGCAAAACATGTGCCATCTCAAAAAACATGATGGGAAGGATTGACTTTTAAATGTCCCCTCTCCTCTGTATATCAGCTCATGGCATTAGCTTTTAAAATGTCATTCTTTCGTGAAATCTGTCTTTACGTCTCTGTGACATTTCTGTCCTTAGGTACAATTTACTTAATTAATATTTGATTTGTTCATTATCTCAATTTAAAGCGACGACTATCTGTTGACGTATTTGGAACATTTCACTTTCGGTTTTGTTGCAATTTAACTACCATGGTAAATTGCAGTAGGACAAACTACAGCTTAATGGGCTCTCAACCTAGATATTAGAGTCTCTACCTGAGACACTGTAGCCTTCCATCCTCAGTGATCTCGGGCACGCTGCTTTCAGTTGTCCAGACCAAGCACTCTGGCATCCGCGGTGACTTGGTCTTTAAAACGGGGAGAGTGCGTTTTCCTTGATTTTTCGAACCTGGGGGCTGGGAGTCGAAGATCCTTTTGGCTATAGCGTTATTGTCCATTCACTCAATGTTGTCGACGTGACTAAGCTTTTCGCACTACATCCACATCTCTGTACAGATCATAGAGTTCGCGTTTGTATCTTCTCCTCCAATCGCCCTCCTCGCACACAGAACCAAATATCCGACAGGAAATTCATTGGTCTTTTCCAGGACTTGCCTTTGTGTGAACATTTGGTCTATTGTCGATCTGCGGTGCCGAAAGCCGCACTGGTATGTGCCGATTAGTGTGTTGCAGAACGGCTTGAGACGTTTACACAGTTCGATGGACAGGATCTTATATGCTTCGTTTATCAAGAATATGCCCCGATAGTTCTTGATAGTCCAGTCATCGGGCATGCTTTCTTCCACCCATACTTGGTTGATGATTTGGAGCATGCCACCAAGCAAAATATCGGCAGCCTTATTATTCTTTACCTTTCTTATATGTAGCTAACCTCTTCAATACTGGTGGTGAAATCATATGTTCTTCATTCATAGGACGTGGGTCCACTTCTTGCCCTATCATTCTCTCTACTATTCCATGGTCGTCGGTGACTATGTTTGCGTGGCTGTTTCGAAGTGCCTGCGTCCCGGCCTTAAGACTAGCACCCACTTGCTTTGCGTTCTTGGAAAAACTCCGGATGTTGTTTCGATCGCGACGCGAGACTCTTCGATTTTATTTAGCTGGGATACTGCGTGTACCTACTTGGTCTTGTCTTGGCTCGATACTCTTCCCTCGCTGCCTTTGTTTTGAGCTTCAGCGTGTTTAAAAGTACATCTTCTGTCACCTTTTTCCGGTATGGTACGATTTTCAATGTTAACGCGAGAAATGAAAATCGAATATCTTATCGGAAAGGTTGATTTTTAAGAAACAAATTCATTAGAGGGTTTGAACTACTTCCAAAGAACGATTTTTGCAAAATTCTTTTTGACAACACTATTATTACTTATAATTCGCCATGAGTACTTTGCCTTCTTCCATTTGAGGTGGCATACTTGACTTATCGCTTCTAATTGAAGGCCAGTGACGACATATATTGATATTTGCGTTCTTCAAATTAGCTTAAAGTTCCGACTAGCTTTTTCCCCGTGCATCTTCCTATAACTTAGTGGACTTTTCAAAATGTGTTAGAGCAAAAATTATGCTCCTCGTCTTATTATCAAAAATATGCGGCTTACTTATAAAAATACAATAATACAATACAGTTTCCATACATCTGAATCACATTATCATATTACATTATGAATAGTCAGCAAAATTTAAAATAAGCTCCTCAAAATTACGTGAGCTACTGATGAAACCAGTAAATGTTATTAATTGGGAAGGAGTTGAAACTCAACGTGTTAGACACATAATGTTCATGTCATTGTCGCATGTCCCCTGGAAGAAGCCTGATCCCGATAGGTATACAGGGCCTAAACCTAGATATTCCAAACATTTGGTGTGCAAAATGAAAGTTCTCTTCAATTGCAAGCCGACTCCGAACGACAAATACCAGATACTTCTCATGACAATTGATACTTTTTTTTTTATAATTTGCGCGCACTAAACGGATTTTTTTAGCACCTTTATCATGTATTGGCTACACAGCGCGGGCGTTAGGGAAATTAGGATTAGAAGAAAGGGAGAGTTGCCGATGCACGTTGGTTTTAAATGTTTTTAGGTTATAATATAGAGGAAAAATAGAGCGTGGAAGAGCATTGCACATTCGTGTTGTACGGCAGAGGAAAGATTGTTTGTACTTCACTGTACGTCCGAATACAGGCTTGAGGGTGAACTGATGGGCATTCCTTGCATGGCGGGTATTGCGGTTGAAATGTTCAAGGGGTGGAATGCAACTGGCTATTTCGTTAGAGCACTTATGATGGAATTTAATGAGCTTAACATACGTTGCCGTTCCAGAAGAGGGGCGTGATCCAAGAAACGAGTTTGAAAAGCTGAGGATACTATCATCAACAAAGGAATGCATTGATTTAGAAGTAACAGACAGGAGATCATTTATAAAAATGAGAAAGAGAGTCGGGGACAGAACGGAGCCTGGGGGAACACCAGCATTTATTTGGTGAGTTGCAGACTTGAAACCGTCCAAGACAACTTGTATTGAACGGTCCAAAAGGTAATTTCTAATCCATTCAAGAAGATTATCATCGATTCCAAATGCACGCATTTTCGACAAGAGAGCTTGATGCCAAACTCTGTCAAATGCCTTTGAAATATCAAGCGCAACGATCTTACTTTCACCACCTTGGTGGAGAGTTCCACTTTTCGGTTAGATATGTCATCAAATCACCGGTGGACCTGTTGCCCCGAAAACCGTACTGCCGGTCATTGAGAAGTTTTCGAGATTCAAGATATTTCATTAGCTGACGGTTGATCAGCGTTTCCATGACCTTAGAAAGAAGGGACGTAAGTGCAATTGGTCGGTAGGAGGAGCTACAAGGAGACTCGCCTTTTTTTGGTACAGGCTGGACAAATGCTGTTTTCCATCTTCCCGGAAAGAGCCCTGAAGAATATGACAGATACTCGTAGAAAAGCTTACGCAGTGGTTTTGCCAGCGTAGAAGAACACCTCTTCAGAACGATGGGGGAGATACCATATGGACCAGCAGATTTGTGTATGTCAAGATCTGGAAGTACTCTAGCCACTGAACGAGTGCGAAAGTGGATTGGTCCCATGGAGTATTCTACGCGCTCGAGTACAGGGGGAGATAAAGCACAATCTGGGAGCGTTGAGCTAGCTCCAAAGTGAGCAGCAAGCAGATTGGCTTTATCTAAAGACCTGACGACTGGAATGTCGTTGTAAATGTGTGTCGGGATAGATGACGAGGCCGAATTCTTGATGTTTTTGACAACGACCAAACGTTTTTACTACCCGTGGGACTTTGTAGTATTTTTTGCCTCAGCTTTTGGTCGTGGGAGAATTTTACACGATTAATAAGGGCATTGCAGTCATTTCTAGCTCGTTCGAATTTTTTCCGGTTTTCCTCAGATGGATTGGCTTTATAAGACCGAAATCTTACCTCTTTTAACTTTGCAGCTCGAGTCACACCACGTGTTTACCTTGGGTTTGATACAGCTCGAGTCACACCACGTGTTTACCTTGGGTTTGATACTTCTTATCCGGTTAGGGATAAAGCATTTTATACCCAGTAAAATCATGTTTGTTATCATATCAGCAGCAGCATCCACATTGCTGTCGAGGAAGCACAGCTACCAGTTAAAACTTTTAAAGAAACCGTTTAGTTTTTTCCAAAATGGCTTTCTATATATGATACTCTTGGGCTCCTGGAAATTAAGACTGATTTTTTTTTTAAATCCAGACATTTGTTGCAATTCAAATTTTGAGAAAGAGCTGAATTTAGTTGGAACTATATGCCGGACGCTACAACAACGGCGCAGAGACATATCCCCATCCAGACATCGTATTTTCATCATCGAAAATGAGACACAAGTCCCGAATGAAACGTCGCACTTTCAAGAAATAAACTCCATAAATAGATTTTCTTCCAGGAAGTTTAAAATTTTTCGAATTAAAACGTGTTGGGCGATTGCAGTCCGTTTAATCGAAAAGTAAAAGTTTGACCTAGGAAGGTGACATTTGGAATTAATACTCTCTAACATATTTTCGAATAAAACAGTGCTGGGCGATTCCTTGCAAGTCTAAAAAAAACGTAGGTACATTATTTAAGTAATATGCCTAACATAGCACGTACTACAAATCCATCAGTGACTCCAGGGAGGGTTGCAGGTAGGTAGCATCCCCCAATACACATTGCTCTGTTTATGGGATTGACTTTTATATTTATGGCGACGTAGAGTTGTTAAATCAAAAGTAGGTCCCATAAACAGTGCAATGTACATGCAACCTGCAACCCTCTGCTTGGGGTTACTATTGCATTTGGAATATGTGCAAGGTTGGGGTAGGTGCTATGTTGGGCGCAGGGACATAAGCAAGGACATATGACCAAAAAAAAAATATTTTGACGAAGATGGGAAATAAGTTCCAAATTTTCGGAGAGATCTCTAATCTCAGCAGCAGGATAGGTTTATTGAATTCCATTTCGAAGGCTCTGTTCGAAATCGGTTGTAAAGCAGGCGGGACGAAAGTGGAACATGTTTGCTTAAATAAATTGAGACATGTGTACATATATTTCCTCCGACTTACTACTCATTAACGGTGCCGTGAAATTCATTTACCCAAAGTACAATAAGGCCAAGTGATAAAATAAAACCTCGCCCCTACTCCAAATCAAACAGTGACCCCAAGAAGGGCGGTTGCAGGCGGCAGCATGCCCCCATAGGCATTGCACTGTTTATGGAATTTACATGCGATTTCGTAACAAAATCCATAAACAGTGCAATGCATATGCCCCTGTTTTCGCTCACTGTTTGATTGGGAGTAGGTGCGAGGGAAAATTGTGCCTTATTTCACATTCGCATCATTTGGTGAGACATAAATTCCAACTTTTACTTTTGGGATTTATGTCCCACTTAAGTGAGACATAAGACCCAAAATAAAATCTGGGACTTATGTCCCTGCGCCGCTATATTGGGTATGTACTTAAAATAATTTACGTTTGTATACCTTAGTATAAGGGTATTTTATTTCGACTTATTGCCTGTAAGCTGTAACTTACCTAAATATTGCCTGCAGTCCTCTAAAAGTTACGATATTCGTGATCAGCATCAATAGTAATGTCAATCTAGCCATGACCGTCCGTTGGCAACAATAAGGCTCTAAAACTAGTGCGATATAGTTGGAATTTAGAACATATACTCTCTAGGGACCCGAAATATTCAAGTGTAAGAGTTCTTAAAATCCGCTCATGTGTTAAGACTCTTCAAATCCGCACAGTGATACGCCCAAAAATTAAAAAAAAAAAAAAAAACAGTTCTATCCAAAAGTAAAAGTTTTAGCTAGGAAGCCGACATATGGAATTCTTACCCTATAACTTCCCTTAACGCTCATGCGTAAAGATTTTTAGTATCCGCCCCCTGACACACCCACTATTTAAAAAAGAAAATCCGTTTTAGTGAACAAATCACTGTAAATGACAGTCCTAGCCTTCGCAAAATAAACAAAAAAACATAAGATATACAATATAATCAGCTCATTACAGGTCCCAATACCTAGCTTTTCCGACCATTTTCCCTTTAGATTACTAGTCCAACATACTTACCTCTGCTCCACGACATTCATTGCAAAGTAAGAAGATAAAGTTTTTTTGAGCAATTACACCATACAAAGTTTTCTGCCATGCCCACTTTTTAGGGCCGTTTTCTTGCAAAAACTTTGTTTTTTTCGATAAAATACTCTTGAAAGAAGTACATAACAGATATCGGGACTTGTGTCCTGATGGGGAGGAACAAAGGTCATAGGTCATAGGTTAAAAAGGGGTATGCAATTTGCATACAGCACTAGGCACCAGAAGGGCCCATCGCGATCCCTAGGGAACCACTTGAAAAAAAAACTTCAATTGGAGAAAAACCTAAAAACCTAAAAAACTTTTCCTAGACAGAGCCCAATCCTCCTGCAGAACTTAACCAGCTTCCTATGGTCTATGCCGCTCAGCTCCCCTAGTTCCTCGAAGAAGTATTCCCCTAGAATCCTCCTACGATTCCGTGCTATACCCTCGCACTCACACAATATGTGTGTTATGTCTTCCTCGGCTTGTAGATCACCACAGAACCTGCACGTGTCCACATCCACCAGAACAAGTCGCCTAGCATGCTTTCTTAGAAGACAGTGCCCTGACATAATCCCAATTACTGTTCTAAGCTGTTCCCTGCTCAATTTTAGAATTTCCTTAGATCTTTTCTTATCCAAATGGGGCCAAAGGGCTCTAGACACCCTATGTCCCACTATGTTCTGCCATCTGAGGTCAGCCATTTTTAAAATCTTTTCATTGATTTTTCCCTTAAAGACGCCCAGGGGTGGTTTAATGTTCACACCTCCGCTGTTTTCCAGCTCCCCTCCCTTTCTTGCTAGCTCATCGGCTTGCTCATTTCCCTCTATACCGCTGTGTCCCGGTACCCAGCACAGTCTTACTCGATTCCGTCTACATACTGCTTTTAGCATTGTGCGAAAGTTTCTGACTACTCGTATCTCAGAGTTAATGTTAGCAGATTCAAGTGCCATAAGTGTCGCCTGACTGTCAATATAGATGGCAAAGTCTCTTCCCGACAATGATCTCATCTGCACTATCTCTGCCGCCCTTAGAACAGCCAGAACTTCCGATTGGAAGACACTGCTTGTGTCCGGGAGTCGTATAGACTCTCTCAGGTCTGGATCAGCAGAAAAAATGCCAGAACCCGTTCTCTCCCCCGTCTTAGAGCCGTCAGTGTAGATAGCAACCTCGTTTGCTATTATGACTGCATCTCTTTGCCACTCCTCCCTTCGCGGGTATGACACCTCATAGGGGATGTCATGGCCGACCAAGGGGCAAATCTCATCAGTCCGTATAGGATTTCCGGGTAGCACATCAGCTAAGATCGTGCAATGCCCAAAACTACAGTCCTTAAACTAGCCTAAATTTTTTAGGCGCAAAGCGCTGTTGCCAGCAAGTTGTTTTATTTTTAAATCTAGCGGGATAAAGTGCAGGAAGGCGTCCAGTGCTGCCGTAGGAGTGGTACGGATTGCACCAGTGATGGCTATGCTTGCCGTTCTCTGCACCGTTGCTAGTTTTCCAATTATGGTTCTTTTATTTGTTGCCCTTCACCACACAAGTGAGCCATATGTAAGTATGGGTATCACCACTACTGTATATATCCAGTGTACCATGGCGGGTTTCAGGCCCCATGTTTTGCCTATTGTTCTCTTACAAATAAAGAGGGCATTATACGCTTTCTTCATTCGTTCCCTTATGTTAAGATTCCAATTTAATTTTCTACCTAGGATTACGCCCAGATACTTCGCACTGTCCTTGAGGAGCAGTTCCTCTCCGTCAAGTTTCGGGAGATTGAAGTGCGGTATTTTGTGTCGTCTCGTGAACAGGACTAACTCTGTTTTCGAGGGATTGACATTTAGTCCGCAGCCCTTGGCCCAATTACTAATTTTCCTTAAGGCGGTCTCTGTGATCTCACTTAAGGTATTCAAAAATTTTCCCTGCACTACTATGACCACGTCGTCCGCATACGCTGTGGCACTTATACCCATTGACTTAATTTCCTTTAGGACGTTGTCAATGACCAGTACCCACAGCAGTGGCGATATGACTCCCCCCTGCGGGGTTCCTCTGGTTGCAGACATCCTTATGGAGCTTTGACCAAGGGAGCAGTTTATGTTCCTGTTGGCGAGCATGTTGCATACCCAATTTATGATTCCCTGTTCTATGTTAGCGCCTGTTAATGCGCTTTTTATAGCTCTACACTCAACGTTATTGAAGGCTCTTTCTATATCGAGAAAAGAGGCCAAAGCAAATTCGCCGCAGTGTAGACTATTTTCAATTTTACCAACTACGTTGTGTAGAGCAGTTTCTACTGATCTACCCTTTAAGTATGCGTGCTGTGACTCGCATAAGAAACCATTGCTACATTTATTTCTAATGTGAGCTTCCACCAGACGCTCAAGGGTTTTGAGCAAAAAGGACGACAAACTGATTGGTCTGAAGTCCTTCGCCGTCGTGTGACCCTGCTTGCCGGCTTTGGGTATAAAAACAACCCGGACTTCTCTCCAGGCTGTTTGAATATGCCCTGTTCTTAGGCTGAATCTCAGTATATCCAAAATCTTTTGTTTTGCATGCTCTGGCGCTTTTTGGAGCATGATCGGTAGAATACCATCCGGCCCTGGAGATTTATACGGTTTAAATGTATGCATGGCCCACCGTAACTTTTTTCGGTTGATGATATTGTCAATTTCTTCCCACTCGAAAGAGGGACAGTCGACTTCCTCCTGCCCTTGTAGGCCTAGGTCCGTTGTGGTTGTGGAACCGGGGAAATGGGTTTCCACCAGGGTAGCCAGAACCTCCTGACTACTCACGGCCCATGTCCCGTTGTTATTTTTTAGGTAGCTAGGTACGCTAGCCTCCTTTGAGAGCATTTTACGCAGTCTCGACGCCTCTTCAGTTAACTCAATAGATTCACAGAACTTTTTCCATGAAGATCTCTTGGATTTCCTCACTAAGTATTTAAATTCCCTCTTGCTTTCGCTATACTCGTCCCATGTGGTATCGTTTTTAATGAGTTTTGCCCTATTATAAAGTTTTCTTACCTCCCTTCTTTTAAGGCCGATTTCCTTATTCCACCACTTCGGTTGAGCCCTTTTTGGCTTTTTGTTTGCCGGGCATGCCTTTTCGAACGCTGTGTTTAGGGTTCTGCTCACGGCTTCTACTGCCCTATCTAAGTCCACCATATTTTCGCCGGTGATCGGTTGGGTATCTAAACGTAGATTAATGAAATCTATGTATTTATCCCAGTCTGCCTTTCTTGGGTTTCTATAGAAATTACACGCCCTATGCTGAAAATTAATTTTGAAGCGTATCCATCTGTGGTCAGACAGAGATGCCTCATCAACTACCCTCCACTCCCTGATTTCCATTTTGTCTGTGTTGGAGACAAGTGTAACGTCTAAAACCTCCTGTCTGTTACGTGTAACAAAAGTAGGTGAATTCCCTCTATTACCTACCGTAAGGTTGGACAATATAATAAAATCATAAAGACACTCACCCCTTGAATTTGTGTCTCCACTACCCCATTGCGTATGATGGGCGTTTGCATCACAGCCCAGTACGTGCATCCAGTTTTGACCAGCCAAGTCCTTTAGATCTTCCGCTATTACGACCGCAGAGTCGTAGGGAAGATAGGCTGAGGTCAGACACAGAGATTTTCCATCTTCCCTCTCGCAGATGACCGCCGTCAAGTCGCCAGAGCTGTAATTATTCAAAAGAAATGCCTTTATGTGGTTTTTAATAAGGATACAAGTCCTGATTTTACCTTCCGCCTTGTAGAACAATGTATAGTTCTTTTGCCGGAGCCCCTGAATCACGTTCTTATTGATCCAGGGCTCCTGTATGAGTACGGCTGCAATGTCCTGCCTAATGACGTACTCCATCAGACAGGCCGTCGCAGCCCTACTGTGGTGCAGGTTTATCTGCAGCACTTCCATCATCATCATGGGGGGGCTCCTCCTCATCTCTGCCCTTGGTCGATGTTTTGACCATCAACCTCCCCATGCTATATCTTACCATCCCATTGGATTTCTCCAGGTATGGAAGACATTCCTTATTTAGGGCCAGTAGGAAGTGTTGGCCGTATTGCCGTCTAGGCCCCGTCTTTAGGACCCTCCATGTATCGGCTTTAAGTTCCCGATTTTGAACATGTAGGAGCCCTAGGAGCTTCTCCGGGACTAGGTACCCAAACCCAGGCTGTTGGCGGATTGTATTTTGCCAACTCGGCAACCGTTAAGCATTTTAGCTTAATACCTTCCCATGCATCGGATACCTCCGTGACGAAGTGTCTGAGGAAAACTACCGAAAGCTTGTTTCCACAAGCAACAACCTTGCGCCCGCCTTCCCAACCAGCGCCATCAAATTGAAGCTCCCCGTTTCCTGCGGCGGATAGTTCCTTCCACAGGGCGTCTTGGAACCTCTCCTCGACGTTTTTCCACTGGTCGATTGTGAGACGACCGCAAGGCTCCAGCTCGTTTATCACAGCAACGAGATGCTCGTCCTTCGGGTCGCTGTGTCCGCGACGCATTGCCGGTGTGGTCACAGCCTTCACCTTTTTCGCTGCGTTGGACTCGGCGGCATCGTCGGATCTGCCTCTCTTGCTGTTGAAACTCGTCTTCCTTCCCGAGTCATTTTTCCCATCCTTAGCTTTTGCTGCGTAGGAGGTGGAGGGTACAGTCAGTTCAACCTCCACCTCCTCATTGGCCAGCTTTTTCCACTCCTTTGCTTTTTTCAGGTCGGCCAGAAAAGTCTTGGCCCTCGCCAACGCTGCCTTTTCCCAGTCACTGAGGGTGCTGGGTTCACAGCTCCCATACTTGGCTACCTTGCGATTTGCATTACGTAGCAAAGCCTTAGCCCTCTTTTGTGCGCTCTGTTTCGCACTCTTCGTTGTTATATTAGAGGAAACTGCAGATGCAGCGGCTGAGCCAGCTGTGTCTACTTTTCCCTCTATTCTTCCTGTCTTTGTTGACGCTGCTTCCAAGATGGTCCCAGGAACAGCGGATGATCCTGCTGTCCCGGGCATCTCTTCGGCTGCCTTCTTGCCCTGTATGTCTATGTCACCGATGAGAGTTCCAGCCTGCTCACCGGTGACTTCGCTGTCGCTAGTGAGGGTTTTTACCGACTCCTCACTGTCGCTAGCCAAAAGCGCCGTTTCATCTAATTCCTGTGCTAGAAGAGAGATGGATGAAGATGATAAATCGTCCTCACACATCTCCTTCTCCCCCTTGACAGGAATTGCATTTTGTTTTTTTATAATTTTTTTTTGTTTTTTTTTATTTTGATTTTGTTTTGTTTGTTCCATTTTTAGTTTTTAATTTAGATTCCCACGAGTAAGGCCGGAACAAACAAGGTCAGCCCAGGCAGCGCCGCCATACCTGGGTAAGGCTATATACAACAGGCCCGCGCCAAGGCGCCTGAGGGAGCTCAGTTAACGGTTGGTTTAACCCCCAACCTTTCATCCCTGGGCACGGTTTACTAATTCGCTCACACCACCACTGGAGTTAGGTTTGGATAGGGATAGGAACAGGGGTAGGGGGGCATTGGGGGGGAGTAAGGATACTGGGAATAGCGAGGGGGGGGCATAGGATCGGACGTAATGTCCTGGCCAGCTCTTGGTTAGCGCTCATCAGTCGGTCTGTCTGCCATGGGTGACCCTTCTGACGACAGAAGTCGTCGACAGCATAGCCCGTTGAATCTTTGCGCCGTAAGCCGCCGCACCGGCACCATCGAAGGCAATGATGGTACACACGTCAAGGTGACTGACCTTCGCGGGGGGAGGAACAAAAGTCCGGAACTCAATTAGGAACTTATGTTCCATTGGATTGGGCCAGGCCTGCCCTCTCCGTGGTAACATGCGCCACATGGACCGGGAATGACCGGGCACACGGCGGGTTCTCTTTGGGGTATTTCATTTCATATTTTTCACTCACAACCTATCTTTCTGAAAAATTTCAACAACATCTGCTGCCGCCTGGGGTGATTAAGCACTTAGTGTACTATTAAACCTCCTCCCTTTCGACCTTCAAATTAGTTCAATTTGGTAGCGCAGAAAGGCTCAGGCAATCTGGGTTCTTGTAATCTAAACCCTACGGTCATAATAAGGTGCTTGAATTGCTACGCGGAGACCTTGCCGCGATTGCCACTGACAACACAGCGCCTAAACATAACCTTAACAAAACCGCCCAAATCTATTTCCCATTCAGAACGGAATTGAAAAATGGAGCCAACGAACCATCAGGTAGCGATTTTTTTTTAGAGGGTATCTTCTCAGCGCTACTGAACAAGAACATATACTAATCATTTCGACTCCCGGATTACTCTTGTGTATTCCAGGCGGAAACACTAGCGATCAGGGAGGCTTGTAAGATACTCACCCTTTTCCGATATGGTGCCATCTTTGTTGATAGCCAAGCACCGATAAAAGCTGTCCATTCACACTCCATATCAACCAAATAAAGCGCACAGTGTAAAGACGCAATCACTTGTCTAAGCGACTGCTTCAACAACACTCTCATCATGACTCCTGGCCATAGTAACATAGAAGGGAATAGAAGGGCCGATGCGCTGACAAGGTCGGGCTCTACCCCTGACAGGTCCCTTGCAGATACAGTTTCTCCTCCTATAGGAGCTCTCAAAGGAAAAATATCCCAGTACTACCTTAGAGCACACTCTAAAAAGCTGCGTCATATCCAGGACGATGGGGCCCTGCTTCAATGCAGAAAGAACTCGATCTAACAAAAAGAACCCAACAGAAGATTGCCAGAATTGTGGCAGTCAAACCCTTCATCATTTCCCCTGCGAATGTCCGTCCCTAGCTAGAACTAGACATCGCACAATTGGCAAAACATTCTTCGACGATCTATCAGAATTAAGTACGAGTAATATAAAATTCTTTAAAATCATTGATTTCCTAATTTCCACAGGCTGGATTTGAAACCCAAATTGACACCCTTGGTCACTTGGCATCAAAACAGTTCACTCGCCATAATTGCATCCTGGTATGCTGGTGTAATACTAGGCAGCCACTCCCATGAGACACAACTTTGGCTTTTCAGGTATCAAAAACCTCTTTCAATTTTTGGAAAATGTATTGAAATGATGAAGCTTCTCGATTACTTTGGAAATTTCTTATTATGAGCACCGTCAATTAATAAAGCTTTTAAAATTGCAAATCTTTCGCAAGCTGTTTGAAAGGCGCATAGTATCCCGTTCATTGTAATAATGTTGGTTAATAGAACAACCTATTGCATTATTCAATACAATTGTTCGTTCTTTAATTTGAGTTCAAGCTGTTTACTCACTTTTTTGAGATCTTTCTTAACATGGCTGCAAAAAAAAAACTACACTGACCGGCCAGGTTAGATCTAATGTTCTGAGCAGAATCTCAAAGTGTTAAGATCGATCTCATATTTAAAGCTCGATGTGAAGCAGAGCTCATTTTGAAATGCGAAAAGACGAGAAAACGATTGATTGCTTGAGATGGATATCATAAATACAAACGTGACGATGACCGAATTTCAGCGTAATTTCATTACAAAGCGAGTTTATAAACATAGGGACGGGCTACACAGTCCGCTTGGGCGAACTGTTGGATACCCTATTCTTATTCCTATCCCTCATAAGTGGGCGTGACAAAAGTCCAAGTATGATTGAATAGTTAAGAACGCCCTACATATTTTGTTATATAACATTTAAAGGTTTTTCAATAAAATTGTTTTATTTAATTGTGGGCGTGTCAGTAGGCGGATTTAAAAAATATTTAAACAGAAGTATAAAGGGCACCTAGAGAGTCTATATTATAAATTTCAGCTCCCTAGCTCAAACTTGATTTTTCAAAAAAGATTTTTTTTTATTTGTGGGCGTGTCAGTGGGCGGATCTTGAAAATATTTACATCCTAGCTCAAACTTTGGTTTTTCAATAAAATTGTTTTATATTTTGTTGTGGACGTGGCAGTAGGCGGATTTTAAAAATATTTAAACATATTAAGTATAAAGGTCACCTAGAGAGTCTATATTATAAATTTCAGTTTCCTAGCTCAAACTTTGACTTTTCAATAAAATTGTTTTAATTAATTGTGGGCGTGTCAGTGGGCGGATTTTAGAAATTTTATCTCCCGAGCAGTTTAGGAGTCAAACAAAATTTCAGCTTTCTAGCTCAAAATTCGATTTTTTCGATAAATTTGTTTTTTAACTTCCCAGTGGAAGTTCTTGTAATGGGGCCGATTTTGTTAATCGCGGATTTTGACATATCTCTACGTTTCAAGGTCACCAGAATCCAAATTCAACGTTTTTAGAGGTATGGCTGTCGGTGTGTATGTACGTATGTGCGTTCGGAATTTTCTTTCGCCACTATTATCTGGAGAACGAAAAATGATATTAACATGGGACCGGGTTTATTCGAAGCGTAGTTACGTAACTCAGAACTGATTAAGTTTTCAGCGCAATCGGTCCAGCTGTTTTTTGTTAATAAATAAATAACTAAAAAAATAAAGGCAAACTAGCTGAATTTTGAAATTGATGATTTGTACTATTATTAACTTCCCAGTGGAAGTTCTTGTAATGAGGCCGATTCTGTGAATCGCGGATTTTGACATATCTCCACGTTTCAAGGTCACCAGAATCCAAATCCAACATTTTTATAGAGATGTCTCTGTGTGTGTATGTAAGTATGTGCGTATGTTCGTATGTGCGTTCGAGAACCAAATATGATATTGACATGGGACCGAGTTTATTCGAAGCGCAATTACATAACTTTGAACTGATTAAGTTTCCAGCGAAATCGGTCCAGCCGTTTTTTGTTAGTAAATAAATAACTAAAAAAAGTGGTCTGGGTGCGACCCGCAAGGTCCACACGACTAACTTCCTAGTGGGATCAATATGATTTATGCGATTAGTGGGAAATTTTGAAATGTCGTTAACCATAAGATACGGTTAAGAATTATTTAATATCAAAAAATCCTCTTTAATATTGTCCATGGAAATTAAATGTTGTAAATAACAGCGAAGTGTGATATACATTAATGCAATCATTGTTATGAACACGGAGACCTGTAAATTAACATATATATATATACGAAATAACGGAGCACAATGTAATAATGATTTGCTCAATGACAAATGACAATAAATAGTACAAATAAAGGCAAATTATTTTAGTTATTTATTAACTAACAAAAAACGGCTGGACCGATTTCGCTGAAAACTTAATCTCTGAGTTACGTAATTACGCTTCGAATAAACCCGATCATATGTCAATGCCATCTTTGGTTCTCGAGATAATCGCGGCGAAAGATAATTCCGAACGCACATACGTACATACGCACATACGTACATACACACGGACAGACATCTCTATAAAAACTTTGGATTTGGATTCTGGTGACCTTGAAACGTGAAGATATGTCAAAATCCGCGAATCACAAAATCGGCCCCATTACAAGAACTTCCACTGGGAAGTTAATAATTTGCCTTTATTTGTACTATTTATTGTCATTTGTTATTGAGCAAATTATTATTACGTTGTGCTCCGTTATTTCGTATACATGTAAATTTAAAGGTCTCCGTGTTCATAACAATGGTTGCATTAATATATGTATGTATATAACACTTTGCTGTTATTAACAACATTTAATTTGCATGAACAATATTAAAGAGCATTTTTTAATATTAAATAACTCTTAACAATATCTTGTGGTTAACCACATTTCAAAATTTCCCACTAATCGCATCAATCATATTGATCCCACTGGGAAGTTAGTCGTGTGGACCTTGCGGGTCGCACCCAGACCACTTTTTTTAGTTTGTGGGCGTGTCCGTGGGCAGATTTCAAAAAATTCTTAAACTTGATTATTTCGGCCCCTAGAGAGTATATGATTACAATGTCAGCTCTCTAGGTCCAGTTTAAAGGCCTAATTTTTGCCGACAGACGGACGGACGGACGGACTTTTGGGGGTCTACTGGCCATATTACTATGATACCAACTATGATTTAAAATTAATATACCCTTAGGATAGGGTATAAAAATAGGTGGAGACTTTCGTGGTCTGCATCAATTTAGTAAAGAGGGTGTGAAATTATCAACTGAAGAATTTTTGGGCCCGACCCTGGTTACCAGCGCTGGTGCTTTGACGAATGAGGAAATAATAAGATTTCTTATTTGTAATTTTTTTCGTTTGTCTTCATCCAATTGGTGTTTAGGTACGAGTATATGCGCCAATAATCATGAACATTGCATCACATTGGTTAGCTATTCCGATTTTTCCTTTAGTTCTTCCTGCGTTTCGTCGGTAGCTGCCTCCCTCTGTCTGTGTTTGCGGGTGTTGTCTGTATGGCTGTTTCTGTCACTTGATTGTGTATGTGGGTGTGTTTATGGCAGCATTTGTCTGCATCAGAGATGGCAGGAATGCGATTTTTTTTTTGATTTACTACATTTGTTACGTCTGCTACATAAATGAAGTAGTTAATGTAGTTAACGTAATTAAATGTAGCAGACGTAGCGATGGACTTCACAATGCAGCTGGAAATGTTCATTTAACCACCAAATTGACAAATTGAATCGAAAAGATAACTGTCGGGGAAAAAGAGTACGTTTGCTGGTGCACTTACAGAGACTGCTTCGCAAATTGTTTGCACAACCTGAATCATATGAAGGCTTTAGCAGCTACAGATACTGATAAAAAGATTACCATGGAAATTAAGTAGTTGTTGTTTAATGACAATTTCATTTAGTCAAAGAGGAAGAAATTTATATCTACGATCAAGTTTGCAAATTGATCAACAAGTGTCAAAATGATGAAACTATTTTCTCTGAAACTGTAGATTTGTGGCTACAAATGCTATTGTCAGGCAAATATGACCACTTTCTCCGCGCAAGGAAAGAAATGGCGCTCTCCATCGATGCAATAGCGGCATATAGCTTGCATCCAAGATATCGTGGCAAAAATTTAACAACATCGCAGCAAAACGAGGTTACGCTACATTTCATTGAAATATTCTCAGCTGGAGAGCTAAATGATTATGACAAATTCATCAAAGGTCAGGTAATTTTTTCTTCATTGAATAAAAAGCTTAGAAAAAGTGGTTATAGTGATATGTAGTGGCGAAGGCAACGGTGGTGGAAGTGAAGTTTTGGTGACAAATACTTATTGGAGTTTGGCATCCAGACAGCATCTTAGGCATATCAAAGTATGCTATACGTTTACTGAGTATTCCAGCATCATCTGCAGCGATCGTTTGTTCATACAAAAATCCAAAATAGGCTTAACGAAGAACATTCAAAGAAACTCATTGAAATACATTATACTCTTAACATGAATCACAAAAATAAAAAAGATGATTACATATTAAATTTGCGTTTTTCTTTTATAAAGCTTCGAATTCCTTGATTGAGCTCATTTACGCAACATGGTTCTTATTTCGTTCAGTGTTTTTCACTAGTTAATTTTTTTTTTTGTAATTCTTATTTAAATTTATCGTTTTGTGTGTAGGTAGCACACGTAACAAATGTAGGTAGTAAAGGAAACAAAACAGACGTGTAGTTTACCCGATTAACTACGTGTAGGTCATCGAGTAGACTACCTGACGTAAACTACTCTGCCATCTCTGGTCTGCATGTTACATTCCGTTCTGCGTATTTCCGCCTGGCCTCACGAAAGTGCAGGTGCGTTTTGATTAGTGGCACTGTGTCCGCTCGCATTCACTGTACTGCTCCTCGTGATTCCCACGCTGTTGTTTCTCTCGGCGGAGCTGCTGCATTAAGCTCGTGATGACTTCACTCGCTATATCCCAACTTTTTGCAAACATACCACATCCGAAGCATAAACCAAGCGAAGTAATCCACATCACCAAACAATGTCGTTACACAAAAAAAAACAGAAACGTTCCACGTTTTGGGTGCGAAATCATTTGTGTGTGGCGTGGATGTTTTCGTTTGGTAAGAATATGCTTAATCAAACCGTAAGCATTAAGTAATGAAATAAGCGAGTGACGACATTTGTTTAGTGTTGCGTATGTTTTCGTTCGGTATATGCTTGATATATGTCATGTACGCAAAAAGTAACGCAATCGTGCGAGTATTAGATCCCAGTTATAGCCACACGCAAAATAAAAACTCAAAAACATGGATATGCTTTTTTGGTCCACTTAAAACGAATAGATCGACCTAATCTTTGTCTTAAAATGTTGCTTAGAAATTTCTAAAATATCTTAAACAAATTGTGAAATTAAAACGTAAAATTGGGTAGAAAAAGTTTTTCTATTCAAGTTCTCAATCAGTTCACAGAAAAGATACGAAGCGTTACTAAGATCTGTTCGTTTTAATGTGTTTACGGCTCCACTTATAACGTATTGCTATTACAGGTGCCATACTACGGCATGAGGTAATGCTGGTGTGAGTTGATTTATATTACTACTCTTTTCATTATACCTAGTCAGTGTACTGTGCGAACGCAGTAGGCTACACCATAGTTTTGATTTTGTTTAAGTATAAATCGTCTGCACAAAAATGTAGAAGAGTTGTAGTTATTTATTTTTGTTCGATTTAATTAGGCAAGTTATTTTATCTTTTTAGTTTATTTAATCCTTATGTTGTTTGTCTGTTTTTAATAAAAAAAGGTGCAAAGTCGTCAATCCACTAAATGTGTTTTATGGTGCAGGGAAATAACTTCACGGGCAATAACTTCACCCCGAGTGGGCAATAATTTCACTTTTTTTGTGAACTTAACTCCACTTTTTTGTGGGAAATAATTTCTCTTAACACTTTTTGATAATTGAAGCGTTCCCCGCACCTACTCCAAATCAAACAGTGACCCCAAGCAGGGGGTTGCAGGGGGGCACTATGCCCCCCCAAAGGCAGTGCACTGTTCATGGAATCTACTTGGGATTTCGCAACTAATCAAATAAACAGTGCAATGCATATGGGGGGCATGCTGCCCCCCTGCAACCCCCTGCTTGGGGTCACTGTTTGATTTGGAGTGGGTGCAAGGGTCCTTAGTTATAATAGACAAATCGTCGCCTGAGAATTGTTTTGTTCCATATGCCATTGGCACTTTTTCGAGAAAAACGCATTTAAAGGTTTGCGTACTTGGTACTCCGAAACTGTGTGATACGATTTTTATACCCTATTCTAGGGGTATATTAATTTTGACGCATAGTTTGTAACATACCTTAATATTGCCCGTAGACCCCTAAAAGTTACTATATTTATGATCAGTATCGATAGTAATGTCGATCTAGCCATGTCCGTCCGTCCGTCCGTCCGTCCGTCGGCAAAAATTAGGCCTTTAAACTGGACCTAGAGAGCTGAAATTTTAACCATATACTCTCTAGGGTCCCGAAATAATCAAGTTTACGAATTTTTGAAATCCGCCCACAGACATGCCCACAAACTCAAAAAAACAAAATTTTGGAAAAAATCGAATTTTGAGCTAGGAAGCTGAAATTTTTTATATATGATCTATGACTCCTAAAACTGCTCGGGATATAAAATTTTCAAAATCCGCCCACTGCCACGCCCACAAAAAAATAAAACAATTTTATTGAAAAACCAAAATTTGAGCTAGGGAGCTGAAATTTTTAATATATACTCTCTAGGGGCGCTTTAAGCTCATGTATAAATATTTTCAAAATCCGCCCACTGACACGCCCACAAATAAATAAAACAATTTTTTGAAAATCCAAAGTTTGAGCTAGGGAGCTGAAATTTATAATATATGCTCTCTATGGGCCCTTTATGCTCATGTGTAAATATTTTCAAAATCCGCCCACTGGCACGCCCACAATTATTATTATTTTTTTTTTTTTTGAAAATTCAAAGTGAGCTAGGGAGCTGAAATTTATAATATATACCCTCTAGGGACCCTTTATGGCTCATGTGTTAATTTTTTTTAAATCCGCCTACCGACACGCCCACAATTAAATAAAACAATTTTATTGAAACACCCAAGTTTGAGCAAGGGAGCGTTTTTTTTCATAAAATCCTTTAAATGTTGTATAACAAAATATGTAGAGCGTTCTTAACAATTCAACCATACTTAGACTTTTGTCACGCCCACTTATGAGGGATAGGAATAAGAATAGGGTATCCAACAGTTCGCCTAAGCGGACTGTAGCCCGTCCCTATGTTTTTTTTATTTTTTTATTTGAAGTTTGTCTTATAAAGAGTTCATCTACCAATTTTCAAAGTGTATTGCCAAACCGTTAACAAGCCACGTTAATTAATGTAAAAGTCTCCTTTTTTGACTTGTGTCCCACCTCCTACATTTTGAAACTGTTTTTTTTTTCATACACGTGGAACACAATAAAATGGATATGGCACAAAGCAATTCTCATCCAAAATATCTGAAAGACAATCATGGAGTTGGATGCTAAAATTTGAAAAGAAAAATCGATTTCATCTTTTTTGTTAACAAAGTTTTTATTCAAAAAAGACAATAAAAACATAGGGACGGGCTACATCCGCTTGGGCGAACTGTTGGATACCCTATTGTTATTCCTATCCCTCATAAGTAGGCGTGACAAAAGTCTAAGTATGGTTAAGAACGCTCTACATATTTTGTTATGTAATATTTTTAAGGATTTTATCGAAAAAACGAAGCTTTTGTAAAAAAACGCTCTCTAGCTCAACCTTTGGTTTTACAATAAAATTGTTTTATTTATTTGTGGGCGTGGCAGTGGGCGGATTTAAAAAAATATATCTACTGATCAGTTATAGATCATATATAAAAAATTTCAGCTTTCTAGCTCAAAATTCGATTTTTTGATAAATTTTTTTTTTTGAGTTTGTTGTTGTTTGTTTCAAAAATTCTTAAACTTGATTATTTCGGGACCCTAGAGAGTATATGCTTAATATTTCAGCTCTTTAGGTCCAGGTTAAAGGCCTAATTTTTGCCGACAGACGAACGGACGGACATGGCTAGATCGCCATTACTATCGATGCTGATCATAAATATAGTAACTTTTAGGGGTCTACGGGCAATATTAAGGTTGAATCCAAAGGCAAAGCGGTTTAACCTCAGGTGTCGGCGAAAAAACTCAAACGAGGCGCCCACTCTTAATGTTAGTCCCACATATGTAAATCATTCCTTAGGTACAGAATCTGGAACTATTGAATCGATTCCCAGGCCGAAATCTATTTTCATTTCTCGACTAAAACCAAACACTTCTTCAGACGATGTCTTGAATCATTTGGTCTCGAGAAACTTGATTCCAAAAGATGACTCAATCAAATGCACCAAAATAAGCAAGGCTGATGGGTTTGTTGCGTCTTTCAAAATTGTTGCCCCTTCAGTATATTTCGAAAAGCTATGCAATAGCACTGCATGGCCTCAAAATACATTAGTTAAAGAATTTACACCCCGTTCGACAAAAAGTCGCAGGAAAGATTGTCCGTCCGTGTTAAAAAACTAAGTAGGCTGTCCCTCTACTATCAAAATGTAAGGGGATTCCGCACAAAAACCGCTGAAGTATATTTAAACTCCCAAGCCCTCTCTCGTGATATCTTCTCCTTGACGGAAACATGGCTTAATGCCTGAATTTTAGACACAGAACTCTTCAATCATGAGTTCTCCGTATTCAGAAACGACCGTCATAACAACGACCTGAAAGCGCTTGGAGGAGGTGTCCTGATCGCTGTTCGTTCCAACTTTGAGTCACGAAAGATTGACTTTCCATTTCAACTAAATGTCGAAATTATCTGTGTAAAAATTACACTTAAGAACAAACATTTATATGCTGTTAATGCGTACATTCTATCATCTCGTCTATGTTCTTTGCATTCGGAACTTTCTATGGCACTTGACCATATTTTTGACATATCTTTTTGTGACAGCACTGTCTTACTTATAGGCGCACATATTGGATGGGTACCTTCTGAGGATGATTCTCATTTCATTCCATCCTTTGACTCTGCCCAACAAGAGCTCGCTTTACTAGACAACATTTTGTCTTTTGACTTGCAGCAAACAAGCTGTATACAAAATTTCAGAAATCGAACTCTCGATCTTGTTTTCTCTTCTGACTCTGTTAGTACTGTGGTTCTGGAATCCCATTTCAGTATAACGAACATAGATGACAATCATCCACCCTTGGATGTATTTATTGAACTAGGCGCACATTTGTACGAAAATAGTAATTCGTATGACCGTTCGCAATCTTTTGACTTTCGGAAAGCAAATTTTCAAAGGCTTTCTGATGAAATTAATAGCCTTAATTTTAATCTTACTGCGTTATCTAATATTGAAGATGCAGTCGGTGCTTTTTATTCTTTGATGGATAACTGCATGAAAAAAGTGATTCCTGTCAAATCCTCTAGGAATATGAAAACGTCCCATCCCTGGTATACTAAAGAGCTCAAATCAATACGAAACAGACGTAATAGGGCTTGGAAGAACTATTTAAAAAGTCTCTGCCATTCAGATCTTGAATTCTATTTCACTTTGTTCAATGAATTCAAATCTTTATCCTGTAACTTATATATTGGCTATATAAGTAAAATGGAATGCTTTTTAAAATTGAACCCCAAACTTTTCTGGGGTTTTGTCAATTCTAAGAAAAAAACCGATGGTTATCCATGGAACCTTACTTACAATAGTTCTACAACTGCTGATTCGATAGACGCAAGCAATATGTTTGCAGATCGTTTCAGTAAGTCGTTTAGGGAGACCCCTCTTCACATAGATGATCAATATTTTAGTTATCTAACTGGCTGTTCCCAAATAAGCTTTAATAGTATCTCATTCGATTTGGAAACAATTTTAAAATGTGTTTCTTCTCTGAAGAATGACTATTCATCAGGTCCTGATGGCATTGCTCCGATAGTTCTTAAAAAATGTAGTCATGCAATTGCTCCACATCTTAAGTATCTGTTTGAATTGTCCATTAATACTGGTAAATTCCCTAAGCTATGGAAAAGTGCTTTTATCACACCTGTATTTAAAAAAGGCAAACGTGGTGATATCACTAATTATATGCCCATCTCAAAGCTTTCGTGTATCCCTAAGCTTTTTGAACAAATTGTTTGTGAAAAGTTAATATTTTTTTGTCGCAATATAATTTGTAATGAACAGCATGGATTTGAAAGAATCCACTGTCACTAATCTATTAAGTTTCTTGCATGACTGTTCTAATGCATTAATGCCTTAGAGAATAAGGACGAAATGGATTGCATATACACTGACTTCTCTAAGGCTTTCGACAAGCTGTCCCATGAAATAATCGAATTTAAGCTCAGAGCTCATGTTTCATAAAATGGGTTAATTCATACCTTAGATCAAGGGTTTATCAAGTGAAATTTAGAGGTTCGCTATTTGTATCTTTCAGAGCACAGTCTGGAGTTCCCCAAGGAAGTCACCTCGGACCAATTTTATTTATACTTGCCATTAACGATGTTAAAGCATGTATAAATCACAGTAATATCCTGATCTACGCTGATGATATGAAAATATATAAATCTATCACTAGTCAGCAAGACAGAATGTTTCTTCAATCTGACATTAATAGCTTCGCCAATTGGTGTGATAAAAACGGTTTATCCCTGAACCCAACTAAATGTCAACATATGACATTCTCAAGAAAGAATATCCCTTCCACCTTTCAATATTCTCTGTCTCAACATATTCTTTGTAATGTTGATAATTTTAAGGATCTTGGGGTTTATTTCGACCCCAAACTGGTTTTTGCTAAGCATATTAATTCTATTATTAATAAATCTAATTCTATGCTGGGCTTCGTAAAAAGGTGGGCCAAAGAATTTAATGACCCTTACGTTTCTATGTCATTGTACAATTGTTTTGTCCGTCCGATTCTAGAGTATGCCTCTAAAGTTTGGACACCGTTCTAAAACATTCATTCAAATCGAACAGAGGCCATTCAACGTAAATTTATTCGATTTCCACTTAGAGGACTTCCATGGGATGATCAATTTAACCTTCCTCCTTACAGTCAACGTATCAAGCTTCTTCAAATGTTACCCCTTTCTCAACGAAGGCTTAATAGCGATATCATTTTTTTACAGCAGCTAATATCCGGTCAAATAGATGCACCTGACTTGCTGTCGTCTATTGGCTGTAATTTTCGTGGTGGTGCCCATAATTTACGCAGTGTTGAATTATTGTTTAGCCCCCATCATAGAACGAATTATGGGAGGCATGAGCCTATTAGTCGCATGAGTAGAATCTATAATCTAAATGATCATGTGATTGACTTGCATGTTAGTAAAATTAAGCTAAATGTCTAAATGATTTTATGTCTTAAATTGTTTGCATTATTTTGTGTCTGTCTTAGTATTTTATAGGTACATAATTATTGTATTTTTAATTGTTTTGTCCTTACTAACACCTGCACTAAATGATGAGCCTGTGAGAGCACTTTTTAGTGCCGTGAATTTCTGCTCGTGATAGTTGCTTGCTTTAAGCACTCCACGACACAGAGCTGTTAGTGTATTTAAAAAGTATGTTACAAACTATGTGTCAAAATGAATATACCCTTAGAATAGGGTATAATAAGAAAATTATTCAAAGTGTTTATAGCATTAAACCAGTGAGTGAAAAATGTCAGATCAAATTAGGTCAGAAAAGTACAACTTCGAGTCTTACTGTTCTCCTCTCAGCTGGCGAAATTTTAAATAAATAATCCTCTTTGTTTTCTAGTGAATTTCGGGTTTTGAGTGAGCATTGTACAGTCAATGTTTGGCCTGATGTCGATTTGATCACAATTTGAACTTGTTCCATGTTATTCTTTCGTTTTTTTTTCATATATAGGTATGCGAATATTTGTAACATTAAACTAAGAAATACGATATCTCATGCTAGACAAATAAAACAATTGGCATCAGTACAATTTGAATTTTCAAATTTGACACATTTTACTCACTTGCCCTATCTCTAAACTAGGTACAGAAAATCATGTGCTAAACTGATCTGCACAGCTTCATGGAACACAAATTGACAGATGTTGAACGGTGCAGGGAAATAACTTCAGGGGCAATAACTTCACATAACTTCACCTCGAGTGGATTTCACTTTTTTTTGTGAACTTATTGCCCACCATAGGTGAGCAATAACTCCACTTTTTTGTGGGAAATAATTTCTCTTAACATTTTATGATAATTCAAGGACCGTACCCCGCACCTACTCCAAATCAAACAGTGACCCCAAGCAGGGGGGTTGCAGTAGCATGCCCCCCCCCCCCAAAGGCATTGCACTGTTTATGGAATCTACTTGTGATTTTGCAACTAATCAAATAAGCAGTGCAATGCATATGGAGGGGCATGCTGCCCCCTTGCAACCCCCCTGCTTGGGGTCACTGTTTGATTTGGAGTGGGTGCAAGGGTCTTTAGTTATAATAGACAAATTGTCAAATTATAGGTGGGAAATAAGTTCACAAAATTTATAGTGGAGTTATTGCTCACCTATGGTGGGTTCACAAAAAAAGTGAGGTTATTGCCCACTCGAGGTGAAGTTATTGCCCACTCGAGGTGAAGTTATATATTATCATGTTGAACACTTTGCGGCAAGATTTTTACTCATGGAACACCAAATCTTGTAATTTTCTGTTTTTATCTATACTTATCTGTGCAGCTAAGGTTCATTAAACACATCTATTGAACCCATATGTATTCAATGATTGACTGCTCGTACGTCTGCAACTAGGTTTTGCGTTTGCAGCACTATTCATCACCGCACCGAATTTATATCTTCATAATATCGAATATTAACTACACAACTGTAATGGAGGTGGAACAAACCAATAATAAAATTTTGTTTGCGATCAGTGTTCCACATACGAGTACATAGCTTTTCTTTAACACGAGTCCACGTAGGACAAACCAATTCTCAACTTTGTTAATATTTTCTGTATCTCTTGTAGCAGTGATATACACGTGGAACAAAATAATTCTCGCAAAAAAATTGCGATAAATTTTATAGAAAATTTGTCCCAAACGCCACAAAATGGTTTATGGCACAAAACAATTCTACAAACTGTTGATTTTGGTGGATATGGGACAAAGTCGATGTTCGATATCTCGGGATTCGAAATACTAAGAGCAAATCGAATCACAGATTTAAAAAGAGCATACAAAATTACCATAGAATCCGTTCCTAACTCAAAAACGACAAAAGTGGCGTATGAAACAAAACAATTCTCAGGCGACGAAATTCTCAAACTATAGGTGGGAAATAAGTTCACAAAATTTACGGTGGAGTTATTGCTCACCTATGGTGGGCAATAAGTTCACAAAAAAAAGTGAAGTTATTGCCCACTCTAGGTGAAGTTATTGCCCACTCGATTATTGCCCATGTGAAGTTATTGCTAGTGAAGTTATATCCCAGCACCGTGTTTTATTTATGCCTATCCGAAACATCGTCCTCCAAATTGAAGACTAGAATAAAACCGAACGTAATAGTATTGATTACAGTTCCCGGACGGTAAATTTAACACAAATAACGTGATTTAGGTACCTATACGCTTATAGTAAGGAGTAACGATACTTTTGTAACGGGTACTCGGACCTAGAGTAACATAACATATTGCTATTACTTTTGTCGTTACTTTTACAGTACTAATGTCGTTGTGTGCACTCATAAGTGATTAATTTATGTTGTCATCATAAGGACTAGCATATGCAAATAATCATATAGACTTGTTGCGGCACGCAATTTTTTAAAAACACAGCTAGTACAAGTAGCAAGAAATATTTCCATGACACTACAAATCTAGCCAATGCCCATTTAGGAAAAAATCGGTTTGTTTGGTTTTTTTTCGGGAACCATCTGTAATGTTGCAAGATTAAGACGTGTATTTGATCGCGTCCAGCTAAAGTGAGCTTTAATTGTGTAAAAAGTCTTCTTATATTCTAAAATTAGTGCGGAGTCCAAGTAATTTTGATCTCAGTCGCTTTTCATTTGGTTTTTGTGCGCTTTTTGGGCATTTTTTGTTATATTTTAATAAAAATCACTTCATTAAATCTGAAGTTTGTCGTGCACTCTCGGTATGAACATGTCTGCTGCTAACATCCGAACAAGAGCTACAACATCTAAAGGAGCAACAACACCAACTCTGCTGTCTCCGGCGCTAAAGCAGGCATCCTCAAACAGCGTTCCCCTTAGTGCTGATGTTCTGCCCGAGCATTTGTCTAAACAGGCCGAATGTATCCGCTTGAGTTTTATTGAAGAGATTACTAGCCTACGAAATAACTTTCCTTCAAAGATTGAAGAAGTTTCTGCGAACTGGAGTCAACGATTTGGTGAATTGAACAAAACCATCACCAACATGGTTGATCGTGTCAACCAGCTCAAAGAGAGCTTCATTTCAAATACGCAACTCCAACAGGCTGAAATAACTGCTTTACAAAAGAAATGCAGTGCCCTGCAAAAAAAGGAAGTCTCTTGTGATGCTGTACTCTTCGGTATACCTGATGTTCCCGAAGAGAACCTAAGAATCTTGTTCAACCGACTTTGTCATACAATCGACTGCAAGCCTCCTCTCCTTACTAATATTTTTCGGACTAAGAAGCCTAACAACAACACATCGTCTCCTATCATCATCAAATTCAGCAGCTCGTTTGAGAGAAACACTGTTCTGATGTCAGCCGCCAACTATCGCAAACAACAAGCGAGAACATTTTCAACTCTTTGTTAACCTATTTTACTCCCAATATTCCTTCTCTTTGTTCCCTACACTAAATTGAATACCTTTTCTCTTTTTGTGCTTGTACAATATATGTATACTCTAAATTGTTTTGCAAATCAAAGAAACAGTATGAATGCACGAAGTCTTAGAGCCATTTTATTCAGTCGAAGTTGAACTCAACTTGGGGATTTTTAATGTCAAGTTGAGAAATTGCTTTTATTCACCCAAAGTTGACTCGCTCAACTCCCCGAAATAGTGGAAGTTTTAGAGCAAACTTGGGATTTTACGTCAAATGTCAGATTTTTTTTCTCATTTCTGTTTTTAATTGTGAAATCAAGTGATGTAAATAATCAAATATATAAATAATCAAGAATATCATCATTATTTTTTCAATTCGATTTTGACTGTTCGCTTTAAAAGACGAATACAATTGATATACGAATTTGTGGAATTTAAATAATGTTTCGTGGCAATTATTTTTGGGAACATTGGCAATCGTCCGATTCAAGCAGTGACAATGATGGAGAGGAGGAGAATTTGGTCATTGAGAGACGGCAATACAAGATGCTACCACGTGTTGGGCTCGAAAAATGGGACGACCGTGACTTCATCTATCGTTTTCGTCATTGATGGTGCTGCAGCTTATAATTAATTCATTGCCGTGCGATGAGAGAAGGTATTGTACATAGCGATTTTTTTTAAATTTGTTGTATTTGATTGAGCTCGTGGTTTTCTTCTTTGATAGATCGCGTGAATTGAGACCAATAACACAATTATTAATCGTTTTACGGTACTATGCCCTCGGGTCAATTCAGTTAGCAGTTGCCGATTTTATTGGGGTGAGCATTGCAACAGTGCATCATATGTTGAAATGCGTTTCAAGAGCGATTGCCAATCTAGCGCCACAGTTCATTCGCATGCCAGAAACGCAAAGGGAACTGCTGCAAGCGTCACGTGACTTTTTCGCGAAAGCAAAGTTCCCTCGAACAATTGGCGCCATTGATTGTACACATATAAGCATTCAATCACCAGGTGGACCTAATGCAGAAAATTTCAGAAACCGTAAGGGATGGTTTTCCTTGAACGTTCAAACGGTCTGTGATGCAAATTTGAAGATAAATGGTATCGTCGCTCGTTGGCAGGTATTGCTTGTATGAAATTTTAAAATTCAAGTTCATCTTAATAACTACGTATTTCTTCAAAGGGTTCCACGCATGATCAGCGCATTTTCAATCTATCACGGTTGAAACAACGATTCGAAAGAGGAGAATTCAAGCATTTTATTCTGATTGGTGATTCTGGATACGCTAATACTCGCTATTTTGCAACGCCTTTTCTTAATGCCACGAACTCGGTTGAAAATTTATATAACGAATCACAGATTCGAACTCGCAACTGCGTTGAACGATCATATGGCATTTGGAAGAGGCGGTTTCCAGTGCTGGCCACCGGCTTAAAATGCAGAGTGGAAACTGTACAATTAATTATTACCGCTTGTGGAGTCCTCCACAACATAGCCATCGACGAAAATGAGTCCCAACCGACACCGGAAGTGCCCGGATTTGCTAATATGCTAGCCGCCACGTATGTCCCTTCAGCTTGCCTTTGCAGGTAACATCAGCAGGTAGTGACCACGTCCGCTCTAGATTGGTTCGGACTTATTTCCAGCCGATTTTAGATCTGGCTAACAGTCCAGACCAGAATGAATAAATAAACAAACGTCACCAATTTGCATTTTAAAGTTATTTTTAATATACATATGTACATACTCGTATTTAAATTGTTCTGATGGGAACCTAATCACAAAATTAAGTAAACTTCAAAAATTTATGCTTTTTTACATACATTTAAATAAAAATGGTATATGAACTTAATCGCCATAGTATTCTTTTTTCTTCTTTATGACGGTTGTTATAGTTATAATTACGTGAACTACCTACTTGTGTAGATTTCTACGCATATGAATATTAGTGCATTTCATATAAAATGCCAGTTTCATTGAGTCATCGGTTTCATTCACTAGGTTTGAGTAAAGAACGAATGCCAGCAAAAATATGTAAAGCAAAGAAAAAGTACTGTGTAATGCTTATGAATTAAATTTTAAAGCATATTAATATATATTTTCAAAAAAATGTATAAACCCGTAGGTAACAGTAGAAATATCAAATCACCAGCATCTGGTGTCGGTTGAACAATATAATCCTTATCGTCGCCTTCTTCCATTGCACTCCGCTGCGTTTCTGTTCGTGTACGTTTGGAGCGACGCGTAGGTGATACCTGGCTTCCATTTTCGATATCATCATCCTCATCCATAGACTACTCACCATCGCGGCGACGTTTCTTTTTCTCTTTTTCGAGGACTTTCTTAAAGTAGGCAAACTGTACAAGCTCTATTGCAGCTTGAGCGTCATCTACGGTAACTGTATTGGACATGCGGGCACGAGCGTGAGCGGTTGAAAGACGAATCAAAGTCTCCAAAGATCGCGCAGTTACGGGTTGTGTTCTGGCTACATCTGATTCAATGTTGTCTTGTGAACGAAGACGGGAATACTCATTGGCGATAGCTTCACATGCTGGTTCGGATTATTATTATTTTATTATTTTATTTTATTTTATTTGCACCAAAGAAGTTTTATTTACATGTATTACCTGCAAAGCAGAGTGCTTATCTGCAGGTGGTTAGGCATAAATTGAATAAGTTAACTTTGAAATGATTTAAGTTGAGAAGATTTTGTTTACAATTAGGATACAAATTCTATAGCTTTCTTTAGCTTTCTAATTCACAAAATAAAGTTCAATTAAATGTTTTTTTAATTCTTTTTTTCTTTTTTTAAAGTTAGGAATTACTTTTAAAAATTGTGGCAGCGAATTAACTAATTTAGGGACCGTGCAACGCAGCTCTTTATCACCATATGAGTTGTAAGCTTCCGGAACTTCAAGCATCCCTTGGGCTCGTCTTCGGGTGTTTTGTGGGTGGCTTATGGGTCGGAGAAACCTCTGGTCGTTCATGTAGGTAAGCAAAGTTGTTATCTGGAAAAGTGGCTTCACATCTAAAACTTTGAAAGTTGAATTAGCAGGTCTAATTATTTTAAAAATACGATGTTGTAATTTAGATATCTTATCCAGATGGGATTTTGCTGCGTTTCCCCAGGCTAGAATCCCGTAGCGAATGCGTGACTCTGCCAACGAGTAGTACACCTGCTTCTGTACCTCCATATGCGAGTAACGCTTAAGATACACCATTGCAAATAAGGTGCTCTTAAGTTGAAGACGCACGTTATTGATGTGCTCACGCCACAGAAAATGCTCATCAATGGTAACTCCAAGATATTTAATCTCTTTGACTACCTCAATCGCGTTGCTGCTTTTTTGTACTGGACAGCGATCATTACGATGAAAGATTTCAATTATTTCAGTTGGCTTTGACGGAGTCCGAATGTGCATTACTTTGGTTTTGTCAGCGTTTATCACCAGGCCGTTATCGTGACACCATTCAGATACAGCGTTGAATTCGTCTTGCAATATCTTTACGGCTAACTGCAAGTCTTTGTGTCTTACAACGATTGCGATATCATCGGCATAGGCATAGGCAATCGATTTCTTGAATGTTCTTAACAGTTCATTTGTAAAAAGAATGAATAAAAAGGGCCCCAATTTGGAACCTTGTGGTACGCCGTATTCGCATGTTTTTTTCTGCTTAATGTATCAGATACCTTGACTTGGATTACTCTATCAGTCAGACAGCTTTTGAGCCAGTTTGCCAGCAATCCTCTGATTCCCAATTTGTTGAGACTTTCAACGAGTTTTTCGGGTGTCAAAGTATCAAAGGCTTTACTGAAGTCTATAAAAAGAACAAGAACGTTGTGGTTTTTATTTAGGCCTGCATTAACCATATTGGTAAACTCTCCCAGTAGCAATTGGGTGCTCTTGCATTTTTGAAATCCAAACTGGTTTGGGTGAATCACTCTGTGCTTCAACATAAAACAATTAAGACGTTTAACGACTATCTCTTCCAGACATTTTTCAACCGCTGGCAGAATTGAAATTGGCCTATAATTTGCAGTGTCTTTTTTTATTCCTCCTTTGTATATTGGGCGAATTATAGATGTTTTCATAAGCTTGGGTATATGACACTGATACAAACTGAGGTTTATAATCTTCGTAACTACAGGGGTGAGACACATTGCATTCACCTTGAGATCGACTGGTCTTATGTTGTCGGCTCCAGGGCCTTTTGTGTTACTTAGTTGACACAATATCACGTAAACTTCAGGTTCCGTTGCTTCCTCTATATAGATACTGTGCTGAAGTTCCCAGCTTTCATGGTTAGAGGTTTTGGTGTCACATACATGCATAATACTCGCCGCTTGATTCGAAAACCTCTCCGCGAATTCCTCCACAATGTCATTTAAGCCTTTGGATTCGGAAGCATTTGGAAAATTGATTTTAATGATTTCATCTACTGAACGTTTCTTTCTTCCAAGTAGTTCGTTAATGATTCCCCACGTTTTCCTTGGGTCATTATTGGCATTTAAGAATTTTTGTTTGTAAAAATTGGCTTTTATTAATTGGATATTCTTGTTAACAGTGTTTCGAAATTTCTTGTATTCACTCTCAAACGTTTTACATCTGGGGCTGTTTTTCCACCTCCTATATAGCTCATCCCTTTGTTTGCACATTGGTATTATTTCTGGCGTAATCCATGGCTTATGTTTACGTGTTCTTTTTGTTGTTGTCGTTTTGCATGCTTCAACGTATATTTTATTCATTTCCCGTACAAAATTGTTGTATAGTGCCTCGACGTCATTTTCTTGAAGTAGGTATTGCCAGTCTGTTTGCTCTATAAGCTCATTTACTCTCCGCTGATTGATGCGTTTAACTTCAGTTTCACAAGAAGTTTGCGTTCTTTTTAAATCTTCTGTAGCATATAATACGGCGTAATGATCAGATAGATCTGTTTCAATAACTGCAGAGAATATATTGAGCTTAGTAATGCTAACATATACATGATCAATTAACGTCGCCGTATTTTTTGCTATATCAACACGTGTCGGTTGTTTGATGACACTTGTCAACCCTTTCGACGCCATCATCTCCATGTATTTTAGAACAAGTGAGTTATTTTCATCTCTGATATTGATATTGACATCTCCTAGTACGATGTTTTCTTTGCTTTCTTTTATAATTTCATCTAGTTCGTCAATGAACAATGAAACACTAGAACTAGGTCGTCTGTATATTGCATGTATATGCTTTTGTCCACCTTTATGATAATTTTGGTTTTAAACATTTCGCTATATGTACCTATGTATTTTCGCATAAAATCAACGGACAGGCGCTTTCTTGATTTTCCATGTAAAAGAGCATCGTACTTCTCATAGAGTTCAGTGGCCTTTTTCTACACAAAAAAAAAAATTGTTTATTGAAATAGGATTAGAAAACACTGACAAAAAATAAGATTGAAGCTTATACCTCATCTGTATTGCCTCCAAATGAAAGGGAATCAGCATAACTACTGCCCATAGATAGAACTTCACCGTCGCTTTCTTTTGGGTTTCTGAAATGAAACCGATACGGTTATACGGTGAGCAATACCATATACAGATATAGCCGGCGGTTGTTTTATAACTCTGTCATTTAAGCTATATTAAATATGTATAACACAAGCCAATTGGCGAGTTCTTCTTTCTTTATAACACCTTCAACGACCGCAGTCAGTCCAACTTAACTCGAAAAAGTCAGCGCGATTCTTTTTCTGAACACATTGTCACTCACCTATAACGATGCATGCACACAACATGTTCAGCGATGATATTGTCTGTATCGTTGTTGATAACATCAAGCATTACGAAGAGCAAATCAAAACGAGACAGTAACGAGTCCTGCAACCCAATATTCTCCATTGGCGTCTTATACTGGTCATACTGTAAACAAAAACATGTAATCCCACTGAAAATCTAAGGCATTTTCTTACTTACTCACCCATAAACAGGATTAGCTGCTGCTAAAACGGAATATCTGGCATTCAGTAATGCATGTATACCAGCCTTGGAAATAGTTACCCGCCCCTTGACGTGGCCAGCGTAAATGGCCTGATCTTCCTGCAAAGATGAGAAAAATGGTTTATCAATAATTTCTTTGAGCAGCAATGATGAGGACTAACCTCGTCGTCGAGGAAATCCAAGTATTCCCGCTGGATATCTCGAATATATTGATCCACTTCAGCCATAATTGCTAAATAATGTTAATTAGTTTATTAATAAAATAACAAAGGCAAACTTTATTTGAGATAAAAACAACGTGAAACAACTACAAACCAATCACCGGCTGGATCTCAGCAAATCCAAAGTTGAGACTGACATATTATCCCAGGGATATTTTACAAACTGCAAGTAGGCCAACTTTTGAATTTCAACTGCGGAGTTGAGAATTAAAGTAGTGAATAAAAACAATTTTCAACTTGCCGTTCAACTCTCGAGTTTGAATCAACTGCGGAGTTGGCAAACTGCGGAGTTATCAGCAAGTTGAACAATAGTGAATAAAACGAGCCTTAATGTTTCCAAACTGGATTATTTAAAGTATTTGTTTTCCAATTCTTGTATTGATGTAGTATGTGTTAGTAAAACGGTTCAAGCCTGATTTATGTGATAGTTTGTATGACATTCCAAATTTTAATCTATACAGAAATGATAGAATTACGAATACGATGGGCGGAGGTGTAGCAATTTATTGTAGGTTATCCATGAAAGTCAAGGCCATTGTCAAATCCAGTGGACCTGGGATTGAGTTTTTAATAATCGAAGTAAGTGACTCTTACGCCAAATGCTTGATTTCATGTGTTTACAATAAAAATCGAAACTGCTCCTCAGTTCCATTTTTTTCCGCTCTGAGTGAACTTTGTGCAAGTTCAGAGCATATCATAGTTTGCGGTGATATTAACACTGACTTGCTTAAAAATGATACGCGTGCTTTTCAGACGAAAGATTTAGTGTCTTCAGTCGGAATGAGCATTGTAAACACCACTTATCCAACTCGCTTCGCTTCTGATCACTCTCCTAGTGTTCTGGATTTGACTATAGTTTCTAATCCGTCATCGGTGCTTCTGTTTGATCAGATATCCTTTGATTTGTCTGATCACGATCTTCTTTTCTGCACATACGACATCAATTTATCACAGTCTGCTAGTAATGAATCCTTTACCTACAAAGACTTTAAATCTATTGACCTTGACAACCTCCGTCTTGAAACTGCCTCTGCCCCCTGGCTTAGTTGTCGTCTTCACGCAAATGTTAATGATAAGGTTAGCTCTTTTCAGCATTTGTTGGTCCAATTATATAACCAAAATGTTCCCACTAAGACTGTAAAAGTCCAAAACGCATGTTGCCCTTGGTTCTCTTCGGCTGAGTTAACTGTAATTAATAATAGGAACAAAAGCATAATCGATGGAAGCACAGTCAAACAGCTGCTAATTGGAGTGCCTTCAAGGAAGCCCGTAATCAAGCCACTTGTTTAATTAGAACATCTAAAATAAATTATTATTCATCCAAACTTAACACCTCTTTACCCTCTAAAAAATTATGGAGCAATCTCAGTAAAATTGGTGTCTGCAAAAACAAAGGCCCTCAATGTTCTCTCGATCCTGACGAACTTAACGACTTTTTTCTTGGTGATACCATCTCGCTTGGTAACTTAGGAGTCAACTCTGCAAGTAATTCCTCAAGGTCTTTGCCTAGACTGGAGGATTTTGAAGTAGTCAATGAAGATGAAGTGATAAAAATAAAAAGTGAAAAAAATTCCGTTGGTGACGATGGAGTACCTATCCGTTTCGTCAAACTTATTTTGCCGTACATTATTACCCATCTCACTCATATAATCAACTGGTGCATTGTCACAACTACTTTTCCCCAGTCTTGGAAAATTGAATACTTCCCATTGCCAAGAAACGTGACCCAATCTCTCCATCGGATTTTAGACCAATAAGCATACTGCCCTGCCTTTCTAAATTCTTTGAGAAGATAATTGAGAAGAAGAATATTAAGACATATTTCCAAAAACAAATTCTTATATGAGAAAAAATCGGGCTTCAGAGCGAATCCCAGCTGCTCTACTGCCATGACAAATCTCCTTGATGATATAAGAATTGAATACGATAAGGGTCATATTAATCTCCTCTGCCTGCTTGATTTTTCTAAAGCTTTCGACAAAGTGAATCACGATGTTCTCAAGTGGAAACAGCTAAACTTTTTTGGCTTCGGTGACCGGGCATGTAAGCTTATAACTGATTATCTGTCGGGAAATTTCAAAGGGTCATTTCTAGTGGGAAATGCTCAGCCCCAAGACCTGTTTTTCAAGGAGTCCCCCAGGGGTCGATTCTCGGTCCAATACTCTTGCATTTTCATCAACGATCTTCCATCATGTTGCTTACATGCTTCGGTTCACTTATACGCAGATGATGTTCAGCTTCATCTGGCCAGGCCATTCCAACAGCTTAATGAACTGTCCATTGCTATTAATGAGGATCTCAACCAAATAAATGCTTGGGCCATTGTTAATGGCCTACTTTTAAATCCAACTAAATCTCAAGTCATCGCAATATCAAAAAGAAAATTCGATCTAAGCACTTTACCTGACATATGGCTCCGTGACAGTAAAATTATAGCAGTCGATCACTGCACCAGCCTTGGCTTTACTATAGACCGTCATCTATCTGGCTATAAACATGCAAATGTGGTTATTGGTCGCATTTATGGATGCCTACGAAAACTGTGGCCTTCTGCTCACTTTACCCCTGTTGAAACCCGACGCAAACTGATACTCTCTTTAGTTCTTCCCTTAATTTCGTATGCTGAAATCGTGTACAGCGCTTTGGACTCCCTATCTCAGCGTAAATTACAAGTAGCATTTAATGACGCTGTTCGCTATGTCTACGGGCTACGACGACATGACCACGTTTCTAATTTTTCAAAGAATCTTCTTGGTTGCACTCTGCAGCAACACATCAATGCAAGAAACTGTATATTTTTACATAAATTAATTCATCTTAAAGCTCCATCATATTTGTTTACGAAACTCTCTTTCAATCGGTCCGCCAGAAGTATCAATATTATTCCTCACCTCAGTAATTACTTGAATTCTTCCCGTCTAATTTTCATACGTGCTGTTAGACTCTGGAACTCGCTCCCGTCTCAAATCAAATTAATAGTTAATTACAAACAGTTCAAACATGCAATCATTCTCCACTTTTCGTCCCTCTCAATTCAACCCTAATCCTCTCCCAATCCTTTTCCCTTTTCTGCTCTCTTCCTTATACGAGTACCATTGTAATCATGTATTTATATCTTAATATCTAAGTACTATAAAAGATGTTATCTTACTGTACGTACGAGTACCATGTTATAAATAAACTTAAACTTAAACTTAAACTTTTCAGTTATGATTGTATTGGCCCGAATCACGGAGTACGAAATGGGAATGATTGAAAAGAGGACCGATTGATAGGAACAATTTTTTGAAATGAACGATGCCGGAATGATTGGCCTTCTAAAAAGGACGATTGGCACAGCTCTACGTGATACGGGTGCAACTGGTTGTTGGCGTGGATTCTGTGGTGCTTGACTACACAGTGCAGAGTTTCTCACTCAGCCGCAAGAAGAATTTGCTTTCCCATTTATACACACTGATGAAGAAAAGCTATAGTCTTCTAATCCTACACTTATGAAGACATATAAGAAGCGCTTTGTTGTTCTCATTTCAAATGAATTTGCGAAACGGAATGGGATCCTTGAAGAGGAAAGATAGAAATCATGCCATAATTATACCTAATCCCGTTTATTTATATCATCAAGCCAAATGAGTCTTTAATCTTAGCCAATCTCTGCAAATCTACATCGTATTATATTCGCCTCGTAATTACAGTCCGCACCTTTACTTGTCGTTGATATGTGCTTTTCTCTTATTACAAAAAACACCAACACCTTCTCCTTTGTAATTCAAAGTCTACTCATATCCATATGGAACCTGGCACCGTCAATTTGTCACAGATTGTAAAATTATCTGCAATCTCTATCAAATCCTTTTTTGTACCTCAGCTGGACTGCTATGAGGATATCTGTATGATTCTGCTTTGGCTTTATTTTTCTTTTATTCTCTATTCTGTAGAAAGCAAGTAAGTAAAGCAAACGATGTAATAATAGAGACTGTGCGCTCTGTGGAGTTTGGATTCCACCGCAACTGGATATCACTATGATTTCTTGCATTGTGTTTTTTTCCTAATTCCAAAGTGTCTATAAAATAATAATTGTTTGCTGCAGGTCAAAATAAAAAAAAACACATCGCACCGTGAACGTTTTTCAATTAAAATTAATCAGGAACAGTAACAAAAACCACGGTTGAATTGATTACGTCACAAATATCGTTACTTAGGACATAAAGTTTACTTAAGATACAAACAAGAAGATAGTCCGTACATAGGAACATTACGCAGTTTAAATTATGTCATGCGTGTACTGCGTTGGGTATCAAGTGAACGGTACATAATGTACAAGTACATTCCAAGTGCATGTGAAGTGAATAAATAAGCGAATAAAAAGGTGGATGTTTTCGCAAGCAATAATTCTTACTTCAACGAACGACGAAATGAAATCAACATATATACCTAGATATCAACGAATTTTTGTATGCCACTTTTTGGCTTTTTTTTCATTTTGGCAAGGACACTGAATAAATGGAGCAATGGTAGTTGAAGATTTCTATATTATCCCTCCTCCTACTGACATTTGCACCAACATATCCTCTTTCCAGGGACATGGAAACGCAGATAAATCGTAAGCTTATGATATATCTTGACTTCTGAAAACTTCCTAATGACCGCAGGCACATCTTCCTCAGCAACAGGTCCACTACTGATTAAGGCTGAAAACACACCGGATAAAGCAAAACGTGTTTTTTGTTTCGTGAAGTGCACACACCAAAGAAAACGAAACAAAAAACAAGCTTTTTGTTTTGAAGTGTTTCGGAGGTGGTTGTGAAAATACATGCCGAATGCAACAAAACTGTTTCGATCCAGCGTCGTTGACGATAATTGCCTACTTTCTTATGGCGCAACACACACCAAATGAAACGAAACATAAAAACAAAAGCAAAACAAGAAAACGTGTTTCGTTGCCGATAGCTGACCTGTTGTTTTTTGCAAAACATTGTGGGGTTTTTCCTAATACTTTTTTAAAGACGCATCGACTTGATCCTCGTTGTGTATAACTTTTCACTACGTGCAGTGGTACCTGATTTACTTTTTAAAATTGTTTATGTCTGGTTTTTCTGATTATTTTTTTTAATGATTACAAAAAGTTATGAACCTCTACAATTACCATTCAGCCAAAAATATACACTCTGGTTTACTCTGTGCGCAAATTTTAACAAATATGGACGTAGATGGAGAAAATTTGATTTTTTGAATTGAATCAAGAAGCCCTATCTATAATTTTAAAGATAAGGAACATGCTAATAAAGTTACTATTGAGAAGCTGTAGATAGAAATAGCAACTGAAATAATTTGCCAAGGTAAGTTTTATTGAATTTTAATTTTATACATGTTTATTAATGTACATAGTGTGTATGAATATACATAAATATAGAGTATTACTTTAAATGCTTGACATACTGTATTTAAAAATCATGTAACCAAAATTAGATGGCATACTTGTATTGCCAAGGATCCGCTCCAATAGAGGAGTTAAAGTATTGAACATACCTACTTATTGCGTATGTTACGTGCAGCATTTGATGGTCTTGCACTTCCAATATTTTCATGTGTTTCTCCTTGAGGTACGTATTCCATAGCTTCACGCTCAATATATATTTCCTAAAGCAAGCCTTCGCGTTCCGTAATCATATTATGCATCCGCATTCTGGTGAAATTATTAAATTTTTCAGGATAAGTTTTTAGCTCAGCTATTAAGTTTATTATCACATCCTCTTTCGTTTTAGATTATATGGATGCCCACCACTCTTTGCTATTTGCGTCCTTTTCCTCAATTGCCTCAAAAATTCTATGTTAGATCAACTTCATCGTCTGAGTCCGACCACTTGTTGAACAACACTAAAAGCAAGTCACGAATTCTGTTTTATTTCAACGCACACCAAAAGAAACAAGAAAATAAAACGTTTTGTTTTGTTACATTCTGTTTCGCTGGGTGTGTGTTAAAATAAAAAATGTTTTTGTGACTATCGAATCAAAAACGTTTTGCTTTATCCGGTGTGTTTTTAGCCTAAGTATCTAATAATATATCTGACAAATAAAAAGAAGCAGGAAGAAATACATAGATTGAAACCAAACTTGATTGATGTGAAATATATCTAACAAAAATTGTCAAATTAAATTAGTCTTGCCTCTTCTTCTTCTGCTTAATTAACGGTTAAGCGAAGATAAGAATTAAAGCAATCATAGCCCTCCCAGTTAACTGCGTCCGTATTGGTCCGCCTGTAGAGTTTTTGTGGAAATTAGTCCTCACTACGGAAGTGTAAGTAGGATCTTTGAGATTGATTAAGGCACTTGTATCCGGATAGCATTCCTCCTTTTAAAATTTCCACCAGACAACACAGGAAACCCTAAAAATGAACCATTGATATTATTATAAACTGCGCACGCACACGTAATGGCTGAAACAGATGTGCAGCAAGTACCGTCCAGCAAGATGATTTTGTATGTAAAATGACACATTTCTCAATTATCAATTCTTGCTGCAAGTTGTCTCTATTTCTTATCTTAATGCACCGATTGTAGTAAAACAGCACAACTTGAAACAACTTTTCCGGCTTGACGCTTAGAGCTGTGAAATTCTATGGCAATACCTAACATCTTAGTCTGTTTGGTCGTTCAGTAATATTTAGATCAGGCGAAAACATACTAAATGAAGGCAATTTCTTACTGCACATCTGATGCATGTGCATCTGCTGCATGCATTGCTGCGTGCGTCTCTGCTGCACATCTGTTTCAGCCATAAGTGATCGATATATTTTGTTTGAATTCATTCCATTGGCAGGTGGCAATGGTGTGATGGTAGTGTATTTACTAAATGATTGGCAGGTCGTGCGTTCGAATCCCGACCAGGGCCATGATTTTTATAAATTGAATACACACAACAAAAACTGATCTGCCTAAAGCAATTTAGGCGCCGCCTGTTGAGAAAAAAAACTCCCATCGCACCAATCCTCTTTCGTATCCTTCTATTCTTTCAGTAAGTAGCAGCCAAAAATAGGCAATGAATTGCTGGGAGCTACTTGCGCAATAAACTAAATGCCTGCGCTGTGGTTTTACCATTATAAGGGTACTGTGTAAAATATATCTTCACCCAACCACTCATCGTGATTTCCTATCCTTTTTCATGATACTCTCGATTCTGGCTCCATTGAAGGTTGGCCATAGCATTCTTGAGCCGTCCATCTGAGAATCGCCTCTCTCCCTACTTCAAGCCCGAGTGTGCAAGGCGGGTTGAGTACAGAGGGATCAGCTTGTTCCGACACAGCTGCCGAACCTTGTCTTGCTAATTCATCCGCTCTCTCGTTGCCTAGAATGCCTTCATGTCTCGAAAGCCAGCAGAGCAATACCTTATCTGAGTACCAAGAACCTTGAGCTCTTCACGACAGCATTTCACAAGCTTGGATTTTATTACTCCTGCAGTTAAGGCTTTTATTGCTGCCTGGCTGTCGATAAAGAAGGTAATACCATCGGGTGGTATTGCCCTTAACACAGACTCATGGGCTGCTGTTGTCACTGCCAGGACCTCTGCTTGGAAGACGCTGCTGTGGTCGGGGAGGCGTACCGATTTTGATATGCCCAGTTACCATTACCCCACCCCGTTACCATTTTTGAGCCGTCCGTAAATACGGTTATGGCTTGCGTGCTGGGGACGAGTCCGTTTCTCCATTCTTCCTTGCTGGGATAGGCACTCGAGAAAGGTCTTGTGAAATCTAAGTATGACATGATATAGTCCGTAGTGGGTACATGGCCAAAGTATTTCTGCAGGATCGTCGAATGACCCATTTCGTTTGGTTTCCAGTTCACTGTTTGGCAAATTCTCATGGCACTAATAGCGGCTGTTGATTGAACAAAGATGTTTAGCGGAAGCAGGTTGAGGATAGCCTCCAGTCCTGCGGTTGGAGTTGTCCTCATTGCACTGGTTGTGCCGATGCACGCCTTACTTGCATTATATATGCATTTTATTTTATTCTGACATTGTTTCACTCATATGCTGAAAACAATACGAACTGACATGAACTGATTTCAATTAACGAAGCTACGTAAACTGAACTGATTGTGTTTGATTTAAGTGCTGTTTTTGTGTTTATAGCCAGACTTAAGTGAACGACTTAGAGTAAATTTAGTGTTGTGAAGCCAATTTACATAAAATCAAATTAAAAGCAGTGAAAAGTTTGTTGATAAAAACCCTAAGTTAGTTCTTAAGTTGAAGCTATTGCGCTACTTACATTGATAGCTACAGTGCAGGTACTTAGTTTTGGTACAATTTTCGTTTGTGGATTTTTCTGATTTTCTCTTGAAGAAATTAAATGATTTAAGACGGAACAGATCATTAAAAAATAAGTTTAAGACATAGAAGGCCGCTTACTTCTCCTATAAAAATAGCTTATAGACGCAAGGATGGCTTTTTCCTCATTTTAATCAGCTGTTGTACCAAAAATATAGCTTATTCTAAAATTGTTCACTCTACACCACTGAGTATCCGGATAGTGCTATGCCTGAAAAAAATTTGCAGCAGGGGCTCACTCAGGAACGCATGTAGTAATACTTTATGCTTTTTGCCTGACTTAAATATCACTGAACGGCCAAACAGACTAAAATGTTAGGTATTGTCGTAGAATTTCACAGCGAGAAACGTCAAACTGGAGAAATTTTACCAAATTGTGCTGTTCTACTACAATCGGTGCAGCACCATTAGAAATAGAAACAACTTCAGGCAAGAATTGACATGCAGTAAGCAATGTGTCATATTCATATGACATTTTGATGAAATCACCTAAATAATAACATGATCCCCCACCTCAATACGCCACTGTGTCTGAGGTCTAAAGGGCCCAGCCCATAGAACCCATCGCATCCATTACGTCGACGCATCCGTCAGCGTTAACGCACTTAATTGAAGGAAACGTCCCATAGAAACCATCGCCAAATTGGTCATCCAAAATCACATTGCCCGCATTTAATATGTCTTGTACCTAACCTCTAATTACATTAATACCACTGAATGATCCAACTGCCTAAGATGCCATTATACAAGGTGGCGCAAAAGTCATCTTCCTATCGGAAGAAGCATAATTTTTGCAAATGGCGGCAAATGCAAATTCTACTTTGATATTTGTGAAGTTAACTGATACAGAAAAAACTTAAGACACCAATTAACATAATCCAAAAGCAGAACCAAAGTTTTTCATTCATAAAAAAAATTACAGCGAAAGAACATCGGGTGACAACTTTTGCGCCACCTGACAACTTTTGCGCCACCTTGTAGTACAATTGTTTATTTCCCACCTAATTTTCTAGCCGAATGTCAAAAACATCCCTACAGTTTTAAGCCAATGCCAATCAGCGGTCGAGCTGTAGTTTCGCTGTGGTATACTGAACTGGCTGTCAATCGGCAATAACAGTTTTCTCAAATTTTTCCAATATTTTGACCAATGTATGTGTGCCTCTCTCAATTTTGTCATGAGTGAACTCCAATGTTTGAATGTATGTATGCGCCGACGACGGACAGAAAAGTAGAAAGGAAGCCATCTTAATATAGAATGCGTGTATACCTTATTCCTGTCCGTTGGAAACGACGCATCGATGAATCCACGGATTGTATGGGCCGGACTCGGACTCCAAATAGAACGCTAGTCGATGCTGTGCACTGTCCGAACGAATAAGTGCGACCATAGGACTTAGTTTTATTGAAAATGATTTGTTTTCAATAAACTATTTATAACTCGTATGATTTTAATGTAAAAGTAAAATATATTCAACATTTTTGGCGAATTTTTTGTGCTTTTGAGTTTGTGGGCTGAAAAAGTGAGAAAATCTCATATTCCTATTTAAAAACGCTTATATATGGTATTTGCATCTCTGAAGAAGAATCTCTGATCCGGTTCTGCGTATCTCAATTTGAAATGCAGACAACCCTTTCATCTCCAAATTTTAAATATGTTAATTTCTGTTTTATGTTGTTATTTTTGTTGTTGTGTTTCATATTTTGACCGATGAATACTGTGAGCAAGTTTAGTCCGCACATGCCAATTTCTATTTACCTGAATAAGAGAGGGTGCCTTGTATCTCAAAGAAACATCACTATCGAGATGCACAAGTTTATTAACCCTTCACTATTAAGCTCTTTGCACGTATTCCATACACAAATTGACTTAAGTTAACTAACTCTTGGTCCGCGGAGGCAGATCTGACTTCATCATAGAGGTTAGACATATTGCGTTCCCTTGTCCGACGTCTGAAGACATGCCAGCTGGTCGAAGATAATGATACGAGTACTCGTACTATTCTTCAATGGATTCAAAATTCCATTCCTTTGGAACCGTTCTGCTTTTTTGCAACTCACCAAATAAATTCTCGTGTTCTTCAATGCTCTGTTTTGTCTTACTTTATCATTTTTAATAAAAGATCTCTTTTCTATAAGATCCCATTCAATTCAATATTTCGCTGATGACAGTACTAAAACCTTTTCAGCTCTAAGTTTCAGCATAATGTATTTAAGTCGGGTAAAATCAATATAGTTGAATTTTATACTTTCAAAACCTAATGCTCTCTTAAATCATTAAAGCGGGACCTGAACACATTACCATTATCCATGAATCTAACTAACATCGCCAAAACTGCCGAAAGGATTAGGTCTCGGTATGTGCATAGTTCGGATGAGCTCCTTCCGTCGCTTTACGATTGAACGACGTTATTAAAAATTGCAGTTGGTTTAATGAAATAAGGTCAATTGGACGCCTCGGAGCTGCGATTTGACCCCGTTCGATTTTTTTTGTAGGATTCGTGAGATAGAGCCCGAAATAGTTAACAAGGTCTTGAAAAATTGAGTTGACAGGATGCACTACTGCGTAGCCAGCCAAGGCAGTCACATTAGTGAAACCGTATTTCATAAATAATGCGAATGGTTTCTCTTTCTAATAAGGCTTTGCTCATTTTATTTAATTTTTAAAAAGAAACAACTTGTATTTGTCACCACCCTTTATATCATTTGGCTGAAGAAAGGAATGTAAAAGATATTGACAGTAATAAAAATGGTGCCGTGGCATAACCCCAAGCGTCATAAGCCCAAAATTTGGCCTTATCGTCGCCTGAGAATTGTTTTGTTCCATATGCCATTGGCAGTTTTTGCGAGAAAAACGCATTTAAAGGTTTGCGTACTTGGTACTCCAAAACTGTGTGATACGATTTTATTTTTATTTTTTTAATTTGAAGTTAATCTTATACAGAGTTCACCTACTAATTTTCAAAGTGTTTTGCGAAACCGTTAACAAGCCACTTTAATTAACGTAAAAGTCTCCTTTTTTGACTTGTGTCCCACCTCATAGATTTTGAAACTGATTTTTTTTTTCATACACGTGGAACACAAAAAAATGGATATGGCACAAAGCAATTCTTATCCAAAATATCTGAAAGGCAATAAAGCATGGAGTTGGATGCTAAAATTTGAAAAGAAAAATCGATTTCATCTTTTTTATTAACAAAGTTTTTATTCAAAAAATAAAATAAAAATATAATGACAGGCTACAGTCCGCCTGTGCGAACTGTTGGATACCCTATTCTTATTCCTATACCTCATAAGTGCGCGTGACAAAAGTCTAAGTATGGTTGAATTGTTAAGAACGCACTACACATTTTGTTATATAACATTTAAAGAATTTTATCGAAAAAACGAAACTTTTGAAAACATAACGCTCCCTAGCTCAAACTTTGGTTTTTCAATAAAATTGTTTTATTTCATTGTGGGCGTGTCAGTAGGCGGATTAAAAAAATGTTATCAGTTTTAGGATTCATAGATCATTATACAAGGTGGCGCAAAAGTAATCCTCCTATCAGAAAATGCTATAACTTTTGCGATTGGCCCCTAATGTCAGTTCTGTTTTGACATTTGTGTAGTAAACACATGCGAAATACACGTTAATAAACAATGTTACGCTACACTGCTCCAGAACGCGGAATATTGGTGACTATTTACTTGAGCAATAATCGGTCGGTGACCAAAAAACATCGGAAGGTTATTTTTGCGCCACCTTGTATAAAAACTTTCAGCTTTCTAGCTCAAAATTCTATTTTTTCGATAAATTTGATTTTTTGAGTTTGTTGTTGTTTGTTTCAAAAATTCTTAGACTTGATTGTTTCGGGACCCTAGAGCTCTCTAGGTACAGTTTAAAGGCCTAATGTTTGCCGACAGACGGACGGACATGGCTAGATCGACATTACTATCGATGCTGATCATAAATATAGTAACTTTTAGGGGTCTACTGGCAATATTAAGGTATGTTACAAACTAGAATAGGGTAGGTATAATAAGAAAATTATTCAAAGTGTTTAGCATTAAACCAGTGAGTGAAAAATGTCAGATCAAATCAGATCCGAAAAATACAGCTTCAAGTCATTATGTTCTCCTCTCCGCTGCGAAATTTCAAATAGGTAATCCTCTTTGTTTTCTAGTGAATTTCGGGTTTTGAGTGAGCATTGTACCGTCAATGTTTGGCCTGATGTCGATTTGATCACAATTTGAACACGTTCCATGTTATTCTTTCGATTTTTTTTTCATTTAAAGGTATGCGAATATTTGTAACATTGAACTAAGAAATACGATATCTCATGCCAAACAAATAAATCAATTGTCATCAGTACAATTTGAATTTTCAAATTTGACACATTTTACATGGAGGTGGAACAAACCAATACTAAAATTTTGTTTGCGGCCTGCGTAGGACAAACCAATTCTCAACTTTGTTAATATTTTCTGTATCTCTTGTCGCAGTGATATGCACGTGGAACAAAACAATTCTCACAAAAAAGTTGCGATAAATTATATGGAAAATTTGTCCCAAAAGCCAAAAAATGGTTTATGGCACAAAACAATTCTGCACACTGTTGATTTTGGTGGATATGGGACAAAGTCGATGTTCGATATCTCGGGATTGGAAAGACTTAGAGCAAATCGAATCACAGATTTAAAAAGAGCATACAAAATTACCATAGAATCCGTTCCTAACTCAAAAACGACAAAAGTGGCGTATGGAACAAAACAATTCTCAGGCGACGTTATTGCGCTTTTTGAAAGTGACATAAGGACAAATTCTAGCATTTGGTATTATGTCACTTTCACAATGCGACATAACGCCAAATTTCGAGATTCGGGCTTATGACGCTTGGGGTTATGTCACGGCACCGTAAAAATACGAGTAGAACAATACACTTGAATAGACGCGAAAAACATCATACTAAATCATGATGCGAAAGTGCTCCTATTAGAATTAGAATTGTGAGTCCTCATTCCACTTCATCGGGCATAACAGTTTCATCGCCACGGCATTATAGGTACTACACCGACTGGATATGATTCCTTCAGCAGTAACAGCAAATGAGAGTTATATTATGTAATAAATCATTTTAGGTTTATTTTTATACCTCTGCCGATAGGTTTCATGTACGTGATATGCTGTGCATGTAGAGTTAAATAGTGCGCCACTAGGAAATCCCTGGCAGTTGGAAAATGCACCGTCAGTTGGCAAGCTGCTTTATAGGACGGGCGAATTACGAATTTCCTAAGAATTGACCCTTTCAATTCCTCAGAACATCTCCCATAGTAGAATCTTTTGAATATACAAAGGTTTGCAACAAGTTGTTATACTTTAATTTCCCAATCATGCTACTTAATGAAATAATTTAATTCCGACGGAAAACAAACGAAAACATGAAAAAGCAAACCACCCGAGAGCAAAATTCGAAATGCTGGTATATAAATATTTGTGCAGTCAGCCAGCAGCAACAATTGCTGCTTTCCGGTCGCTCAGCTGGAGTGGGTTCAGGCGAACAATTCGATTGAGATCGTATGTACCTAAGTTTTTGTTTTTATATACCTAGATTACCTGATATTAATTGGAAGGAAAATAAATTACTACTTGAAGAACGGGAAATTATTCTTTTATATAAAGACTAATGGGTTGGACACTGAACATAACGGTATAACCGTCTGAAATGGCACAACATCGCGCTATGGAGTAGGTGCAAGGGCAAATTGTTGAAAACAGCATCAATCGAACGTGAAACAACGCCAAATTGGCCTTATAGCGCAAGGCCATATTTAAAAATAAATTGTTATATTTTGTTATAAATAAAATTATACAAAAACCTCATAAATAACTCCATTTCACATTTCCTCTTCAGGTAAATAGACAAATTATTAAATTATAGGTGGGAAATAACTTCACTAAACTTACGGTGACGTACTCGTAATTGCTCACCGAAAGTGGGCAATAACTTCACAAAAAAAAGTTATTTCCCACTCGAGGTGAAGTTATTGCCTATGTGAAGTTATTGACCGTGAATTTATTTCGTTATAAAAAACATATTTAATCCCTTATAAAAAACATATTTTTAGTTCTGTTGATTCCAAAAAAATGTAAATTAAAATTACTGTTAGTTCTTAGGCTGTACGGCTACCTGCTATGTAATTGATAACTTATTTCTAAGATATTTAGGCAATAGATAATTTTAAATTTCTTCTACCGAAATTTTTCTTTCCACACATAACTCCTAACTATGCGAACACCTACACTCTACTTATCCCTTATTCCTGGATTCCTTTTCCCCGGCTGGTTTATTTGGATATTTGCCCCGCTGTCTGCTTGACCACCTTCCTCGAGACGAACATTTTTTTTTTTCAAAACTCGTTATTATTTATTAGAATCCCTTAAACCATATCTAAACGGTTTCGTAGTTAAACAAACTGTGATTAGCAAACGATTTTCCTCTCTGTGTTTATTAAACTTGGTTTGTGTCTCGATAAAGTAAAGATAAGTAAAGAAACTAAGCACTCTAGTACCAAAAACCCATTATCCTACTACATTTTATTAAAGTCAATTGCTTTTGACAGATTGTTTTTGAAATAACTTTTTTTTTTATTGAGAGTTTTCACACATTGATGTTCTCTCATTCTCACATTGAAGTTCACGTATTACAACATTGAGTATCATTGGTGAAAATGGTTAGAGAATGATAGAATACTGTCATCGGCCATTTTTACACAAGCCTTACGCAGTCTCTTAACGCAAATATTGGCGTTTAGGTTACGCAAGCCTTGGCAACGTTGCTAATTGTTTATTAGAGGTCTGCAATGAATGTCTCGAAAGTAGTTTTCTTCTTCTCCTCCCTTAATACCGATAATGCTATGATCAAGATTTAAGGGATCATAACCCTCCCAATGAACAACATCCCTACTGGTTCGCCTGTGGGGTTCGCCGGTTCGACCTTAGATAACTGCCGGTCGGGCTAAATTTTTTTTCGAGATATGTTCTTTGACGCGAAGGCTTAATCGTATCTTGGAACTTCTTCTTCGATAAATCTTTGTTGCTCCTGCTGTCATGCGAAGCATCTTATCTCAGCTGCCGTCAATAATTGTCCTCATACTTTTTATTCACTGTATAACATTGTGAACCGTATTTGAGCGCCGGACACACAATTGCGCTGTATTGGCTTCCTTTCAGCTTAGGGGGCATTTTTCGATCACAGAATATGGCTGAGTTTTTCCAACACTTCATGCAGCCTACGCTTACGCGAAGCTTGCTTTGCTCTCGAAACCAATTTTGATCTATTCATATATTTTTTCGAGCACTCTGTTTATTGCACTCACATTTTGAAAAATTAAATGTCGCGTGATATTTGGTAACTCAGTCAGTACTTCACCCAAAGAAAACAAATTATTCACTTTAGTGTACTCACATAAAACGAATACACTGCACTGAGTAGTATCAGTACTCGTTGTATTTTAACTTTAATTTAGTACCCTCAGTGTAAGTGGAGTACTTTGGTACAATTTGGTATTTCTCCTGAAATTGAAAATTTACAGCGGACTGCGGTACTGATGCTCACCGGTTACAATTTTTGTTGTAGCTGAATTATTTTACAAGCCAGTTGCGTTCACCATTTGAATGTTTCTTTCCCTTGTTGAATCCTTACATACATGTGATTGTTAGTACATAAATTTATATGCACAAATATTTTTAAAACTACAAAAAAGTTACATCATTTATTTCCATTTTATCAAAAAATTATAACTGTAACTAATAAACGATTGTTCAAAATATTATTTTCACCTACACTCGATCAACCATAGAGACAAACCCGCCCACTACATTCGGTATACTCGGTATGTTATAAACAGTTAATTTTGTACTTGATTCATTTGAGTGAGCACCCACGAATAGGAGAGAAATCAAACAGAGTATTCAATTCATTATTATACTCTATCCAACAAAAATTGTCAATATAGGGAAGTTAGGATGTTTGTCTTTCAGTCTGATTGCAATGACTTACATAAATCGGTCCCTCCTTAAAGCTCTCACAGGGTTGCCGTAGTGGGTATGATAATTCGCCATAACTCAGAGAGCAATTCTATTAGGGTTACCATCTTCCAATTTAAAATAAAAATATTGCGGAACGAAATAAATTCCGTTTATATCTTTCCTCTACTGGTACGATAATAATAGGCGCGTTTTTTTAAGGGTATCTCCAGTAGACCAACAAAATATATAAATTTCGTAACACAAAACAAATCAAAGCGAAAAGTATATCACTGTAATCCAATTTATTCATTATAAATATTGTAAAACATAAAATACTAATTTCTAATATCACTACTCAACTAATCCGATGAGTAATTACTGCTACTGCTTTCTTTATTTAGGTCTATTATTAACCTTTCAACTGCTTCCTCGGCAAAAACGTCCATTTCCCACATAATTGGCTCAATAACCTGTTCAACGTGTTGGACACATCGATGCCATTTTCCTCGTCATCGCTTGTAAGTGCTGTCGTTAGGAAGTGTCTTATTTCAGCCATTTTAAATGACTTGTTTTGGCTTGCTCAAACCCTTTCACTTGAGCCCAAACCAATTCTATTGGATTAAGGTCACAGTGATAAGGCGGCAAGCGAAGCACTTTATGTCCCACATTTTGAGCCATTTCATCCACGACGTATGTTTCATACTTGGCTTTGTAACGTTTAACGATTTCAAGCAACCCATTGTATGTTTGCATCCCTACCTAACTTGAGATCCTCCTTTTGGGAATTCCCGTATTCATTAGCAAAACAGGCGTCATTCATCGGAAAAACAAAGACATCATACAAACAGGTACATAATGATATGAAAGATGTATTATGTTTTGTATACCCTATTCTAAGGGTATATTAATTTTGACGCATAGTTTGTAACATACCTTAATATTGCCCGTAGACCCCTAAAAGTTACTATATTTATGATCAGCATCGATAGTAATGTCGATGTAGGCCTCTAAACTGGGCCTAGAGAGCTGAAATTTTAACCATATATTCTCTAGGGTCCGGAAATAATCAAGTTTACGAATTTTTGAAACCCGCCCACAGACAGGCCCACAAACTCAAAAAAAAAAAAAAAATTTCGAAAAAATCGAGTTTTGAGCTAGAAAGCTGAAATTTGTTATATATGATCTATGACTCCTAAACCTGCTCGGGAGATAAAATTTTCAAAATCCGCCCACTGACACGCCCACAATTAAATAAAACAATTTTATTGAAAACCCAAAATTTGAGCCCTTAATGCTCATGTGTAAATTTTTTTTAAATCCGCCTACTGACACGCCCACAATTAAATAAAACAATTTTATTGAAAAACAAAAGTTTGAGCTAGGGGGCGTTTTTTCTAACAAAAGCTTGGTTTTTTTCGATAAAATTCTTTAAATTTTATATAACAAAATATGTAGAGCGTTCCTAACTTATGAGGGATAGGAATAAGAATAGGGTATCCAACAGTTCGCCCAAGCGGGCTCTAGCCCGTCCCTATGTTTTTTTTTGTTTAAACAGTTTGCGACATAAACTCAATCAGCAAGATTTTCAAAAAACATTTCCCAGTCCTTTCCGCTATATGTATATTGTGAAAGGTAGATACAATTAGAATACAAAATTATATAACCACGACGCAATGTCATATACCTCAGATGGTAAAAAAAACTGCACTTGTGCAGCTGTACAATACAAACATAATCAAATTAAAACCGAATGGCAACACCCCACGTAATAATTCGTCCTCAAAAGCACCAAAACCGAAAGTTCTTTGACAAAATCCATAGAAAAACCTTAATGATATGCCTCATTTTAGATATGGTAATATCTACTCTTCTGATGTGCTTCAGTCAAACACACTGCTTATTTTGGTGGATGATAATAGCAAGCGAACCCAAGACGATCATGCTCATTCCCATTCGGCTGTGTGGGAGACTGGTTGTGGTGGGTTGTATGCGAATTTTAGGAAAATTACAACAATAATTCCTTGGTATGACAGTGGTTTGGTTTTTATTTCAGTTGCAATTCTTGCGTTTGAGTGCCGTGAGAGTATCTACAGGCACCACTGGTAGAAAAAAAGTTCCTCCATAAGGCCTGTACTGACAATTTTTGTTGGATAGACTATAGGTAATCATCTTCATCTCTCTTACAATTTGTAAAACTGAAGTGAATATAATACACAGAAATGAATTATACGCGTAGAGAGAAGGCAACTGAATGCATTCTTGCAGACCTCTAGCAGCCGAATTAATAAACGCAAATTAAGGACGAATTATATTTAATCAATGAATCGAATGGAAATCTTAATAACAAACTTTTTTGTGGTTAATTGACATTGATAAACATGCAATCAACTAATTCACCGAAGTAGGTGAATTAACGAGTGATTGAGTTAAAATATAACTAATGTAACAGCGTTTTTGACAACTGACAGCGAATCTTCTATGTTTTCTCCATACAATTTATTACTTAACGATTCCCAATGTCAGAACCATTTATTGCTGAACAACAATTAGATAATGCATGGACATGATTTTCAATTAATGACCCGTGAATTAACTTTGAATCCACATTTTAGTTAATATGTGAATTAGACCAAATTAAGTAATTTTTATTATGTTTATTGATCACATTTCCGGCGTAAGGACAGTTTAAGTGTTGCATAAAATAGCGCAGGATCTATAACGTGTTTATAAATATGGCTGGATATGTATGCGTAAACACAATTAACTACTTTATCGGATGTCTTTCTGATTTTGCCGAATGTTCAGAAAAACTATATTCTCCCTGTTTCTATCAACATTTAACTTACAGTGCTGGTCAACCGATCCATCCGGCCAGCCAACGTGCCCATTCACAAATTCATAAATACCTGGAAAAGCAGAGCCGACGACAGTTCTTACTGAACTGGCTAGAAAACGAATTCATTAATTTTTCCGTACGAACAACTTCTTCTGTTATACTTCTCAGTCAGTTGAGTGAAAAGATACAAATCGTTTCTATTATATGTTCGTTTCAATGTGTTTGTTGGTTGTTCCACTTTTTACGTATTGCTATAACGCCTTACGCAGGATTATACTGTGAAACTAATGGCGTTATTCGCTGAAGAAAAGATATGCTCAAAAGATCAAATCATTTTCAGTTTTGCATGTTTTATTGAAGAAAAGGTGCAATTCTAAATGCCTCTAACACGAAAGATGCGATCTCAATGCGATCTTTGAGGGATTTGCTCTATAATTTACCAATGCCTACATAGAAATAGAGAGGTGCTCCTCCAGGAACAATGTTCGGAATTTTTACCAAAAGGTAAATCTTGTAGTAGAGGCACAGTCGGTGCTGAGGGCATGGAAAAAACATTTCTGCAGACTGTTGAACTTCGAAGACGACACAAATTCCGCTGTCAGGCAGAACGAACCATTCCACCTGCACGATGAAAGCCAAGCCTTCCGTCCACCTGACCAAGATGAAGTGAGGATAGCAATATCCAAGCTTAAGTCCAACAAGGCTGCTGGAGCGGACGGCTTAACTGCCGAGCTTTTTAAGGCAGCGGGAGATGACTTGGTGGAGAGCACATACCAACTCGTCTCCAAGATTTGGTCAGAAGAAAGTATGCCTGATGAATGGAGCCTCAGCATTGTTTGCCCGATCCACAAGAAAGGAGACCGTCTAAGCTGTGCCAACTATAGAGGCATCAGTCTCCTTATATTGCATATAAGATCTTATCTGCTGTACTGTGTGAACGCCTGAAACCATTGGTCAACGAACTGATTGGTCCCTACCAGTGCGGTTTTAGGCCCGGTAAGTCCACGACTGATCAAATACTCACACTACGGCAGATCCTGCAGAATACACGATACTCACTATAATTCCATCGATTTTAAGACCGCATATGACAGCATTTATAGAGACGAGCTATAAAGAGCTATGTTTAGTTTTGCCATCCCTGCCAAACTTGTCAGATTGTGCAGAATGACGATGGAGAACTCCTGCTGCTCCATAAAGGTCGGTAACAAAAAAGGATATAGACAAGGTGATGAGCCGTCATGTGACTTCTTCAACAACATACTTGAGAAAATTGTGCGAAAATCGCAACACCAGGGTTATCATTTTCCGAAAGTCTGTGCAACTACTTGCATATGCAGACGACATTGACGGAGAACACAGCTAGCTGTCACTGGTGCGTTTGCAAGTATTAACACAGAAGAGCTAAAATGGGTTCAGTGATGAATCAGCGCAAAACCAAGTACATGCTGTCAACAAGAAGGGACACACAACAACGACGAATCGGACAGAGGGTCACGATTGACAGCTACAACTTTGAGGTAGTTAGGGACTTTGTCTACCTTGGGTCCGCTATTAATTCTTAAAACGACATCTCATCAGAAATCAAACGAAGAATTACTTTTGCCAACCACTGTTTCTTTGGCCTATGAAGGCAATTGACTAGTAAGGACTTGTCAAGAAACACTAAGAAGATTTTGAAGGCGCCGTGACATAACCCCAAGTGTCATAAGCCCAAATTTTGAAATTTGGCCTTATGTCGCATTGTGAAAGTGACATAAGGCCAAATTTTAGCATTTGGTGTTATGACACATTGTAAAAGCGTCATAAGGCCAGTTTGACTTTATGACACTTTCGCTTGGTGCTGTTTTCAACAATTTGCCCTCGCACCTACCCCAAATCAAACAGTGACCCCAAGCAGGGGGGTTGCAGGGGGGCAGCATGCTCCCCCATATGCATTGCACTGTTTATGGGATTAGTTGCGAAACCGCAAGTAGATTCCATAAACAGTACAATGCCTATGGAGGGGCATGCTGCCCCCCTGCAACCCCCCTGCTTGGGGTCACTGTTTGATTTGGAGTAGGTGCGAGGTACGGTTTTGAAAATTTGGCTTTATGTCACTTTCCGGATTTGGCCTTATGACGCTTTGTGAAAGTGACATACCAAATGCTGGAATTTGGCCTTATGTCACTTTCAAAAAGCGACATAAGGCCAAATTTCGAGATTTGGGCTTATGACGCTTGGGGTTATGTCACGGCACCGATTTTGAATAAGACCCTCATCATCCCAGTCCTGCTATATGGCGCAGAAGCTTGGATTAGTTAATAAATGCGGATGAAGATCTTCTTGTTCGTTTCGAACGCAAAATTCTTCGAGTGAGTTTCGTTCCCGTTTGCGTTGACGGGGTTTGGAGGAGGAGACTTAACAGCTACGAGCTGTACAGCGACATCGACATGGTCAGCCAAAGATCGGGCTAACTGGAGAGGCGTGTTGGTTGAGGCCCAGACCCACCCCAGGCTGTAGCGCCACTTAAGAAGAAGAAGACATACAAGTAGCTTTGCGTCAAACATGAAAGTGAGGAAAACGTGGTTTTGATTTATTGTGAAATAATTTAAGGGGGTAGGATATATACTTTGTGATTTTTTTTTTAATTTCTTGCTCGCCAATGCGATGAAAAAGATGTATAAGATACATTTTGTATGTTAGCAGCGTTTTGTTGCTGTGATTGCTGTCGATCTAGGAGTGCAGCAGAAGGGTTCAGGACCTGCGAATGGTGTTTCTGAACCCTTTCTGGTCAATTCATCGGCCTTTTCATTACCATCAAACTTTTCATTTGAAGGGTATTGAAACAGTGCATGACTGATTTGGAATCAATGTTGTGCGAGCTAAGGGCATTTATAGCTGCTTTACTATCCGTGAATATATGGATGTTTGCGCCTTTAATACCAGATTTATGAACGTGGTTGGGGATTTCTTGGATGGCGTGGAGCTCTGCTTGACATACGCTGGAATTTTTTTTTCATGGCTCCTACCACCGGTTCCATTTTAGAACCGGTTACCACTTTATGCCGTTGTGGCTGTTTGGTGAGTTATTCCTAACCCATGCTTCTCCCTTTGGGGTCTCTGTGGAGAATCGATTATTGAAGCATAGTATTTTGTGAAGGCGGTCTGTGACCGCGCAGTTCATAGCAAGTGCCGGGAGTTCATCGAATATTGTCATAAGTTCCGGGTGGTCGTTAAGCCTCATCTCATTGAACTGTATTCAATTTGTTGCACTGCGGATCGCCACTTTTTGAATTTGTATTTGGAACGATGTTAACCCAGTTAGTGCCTCTATGGCAGCTGGTGGACAGGTTCGCATGGCTCCGGAGATACCGGTAGAAGCCGGTGTATCTATTTGAGCTTCTCTAATGCGATCGTTTGTGTGGATTTTGTCCACCATTCTATGGAGGCGTATGTAATTATGGGTCTTATCATTAGTATGTTGATTCACTGGACGATCTCCGGTAGGCGATTTTTATAGGTATCTGTTGTACGTTTTAAAAGAGCACCTTCCGTGGATTTGCTGTTTATGATAGCCGCACCCTCAACAATACTAAAAAAGTCAACTGATCAGAGCAAAAAAACACTTTATATTGAAAAGTGCAATTCTAGATTTTGAGAGCAATTCCTTCGATTTTCAATGAAAAACGATATAAAAAGATGCTTGTCCTGTCGCGCTGTCAAAATTAAATTAAAACTACCTTTTTCTACTACATCAAATCTTTTAACTATGAACTATGCACTGAAATAGTCAATAATATCTAAGATGATTGTGTTATTTCTGATGATGCTAGCTGAATTGGACCAGGTTAAAGAACCTTCAACAAATCGGAGAAAATCTTAAACAAACTTTTTGAGTCTCGGCATCTCAAATTAAAAAAAAACGAGTATTGACCCTCAACATTGTAACGTAGTTCGATGTATTTTTTTAGTCCTTATCGACCATTGTAATACTACAATAAAAATAAGAACTGCAACAAACATTTCATAGCAAATAATGTCCTATAAATGAAAACAAGTAATCTTGCTGAGAACTTCTAATACTTTCTAATACGTGGGGTTAACTAGCCTCCTCAAATGCCTGCAGCATACAAAGGACAAATAATTTTGGTAATAAATGAATAAAAGTACGTACACCTTCCGTGATTACGATTAGACAATAATACAACTCAAATCATATTGTATCAGTTTGACATTAACCGTGTCTTTAAGTCAATTATAGTGCGCAGACCCATATCAAAGTACAGGCGACTGAAAACTCATTGAAACGCAATGCTTTCGGCCGTCAACAACAAAAAGATACTTAATCCATTAAACTTGAAAAACAGACAAAAGACAAAATGACCGACGACGATGTTGATGATGAGGATGAGGATGGCTATAAAAAAAAGAAAAGACAAAAGAAAAAGGGAAAACTCGTTACTTACCCAAAGTGATAGTTATTGAATTTCAATATCCCCTTGAATGGGCCGGGTCATACGTGAGCGAAATGTTTTTCATACGAAATTCCTCATCGATTTGTGGTGTTGATATTTTGAGGAAGGCTGGGCGAATTTTTTTAAAAGATCGGTTGCGTAACTATGAAGTTCTCTTTTGTGTTCCTCTTCGATTCGTTGCACGCGTGCCATAACAATTTCAGCATTATGGAAAGATTTTTTTGTACCCAGAAGAAAGTGATGATTGGACTTTTATGGCATGCAAATACACTCCGTTCCACGTGTTTACGAACATGTAGTTTCCTGATTTTTTTTACGATTTTTTTTAAATCCGTCCATAATATGGCAAAAACCGAAAACAATATGAAACAAGGATTTATTACATTTATGTTGTAGAAAAAAAATTGAGATTAGGCTGATGAATTCAATTTTTATTATGTTTTCCCAAACAAATTAGCTTTTTTTCGTTCCTAAACTAAATGTACCTTTTATCATATTTTAAATCAAATATAAAGGCATTAAGAGTACCAGGGACCTTAGGTAGGTAGGTAGGTGTGGCGGTTTGATAAAGAAAAAAACAAACCCAATTAGCACCGAGTACCGTTTTGTTACCACAAACTCACGTAAAACTGGGTATGATCGTTTGGTGGAGGAGACTAAATCCAACCTGTGGAGTTCAGGAAAGTTATCAGTTCCTTAATACTTTTCTCGGAGACTTCCTCAAGTTTATTGAAAACATAGGGAAAGGCTACAGTCCGCTTGGGCGAACTGTTGGATACCCTATTCTTATTCCTATCTCTCATAAGTGGGCGTGATAAAAGTCAAAGTATGGTTGAATTGTTAAGAACGCTCTACATATTTTGTTATATAACATTTTAAGGATTTTATCGAAAAAAAAATGTTTTATTTAATTGTGGGCGTGTCAGTAGGCGGATTTAAAAAAAATTAAAACATTAGCATAAAGGGCCCCTAGAGAGTATATATTTTAAATTTCCGCTCCCTAGCTCAAACTTTGAATTTTCAAAAAAGTTTTTTTTTTAATTGTGGGCGTGTCGTGGGCGGATTTTGAAAATATTTACCCATGAGCATAAAGGGCCCCTATAGAGTATATATTATAAATTTCAGCTCCCTAGCTCAATTTTTGGTTTTTCAATAAAATTGTTTTATTTATTTGTGGGCGTGTCAGTAGGCGGATTTTGAAAATTTTATATCCCGAGCAGTTTTAGGAGTCATAGATCATATAAAAAAAATTTTAGCTTTCTAGCTCAAAATTCGAATTTTTCCAAAATGTTGTTTTTTTGAGTTTGTGTGCGTGTCTGTGGCGGATTTCAAAAATTCGTAAACCTGATTATTTCGGGACCCTAGAGAGTATATGGTTAAAATTTTAGCTCTTTAGGCCCAGTTTAGAGGCCTAATTTTTGCCGATGGACGGACGGACGGACATGGCTAGAACGACATTACTATCAATGCTGATCATAAATATAGTAACTTTTAGGGGTCTACGGGCAATATTAAGGCATGTTACAAACTATGCGTCAAAATCAATATACTCTTAGAATAGGGTATAAAAAGGGCTTCCCAATGTTCGTAGTCTGGTCCTAGCTAAAGCCGGACAGGTGCATAAAAAGTGAATTAGGGTTTCTTTTGCAGTTGTCACTTTGCAACTGCGGAGTGGGTATTGTATGGGATTATAATAGTATTTAGTTAGGGTATATAACACTGCGACCTATTGCTCTATTGTGTCCCCTGCCTCTGCCTCGGAGAGGTTCATGCCCTCTTTCAGAGCCCTCTCTAGACACTTCTTTTGTGAAGCGTGTCGAGGTATTGCTCTGATTTATCCTTGGCAGGTCACACTCCCTAGAGCACAGCGTCCAGTCCAGTTTATTTAACGAATCTGAGAATGAGCTGTGTGTCCATGGCTTGTATAATGTATATTCTTGTCTGTTATTTGGTGCCTGTCCAGATATCTCATCCTTTTGTGGGCCAGTGCCCCACAGGATTCCAGTATGTGGTCTGGAGTTTCGGCGGTTTCACTGCAGAATCCGCAGTAATGACAACATGGCCAGGTACCCAGCAGATGGAAATTCGGTTATTCTTGGCTAGTCTATTCAGTCCGTGTAGGCATTCCCACACGAGTTTCGACTTGATGACGTAGGCGTCATCGCCTTTATGGCTGCTTGTCTGTCAGACATTATTGCTATGTTGCAATTTCTGTAGTTTTTCTCGAGGTTGATTCGAACGCACCTGTCTATGGCACATATTTCTGCCTAGAAGATGCTGGTACATTTGCCCATGGATTCGTAGTGCTTAGTTTGTGGCCCAAACACTCCTGCACCAGTTCCCTCCTCGGTCCTCGAGCCGTCCGTGTACCACTTTGTTGTGTGGTTGCTCAGTTCATAAGTTGTGGATTCATTGTTCTCCTTATTGCTGAGCTTTGTCTGGAAATTCTTTTCGAAGTTGAATTTCCTGATGCTATCGTCCCTAGGTATACCAAGAAGTGGGAGTTTTTTGAGTAAGTCACCGTGTTCTTTCGAACCGATGCATTTCCCTCTCCCAATTCCCTCCTTTGCCATCCTAAGGATTGTTTTGTCTGCCGCTTTCACCACCATGATGTGTAGAGGGGTCAATTCCAATAACACCTCCATGGCTGCGGTTGGGCAGCTACGCATTGCTCCGGTAATGCACAGGCACGCCAGTCTTTGCATTTTGCCGAGTGTTTCTCGTGTTGTGACTAGACTGGTTCGTTTCGCCCATGCTACTGCTCCGTATGTGATCATTGGTCTCACGATTGCAGTGTACATCCATCGCGGGATGTTTGGGCTGCATTTCCAAGCCTTCCCCGCTAGGCTCCTACATATCATGAGAGCGCGGGTGGCCTTCTTGGATATCTCCTCTGTATATTCTCGCCAGAGGAGTTTACTATCTAGATGGAGTCCTAGATGTTTTACTTCCTTGACTGATATCAGTGTCGTGCCTGATAGGCTAATGTCCTTAAGTCTTTGAAGTTGTCTTTTCCTTGTGAATGGTACTATCGTTGTTTTCGCCGGATTGATGTTGAGTCCGACAGTATGGCACCATTTCTTGGTTACTTTAAGCCCCTTTTGTATGATGTCCCCAAGGGTTTCTTTAAACTTGCCCCTGGCAATCAATACAATGTCATCGGCGTACGCCTGACAGTTGATGCCAAGGTTGGTTAATTTTTCCAGCAGTTCGTCTACAACTAGGCTCCACATTAAGGGTGATAGTACCCCTCCTTGTGGACATTCTCTTGTTGTGTTCACTCTGATAGTTCCAGATGGTGTTTGAGTATCTTCTGATCTAGCGCTCAGCAGCTCACACATCCAGTTGGACACTGTACTGTTAACTCCTTTTCTATCTAGGGATCGTTTAATCGCCTCATGCGAGGTGTTGTCAAATGCTCCCTCTATGTCTAGGAATCATTTTGAATCATCTCCGTCAGCTGATATAGGGCGGTCTCTGTTGATCTGCCCGCTCTGTATGCATGCTGACGATGATGTAAGGGGGATGTGTTCAGTGCATCTTCCCTTAAATAGTTGTCCACAACCTTTTCTGTCAGCTTCAGAAGAAATAACGTAAGGCTGATGGGTCTGTACGATTTTGGCTGTGTGGGGTATTTTTCCCTGCTTTTGGTATAAACACAACTTTTGCTCGTATCCATTGCATCGGTATGTGGCCCAAGGCAATACTGCTCCTTGTTATTTTTACCAGGTGTGATATTAGTACACCTTGACCTTCTTGTAGTAGGGCGGGTATAATGCCGTCCACTCCGGCAGATTTAAAAGGCTTAAAGGAATTTATTGCCCATTTCAGTAGAACAGATGGTTGATGTTCTTTCCTAGTCTTCCCTCCGAGGTCTGGTTGAAGTGGTATTGATTCCTAGCTCAGTAATAGGCGAGCTGCCAGGAAAGTGAGTTCCTAGTATCAATAGTGCCCTTTGATCCTCATCTTCCGTGAACTCGCCATCTGGTTTCCTCAGAGACATCGGCACTCCTCCTGACTTCGCAAGAACTTTGTGTAGCCTTGCCGCAGTAGGAGTACTGGTGATTGTCTCACAGAATTTCCTGAAGCTATTTCTTTTAGCTTTTCTGATTTCCTTATTATATGTCGTAAGGGCCATTTGGTTGCTTTGCCAGTCTCCGCTGCGCTTTGCTTTATTGTATGGGATGACCAGCTTGACCGCATGGTCAATGCGCCAGTGCCCCGTGATGATCGCTGTTGTTCTTGCAATATCTTTTCGGGTTCTACATAGAAGGTCGGTTTTTGTTTTTGCCTTGTTGTAGTTTGGCCACATTTTCCTGGATATGACGCATGTAGTCAGCCTGCTCTATCTGAGGTTGGATTTCTTGCGGTATTCTGTGGTGATATTTGCCTTAACTGCTCCGAGCGGAATGTGGACTAGTTCCGCCAATGAGCAGTGGAAAGCCGAGCCTTGCCTGTCCAGTTCGTCGGCATGTTCGTTTCCATAAACTTTACCAGGGACCATAGTTCAAAACATAATTTCATAGAAACAATAACTATGGGTAATTTGGGTAATTGAAATTCATTAATCAAGGAGAAAATATGCCAAATTCGAGCTTACAATGAACAAGGCAAACCTATGCGTTTTATAGCCGGTAAGATTGGAAGAGGATCAACTGTTATTCTCAGGACCCTGAGAACTATGAAAACAAACCGGAAAGTAGGAATAATCAGAGCAAGAACAAGTGAGGATCGCCAGCCGATACTGAGAGCTCCTTCAAATTCAACACTTTCCCTAAGTAAAATCAAGGCAGAAATTGGATTGAAGCTAGTAGATTTACTGTTTATCGCGTGACACAGCAGTCCAACTATATTAGACACAAAAAATTAAAAAGAAACTACCATTTGAACGCAGCACGCAAAAGTCACAACATGATTGAACTCAAATCAGGTGGAGTCGCGAGTGGCATACCGTTGTCTTTTCAGATAAAAAAAAGGTTCAATTTGGTTGGACCTGGTGGATAAAATTTTTATTTCCATGATTTGGTGAAGGATGAAATAACCTTGGATAGAAGGCACAGCAAGGGAAGTGGAGTAATTTTAGGGGGAGGAGTAAGCGTTTACGGAACTGCAAACCTTGATTTTCAAAGCTCAAGAATGACCGCAATTATCTACAAATCTTTACTGGAAAGAGCTTTCCCTCATATTTCCGAATTGTTTGTTGGATAACGATAGATTTTCCAACAGAACAGCATCGATACATACTGCAAGAATAACTAAAACTTGGATTCAGAGTCAAAATGTAGACCTACTGGCGTGTCCACCATATTCACCGGTCCTGAACATCATGGGAAACGTGTGCGGATGGCTTTCAAAAAAGGTCTTCAAAGGATGAAAGCCATACTCCAACCCGGAAGAAATAATTAAAGCAATAAAACAAGCCTGGTCCGAAATTTCACTAAATTACTTTGAAGAACTGTATAAATCTCCTCATAACAGGCTGCTTGAAGTGTTACAGCGATCGGGAGGTAGTAAACATTATTAAAAACTATTGTTATAATCTTAATAAAACCCAACAAAATTTATTCCAAAAAATTGCGTTGTTTTATTACATTTTAATCATCTACCTGGTAGATTTAGTTACTGTTCGTGAACAGGTGGAACGAAAAAAGGACTAATTTTATGACCTTATTGGGAAATCATAAAAATTGAATTTATCTACCTATTCCCAATTTTGTTTCTACAACAAAAACAAGATGAAAGCCTCCTTTCATTTTGCAATTGGTTTTTCCCATATTTCGAAGGACTTAACATTTTTTTTAAATTTAAATCATGAAATTACCTGGTCGTAAACACGTGGAACAAAGTGTAGGTATGCGCCTGATATTGACATTATTTTTTTAGTTAGGTAATTAGATATGTGTGTTTAAAATATTTTTAAACCACCCACTTGTCATTGTGATAGTGTTTAAGAGGTGTCAAATAAGCACGGTTAAATTTTATCAATTGGCTAAATTATGACATTAGTATGGTGAATACAGACATCACAAATTTCGACTGCGTACAATTTCATCCCGTGGCTAAGCTCACCTACAAAAAACACTTACAACACCGCCCGCTAATTCGCTCTTCTACAAAATGTCAAGTTCGCCCACAAGAGAGGCCCTTTGTGGTCATCAGCAAGGTGGCACAGCACCCAATTATTCCGGCACACCAATGCAGTCACAACCCCACCATTCTGGATTCACCAACACAAGTCAGTTTAGTATAACGAAAATTTCCGAATGGTTTTTATCATTTTTATTCCAATCAGGTAGTCCTTATCAAGTTCGCACAATCCAGTACAAACCCTCTGCACCAGTAATTGATGTAATATGTCAAACAAATAAGCAACCAGTATTAAATAAACCAGTCAGTCAGTTTAATTGGTGCACCAAACAGCAATTTCAATATAGGTATGTATTTTGCTTTGCTTTGCCCCCCAATTCATCATCCAAAGTCGTTTCGAGTAGCGCAACACTAACAACTCAAAACTGCTCAAATATTCAACGCTGCATTTTGGATTACCTGAACTAATTTTCCCCAGAGTGCAACGTTCGACGTTCTTCATGCAATTTCCATAATTCGGGACGGGACAATCGTCGATAATGTGTTTCTATCACGAAACGGCAACTGGGTGCAATAGAAGAAGAATAGCGTTAACTTATTCACTATGTAAATTTAATTATTGGTTCCATCGACGAAAAAAAGCACTCTCGAAATCTATGGGCATTTGCCTTCGTAGCTGTCTTGTAGTCTTAGGACAACGTGTTGTCCTTAATCTAACTAAACGACATTAGCTGTGTTTTATTATCCATGCGGATCTGGATCTGGATCAATTTAATACGTAAAACAAAAACAACACAGGATCTTGCTATTTATCGGGATCATTAATCGTGATCCAAAATGTAATTACAAAACTCACTACCTATTTTTTTCGTGGCGTTGCTTATTTAAATTATAGGAAATTATAGGAACACAATAATATTGCCAGACCAAAATATGAAACACTATTAATAACACAAAAAATCAATTAGCATATTTTCATATTCGAATAATTTACCACTGCGACTTTTGAGACGTTTTGCTTCGTAATATAATACACAAAAATTAATGGAAATATTAGCAGTACAATACTGTTAATATGTTGCATATTTGAACATAACATTTGAACATAGTTTCTGAAAAAAAAATATTGAGTGCAAAATGTATGTTGATTTGTATTCAAATGGCAACACCCCCGAAACAACAAGCGATCATATTGTGACGTCACATTGTACCCTATATTTGCAATATGGCTGAGTGCCAATCGAAACTTGAAATACCTGGTATCGTCTGTTATGTGTTAAAAACAACTATTGCCACAACTTGCCACTGATGATCCAGATCGTTTTATTATCAGATCGGATCCGTATCAAGATCATTGGGATAATAAAACGCGGCTATTAATCGTGATCCAAAATGTAATTACAAAACTCACTACCTGTTTTTTCGTGGCGTTGCTTATTTAAATTATAGGAAATTATAGGAACACAATAATATTGCCAGACAAAAATATGAAACACTATTAATAACACAAAAAATCAATTAGCATATTTTCATATTCGAATAATTTACCACTGCGACTTTTGAGACGTTTTGCTTCGTAATATAATACACAAAAACTAATGGAAATATTAGCAGTACAATACTGTTAATATGTTGCATATTTGAACATAACATTTGAACATAGTTTCTGAAAAAAAAATATTGAGTGCAAAATGTATGTTGATTTGTATTCAAATGGCAACCCCCCGACACAACAAGCGTTCATAATGTGACGTCACATTGTACCTTATATTTGCAATATGGCTGAGTGCCAATCGAAACTTGAAATACCTGGTATCGTCTGTTCTCTGTTATGTGTTAAAAACAACTGTTGCCACAACTTGCCACTGATGATCCAGATCGTTTTATTATCAGATCGGATCCGTATCAAGATCATTGGGATAATAAAACGCGGCTATTAATGGCCTTTGAACCACCAAGATCGTCGGTACACATTGCATTGCACCGGTTGTGCAGACAATCAATTCAATTTCAATTTTTCAATTCAATTTTCAATTTATTAACTTCTTTAGTTTTGAGTTGTACAATAAGACACTGTCTTTTATAGTACAAACGGTAATTGCATCAATGTAAATTGAATAAATATTAATAAATAGGGCAAAAGTGACAAATGAGAAAAAAGAATGATTATCATAAAAATACAAAAATTCAAGGTGAAACGTAAAAATGGAGAAAATTATAATTATCTTGAAATATCTTAATTACTATTATTATCATCATTGCTGCGCTGAAAAGTATTTAAAAATATTACATTTGAAGTTCTTGGAATTGCGAATCAGTTTAATATGTATAGGCAAGGAGTTCCAAAGTCTCGCAGAGTGGACGAAAAACATACGGGAGGAATTTAAATATTTAAAAGGCGGAATATAGATATTGAGTGTTCTCTGAGATCGTGAAAAAGCAAGTCTATTGTAAAGGTATCTCGGGGTTTTGCTATGTAGGAGTTTGTGAAAAAATATGAGATTACGAGCATTTAAAAATTGGTGTAAAGTACAACCTAAAACATTTCTAGATAGAAGAGAGATTCGATCATATCTTTTCAGTCCATAGATGTATCTAACGGAATCATTAAAAGCTACTCGTAGTTTATACTGAGATAGAGAGTCCAAGTCACTGTATACTACCTCAGCATATGTGATAATAGGTAAAATCAGAGCAATTACAAGTTTACGACGAGTTTCTTTAGGAGTAAAACTAGCAGACAGCCAAAGTTTTCTAAGACAGCCATAAATGCGGCCAACAACAAAATTGACGTGATCATAAGACGATAAGGTACGGTTCAGTTTGAAACCTAAGCAAGTAACAGTATTAGCGTAACTAATTATACCATTTGAGAGATATAAATTCGGCAAGATGTTTGGGTCAATTGGCTTATTCGCAATTGCAATAATCTGAGATTTTGTCGGATTTAAAACAAGTCCATTAATAACGGACCATCTAAAAATCGCTGACAAGTCATCATTATATTTACTTGCAAGATCACGGACATCACAAAGAGGACGAGACAAACACAATTGAACATCATCAGCATAAAGGTAGGTAGTCACGTATTTACAAACTGTTGGAAGATCATTGATAAACATACAAAACAAAATTGGGCCGAGAATTGAACCTTGAGGAACGCCCTTAGTGATAGATTTGAACGAGGAGGACTTACCTCCAGCAATAACTTTTTGTTGCCTGTTACCCAGAAAACTCTCAATAACCTTAGTAGCACTAGGGCTAAAATTGAAAAAATGTCGCAACTTCCAGCACAACAGTTCATGATTAACCGAATCAAAAGCCTTGGAAAAATCAAGCAGACAAAGAAAAGTAACATGGCGCTTATCAATATTTAACCTAATATCATCCATAATATTAACCATTGCTGTAGAACAGCTATGACCTTCTCTAAAACCAGACTGAAGTTGATGAAGTAAGGAGTTACTTTGAAGGTGATGAGAAATTTGCCTGGCGATTACTTTTTCAAGTACCTTTGATAGGCAAGGTAGTATACTTATTGGCCTAAAATCCTCAGCCGATTTGGCGTTACGCTTTTTAGCAACAGGTAAAACCCTAGCTGATTTCCAAACTTCAGGAAAAGTTCCAGACATTAAACAGAAGTTAATTAATTGTGTGAGATGACTAATTATGTGTGGTAAAATCAATTTAACGAATTTAAGCGGTATCCCATCCTCACCAATAGCATTAGACTTAATTGTCGTCATAATGCTTATAACGTCAGACTCGGATACAGAAACGAACTGTAGCTCTGGCGATGGGTTCCTTGAAATGATAAGAGGGGTATTTATATGACACCCTTGGTCAACACCAGAGAGAAAATGGTCATTCAACACATCAGGTTCAACCTCGCAAACAGAACATTTGTCATTATTGATGCCAAGCTCACGAAGATTTTTCCAAAGAATCTTAGATGGAAGCGAAGCTTTAAGCTTAGCACCAAAGTAGCTGCGTTTAGAAGCTCGTGTAACACTTGTAGCATTATTACGGGCAGATTTATACAAATTCCAAGTATATGTATTTGGCAATCTCTTCCATCTGCTATAGGACCTATTTCTGCACTTAATAGCATTAATAACAGCAGGTGTAAACCATGGACAGTTCTTGTTATTAATTTTAAAAGTTCTCGTAGGCACAATGTTTTCATACAATTGTGCCACTATGGACTGGAAATAGTTAATTCTTTCATTCGGATCAACAACAAGTCTACAATATTCCCATGGTGCTAGAGATATTGCTCCTTCAAGGGCAACATTATCAATGGAGTTGAAGTCTTTATAAGAAAACTCAACAGGAATAACAGTATGCATAAAACTGATATCATATGTAATAAAAAGCAAATCATGATCCGAGATGCCATCAAGTGATAGTTGATCTAGGAGCAGAATTGCAGAGTTGTCGGAAACAATGACCAGATCCAAAAGACTAGGAATGGAAATTGGAGAAAAACGCGTTGCATAGGAGTTAACAATCGACAGACCACACGAAGAACATAAATCACAAATTTGATAGGCACGAGAATCGCGCCTAAACAGGTCAGCATTGAAGTCCACACAGATAATAATATGCTCATATAATGCAGAAAAATTAGAAAATGTTGAAAAGAAAGGTTCAGGAGAAGTACTCCGATTTGGGCAATACACGCAGGAGACTAAGCACTTAGTATATTTATCAGAAATTTCCGCAATCACAAAATCGACCAAAGATCCTTTCGAGATAGCCAAGAGCTTGCAAGTTAAAGAGGACTTGCAATAAATAACAACGCCACCACCAATTGTAACTGTCACTCTGTCACTCCTAAATAAATTGTAACCAGAGATTTTATATAATTCATCATTAATATCGGACTTAAACCACGACTCAGAGACACAAATAACATCAACACAAGAACCAATAAACAAATATCGCAGATAATCAAGCTTTTCTTGATTAAGACTACGTGCATTTAGATAACAGATTCGGAATCCCTCAATATGTCGGGATAACACATTAAGCATAACCGCGGTAGAACAATTATTCCGTACGATGCTGGAAGACTTAGGAATTTGCCAAGACATTCTATTAAAAACAAAGACTTTTTTATGAAGCTAACCAATAATGCAGCAATGAAAATAATCCACAGCTTTAAAAATAGAAAGAATGAAAGATATTAAAATAAGAAATAGTGAACACAAAAGCTATTTAATTTAATTAAGAAAGAAAAATTACAGATTAACGATTTAGTTTAATTAAGAAAGAAAAATTACAGATTAACGCAATGAAAGGAAAAAGAAAAGAAAAATAAACAAGTATTTATATGTTTGCTGATCTGCTGGAGTAGGTATGATGTAGGTATCCAACGTATCGTGTGTGTGTGTGTTGCTTACATTAGTGTTATTGCCTTCGGTGTCCACAAAGAGTTAATGTTAGCACATGCATGTTGCAGTTCAGTGATCAGTCGGCCTTTTTTGTGTAAGAGCATCAAAGCAAAGAAGAGAACTAATACGTACAGCTTCTGATTTCGGATCCCCCCTCACATGTACATTTCCACGATATGAGAACACCGATGAAATAATTTTCTTCTTTTTTAGTACCAGAGCATGCTTCATTAGTGTTTGGTTTTGTTTTGTAAGGGATTCGTGGAGATAAATAGAGGCATCCGAGTTTACTCCCACATCATGCAAAGAGAGTTGGGACTCTTTCTTCTTACAATATACTGCAACAGACTTGAGTACAAAGTTTTTATCATAAGCTGAGTTGAACCGGATCATTATTGGAGAGTCAGGTTGCTCTTTGTTTTTGGGTGGAATCCGGTAAATATTCAACAGAGGTGGAGCGCTTATTTTAAGAGCGAGGCAGAGATTATTGAACATCGATTTAAGATTTTCATTAGAGGAGAATGGAACCTTGTGGAGTAATGCGTCGGCAGCAATTGCTCTATTCTCTTGTTCATCAGCCATTCGTCTAATCTCACAAACTTCCGATTTAAGAGCGTCTACACCGTTCGATGGATTTGATTCAAGTCGAGTAACTCTCTCTTCAATTAGGGCAATGTCGGTTTTCATCAAAGCCACTTCTTGATCGATTTGTTCAATTCTTTTTAGTATCCTTTGCTCTGATTCAACAATTTTTGCAGACAGAATATTAACAATTAACTCACTTTGTTTCGAGCACTGATTATCAGAGGCAGAATCCTTCATTGTGTCGTTAGATTTAGTCTTTGCGGAGTATTCGGTTGCCTTATGAAGCGGTGAGAAAAGTGATGAATGCGGGGAAGAAATTTTGTTGCGAGGGCCAGAACGAAGCGCCTTTGACATTATACAGAAAAAATATTCGCCAATTGAGTAATTTAGTAGCACAGGTTTAAGTTTGTTTCTCTTGTAATAAATAAGCAAACAAATTAACACAGCTTATTTGTTTAAACCGAACTGATAATTATAGTGTAACTGAGAAACACCAAGAAGCAAAATAAAACACGTCTATTCAGCAGCAGCTGTCATCGCACAATCGAGGATGAAATGTGATGATATAGTAAATATTGGACGTAATATTGGACAAAGGACAAGAAACGTTTATGAATCTGTTACTTCTTTATGTTTCGCTATTCTCAATGGGTATTTGGTACACATATTCTGCACTGGTAATATTGTCCAACTATGACCTTTTTGCTTAGGTAAACCAAAATTTTGATCGCGATGGATCGATCGACTTGGCGCGCTCACCGCCTGGATCGAAAAGAACAACAACAGTTCTGCCAGAACTGTAATAAACAGGCATATTATTGGAGAGTACGTTCGAAGATGCAGCACATTGATTACTTTTTCGGCTAGTAAAAGTGATTTGATGACTTCTTTAATTTCCACTGGCAGTTTGTGTCCTTCTGTAGTCATGAACGCTCTCATTGATATTTGATATTTGATATTTATTGATAAATCAACGCTGTATATTAAGATAAACTTATAGCTAGTACAGGATATACATTACATATAATAATTTACACGTATAGTGTGCAAACAAAAGGCAAGTTAGTTACAAAATATTTAAAAAGAAAAGAAAAAAATGAAGAATATAAAAACAAAGCAGAATTTAAGTTAAAAAAAGAAGTTAAAAATTAAATGCAACAGAATTTGATGATGCTTATTGGTGGTAGTATCCAACCATTCTGGAGGAAAGGAATTGAATGAGCAGCCATCGCGCGACCGAGCAACGGGCGATGGTCGCTGCAAAGGACGACCAATATATCAAACTGCAATAATCTTATTGTGTGTCCTAATTAAAACACACACACGGTTGCACGATGAGGTAGCACGGTCGCACGTTTGTTTCGAGATCGCTCAAGCTACATCGCTATGAAAAGTAGTTTGGTCGCTTCAAATCGAAGCATTTTGTTTTTGTCGCGCCGACGTAATGGAATACAAAGAAAATTTGATGAACTGGGTTAGTCGCGCGATATGAGTGACCGGTATTAGGACATGCATTTTGATAGCTCTATCAAACAAGCGACACGACGATGGCTGGCAATTAGGACGTAGCCTTCTGCAGCTATCCGTTGCGTTTCCAAAATATATTCCACGGGCATATTCATCTAGCAAAGTTGATGAGAATATGAACACTTCTTGTTCAACAAGCGAACACAATGGCTTGGATGGACAAGCAATGTTCCTATTCGAATCGCGTCAGTTGAGCAGATTTCGACAGCTTAATTTGTATCGAAAGCGCAGTGGTGGATTTACCAGCAGGCTAAGTAGGCTTGAGCCTAGGGCGGCAGATTTTAGGGGCGGCAAATTTGAGACAACTGAAAAGAAAAAAAATATGATGAAACGCCCGATGAAGAAATGAAAATGACCGCGAGTGATACTTTCAGAGTTAACACATTTCTCGTCATCATTGATAGACTCGTATCTGAATTAGAAAAAAGACAGAAGGCCTACAACAAGTTCAAAGAAAAGTTTTCATTTTTAACCAAGATGAGTGAATTGTCATGATCAACCCTTACAAAAAAAAGCTCTCGCCTTGGAAGAAATATATTCTAATGATTTAGAGACTGACTTAGTTCAAGAATGCATTAATTTTCAAAGCCACATTTATTCGGAGAGAATTTCGGTTAAGCCAAATTCTGAATCATTGGAAAGTCTGTCTTCGATTCTGCGAAAATAGAATTTGCAGACCGTTTATCCTAACTTGGACATAGCTCTTCGTATGGCATTATGTACTCCAGCGACAAATTGTTCGGGTGAGATAAGCCTTTCTTGTCTAAAAAGGGTAAAAAAACATAGGGACGGGCTACAGTCCGCTTGGGCGAACTGTTGGATACCCTATTCTTATTCCTATCCCTCATAAGTGGGTGTGACAAAAGTCTTAGTATGATTGAACTGGTAAGAACGCTCTATAAATTTTGTTATATAACATTTAAAGGATGTTATCAAAAAAAAAAAACGGAACTTTTGTAAAAAAAACGCTCCCTAGCTCAAACTTTGGTTTTTCAATAAAATGTTTTATTTAATTGTGGGCGTGTCAGTAGGCGGATTTACAAAAAATTAACACATGAGCATAAAGGGCCCCTAAAGAGTATATATTATAAATTTCAGCTCCCTAGCCCAAACTTTGAATTTTCAAAAAAAAAAAAAAATTGTGGGCGTGTCAGTAGGCGGATTTTAAAAATATTAACACATGCGCATAAAGGGCCGCATATAGATTATATATTATAAATTTCAGCTCCCTAGCTCAAATTTTGGTTTTTCAATAAAATTGTTTTATTTAATTGTGGGCGTATCAGTGGGCGGATTTTGAAAATTTTGTATCCCGAGCAGTTTTAGGAGTCATGAATCATATATAAAAAATTTCAGCTTTCTAGCTCAAAATTCGATTTTTTCCAAAATTTTGTTTTTTTTTGAGTTTGTGGGCGTGTCTGTGGGCGGATTTCAAAAATTCGTAAACTTGATTATTTCGGGATCCTAGAGAGTATATGGTTAAAATTTCAGCTCTCTAGGCCCAGTTTAAAGGCCTAATTTTTGCCGACGGACGGACGGACGGACGGACATGGCTAGATCGACATTACTATCGATGCTGATCATAAATATAGTAACTTTTAGGGGTCTACGGGCAATATTATGGCATGTTACAAACTATGCGTCAAAATTAATATACCCTTAGAATAGGATATAATTATCTGAGATCGACCTTAAGTCAAGAAAAATTAAACGCCTTAGCTCTTTTGTGTGTAGAGTCAGAATAAATGAACAATATCACTTACGATGACATTATACATGATTTTGCTAACAAAAAATCGCGCAAAAAGGTATTGTAAGAAACTTTAATAAGTTAATTGAAATTATTATTTTTTAACTGTTTGTAAGCGCAATAAAAATTATTTAACTACGTTTACCGAATGTACATTATTGTGTGAGTGGCATACCCCGCCTTATTAGTTACATCATCTTTGATTACCTCAGAAATATACTCAAAAACCATTTCTTGTGCAATTTGAACCGAATTGTTGAATTGGAACTGACAATTCACAATTGTAGATGTAAGGGCGGCAAAAATTCAACAGCCTATACTTGGGAAATGTGTAAATCCGCCACTGCGGAAGCGACTACCTCCAACGCGTGCAGACCGGTAAATTTCTCCGCACTGCAACTCCTGCAATTGGTCACAGATTGTTGATGATTTGCTGCTTTCTGAGAATATTGCAATCCGAATTATTTGGTCTGATGACATTTGTGACAGCGTGTAAGAGATGGGGGAACTTATTTAATTTTCAAACCTAGTGTTCACATACGGTGTAAAAACTACCCAAAGTGTAATTATGTTAAGAAAGGCCAACTAATTTCGCCTCTACCACAGCACGCAAAGATTGGCCAATGATGTCGATATCGTCCACTCACACCAGTAATTTGACGAATTTGTTTGGATAAAGCGCCTTCCACGTTGAAACCTGCCCAGCGTACTATCTGCTCCAGAACAAGCAGAAGAGGTAACATGATAGCGCATCTCCTGACCGGAATCCGGTGCAGGTTTGGAATAGTTTGGTACAGCTGTTTCCATACCGCACTGCGTGTTTTCCAGCGCAAGGCGACACAACTGGATCAGTTTTTCCAAGATCCCGAATTCGGCCATCGCCACATACAAATCCTGACAATAAGTGCTGCATTTGAGCCGATCAAAAGATGGTGGGTATTGACTTGAAATTTATTAGTCTTCTTTTTAGAATTTGGCCCAGTGTGAGGATTTGATCTATTGCCGATCTACCGGGCCGAACAACACTGGTTCGTGCCGTTTAATGTATTGCAGAAAGTTTTGAGACGTTTACCGTTACGTTGGGTAGGGTGTTGCTGCTCTAGTTGCGTTGCAGCGTTTTTAGATGTGAAGTTGAAGTTGAAGTCCCAGAGCACGGCTCCGTAGCTGCGTCCACGAGTTCAGAAGTTCAAAGTTTTTCTAAGAAAAACGAGAAGGCGCTTCAATGATAAGGAGCTTAGGTTTACAGCACTCACCATATCCGCACCAAATACCTGTCACCTGATACGAGCAAAAGCAGGACAATCACAGAGGAAATGTTCCGCAGTGTCGTCGCTTTCTCCACAGGCTTCGCAGTTGGTTGTATCGCTTAGGCCTAGCACCTTAAGGTGCTTGGCAAAAACGTAGTGTCCCGTAAGAACGCCAGTGGTCTGTCTGCAGTCTTTGCTGTTGAGAGACAACAAGAATGCCGCGGATTTCTCACAGACGTCGGGGAGAATTAGCTTAGTCTGTCTGCACCCTGGAGAGTCATGCCAACGGCGATTGTGTTCAAAGGAAACCCAACCGTCAATGGAAGCCCTGACCGAGGACGCAGGCAGACAAATCGCTTTTTCAGGTCCTGAGAAGCCCCCCTCTGAGCCTTGTCTAGCAAGTTCATCGGAGATCTCATTTCCCGTGATCCCGTTATGACGCGGGACCCAGACAAGTTTAAGTGAATTCAGCCTTCCGACCGAATTCAGAGATATCTTGAATTCATGTACTATTTTGGAGGTAGTTAAGGGTTGAGTAAGGCCTTAAGCGCAGCCTGACTGTCGCTACAGACGCAGATACTTCGCCCCATCCACCTGTTCCTCGTAACAGAGTCCATGGCCATTAGGATAGCATAAGTCTCTGTTTGGAAGACTGACGCAGTGCCTAACGGAAAAAAAGTCTAACGTTTTCGCTCTCCACGAAGACACCAGCACCAGATCCTTGATTGGTTTTAGAGCCATCCGTGAGGATTCGATTGCATTCCCTTCCAGATTCAGAGTCCGGCTAGAGCCAGTCCTGAACGCGAGGAAAGTCGACATCGTAGTTGCGCTTTAGCCGAAGTTCCGGTGTCATCGCATCAGACGGCATTTCCATAAGCCAGGGGTCGAAGGACAACCGTTGCGCAAGTTCATCAAAACTCCAGTGCGAATTATACCAAAAACCACCTCTTCTTGGAAGTGAGATAGCTTTGATTGTACAGCCCATGATGTAAACATCAAGGGGCAGGAGGTTCAATAGTGCATCTAGGCCGGAGCCAGGCATGCTGGGGAAGGCCCCCGTGCAGCCGAGACATACCTGCCTTTGGAGTTCGGCAACAGCAGCAGTAACGTATTTACGTGAAAGCTTATTCCACCAAACAACCGATGCGTATGCTATAAATGAGCTTATCATAGCCGTATAAATCCATAGGACTCTTTTCGGTGATAAGCCCCATGTCTTGCCGAAAATTCCTTTGCACTGCCAGAAAACAGACAGCGCCTTAGCAGTCTTCAGCTCAACATGTTTGGACCAAAGAAGTTTGCTGTCCAGGATGACTCCCAGGTACTTTGCTTCATTGGAAAGTTGGATTGTTACGCCTTTTAGCACTGGCTGTGTCAACCCGATCACCTTCCTCCTTCTCGTAAAAAGAACAACCTCAGTTTTAAGAGGATTGACCGAGAGCCCATTCCTAGTGCACCATTCGTCGATCACGTCAAGGGCCGCCTGCGCCTTGGCGCATACAGTTGCTAGGCATGATCCAACAGAAAGCACGACAACATCATCCGCGTACGCCTGAGCGTATACATTAGAACTGTTGAGTGGGTTCAACAGAGAGTCGACCAGCATACACCACAGCAGTGGAGACAGAACGCTGCCTTGCGGACAGTCTCTGTTTACCCCCGCCATAACATAGCGGCCACAATTCGCATCCGCAACCAACCTTCTATTCATTAGCATTGCTTTAATCCACAACACCAATTGTCTTCGCCTACACCATGTTGTCTGCCGGAGCTGCACGTGCTATCAAAAGTCAATATCGATGAAAATACCCATCGCGTATTCTTTTCTGTCAAGCGCGCCCTCAATTCTACCAACTAGATTTTGGAGCGCAGTCTCGCAGGATTTTCCTCCTTGATAGGCATGTTGCATCTGAGATAGTGAGTGCAATCGCAAAGCAGTTTTGCGCACGTGAAGCTCGACCAGCCTTTCCAAGCTTTTCAGCAAGAAGGAAGTCAGACTGATTGGTCTGAAGCTCTTGGCGAGCGAGTGACTTCTGCCAATTTTTGGTATAAATGCCACTCTAACTGTACGCCAGGGTGTTGGAATGTATGCCAGTGCTAGGACAGCGGTGAAGATTTTCTTCATAGTCGGTAGCAACTGGTTTGTACATTGTTGCAGCATGGCTGGGTATATTCCGTCCGTACCAGGTGACTTGAAGGCGTCAAAAGACGCAAAGGCGTATTTAATGGCCTCGTCCGTCACCACGGCCTTCGCAATATACCAGCTACGCCGAGTTGTTTGTCTTGGTGCACTCATAGTCGCGGTAATCGGGGCTGGTTGTGAACCAATTGTAATCTGGTTACCCGGAAAGTGAGACTCCAGCAGATAACTAGGAGTTTCCGCTTTCGTCTCAGTGAAGGTGCCATCAAGTTTTCTAAGTGAGTCCAATTTAGCTGGTTTGCCCTTTTTCAGAACTTTAACCAACCTACTAGTTTCACCCAGTGTTTCAATCTTTTCGCAGAAATTCCTATAAGAAGCACTTTTCGATACCCGAATTAGCCTCTTATATTCCTTCTGCTTCGATCGGTAGAGATTCCAGTCTGTCTCCAAATCAGTCTCGAGTGACCTATTTAGAAGCTTTCTAGCTTCTCTTCGGATTCTTTGCAGTTCCGAGCTCCACCAAGGAACCGGTGTTCTGCCAGGGGGTTTACTTACTGGGCACGTCAGTTCGAAACAGCTAGTAATGGCACTATTCAGGTTTTGAACAGCATCCTCTACTTTTTGTCTCGTTCTGAGTTTGGTTGGAGTTTTGAGAGTTTTTCCCATTTCCTCCCTGAAGCGTATCCAGTTGGTTTTTCTTGGATTCCTCCTCTCCTGCAAAGTTATGGCTTCGCATTCGATTTGGAATTCGATATATCTATGATTTGAGATAGATGCCTCCGAAGAGACCCTCCAGTTGGTAAGCGCCTTAAAGTATCTATTTGATAAAGTCAGGTCGATCACCTCCTGTCTTCTTGACGTCACAAAATTTGGCTGTGAGCCAACATTGTTGATAGTAAGATCAAATGATAGAATGAAATCCAGGAGATGGTTTCCTCGCATGTTGCATTTGCTACTGCCCCAAACAATGTTCTGAGCATTGGCATCGCAACATATATAACTAGGCCCATCTTCCTGGTGTCGCAATAGTCTGTGAGTTCAGAAATTGCCCTTGGTGGTGGAGGCACTACCGAATCATAGGGGAGATAAGCTGACGCCACGACGAAGGTCTTCCAATCTCCATTCGTTTCGTAGCTTATGACTGCAGCAACCAAATCTTGGCCACAAAATTGTCCAAGCTTAGTCGCTGAGAGAAGGTTCGACACAGCAAGACAAGCACTGGGCCTTTCGGACCGCTCTTCACAGTGTATCGTGGTGCCACGAACACCTCCAAGGCCACAGATGCGATTTTTCCACACCCATGGCTCATGTATGGATGTTATGTGGGGTTTTGCATTCATCCCGGAAAGGTTCTTGCCTATTAGAGCAGTAGCAGCCTTCGAATGTTGAAGGTTAATCTGGGTAAATATAATTACCGTGTTTTTCTTCGCGACACTGGTGCTGCAAGCATTGCTGGTTGCAGAAAATGTTTCATCCAGATTTTGTGCGCGGGGACCTCCATGAGTTAGAGGTGTTACAGTGGAAGGGAACGCAGAAGGTGCGTACACAGTTCCACCGGTAGGAGTGCTCGAAGCCTTCATCCTCCTTTTATTCCTGTTCGAGCTATTGGAAGAGAAGGCAGCGTTGGTTTCAATCCGCGGGTGCGTTTCGGTTGGGGTAACCTCTGCCCACCTGCATCTCTCAGCCGTCGCCGCCGAGGTAGTGCAGCTCTCAGCGCTTGCGCCTTCAACTTGTTCAGCTTCTTTGCGCCGCGCGATTGCCGCCTTCCTCTGTTTCCTCTTCCGCTGGCTCTTAGACAGAAGCCCACCGGTGCGTACTGCTTCTGCAGCCCGTTCAATGATCCGCTTGTCAGAGTTGGAAGCAGTACAAAACCTGCCAAGCAATCCTTATCCACAATGATCACTTTGCCAATTTGTCGCCGTTTCAGAACCAGTCTCCTACAAAATCCGTTTGGGGATATCGCCGCCCATGGAAAAAAACAAGCTGTTAAAAGCTTTCTTTCTATGCTGCGAACATTATTTCTAACGTTTTTCACTTCCAAATGATGGTTGGCATAAAGTCTGTCATCCATTGCGATTTAATCTCTACAAGCCACAATTAACATCAGGACAATAGCTCGAAATAAAATTTGCCCTTTATTAATGCATTGGGATGTCTGAAACATGAAGACAAGTTTGCCAAAGTAAGATACATTTCGAAATTGCTTCCAAACTTAGTTGCGTGCTCTTTCTCTTTTGACAAAAGACACCAGCACTCATCTTTGCCAATCCTTTGCAGACCTTTAGTCATTCTAACCATTGAGTTAACAAGGACATTCGTTATAATGTGATGGAATTATGTATACGAGTATCTACATATTTTCGTTTTGTTTTGAATGTTGATGTCCATGCGACACAATGCAAGATTTATGTATTTCATAATTATGTATTTCCAAACTTAATGAATACTGTGCGTGACTCGATTAAGTCAAATATAAGCGAATAAATTTTCTGAAGTTCAAGTGTTGAGCTTTTTGTTTTTCTTTATGGGAGTTGTGATGCCTAATTGCAGGATATTGTTCTTGATTAGATCGTTACCTACAATTCTGAGTTTGAGTTATTTTGATTAATGAAACGAGTGATGAATTCTAATAAGCAGCATTGATAAGAGATTTTATGTTCACCCAATACCGGGCGCGCACGTATTGTATAATGTTACCTTTAATGGGACATTTGAATTTTTATAATATAAGCGGTGACCATCATAGGACGCTGAAGCTCAGCTGAAAAACCTAATAGAGTGAAATTTGAAGCTGTTAAAACCTTTCTAATTTATACAAATTATTGGACTTTTACCTTTTAAAAAACAGATAAATGTAAAAATTGTTGGCGGTATTATTTGAGTGTTATGTTGAGTACGTGATAAATACTGTGCAACGTACCTGATAACATTCAAATGATATCCTCAACTTATCTGGAAGGACACTATTTTATTACTGAAAATTTCAAGAAATAATAATTATGTCCATATCTCTCCAATATGCCGAAATATCACTTTTTGTTGGCTCTGTTGCCGTCATTGGCATTCGCAAGACTCGACATCTGGCAATCTTGATTTCAGTAAAATAAACCTTACCTAACCTAGCTAACTTTCCATAGGGTTGAATAGAATTTACACAGTAATCAAAGGTGGGGAAAGGAAGTTCAATAATCACCTCGATTACCATTGTCATTTGTCGAAATGGTCTTTTGTCGTCTTATTGAACCACTCGGCAACCTGTGGGGGGCAAAATGGCAGAAGACAAAAAAGATCTTTTTTTGGACCATTAGGCGTGTCGAATTAGCTAAACAAAGTAAACTCGTGCAACGACTACAAAACTAGTTCATCCGACCTTTGTCGTATAAAAACAACAAGCATAATAGCGGTTTGGAAGGCTACGTCCTAATTGGCAGCCATCGAGCGTCCGAACGATGAACTTTGGTGTCGCGTCGCTTGTTTGGTAGCGCTAACAAAATGCGTGTTTGGTGGCTCGTGTCCTTAAACAGCGACTACCCCAGTTCATCAAATTTTCTACGTATTCCATTACTGCCGCCGCGCAACAAAAAACAAAGCGTGCGACCGTTCTACGATCTACAGGGTGGGTCAAAAGCAGGGTTGTAGACGTATAAAAGTCGGCGTATTATACACACTTTTTTACGTGTATTAAAGTGTGTATTTTACATCTGAAAAATTTAGCTTTTGTATAAAAGTGTATAAAAGCAAAGAAAATTATAAAACTGGAAAAAAATGTAAAAAAAATAAAAAAAAAATATATTTTGATTTAATATAGCTCTGATTTATTCGAGTCTTTTATTTTAAGTGAGTTCATGAACATGAAGCAAAAAAGCGAAGATTTTCCACAAAAAATAGGGTACTTTACGGTTACGTTCAGGCATGCTGTGTTTCCTGGTCTTATTCTCTTGGTGAGAAACGGAATATGCACTAATACATATAAACTTGTATACACTTTTATACCGTTTAATACATTCATTTTTATACCGTTTTATACACTTATATACACTATTATACACTTTTATACACTTTTATACTCTTTTTTACAGCAACATGTAAAAAACTCGAGAAATCTGACATTTACTCAACCCTGGTCAAAAGTGACTTCCTAAAATTAAAGTCTTTTATACTCGTAGATTTTTTTTTTTTTTTAATAATTTATTTTAGAATCACAAAGTATGATTTATGGACATTTTTTTAAGTATTTAATATAATGTCGCTCAAATGAGCACCAGCTTCAAGCTCACAGAGACCGGCTCTTTCTATAGAGTTTTCCATAACACTTCGTAGGACATTTGGGCTCAGCGCCTGTATTTCAGCCCGAATGTTCCCCTTCAGCTGCGGCTGCGGGATAGTGGTGGGTTAGTTTACGTACACTTTACCATTCAAATAAGAAATAACCCCTAAGAAAAAAGTCTGGTGAAGTCAAATGCGGAGAAAGTGGAGGACAATTAAATCCTGATTTTTTGGAAATTAAACGAACTGCGTGAACAACACGTTTTTGAGGATGTCCTTGCTTTAATTCTTGCCCGAATTGGATTTTGTATGGACACAGCTGCAATTCGCGTCTTAGAACTCTTCGCAAAGAACTGCGGGACACACTGAGTTGAAACACCTTCGTGCCGATGTTTCTGGACTCTCCACAACACATACAAAAAAAAACATCGTTTAAATACGTTGGATGCATTATCAAATAATGTCACTCTGATGTAAAAATTTCCTCCTTGTATATATATTTCAACACATCGTCCAAGATGACAGGTGCTAAACAACAAATTTTAAAACCACAAAAACAGAAAAACAAATAATAGCCCTCAACTCTTTATTAATCAGCTTTATATAGGGTATTTTTTATAGGGGCATACAACTTTTTTTTTTAAATAAAACACAACAAATTTAGTGCAATGACCAAATTTTGGCTTAATAAGCTCGCAAATTTCATGGCATTTAATGTTTAAAAATAATTTTTGGCACATGGCCTCCGCGACTGCTCCTTATGAACGCCATCCTGTCGGTCCAACTTTGCACCACTTTTTCGAGCATACCAAGTCTTGTTTCATCAATAGTGCTTCGAATGTTGGCTTCTTAGTGGTCCATCGTTGCTTGTTTATCAGCATAGACCACAGATTTGACGTACCCCCACAAAAAGTAGTCCAAAGGTGTCAAATCACACGAACGAGGTGGCCAACTCACAGGTCCATTTCTTGAGATGATTCCGTCACCAAACGTTTGGCTCAGCAAAGTCATGGTTGCACGCGCTGTTTGCTAAGTTTGGCGAACAGAGCGCGAATTATGGAAATAAATTTCCACGATTAGTAAACGTTGTTCTTGTGTAAGTCTTTCCATGGTGATTAGCCAAAGCATACTGAAAAAAAGTCAAACACACCTTATTAGTATGACAGCTAGCTTGACACTTATCCCTATTAGAAGTTTTATACCTCTTTAAAAAAAACACCCTATATATTTAACCCCATTGCATTGTGCAAGATTAATTTTTTTAATAAGAGTTCGCCGAAGTTTGCCAACCCCATAATAAAAAAATAAAACTCAGACTTCTAATAGCATTTGAATTCAAAAGAAAAACAAAGTTGAGTTAGGCATTGTAAAATTTAAGAGATAACCTTCACTCATTAAATCTCTTCCGCACCATTTTTGTTCTCTTAAATCCTTTCTCTGCGCAACCGACCGTTGGTTGCTTTCGTTCGTTCCGTTGATTTCGTTCGAGCTATATTTAAAACCATTGTTAGCTATATTATAATATTATTATATCATGTAAGATGTTGGTTAAAGATAACGTTGATTCAAGTAACCATTTTCCAATTTGGCATTTCACCCAGGTGTTGTGGTTGGTTCAGGGGAATCGTCACTCGATTACCGCAAAACATATTGTAATGAACCCACTAACATAATTCCATACTCCTACATAGTACTGCATAACAATGCACACAAAAACTCAAATATCACTTCCTACTTTGTGCTTACATTATGTAAGGCAGTCCAAATCAATTGGCTCATAAACACCACTGACCCACTGACATAACAATCGAATTTCATTGTCATACTACAGTGTCGGGTATCGCATACAGAAAGTATGGATAGAACATCTGGCGATTACACTGACATTGTAAGTGGATCGATGAATTGCACGATCTATGCTTTGGGTGACGATTAAATGAGTACAATGTGGATGAGTATGTTGACATTGATTTAATTTTAGGGCATGCGACTGATTTCCGTATCAATGTGTTTCGGTAATGCTGGGAGGGAAAATTTAGTATATAAGACATAGCATTTGTAAGAATAAAACAGATTCTGTTTTGACTCTCAACCTATAGTTTCAATTCTTTTGGCAGATCTCTATGGCATTCGTGCCCTGCCTGGAACTTAGGTCATCACGGCAATACCTATGGCATTCCTGCCTGCCAGTTCTACGTTGTTAGTCAATCCTCTGGGAAGTCGTTCATGTCCATAGACATATAGATACATCCGGACATCTGAAAACAGACTTCGTAACAACAGACATACACTACAATATCAACGTTAATACATACCTTATATGAGAATTCTAAATTAGACAAGTTAATTGAGGTATGTGTATTTGTGGTAGTTTCAATAATTTAATGTATAATACCTACCTATGTAAACCATTAAACCATCACACTAGTTAACTCCGTGGCTTATGATGACTGCGCCGGCCGGTCTCAAAGACTGATTTCTGCTACTAATAGCTTGGAAGAGAAAATACATTTGGAAACATTTCTCAAGGACAGGCATATATATTTCACTCTCAAATGAATGAAACTAGGTAACACTTAGCTGCATCCCCAATCCCCGATTGAACTTTTTTTCCTGTTTCCCTCCATTTCGCTCGAGTAGATAAAAACCATCTATTCGTCAATATTTAGATAGTTGCATGACGCATCCCACCATTCAGAAACAGAGAAATCGATTAATCAAAGTCTGAAAAGATTTTTAAGTCTTTTTCTAGCAAATATGAATAAATGATTCAGCGAAACCACTCACTCAGCAGCAATTAAAGAGCAACAGGAGGAATTATACGTTTTCTCTGTAAACCGTAACTAAAATATACCATTCACCGGCAATGCAACCAAACTAATTTAATGAAAAATCCTTCGTTCTTTTGTTGGCTCGGCACAGTCGTGGAACCTTCCAAACATAAACGACAGAGCGAAACAAGAAAAAAACAAACCACACGCTATCGGCTAACTTTTACCTACGAACGTTTGTTATTTGGATCAGCTGTATTTGTTATTGCCCTGTCAGGGTCTGTGGCGTGTGTATTCGACTTTTTTTTATTCCCTCATTCAGTGTATTCTACAACTATTTAAGTGAACATTAAGAGGGGTACTTTAGTACAAAAGCCCCTCTCGAACTTCAACCGCCAAATGAGCAGAATCACTAATTACACTTAATTAATTTCTCATGTTGATGCTGTGATTCTTCTTATTCATTACAATGTGATGTCCTGTGGGGAAAAACTAAAACGAAAGTGTGATATGAAAGAGGAAAGAAAAATTTAAGGAAAATCTAAATTCTTCCGGCGGAAACATCTTAATGCAGATGAAACGACTACGAGAACGCTTTTCCTGTTTACAGAGTGCAAGTATCTGCGGTTGGTTGGGATTTAATGCAATTGCAATATCAGGAAGCGGAAAGGATACCAGAATAAGGGGTGTGCTTACATGATGCATTTAACCATGAATATCTAAAATCGAGAGAGCGAGAGAATGAATGATGGTACTTTTTGTTGGTTGCTGTCACTGCAACAGGATATGCCACTCAGAGTGCATAGACTATTAATAGGAAAACGATATTTTTTGTCGAGCTTCTGTATTTCTCAATAAATGTTGGGTTAGCTGCTGTGCTACCCCTACACTGAAAGAACAGAACTTTAGGGGACTCCATTTGAGTCGAAATGAATTCTATTCCGTGCATCCTGCTGTGAAGCTGCAGTTGAGAGCAATTTATTTATTTTTTTATGTCTTGGATGGTGTTGTAATAAAGACCCTGAGAAAAAGGAGGGACTACTTGAATCTGCAAAGGTACTTGTATGCGGAAATATGTCATGAAGAGAAATTTCAGAACAAAATTTTCATCGGGAATGGAATTAAATCTTCTCAACGAAGATCAAAGACATCTTCATTTCAAATATACTGTCTATTTTGAAAACTTAAAAATCGGTAAGCCTCTCATGAATCGTCAAAACATATATATATAAAAACGTAAGTTAACATATATTATGTTTTCCCACATTCCAACGGCTAGAGGAAATAACCCCCCAAATGAAAGATGAAATAACTCCCCAAAATTTGTATGGAGGTGGGGATTTATTTCATATGAAATAAGCCACCAAAATTAGGGACTGGGGACACCTGATGCAGCAGATTCAGCAGAATATCCGCCGCCGCCGCTTTTCCAGGAAAACTAACGGCAGCAACATTCCCACGACAAACAAAGGCATTGTCTACAGTTTGGTCAGCAGTTTTTAGGTATTTAAGATTGTAGAATTAAGTTCATTTTGTCAATTGTATTCCGATTCTTATTAAGGAAGTTACTCTGACGTGGTTGTTCTAGTATCAGGAATATTTCCGAACGTGATAAGAGAAATCATGGAAAGAGCACTGGGTAAGATTAGCGGTTGGGCTACAAGTTGTGGTCTTAGCTTCAACCCAAGCAAAATTGAACTGATGCTTTTCACCACCAAAACCACTTCCCCGCTTAAATAACCAAAATCTTCCTTTATCCACCAGCGCAAAATACCTTGGAGTCATGCTTGACTTGACCCTAAACTTAACTGGAAGTCTAATATCGAACACAGAGTGCGGAAGGCAGGCATAGCTTTCTGCGCCTGTAGTAAAACTTTCGGTAAGTAGTGGGGGCTTCAACCTTTGATCAAGTCCGACCGAGGCGATCAATGTGATTCTCAATTTGCTGCCAGTGGATCTGCATAGAAAAAACATTGCAGCGTGTAGCGCTGCTTGATTGGAGGAATCTAAATGTTGGTCCGAAAGGCTTTATGGATATACCAGCATCCTATTTTCCCTTCCTGGTGGCATAGGTCGTATACCTACGGACTACATTGTACCCACTCAACTTCCATAAAAACTTCTCTGTTAGATTCCCCACTAGATCAGAATGGGAGGAGAATGCGGTCGTAAATGAATTCGACATACCTATCTTCACAGATGTTTCCAAGATGAACTGTGGAGTAGGAGCAGGCATTTTCTCAACAGATCTAAACATCTCTAAAACTCTTTGCCCTCCCAATGCAGCCAGCGTCTTTTCAGCAGAAGTACGTGCAATTAAGGAGGCATGTAGAATGATCCTCAACATAGTGATACCCAGAAAAAAATAGGCATCTTCGTCGACAGTCAGGCCGCGATTATGGCTGCCGGTTCAACTAAGCCAACGTCCAAGCTTGTTGTGAAATGCAGGGAGACACTGAAAAGGGCTTGTCATCGGTTCCCGGCCATAGAAATATTGAAGGGAATGAGAAAGCCGATGAACTTGCCAGATGTGGCTCTGCTCTGTGCGTGTCTCATACGGAGGAAGTCTTCTCTCCGCTGGAATATGGAAAGAGAGAAATCCTCCTGCACTTCACCTCAAGGGCTGAGACTAGATGTATGTGAAGAACTGTCTCATTTCAAGGAAGATCTGGCCAACCTACGATGATACCAGAACAAACAACCTCTTAACCAGAATGCGTATAGATGTCGCCAGACTAATGGCAATTAGTAGGGGCCATTGGCCCTTAGAAACTCACGTGGCCAAGCTTGACATCCCCCATAACACGCACTGCCGTAGCTGCGGTGACACAAACAAGGGTGAAACAGTGTTCCATCTTCTTTGTGAGTGTCCGTCCCTAGCCAAAACCAGGCGCAGTGCACTAGGTCATCCCTTTTACGATGACCTTTCGGCCATCCAAAGCATCCACTTTAACAAGATCATCAAATTTCTCAACTCCACAGGCTGGTTTTAAGCTCCCTTAACATCCTTCTTCCCCCCTTAATTTCAGGTTCCGTTAGTTGTGGTATCCAAACGGCGTTCGATGCCTTATTTGTGTTTTTCCCTCGTCAGGAAACGGGGAATACAGCCACTTAAGCCAGCTAACCATTATAGGTATAATAGGTATTTTATATATTTTGGAAAGACAATTTAGTAGCGCATACAAGTCTTCTATAATTTTTGTAAATCTGTGACCTGTTTATGAAAATTTCTTGTTCTATTTTTTTTACTTAAAATGCATTTTCTCAAAATTTTTCTTTAAAATTTTTTTTCTATCAAATGTTTATCCTTGAAAAATATTCTAAAAATTATGATTTGTAACTTACTATCAACAGAAGTTTTAGTAAAAGCCATTTTTTGTCAGACAAAAATGCTCAAGAAGAAGTGTACCTCCTGAATTACTCCTAAAATCTCGTAGATATTTTTGGTGGTCCTGAAAAGGAGCTTTTTGGAACAGTTTGGAATGTCGCTGTCGAGAAAGCACAGCGACGAGTTCAAACTCCTAAAGAAACCGTTTAGTTTTTCCCAATTGACTTTCTAGTATTGCTATTCGATTCTTTTAGAAGTTTGTTCTTTAACTATGTGGAAGGAAGACGAGAAATTCGCTGATTTGATACAATGGTCTGGCGAACCTAGAGTCGATAATACGTTTATAGCGTATTTATCAGTTTGAGCAGTACGAAACAATTCTAGTGTGTTGGCGGTTTGACTGCTAACGTCCGGTATTCGTGACGGCTCATTTACCAGCTGTGTCAGATTATTTGACTCAGCAGAGATCTCAACGTACCTTCCTGGGTGTTGCCTCCCGCAATGACGATTTCAGTACGAGAATGAAGGGTCACAACTTTTGTAATAGAATCAGACATTGCATCAAACTCATTATAAGTTGAATGTCTGGCCACATTTGGGCTTCTGTAAATAAAATAGGAGTGCACTTCTCTACAACGAAAACTTGGGAGAGAGAGTATGCTTCAGCTGCTGCAACAACATCCACAAACACCATCAAACCCGCTGCAACCAGCAACAGTGGAGAATTATTCTCCATAGAGGAAATGAATTCGCTTGTAATGGAGATGGTCACCAAGCTAAGTACATGTAAAACTAGAGAAGATCAATTTTATGTTATAGCACAATTAGCGACTAAGTTTTTGTACAATAATGCTAAGTAGTTTTAATAGTAACAATATAAATATTGTTACATGGAATGCCAGAGGCATTCGTAAAAAATATATTGAATTCCTAAACTTTTTAACAAATAACAAAGTTGATATCGCGTTAGTTACTGAAACATGGCTTAGATCTAAAGATCGAATTTCAAATTCGACTTATAAATGCTATAGGGTAGATAGGAAAAATAAAGGAGGTGGAGGTGCTGCTATTTTGATTAGGAGATCTTTGCAACATGAGCTTTTGCCTTGCATACAAACTAATTATGTAGAGAACATAGGAGTCGAAATAAGATTAAGTAACTTAAGAAAAGTTAGGATTTATTGTGTTTATTTTCCAGGAAAAATTACAGGAGGCTTATCACCAGTTGAAAAAAGACAACGATTTAGAAATGACCTAAGAAAATTGTTTAGTCTAAATTGTGCTTTCTTAATTGGAGGTGATTTAAACTGTAGACATAGAGACTGGGGTTGCATTAGAGCCAATTCTTGGGGAAATGTCTTGTCCGAACTTTCTGTTATGTTGCCAATGTCCATTATGTACCCGCCCAATCCGACTTATGTTCCAGCTAGTTCCCGTGGTAGTCCCTCCGTTATCGATTTATTTGTATCTAACGTGTCAAGTCTTATATCGCAGCCCATTTCTATAAATGAGCTTAGCTCTAACCACAATCCTGTTCTTTGTAATATTCTCCGGCCGGGTGTCGAAAAAGTGCAATATTACCAGGACCTGAAAAATGCAAACTGGTCGACTTATCGAATGAAAGTAATTAGAAACCTTAGAACAATTCCTATAGTTATAGAAAATATCTCAAATAACCACGATGTTGACGACCTAATTCATACATTTTCTGAGCATGTTATTAATTCAGCTAATAGTTATATTCCCAAAGTTCCGATAAAATCTAAATGTATAAAATTACCAACTCACATCTTAGAACTTATCAGAATAAGGAATATGCACAGAAGAAACTGGCAGAGATACCGACAACCTATTTTCCGAATTCAAATGTCAAAAACTAATAAATTATTAAATAAAAGTATTCAGGCTTTTCGAAACGCAGAATGGAACAATAAATTAAGTTCGCTAGATAAATCTGCAAAGCCCTTCTGGAACATAGTAAAAATTGTTAAAAATAAAAACAGACAAATACCCTGTCTCAAAAATGGTTTGACTACCTTTTATACAGACACCGAGAAAGTGGAGTCACTTGCATCGAATTTCTCAGAAAATCATGTAGTATCGCAGCATTTAGGAGATCCAAGCACTGAAACACTTGTCCAAAATACTATACAGGCTTTTAGTGCAAATAACCCTGACACTCCCTTGAAGGAATTTGTATCGGAAACAGATATAAAATGCCTTGTAGATAACTTGAAAATTAGAAAAACAGGTGGTTTGGATAATATCAAAAATATATATATAAAAAAAATACCTAAAGAGGGAATCAAAGTTCTGATTTTTATTATAAATGCGTGCCTTAAAACGCAGTACTTTCCTGATAAATGGAAACTGGCAAAGGTAGTCCCAATACCAAAAACGGGAAAGCCTCTTGATAAACCTTAAAGTTACAGACCTATAAGTTTAATTAGTAGTGTTAGTAAGATTTACGAAAAAACCCTAAAAGAAAAAAATTATCAAGATTATTGAGGATCATAAACTGTATCCCGATGAACAGTTTGGTTTTAGGCGTGGTCATGGTACCTCCCATCAAGTTTTAAGATTGTGCAATATTGTTAAAATGAACCGTGCAATAGGAAGATCAACTGGTATGATCCTACTAGATATTGAAAAAGCTTTTGATTCTGTGTGGCAATATTTATTTATTTATTTATTTATATACCTATTTATTATTTACTTATTTATTTATTTATTTATTTATTTATTGACATAAATAAATAAATAAGTAAATAATAAATTGGTATATAAATAAATAAATAAGTAAATAATAAATACATATATAAATAAATAAGTAAATAAATAAATAAATAAGTGAACAAATGAATAAATAAGTAAATAAACATAAATGAATTGACAAAGGAGTAAATAAATAGATAATAACAAATTGACAAACAATATAGTAATGTAAAATAGATAACATACAAATAAATTAACAAAAAGTTGAATATTGCGTTATTTAATATCAGTAAGGTTGGTGATATTCAATATTTAATTGATTAATAAGAGCATTGTCAGGGATATCACATCTGATCTTAAATGTTTCCATTAGTTTGCGTATTCTGAAGGAGATCATTTCAACATTTGCTCTTGCATGTAGGTCTAGCATGGAGTGATGCCATGGGCGGTTAAGCATCATTTTTAATAACTTGTTCTGTGCAATTTGCAACTTTTTAATGTGACATTCAGCACAATTACCCCAAACCGGGCAGCCGTACAATAAGATTGATTGAAAAATTGTTTTATGAATTAATATTTTGTTTTCATTTGAAAGTGATGATTTCCTATTTATAAATGGATATAATATTTTTATGCCAATATTTATTTTGTTAATTGTTTGCATAGTGTGTTCTTTAAACGTCAGTTTTGAATCCATGTGTACACCCAAGTATCTTACAGAAGGCTTCCACGCAATTGAATACCTATTGACAAGCAGTTGGTTTGCTGGAAGAAAACAAGGTCTTCTTTTTCGTGTGAAAAATATAGCTTGTGTTTTTTCTGCATTTAGTTTTATTTTCCACTTTGTGTAATAGTTTTGCAGCGTCTCAATCGCATTTTTAAGATTCGTCTCAATATTTAGACTGAACTCATGCCATGAAATTCTAGCCGTGTCATCGGCATAAATTGCTGCTTCACATTGAAAGAGGGGAGGAAAGTCGGATGTGTACAGATTGTAAAGAACTGGCTCAAGAACTGAGCCTTGGGGCACACCAGTGTGAAAGTTTATTACCTTTGATACACTACCATTTACATGCACAATAAAACGACGATTTGCTATTTTGGTTTATCATTTTGTATATAAGTCCATTGTGCCACACAGAATCAAAAGCTTTTTCAATATCTAGTAGGATCATACCAGTTGATCTTCCTATTGCACGGTTCATTTTAACAATATTGCACAATCTTAAAACTTGATGGGAGGTACCATGACCACGCCTAAAACCAAACTGTTCATCGGGATACAGTTTATGATCCTCAATAATCTTGATAATTTTTTTCTTTTAGGGTTTTTTCGTAAATCTTACTAACACTACTAATTAAACTTATAGGTCTGTAACTTTAAGGTTTATCAAGAGGCTTTCCCGTTTTTGGTATTGGGACTACCTTTGCCAGTTTCCATTTATCAGGAAAGTACTGCGTTTTAAGGCACGCATTTATAATAAAAATCAGAACTTTGATTCCCTCTTTAGGTATTTTTTTTATATATATATTTTTGATATTATCCAAACCACCTGTTTTTCTAATTTTCAAGTTATCTACAAGGCATTTTATATCTGTTTCCGATACAAATTCCTTCAAGGGAGTGTCAGGGTTATTTGCACTAAAAGCCTGTATAGTATTTTGGACAAGTGTTTCAGTGCTTGGATCTCCTAAATGCTGCGATACTACATGATTTTCTGAGAAATTCGATGCAAGTGACTCCACTTTCTCGGTGTCTGTATAAAAGGTAGTCAAACCATTTTTGAGACAGGGTATTTGTCTGTTTTTATTTTTAACAATTTTTACTATGTTCCAGAAGGGCTTTGCAGATTTATCTAGCGAACTTAATTTATTGTTCCATTCTGCGTTTCGAAAAGCCTGAATACTTTTATTTAATAATTTATTAGTTTTTGACATTTGAATTCGGAAAATAGGTTGTCGGTATCTCTGCCAGTTTCTTCTGTGCATATTCCTTATTCTGATAAGTTCTAAGATGTGAGTTGGTAATTTTATACATTTAGATTTTATCGGAACTTTGGGAATATAACTATTAGCTGAATTAATAACATGCTCAGAAAATGTATGAATTAGGTCGTCAACATCGTGGTTATTTGAGATATTTTCTATAACTATAGGAATTGTTCTAAGGTTTCTAATTACTTTCATTCGATAAGTCGACCAGTTTGCATTTTTCAGGTCCTGGTAATATTGCACTTTTTCGACACCCGACCGGAGAATATTACAAAGAACAGGATTGTGGTTAGAGCTAAGCTCATTTATAGAAATGGGCTGCGATATAAGACTTGACACGTTAGATACAAATAAATCGTTAACGGAGGGACTACCACGGGAACTAGCTGGAACATAAGTCGGATTGGGCGGGTACATAATGGACATTGGCAACATAACAGAAAGTTCGGACAAGACATTTCCCCAAGAATTGGCTCTAATGCAACCCCAGTCTCTATGTCTACAGTTTAAATCACCTCCAATTAAGAAAGCACAATTTAGACTAAACAATTTTCTTAGGTCATTTCTAAATCGTTGTCTTTTTTCAACTGGTGATAAGCCTCCTGTAATTTTTCCTGGAAAATAAACACAATAAATCCTAACTTTTCTTAAGTTACTTAATGTTATTTCGACTCCTCTACATAATTAGTTTGTATGCAAGGCAAAAGCTCATGTTGCAAAGATCTCCTAATCAAAATAGCAACACCTCCACCTCCTTTATTTTTCCTATCTACCCTATAGCATTTATAAGTCGAATTTGAAATTCGATCTTTAGATCTAAGCCATGTTTCAGTAACTAACGCGATATCAACTTTGTTATTTGTTAAAAAGTTTAGGAATTCAATATATTTTTTACGAATGCCTCTGGCATTCCATGTAACAATATTTATATTGTTACTATTAAAACTACTTAGCATTATTGTACAAAAACTTAGTCGCTAATTGTGCTATAACATAAAATTTATCTTCTCTAGTTTTACATGTACTTAGCTTATTTATTTATAACTTATTTATTTATTTATTTATTTTTATATTTATTTATTTATTTATTTATTTATACATTCATGTATATTTTATTTATTTATTTATGCATTCATGTATATTTTATTTATTATCATCTTTTTTTTTTGTCTCCTTAATTTGAGGTTCTTAGTCGTTGTTTTTCTTCAAAAACAAAAATTTTTCAAATTTAAGTTAATTTTTGCAACTTGAAAACTTTTTTGAGTACGAGTAGAAAGACATAAAGTGGTCATATCTCTGTAGTTGAATTATGTAAATTGTGCTATAACAAATTGTAAATTATAAACGAAATAAAATATCTATCTTTAAGGAGTGCACTTATTGCCTACGGACATGAAATTTTTGAAAAATGAATTTAAATTCCGGATTGAAGCTTTGACCATGTACCTATAGTTGGTAGGCTATGTCCCTACGTATATAAGCGGCGAGACCGCGATGGGTAAAGCGGTAAAGAATAATGGCACTAAGTTGTAACCAGATAGACTAAACTCCATTAAATCGGAGTCAACGCTTACCTGTATTTCAATTAGTGCCAAAATAGCTGATTTGTTGTTGAAAACATGGGCGTTTAATAACAAACAAATGGTCCGTAGCTTACGGATGTTGCTCACATCCACTACAAAATTTCTGCGTATTATAAAAGACTAACATAAATAAAACACAAACTCTGATGGTTACTACCTAAGCAAATCCGTGAAGTGAAGATCTGCGTTTTATTTCCAAAACAATTTACTGCAGGTGTTATGCCGGTACCATAATTTTCTTTGGCCCACTAACACGACCCGCTTTCTGCCAGATGCTGCCTCAACCCAGCCATAAAAGTACACACACGAAAATCGTACGGCACTTGCAATAGCCAAGCAAAAGCAACAGCCATGGAGTGGGATGGGGCACGATGGAATACCCAACCCTACGGCCGCGTGACTATAGCTGTTTGTCGGTAAATCCATGCCGATTACTTGCAAAAAATTAAATGCGTGCCTTTGCTACCAGAGGCAATCAGCAACAGATCGCCTTTCAGTGTCCCCGAAGCAATATTTTACTTATTCACGTTACTGCATATGTAGGTGGGAAAGAGGCTCGTGGCTCATGGCGACTTTTAATGGAAAGTCATCCTCTTTACATTTGCACAATTATTCCGCGCTGTTTTTGAGGACATTTCAACACGACGTGGAGGCGATGTCTTGAGTTGGTCTGAACAAAGTGTAACTGGGCTTAAGACTCTAAAAATACATGCCTAGTGTGTGTATTTCTAGCCTAAACCGAATTGAAATAGCAGATTGAGGCCTAATGTTGTTATTGTCACGTTTTGAAGTCAATTTTAATATCTGGCGAATTTGAGATTTTGAAATATATTTCTACCACGTCGAAATCTTGATTTTGTGCGCTGAGTCATTTTACTCGTACATTAAGCATTTTCACAGGCGCTCATTGTTTTGCGACGTTTCTAATGTTTCTTCATCCTTCCTTCACAGGGTTACACAGTGGACAAGTTCTAAACTTAACTTACTTTTTTGTAGATGATCTGAAATAGTCTATACATAACATAATGTGCATTTTGAACACGAAATTGTGTTCCATGGGAAGCAGTCCTCGTAATCTTTAATTCAATTTATTTATCTTTCAGCAGAAATCTAAATTGATCGAAAATAAAAACATAACAACCCTTTCGAGTTCACCCCAGTGAATGATACTTCTTACTACTTTGCTGTAGGGGTTCATAAAGTAAATCATCCCATCGGCATGTTTGGCTTTCATATCGTTAACCCGCCTCGGACCACAGATGAAAGGATTATCATCTGAGTTTTGATAGCATAAAATGTTTTCAAAAATATTATATTTGTTGCTCAATAAGCAAATGATAAGGAGTTTTATTTGCCCGGTTTTTAACCCCACTTCAAATGTACATTGTTCATCCTAGATAAACATACTCTACGCATAACTTAGTGCTCCTGTCACTTATATTTATTATTTAAAACATATAGTTTCACAATACATACAAATAAACAAACATGGATAGTTAAGGGAACGCAACATACTCGTGTGATGTGAATCATCCCAAGCCTCTTATACATAGTCGTCTCTTATACAGAAACAATTTCGATTTATATTTTTAATAATTCTGTCAATTTAACAGATTATGGAAATGGCCACAGATATTGGGGTGGACTTGTTGGGCGTCCTGTGATTGAATATTTACGTGTCACCACAACGGTCAACACTGTTCCACAAATCACAAAACCCCACTTGCCATTGGTTTCGAAACTAGTACATGCAGTATTGCACGCAATAACCTTTGTTTACTGAACGACTCTCGCCTGTCTTGTGCGTTGTCAGTCATTATGTTAAGGGGTTGTTTTGAATTGATTTAATGGTCAATTATGGTCCCGAATGACACTCAATCAATGTATTGGGACAATAGAAACACTGAAAAGTAATTGTTTCAAAATTAGTTGTTGGTACATGTACGAGTATGAATCAATGTCCTTTAGGTAATAACAAAGAATATCATTCTTGATATTCTAGGTTGAGTGATGAAGAGACCCCACGATTTCAAATAAGTTTTCTGTCATAAACATACAAATCAGTGGGGGCCACCCGTGGGGATCATAACATGGATATTTCTGTTGTTAAAATAGGATATAATCATCTTTATGCACTGTCATTGATATCTTCCGTATATTTTCAAGGGTCAATTACGTCAATTCAATCTTCCAGATTTCTTTGGTGCCATAATCTAACAACAGCTAAGTCCCATTGGATTGACAGTACGGCGAGTGTACGGAGTCTTTTGTTACCCGTTGAGTTTCCTGTGTATGTTTTGATTCTTTTCAGTGTCAAAAAAACTTCTCCACACTTGTTGTTGTGGCAGGAAGAGACACCAAAACTGTAAAAGATATTTGATTGCTGGAAATCTGCTTGTGTCACATCTTTTTCGAGTCCTGATACAATTTTTCATACCACAATTTATAAACACCTCTCACAGCGGATTCTGAAAAACGATTATTAAAGTATGTATCAGGAGTCTTCTAATTTTTTAATTAAAGCCAATTCGGGGAGAAGTATCTGTAAGCTTGAAAGGATTTGTCCAAACAATTCTGAATCGGCGAAGAACTCCAAGACGAAAGTATAATTCAACAGAACCTGTTTGATTATTAGAACGAGCTGCTTGCATCAACGTGTGTCTCGGAACTCTGAGTTCTATATCGAGTACTTCTTTCGCTAGCTGTATAAAATTTATAGTTTAATGCTTATTGTTCAACTTCAGGATAACCTACAAAGATGATTTATATCTTAAAATCTTTGTACATAATTGAACTTTATATTAAAAAAATCCTATTTCATTTGGATGAGTCATTCCAAAGCTAGGAGCTAGAAAGCATTCGAGAGTTACAACTTTTCTTAGATATCAGCCTAGATCTCCGCTTTTGCAGAGCGGATGAAGCATTTTCCCGCAATAAAAAGTAGCCTATGTTCATCATGGATAATGTCGGCTTCTAATGGTAAAACAATTTTTCAAATCGGTGCAGTAGTTTCGGAGCCTATTCAAAACAAACAAACAAACAAATCTTTCCTCTTTATAATATTAGTATAGATTACAGACTTTGCAAAAGGATCGCGAAGAGAAGGTGCGCTTAAATTCGAGCGCAATTCCTTGTGTTTATGGCTTGTGTCGGGAGTTAGAAGAAATTTCTTCTTCGGCTGCTGATAGAAACCAGGCAATCTACGAAATTCGACAAACCAGCTTGAACAGGGTCGCTACGATAAAATACTACACAGCTGGCAACAGTATTATGAATTACTTCTAAATGAATAATTTTGTCGGATATATTTTCCACGAGCCGTTCCTAAAAATGAAGATATACCCGGCATTACTGTCGAAGAAGTTAGGAAGGCGGTCAAACACTCCAAAAAACGAAAAGCAGTTGGGCCGGACGAGATACCCTCTGAATTCTGAAAAAAGATGGGAGAAACCGGTTATAATATTTCCAAACTAATGAGAGGATACCTAATGCCTAAACAGTGGAGAGAAGGTTAGCCTCTTCTTTTGTACAAATGAAAAAGCGACACGCGAGACTGTGATAATTACCGTTCACTCCAGCTGATGTCACACTCCATGAAAATCGTTAAACAGGTATTGGATAGTCGAATGTGAAAAATAATGCGGCTATCTGAGGACCAGTATGGTTTATCAGGGTAAAACAACGCGTAAGCTTAAATTGGATGAAGTGGTTTGAAAACTCTGCCATTTTCTGTGATGGAAAAATATCCCCTTAGCTGAAAAGTAAGGCTCTACACAGCAGTTTTCCCCCAGCCGCCCACATACGGTTCTCAATGTTGGACAGCATAGAAAAATTATGAGAGCAAATTAACGGCAGCTGAGATGAAGATGATACGCATGACAACAGGAGAAACACAGACTGATCGAAGGAGAAGTTCTAAGATCCGAGGCAGCCTTTTCACGTTAAAGAACCTATCTAGAAGAAAATAGAGCGCGACCGGCTCAGTTGGTACTGTCATGTTCAAAGGAGAGATCGAACCTTTTCAAAAAGGCAATACCAGTCAACGTTCCAATACAAACGCGAAGAGACATGCCGAAAAACTACTGGATCACACAAATATAGCAACACCAGCATTCGATTGGCCTCAGTGACGAAGCGACTCAAAATTAGGAGGCCTGTCGTTATTTTCTGAAGAGAAGAATAAGAAGAAGAAGGAGAAGATATGTTAATTTGTTATTAATTTATAATGGGTCCAAAATATTAGCTATACCTACTTACTATCGGGTCTTCTCAGCAACTCTGACATTGCGTCTTCCAAACTTCACTTTCAGCACAAATGTGGCGCTATTATTAAAATGCATATAAAAAGTGCGAGAAAACAACACAAATGATGGACTTGGTAGTAAAAACTTGTCTAAACGAAATTGAACAAATGCACGAATAAGAAAATCAGTCAATATTACCCGCAGAAATGTGTTATACGGTGCTGAAAAGGATAGGAATATGGATAGAGTGTTCATCAGTTCCCTCAAATTGACTGTGGGTTTTCCTTATGTTTGTGTTGTTATTGAGGGTATTATAATTTTGACTCATAGTTTGTAATATATTTTCATATTGCTCGTAGGCACCTTAAAGTTACTACTCATTTGTCAATACCAATTGCATATTAACATTGTGAAAGTATTTTGATTGACGATTGCTGCGGTTCGGTCACATTCTGAAGGGGGAACCCATGACCAAAGTCAATAAAGTCCTTTTCCAAATACCAAAACTAAAAAAGCAATTCCATTAAGAAGACTTTATTGCTTGCTTGGGGCTTCATATGATTGCCAACCTTATCTACACTGGAAGAAGTTTTTGTTTTCAAATTCAACTTTGCTCAAAAATGTATTTTAAATTTAAAAAAATACCATTACCAACCTACAAGGACCCTTGGAGGAATAATAATTATTTCAAATTCCTCAAGTGCGAAACTTGCCTCAAAGCGAATAGTAGCTGTTTTCAAACTAGGGCCCTTCCAAGTTTAGATTAAAGAATGTTAATGTTCTCCGTTCAAGACGAAAGGTTCCGTCTCCATCCACACCACTCCCTTTCAGGCACACGTGAGATAAGGAGTAGGTGCCATGGCAACGACGACGCTCTCGATAAAATACTCGTAGGTACATCTCCGTCCCTAGATATGCATATTAAGGATTCTCTGGCCATCATTATGCCCTTTCGCCTTCAGAAAAACAAAAACTCAACCTGACAAACCATAAAATATTTTCATTGTTTTTTCTTCATGACTGCCTTATCCAGGTCCTCAATAGGGTTATGCCTTGTACACGCATACATTAGATATGAGCTTCAGGAATTTGAAATTCAATTCAAGCTAAAATCCAACAAGGTGTTTTCAGATTGTGTATTAGGGGCTCCCATTCGTACTCTGATAGTGGTGGTGCGGTGAGAAGAAACTCAATCGAAAGGAAGTGATTTGAATAATCAAACGGAAATGAACTTAAGGTCTCAATTCACTCCCTTGGCATGTGTGCGTGTATTCGAGTCGACATATGCTTGCTTCATTAAAAACTTTCATAGGTACTTACACTTGTGCGATTTTCCTTCGTTTTTATGGGTATTGGAAAAGTTTTCCATCCGATTTTCCTTTTTCAGGACGACTGGCACTGGGTTGGTGGTTTCATAAAACAATGAATGCTCTGTGATCTGTGGAATAACTTTATCGTATTTTACGTTGGAGGTGGTTTCCCTTTTGCTTTCTTTTTTTTGCGAATATTTAAAGAAAATTTGCCGGTAAATTTGGCTTCTCGTAACAGCAAATAAAGTTCACGGATGGGTCGAATAAAATGTTCTCGCTTTTATTAGACTCCTTTTCGAATTGCATTCATCTTTAACGGCGAGGTTATGATCAGGATTAATGGGATCATAACCTACCCACTTTATTACACTCCTACTGGTCCGCTTGTGGGTTTAGCTGGTCGTTCTCAATTAATATCGGCTGGCCTCGCGGTTCCGTTTTTTCTATACCCTATACTAAGGGTATATTAACTTTGACTCATAGTTTGTAACAAACCTTAACATTGCCAGTAGACCCCTAAAAGTTACTATATTCGTGAACATTTTTAATATATTGTCTCTATGAGCCCGAAATGCTCGTATGTTAAGACTTTTTAGATCCCCCATACTCTAAAAAAAAAAAATATCGAAGGAAATGAAATTTGAGCTAGAAGTCTGAGATTTGGAATATATTTTCTCTGGGAGCCCGAAATGCCCATGTGTAAAGATTTTTGAGGTCCGCCTACTGATACTTATGTAGTAAGGTTCTTAAAATCCGCCCACTGACATACCCACTATTTAAAAAAAAAAAAAAAACCTTGTATTGAAGAAATCATAAGAAATTAAAGTCCTTTTCATTCCTCCTTCATTCAAAGTTCTTAGAATTTTTCAGCTTAAATATTCGTCAAAGGAAATGCCCGCTTTCGAGATATTACTGTTTTTCTAATTACCCCCGCATTTTGAAGCTTTTGGGAAAACTGAATTAGCCGCATTCTTGCCATCATCCAAAATTTCCGAAGTATTCTCAATTTGAGCTTTGAAGTCGTCATCAGCACAATCGCCAATCTGCTTGCTGCTCACTTTGCAGACAGCTCAAAGCTCCCAGATTGAGCTTTGTCTCATCTGTACTCGAGCGCGTATAATACTTCATGCGACCAATCCAGATTACTTCAAGATCTTGACGTTCACAAATCCGCTGGCCAGATGGTTTTCTCCCTATCGCTCTGAAGAGGTGTTCCTCCTCGCTGGCAAAAATATTTCTCAAGGTTATCTATCTATCCTTTTCTTCAGGGCTCTTCCCCAGAAGATGAAAAACAGCATTTGACCAGCCTGTCCCCAAAAAAGGCTAATCTTCATCTCCCTCCTCCTACCGACCAATTGCAAAAACTTCCCTTCTTTCCAAGGTCATGGAAACGCTGATCAACCTTCAGCTAATGAAATATCTTGAATCCCGAAACCTTATTATTGAAGGTTTTCGCAGCAAAACGTCCACTGGTGATTTGATGACTTATCTAACCGAAAGGTGGAACCAATCTCTTCACCAATGTGGTGAAAGTAAGATCGTTGCGCTTGATATTTCAAAGGCATTTGACAGATTTTGGCACCAAGCTCTTTTGTCGAAAATGCGTGCATTTGGAATCGCTGATACCTTTCTTCAATGGATTAGAAATTACCTTTCGGGCCGTTCAATTCACGTTGTTTTCGACGGTTTCAAGTCTGCAACTCACCAAATAAATGCTGGTGTTCCCCAAGGATCTGTTTTGTCTGCGACTCTTTTTTTCATTTTTATAAATGATCTCCTGTCTATTACCTCTAATCCAACCCACTCTTCGCTGATGATAGTACCCTCAACGTCTTATATTCGTTTCTTGGTTCACGCCCCTCATTTTCGGATGTGGAGTTGGAACGGCAACGTATGCCAAGCTCATTGTATTCCGATCTCGACAGCATTACTCAGTAGAGTGTAACTAATAGAGTGTAATTTATAGCTTCTAAAATACAATGCTGTCTTCTGTCAAACACCATACCATTGTCCATGAATGGCACTTGCATCGTTCAAACCGAACTGCTTTCCATTCTCGGTATGTGTGTTAATGACAGCTTTCGTTGGAATGACCACATATTCGATGTCGCCAAGAACGCTGCGAAATGCCTACGCTTCCTTAAGGGCTGCAAGAAGTATTTCACTCCCTCCGATCTGACTACTATTTATAAGGCGTTTATCCGCCCAAAACTTGATTACAATGAGCATATCTGGTCTGGTGCACCAATAACTTATTTGGACCTACTAGCTACGATCCAAAAACGCGCGATAAATCTCATTGGCGACCGAGCCATCGGGAGATTGCTTGACTCTCTTAGTCATCGTCGCAATGTCTCTTGTCTCCCTCGTTATTATGTCATTATTTCCACCATAAGTGCTCAATCGAAATAGCCAGTTGCATTCCACCCCTAGAACATTTCAACCGCAATACCCGCTGTGCAAGAAATGTTCATCACTTCACCCTCTAGCCTGTATTCGGACGTAGATTGAAATACAAGGAATCATTCTTTAGCCTTACAAAACATTTTTCCTACACATTATAATCTACAAAGTTTCGAAACCAACGTGCAAAAGCATCTCTCCCTACCTTCTAACCAGAATGTCCTTAACTCCTGCGCTGTGTAGTTATTACATTATAAGGGTATAAAAAAATCCCTTTAGTGCGAGTACAAAAAAAAACCGGTGAGCTTAGCAACACATTGAACTTCTTAAAACTGTTCCGTAAGTGTGCTTGCAAATCCGTGTGTTGACGATTGATGATATTGAAGATTTACCGACAATCCTTAACCCTCTAACTGGCAAACGTAAAATAATGACGCTAGGTAAAGCAGAATTTTTGTTTAGTTGAGATATTGGTATAGGAAGCAAACATTTAATCCCGGGTTAAAAAAAAAACAATAATTAATTTAGCCACCTGGTAAACAAATTGAAAGGCAGCCTCATGACACCCATATCCATTTAAACGACATGAACAAAAATAAAGTAATGCAGGTGTATATTTGTTCGACAAAAAAACACATAGGTACAATTATTTTTTATGATGCTGTTCGTACTGTGCTGTTGCGTTAGAACAGTCCAAATGGACATTGTGCTTGCGATGTTTTGCTAAGTTTATTGTTTATTTTACCACCATCGTTGCCAAGCCATAATGGAAATGGAAAGCGGTTGTTATCGTCACACCTAATGTTAGCAATAGGATATTTTGCCCTCTGACCAATGTCAGATTTACTGCTGGGCTTTTTTTCTTGTTTTGAAGGTCAGACAACGGAATGTACACTGCAAGTCATAAGATTAGAAGCAGGCATTTTTGAGAAGTAAAATCGATATTTCTCCCGTTACATGATGGATTAGGAAAAAAACGACTATTCTAAATGAGAGACTGTTTTGTTAACAACAAAATATGAAATGTTTGTATAGGAGAGATTTAGCTAACGGAACTTTGAAGACAAATTGTTAATTGAGTAAAGAATATGCGGAAATAAATCTGGTCAGTAGATTAGAAGCAGTGAACAAATCAACGTTTTTTGTGAAGTGAATATATTTATTTCGCTTTTGACGGCACATATTATAAAGTAATTGTTCTTGATTGAGTGTTAATAAAAATAGGAAAGAAAAAATGTTTAACAGTGGAGGAAAGGGCAAGAATAGATGTTTATTGCTCTGAAGGTATTTCATGCCGTGCTATAGCCCGAAAAATAAAGCGAAGTGATCATTGTGTCAGCAATTTTTTTAAAAAACCCTTTGTCATACACAAAAAATTATAAAGGAAACACTTCTCCTGCGTTAACACTTCGTGAAGCGCGAATGATCCTTAGCATAGCGTCCATTTCAGCTTTATCGGCAGCTAAAATTAGAGAGAAAGGTAATTTTAAGGCGAGCTTATCCATCGTTACCCGCACCATTCGCCGTGCTAAACACTTATATCGCCTGAAACTTAAGAAAAAACCACCACTTAATGACGCAAGAAAGAAACAACGATTATGTTTCGCGAAAGATCGCATGAGCTGGGATGTGCAAAATGGAACGAGTACAAATGATTGGCGGAAGGTTATTTCTTCCGACGAAAAAAAATTTAACCTAGATGGGCCGGATGGTTATATATAGATAAGTATTATTTCCGTGACCCGAGGAAAGATTGCGGTTTTTGAACCGTGGCCATAGCAGAGAAGGAGGCGTCACATCCCAGCTCATGTGATCTTTCGCGCAACACAATCGTTGTTTCTTTCTTGCGTCATTCGTTTCGCGTTTCGCGAAGTGTTAAGGCAGAAGAAGTGTTTGCTTTATAATTTGTTCTGTAAGACGAAGAGTTTTTTAAATAATTGCTGACACAATGATCACTTCGCTTTATTTTTCGGGCTATGGCACGGCATGAAATACCTTTAGAGCAATAAACATCTATTTTAGCCCTTTCCTCCACTGTTAAACATTTTTTCTTTCCCATTTTTATTAACACTCAATCAAGAACAATTACTTTATAATATGTACCGTTAAAAGTGAAACAAATATATCCACCTCACAAAAAACGTCGATTTGTTCACTGCTTCTAATCAAATGACCAGATTTATTTCCGCATATTCTTTACTCAATTTGCAATTTATCTTCAAAGTTCCGTTAGCTACTCGTAAATCTCTCCTATACAAACATTTAATTTTTTGTTGTTAACAAAACAGTCTCTCATTTACCATAGTTGTTTTTTAATCCATCATGTAACGGGAGAAATATCGATTTTACTTCTCAAAAATTCCTGCTTCTAATCTTATGACTTGCAGTGTATATCCTTATAAAACACAAGACATGCAGTTCATTATCTTCACGAAATTCTCCACCGAAGTGGGACATGCAAAATCGAAGATATTTAATATCATATGATAAACGTGGTAAAAAACTTTTAATATGTTTATATATTTGTTTAAGCTCTGCAAACGTTTTAGCAGAAGTTTTGCGCAAATTCGCACGTTTATTTTCTTTAATTCTCGGAATAAAAAATAGTATTTTGCTCTCTTTTCTTTTTTCAAATTTTACTTTATGTTTCTTTTCAAATCAAATCAAATCGAAACTCACGGTTTAAAAAAAAAACTATTAATTTAAATTTGAAAGCAAACATAAAGCAAAATTTGAGAAAAAGAAAAGAAAGCAAACGAAGACTTTTTTTTTCTAAGAATTAAAGAAAATAAAAGTTGAAATTCACGCAAATTTTAGCGGAGATGAGCAGACGCCCGACGAAGGTCTTTCAATCTAAATTTGTTTTAGCTGCAGCCAACCCAAAACTGTTCCAGCTTAATCGCTGAGAGAAGGTTCACCACAGCAAGACAAAGTGCGTTTTGAATGTCATCAACTATAAAAGCGGGGTTCTCATGAGATGTAAACAGAGCTATATCATCAGCATACATTGCAGTTGGGAAAATTTGGAAAATCGGCAGTATATATATTAAATAGAGTTGGGGCTAATACAGAACCTTGGGGAACACCAGCTGTGATTGATTTCAATGCAGACATGCTATTTCCGATGGATACAGTAAACTTTCTGTGGGATAGAAAACTCTGTATGATTTTTGTTAAGTGGCGGGATTATGATCCCTCTTATCCATATCATTACCTTGTCGTTAAAAAAAAGAAGAAGAAGGACGTTTTTCCATAACCTTTACTTGGCTTCTATACGGTTATTACTTCAACCATTGCTGGGGTCCCTGCAGTCTCTTCGGTATGATCCGGAATTATTTCCTCAGCGAGGAAATCTTAAAAATGTCTTCTATAGATTTTCATTTATTACTACTACTGACTACTTAGTGAGAGGTTCGGGGTCGTTATATGGCATTAATGCCTATACTATATATTTAAGATTTGCATCGTAGAATTTACGCGAAAGGGAATCGTCCTCCTTCCAGAATTTGAATGCTTTTCACTGCATCGGAAAATATGCTAACCAAAGCAAAATCGTTACCCCTAATTTTGGAATTCTTAAAGAACTTACAGAGTATAATTTTAAATAAACATTTGCTGAATTCGCTTATAGCCTAGTTTTGTCTTAACCAAGAAATTTTATATTCGCAACTCTCAAAAGATATAAAAATGTGTACGTTTCCCCTTTGTTTTGGATCGCCCGAATAGTAAGTTAAATTTATTGAAAAACCCGAGCGAACTCTGAATGAGGGCGGTGATAAGGGCGCTTAGCCTCACCTCTTCTGAAATCTAATCTATATCTAAACTTAGTTGTTTGCCAAGTCCACTTTTTAAGGGCGTTTTTTGACAAAAACAATTTGTTTTTACAAAATGCTTAACTTGTAAACTTTTTTCAGTAGAAAGACATAAAGCTGTCATATCTCTGTATTTGAATTATGTAAATTGTGCTATAACAAATTGTAAATTATAAACGAAATAAAATATCTATCTATCTATCTATCTTAAAAAATAGCTATAACGAAATATGTTGACACGTTAAAATCGTTTATTAGATAGTCACCTTGTTTAATTCAGTTAATAAACACAGGTTTAATATTAAACATGACACTGTGCAAAGGCTCACCCTGGCGGCCTTGAAGCCTCTGCATAAATCCTGCTGTGTTTCGCAATTCCGTGATGGATTTTAAGAGCTATAATCTTTTATGAGACTCCAAATACAAATATTGAACTTTGACAAAGCCACAGTAGCTACTGCCAAAGGTATATCTATTGTTAGGTCCAATTGCATCACCCAATATTTTTGTAAAATTCACAATATTTAATGTCGTATCCGTTTCGTTGTTTCTTTTAAGATTTGGTGTACTTGGGTTAGTGCAGCTCTGCAAAGCTAGATGTATAAAAAAAATTGCAGTAACTCTTCTCACAAAGACCAGTGTGTTTGAGTTGTGCACCATAACGAAAGCCACCCATTTGGAAAGAAAGAATGACACCTTGTTTCTCCAACCTCCTCTTCACCACAAAGAGAATTTCAGCCTGGTAGTACAATGGACCATTGCGGAGTCAGAGGAGAACCCTGGGATTTCGATTTCCGTTACAAAAAAAAAAAAAAAAAAAAAACACTTCTCACAAAGAACAAGATTTCCCATGTCCCCGTGGCAATATGTTTTTCTTTCATTGTAAATTCCCATATCAATTGAAGCCTTCTGGAGAATAGTTCGGAATAATTTATGTAGGTTTTTTTGCAGTAACACACTTACATAATCCATGATTTAGATACACACAAGATACCCTCCGCGTTCCGTTCGACATTATACGTCGAAGATATATTTGCATATTATAGCCTTCCATCATCAGCTTATCTCATAACAACTGAAAACTTGAATGAAATATCAACTTTAAGATTCCACTACAATTAATAAATTATTTTTTCCGTTTGGTATATTATCTTTTATGGTTTCGCAAAGGCTACACAACTTGGTAAATTGTATCTTATAAGGCATCAACTACGAAACTACGTCTCTTTGTTTAGGTAGATGTACACTTGTACAGGGTGGGCCATCAGGCATGACCCTATCGGAAAGTGTCATCATCTCTTCTGCGGTTCTTTCGATTTCGGATCACTTCATCACTGAAGCCAATCAAAGCCTGCAGTTGTTGCATTTGTGTAATCCAGGAGATTTTAGGCCTGCCTCTCTTCGCGATTGTATAGAATAGTTGATTGATATTGCCTTTTTGGCGGCGTTCGTAAGATCTTTCCTTTGACCATGGCAGTACCATTTGAGGTTCTTTGACGTGAAGGCTGTCTCAGATCTTGGGACTTCACATTCGATCAAGCTTTATTCTTGTGCTGTCATGCAAAGCATCTTCTCTGCTGCCGCTTATTTGCATTCATTTTTGAACGCTGTCCAACATTGTGAACCGTATGAAAGCGCCGGGCGCACGACGGCGGCAAAAAGCCTTCCTTTCAGCTTAGGGTCCATTTTTCGGTCACAGAAGATGGCTTAGTTTTCCCGCCACTTCATTCAATTCCGATGATTTATTTCGTCATCAAAGGTTGTCATATTCTTTTTTATAATTTGCACGTGCAAAAGGGAATTTAAGCACCCTTATAATGTACATAAATACACAGAACGGGCATTAAGGAAAAGAGGAAGAAGGAAGGTCGAGAAAACCATTCACGTTGGTTTTGAATGTTTGTAAATCATAATATGTAGGAAAAACAGAGCGTGATAGGGCATTCCACATTCGTGTAGTACCGCTAAGGAACGATTCTTTGCACTTCACTGTACGTCCGAAAGTAGGCTTCATGGCGTTTATTGCGGTCGAAATGTTCTAGGGGTAGAATGCAGCTGGCTATTTCAGTAGAACACTATTGGTGGAAATATCGATAAAACAACTAAGGCAGGAGACATTATGGCGATGGATCAAACGCGATATTATGATACCTCGATCGCCAATGAGTATTATCGCGCGTTTTTGTATTCTGTTGAGTAGCTCCAAATATGTAATTGGGCACCGGCATAGATATGGGCGTTGTACTCAAGTTTGGGCCAAATAAACGACTTATAAATTGTAGCCAGATCATAGGGTAAGTATTTCTTGCACCGCTTTAGGAAGCCTAGACATTTCGGCAACGAAGGTTGTCGTTAACACACATACCGAGAATGGAAAGTCTTTCGGTTTTAGCGATGCAAGTGCCATTCATGAAGTGTCACTTTCAAAAAGCGACATAAGGCCAAATTTCGAGATTTGGGCTTATGACGCTTGGGGTTATGTCACGGCACCGTTGTACCCCATTGAACTATGCTGTAAAGCGCGGAATTTAACGTGCTTAACATACGCTGCCGTTCCAGTACTGTCATCAGTGAAGGAATGAATTGGGTTAGAAGTTACATACAGGAGATCATTTATAAAAATGAGAAATAGGGTCGGAGACAAAACGGAACCTTTTAGAATACCAGCATTTATTTGGATAGTTGCGGACCTTCCAAAACAACTTGAATTGAACGGTCCAAAAGGATGTTTCTATTGAAGAAGAGTATTAAATGCACGCATTTTCGACAAGAGAGCTTGATACCAAATCTGTCAAATGCCTTTGCTATATCAAGCGCAACTATCATATTTACCTGGTGAAGTAATTGGTTCCACTTTTTGGTTAGATAAGACATCAAATCACCCGTCTACATTTTGCTGCGAAAACCATACTGCCGGTCATTGAGCAGTTTCCGCGATTCAAGATGTTTCATAAGCTGACGGTTAGGTTAGGTTAGGTTAGGTTAGGTTGTAGTGGCAGTCGGCTGAGGCCGACACACTTAGGCCAGTGACAGGCCCATTGTGATACCACACGGATGTATCATCCTCCTACTCGTTGAACCAGTTGGAGCTTTTGATGAAGCTTGACAGACTTTTTATGCCGGTGTTAATGAGATCGTTAAGATCATTGTAAAAGAAGAATCCTAAATGGAGTTTACGCCTCTGAGAAAGAGCAGGAAACCTGCAGAGAAGGTGGAGAACTGTCTCCTCCTCCTCGTCCATACAGATTCAGCAGAAGTCACATGCGTGGACGCCAAGCCTTGTTGCATGTCTGGCTATGAGACAGTGTCCGGTGATCACACCAATTATAGCGCCAATGTGAAGTCTGTTTGGAGATATCAAACACTTAGAGCGTTTCAGATCCAGCTTTGGCCAAATCTGCTTTGTCGCTAGACAAGTGTTGCCACTAAGCTGACGGTTGATGCATGATATTGGAAAGAAGGGACGTTAGTGCAATTGGTCGGTAGAAAGAGGGAGAAGAAGATTCGCCTTTTTTGGGACAGGCTGGACAAATGCTGTTTTCCATCTTCTCGGAAAGGGCCCTGAAGAATAGAACAGATAGAAAAGCTTACGCAGTGGTTTTGCCAGTGTAGGAGAACACCTTTTCAGAACGATAGGGGAAATACCATCTGGACCAGCGGATGTCAAGGTCTCTAAGTACTCTTGCCACTGTACGATTCCGAAAATGGATTATTTCCATGGAGTATTCTACGCGCTCGAGTGCAGGGGGAGATAAAGCTCAATCAGCTATACTTCATCCGGAATTAATAGTCAGTCTTCCTTTGGCTATAATGCTTTACATAAAACTTGTCTCTCTTTAATGCTCTCTCAGGGTTGCCATAGCTTCCAATATTGACCGTAACAATTTTTGTTGTTTATGGTTCATGGTGGCATACTTAGAGCGGTATCTCTCTCCCCATAAGCGCTGTACTGACTATTATTTCCGTATAGAGTGTAGCTGCAAATTGAGCCGCAAGTAGATTGGCTTTATCTAAAGAGCTGACATCTGGAATATCATTGCAATTAAGTCGGGATAGATGACGAGGCCGCGTCCATTGCTGCGATATTCAGACTCGTTTTACCCTATATCCATCAAAATCATTAAGTTCACATATTGTTTTGCCGTAAACGCTAAATTTGGCATATACGAGTACATACATTATATTAGAATGTTTTGACGTACTTGAACGAGTTTTGCTGTGCCAGTGAAAAAATATAATAAAATGAAAGGGTTCGGTTTCCTTTTGTATATGCACAGTGGTTTGCAGCGCACTTTTGTACAATCGCAGGTACCGTATCCATCGGTTCGCAGGACGCAATCGGACGTGGATTAACTTCAGAAAGTAGGATGTTCTTCTTTCGCGTTTCCTTCTTTGTACTTGGTTGCCCGTGTTAGATTTGTTTAACCAAGTGCGTTTTGTACTCGTTATTATTGTTCTGCAAGTGTGGTTATAAGTAGTGTACCAGATTGACCGTTGGTTATCGCTCTTTATATATTTCCTTAGTCTGCTAAGCTATGTATTTTTTGTATATTTACTGTGTTTTTGGGTTATATGAGAAAAACTTGAAAATGCACCGATACAATAAATAACTTCAAGAAATATGAAATGAAAATCTATTTTTTGTCGAAAACTGTATCTTTATTACATACTTTTTTCAGCAAAACTATTCACTAGCAGGAAAGACATTTTTTTAATAATATACCTATAACTTAAATGCCGTATATGCATATTTTTTGACGGATACGCAAAAAATTCACCAGGAAAAGTATGGAGAAATGAAACTGTTGATTTTGATGTATACGGCAAACTAATTTTTGATGAACATTTTATTATTTTAAAAATTAAAAGCATTTGAGAGTATCTGGGTACTGTTATAAAAAGAGGATTCCCAACAAGATATCGTGTTAAAAAATAAAAAAAAATTTAGTCGTTGGTTTTTATGCAGTTGCTAAACCTTTAAATGCAGGACATTAGATATTAGTTCGACGATTTTACAAATGGCGTCGAATGTGAATTCGGTCTTGACATTTTTGTGAAACAAACAGAATTAGAATTTGTGTCAATAAGCAATGGAATGAAACGGTAATCAACAATGGCGGCGGTCATTTAAGTGATATCAATTTGAAAACATGATGGAAAAAAACTTGCATCTCCATTGACTTTTGTTTTCTCTATTCCAAAAACCTAGGAAAATAGGGTTATACATCATGTCCCACTCTGTATTATGTGTAGTCGTTTCATTGCCTTCACTCGTGCGATGGAAAATGTGCGTAGGTACATTTTCATATTTCTTCATTTATTAAAAATAATTCTCTTCTTCTACTCGGTGTCTGTCTGCCTTTATTCCACCTATTACATTCTATTCTCTGAAATGAAAATATATCTTCCAATGCGTATATAAAATAATCACACCTCTCTAGCGTAGATGAACCGTCCTTCGGTCGTAGGAGAATGGTGGATGCAAAGAAAATGATATCTTTCTAGAATCCCTTTCAAGGGTATCATAAGATTCGCAAGAAATAAAATAATAAAAATAAAGGAATCCTGATAGATGTCTTCTTAGAAGAAAATGAAAGAGAATGAGTAGTTACCTGCAAAAAAATCGCCAAAGAAGAAGGGTAACAAAATGTTAACAAAATGTCAAGGGAATTTTCAATTATTCACTCAAAATAATTTGTGCTGGCATCTTGCAGGAACATAACATATAAAGTGAAAACATTCAAGTAACACACATCACCATGCAAGTACAACAGGGGCTAGAACTGATATTAATCGATTTGTCACGCATTGATATTCCATAGGACAACAAAAACAAGATTCTGATCCTGTTTGTCGTTCTTTTTATACCAAAATCATTTTAGAAGTACATTTAGTATTTGTGATGGGTTTAAATTGAGACTCGTGGCAAAGAACCATGAACCATTTAATAAATTGTAAACCGTATTTCGAAGAACGTGTTTTTTTCCCTTTCTAACCTGAAATATTTATTGTATTTAAAGGGTTTATTGTTTCAAGAGACGTACCGTCACCCTTATTAAGGTCAGTAGTTCTTAACTCTACTTACGGACGCTTTGTTCTGTGGAAGATACGTCTTATTAACCAATGTAGTACCGTTCGTTCACAAAAAATGTGTTCGGAGGATTCATCCTCCATATATACCTACATTCTGTCTCTAAGCATAAGTGAGCCCTGGAACATTTTCCCAATAGGCTAGATTAAGTTGGTGATCCCAATTATCAATCAGTCCTAGTGCGGCATTCCAGTTGACTCTACAATATGATTCTGAAGAACAGAAGGCGGATTCTAAGCCAGCACTAGCTAATTCATCCGCAGATTCGTTACCCCGATAGCCAGGTAGGTACTTACCCAAGTTTAAGCTTGTGTCTAGCTAGAGATTTGCAAACGCAAGGACAAGAGTGCTTGAAGTGTTGCTTGACCTGTGCCCTTATGAGCAATTGATTTTTCCAGGCGCAGATCTCTGCGGGCTGAAAGTCAGTAGGACATATAATACATTCTTATAGGTACCGGGACTTTGATGTTGGGTTCAAAGACGGTAGCTCCGACTCCAGCATTAGCATCATTAGTCTTCAAAACAAGGCCCCCTAACCGTTGTGTCTGGGATGGAACCAATCATGTCCCTTAATCTTTCACCCTTACAACTGTTAAGGCCAGCGAAAACAGGCACCTAACCTATGCAAGTTTCAACTGTTTATTTTTTGTTATCCACTGTCACAAATCTTCTATGTTTCTTGCATGCATGTTGTTCTAATGCCTTAGAAAGTTGGAAGGAAGCGGAAGTGGACCACCTGTGTCATGAAATAATCAAGTTTAAACTCAGGGCTTATGGTTTCCCACCAGGTTTCATAAAATGGATTGATTTATCCCTAAGATCAAGGGCTTATCAAGTCAAGGTTAAACGATCGCTTCCAGAATCTTTCATGGCTCAGTCTGTCGTTCCCCAAGGAAGTCTTTTAGGACCACTTCTATTTATACTAGTCATTAATGATGTTAAGGCAGGTATTAGTCATAGCAATATTCTGATCAACCCTGATGATATGAAAATATATAAATCTATCACTAATCAGCAAGACAGCATTCTTTATCAAACCGACATTAACAGCTTTGCCACCTGGTGTGTTAAAAACGGTTTATTTCTGAAATCAAATGAAATTCTCGAGAAAGAATAGTCTCACTCAACATTCTCTTTGTCACGTTGATAGATTTAATGATCTTGTGGTTTATTTCCATCCCAAGCTGGATTTTACAAAGCAAATACATGTATCAATTTTATAGTCAATAAACATAATTGTATGCTATTCGTAAAAGGGTGGTTTAAAAAAATATTAAATGACCCTTACGTTCCAATGTCATTGTGCAATATTGTTTGGTCGATCAAATCTACAATATAATAATAGTGAGGGTATAGTACCTTCTTCCAGAGCCCCCTCTAGCTACAGCTCTTATATGAATCGTATTGGAGTCTTGCTCTGACTTAGCCCTAGCAGGTCACACACCTTAGAGCCCAGCATCCAGTCCAGTTTCCTTGAAGAATCTGAGAATGAGCTGTTGGAACATTTTCCATTCTATTGTTTATATGCCCTTGCCTGTTATTTGGTGCTTGTCCAAATATCTTAAGGAGGCCTGTTCGAATTCGTAAGTTATTTTTGTTAAGGCTGATGCAAGCTTTGAATCTCTTTCGGTTGTAGTTTCCCAGTAGTTTTTTTGCTTGTCTCAGACCCTTGTTTCCTTCTAAAGTTTCTTGAACTCTTTGCGTAGAGTGTGTTTTCCTATCTCGCTGAATAGGGGATAGGAAAAGGGTTAGGCTCACCCTTTTCTTGCCAGAAAATCCACTGAATACTTACCTATTATGCCAACATGGCAAACAGACGGTTACTCGGTTATTCCTGCTTAGTCTGTTCAGTCTGTGTAGGCATTCCCACACGAGTTTTGACTCGACACCTACGTGTAAAGTGCCTTTATGGCTGCTAGACTATCAGATATTATTGCTTTATTGCAACTTCTGCAATTTTTCTCGAGATTGATACGAACACACCTGTCTATGACACATATTTCTGCCTGAAAGATGCTGGTACATTTGCCCATGTATTCGCAGTGCTTAGTGTCTGGCCCTAACACCCCTGCACCAGTTCTTTCATTAGTTCTCGAGACATCTCCACTACCACCACTTTATTGTGTGGTTGCTGAGTCAATAAGTTGTGGATTCATTGCACCAATCTTCCTTATTGCTCGGCCTTATCTGCAAATTCTTCTCAAAGTTTAATTTCTTAATGCTATCATCCGTTTGTACGTTTGAGTGGATCATCGTGTTCTTTTGAAGCGATGCGTTTTTCTCTAGCAATTCCTTCTTTTGCCATCCTTGGGACTTTCTTATCTTCCGCATCCATCAAGATGAGGTGTAGACACAGCTGCCAACTCATGTCATGAAAATTATGCCCAATTTTTCACAAAATTATGCCCTCCTCAATTAAATTATGCCCTCCTCAATTAAATTATGCCCTCCTCAATTAAATTATGCCCATTTTTAAAAAAAATTCAAAATAAAACTGAAAATGGAAAAGGCATTAATTTTTGGTATTTAAAGGGTCTTTCATTAAGGACTTGACAACTTCTTTTTTTAAATAAAATGGAAACTAGTTGAGATATCTCAAAAAAAATTGGCTTGAATTACTATCAAAACATTTATAAATGCAATTGGACTCTGTTCATATGACCACCAAGGGAACGTATGCAGCATTCGATACGTTGAACCCGATTTTCGATGACTCGGCCGCACATTTCGACCGATACGGCCGCTGTTTCGAGTTTAATATTGGGTCTGAGCTCCTCTGACGTCGCCGGCTTGTTGCCATAGACCAATGATTTAATGTAGCCCCATGAAAAAAAGTCTATAGGCGTTAAATCACACGATCTTGGCGGCCAATAGACGGGTCCGTTTCTCGAGATAACACGTTCGCCGAACTGAGACTTCAATAACTCGATTGTTGCACCAGCTGTGTGGCTTGTGGCACCGTCTTGTTGCAGCCACATATCGCCGATGTCCAATTCATGCAATTGCTCAACGAAATAATGTTCTAACATATCTCTGTAGCGAAAAACATTTACCGTAACGTGACGGTCATTTTCATCGACAAAAAAACGGCCCATTTACGACACCGGCATGAAAACTAACTAATGAAGCACATGAGGGTTCTCCCCTGTCCAGTGATGCATATTTTGCTTATTGACGAAGCTGTTTGACCAAAAATGGACTTCATCGCTGAAGATGATTTTGCAATGAAATTCTTCATTTTCTTCCATCATGTCCAGAGCACAATTCTAGAACGTACGTCGCTTCTTATGATCAAGTGGCTTAGTTCTTGAGTCAGCATGAGCTTGTAAGGGTGTAGGCCAAGATCCTTACGCAAAATTCGCTGTCTACTGGGACAAGAATCACTACCAAAAATTGGCGTTGACGCTCTTAAAATTGCGACAACCGACTCGGAATTTCGGTAGTAAATTTTAATTATTTGTAAACGTTATTCCTTCGTGTACTTCACCTTGATGAAAATGTTGATTTCACAGAATATTTTATATTGACAGTTCCGTAATCGGTTTAAGAGTGCCTTCACACTGAAAGTTTGAAGTTGTCAAGTCGCTAATGAAAGACCCTTTATTAGTATTTAAATTTAAATAGAAAAACTCTAAACATAAAAAACATCAAATCACAGATAACAAAATTATTTAAAGTCTTTCATCTAATTTTAAGTGAAAATACGAGTAACATAAAATCGTAGCAAATAAATTATAAGCTCAAAAAAAATAAACAGAATCACAGAAAAAAAATTCATTTAAAAAACATAAACAACATATAAGTTAAGTTTATATAGAATCTTGATCTTCATCATAATCTTTAAAGTCATACATTGTTTGGTTAAAAAAATTGAAATAGGTTTCATTAAACACTTTCGTGGCAGTCTTCATTTTTAAAAAGCCTTTGTGCGTATTATATTCCGCTTAAGGTTTTAACATTTAACGAATTTCTTACTTTTGCCTTGTTTTGATTTATTGCTAAAAAAATTCGCTCAACCGTAGCTGATAATGTGTAGACATAACACTCTAGTTACAAACTTTTCTAACTATAGAAACATTTTGGAATTATCCCTTTTTGTACGTATGAATTATTTATGTAGGTTTGAATTACGAATAGGTACATGAAATAAACGTAAAAACAATTGCTGTAAAATTGTGCCCATTTTAGCTTATTTTCAGATTAAGTTGCCCAGGTGCCTAAGGCTTCAAAATTATGCCCAAAAGGCATAATTATGCCCTAGTTGGCAGCGCTGGGTGTAGAGGAGTCAATTCAAAAAGCATCTAAATGGCTGCAGTTGAGCAGCAATACATAACTCCGGTGATGCACAGGCATGCCGGTCTGTGCAATCCTCTGTGTGCTTTCGTCAAAGGTGCTTACTGTCTAGATGAAGTCCTAGATACTGTACTTCATTAACTGGTATCAGTGTCATGCCTGATAGGCGAATTTCCTTAAATCTCTGAAATCATATTTTCCTTGTATTCCCCAGATTGATGGTAAGTCCGATGGTATGGCGCTTTAAGCCCCCTCTGTATGATGTCATCAAGGGTTTCCTCGAACTTTCCCCTGGCAATCAAAACAATGTCACTGGCATACGCCTGACAGTTGATGCCAAGGCTGGTCAATTTTCCCAGCAGTTCGTCTATAACTAGGCTCAACATTAGGGGTGATAATACCACTCCTTATTTACATCCTCTTGTTGTGTCTACTGTAATTATTCCAAATGCTGTTGTAGCCTCTGCTAATCTAGTGTTCAGCAGCATGCATCCAGGCGGATACTTTACTGTTCACTCCTTTCCTAAGGTAACCTCAAATGCTCCCTCAATATATAGGAAAGTACACAATACTATTTCTTTTGCTTCAGAGTGAGGTATCTCAGTCAACTGATATAGGGTGGTCTCTGTCGGTCTGCCCGATCTGTATGCATGCTGAGGATGATGTAAGGGGATATGTGTGGTCAGTACATCTTGACCATCCTTTACAAGTTTGGACACAATTCTGCAACATTCATTCAAATCGAGTCGAGGCTACTCAACGTAAATTAATTCGATTTGCCTTAAGAGGAATGCTATGGGATGATCCGGTTAAGCTTCCTCCTTAAAGTCATGGTATCAAGCTTTTTTCAAATGATTCCCCTTTCTCAACGAAGGCTTAAAAGCGATATTATTTTTTACAGCAGCGTATATCTGTTCATATAGATGCACCGAATTTGTTGTTTCCAGTCATCAAAGGATCTTAAAAATTGGCACAATAAAAGGATGCGCTGGCACACAAAAGAAAAATCATCTTACCAATACTTTTACCTGGAAGTAGTTTTTTAAGAACAAATAAGGAAAGAAACAAAAAGTTATTATAAAGGGTCTTTTCTTAGGAATATTCTGCACACGTCGGAAAAAACGTAGTCTTACTGGCACGGCAACATCAAGCAGCGAATGTGCTGTCTCAAATTTTTTCACTAGACTATGAATTGCTTGTCTACTGGCACGAGAATTACTTCCGAAAATTGGCGTTAACGCTCTTAAAGTTTCGACCACTGACTCGGAATTTTGTTAGTAGATTTTATATATTTGTAAACGTTGTTCCTTCGTGTACTTCATTATGATGAAAATGTTAAATTTTATTGAATATTTTGACATTGACAGTTTGATAATCGGTTTAAGGGTGCGTTCACACTGAAAGTTTGAATTTTTCAACTCGCTAATGAAAGACCGTTTACTAAGAAGTAATAAGTAAATAGGGCTTAAGGGTGAGTGGTCTTAAAACTGGTTTATTGATTCATTTCTTACGCTATTAATACAATATTGAACTTAACATACTGCTAACAAATACTCATTGGTGGTTGCAATAATATTGCACTTAATGTGCTGCTTATGCTAACCTTGCGTATGACCCCAATTATGGTTGTACAGTCTTCTGTGAACTAATTTGGTGACACTTATAATTATTGTAATTGATGCAGACACAGCTGGTGGTGCAATTGCATACGAAGCGATGGTCTAGTTTGGGTTCACTCACATCATGAACTGATGAACTGATATCACTGATTATGTACAAACATGTTCTTAGGTAGAAATAGGCCTAAAAACAATGTTTGCACAATAATGTAGTTGAGGAAATTTGCAAAAATAGTAGAAAAAGTAGAGCCTCGTTTTTAATCTCTATCTGCCAAAAAGTTTCATTGAAGACACGTCCAGAAAATGTGAGTGAATGCCATGCTTCAGTGCTATTATTAATTGTAAGTTTAAGCGATTTTAATAGTCCGTTCACATAAAAGATTCAATCCGGATTCAATTCGAACTGAATTCCATGTAAACACAAATTGATCGACAACGAATTGAATTCAATTTTTTATGCGATCGAATTAAAAATGAGCATGTAAACGCGAATAGGAAGATCGAGTGTGACAAGTGAGAGAGAATGTGTATCTACCTTTTTTGGTTTCCTTTGTTGTGCTCATTTGTTTGGAGTTTTTGCCACAACTAGTGGCTGAAATAGATGTGTAGCAAGGACAGTATCGCAAGATGATTTGCTATGTAAAATGACACATTGGTTAATGCTTGCCAATTCTTGCTGCAAGTTGTCTCTATTTCTAATCTTGATGCACCGATTGTAGTAGAGCAGCACAATTTGGTACAACTTTTCCGGCTGACAGATGCATTTTATTTAGCTTTTGAGAAGCCATTTAGTTCAAAAATTGTTTACAATAAATTAATATGCTTTTATAAGGAATGACAATAAATATATAAGTGTTAAGATTTAATTTTTGAAATGCAGTTTTTTATCTTTAACTTTCCAAATGTATTTTTAATTTATAGTATCTTTAATGAAGTCAATAATGTTTCTTTTAAATATGTAAAAATCTGATTCGTTTTTTAAATAAGGTGGCAAATTGTTAAGGGTTTGGAACCCCATGTAGTACATTGTCCGCTGTCCTCTTGAGGTCCTCGCTCTTTGGATTCGTAGATCGCCTGCGGATCTTAGGCTATACGGTGAATGATGATTATTTGTTGTAACACCTTCCAAAAGATAATTCAGGCATAATCCGTTTTTTTTTAATTTGTGAACGAATAGCATTGCATTCATGAATAGTCTTTGGTTTACACTTAGCCAGTTTAGCGAATTAAACATTAAAGTTACTGGGGTATACCTGTCACATTTTAACACTATCCGCTTAGTTTTATTTTGAAGGACTTGGATTCTATTTTTTTGAAACTGAGGATTTGTAAATAACAAACTACCACGATATTCAAAATGTAGTTTAATAATAATGTTATACAACTTCACTGCACTGTTAAACGAAATATTTTGTCTTATTCTTTTTAAGACCCCAATTTTTTTTTTTTGATATTTTTTTACATGTATACTCAAGTGATCATTGATGCCAATATATTTAACTTTCTCAACAAGTTCGATTTGGACATTGTCAACTGCGTGAGGTGTGTTAGTGCTTGAAAGTTCTATGATAATTCCTAACATCATAGTCTGTTTGGTCGTTCAGTGACATTAAGGTCAGGCAAAAAACATACTGGGAGCAGTGGCGCAGAGGTTGTGTGTTGGACTACTAATTCAAAGGCCGCAGGTTCAAGTCCCGCCTGGGCCAAGTAACATCTAGAATTTTTTCACTGCCCCACCTCTTGCGAACGTCTGACAAACATCCAAGAGTATGAAATGTCATGAGAGGCTTGCCGTTCGGATTCGGCTTAAAATTGTAGGCCCCTTACACCTCACACAAGCAAATGGCTTAAGAAGCAAGGCTTTAGGCCCTGTATGGGCCGTTAATGCCTAATATTTATTTATTATTTTAAAAAGTATACGAATGAATGCAAATTCTTACTGCACATGTGTTTCATGTGCGCTAATGTGTGCTTTACTGCGTGCGCCCCTGCTGCATATGGGACACTTCCTCGACTCATTCACCTTTGGCCTCACATGCAGGTGATCAATGCGCAGCAATGCCCCATGTTTTGGGGACACGTGAACGCCAAATAATCAATAAAAAAGTTTTTTGGATTTTGTATAATAAAATATACTTATCAATAGTTTTACTTGTAAGCACTGAACGTTTCATATGCACCCACCCGTACACATAATTATTATACTCCATTCTAAGGGGATATTCATTTTGAATCCTATACCATAATATTGCCCATAGACGCCTACATTCGTGATCATCATCGATTGAAATGTGAGCGCAGTGGCGCAGAGGTTAGAGCGTTAGACTACTTTTCAAAAGGTCCCGGCGGGGCCAAGTACCACCTAAAAGTTATTTCCACTGCCCCACCTCTTGTGAACGCCTGACAAACATCCAAGAGTCATGAGAAAGTTCTCGAATGAGCCATTCGGATTCGGCCCTAAAATTGTAGGTCCTTTCCACTTCGTACAATCAAATTTTTGGAGAAGCTAGGTCTTAGGACCTGTTTGTACATGCCTAATATTGATTTTTATTTAAATTTTATTGATAGTAATGTCGATCTAGCCATGCCCGTCGGTCCGTCCGCCTCTCTATTGGGACTTGAAAAAATCAAGTGTAAGAAAAATCCGCCCATCTACACATCCACAAGATAAAAAAAATAATAACAAATTTATAGAAAAAATCGAAATTTGAGCCCCAAATCTGAAATGTATGTAGATAAAGTCCCTTTTATAAAGTTTTCTGTCGTGTCCACTTTTAAGAGGCGTTTTTTTTACAAAAACTTGTTTTTTTCGATAAAATCCTTTAAATGTTGTTTAACAAAATATGTAGATCCATCTTAACAGTTCAATCATACTAAGATCTTGCCACGCTCACTTTATGAGGGATACGAATAGGCTTGGGCGAACTGTAGCCTTTCTCTATGGTCTGGCTTTGCATTGGAGAATAATGAATAAAACATAACGGCATCACAAGGAAAAGAGTTTGATGATCGGTGTTGGCAAGCCGTGAAACAGCGACATAGCTCAAGATTTTTATAGAAAAAAATCTGAAATTTTAAAATATTAATTTCCGCCAGAGTAGTGATGAAAAAACATATTAGATAAGATACTTATAAAATTATAAGAAACATTACCACATCATAAGATTTTCTATATTTGACTTTCGATAAAGAAAAGTTCAGTCACAGAGCATGTGGAAACCGCCTATTAATAACACAGCTCTTAAAGCACTTGCAATTTTGAAATTTTACTCGAAGGTAATAGGTACTTACAACAAATACAAAGAAACAAATCGATTACCCTCTGCATACGAAGCCAAATATGGCTTTTCACTTTTTTTTCTTTTTTACTCCTTATTCTCACAAAAAAAGATCTTTATACAACATAATTCTCTTCTATGCATTTCTGAGAACACATAGCGGTACTTTTCGCGCGAGTGCGACAAAAAACAAGGAAGATGTTCCTGCTTGTAGGTCAGTGGTTTGCTTGTTGTCGTTGAAAACGAAAGCGTGAAAAATTTTCTGATTTGAAAAAATTATAACTTTGGTGTACGGTGAGTTAAGTGGTCATAAAAATATATTTGTGATTGGATACTTATTTCTCTTTGCCACAAATAAAATTTTATTAAACAAAAAAATATTATCTTGCTCGTTTGAGGGGTTGTAAATCCACACATTTTGTTCACTTGACTCGTGTTGTGGTGCACATGTTTTTTTCATTTTTTTATCGTTTAGTTTTTAAATTGAAATACAGTATTTTACTTTTTTGCCTAGAAAAATGGAATGTCGTCGTTGTTATGGAGGATCATCATTCCTTAATCCCATTCCTGGAGACGGATCGCGAAGCGATGATGAATTGGCTGGAGATTCAGATGTGGAGTTGGAGACAGAATTGCATATCAATGATCGAAGTGTCAACGTTACGGTTGAGGAAACGGAATCGGATTCAGATGATGAGCCTCTCGCAGCGTTGAAATCAAAATCCGTGAAAAGCAAGACAAAAACATAGGGACGGGCTACAGTCCGCTTGGGCGAACTGTTGGATACCCTATTCTTATTCCTATCCCTCATAAGTGGGCGTGACAAAAGTCTAAGTATGGTTGAATTGTTAAGAACGCTCTACATATTTTGTTATATAACATTTAAAGGATTTTATCAAAAAAAACGCTCCCTAGCTCAAACTTGGGTGTTTCAATAAAATTATTTTATTTAATTGTGGGCGTGTCAGTAGGCGGATTTTAAAAAAAAAAATAACACATGGGAATAAAGGGCCCCTAGAGAGTATATATTATAAATTTCAGCTCCCTAGCTCAAACTTTGAATTTTCAAAAAAAAAAAAAAAAAAATTGTGGGCGTGTCAGTGGGCGGATTTTAAAAATATTTACACATGAGCATAAAGGGCCCATAGAGAGTATATATTATAAATTTCAGCTCCCTAGCTCAAACTTTGGATTTTCAAAAATCAATATACCCTTAGAATAGGATATACAAAAATTGTTTTATTTATTTGTGGGCGTGTCAGTGGGTGGATTTTGAAAATTTTTTATCCCGAGAAGTTTTAGGAGTCATAGATCATATATAAAAAATTTCAGCTTTCTAGCTCAAAATTCGATTTTTTCCAAAATTTTGTTTTTTTGAGTTTGTGGGCGTGTCTGTGGGCGGATTTTAACAATTCGTAAACTTGATTATTTCGGGACCCTAGAGAGTATATGGTTAAAATTTCAGCTCTCTAGGTCTAGTTTAAAGGCCAAATTTTTGGCTACAGACGGACGGACATGGCTAGATCGACATTACTATCGATGCTGATCATAAATATAGTAACTTTTAGGGGTCTACGGGCAATATTAAGGTATGTTACAAACTATGCGTCAAAATTAATATACCCTTAGAATAGGGTATAAAAAGGACAAGTAGCATGGAGAAAGGGACATCTTCCTGATTATGATGAAGAGCTTTTCAAATTTGCAGGATCGGCCGAGGTTCCAGAATATGAAGCTAAAACTAGAGACACCATCAGACTTTAAAAACAAATAAATTCTGATGATTTGTTGGCCTTCATTACAGAGGAATCTAATAAAAAAGCCCGCCAAGATGATATAAATAAGCCTGTTAATATCACAAAGAACGAAATGGAACAATTCATTGGGATGGTGATATTCATATCTTGTTGTCAACTTCCATCGCCCAGACATTACTGGAATAAGACGGTAGGACAACAAATGGCATATGAAACAATGACGTGCAATAGGTGGGAAACTATCAAAAGGTCAATGCATTTCAACGATAATCAAAACTTAAAACCATTGGGAACAGAAGGACATGACAAACTCTTCAAAGTAAGACCCCTTTTGGAGAAAATAAGAGAACGTTTGCTGTTGATTCCAAAAGAAGAGTTCCTCGCCGTAGACAAACAAATTATTCCGACGAAATGCCGCCATGAACTGAAGTAGGTAATATAACTCAGCTAAGCCACATAAATCGGGCTATAAAAACAAGTCCTTAGTGGAATTTCGGGATTAAGTTACGATTTTGATTTATTTAACGGACACCAAAGCAATAAGTATTATGACGGAGCGCCAGATCTGGGGGTCCGTGGTAACGTTGTCACAAGGCTTACGTCAACAGTTCATGAAAATGCTAATCCCATGATTTTCTTCGACAATACCAGTTGTATAAAGTCCAAATTTGCAGGTTAATTCGTTGAAAAGTGGACTTTTGAAACTAGGGACTATAAGACTCAACCGAGTGCCAAACTCCAGAATTCCGAAGGAACAACTGATGAAGCAAGGACGTGGAAGTATGATGGAAAAAGTGGCAACTATATCAGTGGAGTAAAATTGAGGTTGGTGTCCTGGTTTGACAACAAAATAGTAACTTTAATGTCGCCTTATGTTGGAATGAATCCAGTTATAAATAAGAGCCCTTACTCCAGAAAGGATAAGGAGTATAAAATTATTCCTGCTCCACAACCTGTTGAGGTCTAGGTGCAACAAATATATGAGTGGTGTCGACTTGCTAGATTCGATGTTGGGCTTATATTGCATACAATTACGATCCAAGAAATGGTATAAGCGAATATTTTTTCACATGATTGATCTGTGTACAGTAAGCGCTTGGATTCTTTGGCGTCGTCAACATCATTTTCATTTACCTTTATTTGATTTTAAACTAGAAATGGTCGAATATTTATGTAAAGCTGAAAAGCAACCTTTGAAAAGACGTGGACGACCCTGTATTGGATCTAGACTTGGATCTCCTGCGACTTCAACACCAAAGAGAAAGCGCCCTGAAAGACATCAAGATTTTCCATTGTTATCAGTTCGATTCGACAACGTCGTTCATTTCCCACAAACAAAAAAGAACTGCCAAATTTGTCAAAACGACTGTACTTTTCGTTCATTTACTTTTTGCCAAAAATGTAAAAATTATTTGTCTTACAATGAAAAGAAAAATTGCTTTTCTAAATTTCATGGCGTATAAACACACAACTTTTAACCATTATTTTACTTTTTTATGATACAATGAATTGTTATGTTTTGTTTCATTTATTTATTTATTAAATGAATTGTTCTGTTTTGTTTATAAATATTTTTTTCTTTATATTTTGCTGCTTTTTATATATTTTATTTACTTAAACTGAAATCAAAAATGTTCTAATTTTACAACCGTTAATGCACACGAAGACATATTTGGCCTGTATTCTTATTATTTAAACAAATGATTTTTTTTTTTGGTTTTTTAATAAAAGATGTCTTAAAACAGCCCAAACAAGCTATTTAAAAAGTTTTTTTTTTCTCTTTAAATAATAATTCATGCAGTAGAGGGTTAATGACTAATCTCAAATAAGGGGTGTAGGATCTGGCCCGTATGCAAATAGTCCCTCAGGTGACTGATAATTTTGGGACTTGACATGGAGATATTTCTTCGAATAAATACAAAGAATACAATCAATTAAAGTGGTTTAAAAAAATCTTTGCAAGAAGTAATGAAATCACACCAAAAACATAAATATTAAAAGAAAGCCAAGTTCTACCTTTGATAAACCGCTTATGCCTAATAAGTCAGGCATGAGAAGTAGTGTGATCCGTGAACTTTTTATAGCAAAAATGAAACAACGCTTGGTTTCGAATAAGTTATTTAGGAGTTCACAATGGGTCGTTAGTGTGTTAGAAGTGATTTCAATTCATTATTTTCTGAATCTACATAATTTTGCATTTTACAGAATTTCGAAAATGCAGAATTTTCCTTAAACAGGTTTTTGAAGTACAAGTTTCACAATACATCATACATAGTATCGAGTAGACGTGTTTATATTGGCGGGTCAATTCACTAAGCTTTTAATCTATACATAATTGATTTTCTATTGTTTGACCGTTGTTAGTTACCTAGCTACGATTTTCTCTAAAGTTCTACCGTGTTAAAAATTAGTTTTGTCAAACAATTTCATATTTTAAAGTTTAAAACATTTTGGCGTCATTTCTTTTACAAATACGTAAAGAAGCACACACACCATTAAGATGTCAAGTAGCGGCACTGGAAAAAGCACTCGATCAACTGCACAAAAACTAATGCCGAAACAGCAGCCAAATTCACAAAGTCCATCACCAAAAGCCCTTTTCTCACCTTCACTCAAAACAATTACGTCGCAATGTTTCTCCAGCCTGTACAACAAAATCACAGAACAGGGTGAGTCACTTAAAGCTTCCCTTAAAGATATGGACTATACTCTCGAATGGCGTCCATTGAAAAACACATATGTGACAAATTCGTTCTTGTTAATAAGGAAATCGAAGATTTCGAAAACCGCGTCCCTGCATTTGATGACTGTCTGGTTAAGGTCAACCACTTGCAAATGGAAGTTGAATGTCTAAATAAGCAACTACAACAAAAGCAAGTGCAACTGAAAATGCCAGAACACAATATGGATGCTGAACTCTCACGAATGAAACAACAAATAGAGACACTTCACGCAAATAACCTCGCCTCCGATGGTGTTTTGGTGGGAGTACCTTCTCTTCCAGACGAAAACTTGATCACGAACTTTGAAAATATGTGCACTGTTTTAAACTGTCAACCACTTGCTGTTAATCGAATTTTTCGAGCAAAACCAAAGACTGATTCAGTCATTATAATAATCGCCCTCAAGGCGATGTCGTCATTCAGGAAAACAAAATCGCGACAATTTGCTTTGCGGGATGAGGGATTCAGTTCCGACCGAGGTATTTATTTGCACGAGAGCATCACACCAACCAATCGTAGGTATTATAATGCAACAAGCGATCGAATTCAGAAGCAACAAACTAATTTTCTCCGCCTTCAAAAGCTTAACGAAGTTGCTGCCCCTTGTAAACATCATGACGAAGATGAAAGAAATAGAATGCCAAAAAAAAACAGTGGCTCCTCAGTCGACAGCTAGATCCAGTTCCTGTCAACCCTTTCAAACTTTTCATGCTTTACTTTTATTTTCAAATATTTATACTCTTTTCTGTTTAAATACTAATTTTGAAATTTTTTTCTGTATTTTAGCTCACTCTTTCTTAGAAATTTCTCCTAATAAGTCTTTCATATTTTTATATTTGTATATTTTTTATAGTTTAATATTTTTCTTTGTGCAACTCGTTGGTTTTATGTGCATCTTTCAATGCTTTCTTGAATGTCGCTTCCGGCTTGGGGGTCATCTGTGCTTTGTTCTGTTCTTTCAATTACGGTGATGAATGGAGAGACGAGTGAACCCGAAAGCATTTACGCTTCCTCTTATGGTCGTATCAAGCCCTCACTAAAACCTCGGCTTATGCTGAATATTTTTTGTAACAGATAATCTGGAATTTCTGTTCTGTGTCATATAAACGCTCAGAGCTTAGTTAAACATTCTGACGAGTTTCAAATAGTTTTCGGTGGTTGGAAGGTCGATATCATTTGCGTATCTGAAACGTGGCTATGCCCTGCTATTAACACTGAAATCATTAATGTAAATGGTTATAGGACGTATCGGGCCAACAAAATTGGTAGAAGGGGCAGTGGGGTAGCGATTTTTATTAAAAATTACATGCAAAGTAGACCGTTGATTGCTTCTGAGGCGAACGATGTCATTGAATACATCTTTATTGAAATTGCATGCGGATTTGATAAATGCTTTGTAGGAGTAATTTATAAGCCACCTAATGTTTCCGACACCAGTCATGTTACCAAACAGCTTAAAGACATATCATTGCGTTATAATCACATATTACTTTGTGGTGACTTAAACATAGACCTTTTAGATAAAAAAAAACAAAGTGTTGATCGATTTGTAAATAATCTGAAATCCCAGCAACTGTACTCGGTTAATAACGCTTTACCAACTCACTTTAGTCATAGCTGTTCTACATTAATAGATTTGTCTATTGTTAATAATAATACGGACTTGACTATAACGTGTTTCCACCCATTTTTGCTATTATACGTCACATAGATATGCCCACACTATATATATTTGGGTAGGGGATAATACATACATAGAAGTGCACAATACAAAAATTATCCACATATATAACACAAATATGAATTACAGCTGGTAAAATGAAGCGAATTGGATAAAATTACAACAACAACAACATTGCTGTGTGAGGCAATACATCTGCCAATCGGAACGGAAAAATTTTATATCATGCAGTTACTTAAAAATGCTTGAAGTTACTTGAAAATGCTTGAAGTTACTTGAAAATGTTTGATAATACTTGAAGTTACTTGAAGTTCCCAACAACAACATTGCTGTGCATGTTATGCATTTGCTAATGCTTGAACATACTTGAAGTTACTTGAAAATGCTTGAAGTTACTTAAAGTTACTTGAAAATGCTTGAAAATACTTGAAGTTACTTGAAAATGCTTGAAGTTACTTGAAATTGCTTGAAAACTTGAAGTTACTTGATAATGCTTGAACATACTTGAAGTTAGTTGGACATGCTTGAAGTTACTTGAAAATGCTTAAAGTTACTTGAAAATGCTTGAAGTTACTTCAAAATGGTTGGAGTTACTTGAAAATGCTTGAAAATACTTGAAGTTACTTGAAAACGCATGAAGATACTTGAAGTTACCTGAAAATGCTTGAAGTTACTTTAAGTTACTTGAAAATGCTTGAAATTACTTGAAAATGATTGAAAACTTGAAGTTACTTGAAAATGCCGTACAAATTTTATATCATGTGAAATCAGAGAATGCAATGTCGAAAAATTTCATTTTCCGATTAATATGTTTAACAGTCGGCTTTGTTTTTTTTTTCAACTTATAGAATAAATTGGTCGAATTTCGACCATGGGGCGACCCCTAGTTGTTAATAATATGGAACGAGTGAATTATTACGGCCAATTGGATGTGCCAGGTTTCTCGAAGCACGATCTACTTATTCTTTTTAATGATCTAGATATTAACATCTCTGGCAGTGAAGCTAATACAATAACTTTTAGGGACTTTAGGGCTATTGATAACGACTCCTTGTTGGGTGATATTTTTAGTATTGAGTGGGAGAGACTTCATCAGACGGCGTCCGCTGATGAACAGATAGATTTCTTTACATTGCAAATTAAAAATATTTACGAGTTCCATGTTCCTTTGAAAACGTTTACCCCTCGAAATAAAAATTGTGTGTGGTTCAATATGACAATTGAACACCTTCTTGAACTAAGAAACAAGGCGTATAAAAGATGGAAAAGGTTCAAAATTCCTGAACTTTTCAATGCTTACAAAATTGCAAGGAACAATGTAAAAAATGAAATAAGAAGGGTGAAAATTAATTCTCTCCTTTCGAAGTTCAATCCAGATCTCAACCGAACCAAAACGTGGAGGTACGTTAGAGAGTTAGGTATTGGTAAACAAAAGACTTCTGCTTGCGTAAGTGAAGTACGAGTAAGTTCAGATTACTTAAACGCCGAATTCGCCGCAGCCTCAAATGCACAATGCAATGATAGCGAAGCTAAAAGTTTATTAACACCAAACAATTCTATTACGTCAGGAAATGTCTGCTTTCATAGAGTGTCCGAAGGCGATGTACGCCGTTAACGCTATCAAGTCGAATGCTATTGGTCACAGCCTGAATCGCATCCGATTCCTTAAATTAATAATTCATGCAGTACTGCCAGAACTTACGTATATTTTTAACAGTGTCCTTACCTATTTTACCTACCCAAAATCCTGGAAATCCTCAAAGATTATTCCTATTCCTAAGAGCTCAGCGAATCGCAATGCAGCGTCCAATTTTTGTCCAATTTCATTTCTACCATTTATTTCAAAAGCCTTCGAAAAGCTTTTAAGTCAACAAGTAAATGCATACCTCAACGAGACCTGTCTTCTCTCATCACACCAGTCTGGCTTTAGACCGCATTATAGCTGTACTACTGCACTTGTGAATCTAGTTGAACACTTTCGTGTTGAAATGGACAAGGACAATGTAACATCACTGGTATTATTAGATTTCTCGAAAGCTTTCGGTACAGTACCCCACGAAATACTGGTGCATAAATTAAAATACTTCTTCCAACTTGACTCAACGCCACTTAAACTAATGGCAAGCAACCTTGAAGGCCGCAATCAAGATGTGTATATCAACGAAACACTATCTGCTTTCCTTGAAACCAAAGCTGGTGTCCCACAAGGGTCAATAAGGTGTCCGCTGTTGTTCACACTGTTTAACAATGACATTCCATCAGTTCTGAAGCACTGCAAGATCCAAATGTATGCAGATGACGTGCAACTGCATTTAAGCTACCCTTTTGGACTGGTGGAAGATGCAACGGAACGATTCAATGAGGATCTGAATTATATTGTTTTGTGGTCCCGCAGAAACAAATTGACGCTTAATTCCGGCAAAAGTCAGGCAATTGTTATAGCCTGATCACGTATGGATACCCTAACCATACCCCAACTTATAATTGATGGCTCACCCTTAATTTATGTCTCCAGCGTCAAAAACCTTGGAGTAACATTTAATCAAACTCTTACGTGGGAGGACCACATCACAAAAACAGTTGGTAAAATTTACGGCTCGCTGCGAGCTCTTTATCAAGCGGGAAACTGTCTGTCCCTCAATATTAAAGCCTTGTTAGTGAAGTAACTTCTGTTACCTATCCTTTTTTACGCCCATCCAGTTTTCTGTGATTTAGATAGCCACAGTTTCCATAAATTTAAGGTCGCCTTAAATAGTACAGTACGATTCGTCTACAACTTAAGTAGAAGAGAACACATTTCCAAGCATATGAAAGAATTTCTGTGAATGGACCTGGATCACAGAACATTGACTTTTTTGTTTAATCTGAAAGAGAAAGTAAATAAATAAACAAACAAAACAAACAGTTTTTATTGCATGTTACGCTTGGCAGTGCTTTAAAACTTCATAACTGCGGATAACGAATGTCAAAATCGCCAAGTTTAAAATCCAAAATGCAATTAGTGAGCTCCTTGAAAACTACGTTCCTTCGCTAGGCGTTGTTCAATTTTGCTTCACTAAAAATATACATAAGAACATGAAAACTTAGAACTTGACAGTCTTTTCGACCTCACTAAAATTCACTTGTAAGGCATAAGCGGTTGTTGAAAATAACAGCTTGGCTTTCCTTTTACATTTATATTCGAAAATTGGCCGCACTAGGTTTAACGTAATTCTTTAAATCCTTGAACTATTTTTGTGTAATTTTTCCGGTTTCAATTGTTATACTTTAAGCAGCTAATTTCTGCACTCGTCCCCCTCTTATTTATCTATGCGCCACTGCTCACACATTTCGCATTGCATAATTCGCACACTGGCACCTTAAAGCTGAGCACAATGACTGGACTAGATGACTGGGAGGCCAGGACTATCAACATTAGTCAGAGTGAGTATAAATATTCAATGAGCCTTCATTAAACATTCATACAGCCCCAAAAGTTCATTAGGACTGTGCTTGCTGCTGTTAAGTAATTGACCACAGAATTCCCACGCAGTCCATTTCGGTTTCTCACCCAGATTTTCCTTAGCCTTCAAGCAAAATCATTGAATTTGCAACTTCCTGTCAAGAGGTTTCCTCTTGTCGCATAAAAAGAAAGCTCCGGCTCATTTATCCAACAGCAAATCTTCGCCTTTCAACGGAGATGCATTCCGGATCATAATCATTTTGCACTTAACAAACAGGAAGTACAAAAACGTTTTGAATTTGTGCTGCAAGAATGTCACCCGAGAGGATGGATGCAAAAAAAGGCGAACTAAAAGGAAAACAAAATCTTAATGGGTTCTCGCTGTAATAATCCAATACAACTGGGAGAGAACACAATTTTGAATGTCCTGACAAGTGGGTCTGCATCCAATTAAGCGGAAAAAATCCCCCTGTCCGCTTTTCCGTCGGTCTTCAACCGCTTGATGCTGGCGAAACAACCATCGGCGTCGTCTGATTTTATGTGGTACATAAGTGAGATCAATATTTAACAACAGACACGTTGCGCTGAAAATTAATATCATAGTAAATGCATTTTTAAGGGAGTGTACCGAACCGGGTTTACTCCATTGTTGATTTATTACCAATTCGGGGGGCCGGCAGTCGCGTCGCCGGGTAGAATATATGTACGTACACTATATCTGTGCCTTGGAATTTATTTGGGTACTTATCCCTCCGAACATAAACGAGTAAGAAGAGCGGACAGTGTTTGATGTATGGTCGGAGTGGTGTAATTGAAGTGTTTCCTTTAGGGGCCGATAATCTACACATAATATAGATGGATGAAGAGGTTTCCTGTTTTTCCTATAGGATGTACGAACATCCTTTCCGGTATTTTTGGCATCGAACAGAAATCGCAGTTCATTTGATATCGTACAGCGGAACATAATTAGACAAGTTGGTTTATAGAGGTCTCGCATTTTGATATTGGAGTTAGTTTATGATATTTTTTATACAAGGTGGCGCAAAAGTAATCCTCCTATCAGAAAATGGTATAAATTTTGCGATTTGGCCCCTAATGTCAGTTCTGTTTTGACATTTGTGTAGTAAACACATGTGAAATACACGCTAATAAACAATGTTACGCTACACTGCTCCAGAACGCGGAATATTGGTGACTATTTTTTTCATTTTTTTTTAAATTACAGCCAAAAATCATCGGAAGGTTATTTTTGCGCCACCTTGTATAATCAAAGGAGAAAACAGAACCATAACTAATTACGAACTCTTGTACGGGAAAGAGTTGTACCTACCTCATTAAGAAATTTGCATAAATGGCTAATATAGGACCTAGCTTCTTCTTGCCTAACAGTGGTCTAGTGGTAAAGGGTCTTTCATTAAGGATTTGACAACTTCTTTTTTAAATAAAATGCAAACTTGAGATATCTCAAAAAAATTGTATTGACTTGAATTGCATACTATCAAAACATTAATGAATAGAATTCGACCTCATTCATATGTTCACCACGGGAACGTATGCGGCGGTCGATACGTTAAACCCAATTTTCGATGACTCGGCCGCACATATCGACCGATACGGCCGCTATTTCTCGTTCAATATTGGCTCTGAGCTCCTCTAACGTCGCCGGCTTGTTGGCATAGACCAATGATTTAATGTAGCCCCATAAAAAAAAAGTCTAGAGGCGTTAAACGGTCAAACGAAATCGGCGGCCAATAGACGGGTCCGTTTCTCGAGATAACACGTTCACCGCACTGATACTTTAATTACTCGATTGTTGCACTAAAATTTGTTCACTATACTATGAATTGCTTGTCTACTGGGACGAGAATTAAGACCGAAAATTGGCGCTGTTAAAGTTGCGACCACCGACTCGGGATTTCGGTAGTAAATTTTAATTATTTCCATTTTATGTCATTTTCCATTGGCAATTAATTGGTTTTCAATTTGCACTCGAATGACAGTTATTCTCTTGAAAAGCAGAAGAGTTCGCTTCTGGATTTGAATTCAGAGTCAAAACCAGAAGCACTCTCACATTCAAACACTAAATGCTAACAGTAGAAACAGTGAGAACTTCAGCGTTCAAAGTGGAGTCAAACACATTGAAGAAGGCCACTTCGGGAGTGGAACAGTTAATGTTTGAACACAAGAGAGAATTCTTTCCAAATACAAAGAGGAGAGAAAATTCGCCGAAATAATAAGCATTCGCATATTGGGAAAACTGAAAACATCGTCCATGCTTATGACATTTTTAACGAAACAGCTGTTTCCAACTTACAAATGGTCGATCTCATGCTGTCACACCGATCTCTACAATCACAGGAATTCATATAGAAACCAGTGTTTTTTAAGGTGGGTTGTCCTGGCGTGGAAGTGCGGGCAGGCATGCTTGCATATAAGTAGCTAGACGGAGGCGTGGTATCTTGAACTTCATCCCGGACCGACGTTTACTTTATTTTTGTTCATGCTGTGACAGCTGAACTAATAAACGCATATCGCTCCAAGTGCAAAAAGGCCACCTATCGTCCACTAAAATCTTGCAGATTTTGCAATGATGCACACAGCACACAAATCCACCGATCCTTTGTGCATCAGTCCTGCGTAGTACGCGGATGCGATGAAGCTGTTGTAATTCACTTTCCATTTGCGAGGCTCTTGACAGACTGGTCCTAATTCATTGTGTTGGCAGCGGAGGCCAAATATTACGTTGCCTAAATTTGATGGAAACTATACGGGGCAGTGGAAAAAACCAGAAATCTATATCTTTGACGTTAGGCAAAAAGGTCTTAAGTCAGAAACTGCAATTTTTCGTTAAACCAAATTTAAAATATTTTAATTATTTGCAAATGGGATTAAATTAATTATTATGATGGGAAGCAGTTGTGCTAAACTTTAGTCGTTAATATCAAACGAAAGAGAAAACAAAATTGAGTTAAACCCAATCAAAAACCCAAAATCCAATTTTTTGACTCAAGACCTTTTTGCCTAACGTTAAAGATATATCGCCACTGTTCTGGATGCAGGTGTTCCGTCTTTTTCGGACAAATGCGAGTTTTATTATGTTACCATCATCAGCATTACTGTTGTCAGACGAGAGCAATACAAATGCCCATCCACGGTTGAGTTAATCGTACGTAAGTTTCGAATGACAACGCAACGTTATGTATTCATCTAAAACTTTTCAGCGTCAACCCATTCTTCGATGATTCGGCCGCACATTTCGACCTATACGGGCGCTCGCTATTTTTCATTCAATATTGGCTCTGAGCTCCTCTAACGTCGCCGGCGCAAAAAACAAATTTATACCTCTGAATATTTGTCAGATATTCCCAAGAAATTGATCAATAAAAAAACGGTGAACGAACAAAAATGTTATCGTATGCGTGGAAGAATTGTCTTGAGATGAATACTACTTCCGAGCTACATCATGTCTATTGCGCTTCATTAGAAGCTCTAAGTGGTTTCACGGCAGCACTGCCAGGTTTGGATAATTGCAGCGACTTTCGCAATTATGCACGGAACTACAAAGCTGAACCCTTGACTGAAACCAAAAATTCAAATATAACCTGATTGGTTGCACTTTCGGTTAGATGAGTGCGCGCTATTCCGCTGCGTTACCAAACATTGTATCGCGTGACTTGCAGTTTCGTCGGCGGGTAGAGAAGTATCATGGTTGTGTAGCGCGGCGTCATTAACGGATATATGAAATAAATTGGAAAGAAAATCTAGATAACCGATCGAATGGACACAAGCCAAATATGTATCACGCGCAGTGCCCCCCCCCCCCCCCCAAAAAAAACAATAAAACTTAAGTTTTCAAAACTTGTTTATATGAAAAATGGACAAAGTTCATTATTATTTCTTGCCTATATTATTAATATAACAAATTAATAAAATTTTGTTCAAAAGTTTAATTTTATGGATTACGCAAGTTAAGGTTTTTTAGATGTTGGATTCACTTATTTTATTAACTTAAAAGGACTACAAAAAATTAAAAGGGATACAAAATTATTGAAATATTTTACAGGTTACAATCATGTTCGAAACACACCATAAACTTTACCAACAGTCTTGTGCATATCCCAGGATAGTGACCTGTCGCACAACATCCCAAGATTTCTTGCAGTTGCAACGTAAGCTATTGGTGATTTTTTTAAGTTTAAGGTAGGAATATAATCAGGGTCCAATGCCCTGCTACTTATGACGATGCATTTGGACTTCTGTGGATTAGGAACCAGACCATTACTATCCGACCAGTGCAAAATCTTTCCAAGGTCACATTTTAAAGAGTATGCACAATCATCTATAAGCCCAAGAGGAAAACGGTGCAGGGAAATAAGTCCCCGGGAACTAAGTCCACTGATGGACTTAGTTCCCACATAGTGGGAAATAAAACCACTTTCGCGAAGTGGACTTAGTTCCCATGTAAAGTGAGAAATAAATTCCGAAAACTCTGAGTGGTTTTAGTTCCCTTTTAATGTAAAGTAAATTCTCACTGTCGACTAAAAACAAAATAAAATTAAGAAGTCAAGTAGGTACTTTGCAAATTTTATTAACAAAACAGAAATTAAATTTTAACTGAAACAGGGTAATATAGGTACCGTGACATAAGCCCAAGCGTCATAAGGGCAAATCTCGAAATTTGGCCTTGTGTCGCATTGTGAAAGTGGCATAAGGCCAAATTCTAGGTGCAGGGAAATAAGTCCACGGGAACTAAGTCCCTCAGTGGAAATAGTGGCAAATAAAACCACTTTCGCGAAGTCGACTTAGTTCCCATGTAAGGTGGGAAATAAATTCCCAAAACTCTGAGTGGTTTTAGTTCCCTTTTAATGTGAAGTAAATTCTCACTGTCGACTAAGAACAAAATAAAATTAAAGAGTCAAGTAGGTACTTTGCAATTTTTATTAACAAAATAGAAATTAACTTCTAACTGAGACAGAGTAATATAGATACTGTGACCTCGCACCTACTCCAAATCAAACAGTGACCCCAAGCAGGGGGGGTTGCAGGGGGGCAGCATATCCCCCCATATGCATTGTACTGTTTATGAGATTAGTTACGAAATCGCAAGTAGATTCCATAAATACTGTAATGCATATGGGGGGAAATGCTGCCCCCCTGCAACCCCCCTGCTTGGGGTCACTGTTTGATTTGGAGTAGGTGCGAGGAGCGGTTTTGCAACTTTGGCTTTATGTCACCATGATAAGCTTAAGATTTTGCTTAAAGAGTGTAATAACTAACTGCCCTATACAGTTTTTTGTCTAATTCTAAATGTTGGATGTTAGTTCCGTCTTCTTATTTTTGAATGTGTACTAAGTTCCCATAAAAAATGGACTTAGTTCCCATGTAAAGTGGGTTCGCGAAAGTGGTTTTATTTCCCACTTATTGGGAACTAAGTCCCTCAGTGGACTTAGTTCCCGTGGACTTATTTCCCTGCACCCAAATTCTATCATTTGGTATTATGACACCTTGATAAAGCGTCATAAGGCCAATTTGGCTTTACGACACTAAGTCCCGGGGACTTATTTCCCTGCACCGAGGAAAACTTATGTAAAGCTGAACACAGTCAGCGTACATTTTAATAGAGGATCTTGTAAATTTTGTCGAAGCTAATTAATTTACAGGGAGAAAAGAATTGTTCCCAAAATAGAGCCCTAAGGGACTCCCCTGCTCACCCTAGGGAAACTAGACATTTTATTGGCAACTGCAACAGCTGACTTTCTATCCCGAAGTTATCCCGAAAGTAAATGCACAGCAGAGGACGAAAACCCACTAGACGTCGAAAGTTTGTAATACAAATAATCGTGATTCACTGCATTTTTGGAAAAGTCGAGTAGCACTAGGAAAGTAACATGGTCATCATCCAAGGATAGCCTAATACCTTCTACACTATTAATAATTGCAGCAATACAACTGAGATCTTGGCTGAAACCAGACTGTTTGGGTGAAAGGATGTTTTGTGTTCGAAGGTACACATTTAGTTGACTTTGCAAAACTCTTTCGAAAAACTTTTCACCAAAAATTGGAGCAATGAAATAGGTCAGAATTCTTTTCCATTACGGCTTTTCGGCCTTGACAATATTTTAGTTAACTTCCATTGACTTGGGAAGATACCTGTCTTTAAAGTAGAGTTAAGGTGTGCAAAATGTATGGCAGGGCTGTCAGGTAAATTTGACTTAACGGATAAAAAAACACTCTCTGCAGTGCTATTAAGACACTTGGCTATCATAGAGTCAATTGCACTAGATGCCAGTGCTAGAAGCGCCGCTGCACTGTCTGAGAACAACATATCGTCACTTAAGTTCCATGTATCTTGTCCTATGTCCATTTTTTTTATGTTAACCGATTTCTCATGTTCTGACTTTGAAAGTCCTTTTGAAAGTATTTTCTTTTTCTGAAAGCGCTTACAATTTTGTATTCAAAAGGCTTTATAAATTGGCATTTTCTGTTCTTCCTTATTAATTACATATTTAAGTCAATTAGCAAATCATTTTGGATATTGGACAATGTTATATGGAGTGATGACGATCTGGTAAAATGTGTGGATATTGATATTGAATTGAAATAAAATTGATATTGAACAAGATTGAAATAAACAAACAAAAGTAGGAAATCGATGGAACTTGCATGAAAACTAACAAGTGGTGGACATTCAACATAGAAAATGATAATGAACAAGTAAGGAATTCACAAACCAAAAGTAGGAAAAGGACGGATCTTTTATTAAATAGAACAAAAAATATAGTTCATTGATCAAAGTAGTTCTCCGTAACTTAAAAACTATAATAAATAGAACAAAACGGATTGCACAAACGAAAGCTATCATAAAAGCAGCCTCGTATTTTTTTAGAAGTTGTAGCCTAGGCGTTTTTAAATGTTAGTTTGTGGTAGAGTCCAGTTTACATGTTAACTACGCGCAGATAACCAGTAGATAACGTGATCTAGATTACTTTGCCATCTCTGACGAAATACATAGTTTCCAGCCAGCGATATTGTCTTTTTGTGTGTTATTTCACTTGTTCATCTACGATCATTCTTGTTGAATAACTTTCATCGCTGTGAAGTAAATTTCTATTCAGGTGACCAAAATATATGTTTATGCGCCACAATATAAATTCTGGATATCCATTAATAGTTCAAATCCTTTCGCCAGTATGTGACATAGCTGGTACAGTCGGTGACAGCAAGCTTTTTTCGGAATGCGATGTTCTCAAAATAATCTTAGATATTCAGTTTATCATTACCATGACACAACAATATTTATCAAATCACTTCACTTATGATACAACGCCCAGGCAATGTACTCAGATTCTCCCAACTACTCCAAGCTATCAATGTACATAAAAGGACTGAACGTGACAAAAAGCGCTGTCTTTTTTTGTCACCTTACATCAATCGTTTATCTTGTTTAACTATCTGCATTCATGTATCCTTTTTGTAGTACGATTACCTAGGTGTGTGTATCATTGCGTTTAAATTACCAGATTCCAGATTCTGCAGTGCAAAATAATTGTTAGGGCAACAAAATAGGCATCAATGGCTATGTTAGATTGTCGTGATGATTCAAAGACTTTTCGTCGTCATGTAATCACAACTAATTGCTGCCCTGCACTTAGAGATTCTAGGCAATTACATACATAAATAATGTTTTAGATTTCACAACAGTAAAACGGATGAATTCTGACGTAGTTTCCATCTTTTGCATCACGAAACAAATTTAAATAAAACAGTCGTCAGAATATCGTTGCTGACGACAACATAAAAGGGGCCGGAATAAAGGCATTAATCATAGCATTCCTCGTCGTAAATCTTTCGATACCTTCGTGTTCCTTTTTAAGTCCCAAATCGATTTCCAGTCTTACCAGCATCCCCCTCTGTCGTCTACATAAATCCTGGTAGAAAAGAATTCATTGTTTCTTTTGTGTGTCGCCCACGCTTAAATACACTTTTGAATTTAGTCTTTTAGTTGAAAACAACAATTCATATTATTAGTCGATTTTGAATACTAAATAGATTCATATTGAAACTAATTGAAATTTATTGAAAACCTGAATGGTCGCTGAAGCATTTATTTTATGACATTTTATATATGGTTGAATGAATGCCGATTTGGCTAATGTATTGTAGGACCCACGAAATACGATGATTTAGAATTCTGTTAAATTATGAAACATACATTTTTTTGTATTCTCCTTTGAAAGTTATCCAAATACTCTTTTAGGCACTTATTTACTATAAAAATAGACTTCTTTGCAAGATCAAAAATCAGTTACATATCTAGAAATTGAATCGTTGAAAAGTCTGCTTTCCAGGAATGTTGTTATCTATTTATAATATCAAAAAAATATACATAGGTTTCTACTCAGATCGCATTATTTATTTATGCCAATTAACAAGGATGTTTTTGTTTATTTTAAAGAATTCTTTTGATTGTTTTCGGCCATAATAATTGATATCATTTTTCTGGATTTCGTTAACCATGGATTCGCATAAGTCTTGGTTGAATATTTGTTTTCGCCCTTTGTGTAGTATTTAATAAATAATGTATTATTCCTCCTTTACTAAACAAAAAAAAAACCTTCCTCAGGCATCCATCAAAGTCATAAATTTTCGTTGCCGTTTCAGGACACAGCTAGGCATTATTTTAATGGTCGTACGAAACTTTAACGTTTTTTTACACATATTTACAAAAAAAATACATATCTTCATATAAGTATGTATACCATTTTGGCCTGTGCAGGAACGGGTTAAGAATATCACTGCAGCGCTCCCAAAAAATAACTCTTGTAGTAAAAGGGAGCAAAAATAAATCCAAGACTAAATACGATCATATTTGGTTTTAAGATGTAAGAAATTCTCTGAAGCATATTCAATTTCACGTAGAAGAATGTTCGATTTACTCGTAAATAGGCAACTTACTTACTTACTTACTTAAGGTGGCGCTACAGTCCGGGGTGGACCTGGGTCTCAACCAACAAGCGTCTCCAGCCAGCACGATCTTTGGCCAGCTGTCTCCAGTTTCACACGCTTAGTTGGTTAAGTTTCCCTTCTACTTGTGTGCGCCACCTGCGTCGCGGTCTTCCTCTACTGCGTCGTTCCTAGGGTGTGGATTCGAAGATCTTCTGGGCCGGACCATTCACGTCTATCCGCTATACATGACCCAGCCACCTCAGTCGTTGGAACTTCACTCTTCTGGGTAACTCGATGTCGCTGTAGCCCGTACAGTTCTTCGTTAAATCTCCTCCTCCATTCATCGTCTATGCAGACGGGACCAAAAATTACTCGAAGGATTTTTCTCTCAAAACAACCAAGAGTGACTTCATCCGCTTTTGATAGAGTCCATGCCTCTGCTCCATAGAGAAGGACTGGGATTATTAGGGTCTTATAAAGGATTTGATGGAATTATTGACTTACTCTGCCTCTTCCTTGCGATCCTTCCCTTCTTATATCTGATTTTTCTAGAATTAATCTCTTTCATCATGCACTCGCCTTACGCAATTCCCACAGTCATATCAGCTATTTTAATATAGATCAATATATTGGGCAACGCAAGAGGCACAAGTGCATTTCTCAGAATAGTACTCATTTCCTTCTATAAACGAAGCTGAAGTACAACTCCAATATATTGGTCAATGTGTCAAAGTGCATCATCAGCATAGTACGCAATCAAGCGACTCAGTTTGTTTATTTTATGTTATGACTTCGTTCCTCATTTCGGTTTGTTTACATTATATTGCATTTGTATCGCTGCTTAGGCTAGAGATAACCGAAAAGCGAGTCGTACTCGAAATACCCACCGAAAGAGCGACGTATTTATGAGGTCATCACTTCGGTATTTTATGGGTGGGAGCTAAACCGAAATGTGAGCGATTCACAAATCATATTGGCAGAACTCGGTTGCGTGGGAACTAAGTGATAATGGAACTGCACTGGGTTCGTGAGTAGTAGAGTTTGATATGCGGTTTTCAAGTCTTGGCAAGGTATGGTTTTGGGTGTGTGTGCCAACGACCTTGCCACGTCGAATCAATCGGTTCTCGTTCGATAACCGCAATTAAACGACGTAGGGCGTGGTTAGTACTTAGATGAGGGACCACTTGGGAATGCCGCGTGTTGCTGGCACCTCTTGCGAACGTCCGACAAACATCCAAGAGTATACAATTTTCATGAGAAAGCTTTTCCAATTTAGGTCCCCTCCACTTCACATGAAAGTGGTTGGAGAAGCTAGGTTCAGGCTTAATATGTATGTGTATGGTTGTGGGTGTATGCAGTGTAATTACTACAAAAGCCACTATTTATTTCATCAACGCAACGACCTTACTTTCACTATCTTGGTGAAGAGATTGGTTCCACTTTTCGGTTAGATAAGTTATCAAATCACCAGTGGACGTGTTGCTGCGAAAACCGTACTGCCGGTCATAAGGAAGTTTTCGGGATTCAAGATATTTCATGATTTTATCGGCGTTTCCATGACCATGGAAAGAAGGGAAGTTATTTCCATTGGTCGGTATAAGGAGGGAGATGAAGATTCGCCTTTTTCGGGGACAGGCTGGACAAATGTTTTTTTAAAACTTCTCGGGAAGAGCCCTGAATAAAAGAATAGATAGAAAAGCTTGCACAATGGCAAGCGGGGAAATTCTATAATGGGAGCATGCACGTGTCGAAGTCAGGCACATAGGATGCCTGCCATATTCGTTAAGGTCGAAACGGCGAACCCCACAGGCGGACCAGCACGGATGCAGTAAAATGGAAGGGTTATGATTCCATTTAATCCCGATTGTAGCCATTAAGAAAGAAGCAGAAGATATAAGTATGCAATTTTAGAGCACCTGGCTCCCCAAGGCGATGGAAAAGGCACTTCGACCTTTGAGATCATTTGTACCTAGGGACCAGAAAATATTAAGGATAAGTTCCTACTTTCCGTATAAAGCAGACAATTTTATCAGTAGAAGAATTCGTTATGTCTTCGGAACTCAGTTCTTCCCTGAAGAAAATCTTCTTTCTAATTCCATTAAAATGTGTTCAGCTGTTTCGTCTTCTTCAAGACATAGTCGGCACTCAGAAGAATCTACTATTTTCATTTTGTTAAGGTAATATCGTAAAACCTTACACTATTAAGTTTTTGATATCATGCCTTCTTAGATTCAGATATCTGCTAGCATTGTTATTGAAGGGTCGAATGGCTCGTTTGGCTTGTCTTAGACCTGCGATGTTCTCCCAATATAAGATACATTTCGTATGTTCCCTACTTTTTGTTGCTGTGATTGCTGCCGATCTAGGAGTGCAGCAGAAGGGTTGAGGGCCTGCGAATGGTGTTTCTGAACCCTTTCTGGTCAATTCATCGGCCTTTTCATTACCATACCATCAAAGCCATCACGGCCCGGAACCCACCATAGTTTGATCTTGTTTCTTAAGCCGAGTGTTTGAAGGGTATTGAAACACTGCATGCCTGATTTGGAGTCAATGGTGTGCGAGATAAAGGCATTTATAGCTGCTTGACTATCCGTGAATATATGGATGTTTGTTTCTTTTATACCAGATAATGCTTAACCCTAGAAAGATAATCTACGTCTGCGAGACGTATGACGCTCGGAAAAAATGTTATATCCTTTAAACTATAAACCGCATTGGGTTGGTTCCTTAAACTAACTCAGTCGGTGGTCGGAGCTTACCCGTAACGGTTGTGGCGCAACGGTAAGTACCTGCGGTAACAAGATATAGCTGTGCCGTACTTCTGGGGGCGTGTGTGACGTGTGACGTGTGCCATTCTTACATTTAATTTAATCGTATATAATTAAAAATTACTAAGACTTATTAGTAGACTTATTGTAAACGGAAAAATGAAAATTTTGGAAACAATTATGACTTAATGTCAATTTTAAGGTTTCTTTAAAATATAAGTTGTTTTTTGTTGATTTGTAACGGGGTTTAAGTTTTTTGTTTTTATTGTTTCAATTAATATTTATTTATACTAAATCATTGATTTATTTTACTTAATATGAACTACATAAGTAAATAAAAACGTTAATATTTTTTTTAAAAAGTTCATGGGTTTCATTAAATACACTACCAAAGTTCCATACGTCTCTGAGACGTATGATTATCTTTTAGGTCATAAAAAATATGATTATCTTTCTAGGGTTAATATGCGCTGGGACTTTTTCCCATTGGTATCGTAAAGCGTATTATTATTAACTTCCTAGTGGAAGTTCTTGTAATGGGGCCGATTTTGTGAATCGTGGATTTTGACATATCTCCACGTTTCAAGGTCACGAGAATCCAAATTCAACGTTTTTATAGAGATGTCTGTACGTGTGTATGTACGTATGTGCGTATGTACGTATGTGCGTTCGGAATTATCTTTCGCCACTATTATCTGGAGAACCAAAGATGATATTGACATGGGTTTATTCGAAGCATAATTACGTAACTCAGAATTGATTAAGTTTTCAGCGAAATCGGTCCAGCCGTTTTTTATTAACAATAATAATTAACTGAAATAATTAGGCTTTATTTGTACTATTTATTGTCATTTGTCATTGAGGAAATCATTATTACATTTTGCTCCGTTATTATACATTATATATATTAACAAAATTTAATTTCCATGAACAATATTAAAGAGCATTTTTTATATTAAATAATTCTTAGCCATATGTTATGGTTAACCACATTTCAAAATTTTCCACTTATTGCATAAATCATATTGATCCGACTGGGAAGTTAGTCGTGTTGACCTTGCGGGTCGCACCCAGTCCACTTTTTATTTGGCCCATATATTCCGGCTCCTACTCCCGATTTCATTGTAGATCCATCCGTATACTACTCGTACTTTATGCCGTTGTGGCTGTTTGCTGGGTTATTACTAACCCATGCGTCTCCCCTTGGGATCTCTGTGGAGAATCATTTATTGAAACATAGTATTTTGTGAAGGCGGTCTGTAACTGCGTAGTTCATTTTAACTTCCGGGAGTTCATCGAGTAGGGTCATAAGTTTCGGGTGATCGTTAAGCCTTATCTCATTTAACTTGTTGCACTGCTGATCGAAACTTTTTGAATGTGAATATATGTTTAGTGGTGTTAATCCAGTTAGTGCATTTTGGCAGTTGCTAAACATGTTTGCATGGGACCGGGGATACCAAATCACACAAGCCGTTGTATCTTTTTGAGCTTCTGTACTGCGGTCTTTTGTGTGGATTTTGTCCTACATACTATGGAGGTGTATGTAATTATGGGTCTTATCATCAGTGTGTAGATCCAGTGGACGATATTTGGGGAGATTTTCCAGGTTCTACCATACGTGCGGCGACAGACTCATATTTTTGTCGGTCGCCGCACGTATTATAATTTTGTTATTTATATGAGAGTTCCAGTTCAGTCCTTTTAAAATATACTATAATCACTTTGTCCTTTTTTAAGTTGTTGCTGTGTTTTTTTTTTTTTTTTTTTTAAAAAAAACCATTATTCCCAAAACAGAACAAAATCATTTTATCAGTTTTTGGAAAAAAATATTGCTCTGGCAACCATGTCTAGCGTTATTTAAATGATGGAACATAAAATATCTCCTTCAGATATTAGCTCATATCCCCCAATACAAGGTTTAAAGAAAATCCGTCCTACCAGAAATGCGGTATAAACTTTTTTGAACTTTCCTATGGCAACATCATATCTAATTGAGTCTGCAATGTTAGGACGATTGCAGTACCTTTCTCCTTACCATACTAAAATATTGATAAGAGAAACTTAAACCAATTACAGCGAAAGGTCCCCCTCTTTTACAATCGCTTCATGCGAATCTTTATTTGTTTTCGAACCGGTACAATAACCCTTCTCAAAGGAATTGTGCTTCACTCACGAGATCATCTTTTCAGGGGGAATCAAGGGAATTCTCTTTTTTTTTTTTTATAGTTGATGTAACGGAGCGCTGCTAGCTTTCTTTGTCTTGTGCCAATTAAATTGCAATTTAAAATTAACAAAGCCGTACCCAACTAATTTTACGGTATTTCTTGTGAGAGAAAGATTTAAACGGATAGTAATTTTAGATGAATTTATATTTACGGTTGGAGATGCCATACACAAATAGCAGTAATCTTAATAGTTGCGCTACATGCCAAACAAATACAGAAGTGGAGATTTTTAATTAAAGAGATGTCAAATTACTTTTCAGATTGAAAGTTTCTATGTTAAACATTGGAACATATTTCATAATAAGTGTATTAATGCAACGTCTAAAGTTTACAATCTTCACAAAAGTGTAAGAAACGACGAACGTTTCATGAACACCACTGAAAACGGTTGTCGTTAATGACGGTTGAGCTACTGGATACTCGCCTTTTTTCATCTGGGTAACAGAGGGTGTATTCAGTATGCCACAGCATAGTTTCGTTGGAAAAGATTTTCGATACAAATTTTGACAGTTAGGTAATTTACTACTTCAAAATCTTTCGAGAGAGGAGTCAAACCCAGGGCTAGGGGAGAAAATGGGATTCATACAAAAACAGCAAGCTTCAGTGAGGGATTTTATAACCCGACATATTTCGGGTTGCCTTTGCCTTTAGCTTTTCAAAATCGACCAACCCCGTATGCAAATCCTTTAACCCTAGAAATATAATCATATTTTTTATGACGTGAAAGATAATCATACGTCTCAGAGACGTATGGCACTTTGGTAGTGTGTTTAATGAAACCCATGAACTTTTTAAAAAAAATATTAACGTTTTGATTTATTTATGTAGTTCATATAAAGAGAAATAAATCAATGATTTAGTATAAATAAATATTGATTTAAACAACAAAAACAAAAAACTTAAACCCTATTACAAATCAACAAAAAACAACTTATATCTTAAAGGAACCTTAAAATTGACATTAAGTCATAATAGTTGCCAAATTTTCATTTTTCGATTTAAAATAAGTCTACTAATAAGTCTTAGTAATTTTTAATTATATACGATTAAATTAAATGTAAGAATGGCACACGTTACGGGTAAGCTCCGACCACCGACTGAGTTAGTTTAAGCAACCAACCCAATACGGTTTATAGTTAAAAGGATATAACATTTTTTCCGCGCGTCATACGTCTCGCAGACGTGGATTATCTTTCTAGGATTAAGTATCCTTATGCTTTTGCATCTGTGGTTGAGTTACCTGCGACAAACATCAGACAACGATCTTCATGTGTGTGGCGTCGGCTTGATAGAATGGTATCACAGTCTCGCGTATTGCCCTTTCCTTGACATGAATATAGGGTTTTAGTTAGGAATGTTACGGAGCTTCGGCTCCAAATCCAATATGTCGGATCCTCCGGCTTTATGCGCACGTCCGAATCCGGCTCCGGTTCCGATATAATTGAAACGGAGGTTTTGCGGAGCACTCTCCGTGACGACCGACGAACGACAATGACTGATCGCGTTGCGACATGTTACGAAATGATACGGCTGTCTCCTGAGACTGATTCTATTGCAGTTAACAAAACTTATCATTTGGAGGGAGCTTTTAAGTGAAGATAATAGAGAAGAGCGAACAGAAGTTCCTTTGTTGTGATGGAAAGTAAATACAAGTTCCCAGGTTTTGAAGCCAATCATGCGACAATTTTTGTCAGCTACCTTGGTGGAGCGAACAATTATTCAGTGGAACTGGTTTGTTAACAGCCCACTAAGGAACAGATTGGATGGCAACAAAGCACATAAGTTGCTGTTTATAAAACACAAGCTACTCATTTTAAAATTGAACTGTTAGTTTTCAATTTCTTTATAAATACAATCAGTAGTTGGGTGATAATACAATTTGTATCTTTATACCCTATTCTAAGGGTATATTAATTTTGACGCGAAGTTTGTAACATACCTTATGCTTTAAACAAACTTTAGTGAGGTTAATTAAGTATGATAATAATTTGTCGAATTAAGTATGTATGCAATCCATTAGAGGACCAAGTGTACCTCCGTTGATGAAATCAATAAATAAATACATAAATACATAAAATATGGCCCGTAGACCCCTAAAAGTTACTACATTTATGATTAGCATCGATAGTAATTTCGATCTAGCCATGTCCTTGTCCGTCCGTCCGTCTGTCGGCAAAAATTAGGCCTTTAAACAAGACCTAGGGAGCTGAAATTTTAAGCATATACTCTCTAGGGTCCCGAAATAATCAAGTTTAAGAATTTTTGAAATCGGCCCCACAAACTCAAAAAAACAACTTTATCGAAAAAATCGAATTTTGAGCTAGAAAACTGAAATTTTTTATATATGATCTATGACTCCTAAAACTGATCGGGAGAACATTTTTAAAAAAAAACCGCCCACTGACACGCCCACAATTAAATAAAACAATTTTATTGAAAAACCAAAGTTTGAGCTAGGGAGCGTTTTTTTTTATAAAAGCTACGTTTTTTTAGATAAAATCCTTTTAATGTTATATAACAAAATATGTAGAGCGTTCTTAACCCGCCAATGGTGACCTATTGGTCTGTGAGACCGGGTGTGTTAAAAAAATCGAATAACTTTATTCTCTGTTAATGTTTTTTGTTGCAATTTCGATTAGCTGCCGCATTGCATGTCCCCCACCATCAGTTCACGTCGAACCTGCTTAGTTAGCATACGATGTGTATTTTTTTTTACTATCCGGTGCTTGAGACCGTGTGTCACCGTGTATGTAAGTAAAATATTTTTTTATTATTCGCGTATTTTACATATAGATGATGTACCTGGGACATCGGGTCCTTCAAGAATTGGTCGGTGCTATGAGTGTGGATGAAAAAAAAACAGAAAAACCAAGTACCTACTCTTGCCACAAATGTCAAAAATATTTGTGTCTTGAACAATTAGTGCCGTATTGCAGCAGCTGTTTGCATGTAGAAATTTAGTTCTTGAGATGTTTTTTTTTGTTATGTTTTGTTTAAAAGGATACCAATATTTGTTTAATTTGTAAAAGTTCCGGATGTCGAAAGACTAAAAAACGTTATTTTCCTTAATGGACATGAGATCTTTTATTTTTTTCTTAATTTTAAAAGTTGTATTACTAAAAATGTTGTTATTTTTAATGCTCTAATAAAAAAATGTTGTTAATTTATTTATTCAAATAAAAGAGCTTAAATTGATTAAATATCATTGTTTTATTGTCAAAGAGCATACATTTAAAAAAAAACATGAACTATTAGTAACACGTTTCGAAAAATCTTCAGTTGAAAACCCTGCTGCGTGAGACCGGCGTCACCATTGATCAAAGTCAAAGTTGCGTCACCATTGGCAGGTTAACAATTCAACCATACTTAGACTTTTGTCACGCCCACTTATGAGGGATAGGAATAAGAATAGGGTATCCAACAGTTCGCCCAAGCGGACTGTAGCCCGTCCCTATGTTTTAATTTTCTTTTCTTTTAAAAATTGATTTCTCAAATTGTATATTTTTTTTTTTTTTGATTCTGCAAGCCTCCGACTCCGATTCACCTCCGACTCCGCTGAGGTCGGTTGGAGGCTTCCGACTTCAAATCCGATTCCTTTAAAACCACCTCCGTAACATCCCTAGTGTAGATGCCTAATATTTTATTTGTTTTTAAATGTATGGATGTTAGCTGAAACGAAACAAACACTTTTCCACTGTGTAAGCTGTCAAAGAAGTGTTTAATGTTGAATTTCAATAAATGTATGTTTCGTTTCAGCAAACCGCTCAAACATTTACTTTTATATCTGCATATTCGAGGGCTGCTACTTAAGTTTTGAGAAAACAAGTTTAAACAAATATTTATCATCGAAAATGGCTTTATTGTTTTTTTAAAATAATAAATAAATAATACACTTCTGCAGGCGTTTGAACCGATTTTCGATACACTATTTCCACTCCGAAAGAGGTAACTCCAAAAAATGCGTTTTAATCGCAACATGTGCGTCGAAATACCTAGAACTCGTAATTTATTTTTGATGTGCGGGAGTAAAAAGAAGTCATTGGGTGCCAAAACAGAGCCAGCCGTATGGCGGATGACAACTCAATTCGATGTTTTGAAGTGCTTCGTGCGAGAACAACTTTTCGTCTTAAAAGATCCGACTGCTCTTTAGCTTCCTCTCCTGTCACGATCTTATTGACGTCGAATTTCTGTGCACCAATCTGCACGAGCCTTTTTTGACGAATGTTAGTTAATACGATATCCAACGTGAGGAAATCAGTTTGATGGCTAAATGTTCATGCAATATTAAATGTATCCGAATAGAACTAATGCCCAAGCATACATACAGGATCGATGTTTTCTAAGCCTCCAAAACTTGTCATTTCAAAAATTATTTACTCCACAAACTTTGTTGCGAATATAGTTCTTCACTTTAACTAAAAAACTTCTTTCTTTTATTTGCAGAACCATCACCACTATATGATAATCATCACTATCACGAGGAATGTCTCAGGTGCAACTCATGCGGTTTGAATTTAACCGGTCCGAATCAGAAACGAGCAAGAAGGTTCAAGGTAAATATGAAGGGAAACCGAGGACTCGATAATAAGATTTTTCGCTTAATTAATTTATTCTTTGAAAAAATTATGTATATACCATTGAACAGCTTCAACCACAAGCTGCCTGTTGCTCTATGGTCACTTGAGGCTTCGTGCACACTGCGTCAGTCATTCACGAGTACTGAAGTAACACTCGTGACTAAGTAGTAAAGTGTGTACAATTGAAAAGCAATCAACCTCACTAAATCGGTCAAACTCTTGCCAGTGCTTAAGTAAGCTTTCACATTTCTGCGATAGGTTAGGCTAGGTTAATGGGTTGACTGGATAGGAGATACATGCACCCGCCATACTAAGGTCAATGTAGACCAATTGTGATGCCCCAGACACTTTTGCGATAAAAACTAGAGTCGACTAATGTGCTTTTGTTTTTTCTCGCCAAAAAGAAAAAGTATCGTTAGCTACTAATCCTAAAAATTATTGACTGAATTAGTCTTGTGCCTATACGTGCCTGACTAAGGCGTTGTCAAATCTGACAAAACTTTTTGAGCGAAGAAATATACAAACTTTGGTCGAAAAATAATAATTTTGCGAAGACTTTAGCGAAAGAGACGACGCTACCAAGTCTGAGTTTACTCCGTTTTCGTTCACTTATTTTATTATCTAACGTGGTTCAGACACATCAGCCAAGCTATCTTTATAATAAACTGTGCTTTGGTTCTTTGGTGAGGCGGCGAAGATGGGTTTGGCGATCAATGAGGGCAAGACAAAATATATGCTGTCATCAAGAAAGGACACCCAACACCAACGTCTCGGACAGAATGTCACTATAGACAGATATAACTTTGTCTACCTAGGATTAGCAATGAACTGTGTACATCGCAATAAAGTTGTTACTGCAATCTTGTTAGTCGCAAAATCTAACTTTTATTCAAGTAAACTAAACGCCTCATTAGGAAGTAAGCACTTGTGGAGTAATCTGCGCAATATTGGCATTGGTAAATCCAAAAACAATAACGTTGATGCTCCTGATCCTAATGAACTCAACTCAAAATTTATTTCGTCGCAGAAATCGTCAAATAGTTTGCAGTCATTTCAACAAAGTGGCAACCCATCTTCCTACGCTTACTGTCCTAGCTTCTGCTTCACAGCTTTCAACAGCGCTGATGTTGTTGAAAGCATTCTATCTATCAAATCGAATGCTGTTGGCCTTGATGACATTCATCCATCTTTTCTTAAAATCGTATTACCCATTTTACTACCTTTTATTACACATATCTTTAACACTGTGGTGACTACAGCGATTTTTCCTAGGCAATGGAAATCAGCAAAAATTATCCCCATCCCAAAATCTTCCAAGTGTGATGAGTACAGGGCGATTTCAATACTCCCTTTTTTGTCAAAAGCCTTTGAAAGGATCCTCCAAAAGCAAATTAGCCGTCATCTCGCCATGTTCAACCTATTATCATCTAAGCAATCTGGTTTCCGACAAAAACACAGTTGTACTACAGCTGTGATAGGTGTGTCTGAAGATATTATTCAAGCTCTGGACGAAGACAAAGTGTCCTTCTTATTCCTTCTTGATTTTTCTAAGGCGTTTGATTTGATAGACCACTCTTTTTTGTGCCGCAAATTGTCTCATATATATAAAATCTAGCCTTGTGCTATAAAGTTAGTATCGTCATACTTAACTCAGAGATTTCAAGCCGTAGAAGTTAATCGATCCCTTTCAAACCCCCTGCCTATCATAAGTGGTGTCCCTCAGGGATCCATACTAGGGCCTTTGTTTTTCTCCCTATAATGTCAACGATCTTCCTAATGTCATCAAAAACAGCTCAATTCATTTGTATGCTGATGATGCTCAGCTCGTATTAAGCTGTCCTCTGGGTTTAATAGAGCACGCCGCGCAATCGATTAATAGTGATCTTGCCAATATAGTGCAGTGGTCTCAACAAAATGGACTGATAGATCAAACTAAGTGCATCGTGATTTCGCGAAAGCCCCTAGATCTGGTATTTTACTATCCTCACACTCCAAGATGCTCCTATTGAGTATGTAGAATTCGTCAAGAACCTTGGGGTGACCTTTAATCGATTCTTAACTTGGGACAACCACATTAATCTAGCAGTCGGCAAGACTTCTGGAGTTATCCGAATGTTGTGGGCGACCCAATCCCTTACACCCTTTAAAACACGAGTCTTACTTGCTAAAATTCTAGCCATGCCAGTCTTAACTTATGCTTGTGAAATTTTTGCGAGCTGTAGTTATGTATCCAAGAGGAAACTTAATGTGTTCGGATTGCGTAAATTTGATCGAATATCACTCTACTCCAGCCAACTTTACAATATGACTTTCGACAATCTTCTCAAATTTCGAACTCTTTGCCTGTTTTCGGACATACTTTTAACACATCAACCGACTTATATAATATGAAAAAATAAGATATCCCACCTCAAGCAGATCTGCTCAATTGATCCCTCCTCGGTACTCTTGCTTAACTTCTGAGCGTCGGTTTTTTATTCACTCCACACGGTTGTGGAACTCCTTGCCCTACTCTATCCGAAGTTTAAATAACACAACTAAACTTAAAAATGAATTAAAATCGTATCTCTCCTTGAATTCTTTAAATTTTTGTATTGATTTTTTGTATATTTTCGTGTAAATAATTGCTTATGCTTTAATTTTCATTATTCTCATCACCATCAATTCTTCGTTTTATAACTCATGTAGCTTTTTATACTCGCTTCAACTATTGTATGCCTTTCACTAGTTTATAAGATATTGTATCTTACTGTGTATAGGTAAATGACTAAATAAATAAATAAAATTAACAATGACACCAGCGCTGAGATTAAACGAAGAATAACTCTTTCCAATCGCTGTTTCTTTTGGCTAAGAAAGCAATTGAGTAGCAAAGCCCTCTCTCGAGCAGCTAAAGTGACCCTTTATAAGACCCTAATAATCCAGTCCTTCTCTATGGTGCAGAGGCATGGACTCTTTCAAAAACGGATGAGGTCACTCTTGGTTGTTTTAAGAGGAAATTTCTTCGAGTAATTTTCGGTCGCGTCTGCATAGACGGTGAATGGAGGAGGAGATACAACGACGAACTGTATGGGCTGTACAGCGACATCGACTTAGCCAGAAGAGTGAAGGTCCAACGACTGTGGTGGCTGGTTCATGTAGAGCGAATGGACGTGAATGCTCCGGCCGGAAGATCTTCGAATCCACACCCGAGGGACGAAGCATTAGAGGAAGACCGCGACTCATGTGGCTTTAACCAACTTAGCGTGCGAAACTGGATCGTGGCCAAAGATCGTGCTGGCTAGAGACGCTTGTTGGTTGAGGCCGAGGTCCACCCCGGACTGTAGTTCCACCTTAAGTAAGTAAGTAAGGTTTGGTTCCTCAAACAGCTCCCAACCAACTTATTCACCCTCAAGTCACGTGTCTCACATTGGAACGACAGTTCTGCAGTAACTCCGTCCAGTTGTGGAATTGCTTGCCTCGGCATGTGCGAAGCTTAGGCGGCACTGGGCAGTTTCCGACTAAACTCAAGTCCTTTTATTTGGAGTTCCCCGACTGATTTTGTTTTTATATTAAGTATTTATTTTTAACAATATACATATAAGGAGATGTATGTTTATTTGTTTATTTCCTTTTTCTTTTCATTGCATGAATAATTAAATGTTCTATTATAGTGTTACAATTTTTATAAATTTTTGCACAGGTCTGTTATGTATATTTAATATAAATATTATAATATTAATTTATATTCGCCACGCTTAGAGTTGTGATTCACAGTACAACGTGCATTTGTCTTGGACCTTATTGTATTAATTATGTACAATTATTATGTATGCAATGTATATGTAATTACCTAAGACAATGTAATTACCAAAAAGACGAGTGAAGATCGATCGCGTGGTTAGATGATTCGATTATTGTTTTGTTATGTAAGCTGAGTTGGAATAAAGCGTTTAAGTTAAGATAACGTGGTGTTTTAATTATAAATGATATTCGCTGAGGATATCATAATTTGGCGACGAGGAAAATAAATTAAATTAAAGAAATAAATCGGTTTCAATTAATAAATTTCGATTTGTTTGATGACAAACGTAAAAATCGAACAAAGTAAAATAAAAGTCGAATCAAAAAGTTGTGTATTAACATCTCATAAAATGATCGGGCACATGGATCCTTTCATCATGGGAAATGACTTCGTGGAGTACGAGATGCGGCTGCAACAGTTCTTTATAGTGAACGATGTCATAGAGGCAAAAAAAGTACCTCATTTTATTACCTATATTGGTGCCGATGCTTATTGCATTTTAAGAAAGCTGTTTTCTCCAGTCGACCCGAGTACTAAATCATAAGATGATTTGGTGAAGGAATTAAAAAAATATTTCGAGCCTGTGGGGAATGAAATCGCGGAGTCCTTTAAGTTCTACAAAGCTGAACAGGAATCAAATACCGTGATGGAGTATATAGTAGAGCTCAAATATTTGGCTGAGAAATGTAATTTTGAACATTTTCTGAATAGAGCCTTGCGGGATAGATTTGTCTGTGGAGTTCGAGATAGCCAACTGAGAAGCAAATTCCTTAAAGAACGTGACTTAACTTTTATAAAAGCAAGTGAAATTGCCTTAAATTGGGAAATGGCTGAGAGTGAGAGCAAGGAGATCGCTCCAAAATGTGAAATGCAGAACACGTGTGTTATACGTCAAGGTCATAATGACAAATTAAAAGGACAGTCATCGTCAAGTAGATTTGCCAAGCGAGTGCAGGCAAAGAAGCAGAAGTGTTATCGTTGTGGTAAAAGTGATCATGATCCAGATGGGTGTCCAAGTAAGGAATGGACATGCTACAAATGTCAAAAAAAGGTCATATTGCCTCACAATGCAATTCAAAAAAGCAGTATAAACCAAAAAATGCTAACAAAAATCATTTTAAATGCATTGAGGAGATGTCTGGCAAGCTGCTGCAGTTCGAGGTGGACACGGGAGCATGTGCTTCTATTATTTCTTTAGTTAAGTATAAAGAACTCTTTGGTAAATTAAAATTGTTAGAAACTGAAAAAAGTTTTATTTCTGTGACAGGTAATAAACTAAACTGTGCAGGGAAAATCATGGTGGCTGTGCGAAAATCGGACAAGGAAGTTATCAACCTCGAATTATTCGTAATAATTGCAAAAAGGGATTTTAACTCACTTCTCGGCAGAACTTGGCTTAATGAATTGTATCCAAAATGGAGACAGGTATTCCAAACAAATTCAATGAATCAGGTGAATTTTGACCATAATAGTATTCTAAATGAATTAGGAAATAAATTTCCACGCATAGTTTCTCATAATCCCCCAAATCAAGTCATAGAAAATTTTACAGCGGAGATTATTCTTAAACCTGATGATCAACCTATTTTTCGTAAGGCATACGATGTTCCGTATAAGTTACGTGAAAAGGGTGAAGAAGAGCTAGATCGGTTGTGCTTAGAAGGTATATTGGTTCCAGTTAAGTACACTAAACATGCATCTCCAATAGTGATAGTGTCTAAACCAGGGAAAAAAATACGAATTTGCATTGACTGCAAAGTCACTATTAATCGTTTCATTGAAACTCAGCACTATCCATTACCACGTGTAGACAATATATTCGCTAATTTATCGAATTGCAAGTTTTTCTGTATAATCGATCTCTCAGGTGCCTACCAGCAGCTTAAGCTCTCAGAATCTTCAAGAGAATACGTCACAATTAACACACATAAAGGCATATATCAGTACACACGATTACCTTTTGGTGTTGCTAGTGCACCATCAATATTTCAATCAGTGATGGATCAAATTCTCAGAGGAATTTCTAATATATCAAGTTACCTGGATGATTCTGATAGGCGCTTCCTCAATTCGCAAGTGCAAACTTAAACTTTTTGAAGTTTTGCAAAAGCTCAATGAGCACAATGTGAAAATAAATATTGAAAAGTGTTCATTTTTTCAAACTCAAATAAACAATTTGGGTCACCCTATTTCTAAAAATGGATTGCGTCCTACCATAGAAAAAGTTGAAGCCATCCAAAAAGCACTACGGCCAAGAAATTTTAATGAACTTCAATCATACCTGGGATTAATAAATTATTATAGTAATTTTGCACCCAATTTATCTTCCGAGCTGAAAGAGCTTTATTTTCTTTTACAAAAAGATGTTATATTTAAATGGACATCAGCTGCTCAGAAGTGTTTTGATAAATCGAAACAGCTGTTGCTCCAAAACAATTTATTGGAGTTATATGACCATGAAAAGCCAATTGTGATTACATGTGATGCAAGCCCTTACGGAGTTGGAGCTGTGTTTAGGGTTGCTTAAACATCGATAGTTGTCAGTTTCGATAGTATCGATAGTTTCATTAGAAAGCTATCGATACTATCGATACTATCGATGTTTTTCAAATTCACACATCAAACTCATATAGGCAACGTAACACAAAGTTAATCAAAACTTAAGTTAATAATGAAAACACTAAATTATTTATAAAAGTTAAACAAAGCGTCTTTAAGCCTATTGCGTGTTTGGGTCAAGACTTGTCCAGCTTTAGAAAACATACGTTCGCAAGGAACCGAGCTACCCGGAATACAGAAATATTTGAAAGCAATTTGACGAAGCATGTTGCTTGAACTTTCAAAAAAAGCAGTTGACAATCTGTTCTGTTAACAGTAGGCTTTTCTAAATACTGACGAATGTCTATAATAGAATCACTCATGGAAGTTGTTAAATTTTCATGTCTTATATTTGATGAAAAGAGCAATTCATATATTTTGCACATGCTAGATTCTAGATCTAGACGCTTGCGATATGGTTCTGTTTGCGTCATAGTTTGCGCTGGTGGCATTGCTTTGTTTTGTTGTTGCTTCGACTTCGAGACAATATATGCTGCATACTCCTTTTGTAGAGCTTGAACAGCACTATCAGCTTCTTGCGAAGTTCTAAAAACCACTTTTTTTAAATTTAGGGTCCAATAATGTGGGCAGCATAAGAGGCGTCCTTTGGAAATAAGGTTTGAGTCTTTTATTTACAGAGTCTGTCAGAGACTTCAGAACGTTTTGGCCTTCGGAAGTTTTAATTTTGACTTCTAAGGCTATCAACTTAGCGGAAATCCCTCTGATAAGCGGTATAATTAAAGAAGATGTTACATACGTTTCACCGGAAATTGTGGTGGTGGCGATCTTAAAAGGTTCAAGAAGCAGCAGGATCTCATCGATTGATTCAAAGTTTTCTGCTATTAGATTAGCAGGAGCTCTTGCACACTCATTCATTGCTATAGCAAGCTCACAACGAACCTCTGATAAGCGTTGTAGCATGAAATAACAGCTATTCCAACTGCTATTCCTCTGTTTCCTGAATAATTTTGAGTTCACTTTTATTACTTCTTCTCTGAACCTTACGTAACGTGTCACTCCTACCCATTATAATAGACATAATCTGACTGAAACAACCACAAAACAACCAAAACTGCGCGCACACTCATTTACACTATCAATACATTTTTTACACATACCTCTTCACAAATCAAGAATTGTTTTATACTTCAGCGTGTTCAGCACGGGAAGTTAAGTTTCTCCAAAAAAAAAATCTCCTACTGCATGGACGTTTGTGTATGTATGTGAAAAACTTTCGCTAACATTTCGAGTTGATTGGGACGGTTGCTTTTTTTGACTTTTTTGACTTTGAAATTCATTTTTTTATTCATTGATAAATATCTACTTACATACTAGACAAAAATGATTAAACCTAACTTAAAATTAACAGGATACTTATTCTTATTTATTGGTCCTTATGCGAACGCTCTAAACTTAACTATATCTTAGAATTATTGCCTTTCGGCCTACGAACTATTTTACGAACTAATCTTACATATATATTCCTCGAGAAAGTTTACTAAAACTCGGTATCATTATTGAGATTTTATATAAAACAAATTACAAACTGCCTATTCTACTTACTTAAACTACTTAACGTATTCTAACTATAATTAGGATTCTGAGCACTCGTTGCCTGGCGCAATAAGTGGTCAAAATCCCAATTGCTTTCCGAGCGCCTGGCAGTTGTCAACGTGCACACGCGCCGCCGTGAGCCGACTGAAGCCTTACAGCGTCAGTCAACTCCCGGAAGCACCACCACACGTTGGCGAGCCCGGCCTCTCCCAAAAACGCCCTAGCTGACTTAATCTAACTTATAAGCTAAGAGGATGTTACCTAGAGTAACGCACCGTCCTGGGAGAGCATGTTGACCCCTCCCCCCTCAACAAGCCACCAAAATTCGGCGAATTGCTTTTCCGTGTCGAATCTATCCCTCTCCGATATTGCGGTACTAAAACGGAGGAGCTCATGAGCATTGGCGACGTCCCCGTCATGGAGGAGCCGCTTATCTCTCGCGCTGCGGTAGCGATGGTATAAGACCGGGATACCATCCCTCGTCTGTACCAGCCCTTTTGAATCAATATGGATAAATGCCTATGGCGGGATAAAGCCAGACCGGAACGTACTCTCTATGTACATTTCATTGGGGTAGTAAGCCCCAAATATCAGACTATTGTCGCTGGCCATCGCCCTTGCAACGTGCCTTCGAGTGACCTTAATGAGGAAATTGTCAATCCTATTCAACTGAGCCCCATCGTATAGGACCTTGTTGGGATAGTATTTTATATAATTGGATTCAGGCGTTCGGAACAACCGGAGACAGGTCCTAAGACAACGTCTCTCCAAAACCCGAATCTTTTCCATATAGCTAGGCGCTATATTAAACCATAATGGACAACCATAAGCGATGATCGGCCTTATAAGGGCCACGTAGCAAATGACCTTCACTCTGGAGTCAAGTTGACTGCTATGAAACAGTCTCCTTGTTAGAGCATAAGCCTTCTTGGCCCCAGCAAGACAAGCAACTATATGTCTATCGAAAAACAGATACTGGTCAAGCCAGATACCTAGATATCTAACTGCGCTTCTCACCGCCAATGGCTGCCCATTTTGTCCAATAATGGCCAATTTTTTCCAGTTTTTTCTGGTATCCCTAGAGGCCCCAGCCAATGGAGTTCTGAACAAGATTGTTTCCGTCTTCTGAAAGTTGATTTTCAACTTCCAGTCGTCGCAATATCGCCTAATTTGATCGAAGTCACGCTGCAAAAGGATATTAATGACCTCGATTTTAGGACCTGATCTGTATGCCACCAAATCGTCGGCATACGCTATAGCATGGCTGAGTGAACCCACCAGATCACTCGTGTAAATGTTAAACAGGATCGGAGAATTGACCGCCCCCTGCTGTAAACCGTTTTTAATTTCAAAGACTCTGCTCTAAGTCACGTTGCCACATTTGACAACGAACTTCTTTCCCATAAGCATATTATAAATTACATATAGCAAAGGTTTGTGCATCCCCCGCCTGGTCAACTTGTAGAAAAGTCCCTCTAACCATACGGTGTCGAAAGCCTTCTCAAAATCAACCAGACAAGCACCCGTGCATTGGTTCTTGCATTTATTCCACTGAATGTCGGAAACCAGTTTCGACGCGGCATGAATAGTGTCATGCCTCGCCCTGAAACCAAACTGGTTGTCCGGAATTATGTTATTGTCCTCGACCCACTTTAACAGGGCTCTATTGACAACCTTTTCAAAGACCTTGCTAATATTCGGAAGCAAGCTAATTGACCGGAGATTGGCAGGGTTCGTCCTATCTTTACATTTTTTCGGGATAGGGTGTACCACAGCTACCTTCCAATGCGCCGGATAATATGCATTATTCAGCGCATTGTTAAACAGCGTGGTGAAAATATCTACAGCCTCCAGAGGCAGGTGTCTCAATACGACGTTTGGGACACCATCCATCCCCGCCGACTTTTTATTCTTTAGTGTCTCGAAGATGCACAGAAGATCATCCTTCGACACGAACAAGTGCGATGCATCTCGGCCATTGGCGACAACTGCATTAGCATGGTTTTCATCAGTGAACACGGTGAATCCGTTATTCTCAGATCGCCAATTCTCAAGTTCGGTGCGCAGATCGAAGTGGCTCACCAGAGCCCTATTCTCAATGTCGTGGTTACGGCGAACAGGATTGTTCACCGTATACACGGCCTCGAAACAAGCGCCCAGCAAATCCACCTTCTCCTGTGGGTCCTCGACCACGAAAAAATCGTCGTTTGAAGCGACACTTTCTGGACTTATTCCAGCAGTCAGTACCGTCTGTCTGTTCTCTGCTGTCTGGGAGATTCGAACACAAGGAATATCATTGTGATCTTTCCTCCTGAACAACTTATTTATCTGTGGGAACATATTCGGACTACAGGTTTTAAAAGCCCCTGTACTTTTCTGTCTGGTCGTCGTCGGAACGCCCTACTCGAGGAATAGTTCGTTCCATAGTTCGTTTGATGGCGTCGTTCATTTGCAATAAATGCCGATCAATGTCATCATTTGTCATGTTACTGTTTGTCGGTGGGTCGATCCCACTCGAACGTATATCTCGCTTTAAAAATCTGGAGAAGCGCGACCATTGTGCCCTCCGATAATCGAATGAACACACTGCTTCGTACTCCTCCAGCAGCGTTTGCTCGTTCGGGATCCGTATTGCGGCGGCGAGTCCGTAGTGATCACTATCGTACTCAAACGCACGCAAACAGTTCCGCGTGTTTTGATCTATGTTCGTCAGTTGAAGTCTTGCGTCCGTTAAGGCCAAGTCCAGGAAAGCACCGCTTCTTGGGAAAGAAGGGATATCCGTCGCGTACAACTCGAGGTTGTACTCAATCATATTGAGGCGCCACCAGTCGTGAAACTGGTTGCCCCTGGGATTTGCAGTAACATTTCCCCATGCCGCATGTTTGGCATTAATATCTCCGGCCAAGAAGTAATAATTCTCCTCCGAGTTCAGCTGCAGACCACGAAAAAGTGTCTCGAGCTCTGTCATAAATTGGTTTGGTGGAGGTGCTGCAGGTGCGTAAAGCGACACCACATACATTCTCCTCCGGCTATGGAGAGGAATGCATATGATGCATGCCTCCAACAACTGGAACCTACGTACGTCCCCGCTATATATAACCCTATGGCGCAGGCCTTTTCGAATTAAGATTCCAACCCCACCTCCTTGAGTGGAGTGAGGCCGGTCTCTTCTTATTACATGATAGTTTTTGTATCCCAATTTGTGCTTCTGATTTAGCTTAGTTTCGCTAACCAAAAGCACATCCGGGTTTTCGGTTTTCAACAAGTTGGCAAGTGACGTTCTTTTCTCGATCCTGACTAGTGAATTAACATTCACAGCAAGGATCTTTAAGTTTCCCTCATCCAGCGTAGCCATTAGATTTATGGCACACCAGACCCCACAAACAGCTCCGAATAGATAAAGTCAATTCGGGCCGCTTGTTCATTTAATTGTTTCTGGAACTTATCGATCTTTCCGTGCAGAGACAGAAGGATCGATTTTAAGTCCAGATCCACCTCTGGTGCCTTTTGGGCTACCTTTGGTTGGTTTGATGTCATGTGGGCTTGACCCGGTCCAGCTGCCATTTGGGCAAAGGACACGTTGGGTGCCACAAAATTTGCGAACGAGCGACTCCTCTGACGCCTATCATCTTCAGACTGCTGTTTGCGGGCCTGGACTCTCTTTTTCAATTCTTGGTACTTTGGACAACCCCTGAAGTTGGCGGGATGTCCAGAGTTCCTGCAGAGCACACAGGAGAGTACACTCCGGTCTTCGACTCTCTCCTTACCTAGAGAGCATTCACCATGTATGTGGTCCTTATCGCACTTCACGCATCTAAACTGCATGTTGCAGTTAGCTGCGGCCTGCCCGAACCTTTGGCAGCGCATACATTGAAGTATGCGATCTGACCTCTTTATTTTCTCCCACCTTACAGCATGGTAGTACAGGAAGCGGATATTTCGCAGCCTGTCGATTTTGCTGTCGGGAGTAAGCTGGACTAGGAAGAATGGTAAGTGACGGTTACCACCCCTTGCCACAGCGGAGGAAAACGGCTTCACCCCCACTAAATGGAGGTCGTCGCTTTCAAAATTCTTTAGCTCTCTTTCAAGCTCCTCCGTTTTAATTGAGGGATCGATTCCCTTCAGTACCACGGTTTTTAACTTTTGCTGCCTTGGGGTGTACGTGAAGTACTCGGTTTTCACCTCTCCCAAAGCGGCGCGCACCCTCTGGTACTCCTCTATTTTTTCACATATAATTATGTGATTGTTAGCAGAAAGCCTTTTCACATGGAAATTTTTTGTTATTAATTTACAAATCCTAATGCTATCTACAATGTCGAAATTACTCACGTTAATGGGTGGTATTTTGTCCTTCCGCGACTGTTTAGATTGTTGTTGTTGTTGTTGTTGTTGTTGGTGTTGTTGTTGTTGTTGATGTTGTTGGTGTTGTTGTTGTTGATGTTGCCGTTGTTGTTGCTTCACCTCCAGTTGTTGTTGCACTTGCTGCTTGAGCACAGCTTGTTGTTGCTGTTGCTGCAGCTTCTTACTGCGCAACTGGTCGCGCTTCTCCAGCAGCTCTTTTATGAGCTTGTCCAGCTGCGCCTCCTCATCATCCTCTTTTTCTTCGTCCATTTGGACGACTTCCTCGTCATCGACCGGTAAGTCCTTGAAGGAGTTTCCCTCTCCGACGTACCGGCCCTCTCCTCCATCATACTCATAAGAGCTGGAGTGTGCTCCGTCATCATCGGATGCAGCCACCGATGATGCCACACTATGGCCTGCCAAGTCTAACCTTCTTTTGGCTGAAAGGTTCGGCTTCGGATTTAACTTCCGCCGCCGTTTTTCCACTGTCCTATACTCCTCGCTTACAGTTACTGCTGGCGTTGTAGCGAGAGCTTTTATTGTTGGCGTTGTTGTTGTTGCTGTTGTTGATGTTGTTGTAGCTGGTGTTGCCTGCGTAGACCCCCGCCTGGGCAACGCGGAACCCGCTGTTGAACTTGGTGTCACTTTAATGGCATTTAAAGCTGCCCTTGGCATACAAGCTGCCGCTGTTTTCATTACTGCTATTGTTGCTGCTGATTTTTTTGCCGGCTCACGTGTTCGCACAACACGTCGCAACGGCACACCCACACCCGTAAGCGAGACCACCGATTTTCCGGGGTCCATCGCCTGATACGTTGCTGCACTTTTGTTTTTTTTTTTTTTTGTTTATTTTTGTGTCTCTATCACTATTTTCCCGAAAAAAAATTTAAAAATTGAAAACTAACCGAGAATCGAACCCGAGCCTCCGGCGTCAGAGCGGGACACCTTGCTTACTAAGCCAACTTCGGACTTAAAAATCGCTTGACTAAATCGCTTATATTGGATACACTTTCCTTTTTTTTCCGCTGAACACTAACTAGCCGCCCTATCTCGAAGAGAGCTGCGGAACGACTGGGACGGTTGCTTTAGTTGTAAAAGCATGGGTTTTGGGTGCGAATAAATATCGAGGAAACAATCGATAGTTTTATTAAGACTATCGATGTATTCGATGGTTTTTTACTATCGATACTATCGATTGGCTATCGATGTTTAAGCAACCCTATGTGTTAGCACATATCGTAAACGGAGAAGAAAAACCGGTATTGTTTGCATCGAGTACTCTTTCCCCATCGGAGAAAAATTACTCTCAAAATCACCGTGAAGCGTTGGCAGTCATGTTTGGGTTGAAAAAGTTGCATAAATATGTTTATGGGCATAAATTCACTCTGTGTAGTGATAGCCAAGCATTGAGAGAAATATTCAATCCCAATAGAGATACATCAAGTATAACTGCTTCTCGATTGCAGCGTTGGGCAGTGATGCTCTCTATTTACAATTACGATTTTAAATACAGACCGGCAAAGCAAAATACTCCAGCTGATGCCATGTCTCGATTGCCGCTAAATGAAGAAACAGGTATAGAGTGTATAAACTCATTATCAAATTGTTCTGATCTACCTGTAAGTGTTGAACAAGTTAGAGAACATACTGTAAGAGACAAAAGACAATGTTCTATCGAGAGTAATCAAAAATTTACAGAATAATTTTTGGCCAAACAAAGCTACAAATGTTTTTCAAGCATATTATCGAAACCGTAAGAGTCTGTCCACTGAAGATGGATGTTTATTTTATCGCGACAGATTAGTTATACCGAAAGTCTTTAGAAATAAAGTTTTGAGCATTTTACGTCAAAATCACGATGGAATTGTGCGTATGAAGATGCTAGGTCGAAGTATGGTACGGTGGCCAAATATTGATGACCACATTCAACATTTTGTCAATAGTTGTTTTGCATGTCAGTCAACCCAAAGGGTATCTAAGGAAATAGTTACCACAAAATGGCCATTGAGTGATTTTCCATTTCAAAGAGTGCATATAGATTTCTTTTATTTCGAAGGCAAAATATGTTTAATTTATATTGATTCATATAGCAAATTCATTGAAGTGAAAATGCTTACTAAGACCGATGCCATTACACTGTGTAATAACCTTTTGTCTATATTTAGAACATTTGGTTGCCCAGACAAAATAGTATCGGACAATGGACCAAGTTTTTCCTCAATCTATTTTCAAAATTTTGCGAAAGAGTGGAACATAACTCTATCGAAATCACCTGCGTATCATCCCCAGAGTAATTGGTTAGCAGAGAGGGGTGTTCAAACTATAAAAAACTGTTTGAAAAAGTTTTTGGCTGATGATAGGTTAAGATCCCACAGCATTGAGGCTAAGTTAAATAAAATTTTAATTTGTTATAATAATACACCGTCTACCGTAACGAATCAAACGCCGGCCAGCATGGTTCTTTCCTACCAACCAAAAACACAATTAAGTATATTTCAAAAGAGGAATTTAAATGAAATAGTATTAAGAAATAAAGATAGTCGGAGTAATCATTATCATAGTAGAAATAAGCAAATGAATTCAAAAGAACTTAGTTCTCAATGTTCTGAAAATGTTTACTATTTTAAGAAAGGGGAGAAAGTACTATACAGAAATCATTTTAAAAATACTATCAAATGGTTACCTGCATCTGTTTTCAAGGTAGTAAGTCCATGTACATATTTAATTAATTTAAGTAATACAATTAGATTGGTACATCAAAATCAGTTAAGATATTCAAACTTATTAGATTCGTATCATTCTATTATTCAAAATGAAATTGTTTCAGAGGAACACGAAAAAACTGATTCTAATAAGCATTTAGGGATACGTAGAGGCACAAGATTACGAATTTTTGATCGATCTTGATTTCCGCTACGCAGATTTGAACGCATTAAACAGAAACTTAATAAACATATCAATTCTTAAAAAAATCAGTTATGCCTATATTAATATAATATATCAAATATTGTAATGTTGAATTGAATCTGTTTTAAAATAACATTATATTTTTGAAATGTGTAATATCATGTTACATTAATTATTATGAATTACAACCATGTTTACCTACTCTACTATTAAAAAGGGGAAAATGTTATGTATATTTAATATAAATATTATAATATTAATTTATATTCACCACGCTTAGAGTTGTGATTCACAGTACAACGTGCATTTGTCTTGGACCTTATTGTATTAATTATGTACAATTATTATGTATGCAATGTATATGTAATTACCTAAAACAATGTAATTACCAAAAAGATGAGTGAAGACCGATCGCGTGGTTAAATGATTCGATTATTGTTTTGTTATGTAAGCTGAGTTGGAATAAAGCGTTTAAGTTAAGATAACGTGGTGTTTTAATTATAAATGATATTCGCTAAGGATATCATAAGGTCTTTTAAGTAGCTCGTATCACAAAAGAATTCTATATAACAAAGCCTTCACTATATTATAAAATAAATTTATGTCTTACGTGTAAGCATTCAAATGAAATGAAAAATGAAATGATGCGAGAGTAAAAAAAAATGGCTCCTGTCCACTGCCAACGTTATTATTGCTCGTTTAAACTGCACAATATTTGACCACGTATCTTAATTATTTTTCATGTAAATAAAAATCGTATTAATATTTTTCTTTTTAAAGTGTTAATGTGTTAACGTTAAAAAAAAGTTTTTTTTCTAAAATTATTTATTTATTTTGAAAGTTAAAATATTAATCTTAAATATAGATTTCGTAATTTCTTATAAATTACAAAGTTAACTAAATACAAAGCCTTTTGGTAATAAACATTTTAATTTTAAATATTGAAAATAACAAAGCCTCAGCCATCATTAAACACAAATTTGTTAGCTTAAAACTAAACCTCACATAAAATTTAATTTACTTCCCTCGAGTTCCATACTGTGATGGGAATGGTTAGCCTGCAGTGCAGACAGGTGTTGTGGAGGTGAACAAGCTGCTTCATACACCTGCTTTAGACTCTGGTGATGAGGTTGAGCACAGTGTTTTATGGAAATATAAAAAGTAAAAAAAAACAACACACAACAAAAAACGTGCTCTGGCAACTACCATATAGATAGAGAACCAGTATTTGCGTTTTTAAATTCGAGAAATGTTTTTTATTCTGTTTCTATACTTTTTGGAGCTCCAAATTATAAGTGGTGTTGGAAAATCCATGTGCTCATATGCATATTGCACCCCAAAATCAACCCACCTTCTCCCTTGCCACGCACATAAAAACAAATTGTAAAAATATTTACACGAAATATTTTCTCTTTAAATTTAATACGGTAGCACGAGGTAAAGTGCTTCATTTACTTAATCATGGATAATGCAACAATATGGTAAATTTAAATTAGGATTGGTTTAACAGTCTGGAAAGGCAAAGTTTATGTGTGTGGAATGGAGAAGGTTATTTTTGCCGAACATACAAAGTTTGTTACAGCGAAATTCAAGCGGAAAATTTATTTAATAAAAGTTTAAAACTTCTGGTTTAAAACTAGTGCAGAGAATATCATTGTTGGAACTTTTAGAGAATTTTAATACAATGGTGCGGATAGCCTTTTTTTGGAGGAGAGGATACGTCATGTATCTTCAAGTGACATGCCATACGCACTTAGTGTGTTCATCTCTCGCAGACTAAACTCTCTCCACGGACTAATCTCTCGCATATATTTTGTGGCCTAAGACGTGCCTTACGCAAGTGTGTCTTCTTCTCTCTTTTTTTAGTACTTTTTTTTTATAGATAGTCATGAAGTTTATCTAGAAATCTTTGACAGTTTTGGTTGGAATTGACAGACTTGGAGGATAGCAAGAACTCGTTCTATATTATGATTCCTTTTACAACTCACTTGCCACCCACTAACTCTGGGGTTTTTTTTCTCATACACAATAATAACTCGGTTTTCGAATCAGAACAAAACGGTTACGTTCAACATTAGGCAGGTACACAGCTTGTTTTTGTGTTATGTCTCTAAATATTGCTAATCAACACAGTTTTTAAAAGGATAGTTCCAAGGTTATATTATAACTGGAACTAAATCAGCTTTTATCGATTCATTTTAATAAAACAATTAAAACAAGTAGATTGCGTACGAACAAATTTCCGTAAGCCCTTAGATGAGCTGTTGCGTCAAATTTTACTTTCTTAAATGTCAAGACTTATTGCGATTAAGTCAAATCTCCTCAAAAGACAATATTCGGTACTCTTTTATGGGTACTCTTCGAGCTATTTCACTGTTAATTCAGGAATACCCCAGGTAGCCTTTCAGGTCCAATTTTGTTTATATTGTTTATAAATGACTGGCCACTTTGTCGAAATCTTAAAACGAGACAGGCCAAAGAACTCATGGATCACACAAATGTTATAACTCCAGCATTTGATACGCCTTTGTGAGAAAGTGATCCAAAAGCGAGAGGCCTGCCGATGTTTATTGAAGTCAAGCCAGCAAACCCCACAGGCGGACCAGTAAACTCTAACTACCTTATTTAAGCGGATGATGTAAATATTTTGAATGCGGCTTCTAATGTTAAAGGTTGTGTTGATTTGCAGCGTAATCAAAATTATTAGTTTAACACGAAAACTGTCTGTCTTGGCTTAAGATTCTGATTTAAATGGTGCGCAAGTTTCCCGTGTTGACGTCGCGTGTAAGTTTGGTGTGATGTTTGATTATAACTTGAGTTCGCGCGGCCTATCAAACGATGGGGAAAAAAGCAAACTCATTTCTTGTTTGCTTAAAACGAGAATCAAAACAATCTCCGACCTTTTGTTATTAAGCAATTATTATGGTACTTTTATGAAATCTATACTTCAATATCCTTGCCAGGTATGGTCACATCATTGTGGATCTCAAATCGACCGTCTGGAAAATAGTCCAGAAAATATTTCGCAAATTTGCACTCAGAGGCTTTGGCTACAAGATCCTTATGGCCTTAGGCTTATCGACTTTGCTATTTTTTTGTTTATATGAACTTATTGATGGAAATATAAATTATGTGTGCATACTTTTGGTTTTTATTGACTTTACTGTTTCATTGGCAACATTTAAGAATATAACTCTACCCAATTCTAGGGGTACATTCATTTTGGCTCATAGTTTTAACATACCTATGCGGCCGAAGACCGTTAAAAGTTACTATATTTTTGATCAGCTTGGACCGGGTACACAAAATGGACCAAGGTACACCATGCATCTTTTTTTTAGCTATATATGTGCTTTTAATTTATTAAGGTACAATAAACTTAACTCATCGAATTCACAGTTAGTTATTAAGTTATGAAAACGTTATGAAGGCGCCCTCTATAATTTCGGTTCAATAACTCACTGCTGTCATTGCATATTTATATAAAGCTTCACAGCCAACGTTACCATTGAAAATGCACAAGAACTCACTTATATCACTCGAAGGCTCGCCGAAATATCTCACACGAAACTCTTTTAAAATTGGGTATTTTGCACTAAAATGATAAACATGTTCCCGACTTCACAGCTACACAAAAAAATATAAAGATGAAAAGCTAACTGAGCTGACATGAACCAACATGTGAGGTGGAATTTTGAAAGGGTAAATGCACACGGCATAGCTATTTTTCCGAAGTAAACCTGATCTTGGGGCTTACTACCCAAATGAAATGTACATAGAGAGTACGCTCCGATGTGGCTTTATCGCCAGGGAGACATTTATTTATATTGATGCAAAAGGGCTGGTCCAGACGAGGGATGGTATCCCGGTATTATACCACCGCTACCGCAGCGCGAGAGATAAGCGGCTCATCCACGGCGTTGACGTTGCCAATGCTCATGAGCTTCTCCGTTTTAGTAATGCAAAAGCGGAGAGGAATAAATTCCATACGGCAAAGCAATTCTCTGAAATTCGGTGGTTTATTGAGGGGGAGGGGTCAACATGCCCTCAAGAGACGGTGCGTTACTCTACGTAACATCCTCTTAGTTTATAAGTTAGATTACGTAGCTAGGGCGTTTCTGAGAGAGGCCGGACTAGCCAACTTGTGGTAGTGTTTCCGAGAGGTTATTGACGCTGTAAGGCTTCAGTCGACTCACGGAAAGGGGTTTTTAACCACTTGTTGCGTAAGGCAATGATGAATACATTTATGTAAGATTAGTTCGTTAAATAGATTTTAGGCCGAAAGGCAATAATTATAAGGTTATAGTTAAGCTTAGAACGTCTGCATAAGGATAATTAACTCAGAATAAGTATCCTGTTAATTTTAAGCTAGAATTTATCATATTTGTCTAGTATCTAATAATGAATAAAATAATGAATTTAAAAGTCAAAAAAGGTACAAAATAAACTTGGTTCAAGGTGTATTCTCCTCCGATTTTTACAATATATAAAATATGTACACAATACTCTTCTTAAAAATTTGCATATACTAAGTTGTTTGCCAACGGTTGGGTTCGATATTCCGTTTTTATATTCCCTTTTCTTAAAATCCCGCGTTTTATGATCCTGTTTTGTATAATCCCGTTTATTTTATAATACCGCCTTTTGTAATCCCGTCTGTTAGTATCTCTTTTCCTATAATCCCGTTGTTTTTTTAAATAAAACAACTTGTTTCGATTACATTTTTTTTGTGCATATACATATTATGTAAGCAAAAACAAATGTGTTCGAAATTAAAAATCAGAAACATCCCGACGAATTTTCTTTTCGTCGAGTAATTTTAATTTTTTGCAATATATAAAATATTAAAAAAGCGAATATAACCAACATCTATTGTTATTTAATTTGATAATCATTTGTAAAAAACGGAATTGGCGGGATTTGACAGGATTAAAATAGATCGGGATTTTGAACAAGCGGGATTTTAGAAGATGAGAGTTAAAAAAACACAGTACATATTTTAGAAGACGGGATTTTAAAACTTTTTTCTTTTTGATCTTTGAAAAACGGGTTTTTAAAAGGCTGGATTCCGATACACTCCCGTTTGCACCACCTAAGTACTTTTTGAAATATTGGAATTGGCCAACAGTTCGCCCAAGCGGAATTGAGTTATAAATATCAATATAATTTATTTGTAATTTTTAATTTTTAATTTATATTACTGGAAATATGACATTATTCTTAAGACCATATTGTACAATTTACAGAGATGTATTACACTCTACATAGCTAAATACTGAAATATAAATTATAATTAATTATAAATGTTTTAATGAATTATTATTAAAACTACATAGAAGAAAAATCTACTGTACAAACCTTCTTATCATGTTAAGATCGTAGGAACCTAGGCTAGAGGGAAGGAGAGGCGGGAAAATGCAGAAGAAATCCTGATTTGATCAGATAATGTTTACAAACTATTGCGACAACAATTTAAATTAACAATTGGTTAATAAACAAACTCAAAATTAAAAGACTAGAAAAGTAAACAAATGTATCAATCGACAGATAAATAAATTCACACATGAATAAATAAATATGTACACCAAAAGCTAAATAAATAAATAAATAAGTTAAAAAATAAATACAAAATAAATAATAAATAGTTAAATAAATAAATAAATAAATAAATTATTAAATAAATAATCACATTTCCTTAATCGAACAGCTAGATTTGAAATTTAGATGTTGTCCGAAGAAATACATAAACCATAGTATCGATCATGTAATTTGAAAATCCTTTGTGATACTTTTTCAATATTTGTCAAGACAGCTCTTCGGTAGGAAAACGCCGAAAAATTAAATAAATGTTAGGCATTAACGGCCCATACACGCCCTAAAACATAGCTTCCCCAACCACTTGCTTGTGCGAAGTGGAAGGAACCTAAAATTTTAAGCCGAATCCGAACGGCAAGTTTGAGAAGCTTCTCATGACAATTGATACTCTTGGATGTTTGGTTTGTCAGACGATCGCAAGAGGTGGGGCAGTGAACCGGGGACCTTTCGATTAGTAGTCTGACACACTAACCACTGAGCCACTGCTCCCGACAATTGCCAGGCTAGGTCTAAGAATTTTAAAAGTTTATTTTGGGTTATTTGCAGCCGGCGAGTATGGCTTATTGCACACGTCCCCCAAACAGGGGGTCCATAAAACATTATCACCTGGAAAATAACCTTGCGTAAAAACAGCTTGTTTTCAAGGCTCAATTGTGACTTACGACTAATGAACGGATAAAGCGTTTTTATTGGTATGTTTACCTTTTTGATGATTGGCTGGATATGTAGACCGAAGCTCGAAGTTTTCTCAAGATGATCCCCTAGATAGTTTGTACTCTTTTACCATTCTGTCTGTATACCACTAATTTGCTAATTTGTTGTTTTGTAAGAAACAGGCCTTTATTTTTCTGGTAAAAAGACAGCCTGAGTTTTTAAAGCATTTATTTTTAATTTTCAATTATGGAAATATATTTGAACTGCATTCAAAGCAGTTTTCAACTTGATTTAAATGTTGGAACCGATTGCATCAGATAAAAGAATACAATTATCGTGTGGAAACATAGCAGTCTCGCAATTACTAAGTTGTGGAAAGTCAGCGGTGTAGATGATGAATAATATAGGACCAATCATCGAGCCTTGCGGTACGTGAGCAACAATGCTGCTATTTACACTATTTACACTAACAAAATATGTAGACAATATTTTTCCTAATAATTTGCCCGTACTTAAGTGGTTCGCCACAAAATTGGAATGGCTCAATAGTTTGCCCAAGCGAATTTGAGTTCTATAAATTATTTTAAAGTAAATATGTAAGCTAGCCAGCTAGCACGATCTTAATTATTACACATATGCGGCCTGTTTCTTTGGAAATTTGTTGTAACCAAATTTGGTATAATCCGAATAATATTATGAGTTGTTTTGTTTTTTTTAATTTTTTCAAATAACAAACGGCGATCTTTGGTGGCTACTTACGGATTTTATTCCACATTCGAACAACACGATTTAAATTGGCACTATTTTGTGAAACGGTTCAATATCGAAGGTTTACCGTCACATTGAAATCAATTTCGCCCTTAGATGCCACTTTAATCCCATCAATTTGCCGTATCGTAAAAACACTTTCAGCAAGAAACTGTAATATTCACATCCTTATTTTCAAGGGTGTCATGAAAATTACCTTAATGGAAAGAGGCAACCAAATGAGAGTGCGTATTTTGTTTTGCTTTCTTTTGGAGCATTTGATTATTGCATGTATTCGAAACGATTTGAAGGAGTCACTTGGTGATTTTGTAGAGTTTGGTTTGGGACCGATTACCTTAGAGAACCGTTTCTACTTCGGTTTGGCAAAGCTAATGCGTTAAAGACTCCTGGCTCGAAGGACAAAATATATGCTCTATATTACCTTAATCCTGCCAGTTCTGCTTTATGGCGTCAAGTGTTGAACGATAAGTAGGAAAGTAAGGGTAATATTGGGTTCTTCGAAAGAAAAATACTTCATCTGATATTATGTTCTGTTTACAAGGAGGGCGAAAGTAGGAGAAGATACAACCGCGACTTATATGAGCTGTACCAAGATGTGGATGTATTAAAAAAAATTAAATCATGTTGGCTACACTGGCTCTTCCCCATCGAGGAAATGGAAAATAATTCTCCAGCTAAGAGGATATTCGCTCCAATCGCCCAGGATCGAGAAGGCAAGGAAAACCGAACTTCCGTTGTAAGGATAAGCCATCGCTTATGCCAGAGCGCTTGGTCTGGACAACTGGAAGCGGCGTGTCCGGGATCACAAAGAATTTAAGTCTGCAGTGTCTCAGACAGAAACTTTTCACGGGTAGGGAGCCCGTTAAGTGAGCAAAGTCAGGCATATAAGGTTTTCGTCACAATATTGGTATGCATAGAAGCGTCTTCGTGTTAAAATATCAATGGAATTCGTCCAAAGAGCTCGTGCACCGCCTTGTAGTTATTTCCACAACAAGCAAGGCCACAACATCTCAAGAAAGGCGTGCAATATCAAAGACGCCACAGCAAGGGAGGCAATGTAATAGTATAGGGAGCAATTAGCTCTTACAGTAAAGCTGGATTTTCAAAGCTCAAAAATTCCTACAAATTTATACCGGAAAAGAGCTTTTTCTAATTTTCCCCAATTGTCTGGTGGAAGATAGACTTTTGAGCAGGATAATAACCCATTGCAACCAGCGAGGACAAAAAAAGCCTGGATTCCACCCCAAATGTTGACCTTTTGAAACAGCCACTATATTCGTCTGACCTGAACATTATGGAAAACGTATGGGAGGTTGGCTTTCAAGGAAAGTCTACGAAGGGGGAAGGTAATAAAATAATACGGACGAGGTAATTGAAGTCATAAAACGACCCTAGTTCAAACATCGTTCAATTATTACGTGAAGTAGAGGCTATCAAGTTTTTGCAGTACAATATTTATTTATATTTATTTGTTTTATATAAAATTATTAAGTCGTTAATTTTTGAGTTTTGTATCAGACAATTCTTTTCGAACGTTTATACACAAAAAACCAAAAATATAACGAAAAACGTAAGAATATAGGGATGTCCAGGTGCAGCGGATGCAGGCTGCCGATTCGTGGCGAAACAGGTGTGAGCTGCCAAGGGGTGTGCAGTAAGGTGTTTCATTCGGCGTTTTTCTTTTTTAGCCCCGAGCAGGGAACAGAGCGGGGCCCGAGCGATCAGAGCTCGCTCCGAGCTGAACGTAACCTGAGCGCTCAGAGCTAATTAAGAAACAGAATTGAGCACTGAACTGTCATTAGATAATTTTTTTTCTATTAATTTTCAAAATAGTCAGGATTGCTTCTGAAATTGGTGTTTTTCAAGGATTGTTCCATTTCAATTATAATTTCTAGTAAATAAACTATGGAAAAAGCACAAATAATGAATGAAGTCAGCCGCGCTCAGCTTTTCATTCTATGTGCTCGGTCATTTTTAATCGAGCTCATCGAGCGAGCCCTGAGCTAGCTCAGAGATAAAAAAGAAATACAAATTTTGTGCTCAGAGCGCTCCGAGCTAAAAAAGTAACACAGTTCTTTTTTTGACAGCTCAGTGCCCTGCTCGGAGCTAAAAAAGAAAAACGCCTATTGTAGCGTAAAATGTTCTGGATTGGATGAAGTTTTAAGCAACTCTCTGGGAACCAGCAAAAATTTAAGATTGTGCGATGAGTGTATGCCGTACATACAAAATATGGATGAAGTGGTCAAGGAGATGCAGAATAGTGTAGACAGGAACATACAACACTTAAGGGAGTATAAGGAAGAGTTTGAAAATTCACTGAAACAGAACGAAGGAGAAATAAAAGCACTAATTGCAGCGATAGAAAACAGATCCACACAAAGGTTGGAACAAATGAAAAAAAAGTCAGGAAATATGCGAGAAAAGTATTAAGGAAATGAAAAAAATGAGCAATGTTGCTGAAAACTTCAAGAAAGAAGGCGAAAACATCTGCAATGAGCTAAAGAAAAGCAACTTGCATGTATGAAATGAAGTGAAAAAAATTGTTAATAGTAAACAAACGATGGCGGGAAACCAAATGTCATTCGCACATATTGTAAAAAATGCAAATGACAGGGCCAAGAATAAGTGCTACCAAAACTTCGAAAAGAGTTGCCACTTATTGTAAAACCAAAAGAGAAGCAAAAGTGTAATAAAACATAGGGACGGGCTACAGTCCGCTTGGGCGAACTGTTGGATACCCTATTCTTATTCCTATCCCTCATAAGTGGGCGTGACAAAAGTCTAAGTATGGTTGAATTGTTAAGAACGCTCTACATACGAGTATTTTGTTATATAACATTTAAAGGATTTTATCAAAAAAAAACACTCCCTAGCTCAAACTTGGGTATTTCAATAAAATTGTTTTATTTAATTGTGGGCGTGTCAGTAGGCGGATTTAAAAAAAATTAACACATGAGAATAAAGGGCCCCTAGAGAGTATATATTATAAATTTCAGCTCAGTAGCTCAAACTTTGAATTTTCAAAAAAAAAAAAAAATTAATTGTGGGCGTGTCAGTGGGCGGATTTTGAAAATATTTACACATGAGCATAAAGGGCCCATAGAGAGTATATACTATAAATTTCAGCTCCCTAGCTGAAACTTTGGATTTTCAAAAATTAATATACCCTTAGAATAGGGTATACAAAAATTATTTTATTTATTTGTGGGCGTGTCAGTGGGCGGATTTTGAAAATTTTTTATCCCGAGCAGTTTTAGGAGTCATAGATCATATATAAAAAATTTCAGCTTTCTAGCTCAAAATTCGATTTTTTCCAAAATTTGGTTTTTTTGAGTTTGTGGGCGTGTCTGTGGGCGGATTTCAAAAATTCGTAAACTTGATTATTTCGGGACCCTAGAGAGTATATTGTTACATAAAATAGGTCACCAACTGTTGTTTGGTTTACTAACCAACAACGGTACCTTGTTTACTAGTCTTTTGACAAGCAGACTGTTGGTAAACAGGGTACAGCTACGCGTCGTCAAATAGAGTTATTTCTCAAACTTTGTCTTCTTCTGAAGACAAAGCAGAGAGGGTGAACCGAACGACTGCCTTACGAGTCAGCTCTGCGCGCACTTGCACTGGAGCAACACCTCCATTCTACGTTCCATTAAAAAATGTCAATAACAACAAATATAAAACAATAAGTGAATCAACAAACAACTTTTAAATCATAAAATAAGTAATAAAACAAGAAATATTATAAATTAAAATTGTGTAGATTGTTTTATTATAACTATATGGTTAAAATTTCAGCTCTCTAGGTCCAGTTTAAAGGCCTAATTTTTGGCTACAGACGGACGGACGGACGGACGGACGGACGGACGGACGGACGGACATGGCTAGATCGACATTACTATCGATGCTGATCATAAATATAGTAACTTTTAGGGGTCTACGGGCAATATTAAGGTATGTTACAAACTATGCGTCAAAATTAATATACCCTTAGAATAGGGTATAAACAAGGGATGATGAAATTCAGCAATAGTAGAGAGCAATGGCATGAATACAAAATAATAAGAAACCATTTTAAAGTCGAAATAAACAAAGCAAAAAATAAGTGCGTTGACAATAAAATAAGGCAAGCAAATGGGCAGAAGAAGATGTGGAATCGAATAAAGCAACTAGTTCTAAACCAGCAGAAGAACAAAATTCAAAACGTGTCTTTTGAAGGCGGAATTCATGAAGATGACTTGACCATTGCTAACAAATTCAATGACTATTTCATAAAAAGTGTAAAAGAAATCGGCAATTCAATCGAGAACACCGAATATGTTAACTGTATAAAGCCATCAGAAAGTAGATTCAAATTCCATCAAATAACAATAGACGAACGTAAAACAATATGCAGAAAACAAAATAACAAAGCGGATTTCGAAAAAATAAGTCCGCGAATATTTACGGATAACTGGAGTACTCTAGGACAAACAATACTTAAGCTAGTCAACGAATCGCTTCTATCAGGAGAGTTTTGTAAGCTTTATAAAGTATTAAAAATACTAATAAAGAATTATACATACATACATACTATTTTTTTGTAATTAGCGTGCGGTAAAAGGGTTTATAGTAGGTACATACAGCGCAGGCATTTTTTAATTTAACACCTACAAATTCAATGCCATCAAATAAAAGCTTATCTTGCGGAAAGACTTACCAAAATGGAGGATTACTGTCAACTTCTCATACTAATGTCATACTAATGTTACGTCTGTTGTGCTGCATTTTCCTTCAGACGAAAAGATCAATAAGCTGGTATTTGCAAAACGAACTTGTCTTGGCCTTCTCAATCTAAATGCGAATGCTGATTTACAAATTGCTTAAGCAAAGAAATTCACCAATCGAAGCAATAAAAACACTATGATAGTTATTAGTTTCCAAGACGGGGAAACTGTCAGCAAAACTGCACCGAAAACATTAAAAGGCTCCGGGATAGTAATCCACAGAGAACAATCAGTAATAGCCGGCAATGGGAGAAAAACACTTTTTACATTAAAAGACAAATTGCTTGCGCTAAACCCGAAAAGAACATTTTTTGAAAAAAAGGTTCCAGACCCAGACCCCAGATCGATTGGTTTTTTTTTTTTTAAATCACGAAACTTTTCGAAGTTTAATCATCGAGAAAATAAAGGAAATGACTTTCTTAAAATCAACATTGGGTGACAGCGTAATGTGCTATTTTGAAAATTTAACATCACCAAATGACGCAAGTGCCACCTTCTGGTCAAAACAAGACTTTTGGAGATTATGTCACTGATTCCGGTTCCAGCTTAAGTGCTCCATGAGGTCGAACTGGGAAGACAACCGTCGACAAAGTCTCGTATAGCAATATAACGAGCTATGTTCGACTGGGTGTTGTACCGGTGGACATCGATCGTAATCCTCTCTCCAACGAACAAATGGGTTTGATACAGGAGAGGATTATGGATATCACGATCGAACAGCGTGATGAGGAGGTTAAACCAGCCTTCCGCGGTACCACATTCAAAGCCGGATGGCTCATGATCGTATGTGCGGACGCCACCACTGCAGAGTGGATGAAGACAACCTTCGCCAAGCTAAATGAGAAATGCGGGTTAGAGGTGATGCTTATGGGAGAGGAACATTTTCCAAAACCACATATCATCAGAGGGTTCTTCCCGCAGAGTACCGGCGTAGCTAGCGAAAGGATCCTAGCCTTATTAGATGGCCAAAACAAGGAGCTCAACACGAGAACGTAAAGAGTTCTGCAAAGATCGGATGAGCGAGACATCGCACATATGGTCTTTGCTATCAATGACAGCACCATGAGGATACTCGTGGAGCTAAAGGGTATGGTCTCTTTCCGTTTCGGACAGATCAAACTTATCATAAAAAGTGCTGACAAGACGGCCAAACAGGGCCCTAAAGAGCAGAAACAGCATGTTTTAGGTTTTAAAAATGCCACAGCTCACGGCAGTACTGCAACTGACCCAACTGGGGCCAGCACCAGCGCTGCCGATAAGGCTGCAGCTTCAAGCACGGCAACACCTGTGCCAGAAAAAGAAGCTACATGCGCGAAGTCAAGCGCAGCCGAAAAGGCCGATAGTGCCCAATGCACTGCCAGAGAAAGCCAAAAACGATTCAGGCCCAAGTTAGGCATGGATCGTAAAAAAGCACTGGCACAAGAAAGACATAAAAACAAAAGTCTAAGAGGCAGACAAAGTGGTCTTCCTCAACAGGGTATCGTACGTAGGAGAGGTGACAACAAGCCCAATAGAGTACGAAACCCTGAATACAAATGATGACCACCCGTCTCAGCGTTTTGCAGGCCAACCTGCACAGGGCTATGGGTGCCTCGGACACCTGTAGCCAGCGATGTGCCGAAGGGAACATTGCTATTGGACTAATCCAGGAACCATGGGCAACCAATGGTAAGATATCCGGATTAAATTGTAAACACAGAGAGATAATTTTCGCAAAAGGTCCTTTCAGACCAAGGGCGGCTATTACTATTAAGAAAGATATAAAATTTTCTCTCATTGCAGGTTTCATAACTAGGGACCTGGTGGCGGTCCTAATAGAGCGCCACAAAGGCCGAGAGCTGCATAAATTTGTATGCGCATCGGCGTACTTTGCTGGAGACACGGATGTAGTGCCTCCCTTACCAGTACAGGAACTTGTCCGGTACTGTGAGGACCAGAAATTACATGTCCTAATCGGCTGCGACGCAAACGCACATAACACCATCTGGGGCAGCCGAGATACAAACAACAGAGGTGAGTCGTTATTAGAATATCTATATAGCAATAACCTCGTCTTTCTAAACAAGGGAAATAGTCCCACGTTTAGAAATTCCATAAGAGAAGAAGTTTTAGACCTTACTATCTCATCTCCTTTTATGAAGGATATTATAGAGGGCTGGCATGTGTCTGGTGAGGCATCCTTATCGGATCATATGCATATCCGATTTGAGATAAGATGCAATGCGGGTGGCAATGGTGCAGTTGTAGTGTATTCGCTTACAGAATGGAAGGTCGTGCGTTCGAATCCCGGCCAAGTCCATTACTTTATACCGAATACATGAAATCGTAATCTCCCTAAGTAACTTAGACACCACCCGTGGAGAAAAACCCTACAACTGCACCCGAACACTTCTTTCCTATCTCTCTATTCTTTCTAATACCAAGTAGGTTACACTGTGTTCTTAGCATTATAAGGGTACTGTAACAACAGAAAAAAAATCCCTTTATCGTAAGCAAATTATAAAAAAAAAAAAAAAAAATGCCGAACACGCGTCAGTCCGTTATGACAACAGACTGACTAATTGGAGAACTTACCGCGAAAATCTTGCGGTCAGATCTGACATGCTGCCAGAAGCACCATCAACAACAAATGATGCAGATGCTGCGCAATGTCAAATAAATGATATTATTCTTACCTCATTCAAAAATAGTTGCAAGGTTAAAAGAACCGTGGTTAAAAGGTGCGTACCATGGTGGAACGATAACCTTGAGTCTATTCGAAAGAGAGTGAGAAAGCTTTTTAACAAAGCCAAACGCACCGGCACATGGGAACAATATAAATCCATGCTGACCATATACAAGTTAGAGTTGCGCAGATCCAAAAGAGCGTCATGGCGTGCAAACTGTGAGAAGATCGAAAAACTTCCAGAGATGGCACGCCTCCAAAGGGCTCTGTCAAGGGATCAAGAAAAAAGCAGGGGATTGTTAATCAAATCAGATGGTTCAATCACACGCGACAGGCTCACTTCCCAGGGTCTCACACGATGGTCATTACAGATGACCATATAGCGGAGGTCTCAATTCCAAGAAACCACATTAGAGAATGCATATCAAAAAGCATGCCTCTGTACCCTCACCAATATGCGTACCAAAAGGGCAAATCCACGGAAGGCGCTCTGTTAAGACTAACTACAGAGATAGAAAACGCCTACCGTTGCAAAGAGATCGCACTTTGTGCCTTTCTGGACATAGAGGGTGCTTTTGACAACACTGGATATGAATCCATATCAAATGCTTTGTACCATTAAAACATAGATAAACCAACTATTAAATGGATCAAAGCGATGCTGGAAAGTCGCAAAATAACTGCCTCGTCAGGAACGACCTCAGTATCAGTAACAGCCGTAAGGGGCTGCCCACAAGGGGGAGTACTTTCACCCCTTTTGTGGTCATTACTCATCGATGACCTGCTACACAAGATGAGCAATTTGGGCTACACTACAATTGGGTACGCCGATGATATTGTCATCATAGTCAGGGGCAAAGACTCAAATGGAGTCACATCAAAAATGAAAAATGCTCTAAAGACAGCCATAGACTGGTGCATCAAGGAAAATCTTTCCATAAATCCCAGTAAAGGCGTCACTGTTCCTTTCACTAAAAGGAGGAAATAAGACCTAGGCCTAATCACAATAAACGACACGGTCGTAGAGTATTCCGGCGAAGTCAAGTATCTTGGAGTAATCCTAGACAAGAGACTTAACTGGAACTCTCACATAAATAACAAAATCACTAAAGCTAATAGAGCTTTATGGGCATGTCGTCGCACATATGGCAGAACCTGGGAAATCTGTCAAAAGATCGTCCACTGGATCTACACAGTGATGATAAGACCCATTATAACATACGCCGCCATAGCATGGTGGACAAAATCCACACAAAAGGTCGCAATATAGAAGCTCAAAAAGGTACAACGGCTTGCGTGCCTTGGTATCTCCGGAACCATGCGAACCTGTCCAACAGCTGCAATAGAGGCAATAACAGGAATTACACCTCTCCACATATACATCCAAAAAGTGGCGATCCGCAGTGCAATAAGTCTAATACAGTTAAACGAGATCGCACGTCTTAAGGATCAAGACCCTTCTCGATGAACTGCCAGAACTTAACATGAACTACGCGGTCACAGACCGCATTCAAAAAACATTATGCTTCAACAAACGGTTCTCCACGGAGATCCCCAAGAGAGAAGCATGGGTTAGTAATAACCCACCAAACAGCCACAACGGCATAAAGTGGTATACGGATGGTTCTAAAATGGAAACGGGGGTAGGAGCGGGAATATACGGACCACACAAACGCTTTACGATACCCATGGGAAAAAGTCCCAGCGTATTTCAAGCAGAGCTCCACGCTAATTAAAAAAGAATGCGCCAGCCACATTATTTTATCTGGCATAAAAGGTGCAACCATCCATATTTTCACGGATAGTCAAGCAGCTATAAACGCCCTTAGCTCGTATACCATTGACTCCAAATCAGTCATGTACTGCTTCAATACCCTACAAACACTCGGAATAAGAAACAAGACCAAATTATGGTGGGTTCCGGGTCATGTCGGGGTAGAAGGTAACGAAAAGGCCGACGAACAGGACAGAAAAGGTTCAGAAACACCTTTCATAGGTCCCGAACCTTTCTGCTGCACTCCTAGATCAGCAGCAACGGCAGCAATTAAAAGCTGGGAACATAGAAAATGTATCTATCTTTGGGAAAGCATCCCAGGTCTAAGACAGGCCAAACGAGCCATTCGGCCCTTCAATAAAAATGCCAGCAAATGTCTAAACCTAAGCAGGCATGATATCAAAAACCTAGTAGGTTACCTTACTGGTCACCATGGGTTAAGATATCATCTACACAAAATGAGAATATCAGACTCTCCTGAGTGCCGACTCTGTCTTTAAGAGGACGAGTCAGCTGAACACATTTTATGTGAATGTCCGGCCCTTAATGGAATTAGAAAGAAGATCTTTTTCAGGGAGCAAATGAGCCCCGAGGACATAAAGAATTCTTCTACTGGTAAAATAGTCCGCTTTACACGGAAAGTGGAAATTCTACTAGTTTAAACTTTTCTGGCCCATATCGTACAAAAGATTTTATAGGTCGAAGTACCCCCCTTATAAATCGCCTTGGCGAGCCAGAATTAAAAAAAAAAAAAAAAAAAAAAAAAAAAAAAAAAGTGCTCAATGATTGGGTAAAGCCACCGTCTGCCATCTCAATAATAATAATTTTAATATTTCTAAAATTAGTATCCTTTTGAACTGGCGCGGTTTCCAATGACTTATTAACAAAATTATGTTTGGTGATTTTGAGCACCTTTTTGGGGTTCCATGGACCTCTTGGTAAAATTACATTGAACACGTAAATACTGCGCGTCTTCCAAGAACATTTTGGAAAAATATCTTTGGTAAAATACCCTCATGTCAAATTAATTAATATCAGTAATTGCTATTAATGTCATATCTTAGATTAATAATCCATTTTTGGTATTAACATGATTTTCAATAAAATCCACTTTTGGTCTTCGACAACTTTTTTGTGCGACATTCTCAAATTGGCCATCGGTAACCATGGTACAAAATCGAAATAGTAACAAATCAATATATGTAGTAACTTTTAGGGGTACCCGATCAATATAAAGTCATGTAACGAGCTTTGAGTCGTAATTAAAATACCCTTAGTACAGGGTATAAAAATGAGAAATTGAACAGGCACGAACTCCAATCAAGTCACCCAATTCATCATTAAAATCAGTATACCCTATTCTAAGGTATTATAATTTTGACTCATTGCTTGAACCAGGTGCCATGAAATAACGCCGAGCGAAATAACGCCGAATTTCAGAATTCGGCGTTATTTCACTTTGTGAAAGCAAAATAACGCCGAATTTTAGAATTCGGCATTATTTCGCCGGTATCCAACAGTTCGACCAAGCGGACTGTTAAATTTCGGGTCGGCGTCAACATAGGTACTATAGGACTCAAATCTGATCCTGATTTTATAAATCCTTTCAGAAAATGTCTACTTTTTGTACAAATAATACTGAAGATCACATATGTAACCGCAGAAAGAATTTGTCCCCTTTAAGTCGGGAAGAAGTAGTTAAGAATTAAGTAATGTATCCTGCTTCTTCCTGAATAATTGAATCAAATCTACTTCCACTCACGGTCGTTTCGGTTTACGTGTCGCATATTTTCTATGTTCCTCTTGTTTCTTTTGTTCCTTATCAACACTTTCTGTTTTTTATTTACAGAACCATATCCTCTGCGACTTACATTTCGCAGACGTTGCCCTAATGGAGTGTTCAGATTTTATGCAACAGCTGAGAAGCTTTAAGCCACAATCACTTGGATGTGCCGTAGCCAGGCGCAAGAGTTCAACAACGTTAATATTCCCGCTGCCACCACAGGCATGTTCAGGTATGTTAATTTGCTTTCCTCTTTTTTTTGTGTCCTCCAATTGCAATCCTTTACATATTTCCGTGTATATCCTGCAAAAGGATAATAAAATTGAATTGGATGAGAAAACATACTTCGTCGACGTGTCCTCATAAATGGTGGAAGTTTGCTTCATTTCTTGTTTGCCTTGCGATTGTATCGCGCGGAAAAGTGGTGTGGTGGTGGATATAAAAGTGCATTCAAAATTCTATTACCGCTCAAAGGAAGGATAATGAAAAATCAAATAAATTACAAAATGTTAAAAAGCGACAGATTATGCGTATCCAAAGGATGGGATATCTATCTATCTATCAGCTTGGGATGGAACGCATTACAGGGAAGCATTTTGATACAGAGAAAAGGAGCGGTGTGATGCACTTTGAACCTTCTGATGTTGAATGTCCTTTTCGATTTACCGTGAACAAAATAAACACCTCCTTATAAATAAAAATAAAATAATACATATGTTTTTTTTAAATATCGTAAATAACGTATTAAAGAAATTGAGAATTTATTTAAGATTCTGGGTGAGAATTAATTTTTTAACAAAAGTCTACAGTGTCAGCAATCTATACTTAATCGATGCAAAAATAAAGTGCGATTCATTTGATTAGACGCACTTAAAATACTTTTCTAGATCCTGATTTTTTCCTTTTTATTTGCAACTGTGTGAAAACAATCGCATTTAACAGAAAGCGTAGTTAGTACTGAGTAATGAAAACATAAACACATGCTTGGTGAGAGACACTTAACGGTTCTTTTCAAGTCTTTTTTTCTCACATGTACCAAAATGACTGCAATTTTTCGGTTTAATTGATCAGACGCCCCTAGAAAATCTTCGTAAAAAAGACATTAGATTTTAATTTTTTAATGTTTTATTTTTGGGTTTAATTTTTCTTAAAATCTCTTTAAAATTTAGTACTTAGTACTCCCCCCTTTGTTCGAAATCACTTCGAAAATTCAATTTTTCATGGAGCCATACAAGCTTTTTAAGAAGTCCAAGGAAATCTTGCCCCAAGCAGCTTGTATTGTAGCAATAAGATCTTCCTTACTTTCGTACTGCTTGCCTCCTTCATAGACCTCGCGAGTAAGCCATCCCCAAACGTTTTCAATAATATTGAGGTCAGGTGAATATGGTGGACATGGCAATAAACTAACATTTTCGCCAGACATCCAGGATTTTACCACACGAGATTGTATATAGGCGCATTGTCTTGCTGGAATATCCATTGCAGTGGCCCAAAAAGCTCTCGAATTGCGGGAAAAGCCGATTGCAGTAAAGCTTTATACGACTCTCCCTTCATTCTGTGCGACACAATAACCATCTCAAGTGCACCGTAATAGGAAACAGCACCCCCCACCATGACACCTCCCTGCCTCGAATGATGACGGGTCAAAAAGCGTTGTTCTTTTCGCAAATCGTGAAAATAATAGTTGTAGCCGTCCCGTCCATCTAAATTGAATTTCTTTCCATTCGAAAAGATCACCTTTCTCCAGTCATTTGAGACAACTCCATCTTGCAAATCCCATGTCATGTGGTCCCTCGCAAATTGTAATCGCTGTTTCTTTCGTACATCAGTGAACGGTGGTTTTTTATTTAATTTGCTATGCTTTAGGTGTTGAGCACTCATGATGACACGATGAACGGTGGATTTGATAGCGGTAACCCCAGCTGAGGCCCTGATTTTGTTTGTGGAGTGAGCCCAATGAGATGCTAACCTTAGAATTTTCCGCGTGTCTTGAGGAGTTAGCACTTTCGGTATTCTTCCTTTATAGTTTTTACCGCAGGAAACGCGATTTTTTAAAAAAAAAATCGCATCGCTTGTTCACTCCTATCAATTTTCCGGGCTATTTCGCGGTTTGAAAAACCTTCTGAATGGTAAGCATCGATTTTTGCTTTTTCCGCCACTGTTAAAATTTGTTTCCCCTCATTTCTGTCTTAATTAAAGGCAAACACTTCTATTTTATACAAAAAAGTTCTTTTACACCGATTCGATAAGTCACTCTTTGCTAAATAACTAGGTTTACCCGCGCGTCTAATCAAATGAGTCGAAAAATTGCAGTCATTTTTGCACATGGGAGACAAAAGGCTGGAAAAGCACCGTTAGGTGTCTCTCACGAATCATGTGTTTATGTTAAATTTACTCAGTACTAACTTCCCTTTCTGCTTAATACAATTGTTTGCACACAGATGCAAAGAAGAGGAAAAAAACAGGATCTATAAAACTATTTTTAGTGCGTCTAATCAAATGAATCGCACTGTACACCTAAAACAGTGCCTCACCATCTTCTTCGTGATAATCCGGTATTTTGACTGTACCATGCTTCGGCTTCCGCCTTAGTCCATGTTCTGTGTTACAGTAAGCATGCAATCTTCTTTATTCTCGTGAACATTTTTTCGCTCTTAAGAATTCAATTGACGCTTTAACCTTCATGTAGTTTAGTTTGCGTGCGCCGCTCAAAATTTTGGAAGCAAGTACCTCTTAGCGCTTACTATAAGTCTTAAGCAGGAAATACACGAATACAGTCGCACTCGGCTTTCTGTGAACCCTGGGGTAGTGGTTGTGAGGATGTTAGGTTTGCAGCTGTATTCAGCACTTGTCACCAATGTGGGGATGTAAAACATCAGATCGGATGCATTGCCGAGGTCGTAGTCTTAGCAGTCTCGGGACCATGGAAGAGGGGTAGATTGCGGCGACTCGAACTCCAGTTTTGAACCCCCATGCCTGCTCAGCGGGAGGAAAGCAGCCCGGGTTGACTGTAAATCTCGAACCCCAGGTGGCTTATCGAACCCTTAGAACAGAAAGCCAATTGAGGTGACTTATGTAATCACACCTCGATCTGCTTTTTATTCTCTGGCAGTAGTATATGTTTGGGTGACTGAAGCAAGCCGGTGCTCGAGTTCCTAATGGCAGCTCAGTGTGAGGGAGGATACTGCAGCGTTGGACCTCGAACTTTTTTCTTCTCCTTCGAGATCAATTGGAATGGAACACTGAGGGGTGGAATATCTTGAAATCAGGTCCATCGTGGATGGTGTCCCCAGACAGCCAAACCGCTATCATAGCCTGCTCGGCTCAAATGCCAACCTCGAAAAATTATTGAGAAAAGCATCGCCGAGCTTAACAGGTTGAACGCTTAACTCTGTAACACTTACCTGGGTTCCTGGGCACACTGGTATCCAGGGAAATGAAGAGCAGACGCATTAGCCAGGAAATCATCAGCCCACAACCATTCATAGGAAGCTGCTCGTCTGCTCACAAACCTGATATGACAGAGTCTCTAAATCAGCAGAATACCGAAAACCGACAGAAAAAAGTATCTGATCGGATTCAATAGGAAAGACTTGAGATCTTAAGTTGGTCTCTTCACTGGTTTCAGTCCCCTCAATGAGCATCTAAAAACAGTGTAGTTAAGCAGCTCGGGCCTTTGTGATTGCTGCCTCGTTCGGACGAAACGGCATCGCATTTCATCTGCAAATGCCAGATTTTACCAGAACCATGCTTAAACACTTAGGTAAAAACACTTCTTCCGATGAGCTAAGTGAAATAATGATCGCCAGTACCGTTACAATACAATAATATACACAGACATAATCAACAAAAGCATTGAATAAAACCATACGAAGCATATTTTGAAGTATTTCATAAACGCAGATATGAAATTCAATATCAGGTGTGTTTTTTTTTAATCAAGCGTATATGCGCTTATTCACATTTATATGCTAAATACAACTACAACTTATCCAACCTATATTCGTTAACTTCAGCGAGGATAATTATCGCCGCTAAGTCCTTAAGCGGATATAGATCGGTGCTTCCAAATACCGCTTTTGAATTATTCCGATATGTTTTGCTATCGAACGTCAAAATTTTGACATTCCTCATCTACTGAACTGATATATTTACATATACGAGTAGGTACCCACCATTTTAACTTGCGTGTGAAGTTTTGTTGTTACCAAAAAAAAATATTAAACTGCTGCCATTTCCAAACCACTTGTCCTATAGGGGTCTACTTTATACTTTTAAGTTGCAATTTTCTCGCCCCTAACGGTATTAGAGAAGTATTTTGCAAATTAATTTTCTGGTTCAATAGTTTGACGGGGGAAAACAACCGAAATGTAAAGTGATAGCCATCATAGTGCTGCCAAGTCTCTGTTGCCAAGGCTCTGTTTTGTCTCCGACTCTCTTTCTCATTTTTATAAACGATCTCCTGTCTATTACCTCTAGTCCAATCCAGTCCTTTGCCGATGGCAGTACCCTCAGCTTCTCATATTCGTTTCTTGGTTCACGCCCCTCATCTTCGGGTGTGGAACTGGAACGGCAACGTATGTTAAGCTCATTGAATTCCGATCTCGACAGCATAACTCAGTCGGGTGTAACTAATAGAGTGGAATTTAATGCTTCCAAAACGCAATACTGTCTTCTGTCATTAAAGCAAAATCCTAAGACCATGCCATTGTTCACGAATGGCACTTGCATCGCTTAAACCGAACGGCTTTCCATTCTCGGTATGTGTGTAAATGACAACCTGCGTTGAAATGACCACATATTCGATGTCGCCAAGAACGCCGCAAAATGCCTAGGCTTCCTCAAGCGCTGCAAGAAATATTTCACCTCTTCTGATCTGGCTACTATTTATAAGGCGTTTATCCGCCCAAAACTTGAGCACAATGCGCATATCTGGTCTGGTGCACCAATTACTTATTTGGAGCTACTTAACAGGATCCAAAAACGCGCGATAAAACTTATTGGTGACTGTAACATTGCGGGATCGCTTGACTCCCTTACCACCATAAGTGTTCAAAGGAAATAGCCAGTTGCATTCCACCCCTAGAACATTTCAACCGCAACGCAATACCCGCCATGCAAGGAATGCGCATCAGGTTACCCTTAAGTCTGTATTCGGACGTAGAGTGAAATACAAGGAATCTTTCCTTAGCAGTACAACACGAATGTGGAATGCTCTTCCCCGCTCCATTTTTCCTACACATTATAATCTACAAACATTTAAAACCAACGTGCATCGCCATCTCTCCCTATATTCTAACCCTAATTTCCTCAACGCCCGCCCTGTGTATCTTAGCATATTATACGCTTGAGTAAAAAAAAACCAACCTATCAAGACTCAGTTCTACGATGTGCGTATTTTCATGCCTTGAAAAGGGTATTTAGGGCGCAATTTATCTAGCTGCTTTCCAAGCACTGTTGTTCAACTCAATGAACTCTATGACAGTCCAGTGCTGATAAGATGCGTTGAAATCCATAGCCAGAGGTAACAAGGTTTAACTTGGACGGGCGCCTGACCCCCAGGGTATTGCCGCCAACGAATCTGCGGATGAGCCAGCTATGGATGGGTCAGAACCCACGTTCTTAGGCCACGAATCTTACTGTAGATTGAACTGCACTACCGCTCTGTGCTGAATGATAATTGGGAACACCAACTTCCCATTGGAAAAAGGTTCAGAGGCTTAGACATTCCAAAAGATTAATCAGGCCTTACTTCTACATATAAGAATTTTTTTTATACTAGACAAGACACATAGTATAAGGTAGCTGGTGAGCTTCCTGTTAAGCCATTATTGCTTGATGTATCATCTTAACAAAATGAACCTATGCTCAGAGACAGAATATAGGTTTTGTCTGGATGAGAATGGATCCTCCGAAAACATTCTACGTTAATGCCCAGCACTACATTGGTTAATAAGACGTATCTGCCACAAAAAAAATACCGTAATAAAATTATGTCCAAAAGCAAAATGGGCACAAAAAATAATATGAAAAATTACCCAAAATAATACATGGTAAACAATAGCATAAATTATTACGAATTTGGGGAGGGTTTTCATTAATTTGGGGTTGTTGACGATTGTATAAATAATTATGATTTTTATTTATAATTATATAAGAATAAAATAACACAAACCGAACTTGTATTCTAGTACATTTTTTATATGAATTACGTTTACATTACATTACGTTTTCGAACATTATGTACATAACATTCATTACTACAAGGTGGCGCAAAAGTTGTCATCTGTTTACTTCACAAATGTCAAAGTAAAATTGACATTTGCCGCTAATTGCAAAAATTATAGCATCTTCCGATAGGGTTTTCAGCCCTTGGGTGTGCCTTAGGCAATTCTGTGTGCCAATGTTCTAAATGATCCACGACGTTTGGCATCTATCCTATTGTAGTTTTCAGTCGGATTGGTGAACGCCACTGGGTGATGACTTTTGCGCCACCTTGTATAAACTCTGTATTGAACACCAATGATAAGCATTAAACCGAACACTTTTATAGCGTTAAGACGTGCGTTTTATTTCGAATAAGAGTACATATCTATTAATATTTAGCTAAGCGGTTAAAGGGTGCAATTATACTCAGCACGACACAAGAAAAACAGGGGTCATCTTGTATATTTTTGAGGCCTTTTTTTCTCTTTTCCTTTTTACGCGAAAGGTAAGCTGACATTAACATAGGCGCCTGCCAGACTATTAGCATCTACATACCGTAAGCAGAGCAACGAAATAGAGTGAGCGGGTTAACCCACGCAAAGAAAAAGGTTAAGTACCTCTATAGCCATTTTGCATTGGGGCCTTATTTCATAGTGGCTGTGTTTCTTTATTTTTTCCGGATAAGGAATAGAAAAGACAGAATTTTTAAATTTTGTATCCGGAATATCCAGAATGGAATGAATAAAGAAACAAAAATGGACCGAAAAGAATGACAGCCACAATACAAATTACATTAAACTTTTTCTAAGCGGAAATCTTGGAACCTTATTACAGTTGTCAAAAATCAATTATTGATAAACGACAAAATTTATTAATCGATCGACATTTTGGTACTATGAATGTCAATTAACAAATTATTCATCCATTCTGATGAACACTGACAAGCAATAGAGCGATAGAGCATTTCGTAAAGCTATCTCTTTCTGAAGTGCCGAATTTCTTTCTTAAACGTCAAGAAAAATATGAAGCATACAATTTCAGTAATTTGCAGAAATTGTATGAAAAATTATTGGGATTGTTAATAAAGTGTATATTTAGGTGAAATCAAAGCATCATCTGACGTTTATGTTATTCAAATCTGTTATCTCTGGTTTGTTCGTTTTGCTTAAGTCAAAATTTAATTTTAATTTTGTTGTTTGTTGTTTTGTTTAAGCTCATGCATTTTCTGACTACTTTTTGTTCATGAGATTTATGGAAGTGAAGTTCTAGTCATTGTATCTATTCAATACATATTATTTTATTTTTGCAAATAGCAATTCTTCTCACGATATTTCGTTTTAAAAATGTTCTTGTACAAACAAAAACAACGAATGAATTCTCTAAATTTATTTGTCAGTGACGATTTTGTGATTGACTGAAAATTTTAAAGCTATCAATATTTTCGACAACCAAAACAATACAGAGCGGAAAATGACTTGTCCCTATTTAAGTCTCCACAGCTGAGTTTCTTAACGAAGTACCCAATACAGCAATATACAACTTTCGCTCAGAAAAAGCATAATATATTTTTTATTACTAAGATATTGTTATTATTTTTATGAATAACATTATATTCTCGTGTTGTTATTATGTTAAATATGTTGAATCGAAGGAAAAAAGTAAAACATTAAATATGTTGTCCTTTCGAGTAAGGATTTAGTACAAGTTCAAAAAACATGCACCTTTTTATGTAGCATAAGTGGCAGCACTGCTCATGAAATCTTCTTGTCACAAAGATCTATGCGGCATTTCATGTTCACGGAAGACCATTTTAAAAATGTATTTCATTCTAGAAGGCAATTAAAAACATAGGGACGGGCTACAGTCCGCTTGGGCGAACTGTTGGATACCCTATTCTTATTCCTATCCCTCATAAGTGGGCGTGACAAAAGTCTAAGTATGGTTGAATTGTTAAGAACGCTCTACATACGAGTATTTTAATATATAACATTTAAAGGATTTTATCAAAAAAAAAACGCTCCCTAGCTCAAACTTGGGTGTTTCAATAAAATTGTTTTATTTAATTGTGGGCGTGTCAGTAGGCGGATTTAAAAAAAATTAACACATGAGAATAAAGGGCCTCTAGAGAGTATATATTATAAATTTCAGCTCCCTAGCTCAAACTTTAAATTTTCAAAAAAAAAAAAATTAATTGTGGGCGTGTCAGTGGGCGGATTTTGAAATTTTTTTATCCCGAGCAGGTTTAGGAGTCATAGATCATATATAAAAAATTTCAGCTTTCTAGCTCAAAATTCGATTTTTTCCAAAATTTGGTTTTTGTGAGTTTGTGGGCGTGTCTGTGGGCGGATTTCAAAAATTCGTAAACTTGATTATTTCGGGACCCTAGAGAGTATATGGTTAAAATTTCAGCTCTCTAAGTCCAGTTTAAAGGCCTAATTTTTGGCTACAGACGGACGGACGGACATGGCTAGATCGACATTACTATCGATGCTGATCATAAATATAGTAACTTTTAGGGGTCTACGGGCAATATTAAGGTATGTTACAAACTATGCGTCAAAATTAATATACTCTTAGAATAGGGTATAAATATATAATAAAAAAATAATTAACTTAAAACAACACACATAAAAATATAAAAAAAGGACAACAAATTTGCAATAAATGCTCACCCATTTGATTGTTTGCTGTTGCTTCTATTATTTTTTTTTTTTTTTATCAAGTGCATCTGTCAAACGAGGGAATAATATTCTTTTTATTCCACCTTTCTCTAGGAATAAAAAGAATGCATTCCATTTATTCCAGAATGAATAAAGAAACACCGAAATGGATTATCCGGAATATTCCATTGAATAAAGAAACGTAAATGGCTCATTCGGAATATTCCGAATATCCCGAATGAATAAAGAAACACACGGAGTATCTCCAAAAAAGGACCCACACACATGTGTGGGCTGGTATTGTTATGAGATACATTATGTAGCTTTTTTAAATTTGGTTTCGTATCTTTATATATAAAAATGGAGGTTTGCATATCTGTTTGAGATTGAAAGACTTCGAAACCGCCGAACAGATTGAGCTCAAATTTGTGGGTAATCTTTGGTATTGGTGGGAGTGTTTTTGTGAAGTTTGGTCCGGTACATGACAGATTAAAACGAGATCTCTCTTCTTTTCTCCCACTAGAGACAGGTTGCATCGGGTCATTTCCATATTAACTACCACAGTCCTTCCATCAGCTCAAAATCTTTGATCAGCTTCACCTCGACTCATTAATCTGTCAGTTTTTAATTCTACAGTCTTAAGGCGATTTGTTAGAATTTTCACAGTTCAATTCATTCTAAGGTCTTTTAATCGGTCGATCACAGTGCTCCGTAATAGAAGCTTTCACGGCGCGGCGATTGAAGAACAGGAGAAATCTATTGGCCTTGTAGTAAATGAGGACAAGACTAAATACATGCTATCAACAAACAAACAAACATCTGTCCGCCGCATAAGACAACACGTCACTGTTGATAGCAACAATTTCGAGGTAGTTAAGGAGTTCATCTGCCTCGGAGTAAACATGAACTCCACGAATGACACCTTAGTAGAGATCCGTCGAAGAATTACCCTAGGAATCCGCTGCTACTTCGGTTTGGCAAAACAACTGGGTTCAAAACTCCTAACTCGGAGGACGAAATGTATGCTTTAAAAAACCCTTATCTTGCCAGTTCTGCTTTATGGCACCGAGTGCTGGACGATAAGCCGGAAGGGAGAGCTGATACTGGGCTCCTTCGAAAGAAAAATTCTTCGGCGGATTTTTCGTCCTGTGTCCGAGGAGGGCGAATGGAGGAGAAGATACAACCGCGAACTCTATGAGCTGTAGGATGTAGTCCAAAAAGCCAAAATACGTCGACTACATTGGCTCGGCCACATCGAGCGAATGGACAATAATGCTCCAGCTAAGACGATCTTCGAATCCCAGCCCCCAGGTTCGAGAAGACAAGGAAGACCGAACCTCAGTTTCAAAGACCAAGCCATCGCGGATGCCAGGAAAAAATAAACGAGTTCCCTTGGAAAGTTCTCTTTGATCGCAGAACTACACTCAATCCTAAAGATCGGTCTTCCAGAGGGTTCAGAGCTACTTGCTATATCCCGAATAGAATCAGAGCCAGGTAGCACAATTGTGCGTGTAAAATTTGAAAACACGCATGGAATGAGAGCCAGGTTGCACAGGTGTGCGGGTCAAACTTGAAATGTTTTACATTTTCGTTAGTATTGCATAATAAATAAAATATATTTGTTCCAAAATATTGACGAATATGATAGAAAGCCTATACTTTCTATCGGGTCTTCTTGCCAACACTGACATCGTGTCTTCCGCACTTCACTGCTAGCACAAAAATCGCGCAAACACAAATGATAGACTTGATACTAAAAACTTGGCTAAACGAAGTAGAACATAGCGAAACACGAATAAGAAAATGAGTCAATATTACCCGCACAAACGTATTGTTCGGTGCTGAAAGGATTAAAATCAACGTGAGGCTACTTTTTTGTTTGAGTTCGTAATGGACTTGACCTGAATTTGAAAGCATAGCCATGCGAAATAACTTTCCCTGCAACCACGCCGAAAATATAATGTTGACACACCAAAAACATATATGACAAGTCCCGCGGTACCTATTAATTATACTCTCCCTTAACCCTAAATCGTATCTTTCATCTCACCATTATATAGCATAAAACCTTTATTCAAGGACTTTCCTGAAATGGATAAGGACGACCCTAAAACGAATTTGCCTAAGACACCCAATTTATTTTCATAATTTTAATAGCAGCAAAAAATTGTATCAGAAATCGCACAAGCATAAAGAACGCACAACACATCAGACATTAATCATAAAACTTTTCCCACGCTACCCCGTCTTCCGCATAACGGACTCCATCGGTCACAGTTGCACTATGGAATACATACTATGTATGTCCTTAACTATGTAACAGTATTTCTTTATCTTTCGGCATACTCATTAAAAAATTAACATCGCCAGGGCGCAAACACGCAGAAAAATTAAGTGCGAAACACAGGGAAATTAAATAAGAACTGGATGGGAAAAAAGACATCCTGACGCCGGAGATGCTCTTTGGTTTATTGGTAAAACTTGAAAGGTTACGAAGTACCTACTCGTAGGCTCCACAGCAGATTTTAATTATCCTTCTCAGATTTATAATTCGGTGTATTCCTTTTGTTGTCGTCTGTTTTGACATTAACATGACAACTCATAATGATTATCTTAGGAAAGTGACATTAAGCGCACCCATATGGGTACACACAATGTTGTCAAGATGACGAGAAAATTCGGAAGACTAGGACATATGCCTCTGTCCACATTGTGTACACTTAATGTCATAATAAAACCTCACAAGTGTAACGCAGGGTTGCTGGAAAAACCTTAAGCCATTTCGTTAATGGATATACTTACATATGTCCTTTTCACATGTTTGTTCTTTTTCACATTTTCGGAAAAGAAGATACTTTATGAGATGTGAAGGCGTGAGTGCTTGGGTCTTTGCTTATGCTGCAAAAACGAGCGAATTGAATAAAAATATAAAACTACATAAAACTACGAAGAGGCACAGAAATAATATTATGGACTTTGGTGAGTTCATTTATGTTCTCCGGAGGAAACATTATTGACCCAATGAACGAGAGTGAGCTGGGAAAAGAAAATTGCATTTACCACTCGGACAGTGGAGTTGCAATTGGAGTATGTTTTTTTACAAGGTTTCCGTACTTGATTCGTTTTTTCTGTTGGCTCTTTTATACTTAAAAGGAATAAGGAACTGTGGGTGGGTATTGATGGTACCGATAATTGTGTTGACTTGATACCGGTACGGTGTATGCTCAATCCCTGCCGGGGAACAACAAAACGTGCCACCTATTAATAGAGAGAAATGGTTTCTTAAACTTCTATACCAATAAAGATTTCTGCCTGGTGAACAATGAGTATGAGCTGCGAAAGATTTCCCGATGCATGAAGACACTGGAACACTAACGAACTCTCGAGAGCTAAGCTCTGAACTTAGAAAAAGTGCTGATAAGACTCTCATAACACTCTTAAACACTCTCACAACGTAAATTAGATCTCGTACTACTCTTATTATAAGAGTATAACACTACCAGGGTTCCGGCGGTAATCTTATCAGACGCCTTTTATATAAGTGCAAATGTTAGAAGAATGTTATTTCTTATGAGATAACCACTCCGTTAAAAGTACTATAGGGAAACCTACGGCATTATGGGGCAGGGAGCATTGTCGCGAATCTTGTAAATACCACATATCTGCTTCGCTTTTGAAAATGTCAGTCTTTCTTGATCGCATGACGTCTCTAGTTCTCAAGCTGTTACGATTTTTTATGCGAGTGCAAACAAAAAACACCGAAAAAATAGCCCGTTAGTCTTCGATATATATTTTGTTTCTTTTTCATTTACGAGTATACAGCGCACGTGTTTGGTTTGCAGAGTGAAGTGCAGAGCATTATGTTTTTAGGATTCCGTAGCCAAATGGCAAAAAACGGAACCCTTATAGATTCGTCATGTCTGTCTGTCTGTCTGTCCGGGAATGTCACAGCCACTTTTCTCCGAAACTATAAGACCTATACCTACTGTTGAAACTTGGTAAGTATATGTATTTTGTGAACCGCATTAAGATTTTCACACAAAAATAGAAAAAAAAATAATAAATTTTGGGGGTTCCCCATACTTAGAACTGAAACTAAAAAAAAAAATTTCATCAAACCCTTACGTGTGGGGTATCTGTGGATAGGTCTTCAAAAATGATATTGAGGTTTCTAATATCATTTTTTTCTAAACTGAATAGTGGTAAAATGTGTGCCCCCCCCCCCCCCCCCCCTCCCCCTCTAACTTCTAAAATAAGGGAATGATAAAATTAAAAAAAAATATATGATGTACATTACCATGCAAACTTCCACCGAAAATTGGTTTGAACGAGATCTAGTAAGTAGTTTTTTTTTAATACGTCATAAATCGTAAACCGCAATTTACCTTTCAATCAACTCAAATAAAAAAAAAAAAAACATTTAATTTCATAAACATAAACCTTATGCGTAAACCGTGAACCGTTATTTTCTAATAATAAATCTGTAATAGGTGCTTCAGTAAAAAATAATTATAATTCGCGCGGAACCCTTCATGGGCGAGTCCGCCTCGCACTTGCCCGCTTTTTTTATGATTTGCGTACGCTCAAGGGGTTTTCTGTAATTATTACAGTACCCTTACCTATAGTGATAGAAACACAGCGCAGGCAATTTTTGTTTTGTGCAGCAGCACCTTAATGGTTAATTGCCTATTTTTAGGTGCTACTTACTATATGTTTCAATGAATAGGAGGATAGGATAGAACATTTGGTGCTATTGTGGGGTTCTTTTCTCCACGGGTCGCGCCTAAATTGCTTTTAGGAGATCTCTATTCTTATGTGTATTCCATTTTTAAAATCATGGCCCTGGTCAGGATTCAAACGCACGACCTGCCGATCACTTAGTAAATGCACTACCATCGCCCCATTGCCACTCGCAATTTAACTACGGAATGAACTAAATGAAAATCTTTCATTTTTGTTAAAGTTTCGTGTAAACGCGTCGTTTTTTGTAATATATCGCACTTACTGTAAGGTCATTATGGAGAGAGTGCGCCATTTTGCCCCTATTAAAATCTTTACTGCTTGTGTTTATCACTTATTTAAGGTAGTGTCTCCAATACTTCACTACGTTAACTAGTTCAGTATGGAAGAAAAGCGATTTAGTTACTCCGTTTAACAAAAAAAGATGAGTGGATGCAATGTATCATGCGTCGCAAGTCGTCCCACCACTCAAGTACACAATTCAAAAACACTTACGATAGCAGGCTGTCGCAAATCAAACCGCAAGTAAGGCATCACGCCATATTGCCCAATAGGGTATGCCATATTGCCCGTGCTTAGGGCATTATAGTTTTTTATAACACATTTTCAAAATGATTTTTTGACTGCTTCTGTCCGGTATTCGTGTTGGCTCATTTACAAGCTGAGTGAGATTGCTTACCTCACCAAAAATCTCAATATACCTTCCGTCGGGTGTTGTCTGTACAGAATGTAGAAGTCATTGTAAATTGTGCATATTAAAATCACCCGCAATGACGATTTCAGCTCGAGGATGAAGGGTCACAATTCTTATGATGGAAACAGACAGCGCATCCAACTCATTATAAGTTGAATGTCTGTCCAAATTGGAGCTGCTGTAAATAAAACAGTCGTGGATTAATTGCCAACGGACATGAAATTAAATTCCGGATTGGAACATTTTCCATATCGAGGCTGAAGTTGGTAGGGAAACAATAATGGCACTAAGCTGTACCCAGGTAGACTAAACTCTGTTAAATCGGAGCCAACGCTAACCTGGGTTTCATTTCAACAGCTGGTTTGTTGTGAAAGGCATGGGCGTATAACGAAAAAAAATGTTACCTTCAGCCACGAATGTTACCGACATCCACCACAAATTCCTATACATTTTTACAAACATAAATAAAAACACAAACTCCGACGCTACCTAAGCAAAAGCCGTGAATTGGAGATTTGCGTTAGATTGTCAAAACAATTTACCGTGTTCTGCCCGTAAGGTAATTTTTTGATCCACCAACAAAATCAACAACCTCTATCCGTCTTGTTAGAATTATCTGCTGACCAGTGGGCGAACTAAGAAAATAAGAACACGTCGATATCAGTTCATATAATATATTTAATTGTAAAAAGAAAAGAAAGGCGCGCACGTTTTGCGCTCGAAAGAAGAAAAGGTGATGAACGAATGACAGATGAATATGTCCGATGCGAAGTTGCTGTCAGTCGCAGCGTGTGACACGGAACGGTGATGCCATGTCTACGGTGAAAACCAACACTCCCCCTCGTTACGTGTCGACATGATGCATGCCCAGGATTTCGAGGCACCTCCTGTGTTTGGGGCCTGGCAATCCCTTGGTGAGTACGTCTGCTCCCATGTCTTCAGTCCGCAGGTACCGCAAATGTATGTTATTGTTGGGTAATACCTCCCGGATGAAGTGATACCGGATGTCGATGTGCTTTGTACGGGAATGGTGTATGGGATTTGAGGCTAGCTTCTGAGCTCCCATATTGTCGCAGAAAACTACCACTTCCTTGACGAGTGAATCGAATCCAAGTACTTTCAGGAATCTCCGTAGAAGTATGGCCTCCTTTATAGACTCGGAGAGGCTCATGTATTCCGCCTCGGTGGATGAGAGCGCGACGGTTCGTTGCTTTCTCGACTCCCATGTAATGGCTCCCCCTGCTAAAGTAAACGCGTAGCCGCTGTATGCGCGTCTATCCTCGGAACAGTTTCCCCAGTCGGCGTCGACCATTTCTGTAAGTCCAGCGTTTGATGATGCATAAGTCAGCCCGAGATTCCTTGTCCCCTGCAGATAGCGCAGGACACATTTAGCTGCAACCCAGTGTACCCGCCGGTGACAGTCGTTGAATTGACTTAACCAGCTGACGGCGTGCGCAATGTCGGGACGAGTGCCCATTGCAAGATACATTAATGCACCCACCAGCTCGCGGTAGGGCAGCTTTTCCGGTCCTCTATCTTTCGAGTCTTCGTTTGCCGATTGACGTTCCACCCGCTGAGATGGGGGTAGACACCGGCTTACTGTCGACCATCCCAAATCGCTTCAGTACATCCTGAATGTACCCTCGTTGATGGATGGTGTACCCGCTGTCGCCTCTGATAAACTCCAGTCCAAGGCAGCATCGAACCTTCCCGAGATCCTTGATTTCGAAAGACTTCGACAGTCCGTCCCTGAGTTCCGAAATTTCTCTCGAATGGCGCGATATTACCAAGAAGTCATCCACGTATATCAACACAATCAAGATATCCCCCCCTGAACCTCGAAAGTACGCGCAGGTGTCGGATTTTGCAGGACGCAATCCAAGTAATCGTAGTTCCCGGTCTAATCTTTGGTACCAACACCGACCAGCTTGTCGGAGACCGTACAGTGCCTTTTTGAGAAGACACACCTTGTTGCCTTCTTGAAGATCGGAAAGCATTTTCTGTGCTTTGCGGTTAAGCGCGACATCTTTTTCGGTTTGGATGATGTATTGAAGAGTCTCCTTGGTCATTGCTGGAACATCCATATAGATTTTCTCGGTTAATGATCCGTTTAAGTATGCGGCGGTGATGTCCAACTGGTGAATAGACATCTCGTACTGAGCGGCTAGTGCTGTGGCCAAACGTATGGAACTTAACCGCGCCACTGGGGCGAAGGTTTCGTGAAAGTCAACACCGGGACGCTGAACGAATCCCCTTGCTACAATTCTGGCCTTCCTCCGCTGAAGTTCACCCTCCGGCCCGTATTTATTTCTAAGCACCACTCGACTGCCTATGACTCGGCCAGCCGATGAACGATCAACGAACACCCAAGTGCCACTCTGGATGATACACTTTAATTCGGCAGCCATAGCTTCGTACCACTCTCGAGCTTCCGGACCTGAAATTGCCAAATCGAGATCTATTTCGGCCAGCAGGCCACATTCGAAAGACACATGATTTACCTCTTGTGAATTGAACATCTTCTTCGGTCTGCCAGGCAACCCCGTCTTGTGCTTACGGGGCCTTCCACGACTCCTCTTCATGGCCTTGCCTGCACCAAGCCCCTCCTCAGATTTATTCTCCACTGGCACCGATGGGTATCGTTCGGAGTCGGCCGTCGAATGAACGTCCTCCACGTTTTCCGATTTAACTAACATCTTTACAGCGTGCTCATCTGAATCAGATGTTTCGTTCGACAACTGAGTTTCCAACGACGGAAACCCCAGCGCTGTATGCTCATCCATGGTATCGACCTCTTCCAAGAACTTGACATCGCGTGAGATCTGCACACGATGATTGTCCGGAATCCAGATCCTATAGCCTTTGTTTTCGTCGGGGTATCCTAGAAAAACGCCCTGTCGCGATCTGGCGTCGAATTTGCCCTTGTTAGGTGATGCTTCCAAGACGAATACCTTACAGCCGAAGTCACGAAGATTGCTTATGTCTGGCGGCTTCCCGAATCGCACTTCGTATGGCGTTTTCCCATCGAGGGACTTCGATGGACTTCGATTTCGGATATAGTTCGCCGTTGCAACGGCTTCGGCCCAAAATGATTTCGGTAGTCCGGATTGAAGTAGAAGGCACCTTGCCATTTCGAGGAGCGTACGATTCTTCCGCTCGGTGACCCCGTTCTGCTCCGTATTGTATGCGACTGTCAGTCGCCTGCGAATACCTTGTAGTTCCAAGAAGTCGTCAAAAGAATTGTTTTTGTACTCTAAGCCGTTGTCTGATTGAAAGCTTTTGACACGCGCGTCAGTTTCCCTTTCTAACAATGACTTGACTTTTTGGAATTCCGCGAGAACTTGACCCTTTTTGTTGAGAAATCGCACTTCACACCATCTCGAGTGATCGTCTATGAACGTGACGAAGTATTTTGCCTTGCCCAACGATTCCGTTCTCATCGGCCCGCAGACGTCGGAATGCACTAGTTCCAATATTTTGGCTTTCCGTGTTGAACGCTTTGGAAACGGAGTGCGCACCATTTTACCTTGGAGACAAGTGTCGCATACGAAATTTTCCGAATTGCCGACGGCCGCAACTCCAACTCCAACCATCGTTCCCTTTCGGAAACGCTCGGTTAGATCCCGTACATTGAGGTGGCCGAGGCGTCGATGCCAAGCGTGGAGCATATTGTTGTGAACTGATGCACTGGGAGAATCGCGCAATGTCATGCACTTCTCACTACTTGCCTGAATGAAGTATAACCCATCTTCTCGCCTTGCTGTAAGAACTGTTTCTCCATCTCGACTAACTATTTTCGCAGATTCTGGTCCAAATATAACGCAATATCCCATGTCGGTAATTTTGCCCACAGACATTAAATTTGTGCGCAAGTCCGGCACGAAGAGGGTGTCTGACAGTTCCACTTCTTTGTCTGCGCTTTTCTCCTTAACCTTGACCAACGTATTACCACGCGCCCTGATATCTGTTGAAGCACTACTTGCCAAGTGTAATTTCTCCGCTGTGACCTCTTCGATGCGTACAAATTCGTTCCGGTTTTTGCACATATGAGAGGAACAACCGCTATCAAGACACCACGACTGGTTTCGATTAAAGTTCGTCGTTTGAAGTGCCTTATCGATGGCTATATCGTCCGGTGGACCATCTCTTTGACAGAGGAATAGAAGATGTTGTGCATGCTTCGCATTGTATGATGGCTTGTCGTATCTTTGCGGACACTCAGAGCGCTTGTGACCTACCTTTTTGCAGCGATAACATGTGAACTTTGAACCGCTTTGATTCTCGAATGACTCGCTCTGACTTTTGCTTTTGTTTTTCGGATGACCACGATATTTCTGGTTAAATTTCGCTGCAACCATTGCATTTGACACCTCGCCATGAGATTCACTCTTGCGTGCCTCAGACTCCTCGATAATTTTAATACGCAATGATTCCGGAGATGGTAGAATATCTCGGGATTCAATTGCACATCGAAAATTTGCGAAACTAGGAGGCACGCTGTAGAGAAGCATTATAGCGAGTAAATCGGCATTTATGTCAACGTCCATATCGTTAAGCTTGTCGACCGCGTCAAAGAACTTACGTAGATGCTCTTGCACATCGTCGCCTTCATGCATCCGCTGAACTGTAAGCTGCTTTCGAAGAGTGGCCTTACGAGCGGGGCCTTTGGATTGAAAGACGCTCTCCAGTTTCAGCCAAACATCTCGGGATGTCTCGCATCCTTTTACTTGCTTTAACTCCGCTGCACTAATAGACAAGATAATGTCGGACTTCGCTTTTTGGTCGAGGGATCTCCACTTCTGATGCGCTCGAACGGACGCTTCTCTGTCCAAATCCACCTCTGGCTCGACCTTCGCACCGCTGACGAAGTCCCATGCGTCGTTTTTTATTAGGAGCGCTTCCATGTGCATACGCCACGTATCGTAGTTATCCTTGTTCAGTGTGTCGATTCTTGCAATGCCCGTACTCGTCATTCTGTTAGAATTATATATAAAAAATGTCGACGATTAGGAGGTTATATTATACTGGTGTCTCAATTAATAAGTTCGCTCGGCTATCTGGGCCCATAACCTATTAGAATTATCTGCTGACCAGTGGGCGAACTAAGAAAATAAGAACACGTCGATATCAGTTCATATAATATATTTAATTGTAAAAAGAAAAGAAAGGCGCGCACGTTTTGCGCTCGAAAGAAGAAAAGGTGATAAACGAATGACAGATGAATATGTCCGATGCGAAGTTGCTGTCAGTCGCAGCGTGTGACACGGAACGGTGATGCCATGTCTACGGTGAAAACCAACACGTCTGATGCTGCCTTTACCCAACCATTACAAGTGCACAAACGAAAATCGTACGACAACTGCAATAGTCAAGCAAATGCAACAGCGCTGGAGTGGGATGGCGCACGGAGGAATACCCAACGCTGTGCCGTTTTTTTTGTTCTTTTTTGGGCACGTTTTATTATTTTTGCCCTCTTTTTTTGTGTCACACACTGAAATTTAGCACACGATGTCGCGGAGCATAAATTAATTTGTAATTTCTTAACGAAAAACAAATAAAAATAAAAAAAACAAAACAACTTGTAGGGGAGGAGAGTGCGAGACCGAAAAGCAACACATGCACTTTCGTCGGGATGCAGATAGCAACTGCGATATCAAATCAGTCAGAGAGGGCGTGGGTTGGTGTTTGTTTCTTTTTCCCTTTTGCTAACATTCAACTAAACAATCTATAACAGCATTGCACTGAATTGTAGCAGAAGTGCTGATGCGTTGTGGACTTAAATCCCCAATCGGTAACACAGTTTTTACGGACTTTTCCACGATATATATGCAAGGTGAAATTGAAACGCGTAATTGAAGTTCGAAGCCTTGTAACACATATTTATTTTAAATTTATTGGATTCTGAATATTATAATAAGCCCCTTTCATTCGTTTGAAAATTTGCAACATCGCATGCCAGGCAGGTTGAAAGTGCTGACTCCGTTTGGTTTCATTCACCCGTATTTATTGCTCATAATGTGTGGCATATACGATATACCCTGCCACAGTTGGAATGGAGATTGCTTCTTCGTTGGCTTTAAATTGGTTCTCTTCTTGACCCCTCTCTCCGCCTGTGAAATTTGCCAATTAATAAATTTAAGTATTTTATCTACAATATTGAGTATACATTTTAAATGTATAGCAAGATGGTACTTGAAATTTCCTTCGCATTGAATGATAATCCATCTTGTAGCAAACTTCTATTTATCCAATCATACAAATGACGAGCTCGTTATACCTTAACAAAAAAAAATTAACTACCTCCAGCAAGAATTCCCAGAAGGGTCTTTCCCTAAGGGCCCATTACGCTTTCGAAATCTATCCGAATACCATTAATGTCAACGAAGGCAGAAAAACAAACTCACAATGAGACAGCTAAGAACAAATAAATTGAAATTTTCGGATTTTAGTTAAATCACGACAGTAAAAGTGGTTTACCTTTTCCCAGCCAACAGCTTCTACGAGTACTTATATCCTTATAAATATACAGGGTGTTAAATGTCAATACTTTGGAAAATAATTCTTGGGTATAATCTACGAAAAAGATAGGTCTACAGCAAGAGTACTTCGCCAATGTGGACAACAATTACCGAAAATTTAAGAAAATACTTACTTTGGTTAATGTTGACCCGTTAATACAGAAACCGTATTTAAAGCTTGAGTTTAAGGACAAATAATACTCATTTTAACTGCGTTTTCCAGATGTTTATTTGTAAGTCAGATTAATTTTTCCTGTCCAGGAACATTTTTGAAAAATCTGGGATAGATTTTATGATACCTGGAAATAGCTACAGCAGGTAAAAAAGGAAAATATGAACTTTTACCAACTTACTATTTTCCTTCTTGATCTGCTGCAGCTTTTCCAGAGTATCATAAAATCTATGGATTTTTCAGCATATTAACTATATTTTTTTATTTAGTTTTAACGGAGATATTTGTGTTAGCATGGGTCAAGGTACACCAAAGTAAGTCTTTTTTTAAATTCTCCGTAAATAATGTCCACATTCGAGATAGACCATTTCTGTATAACATCTTTTCTTAGCTGTTATCCACAAATCATTTCTCAAAGTATTGACATTTAACTTCCAAACACCCTGTAGATAAAATCCACTTACACAGGGGGGGCACCTTTTGAACGCGGGAACCTTTGAGCATTGCTAGTAAAATCCTATTAAAAAAAAATATTTCAAAGAGTGAAACAAAATCAAAAAATGGGACTACTTTACGCCTGGAAGTACGAAGCCTAATGAGATTTCATTCTTAAACTGCATTTTTTATATTTTTACTAGCTGACCCATGCTCCCCTTGCTTCGCCAGTCTGCCACTTCTCAAATTAAAAAGAAAATACCTGCTGATAAGAACTGATAAAGAAAACGTCGAAAGTGTCCCTTCTCATTATTATATGGATATACTGTGAGTGTGACTCCCTCTCGATCTCAATTATATTTCATACCCTATCTTTCTCAATCCCATGCGCCACAAACTACAAAAGTGCATAAAAAAAGAAAGAACATAGGGACGGGCTACAGTCCACTTGGGCGCACTGTTGGATACCCTATTCTTATTCCTATCCCTCATAAGTGAGCGTGACAAAAGTCTAAGTATGGTTGAATTGTTAAGAACGCTCTACATATTCTGTTATATAACATTTAAAGGATATAATAGAAAAAAACGAAGCTTTTGTAAAAAAAACGCTCCCTAGCTCAAACTTTGGTTTTTCAATAAAATTGTTTTATTTAATTGTGGGCGTGTCAGTAGGTGGATTTAAAAAAAATTAACACATCAGCATAAAGGGCCCCTAGAGAGTATACATTATAAATTTCAGCTCCCTAGTTCAAATTTTGGTTTTTAAATAAAATTGTTTTATTTAATTGTGGGCGCGTCAGTGGGCGGATTTTGAAAATTCCCGAGCAGTTTTAGGAGTCATAGATCATACATAAAAACAATTCAGCTTTCTAGCTCAAAATTCGATTTTTTCGAAAATTTTGTTTTTTTGAGTTTGTGGGCGGATTTCAAAAATTCGTAAACTTGATTATTTCGGGACCCTAAAGAGTATGTGGTTAAAATTTCAGCTCTCTAGGCCCAGTTGAAAGGCCTAATTTTTGCCGACAGATGGACGGACATGGCTAGATCGACATTACTATCGATGCTGATCATAAATATAGTAACTTTTAGGGGTCTACGGGCAATATTAAGGTATGTTACAAACCATGCGTCAAAATTAATATACCCTTAGAATAGGGTATAAAAAGCACACAGCACAAAAGGTGCAGAGAGAGAAACAGATTTGCGCCGCACACACACACAAATTTTCCTCCACTCAACGCTGGGAAAATTCAATGATCTAGCTTCAATCGAACATTTTTTGAATTGTATGAAATTTATAGTTTAATGCTTATTGTTCAACTTCAGGATAACCTACAAAGATGATTTATATCTTAAAATCTTTTTACATAATTCATCTTTATATTAAAACATAGGGACGGGCTACAGTCCGCAAAATTGTGGGCGGATTTTGAAAATATTTCCACATGAGCATAAAGGGCCCATAGAGAGTATATATTATAAATTTCAGCTCCCTAGCTCAAACTTTAGATTTTCAAAAAAATTGTTTTATTTATTTGTGGGCGTGTCAGTGGGCGGATTTTGAAAAAAATTTATCCCGAGCAGCTTTCTAGCTTTCTAGCTCAAAATTCGATTTTTTCAAAAATTTAGTTTTTTTGTGTTTGTGGGCGTGTCTGTGGGCGGATTTCAAAAATTCGTAAACTTGATTATTTCGGGACCCTAGAGAGCATATGGTTAAAATTTCAGCTCTCTAGGTTCAGTTTAAAGGCCTAATTTTTGCCGACGGATATTTTTAAAATCCGCCTGACACGCCACAATTAATTTTTTATTTTTTTTTTTGAAATTCAAAGTTTGAGCTAGGGAGCTGAAATTAATAATATATACTCTCTAGTGGCCCTTTATGCACATGTGTTATTTTTTTTTAAATTCGCCTACTGACACGCCCACAATTAAATAAAACTATTTTATTGAAACACTCAAGTTTGAGCTAGGGAGCGTTTTTTTTTGATAAAATCCTTTAAATGTTATATAACAAAATATGTAGAGCGTTCTTACTTAGACTTTTGTCACGCCCACTTATGAGGGATATGAATAATAATAGGGTATCCAACAGTTCGCCCAAGCGGACTGTAGCCCGTCCCTATGTTTTTTTTAATGTGTTAGCTACACAGCGCGGGCGTTAAGGAAATTAGGGTTAGAAGATAGGGAGAGATGCCGATGCACCTTGGTTTCAAATGTTTGTAAATCATAATGTGTAGGAAAAATGGAGCGGGGAAGAGCATTCCACATTCGTGTTGTACGGCTAAGGAAAGATTCCTTATATTTCACTGCACGTCCGGCTTAAGGGTGATCTGATGCGCATTCCTGGCATGGCGGGTATTGCGGTTGAAATGTTCTAGGGGTGGAATGCAAATGCCTATTTCGTTTGAGCACTTATGGTGGAGATCTTGTAATTTCGACAATTTTCAATGCATCTATGAAAACCGGAATCAATTTCGTGCAGTAGTTTTATAATCAAATCCGGTCAAACACCTTACTGCCAGAAAAAAAGTTACACTTTTATTATAGTAAGGATTTGTAGGAGTGTATAAATTTGTTGATAAGCTTTTCTTTTTGTATAAAATATATTTTGAAGGCTCAGATTCTTTTTGAACCGTATAAAGGTAAGTTTTTTGATAAAAATGTATAATAAAATTATTGAAGCAACATTTTCTGTCGTTTGACCTGTTGGGAAAGATTTGAACACAACGGCCTGTTTGAACATGTTGAAAAGTCAAGTATATATATATTCAAACAAATTTTGTACAATGCCAGCTTTTACAACAGCTGAAGAAAATATGCTTGAGAATTTTTTACTTTGAAGCTGAAGAATAAACTATTCTTTGACATAGGTTCAAGGCCTAACATAAGCATTTCTGAAGTCAAGCATTGCTGAAGTCAATCGAGTTATGTATAGAGACTTCAAGGCAATAGACGAAAGCTCCCTTTTTCAGGTCGTTCTAACCTTAGATTGGCAAAGACTTCGTCTTGTGTCATCAATTGATGAACAGGTAGATCTTTTTACTCACAATATCAATAGCCTCTTTGGACAGCATGTTCCAATAAAAACATTTACTCTTCAAGGCAATTATTGTGAGTGGTTCACTTCTGGTATCCAACGTTTACTTGATGTTAGGGATAGGGCGTACAAGCGAAGGAGAAGATTTAAAATCACCGGGTTCTTCAATGTGTTCAAGACAGCTAGGAACAATGCTAAAAGAGAGATAAGGATTGCAAAGAACAAATTTTTCATGTCTAAGTTCAAGCCCGACCTCAGTAAAACAAAGACATGGAATAATTTAAAGGAGTTAGGCCTTGGGAAAAAAAGGCAGCTGATGCAGATGCCTGTGAAAAAAGTTCTGACGAATTAAACATCGATTTTGCTGCTCCTTCAGTTAACTCGAATGTTCCTGTCGACAGAGAAGAGACCCCCTACATCGTTGAAGAATTACATACTCCAGTAACTTCTAGAGAATTTTGTTTTCAAAGGATTTATGAATATAACGTACTTAAAGCCATCGCCGCCATTAAATCGAACGCCATCGGCTTGGATGGAATGCATCCCAAATTCTTAAAAATTATACTCCATGAAGTACTACCCGAAATTACATACATTTTCAATAATATTATAACCTCCTCCATGTATCCGAAATCTTGGAAGGCTTCTAAGATCATCCCAATTCCCAAAAGATAAAACTCGAGGAATAAAGAATACCGTCCCATATCGATATTACCATTCATATCGAAAGCTTTTGAAAGACTTATGGGCCAACAAATTCACTCATACCTTAATGAGTTCAATCTTCTGTCACCGCACCAATCCGATTTTAGACCAAAGCATAGCTGTACTACAGCGCTTCTGAATTTGGTGGACGACCTTCATTGAAATGAATGAAGACCGTGTAACATCGCTCATATTGCTAGATTTTTCGAAAGCCTTCGATATTGTGCCCCATGAAATATTAATTGTTAAATTAAAACACTGTTTTAATTTCAACCCGACGGCTTTAATACTGATGGAAAGCTACTTAAATGGGCGTACTCAAGCTGTGTATATTAACGAGACATTATCCAACTTTATTATAACCAGAGCCGGCGTTCCACAGGGATCAATAAAGGGTCCGTTATTGTTCACCTTATTCAATAATGACATTCCATTAGTGTTAAAGTACTGCAAGGTTCAAATGTATGCCGATGACGTCCAGCTGCACTTAAGCTATCCATTGGGTCTAGTTGAGGATGCCACTCAGCGACTGAATGAAGACCTCAATTCTGTAACCACTTGGTCGCGAAAAAATAAGCTTAGGCTTAATTCCGGCAAAAGTCAAGCAATTGCAATCAGCCGTTTAAGTATCGATACACAAAGCTTACCTCAACTTTTTGTTGATGGATCAGAGTTGACATACGTCACCAGCGTAAAAAAATCTTAGTGTAACGTTTAACCTAAATCTCACTTGGGAGAATCATATTATAAAAACCGTCTCTAAAGTTTATGGATCCCTGCGCGCTCTGTATCAAGTAGGAAAAGATCTGCCGTTTAGGATCAAAGCGATGTTGGTTGAGTCACTTCTGCTGCCCATTCTTTTTTACGCACATCCAGTCTTTTGTGACTTAGACAGTTATAGCTCTCGAAAGTTAAGGGTAGCAGTAAATAGTACAGTGAGATTTGCCTATAACTTGGGTCGAAGGGAACACATTTCTGAATATGTAAGGCATTTTCTTGGAATGGACTTACAAAAATATCTCGACCTTAAAATATTGACTTTCCTATTCACTCTCAGAGAAAAACAGGAACCAGAATATCTTTTCCAAAGGTTACAATTTGCATCTTCTTCGGCCAGAAGTAGAAGTTTTGTTCCGCCAGCATATATAACTATAATGTGACACAAAAACAATTTTTTGTATACGCCGTATGACTTTGGAATTCGCTTCCGGTTCATATCAGAAGATTTTCAGGCATGAGCGATTTTCAAAGACAAATCAAACAACACTTTTGAATTTATCTTTTGAATTTAATTTTAATTATTTAACTGCTATAGGGTTTTAGGGAATTTTAGCTTATTATTTTTATTTTTATTTATTTTTTTTTCTCTTTTTAAGTAAAATATCCAATCAATATAAATACATTTTTGCCATTTAGATCAATTTGAAATTTTAAAATATATATATACCTTAATGTACCAACCTTGTCAATACTGTAACACACTTAAAAGATTGCATTGCATCTATGTGTTAACATGAATTATAAATAAAATACAAATACAAAAATGACACTTTATTAAAAAAAGGTCCCAAGATGTGCACTGAAAATACAAAAATGAAAAGTTACATCGTAAGTTTTTTGTCACTTGTTATTGAAAAAATTAAATGAATGTAATTTATTAAAAAAAAGTTTGTATTCTCTTATTTAATTGTTAAAACTATTACCAATACTGCCATTCATAAGAGCGCCAGCCTACCATAAAACTTCAGCGCGAACTTTGAACAGAGTAACCTGCTTCCATTTTAAATAAACACAAATTATAACCCTTTCACCCCTATCGTGGAATCCGTCGGGGGGAACGATCCGCTAATAGTGAACAATTGGCATCGTGTAATCCGCAGACGTGAACCATCCACAATCCACATGTCGGTAACGTGAATGTAATTCACTGTATCGTGGAAAACGAACGGATCGAATCTATCCATGCATTTGACATCCGCAGTTTTTATTTTATTTTCACTGAATTTAATTTTTACAAAACAAATGTGTTTGAAATGAGCTATCACAATTGAATTTCCTAATCACCAATAGTGGTCGGTAAGGGAGAGTATCCGACGGATCCCACGATAGCAATTTTCTGTTCATGTGAATCGAATAAGTGAAGTGAATCTCAGATCCGTCGGATTTCACGATAGGGGTGTTTATTAAATTTATGAAATTATTGGTCTAAATTAAAGTTTATTTTCATTTCTCAAAGTGTGAATAATTTGCAGGCCAATAATTCACATAAATCGGATTCTATGAGACTCGAAAGCAGAGATCTTCTAAGGTGCTCCTGCCCCAAATAGCACTTCAGTTAAATACTCGTAGCATAAACTTTAAGTGCCCATATCGAATCTCAGTCTCATTTGCAACAAAATCAGAAAGAAACACATATCCACACGTATCTATCTATCAATAGCCGCGTTTTTTTGAGAAATGTATCCACGATTATAAGAACGATTATAAGAATTATGGCCAGCAGCCATGCATTATTGTTTGCAACACGAATATTTGTATTTATATTTGCAACATGTATCCAAAGCAGCCCTGCTGTGGATGTTATCGATAGCTATCCACAGTATTGCTGGCGATACAATATTGTTGTTGCTTAACGTGTAAATTTGAGCACTCCTGTGGATACATTTCTCAAAGAAACGCACCTAATATCAGTTCAATGCAGCTACACAATCTGCCGCAACCCCAGGAGTTACGTGCAAACCCATATGGTTGCACTTAAACATAATATTATCAGATGCTTTGTCCTTGAAATAGTCAACGGCATTACACAAAACAACATGCAGGTGTTTTGCACTTGCCAAAAGTAGTAAACAACATGCAGGTGTTTTGCACTTAGGCGGACCAACGGAATCAGACAAGCGCAGATGTTTTGCACTTGATGCTTTCGGGAGCCGTGCGCCTTGTTTTTGCTTGCAAGTGCATGCACGTAAACAAGTGCAGGTGTTTTGCACTTGGACATAGAAAACGTTAGAGAGAGGTTTCCTTTTAAGTTAAGTTCAAACTAAAAGTAGTCTTAGAAAAAACATTGTTAAATAAAGAACCCAAAGTGGATAAGTAAATCAAATTTATAATGTGTTTTTATTTTGAGGAAAGTTAAACACGTAACTGGCGCAGTCGGGAAAAAAAAAGATGATGCATTTAATGCAGTAATGTATTGTTTTTGTAAACCATTTGTTATTGAAATTTCACTGAAATCCAAAAAAAAACAAAATTAAATATATTTACAAACGAAAAAGTGCATAGTAATTGAAATTTATTCCAATATAATACTACATATTCGGCGAATTAATAATGATCATACAAATAATATATACGACTGTAAAATTGTTGGACTTTTCAAACACTAAACGAGAATTTTAAACTAAAATCTAACTTTGAATGAAAAAAGAAAGAAATAAAATACAAACAAAAAACTGGTGATTAAAATTGAAAGACATAAACTAAAAGAAAATATTGGACAACAAGTAAAGTGAGCTCTTACGCTTTGTGGAAGCAGAGAATAAAGCATCGTTGGAATCAGCAGCATAGAAGGAAATCAACTTTTCGGAACGACGACAAATTAAATAAAAGCAGAGGTATGGCAAATTTCAATTTACTAGAATTTATAAGGGAGATTTCGGATTTCACGGGATTGGCAGAAGAACTAGATATATTTATTAAGCAAGTAGACTATGTTTATACGTTGATGCAAAATTTAGATGAAAATTCTAGAGGCTTTTTAGATTTAAAAATACGACAAAAAATTAAAGGTAAAGCAAATTTGGTTTTAATTAATAATAAAAATCCAACTCATTGGGCTTTAATAAAGACCATATTGAAATCTAACTGTGGTGTAAATGAAAGTGTCGAAAGTATCGTTAATGAAATAAAAGTTCTAAAATTTGAAAACTCGGTTGAAGAATTCTTTGAAAAAAATTTAAATCTTTTGACGAAGTTGAATATAAAATCTTCTTTGAGTTCAGACATTCCTGCGTGGTTCAATAGCGATCAAAATGAGGAAATTGTTTTAAAGTTATTTATTAGTAAGTTACCTAGTGAGCCAAAACTAATTCTCCATGCTAGGAATCCATCGAATTTATCAGAAGCGAAAGCTATTCTCGTTGACACAGATAATTTTTTTAAACAGTTTAACCATAATTACAACATAAATAGGAACTTCATATATACTAACCCACAACACTTTAGACCTATGAATAGAAATTCAGGACAGCCAAATATAATAAACAATAATAATCAAGCTTATCCAAGAATCTCAAACATTGTTCGAAATTTACAACAGAATAGGGCTCATAACTCTCAAAATACAAATACAATTGATTCCGGTTACTATAATCCAAACAACTCAATTCGTATAAATCAAAGGACTAACAACTCAGGGATCAGACAAAATGGTCAGAGTTCTGGATCTTTTAGAAGTAGAAATTCTAATATGGAAGTTGATCACATAGAGACAGAAAACTCTCATAAAGGTGACTTTCAAGGAAATGTCCAAACTGAACATTCCAACGACTCACGGTTCCAAAATTTTCAATTCCACCGCCTCAGAACTCTTCCATGCATAATAGTAAGAACTAGGTCAAGTCCATTAAAATTGCTTATTGATTCTGGAGCAACTACATCGGTTATACAAAAAGGAATGTTTCATAGTTCTTACAAAACGGAACTTGAACAGCCACTGATACTTAAGTCTATCAGTTCGAATTCATGTATTAACACAAAAATAACGATCCCACTCTTCAAAGAGTTCAACAGACCTTTAGCAAAAATCGAAATGCTTGAAACGGAATTATATAGTGATTTTGATGGCATAATTGGATGTAATATTTTAAAGCCCTTAGAATCAAAAATAGATTTTCAAAATTCACAGCGTATTACGAAAGATGCTACAATTCCACTAGTCTTTAGCAATCTACCAACTCCATTTACACAGGACGAGATTCATACCATAAGTCAAAATGAAATTCATTTTGAAAAGCCTAATATAGACAGTATTATAAAAAGGTTGAAGCTCGATAACCTTAACGGAGAAGAAGTAATGACGTTAACAGCCACCATTCGAAAGTTTAATAAAGTTTTTTACATCGAAGGGGAAAATTTATCATCTGTCGTAAAATATAACCATCAAATTCCAACAAAAAACGATATTCCTATCTTTTCAAAATCATATAGGTATCCTGAGGCACACAAAGCTGAAGTTGATAAACAAATAGCAGACATGCTTCGTTCCGGGATTATTGTAAATTCAACCAGCCCATACAGTGCCCCAATTTGGGTTGTCCCAAAAAAAATAGATAACTCAGGCCAGCAAAAATGGCGCATTGTTGTCGATTATAGGAAATTAAATGACGTAACGACCGATGATCGATTTCCAATCCCTAATATGGAAGATATATTTTCCAAATTAGGTAACGCTCAATATTTCTCAACCCTTGACCTTGCAAAAGGTTTTCACCAAATTCCTGTGAGTATAGAAGACAGGCATAAAACGGCCTTTTCAACCGCGAGCGGGCACTATGAGTTTACACGAATGCCGTTCGGATTGAAAAATGCCCCAGCGTCTTTCCAAAGGATGATGAACGAAGTACTTTCTGATTTTGTTAATAGAATTTGTGTCGTATATTTAGATGATATACTTATTTTTTCAACATCACTTCAGGAACACATAGATTCCCTTAACAAAATCTTTAAAAGGCTTCTTCAATATAATCTTAAGGTGCAAATCGACAAATGCAACTTTTTAAAGCGCGAAACTGAATACCTGGGACACATAATTTCTGCGGAAGGTATAAAGCCCAATCCTAATAAGATTGAGTTGATTAAACAGATAAAAGTACCCCAGACTATAAAACAAATAAAATCGTTTCTAGGAGTCACTGGGTTTTATAGGAAATTCATTAAGGACTACTCGAAAGTAGCCCTCCCAATGACAAAATGCCTTAAGAAAGGTAATAAAGCTGATATAAAAAACAGTCAGTACATTGAGTCTTTTAACAAGCTTAAAGAACTTATATGTACCTGTCCGGTTTTGGCATATCCAAACTTTGAAAACTTATTTACATTGACAACCGATGCTAGCAACTCAGCTTTGGGAGCAGTTCTCTCCCAAAACCAACATCCCATTGCATTCGCTTCAAGAACGTTAAATCGTCATGAAATTCATTACAGCACTGTAGAAAAGGAACTTCTCTGTATAATATGGGCCACTAAGTACTTTAGACCATACCTGTTCGGGCGTAAATTCATAGTACAGACTGATCACCGACCACTGGTCTGGTTGCATTCCTTGAAAGAACCAAATTCCAAACTACAACGCTGGAAAATCAAGCTGAATGAATACGACTTTGATATCGAATACATTAAAGGTAAAGAAAACAATGTAGCCGATTTCTTAAGTCGTTTAGAAACAAATTATATGGAAAATGATGAAATCAGATCCGATTTGGCAACAATACACAGCGGTATTGAAAATCAAAACGACCATATTTTTATTACAGAAACGCCATTAAATGTATACAAAAACCAGATTTTATTAGAGAAAAAACATGCAAACAAACATACCAACAAATTTTTATACAAAAAGAAAAGGAGGACAATTATAACTGTGATTAACTATACTGAAGAATTTATTTTAAAGGTCCTTAAAGAAATTTTTCCAATAAAGGGAACCGTTGGAGTCTATTGCAAGGATGATCGTACGTTTATAGAATTCCAAAAAACAATAGTGAAGTTTTTTTCAAATTCACCGGATATGAAGATTCTTAGATGTACCAATATTTTACAAGACATTACCTGCAAAGAAAAATTATTAGAAATAATTGAAAAAACTCATCTGAACAAAAATCATAGAGGAATTGAAGAAACCTATTTTGAAATTAAAAATGTATACTACTATCCAAATCTTAGACTAGAAATACATAAATACATAAATAACTGTATTTTGTGCAACATGTGCAAATATGACAGAAACCCAATTAAACCAAAATTAATGATATCCGAGACTCCCAACAAACCAAACGAAATATTACATATAGATATATGGTTTTTAAATAAAAATACTATGTTTCTAACATGCATTGATAAACTGACTAAACATGTGTCTATTCACCCCATAACCGACAGAAACTCTATAACAATAGTTGATATTCTGAAAGAAAGGTTTGCAATCTTAGGTAAACCAGGTAAAATAGTTGCTGACAATGAGTTTAATACCGCATATATTAAGGATTTCCTAAGAAAAGAAAACATACTATACCATTTTACATCCCCAAATACACACACAGGTAATTCAGTAATAGAAAGATTTCATTTAACATTAAACGAACATATTAGATTATTGAAGCTTAGTAAAGAAAATAAAGATACTAATGATAAGTTGCTAACATTAAAAGCAGTCGAATTGTACAATGACACTTTTCATTCAACAACAAAATACAAACCAAACGATCTTCTTCATTCTACTTTAAATGAATCACAATGGAACGAACTGAAACAAAGAGTCCATTCAAATAAAGAAAAGAAAATTAACAAAATTAACAACGCACGAGTAGATACACCACAGTATAGAGATCGCGAATTAGTTAAGAATTTAGGCTTTCACAATATTAAATACTTACCGCGATATGTAATAAAAGATGTTAAAAGAAAAGACAAAACTTATTTTGAAGACAAAAGCGGATTTAAACGTGATAGGCAAGTTGTAAAAAGAAGTTATAAACATCAGAATCCTATCGAAAATATACAATTTGATAAAAAACTCACAGGAAGAGATTACTCCCAAAGATATAAAAAAAAACAAAAAAACAGTAGGTAATCTAATTTCCTCTTAATTGTCACAAAAAAAAATAAACACTTTGTACCAAGAAAAATATAATGATAATAAAATTAATGTTAGAAAAAAAAAAAAAAAAAAAAAAAACATTTAGCTATAAAGATAAGTTTAGGCCTCACATTTTTTCTATATATATACTATACCTTTATAACTGTTAAAATAACTTTATAATTCTTAGAATACGTACTTTTACTTCATCTAGTACCTATAATTTAAATTAATGTAAGCCTAATTATGTAAGTCTATATCATTTAAATCATTTATATGTTTATATGGATGCATTCACATATATTTATGTGCATTCAAAAATAAGAGAAAAAAATGTATACCCACAAATAAATATAAGTAAATAGTTACATGCATATTTACTCTAAATTAATATAAAGCTACATATGTATGTATATAAAGCAAGTGAATGCTATCTAATATTATAAAATCCTTAATCTTAAAATATTGTACAAAACCTAGAATGCGTTTAGCATTTAGTTTCAATCTTTAATGAACTTCATTTACTCAGTTCATTATTTTTTTTCGGGGGGACGAGTTACGTGCAAACCCATATGGTTGCACTTAAACATAATATTATCAGATGCTTTGTCCTTGAAATAGTCAACGGCATTACACAAAACAACATGCAGGTGTTTTGCACTTGCCAAAAGTAGTAAACAACATGCAGGTGTTTTGCACTTAGGCGGACCAACGGAATCAGACAAGCGCAGATGTTTTGCACTTGATGCTTTCGGGAGCCGTGCGCCTTGTTTTTGCTTGCAAGTGCATGCACGTAAACAAGTGCAGGTGTTTTGCACTTGGACATAGAAAACGTTAGAGAGAGGTTTCCTTTTAAGTTAAGTTCAAACTAAAAGTAGTCTTAGAAAAAACATTGTTAAATAAAGAACCCAAAGTGGATAAGTAAATCAAATTTATAATGTGTTTTTATTTTGAGGAAAGTTAAACACGTAACTCAGGGCTGCTCCCTTCAAAACCAACTTGATACTTCTATCTTGCATCCGCTATTTCTCAATTTGTGAATGAACCACGGCGACGCGACGATGCGAAATCGTCTGCCCACGATGTATTTAGCAAACAGTTCAATGTCAACCACAAGACTGCAAGCAAAAATAACAATCAGAAACCAAATTTTATTTTTTTTTTTTTATAATTTGCTTACGCTAAAGGGATTTTTTCTGTCGTTACAGTTCACTTATAGTGCGTAACACAGCGTAAGCATTTGTGTTTAACAGCAAGCAGCACTATCGCATTTCATTGCATGCTTTTGGGTGCAACTAACTATTAGAAAGAATAGAGAGATAGGAAAGAAGTGTTTGGGTGCAGTTGTAGGGTTTTTCTACACGGGTGGTGTTGTCTAAGATGCTTAGGGAGATTACGATTTCATGTATTCGATATAACGTAATGGACTTGGCCGGGATTCGAACGCACGACCTTCCATTCAGTAAGCGAATACACTACTACTGCACCTGTTGCCACCCGCAAAAGGATAATAAATACCCGTACAAAATGCAAAGCAACTTTTTTCTGCATATTTTCTCTCTCTCTTACATCCTTGCTACAGTGGAGGTGAAGCACGTGACTTTGTAAAGTATTTTGCAGGGTCACCATCATCATTACTGCAACTACGGCTGGATGCAGAAGGATATCCTATATACAGTGGCCGAAATAAGTATAAAGACAGTAATTCTCAAACTCTTCAATTTGGCTTGTAGGCTTAGCGCCTAAATATATGCAACAAAATTGTTCAATAAATGTTTGGAGAATTAATTTTCTCTTAACTCCAAAAAAAAATTGTACCGTTATCGGTCATATCGTGTTAGAAAGAGACTGATTTGTCTTTTCTAATAAAAAAATTGTGAAAAAGTTGCGAAATAAGTATAAAGACACTTCGGTTATCCAAAAGTATTCCAATTTTATAGCAATTTTTTTTAAATAAAAAGAGTGAAAAACAATAAAAGGTAAATTGTTTCGCTTGTTGGCACAAAAATTGTTATCAATAAATTGTTATCATTAAACTATTAAGCCATGCCTCGCGGAACTCATTTGACGACAGTAGAAAGGGCAATTATTACGACTCATAAGGAGCACGGCTTATCCAACCGATCCATTGCCAGGAAAATTGGACGATCTCTTTCCGTCGTATGTATTTTTTTAAATTTGGGCCAAAATTATAGCACTGCAAGAAGATCTGGTCGACCAAGCCTCTTGACCTCACGCAACAAAAAAACGATTTACCACGAAGCAAGGCGTAATAAGCTGAATGCTGGCCAGATAAAGCGCAAGTTGGATCTCCCAGTGACGGTAAGAAGAGTGGAGCAAGTGTTGAAGGCAAATCATAACCTTCGTTACACGAAAATGACGAAAAAACCCAACCTGCAACAGCATCATAAAGAAGCAAGGTTAAGATTTGCAAGAAGTCACATGGCTTGGACCAGGGAGTGGGAATCCGTTATTTTTAGTGATGAAAAGAAATTTAATTTGGATGGTCCGGACGGTTTTAGCTTTTATTGGCGTGATTTGAGGGACGAAAAAGCAATAAAAATGAGTCGGCACTCTGGAGGCGGAAGTTTGATGGTTTGGGGTGCCTTTGGTTTTCATGGTAAAATCCCCTTGATGTTCGTTCAACCTAGAATGAATGGTGAAAAATACAGGGAGATGTTGGAATATGCTTTGGATGCATTTGGAGACATTCCAGCGGGTGAAAATTTTATTTTTCAACAGGACAATGCTCCTATTCATAATGCCAGTACGATCCACGAATGTTTTGAAAGGAGTCAAATTCAGTGTTTACCATGGCCTTCGTGTAGTCCTGACCTTAACCCAATCGAAAATTTGTGGGGTATTATGGCAAGAAACCTTTATTCAAATGGGAAGCAGTACAGAAATCTGGAAGAGCTTAAAAGAGGAATAACACAGACATGGTCTGAGATCACCGAAGAAGTCCTACAAAACTTGATAAATTCTATGCCTAATAGAATTTTCCAAGTTATTGAAAATGAAGGAGGTTGTACAAAGTACTAACTTTCAGGTTGATAGGTACAACCAAAAAATTCGGTGTTTAAATGCTTTTAAATATTGACTGTCTTTATACTTATTTCGCAGGAAAATTAAACGTTTTTGGAATTCCCTAAAGGTGAACCTCAAAAACTAGCCTTTGTGGTGATAAATATTTTCTTTTTTCGTTTCATTATTTACTGAATAAAATAAACTTACTATCTACGATAAAATAAACTTATAATTTCTATTATTTTTGTACTTAAATCCAACCGAGCATTGAAGTTGAGTGTGTCTTTATACTTATTTCGGTCACTGTACATTATGGTGCAATATTTTTGCAATTGGCGAAGTAAATCTGTTCAAATTGTGAGGCCTGGTTGCGCAACGTAATAGGATTAATCAATAAAATTGGAGAACGTGGAAAGGTTCCAACATTATCAATACACCATCGTAGATAGCTTTTCAGTGGATATCATTTAGAAGGAGGGTGAATATCATATAATGCGGACATGCGTAACAATTAATCTTATATCTGCCTCATTTGCTGATACTGCTGACGCAATCATATCTTGCCGGTATAGTATAATAAATTGAAGTGTTATGCCCGATGAACTGGAATGAGGACTCACAAATTCTAAAAAGAACTCTTTCGCATCATGATTAAGCATGATGTTGTTCGAATGTAGTCATGCGGATTGTTCTACTCATATTTTTATTACTCTCAATATCTTTTACCTTCCTTTCAACAGCCAAATGATATAAAGGGTGGTCCAAATACATTTCTTTTTTTTTTAATTATATAAAATGAGCAAAAACAATTATTTTTGATATGTTATGGCTTTATTAGAAAGAGCCAATATTCCGATTATTTATGGAAAACGATTTTATTAGTGTGGCTACCTCGGCTGGCTTCGCAGTAGCGCATCCTATCAATCTTCAAGACCTGTTTCTGGCTCCATCACACAAATGGCATGGACGATATTCGCTTATAGGGATTGAGTCATTTCTGGATTATCCGCATAACATCAATCTTTATGGGCGCCTCAAACAAAAAAAGTCCAACGGGGTCAAATTACAGTTCCGAAAGGGCCAGTTGACTTCTTTTTAATAAACGCACTGTTTGGTTAGCACAGCACTGACTTTTGAAATAAGTTTGCAATAATTCTCAACGTTCTTCAATCGTAAAGTGATTCATTTCGTTCTGCGGTGGTATGTACTGAGTGAAAGAGAAAGAGGGAATTTATTCCACGATTTTCGAGTTTCATGCACTGGTATATATTTCATATTTTCCTTATATTTCGCAGAGTTTTAATTAGTTTGACTCTAGAAAAATATCACTACCGAACAGCGACAGCTTACTAAGCAGAAATAAACTAATATCTGGCCTAGGAAACCGAAGCTATTTTGGTGTGGCAAACTAATGGGTTTATGCTCTACCGAACCTTAATCCCGCCAGTTCTGCTCAATGGCGCCAAGGATGGATAGATATGTTTGAGGATGGAAGGTTGCAGCATCTTAGGCTGAAACTCCATGGTCATGGAGCCCGTTATGTAGTTACCTCAAGTGACTAATACAGTAGACGTTCGATATAGTGAAGTAATAAAAACCAGCCATGTTCACTATTTCGAGATTGTTCACTATTTCGAGCGGGAGGCTAGAACCGCTTTCCAAAGTTAAATTTGATCAAAAATGCACATTTTGTTTGTGAAGATAATTATATTTATTTAATTGATAAACAAACATTTTAATCAAGTTGAAACAGCTAAAAACAAAAACAATTCATAATACATACTTATATAAAATAACATAAAACAAAAGCATTTTAACTCATAAAAAACTAAAAATTTACATAAATGTACATAGATATAACATGTACAAATTAGCATCTTTTTTCTCTATAAGAATTACATTTTTGGAAAGTAGTTTGTCACTTTTGTCTGAATTTTTCTTAAATTAAAATTTATTTGGATGGCTTTTTCTTGCAAACGTTTCATGACTATAATATCAGAAAAGTCTGTATTATTATGTCCCGCCCACTCAATTAGCTTATCAAAAAGAACAACAGCATCCTTTGAAGAAACGGAACATGTTCGTCGATCCATGACCAACTGCACATCTTCTTCATCGTTTTCGTTTTCGGCTTCTTCAATATCCGACAAGACTCTATCTTCGTTCCAATCGCCTATGTCACCAGGTGTATGCGTAACGCCTTCGTTTACATGATTGAGCAGATTAATCACATCTTCAGAAATATTTGTGACGTCCTGTTGCCTTAGAACACTAAGGGGAATATCATCTTCCTCATCAAAACTTTCGTTGGATTCAAAAATATTTTTCCAGCACTTTGCAATGACCGCACCATCTAAGTTATCCCAAGCCGATCGTAAATTGAGCACCGCATCCTTGATCGTGATTTCTTTTACCGCTTCGCAAATATTTTCTAAACCAAAACATATAAGAAAAGTTAACGTTTTGTATATTTCTTCCATCTTTGTTATCATTTTACTACCTACCTTTTTCAGCTGTAATAATTGACAATAACAAGCTTTTTCTATAAAAAAGTTCTGTCAGGCGGATTACGTTTTGGTCCATCGGTTGAATGAGTGGAGTAACATTTGGTGGCATATAGATGACTGTTATGCTGCCATCTGATGTTTGAAGCTTATTTTCCGGAGGGTGACTAGGAGCGTTATCGAAATAAGTAGGGCTTTAAGTGGCAAATCATTATTTCTTAGATGGGACTGGCCAACGACACGCGGTTGTTCTCAAACGGTCCCCCATCTACGTACTAACCGCGCCCAACGTCGTTTAATTACGGTGATCGCCCAATAACACAGTTAATAATATTATAAAGTTTTTATATAAAAGACTTATGATTTACGGTCGAGTAGGCTCTGTAGAATTAGGAGAAAACTATCATACGTTGCCATGTCAACGACCTTGCCACGTCGAATAAATCGGTTCTCGTTCGATCAGCGCAATTAAACGACGTCTGTCGTGGTTAGTACTTAGATACTGTAACGACATTTTGCTGAGCAGGTTGGACCGGGTCTTGAGCCGGATGCGGGTAGCACGCCTAGCTATACTATCGCTTAGCTCGTCGGAATGGGGGAGTTCTTTGCATCGACTAAGACCTCGCTGCCGTTCACAAATAAAAAAATGCGTGCTAAATTAAAATGGAGATGTTACTCACGTACGATACCCATATCTCGACCCCAAATCAACCTCTACCAACCCTTGAGAGACCAGCTGAAACGTCTCTTACTTTACCCTGCCTACCAGATGCATTTCGGAACACATATCGTTCTCCGAAAGCCCAATTCCAACACGACTAAAAATTCAAACAACAGCGGTTAATAGGATCATAATATAATATTTAATTATTCATTTTTAATAAGGAATTCATTTAACCGAAATAAAAAAACCTACTAGGATACATACTATCCTCATCATTCTAAGTTACTTCATTATATACTTAAGTTTATTTAATAATTTAACGGTATGATGTGGATAAAAAAAAATGTAATTAATGAAGAGAACGAAATCAATCAATTTACGTGTACTACAGCCAGCAAAAGTTAATAAGAGAACCTTGCCATAATATGAAAACAAATTTAATGTCCTTCCTGGTGCACTACTATCGACTTCTCATATGTACGAGTATCTATGAGCTTATGAACGAATTAATTGGTACGTACCTGTTTCCATCTCCTTCCGCAGGCCTGCTGATTTCGATGTACTCCCTTCGTTGACACTTTTCCCCACTAAATTCGCGATACCCCTCCGCATAATGCACCAAAAAAAACACTAGCACATGAAACTGTAATTGAATAATAAATTTGGTAATATAGTTAAGTTCTTGCTTTAGAATACTTGTAGTAGGTACAAAAAAAAAAGATCTATTATATTTTCAGATGGTTTCGGTTTTTCTTTTCCTCGGTCTTTGTTTGTTGGTTTTAATGAGTTGGGCTGGGAAGTGGGCAAAGCAATTCGTTGTGGATCTTAACGGGATCCAAACCTAAGGTGGTACACGAGCGCGTGTGCCCCGTAAGCTGGGTGTTGGGGAATGCACTTCTTAGCTCGGTATGGTGATTTGGATTCGCAGCAATTTTGGGATAATTTGGATCCTCATTGGGTCCCACTAAAAAAAATTATTTCTTGCATTGGTGAACACAAAAAAAAATGCATCCCATTACCTCTGGGGACCGGTCTACAGAATTAATGAAAATCGCACGGAGGCTTTTGTTTGGCGTGGATAACCGCGACACGATTTAAACTTTTATAATTACACCGGTCCGGTGCCGGTCAAGTGAATTACCAACGTACGTTAACTTTTGTTTTCCGTAAGCGACCGCAAAAGAGGAATAATTTCGAAGACTTAAAATTGTCACGTCCTGATACCGTCAAATTTGTGCTCCAACTAAATTTCTGCAAATGCAATTACCAATTACCAAACGTCGCCAAGCGCATTGGTAACAGCACATGTCAGGCGATCTTCCCGTTTTGCAAAGACAAAAAAAAAAGCTCTATGTACCAGCACATAAAGGGGCTTAGAGATTTATGTAAATAACACGACTGTGTTCTATTCTTTTAATATAGATTTTTTTTTGTTCCCCTTCATTTATTTGCGGTAAGGTGCAAAAGGGTAGATTGGTACTAGCCCATGACAACGCACATTTAAAAAAACACAGTACGCTTTGAATACGGTTGATAATGGGTCATTACAATACTTAGATCGGGGACCGCGTGTTGTTGGCATCTCTCGCGAACGTCTGAAATTTGCCGTTCGTTAGTTACCACTAATTTCAGCAGGGGATTTCAATATTGATTCCACGTCCGAAGATGGACAACTCTTCGTAAACTGTCTACAGGATAAATTAGAACTACAAATGAATAATAACCGAAATGCACAAGACATGGAACAACAATCGATGCAGTTTTCTCTAGATACGAGTATCTTTCTAATTTTCTTTCGAAAACATAGTATCTCATTTCTCATACCATAAGCCTATTGTCTCTGTCTTACAATCCTGTAGTTGATTGATAATTACTGATGTATCCGATAATGAAAATAATGAAAAAAATAAAAAATCTATTTGAAAATATTAATTTATCAATGAAAACCAATAATAAATTTAAATATTTGAAGAAAGTTAATATATGTATATGTATATACATGTATATATTATACATATATACATATATAAACATGTATATGTACATACAAGGTGGCGCAAAAATAACCTTCCGATGTTTTTTGACTGTAATTTAAAAAAAAAATGAAAAACTTTGATTCTTCTTGTGGATTATTTTTATTTGGTCTTTTAATTTTTTTTACATCAAGTCGAGAATATGATGTCATGTAAATGGCCGCCGCCACAGTTGATTGTCATTTGGGCGCTTTTTATGGCATTTTCCATCACTTTGGACAAAACTTCCGGCGATAGGTCCTCACATTGTTGACGGATATTGTCTTTAAGAGCTGCAAGAGTCTGAGGCTTGTTGACATAAACGCGCGACTTCAAAAAGCCCCACAAAAAGAAGTCTGGAGCGGTCAAATCAGGCGATCTTGCTGGCCAGTGCAAATCGCCAAAACGGGAGATTAGGCGCCCGGGAAATGCATCCTTCAGCATATCGGTTGTGGCACGTGCAGTGTGTGCCGTTGCACCGTCCTGTTGAAACCACATGTTTTCCAATCCCAATTCATCAAGTTGCGGCAAAAAGAACTCGTTGATCATTGCTCTGTAGCGCTCACCATTCACAGTAACCGTTTGGCCCGCGACGTCTTCGAAGAAAAAAGGTCCGATGACTCCTCCAGCGAAAACAGCACACCATACAGTGACTTTGAGCGGGTGTAATGGCTCTTCGTGGGTTACATGCGGATTTTCAGTGCCCCAGAAGAGTAAATTTTGTTTATTTACGTACCCGCTAAGATGGAATTGGGCCTCATCACTCATGATTATTTTTGATGAAAAATCATCTTCCTCTTGGTGGTGATTAAGGATGGCCTGAGCGTATGTTAGACGCGATTGGCGGTCAGCAGCTAACAGCTGATGCATCGTCTGGACTTTGTACGGAAACATCTTCAAATCTTGTACCAAAATTCGCTGTAAAGACCGTCGACTGATACCCATTTGCGTGGCACGTCGTCTGGTCGATGTCGACGGCGCTTCCATTACATCTTCGGCTACAGCAGCAATATTCTCTGCAGAATTGCTACTCCGGGGTCTGCCACGCCTGGCAGCATCTCGTGTTGTGCCAGTCTCTTCGAGGCGAGCGGCTAAACGTCGCAGTGTTTCACCAGTAGGCGTTGGACGGGTAGGAAATCTGCGACGAAATTCACGTTGTGCCAAAGTCACCGACCGATTATTGCTCAAATAAATAGTCACTAATATTCCGCGTTCTGGAGCAGTGTAGCGTAACATTGTTTATTAACATGTATTTCGCATGTGTTTACTACACAAATGTCAAAACAGAACTGACATTAGGGGCCGATCGCAAAATTTATAGCATTTCCTGATAGGAGGATTACTTTTGCGCCACCTTGTATATATGGATCTAAATAAGTTTTATTTGACTAGTGTACTCGTGTGGTCTAAAGCACACTCGATTTTTTTTCCTTTCTCTTCATTCTATTTATTACTAGCTACTTATTTCCTTTTATATTACATAATATACTTACCTTTAAAAACAACTGGAATTTGGAATTTCGTTCTGATTGGCATTGGTATCTCTGCTTTGTTTTTTTTTTAAAGGAGAAAGCTAGTCATAAGATTTATACTAGTTGAAATACATGTGATAAATACCTAAGAAAAAGTGAACAGGAAAACTGGTTTATATTCGAAGATAGATTCCGGATCGCGAACCCCTTTTGACGGTCGCGATTCACTCAAAAGGTAATTTTCAAGACGCCGAGATAAATCGCCCATAAACGACCATCCTCCCACGACCATATCCATTGAGTCGGCTGGATCTCGGCATTTTGAATTGCGTAAGTGGAACGTAACATCGACTTAACTGTTTTGAACTGTGTTTGCGTTTAACATTATTGGGGGAGTGTTAGAAATCATCTCATTCTCAGATAAAACATCCACTCCACACGACAAACCCTTGCACCTCCACACGTTTTCCATTATTTTAAGATCTGAGTCGTGAAAAGTAATAGGCAACTGAGCAAAAAATCGATTTGCTTAAATGGCCACCTTACTCTTTAGACCTTTTCATAATGGAATACGTGTGGGGGTAGATGGTTCGTCGAGTCTACGATTCTGGAAAGAAATAAGAATTACTGCAGTAAAAAAAGTGAGGATTGCCATTTCACTTAATTACCGATAATCACTCTCAGGTTCACTTCCTAATAGAGTTTATGAACTAATTTCAAACAAAGGTTCTAGTACTCATTACTAATAAGTCACAAATAAAGAGCAAACCCCTTTTAAATGCGTTTTTGTCATTTTTTTCTCATTTAAGCGTTTGTTTCTATTTAAGTGACGGAATAAAAACATAGTGTGTTTTTTGAAGAGAAGCAAAAATATCTGAAAATGGCCTTTCAGAGTTTCAGAGAAGTTTTTCGTCATTATTCTTGGAAATACAATATCCTCCATTGCAGGGGTTCCCAATCTTTTTTATGCTGCGACTTCTTTTACAGAATGTAATTTTTTTGCGACGCCCTTCTTAAGGAAGATAGCTGTGTGTAACTCTAGAAAAAATTCAGAATAGGTACTTTATTTTCCATACAATTAAAGAAAACTCTGAAGATTGTAGAACACAAATTTATTATTATTTATTAGAAAACATGAAAATTATAATCAATGAGAAGGATGAGCTTGTTTTCCTGAGCATAACTTTTCAAATCGGGGCTGAAGTTTTGAAATCGCTACTCTCATTTCTTTTTTTAAATTAATTTGTGATCTGTATTTTGACTTAATTATTGCAACTGCAAAAACAAACGGTTTCACATAAGTACGACGTAGCAAACGGTAAAAGTATCTTTAAAGTTTAGTTCCGATTGTTTGCGTAAGAAATGCGAATGTTTCGGCAAGTTCAGCTTTTTGAACGTATTGTTTCTCTATTAAAGTAAAGATGTCGCCATCAACAAATTCAGCAAACTTAAGCTTAAGCCTACATCAACCTAACCTTCCTTTTTTCCCAAAATCTAAGTTCTTCTGGAAGAAACCTTCAATCAACTAACATCATTAGCATAGAAAAATAAAGTAAGATAAAAATAAGTAATAAAGTTTACACGAAACACATCGATCTTTCATTTTACCTATCAACGTACACCACATTATAACTGTGGAGATATCGTAATGTTCCAAAAGTTGTTCTTCCTCGGTTATTGAAAGTGCAGATGGGGGTGGGGTCGATTAGTATGGATCTCTAATGTCGTATTGTTCAAGCCCCAGGGCGTCGCGACGCACAGTTAGAGAATCCCTATTGTGTTGAGGCTTTCGAAAAATTAAAAAAAACAAGTTGTTTCGTAAACTTACCAAAGCGTAAGGCCCTTTTAACGTAAGGAAAACTCTTGTTTTTATTCAAGTGACGCGCAGTGTATTTATTTTACGGTTTCTAATTTTTTTTCTAGCAAATGGACATATGACGTGCTCTTTGTGAGAAGCGTTTCAAGATGACTATTCGACCAGCATACAGGCCCAGAATCATTAAGAAGCGTACCAAGCACTTCATTCGCCATCAGTTGGATCGATATGCCAAGCTTTCTTCCAAATGGCGTAAACCAAAAGTTATCGACAACAGATTTCGTCGTCGCTTCAAGGATCAATACTTGATGCCAAGTATTGGGTATGATTCAAACAAACGTACCCTACATATGTTGGCAACCGGCTTTGGGCAGATTGTTGTCTACAATATCAAGGAACTGTAAGTTTCGATCATGCAAAACCGTGTTTACTGCGGCGAGATCACTCATCGTGTATCATCGAAAAAGCACAAGGAAATCGTGGAATGTTCCAAGCAGCTGGCCATTCGTTTAACAAATCCCAACGGCCGTTTGCGCTCGCAAGAGAATGAATAAGCTTGAAGTAGAAGATTCCTTTTGTATTTTAATATTTAAAAAATGAAGACTTATGCACATGATCGCTAACATTTCGCGCCAATATATTTATATTTGGACGACCCAGTCGTTCGCTTTGTTTTTATTTATTTATTATTATTTTTTTTGGAAACAGTGGGCGGATTTAAAAAATCTTTACCTACGCTTGATCACTTGTTGCCCCAGAAATTTTTGGAACCTTAAACATGCCAATTTTTTCAAAGGGCTTCATCCATAACCTGTTTCCGCATTTCGAGTGATAATATTAATAATAGTTGCTTTTGTTTTAACAGAACGAACATCAAAACGGATACCTTACTTCTGAATACTTTTCTTTCAAGGGTTTGATTGTGAAATATTGGCCCTTAATGTAAAGACTTCCATATTGCAGTTTCTCCAGCCCTCAGGGCGCCTTGAGTTATCCTCGTCATCAAGGTGATCTCAAACGATCTCAAACGATCTCACTCCGTTGACTGATGATGGTTATGTGGAGCAGGGTGATGGTAGATCCCCTGATTTGGGTTTTGAGTAGTATAAAAAAAATAAAAGTGACAAATTCTAAAATTTAAACCTACTAAGGAACAACCACCATTAAAACAAACCTCGCATAATCTCTATGACAGAAATATTTTTTTTTCGGCATTCATTTGGCAACAGCATAATCTAAAGCGAATTTGCTTTAAGAAGGTACAAAAAGGCACATGATCCTTAAGAGCGATTAAATCGGCAATTACGAATTGAATATACCGTCAGTCTACATTCAAAATCTTTGGCCAATAAAAAAAAAATCAACAGATTTTTCATTATCGGAATTCATCACTGGCACCATGCATTGTCGGCGGTGGTGGTAACCAGATACTACATGGAATTATTTGAAGACATCGTCCTTCAGTTTCTCAAAAACGGAGTCAAAAACGTACAAACATTGACACGCACATTATTATTGACGATAAAACGTGACGAATATATTAAATTAATTTTTCTATCGCTCTGTGTCTTTGAGGCCTTGTATCATCCTTGGTGTCTTCAGACTTCCCGCCCTATGGCCTGTGTGCATAATTATATATATAGTTATGAATTGAAAAGCGAATCTCCAAAAGATTCTGTATGCAAAGGAATTCTGCAAGGAGCACGGATTGGGTAGTGGGTATATACCACGACTGACTGTCGATAAATAAATGAGCTGTATGATTTTTTTTTTCTACCATCACCATGTCCTTGGTGTGAATTTTAATTGAATTCTTCCATTCAGTGTTGATGGGATGCGAGGGCGAATTCGAGTAAATACATCTCTCCCACCTTTCATATGTGTGCTTGTGTTGATTTGGAATAAGATTGCAATATCGTACAAAAGGTACCTAAATTGTTGATGGTTCCATTCCATTGTAAGTACCATCTTCGTTGATGAAATATCCGCTGTCAATGTTCGACAGTATAAATCATACGGCTGTCATCGTCACCGTATTTGTGATGTGCGAGTTCATAACCGCTAGCTGGCTGTTCTCCCATAGACTCTATTGTTAACCGGCGGAAGTTGAGATTAATAGCGTGAATTTAAATGGATGAACATTAAACCTTTTTTTTTTGTTCCACAATAAAGGCATTTATAATGGATCTAATAGAGCCGGGAGGTGGATCGTATTCATCAGGCATTTTTAAATACAAATGTATCCTATGAATATCATATATATATTCCCTAATGCATACCTCATTGAAATTGATAGTTGTACTTCTTATTTTGAATTTGATGTGGATGATGGTATAATGAAGTTTGGAATTCAACAAGGATTCTCGATTACAATCGAATTGAAACTGACATCTGAAATTGTGTGTATCTACTTTGCTATGGTTGATGAAATGTATCGATTTTTATCTAAGGTGACAATTTTCATTTTCATTTTCAACATGACTTACCTTGGTCTCCCTTGGTCACGAGCAGATAGTTTGTTGATTTAATTTAACGACTTTTTTGAAATCCTTCGGTAATCTGGGGAAAACCAAATGCAATATGAAAGAAGGCTATATTATGATTAAATATATTGAGAACAAAAATGGGATTAAGTAGATAAAATCAATATTTATCATACTTTTCCCAATAAGGTCATAAAATTAGTCCTTTTTTCGTCTCACTTGATGACGAATAGTAACTTATCTACCTGTTATCATATTTTAAATCAAATATAAGACGTTAAGAGTATTAGGGACCTAAGTTCAAAACATAACTTCACAGAAACAGCAACTATGGGTAGAAGAAATTCATTAAGTAAGGAGGAAATAGGCCTTATTCGAGCTTACAAGGAACAACGCCAATCCATCGCAATTCATTTGTGTGCTTTTAAAATTCAGTTCTACTGTGCCGTAAAAACCAATTGATTCCGATACGATCACACTGCCCGCTTGTTGTGTCTTCTAACCAAGGCTATTTCATCCTTCCTGAAATCATGGAAATAATAATTATATCCATCAGGTCCATCCAAATTAAACTTGTTTGTATCTGAAAAGATGACGGTATGCCCCTTTCAAGCCAGTGGTAAAAGGCGTCACAATCCAAATCTCCAATGAAGCAAAATATCTGGAAGTCATCCTGGATAGCAAACTTCTTTGGTCCAAGCGTGTTGAGCTAAAGATAGAAAATGCGTTGTCGGTTTTCTGACAGTGCAAGGCCATTTTCGGCAGGATAAGCCCCCATTATCACCGAAAAGAGTCCTTTGGATTTTTGCGGCTATGATAAGACTATTTCTAGCATATGCATGGGTTGTTTGGTGGAATAAATTTTCAAGTAAATAAGTTACTGCTGCTTTCGCCAAACTCCAAAGGAAGGTATGTCTCGGCTGCATAGGGGCCCTTCCCAGCTCGCCTGGTTCCAGCATAGATGCATTTTTTAACCCCCACCCCTTTATGTTTAAACAATGGGTTACATAATCAAATTTATCCCACATTTAAGAAGAGGTGGTTGTTGGTATATCTCGCACTGGAGTTTTGATGAACTTGAGAACGGTTTTCCTTCGGTTCCTATCTTATGAATATGTCGTCCGATGCAATGACACCGGAACTTCGACTGATGCGCAATTAAGAAGTCGACTTTCCTCGTGTTCAGGAGTGGTTCTGGCCAGACTCGGAGCCTGGAAAGGAATGCAGTCGAGTCTTCACGGATGGCTCCAAAACCGATCCATAATCTGGTGCTGGTGTTTTAATGGCGAGCGACAATATTAGACTTTTCTTCTCATTAGGCAAACATGCGTCAGCCTTCCAAGCGGAGACTTATAATTTCCTAATGGCTATGGACTATGCCATTGGGAACAGGTGAAGGGGTTGAAGTCTGTAGCGACAGCCAGGCTGGGCTTAAGGCATTGCTCAACCCTTTAACCACCTTCAAAATAGTCTGTGAATACAAGATCTCTCTGAATTCGGTCGGAAGGCTGAATTCACTTAGATTTATCTGGGTCCCGGCTCATAACGGGATCACAGGAAATGAGATTTCCGATGCACTTGCTAGACAGGGGTCAGATGAAGAATTCTTAGGACCTGAACCGGCGTTATGTCTGCCTGCGTCTTCGATCAGGCCTTCCATTGAGGGTTGGGTTTCATATGAACACAATCGCAGATGGCTACTCTCCAGTGTGCAGACAGACTAAGGGAATTCTCCCCGACGTCTGTTAGAAATCTGCGGCAATCTTGTTGTCCCTCAACAGAAAAGACTGCAGACAAATTACTGACGTTCTTACGGGCCATTACGCTTCTGCCAAGCATCTTAAGGTGCTAGGCTTAAGCGATAACACCAACTGCGAAGCCCGTGGAGAAAGCGAGGACACTGCGACCATTTCCTTGTGATTGTCCTGCTTTTGCTGGTATCAGGTGACAGGTATTTGGTTCTGATGTGGTGAGTGCTGTAAACCTAAGTTCATTATCATTGAAGCGCCTACTCGTCTTTCTTAGGAAAATGAGTAAATTTACACAGTAAAAGTGATTTGTCTTCCTGGTAGTACAATGGACCGGTATTGAGTCTGAGTGCTCCAATGTAGAACCCTCGCACCCCGAAAAAAATGTCCCTTTCGACTCTACCTGATGTAACTTTTTGCAAAATCAAGTCGCTGATTTTTGCACGCTGCGTTCAATGGTGGTTTTGTTTCAATGTTTTGCTGTCTGATGTGGTTGGCCTGCTGTATGATGCGATGAACAGTTGATCTCATAGCTTCAACTCCAGATTTTGCCCTGATTTTACTTACCGAAAGTCTTAATTTTAAAGCAACTGTCAGTATCGCTCATCGATCCTGACTTATTTTTTCTTAGCTCACTCTTCTTTTCCCGTTTTTCCATAGTTCTCAGTGTCCTTAAGATAGCTATGAACAACAGTTGGGCCTCTTAGAATCTTAGCGGCTATGAAACGGATAGATTTGCCTTGTTCCTGGCAAGCTCGAATTTGTCCTATTTCCTCATTGGTTAATGAATTTCTTTTCCCCATAGTTTTTGTTTCTAAGAAGTTATGTTTTGTATTTAGGTCCTTAATACTCTAAATGGCTTTATATTTCATTTAAATATGATAACAGGGTTGATTTAGTTACTGATTGTTTTTAACTGAGACGAAAAATATATAATAATAAATAATAATAATAATTTTATGACCTAATTCAGAAAAGCATCATAAATATTGAATTTATCTACTTCATTCCAATTTTGTTTTTACAACATATCTAAACGTTATATAGCCGTCTATCCTATTGCATTTGGTTTTCCCCAGATTAGAGGAGGATTTTAAAAAAATCGTAAAATTAAATCAAGAAACTACCTGTTCGTAATCCAATAAAACGTATTTGTGTATTTGCAATCAGGATGAACAAGATTATCCTTGCTTTTCAAATAATGAAATGTGATCGGCACGGATAGCTTAATTTTAATTAATCTGACTTGTAACGGTATGAAGACGATGTCGTCGTAGCCACACGTTGGATATCAATGTACTCGTAGAACGAATGTAGAATTTTAAGAAAAGGGAGACGGGGTGCTGCCTACCAATCGTACCTCATGCAGGGGCTAAGGTAAATCAACCGTAATGCAGTTTAATGTTGGGAGTACAGAATAAATCAGTGAAGGATCGGGGTGCTGTGAAATAAGGCGTTATTGCTATTTAAAAAACGAAATCAGACAAACATTTGGAACGTAACAAAGTTAAAGCAAATTTGGCGTTTTTTCGTTTTCAACTATTCAAACAAATATGCAAAAGTCACCATTGTAAAGTTAATCTGTTGCATATTCTTCATAGGAAATGGATTATATTTTTGAATCAAACAAAGTTTGTGTGGCCCCGTTATGACAACGTAGAATTTGGAAATCACACGTAGAATAGATCCCAAAAACAGTACATTGTGTAAAGATTTCAAGAAGTTTTTTATATACCCTACCTCGCACCTACACCAAATCCAACAGTAAGGCAGGGTCTTCGGAGTCCCCTTTTGCCCTTATTTCCTTTCAAAAAGTGTTTGGAAATATTTCGGTATGAAGAAATAAACCCGACTTGGTTCATTTTTAAAAAGGAAATAAGACCAAAATGTGAAATTCCCCAAAGCAGTGCAAAATCACTCCAATCGGACTGTGGAAGTATGTTGTTGTTGCGTCTAATTTTTTGGGGTCTTTCTTCATTTGTATGGCTATTTTGCCAGCGGGCCTAATTTCATGGAGCTATAATCAACTCTTTTGGCGACAATTTCAGACTCATAATAAATGTAAAAAATACATACGAATTAATACACATAGAAATAAACAATTTCATGAACTTGGTGTGTGTGGATTCATATGTACATTTTAAAAAAGGAAAAGAAGAAAGAATAGAAACTGTTAATACCCTATTCTAAGGGTGTATTCATTTTGACTCATAGTTTGTATTATACTGATGATCAACTATTCTGTACGTGATACAGCAGGCCAACCATATAAGACGCCAACAAATTAAAAAGATACAATTATTGAACCCGGTACACAAAAGTCATCGATTCATTTGTGAGCTTTAAAAATCCAGTTCTACTTTGCCGTCAAAGCCAATTGCTCCCCATATCATCACACCGCCTTCCTTGCTGTGTCTTCTATCTTAAAAAATTAATATTTTTTTTCATCTGAAAAGACTACTGTATGCTCGACTCCACCTGATGTCGCTTATTGCAAAATCAATGTCTTATATGGTTGTTTCATAGTTCTCAGTTGGTCCTCTTCTAACCTTACCAGCTATGAAGCGGATCGATTTGCCATGTTACTTGTATGATCGAGTTCAGCCTATTTCGTTCTTAGTTAATGGATTTTTTTTTTACCAAAAGTTGTTCTTTCTATGAATATACATTTTGATTTGATTGATTTAAAATATGATAACAGGTAGATTAAGTTACTGATTAAGGTACGAAGAAAAAAAGGAATAAATTATTGGGAAAAGCATCATAAAAATTGAATTTATCTACTTAATCAAAATTTTTTTTACAAACATAATATCGAAGGATTTAAAAAATCGGAAAGTTAAATCAAGAAACTACCTGATCGTAATCAGGTTGGGCGGAGTGTATCTTAATATTGCCCGTAACCCCTAAAAGTTACTATATTCGTGATCACCATCGATAGTAATTTCGATCTAACCATGTCCATCGACAAAAATTAGGAATTTGAACTCGAGCGAGAATGCTGACATTTTAACCATATACTCTCTTGCGCCCGAAATAATCAAGTTGAAGAATTTTTAAAATCCGCCCGCTGACGACCACAATCTAAAAAAAAAATTATCGAAAAAATCGAATTTCGAGCTAGAGAGCTGTAATTTTTAATATATTGTCTTTATGCTCGGGACATAAAATTTTTGAAATGCTCCCACTGACACGCCCACAATTAAAAAAATAACAATTTCATCGAAAAGTCTAAGTTTGAGCTAGGAAGCTGAAATTTGTAGCATATACTCTTTAGGAGCCCTTAATACTCGCTCATGTTTAAATATTTTTAAAATCCGCCTACTGACTATATAAAACAAAATCATTTTATTGAAAAAATCATTGTGAATGAAATCCTATTCTTTGCAAATTGTATAGATAAAGTTGTTTTGAACAATTCCTTAATTCAAAATCGTTTGCCCCGTCCATTTTTAAGGGACTTTTTTTTACAAAAAACTTTGTTTTTTCGATAAAATTCTTTAAATGTTGTAGAGCAAAATATGTACATAGAGCGTTCTTAACAATTCACCCATACATAGACTTTTGCCACGCCCACTTTATGACGGATAGGAATAGGAATGGGGTGTCCAACAGCCCAAGCGGACTGCAGCCCTTCCTTATGTTTTATTTAATTCTTATTACGATTCTTTGCTGTTTAAGAGGTGTTGACTCATATCTAAATATCATGTATTTGCTACCAATTGAAGTGGTGGCTGAAATAACAGCGCTTTCACGGCTTGCCACAGGTTCTCACGGCCAATGGCTTTCTATTTTCTGCAGTCCTTAACGGGGTTATTATCAACTTCTGAAGGTGGGTTTTTACCGTCCAGTCATCGCGATATTATCTTATTTGATCGAAGCCGCAATCCAAGAGTATTGTTGTTTGACTTGAGTGTGAACATCTATGTATCTAAATGTAAATCAGCCCATGGTAGGGGTGCGAAATAATCAGGCGAGTGCAAATCTAAAGAGTTTCCCAAGCGGGCTTAGATTTAAATTGTTTATATATTTGCTTAATTCTGCAGCCAAAGTCGAACACTCGCAAGCACTACATTCAATTTAACCGTTTACGTTTTTGGGAGTTACATTCCTTGAATTAATTTTATTAGCAACCCTACGAGAGCATAAGAACTCTCATTAACGCAAGACGCCTCAAAGGAGAGGTATTTCACCCATCTCATTTAAATGCAAATTAAACAAGACCACCTCGTTCGGCTTCAAATAATTAAAAAAAATGGAAACCGTAAAGCCTCATAAATATTAGGACGGTTAGCCTGAAACATGCCACGGCGATAAGTTGACTATCCACTTTTTGACCTACAATCTTCTTAATAAATGCATGACCACGATATCATTTTGCCACCTTTGCATTTGTCAGTATCACCCAGTGTCGCCTAAAAACACCCTTATTTTATTATAAGCATCCGTCCCAAGCCACGAGCACATGTTTTTGGAATATATTTAACTGAATTTTTCCAAAGTAAACAAAAACAATCGGTCTACCGCATTACATACAAAAGTAAACTTTATTAGCTGGACTGAGGGAAGAGAACTGCGTTTTTTTTTTTTGTTTTTTTAAATAGAACATAACCTCAATCGGGGTGAAGCTTTCAACACCTTATTCTACTTTCAAAGGACAGCTGCTGGTTGGGAAAGTGTGGGAGAAAATTTGATCGTCTTTCGTTTGACACTATAAGTTTCTTTGACCAAGCATTAAGAGGGCATTTAAAATTTTTAGGAAAACTTCAAACTTTTAAACTTTTGATTTTTCGGAATTTTGTATTCATTGTGTCTCAACAGAAGTTGGATTAAGTGTTGGAGGTTAAAAGTTTTAGGTGCGAATGTTTAAGGAAAAACGTGTTTGCTTTTATTTTGAGCCTATTCGAGACAAACAAATTGTTAACTGTTATGCTCGTTGATTTTAAATGAACCTACTGCAAGGATGGATTTTCGAGAATATCGTAGCCAAAGAAATCGTTTGAATAATTTTTGAATTGATTTTAGATTTTGTTTTGCGCAAATTAGCTTCCGTTTGATGGTCGGTTTTGAATAAATCGAGGGAAAAAGACAACTGAAATAAGCTCGGTTAACGGAGCTAATAATTCCAAAGCATTACAATCATTCATTTCTATTAGTTATCTTTGCAAAGCTGAAAACCAACGAACTTTGGGTTCTTTGTTGATGTATAAGTCGTAAACGGATTAAAGGTGATCGCGACCAACGTGGTTTTTAAGTCGTGAAAGTAATGTCGCAACGCGTCCTACCTCAAAGCCACGTGATTGCAAACATTGTAGCTTCATTGGACTAGTCTATGACAAACGTGCAATGTATCTTTTGGCAAATTAGTAACAAAAATTTAAATTAGATCACGAAAAGAAACTTTAAATGCCTCCTTACTTAATTCACTTAACGGGCTCGCGTTTCGTGTAGAGTCTCTGCCTGAGACACTGCAGCCTTCCATCCTCTGCGATCGCGTTGCTTTAAATTGTCCAAGACGACTCCCTGTCATCCGCGATGGTTTGGTCTTGAGCCTTCTCGAACCTCGGGGCTGGGAATCGCTAGAGCATTATTTTCCATCAGAATCAGGATTTTGTAGAGCTTACACTTGGTCTCCGGGTTAGGTGCTTTGAACCCATTTGTTTTGGCAGTAATAACAGTGTCCTAGAGTATTTCTTCTTCAGGTCTTCACTAATGTCTCTTTCGTGGAGTGGATGTTTACTTCGAGATAGGTAAATTCCCTTACTACCTCGAAGTTGCTTGTGTCAACAGTGACGTTTTGTCCTCGTCTATATGCAGATGTTTGTTTGTTGTTTAAAGCAAGTACTGGATTTTGTCCTTGCTAACTTCAAAGCCATCAAATTTCTTCTGTTCTCAAATCGCCTTGAAAACTTCTACCACGGTACGCCTTGATCGCCCAATTATGTCGATATCGTCCGCGTATCGCAGCAGTTGGACAGATCTGTTAAAGATAGTGCCTTCCGTGTTGACACCTGCTCTGTGCAACTATCTACTCCAGAACAAGATTGAAGAAGCCACACGACAGCGCATCCCTCCTAGTCGTAATCCGCTGTAGGTTTGGAATAGTTTGAAAGAGCTATTTTCATATTGTACAAGCATCACCCGATACAACTGATGGCACAACCCCCAACCTGTAAGGCCTGTTCCAAAATAACTTATGGAAGAGATGTCAGTAATCCACTTCCGGCAATGAGAGAACAATTAAAGACTCATCCGCCACCTTCTCTATTTCAATAACCTAACTTAGGCTTCAAAATCCTTAATGACCCCTGCTCCCAATATATCAAAGTAGCTTATGTAGATTCTTTCCGCCCTGCTGGCTGTTAAGGATACCGTAAGCCCAATCACGTGAATTCATCCGCGGTAAGTCCTACTTCGGAGGGGCTCATGTAAGAACCAATGTAGTCTTAAGTGGGATTAATCTTATGTCAAAACAGAACGAAAAAGCCCACTCAATTTCTGTCAAACTACATAGTTGCCCATAATGAACTTTTTTTTTTTTTTTTTTTTTTTATTTGGAAAAAAGGAAATCCAAATCCCAGAGCACTCAGACTCGGTAACGGTCCATTGTACTACCAGGCAGAAATCCTCCTTTTGGTGTAGAGGCATGTGATTGGGTGGCGTGTGTTGTTGTTCCCCGTGCGGATTGAACCTGCACCGCACGGGTCACAAGCCAACACACTAACCTCTACACCGTCGCCACCCAACTTAATCAACTGTCAAGTAACTTACGTTTGGTTTGTCGAAAGTCAAATAGCCGTACGGAATGTCACACTTCAATGGGACTTTCCCGAAGCCCACGTGCGTTAACGACAACTTAACGAAACTGAGGATAATCACATTATGTAATAAAAAGCACGTTGTGTTATTCAGCACAATTCAGATTTATTTAGTTAAAGATAAAATTATAAAAGAAGAATGACAGCAAAACTAAACTAATACAATTATTTGCTAGGTGGCGGTGCAAGCTAAATAATGGTAGCAGGGATGGCGTAAGAATATATAAATAATATTTTGATATAATTTCAACACCCCCACTATAGCAAAATGTTACAATTCGGAGATAACCAACATCTCTATGAAATAGTAATGCTTGACACGACTTAAACTCTTTGTCAACAAATCAGCAGGCATATCAGCTGTCCCCAAATATTCAATTTTGATTATTTTATTTGACACAGCTTCTCTAATAAAATGATGCCGAACATCTATGTGTTTCGACCGTTTATGTAACACATGATTTGCAGACAGCTTTTGTGCACTCTGATTGTCATTGTATAATTTAACAGTGTATATGCATCCTGTAATCTCCCTATTTAAATTTCTTAAATATATAGCTTCCTTACAGGCTTCAGAAATAGGCATATATTCGGCCTCGGTACTAGACAGAGCTACTGTTTTTTGTTTTTTACTTTCCCATGAGATAGCAGAACCGGCCATTTTAAAACAAAATCCAGTATATGATTTTCTATCTCTGGCATTACTTGCCCAATCGGCATCAACAAAACCCTCCAGTTCTGCATTCCCATTCACATATTTCAACCCATAATTTTTTGTAGCTTTTAAATATCTTAAAATTCTTTTAGCACATTTCCAATGATCATTAGTATAACAATTATTGAATTGACTTAAAAAACTAACAGAGAATGCAATATCCGGTCTTGTTAAGACTGCTAGATACATTAGGCTGCCAATGAGTTGTTGGTATGGAAGTTGAGATTCACAAACATCTCCTTTAACAAAATCAGCTTTAACCTCCATAGGAGTTTCAGCGTTATTACACTCTGGCATATTAAATTTATCTAACAACTCATTGACATACTGTTCTTGGTTCAGAGTAACAACACCTCGCTTTTTATCAATATTAACTTTCATACCAAGGCATTGCTTTACCTGACCTAAATCTTTAATCTTAAATTTGGAACTTAAAATACTTTTTAAATTCTTCGTTTCAGTATCAGTATTAGAAAAAATAAAAAAATCATCTACATATAATGCTACTATAGTTTTAATTTTTCCTTGGTTTCTGCGTAAAGCCCTTGGATACTAATCTTGCGCGGTAACGTATGTTGTTTTTATCGTCATATTTCTTCTTGAAAACCCATTTGCTCTGAACTGTAGTTGCATTTTCTGGAGCGTCCACAAGCTACCACGCCTCATTTTCCTCAAATGATTTCAGCTCTTCCTTCATTGCACGATTCCAGTTTTCTTTTTCAGCCCCATTCATTGCTTCACTTAATGTAATCAAACCCATAGGCACAGTGGTGTTGGTGACACACAAGTTTGATGTACCGTATCGGTTGGGTTTTTGTATCTGCCTAACGGGCCTTGACGACTTCTTTGTTGGTTCAGGAACTATTGGCGAATCATCTGAAACATCAACATCAACACTGTCTGGAGATTCATAATCGCTGGAACTTCCCAATGACATATTTTCATCCTTCACATCATCCATACTCTCTTCGTTCATGCAGTCGTTCACACACTGGTCGATGCCCACTTGCTCAACCATATACATGCTCTTTTTTTCCCCCACTGAATCCAAAGTCTCCTTCTCCTCCTTGTTGTTATCGATGACGACATTTATCTCTGTACAGCTAGGCTTTTCCATCTTTAGGTTTTCGATCACGATAACATCTCTACTCGTTGTGACTGTATTGTTGTCCGTATTATAAACTCTGTATCCTTTCACGTTTTCTGAGTAACCAACTAGTATCTGTCTTTTAGATTTTTTGTCCCATTTAGATCTTTTTTCTTTAGGTATGTGCACCATTACCGAACTACCAAATATCCGAAAATTACTAACGTCCGGCTTACAGATCATATGGAGTTTTAACTCCTAGCCCAGATGCAACGGATCTGTTCCTTAAGTAGACCGACGTGTTTACGGCTTCTGCCCAAAATTTCTTTTCTAGATTTGCATCAAATAACAAACACCTTGCTTTTTCAACTATGGTACGATTAAGTCTTTCACACAGGCCGTTTTGTTCTGGCGTATAAGGATTGGTTTTCTGGTGCCATATTCCGACCTTCTTCAGAAATCCTTCAATTTCGTTGCCACAAAATTCGCCGCCATTATCCGTCCTTAAACACTTAATTCGTTTTCCTTTTTGATTTTCAACCATGGACATAAATTGCTGGAAACAAGAAAAGACTTCACTTTTCGTCTTCAAAAAATAAACAAATGACACTCGACTAAAGTCATCTACGAAAAGAAGAAAATATCTTGACCCATTGTTCGATTTAGCCTCCATGGGCCCGCATACATCTGCATGTACAACTTGTAGGAGGTCGATGCTTCTTTTACCAATGTGTGAAAAAGGTAATCGCGATTGCTTTCCCTCGCAGCATACTGTACAAGTCGCTTTTCCAATGTCAACATTATCTGTATATGACAAACCTTCCACCGCACCATTCCTCATCTTTTTCATGTCATGACTGTTGATGTGTCCCAACCTTCTGTGCCATACATCGCCAGAGACAACTGACCCAGTCAGCAAACAATTATTTTTGGTAATATTTAATCGGTAAACACCATCAAGTAAAACAGCTGAGGCCACTAATTCATTCTGCCGATTATATATGTAACAACCATTTTTCTTCAATGAAACTTTGTTTCCATTATATATCAGTTGGCTAACAGACAATAAATTTGTGGTTAATTCTGGCACACATAGCACATCTTTTACGGTGATATCATAGGAGCATCCATTGATTGCTGTTTCAATTTGTACATCACCTGCACATGTAACTGGTATCTTGCACTTGTTTGCGACTACGATCTCTTTTGTAGTCTGCTGATAAGAAACATTGCTGACCCAGTTCTCGTTGGCCGTCATGTGTACGCTTGCGCCTGAATCGATATACCAGTCATTTTTATTGAAATTCCCGTTTATGAAGACTGCACTGAAGGCATTTGACTGTTTTCCTTTTTCCTGGTGTACGGTGCTGCGGCATTGGTTTTTGTAATGACCGGGTTGCTTGCACTTGTAGCATTTAATATTCTTTGCATTTCCATTAACCGATTCTGCCCTTGGTGTTTCGCTGCCAATGTTTAGTGGCAAACGCGCTATTTGTACCAACACTGCTGGCTTCTGGTTCCATATCTAATAATTTTGTCTTAATTGTGTCCGCGGTTATGTTGATTTCAGAGTGCTCGATTGCCATTATCATCGGCTCAAATTTCTCGGGCAAACCGGCTAGCAATAATGAGCCAGTCCATTCATCGCTGATGTTGAAACCCGTGCCAGTCAGCTTTTGTCCAGTTTCTACTATTTGTGTCACGTAATTTATCATCGAATCGCAATTTTCAAGCCGAATTGAAATCAAGTTGCGAAGCAATGATATTTTTCTTGAAAAACCGGAGTCATCGAACAATGTTGATAATTTATTCCATAATTCCTGTGAAGTTTTTAATGTTTTAATATGTACATATAAGGATGGATCAATTGTTAAAACTAATTTGGCCTTAGCTTTTGCGTCCTCTGCAGGTTCTACATCCTTTGCTGGACTTGGTTTGATACAATAAAGCATTCCCTCCAGAATGAGAAAATTCTCTGCAGCAAAAGCCCACTCGCCCTTTCAACTTGGGAACGTTTATAGCGTAATTTGCAGACATCTTGTGCAACACAACACAGTAGTTTAATTTTATTTCTTCTTAAAAAAAAACACTTTATCTGGTTATTTTCTGCCTGGGCCCATAACCTAATAAAAAGCACGTTGTGTTATTCAGCACAATTCAGATTTATTTAGTAAAAGATAAAATTATAAAAGAAGAATGACAGCAAAACTAAACTAATACAATTATTTGCTAGGTGGCGGTGCAAGCTAAATAATGGTAGCAGGGATGGCGTAAGAATATATAAATAATATTTTGATATAATTTCAACATTATGGTCGTGCTATACTGTTTGCATGTAATCGGACATTTCCTTAAGCTGGTGGTTGTTTTTTTTTGTTAGAAAACCAAACAATAAATTTATTAAAAACACAATGACTCTGAATGTCGTATCTACTTCATGAGACAGGAATGTGAATAGGGTATAAAACAGTGCGCCCAAGGTGGCTGCAGCCTTCCAATTTTTTTGTAAACATCAAACCTCATTTTTCTTTATTTAAAATAACCTAATACCTAAATTGTACATGCGGACACATAGCTGAAAAATTGCATTTCAATAAATTTAGGATACGTATGTGCATACATACATAAATATTGTGTTTTCCGGTTCTATGAATTTATTTGCATCCATATTATGCAACCGCTAAAGAATAACTCAAATTTAAATGAATTGGTTTCCGTCCGCGAAGGATTGGAACAAAATAGGATTTTATTTTAATAAATATTTTTTTTAATATTATTTAATTCTACAAATAGTTATTGTAATTGGAATGCCCATGGGATTTGAAATACTACGCCATTTCTCATCGAAAGCACCAATGCATAGTGTTGCAACGCAATTTCAGATTTTAAATTATGGCTCTTTGAACACCTATGTATTTAATTTACTGTATGTGTGTGGTGGTGGTGTTGTAAGCCAGGTTAAAAATGTTGGACAACTATTATAATACCACGAACTAATTTTCAATGAACAGACCAGCAGACCAATTTGAAATATAGTTACCGACCTGGTTTTAAAATGATCCTAATAAATCTCTGTGTGAAATTTTGGTTTGTAATGCGGGTTGGTCGTCTGTCCGAAAGTGGCAATAATACTAGCGGTATTGAGTTGAACACAAAAAATTTCGTTCAATGATCAATGGTGGAAATCAATATGGAATCTAATACTAGAATTATAATACACAATTTACCACTCGGCCTTGACAATGCTCAAGCGGGTACCTACCTGGCGGGCGTTGCTGCGCCTTACAAAAAGAAATACATGTCTATTTTAGTAAGAAACAAAACTGCAAGGCAAACTTGGTGGACATATTTTGACCAAACTTCACAGAAACACTTTCAGGTCGATACAAAAGATTGCCTGATTTGAGCTCAATCGGTACGGCGGTTTAAGGCAATGCATACTTTTCTCCGCATTGCTTGACCCGCTCACACAACTTCATTGTTCCGCCAAGAGTTTTTGCTAGTTGTCTGGCGGTCGATGATCAAACAGCAACACGAAAAAATGAAACTTCAATTTTTATTTTTATTCAATCAATTTGTTTATGAGCACGGTTTAACGACATGCAACAATTCTACTCAAATCTCAACAACAAAATTGACCAACAGATACAAAAGTGAAAATACAGCGTCACCTATCAGAATTCACCAAAATTATCCATTCTTATATGAGCAAATATCCGTAAATGTAGTTTTTATATAAATATCTCGACTCCGCCGACACTTAGCGCGTCCAACTTTTATCAGCAAACTTATTTTTATTTAATAAATTTATTTTGTGAATTCGAACCAAATCAAATACGAAAAGTTGAAATATCAGGATCAATTGAAATTAAGAGAAATCTTCCTGCTGACTAAACTATATTGTCAAATGTTGGTGTCATTCGCTCCAGCGGAACGAACATTTTTACATACTAAGATACGACTAGAAGTCACTTTTCATTCACTTTCACACCAATTTTTATCGAAATGACCGATTCGTGGTGAAAAAAAAATGTTCCGGTATTCGCCTCGCGAGAAAAGATGCAACCGCATAAAAAAACATAGGGACGGGCTACAGTCTGCTTGGGCGAACTGTTGGATACCCTAGTCTTATTCCTATCCCTCCTAAGTGGGAGTGACAAAAGTCTAAGTATGATTAAATTGTTAATATAATATTTAAAGGACTTTATCGAAAAAACGCAGCTTTTGTAAAAAAAACGCACCCTAGCTCAAACTTTGGATTTTCAAAAAAAAAAAAAATTTAAATTGCGTGCGTGTAGTAGGCGGATTTTGAAAATATTTACACATGAGCATAAAGGGCCCTTAGAGAGTATTATAAATTTCAGCTCCCTACCTCAAACTTTGGTTTTTCAATAAAGTTTTTTTTTAAATTGTGGGCGTGTCAGTAGGCGGATTTTAAAAATATTTACACATGAGTATAAAGGGCCCATAGAGAGTATATATTATAAATTTCAGCTCCCTAGCTCAAACTTTGGCTTTTCAATAAAATTGTGTTCGTGTCAGTGGGCGGATTTTGAAAATATTATCTCCCGAACAGTTTTAGGAGTCATAGATCATATATAAAAAATGTCAGCTTTCTAGCGCAAAATTCGATTTTTTTTCAAAATTTTGTTTTTTTGAGTTTGTTGGCGTGTCTGTGGGCGGATTTCAAAAATTCGTAAACTTGATTATTTCCAGACCCTAGAGAGTATATGGTTAAAATTTCAGCTATCTAGGCCCAGTTTAAAGGCCGAATTTTTGCCGACGGACGGACGAACGGACGGACGGACATGACTAGATCGACATTACTATCGATGCTGATCATAAATATAGTAACTTTTAGGGGTCTACGGGCAATATTAAGGTATGTTACAAACTATGCGTCAAAATTAATATAACCTTAGAATAGGGTATAAAAAGCGATCCCAGCGCCTCCTATGGGAGTCTGACATAAAAAAAAACAATCCGGAGCAACAAGCGAACATACACTCTGTTCCACTTATTTACGAACAGGTAGATTCTTGATTAAATTTTACGAAACTTTTTAGTAAGGGAAAAACCAAATGCCATATGAAAGGAGGCTATATTATGTTTATGTTGTAGAAAAAAAATTGGGATTAGGTAGATAAATTCAATTTGTATGATGCTTTTCACAATAAGGTCATAAAATTTGTCCTTTTTTTCATTCCACCTGTTTACAAACAGTAATGGTAATAAAACAACGCAATTTTTTTTTGCAGAAATTAATTTGGGTTTTGTTATGATTATAACAAACCAACGACCATACCACGTGGAGTTAATTGGTTCTCGTCAGATCACCGTAATTAACCGACGTTGGGCGCGGTTAGTACGTAGATGGGGGACCGTTTGAGAACAACCGCGTGTCGTTGGCCAGTCCCATCTACAGAGTTGAGGTAGATTACATACGTAGTGTCACAATGGACCTGAATTGGTCTAAGTGTGTCGGCTTCTGCCGACAGCCCCATAAACCTATTCTAACCTATGATTATAACAATAGTATTTCAAAATGTTTAGATACTACCTCCCGATGGCGGTTTCACTTCAAGAAACCTGCTATGAAGAAATTTATACAGTTCTTTCAAGTAATTCAATGAAATTTCGGGCCCGGCTTGTTTTATGGCTTCAATTATTTCTTTCCTGTTGGAGTATTGCTTTTCTACTTCGTAGACCATTTTAAAAGCCATACCAACACGTTTTCCATGATGTTCATGTCCGGTGGATATGGTGCCTATGCCAGTAAGTCTACATTTTGACTCTGAATCCAAGTTTTGGTATTTTTGCGGTATGTATCGGTGCATTGTTCTGTTGGAAAATCCATCGTTGTCTACCAAACAATTCGAGAAAATGAGGGAAAGCTCTTTCCAGAATGGATTTGTAGGTGATTGCGATCATTCTCAAGGTTTGGAAATTAAGGTTTGCAGTTCCAAAAAAGCTTACTGCTCCCCATAACATTACTCCACCTCCCTTGCTATGTCTTTTATCCAAGGTTATTTCATCCTTCCTCAAATCACACAAATAATTAATATATCTATCAGGTGCATCCAAAGTTAACTTTTATTCGTCTGAAAAGAAAACGGTATGCCACTTTCGACTCCACCTGATGTGACTTACTGCACAATCAAGTCGCTGACTTGGTTTCTTTTTAACTTGTTTGTGTCTAATATGGTTGACCTGCTGTATCACGCGATAAACAGTTGATCTACTAGCCTCAAGTCCAATTTCTGCCTTGATTTTATTTAGGGAAAGTCTTGAATTTGAAGCAGTTCTTAGTATCGCCCGTCGATCCTGTCTTGTTACTGCTCTGATTATTCCTCCTTTCCGGTTTTTTCAATAGTTCTCAGGGTCCTTAAGATAGCTGTGAACAACAGTTGGTCCTCTTCCAATCTTACCGGCTATAAAACGGATAGATTTGCATTGCTCCTTGTAAGCTCGAGTTTGGCCTATTTCCTCCTTGGTTCTTTTACCCATAGTTGTTTTATCTATGAAATTATATTTTGAACTTAGATCGCTGGTACTCTTAACGCCTTTATATTTGATTTAAAATATGATAACAGGTAGATGTATTTACTGTTCGTAAAGGTGAAACGAAAAAAGGACAAAGTTTATAGGCGAGGAGCCTATGACATGAAACATGAAAGTTCCGTCATCACGCCTACTAAAATTTTAAATAAAAAATAAAAGTTAACACTCAGACGAATAAGATTTGCTTGGTCGGCGTCGATTTAATTGACCGAAAACATTTTAAATAAATTATATATTATTTAATTTCCATCATTTTTTTTCTGTCATCACGGATTTTGATCAATCTTTTGTCATCATTGTGGAAAATATCATATTCTTTGAGAAAAAATCCGGCCGACCAATGGGTTTTAGCCGGAAAGGTCGCGCATACCAATTTAAATGGTGTGATAAGGGGGTACAATTTATCCATTATCACGGAAACCTTTTTTTTCATTTTACGCGTTTTGATGTTAGATTCATAAATATCTTGGTATGCGTGCTTACAAACTGCCGGAAGTATCACGCATGCGGCATACCACATTTTATTATGTGGTTAGAGATTATACGGTAATGGATTTTACTTCATTCAAGACATTTCTTTCGGAGTCATATCTTTCTTTTAAATCTATTTTCTTGCTTTAACTTTTCACTTCGTGCAGTGCTACCTGCTTTACTTTTTTTTTTAAATGGTTTATGGCTGGTTTTTCTGATTACCTTTTTTTACTAATTACACCTAATTATGAACCTCTACAATTACCCTTCAGTCAAAAATATGAAAATAAATGCTTCTTTTTTGCTTTGATTTCGCTAGAAAAATGCAATCCGGTGTACGGCCTAGTAACAATAAAAATTATTTGACTCTTTATTTGCTAGTTTTTATGGTGGTTGGTCACACTGGATTTGCAATAAGGTTGCGTTTTTTCATAATGTATTTTCAAAGGCGCGTTGACTTGAATTCTTGTCAGTGGTGTGAAACAAGTGAAGAAAACACAATACGGGGTGACGCGTGTTAGTACTCAGAGCAAACAAATAAGAGTGAATGTGATTTTAAAAAGATAAAGTTCAACTGTTTTTATACCCTATTCTAGGGGTATATTAATTTTGACGCATAGTTTGTAACATACCTTAATATTGCCCGTAGACCCCTAAAAGTTACTATATTTATGATCAGCATCGATAGTAATGTCGATCTAGCCATGTCCGTCCGTCCGTCAGTCCGTCCGTCGGCAAAAATTAGGCCTTTAAACTGGACCTAGAGAGCTGAAATTTTAACCATATACTCTCTAGGGTCCCGAAATAATCCAGTTTACGAATTTTTGAAATCCGCCCACAGACACGCCCACAAACTCAAAAAAAAAATTTTTTTTGAAAAAATCGAATTTCGAGCTAGAAAGCTGACATTTTTTGTATATGATCTATGACTCCTAAAACTGCTCGGGATAAAAATTTTTGAAAATCCGTCCACTGACACGCCCACAAATAAATAAAACAATTTTTTTGAAAATCCAAAGTTTGAGCTAGGGAGCTGAAATTTATAATATATTCTCTCTATGGGGCCTTTATGCTCATGTGTAAATATTTTCAAAATCCGCCCACTGGCACGCCCACATTTATTTTTTTGAAAATTCAAAGTGAGCTAGGGAGCTGAAATTTATATTATATACTTTCTAGGGGCCCTTTACGCTCATGTGTTAATTTTTGTTAAATCCGCCTACTGGCACGCCCACAATTAAATAAAACAATTTTATTGAAACACCCAAGTTTGAGCTAGGGAGCGTTTTTTTTTTGATAAAATCCTTTAAATGTTATATAACAAAATATGTAGAGCGTTTTTAACAATTCAACCATACTTAGACTTTTGTCACGCCCACTTATGAGGGATAGGAATAAGAATAGGGTTTCCAACAGTTCGCCCAAGCGGACTGTAGCCCGTCCCTATATTTTAATTTAAAAATATTGTTAGAAGGAATGGGAAAACATACTTTAAATAGTTTGGTCCGCGGTCTAGAGGAAAAACAATATATTGGTGTAAAATATTTGACTGCAATACAATTTTTTGCAAATACAAGCTATAAAGAAGAATTTTACAAAGGTATGACAATTTTCAATTCTAGTAATATTCCTTTAAGGCAAAATCTTTACGCACCATGTTTGTAAACGCAATGTGGCAAAATGCTACTGAAGCTACTTGTATTTTATACGATCCAACGGAATGTGGATGGCAATTAAATGAATCCAGTAAACTTGAACCATTGTGGTACATTGGTCCATCAGCACCGTTAAAAGTTGAAGAAATATTATATAAATATTATCAGGCGAAGACGAAGGCTAGAATTCATTCCAAACTTAAAAGTTCTCAAAACGAGTCGGCAATAAACAATTAAAAATAATAAAATTAAATTTGAACACGATTGAACACGAGCCATTAAGCTTTGTATGTATAGTATGGAATTGTTGTTGTTTGATAGAGTCCACCGCGCAACCTTAATTATGTGCGACTGTTTGACTGAGGAGTTTTTGATTTGCGAGTGTCCTTGCGATACAGGAAGAAACTAGAGGTAGAAGAAAGACATGACTCCGGAAGAAATGTCTTGAATGAAGTAAAATTCATGACCGTATAATCTCTAACCACATAATAAAATCTCGTATGCGCGATACTTCCGGCAGTTTGTAAGCACGCATACCAAGATATTTATGATTCTTACATCAAAACGCGTAAAATGAAAAAAAAGGTGTCCGTGATAATGGATAAATTTTACCCCCTTATCACACCATTTAAATTAGTATGCGCGACCTTTCCGGCTAAAAACCATTGGTCGGCCGGATTTTTTCCCAAAGAATATGATATTTTCCACAATGATGACAAAAGATTGATCAAAATCCGTGATGACAGAAAAAAAATGATGGGAATTAAATAATATATAATTTATTTAAAATGTTTTCGGTCAATTAAATCGACGCCGACCAAGCAAATCTTATTCGTCTGAGTGTTAACTTTTATTTTGGCGTGATGACGGAACTTTCATGTTTGGTGGCTCCTGGGCTATTATGACCTTGTTGGAAAAACAATTAGAAAAATTGAATTTACCCGACTAATCCCAAATTTTTTGAAAACCATAAATCATAGCCTTCTTTCATATCGCATTTGGTTTTTCCCATATTATTAAAGGATTTTAAAAATTTTAAATCAAGGAACTACCTGTTCGTAAACACGTGGAACGGATTGTATGTTGTAAATATGAGGTAGATAAGTTCAGTATTTCAGCCGTGATGATCAGACATACAAACGTTTTTATATATTATGATAAATATTAAAAGAGCGTGTGACTGTTTTCACAGCTATCGAATACTTTGCAACTGCTTGCTATTGTGACTAACTGTAAGAATCACAACAGGCGTATTTTTTAACAGCTTGGTGTTATATCTTACAGTGAGGGACGGTGCAGCAAAATTCAACAAAGAACCTTCAAAAATGTGGTAATAAAAAAAATAGTGAAAAAAGGATATTTAGAACAGAAATTAAAATGCCATTTCAACATAATAATAATATCATTCATTTATAATATTTATTTGCTGTTTTGTTTTTGTTTTTTGAATTACACTCAACGTCGCTTATAACGACGGTCAAGGGCCCGACCAAATGGGGTTGTTATAACCGGCGGTCGCTATATCCGGCTCAATCACGGTAATTTCCGACGTTTAATTATCAAAACATATAAAGAGCTAACTTTCGTAAAATCAACATTCGGTGAATCAAGGTGTTATTTTGAAAATCTAAGTGACAGTGACACTTAATGACGCATTTGCAAACTTTACTTCAAAACGTTACTTCTGGAGATTGTGCCCCTGGTTCCGGCCCACCTTAAATGCTCAAAGATAGGGTGAAGTTGCCGTCTGCAATCTCAATAATAATCTTAATATTTCAAAAATTTGTGTAATTTGCTATAACATTACTACATGTCAATTATTTACGCCAGACTTTTTAAATTTATAGTGAAATATGATATTATTTTACTACTCGAAACATTTTTAGAAAAATCCAGCGAGTTGCAATATTATAAATAATTTGAAGATTATAGCTTAAAATGGACTTCTGCAACAAGTATTAGAATGGGTAGAGCCAGTGGTGGTATTCTATGTACAATGAGGAACAGTTATTCAACAAACAACGTATCTTATCAAAATATTGACGGTAGAATTATTATAAATTTAAGTTATAACTCAATGAAATTGATCATACTTCCGACTACCTATTTAAAAAAGTGGTCTGGGTGTGACCCGCAAGGTCCACACGACTAACTTCCCAGTGGGATCAATATGATTTATGCGATTAGTGGCAAATTTTGAAATGTGGTTAACCATAAGATATCGTTAAGAATTATTTAATATTAAAAAATGCTCTTTAATATTGTTCATGGAAATTAAATGTTGTTAATAACAGCGAAGTGTGATATATATTAATGCAACCACTGTTATGAACACGGAGACCTGTAAATTTAAATGTATACGAAATAACAAAGCATAATGTAATAATGATTTGCTCAATGACAAATGACAATAAATAGTACAAATAAAGTCAAATTATTTTAGTTATTTATTTATTAACAAAAAACGGCTGGACCGATTTCGCTGAAAACTTAATCAGTTCTTAGTAGGTCGCATGTCAATATCATCTTTGGTTCTCCAGATAATCGTGGTGAAAGATAATTCCGACCACACATACGTACATACGCACATACGTACATACACACGGACAGACATCTCTATAAAAACGTTGAATTTGGATTCTGGTGACCTTGAAACGTGGAGATATGTCAAAATCCGCGATTCACAAAATCGGCCCCATTATAAGAACTTCCACTGGGAAGTTAATTAAAGGCAATGGGATTCCGATTTTGAAGAAATTTTCTTATGAACAACAATTCTGAAAATGCAATGTTTATTGGTGATTTGAATGGACGAATAAGTAGGTAACCAACAAAACTAAACACATTTTTTTTAACCCGAAATTTGCAACCGTAAGAAAGTCTTTAGATGTTTGCTTAAACAGAAATGGGAAATTTTTGGTAGAATTGGTGGGGGATTTCGGCTTCTTTCACTCGAACGGGGTCTCGATGGGTGACTGTTAGCTGCGATGACACATTTGTATCTGATCAAGGGTGTTCAGTTATAGATTGCAATGAACCCATCAAACCAATTCCATGCTCCTACATTGTACTACATAACAGTGCACACAAAACAACGCAAATAACACTTCCTACCTTGTGCTTACATTATGTAATGCAGTCTAAGTCAAGTGGCTCGTAAACACCACTGACCCACTGACATGGCAATCAAATTTCATTGCCGCACTAGTGTCTGGTATCGCATACAGAAGGTATGAATAGAACATCTGGCGATTGCACAGACATTGTAAGTAGATCGATGCATTGCGCGATCTATGCTATGTAATGAGTATTTGAGAAGTGAGTCATGAGTACACTATAGAAGAGTATGATGACTTCATTCAATGGCATGCGACTATTTTGTATCGATGTGTATCGGTAATGTTGGAAGGGGAATAGTATATAAGACGAAGAAATTGATGAATAAACATAGGGCCGGGCTACAGTCCGCTTAGGCGAACTGTTGGATAGCCTGTTCTTATCCCTATCAGACACGTAGAGAGTCTATATTATAAATTTCAGTTTCCTAGCTCAAACTTTGACTTTTCAATAAAATTGTTGATTGTATCTCCTGAGCAGCTTAAGCAGTCAAATATCATATATAAAAAATTTCAGCTTGATAGCTCAAAATTCTATTTTTCGAAAAAATAGTTTTTTTGAGTTTGTGGGCGTGTCTGTGGGCGGATTTCAAAAATTCTTAAACTTGATTATTTCGGGCCCCTAGAGAGTATATGGTTAAAATTTCAGCTCTCTAGGTCCAGTTTCAGGACCTAATTTTTGCCGATGGACGGACGGACATGGCTAGATCGACATATCGATGCTGATCATAAATATTAATAGTAACTTTTAACCCCGTAGGAGCAATATTAAGGTATGTTACAAACTATGAGTGAAAATTAAAATAGCCTATTCTAAATAGGGTATAAAAACAGATTCTATTTTGACTCTTAACCAGAAAAACGTGTTTTACAATAATAATAACGATATAACATAAACAATGCCTAAACCCTTGGCATTCGTGCCTGCCCGTCGACTGCTCGACGTTGCGCAGTCCTTTTAGGGAAGTCTTTCTTTGTACCAGTTAAAGACTATAATAATTAGCAATCCAACCTTCACGAGGTAGGCTTCCATTATAAGATTACTGTATAGTTAAAGGTCTGCTTCACCGTTTTTAACGGCGCTGTGAGATTATTTTGCGCCGCAGTGAGGCTAACTTGACTGGTCGTTCAAAATGCGGTCTTGCGGAGAAGCCTTTATTCTGTCGGAGATGCCGCTAAATCAAGGAAATGAACTAAAACTGCTGGACAATAGTTCTGGACATTATATTGTGATCACTTTACACAGAGCAAACAATAGGTGATAATCAAAAATGATTATCACCTATCACATGGGAATATTTCACCCCAGGAGTTCTAAGGCCTACCTCTTAGACTTCAAAAAACGAAAAGCAGTTGGGGCGGACGATATACCCTCTGCGTTCTGGAAAAAGATGAGAGACATTGGATACAAATGGTGACTGAATTTTATCTCTAAACTGATGAGATGTGATCCAATGCCAAACCAGTGGAGGGAACGTTTTCTTCTACTTTTGTACAAAGGAAAATGCGATCGCGACACTGTGATAATAATCCTTCAATCAAGGTGACGCCGCACACGTCACACGATGAAGATACAGAATACTTTTGCTTTACGTTCACTGATTCACTCCGACCTATTTCAGACATAAATATGAATGGAAGACTGATTCACAAGTACGAAAAGATCAAATATTTGGGATTTCTGATCAATAGCGAAGCAACTTGTGATGGCGACATTAATCATCGCGTAAACGTAGGGTGGATGAAGTGGCTGAAAGGCTCAACCATCGTCTGTGACCGAAAGTGCCCCTAAGTTGAATGGAAGTTTCAACACCGCAGTTGTGCGCCCGGCGCTCACACACGGTTCACAATGTTAGACATCGTACAAACAATTTGAGGGTATGCTAACGGCAGGTGAAATGAAGATGCTTCGCATGACCGCAGGAGTAACAAAGGTAGATCGTATAAGAAATTCCAAGATCCGAAGAAGCCTTGCCGTCAAAGAACTTTGTTGATTAACCGCAAAGTAGATTTGCCACGTAAAGCCCTACGACCATAAAAATATTAATTTTCGTTTTGCCTTCTCTTATAATAGAACTGTACTTTATTACAATTGCTTATTACATTATGTACTCTTTCATTTTAATATGAACACATATCATGTACGTTAGTTAGTAAGAAAAGGGCATCGAGCAGTGAAGAATAAAAACCTACAGATTAGTTAATCTACAAGCGTTCAATTTTTTTACTATCAGTTTCGTTCATTTAACCTTCATCAAAAATATCTCGAATAAATTGGCGATTCAAAAGGCAATATAGCAATCAGCGTTCCCATACAATCGCAAAACAGAGGCAGGCCTTAAACTCCTGGATCACACAAATGCAGCAACACCAGCATTTGCTTGTCCATAGTTGCGAAGTGATTCAAAATCGGGAGGCCTACTGTAATTTTTTGAGGTCAAACCGGTGAATCCCACAGGCGTACCCGTAGGGATTCCATTAAGCCTCGTCGTTAAAGAAAAAGAAGACAATATAACTAACATGTTCCGGAATAAAATAAAGTAGAGACAGAAATAATAAAAGTAGCATTGTTTACCGAGAAGAAGCGGGTACACGACGTGCGTTGTTGCCCCCTAAAAAAAATTAAATACGAGTACATGTTATTTTAGTAATGAACAAAACTGCAAGGCAAACTGCAGGACGATCACAGAAACACTCTCGGGTAAATAGCGAAGATCGCCTAAACATTTGAGCTCAATTGGTTCGGTGGTTTCGGAGTTCATAGCATAGATACAAACATAAGTTCATGGATTCGTACATCGATAGATAAATTAAATTTAAGCAAAAAACCTCCTTTAATGTTTTCCAATAATGTTAACCGCAAATAAAGTTTACAAAACAGAAGGTGTAAATCCAACATCTAACACATTTCTTTGCCCAGAGGAAGATTTGATGCTCCGCTACTTCCTCGATTTCCATGCACTAAGATTGGTTATATTATTAAACCTAATTTAGCTAAGTGGTTTCATCGTCTAAGAAAGGATAACCACCCCTTGCCCGTAAACAAATCATGTGGGGGGACTTGTCACACATATAAAATTCAATATACATATTTCACAATATGAAACACGATTCTTCCCTTTTATGGCATGCATTCCACAACTCGAAACAGTCCTTACGACAGACGATGTCCTTTCAATATCAAACATTTTCAACAGAAAATGAAATTGAACAGCTCTCTGTGGCAGCAGCGAATGTGAGTGTGAGTGTGTCAGTCGGTGGCTACCCAAAAATGGACAACGAATGGAAGTGTATTAGATATTTAAATTTCAAGGACTTGTCTTATTTAATTGACTGTCGTTCACGTTGTTAACAGCCTCACCCCAGCACATGCACATTTCATTGTTGAATAGATTATAAGATATTGTATCTTACGGAGTGTAATGAATAAATCTATATCTAAATTCTTTTTTTTTTTTCATCTTATGTCTACGTATTCTCCCACATGTTCCGAAGCAACAGAAGCAATAGATAAATATTCTGCTGTTCTCCTCGAAGAAAATGAATTTCCCTGTGTTATGGGAAAAATGCATCGAAAACTAAAAAGAACGTATCCTTTTTCCTTTGTAATAATCAGTGTTAGTTTACCTTGCTATGTACCTTGCTACAAAAAGTATTTGTTGAAGAGTATAAGTTTGTATCTAGAGAAATCAGAGAGGAATAATAAATGTTCAAGAAGATTCAAAAGGAGTACTTACTACTTAGGTGATGACAAATATTTATGCAATAAAATGGTATCGATATATCGAAAGGGAAAAGCTGAGAATTGGATCTGTGAAAAGGATTTTCATCGTTAGCAACTCAGGTATTATGTACTTTCATCTCTATCTATATTAGATGGGCACCGAACAGACAATATTCGTGAACAAAATTATAAACCTTGTAATTCGATTTTCAAAATTGACGCTACATAAAATCGGTTCCATCAAAACTTGTTGCAAACCTAGGGGAGCAAATATTTTTGGATGGATGGTAAACCATTTTTTTCAATTTCTGTTCAGGTGTTCGCTGGAAAGTGAGGATTGCAACTATTTGTCGATTGTACCATAGAGCAGGTTTTTAAAGCGTAAAATCGAATTTTCTTCTTTTTAGCTTCTTCAATCCCAACCATCCATATGCCGAAAATATGAGAGATAATTTTAAGGGTGTTATGGGATGTTTCTATAAATAGAATGAAACGGATTTTTTCCTTGGCTGATTGCATCTCTGTGTGGCTTTGCATGCCAAAGCCCCCCTTCATGTGTTGGAGCGTGGAAATGTGATTTCCATATGAGCTTTGTGCCAATCAGTGCATGGAATGGAACTATTCTTAAGCATGCGACTTTAGATAGACTCTATCATTATTAAAGATGTGCACTGACCCTTTTATTATCATACTGCTTTATCTAAATGTTCAGTTAAGAACAAATGTTTTATTTATTACAAAAAAACATTTTAGGCATTAACTATCGGTACAGGGCCTAAAACCAGCTTCTCCAACCACTTTTTTTGCGAAGTGGAAGGGACCTACAATTTTCAAGCCGAATCAGAACGGCAAATTTGAGAAGATTCTCATGACAAATGATACTCTTGGATGTTTGTCAGACGTTCGCATCGTTATTAAATAATTTCTGAACTATCCTATTACACTTCGTAGTTAGTTTGTTTCTGAAAACGTTTGAAATTGTTTCACTCTCAAATAGGAAACAAAACTCCTTGACCTCCTTGTTCCAAAGACGGTATATATTCACTTCTATCATCATAAAACACAATTTATGCAACTGGTGTGCTTCACTTTCGCATAGTCTATTATACCCATCCACATATCCTGTTGCGAACATAATGTTGAGATCTTTGCCTCATCTTCTGAAACTACTTTCGCTTTTATTATCCTTACGGAACTACTAACATAAGATTGGCGCCTAACTAGGCGTTAAATTGTCAAATGACGTGTCGCCAGGATATGATTAGATAATGATGGCGACAGCAACCGTGAAAGGAAGGATATTATGTTGACACTAATTGGACACCAGTAAATTAATTTTAAAAAGCATCTTTCTCCTCCAAGGTGACGCAAATATAAATGAAGGAAAGCAAATATTTTCATAGGACGTTGCATGTTTCTCTAGCACTACTAACACTAAGAAAGACAAAAGGAATAGAGACAACAGAAGTTTAGTTTAGTTCAGTTTGATTTGATAACGGTCATTGTATAGGTAGATTGCATTCCGTCTTCCGGTTTTATGGACATAAGACGTCAAGTGGATTAGTTATGCTACAGATATTCAAGGAAGAAATTCAAGTGGCACTGCAGGTACTTTAAAATCAGTTAACAAGCGTCAGTATTTGCATCACGTTGGACTGTTATTGACAGTACATGGTACTTGTAGGGTTAAGGGCAGTATTCTCTAGGCATAATGATGACTCGCCCTTTGGCAGATGTTGGCAACGAGTCGTAAGCTTGTGTGAGTATGGATCTTCATTGAAATAGAAGTAATGTTTTATTGCAAGCGTGGAGAGAAATCAGGTTTCCGTGCTACGGATTGTTCTCTTTTATTTTTAAGGAGTTACGAGTCTGGAGGTAATGAATAAGTTAAGCCTTGGGCAAAGATAGTTTAATTATCCGAAAAATTGTTTCCTATTCAAAGCTTTTAATTGATTTGTGACAAGTTTGGTCGATGGGGTCTGATATTTAAAATATTTAAATATTTCCATCATAGTTAAAATTTCATTTTTGAAATATTTGCACAGCTTTACAGAGATTTGATGGTAAAAAACTGATCGTACAATTGGATAACTATCTATTGTGACTAATTATGGTACACTTCTCTTCAACTGAATAAGCACAAACATTTTCTAAGCTACTTTGTCCATTTTTTCAAAACCTTGTGCCGTAATATAACATTTGATGATGCAAACTGTTTGCAAATGATGTTGACAAAATAAATCGGAAAGAATATTTCAAAAAGTACCGCTATTTTTTTCCTGGTTCCCTTGCAAAGCATACAATATGGAAAAATGCAGTTTTATTTTGCGTCAACTGAATAGACACAAAGTCATTATTTTCGCTGGTTATGAGTTTTCTGTGGAGATTGACACATTAGATCAACAGTTGAAGTACTTTTAGTGAATTTTGTTTGATTAATTGTATTTCAAAGAAAAATGGGTAGATCAAAATCTCTAAATAGTGTTGAAAGAGCTCAAATCGATTTACTAAAAGACCAAGGACCAATCGGGCCTTCTATCGCTGACAAAATTGGACGAAGTTCTAGTGTGGTCTATTCTTATTTAAGGAGCAAAGATTCGCACGGAAAAAACATGAAAGGAGGCCAAAAAACGGCAACAACAGCGGTTGATCGAAGAGCAATTTTAAGATGTGCTTCCAATTCCTGCGACTCTGCGGCAAAAATAAAGCAGAAAGCCGGTGTTACTGCAAGCGTTTCAACAGTGTGAAGGGTTATCAATAGTACCAAACATCTGAAATGGTTAAAAATTCAAAAGAAACCACCATTTAACGAGAAACGGAAGTGTATGCGCTTAGAATTTTCCAGGCTCCATATGAGTTTTAAAAATGATTGACGTCACGTAGCTTTTTCGGATGAAAAGAAGTTTAATTTTGATGGCCCTGATGGCTTTAATTATTACTTCCACGATATGAGGAAAGAAGAACGATTTTTAGCGCGGCATCATAGTCGAGAAGGTGGTGTTATGGTGTGGGGAGCAGTTAGCTACTATGGCGCTATTGAGCTTGAGTTAAAAACCTTAAATGGTGGTTTGTTTTGAATTTTTAACCATTTCAGATGTTTGGTACTATTGATAACCCTTCGCACTGTTGAAACACTTGCAGTAACACCGGCTTTCTGCTTTATTTTTGCCGCAGAGTCGCAGGAATTGGAAGCACATCTTAAAATTGGTCTTCGATCAACCGCTGTTGTTGCCGTTTTATAGCCTCCTTTCATGTTTTTTCCGTGCAAATCTTTGCTCCTTAAATAAGAATAGACCACACTAGAACTTCGTCCAATTTTGTCAGCGATAGAAGGCCCGGTTGGTCCTTGGTCTTTTAGTAAATCGATTTGAGCTCTTTCAACACTATTTAGAGATTTTGATCTACCCATTTTTCTTTGAAATACAATTAATCAAACAAAATTCACTAAAAGTACTTCAACTGTTGATCTAATGTGTCAATCTCCACAGAAAACTCATAACCAGCGAAAATAATAACTTTGTGTCTATTTACTTGACGCAAAATAAAACTGCATTTTTCCATATTGAATGCTTTGCAAGGGAACCAGGAAAAAAATAGCGGTACTTTTTGAAATATTCTTTCTGATTTATTTTGTCAACATCATTTGCAAACAGTTTGCATCATCAAATGTTATATTACGGCACAAGGTTTTGAAAAAATGGACAACGTAGCTTAGAAAATGTTTGTGCTTATTCAGTTGAAGCGGAGTGTATGTCAGAGCTTTTGAAGGAAGAGCGATGAGACGAGAAACCTTCATACAAATAGTATCTTACTTTATATCACAGTGAGAAAAAAAAGCAAATAGGTAATAAGTTAAACAAAAATAAATAAAAATAAAATTGTATAGGATGTTGGGTAATATGTATTAAAATCAATAATGAACGTATAATACATAATAGTGTCATTCCTACAAACATTACTAATCAGGCGATGTGATCAGCACATTCCTGCCCTTCTTTTATTTTATTCCTTTCTAGTTGTCGCGTCGACGGGGGTCAACAGTTTAGGGATAGTGTTTCTTGTGTTGTCGTCTTGCTGACCCATTTAATTACCTATCAAATGCCGCGGCCAGGCATTCCATGATAGCAGTCACGTAATGCCAGCGATAAAAATAGCCTTGGCATTGGATGTGCACTGTGTGTGCCATGCTGACGTTTGTGACGAAAATGCTGACGTGGTACAACGTCTTACAGTCATTGGACGTGTGGGATTTCCTTGGACGATAAAGATAGCGACGACGGCGATGATGATGGTGACTGGGAACGAAGAGTCTTTTTCCAACCTCGAACTGGCGCAGTCAAGTAATTTAAAAGGGAGGATGATTCAGAGTATCTACAATTGGGGGCTCAACCGTCATGGATCGTATCGACCATTAAAAGCAGTTTGATTACTTTGATTTCGGAGACTGTTTCAATAAGGTTAAAGCAAAGGGTACGATAAAAGTGTAAGAAAAGTTGACAACATAAGAAATTTGCAAAGCATTAAGAAAAGTATGTGAAAAGTCGATAAGATAAGAAGATTGCAAAGCAATAGGAAAAGTGTCTGAACAATTGGAAAGACAAGAAGATTGCAAAGAAATAAGCAAAACGCAATTAAAGTTGTGTAGATAAGATAATTTGTGAAGGAAGAAGAAAGGTGTGTGAAAAGTAGGGAGATAAGAAAACATGGAGAAGTTTCGCTGACCGTTCGGCAATTGCAAGCTTGCTTGAAGAAAAATAATTTATCATACCGTTATTTTGTTAAATCTGATCTAGTATACCCGAATAAACGTTGAGTTTAGACAAGGGTGTCGTCAAGATAGAAGAAGTTATAGGGGCACACGGAACAAGTGAACTGGCGGCCGGCAAGATTAAAATATTTAAAACTCTGGACACCTCTTCGACTCACAAAAATTAAGGACACCTCTTCGACTTCGAAATAAGGATATTTTGCCCGATGATGTTTTCAACGAGGATATTTTGACCGAGAATATTATAAAAAAGGATATTTATAGCCTTCACCGGCCGGCAACGATAACGTGGTAGATTTGGAAGAGAAAGAATTCGAGCAGGAGGACGAGTTTTCGCATGCAACGGAAGAGGAAAGTGAGATAGGAGAAGAAACTGAGGGCGAGACGATGACTTATCAGAACAATTTCGTTTTCCGTGACGTTGAAGAATTTTCCAAGAGGGACAATTTTCCGGGGAAGGAAGAAAAACCTACGCTAATTGGTCAAGGGTGAGTTTGAAGATACTACGCCAGCGTGTGATTGGAAAGATGTGCAAACGTATCTATACCCAGGACACTGTTGAGGGGAGCTGCAATACCAGCCGTGGAGGTAACAGATGAAACTAGCAATTGGAGTAAGCTGAAAGCTTGTTTACGAAAGAGTTTGGAAAACAATCATCGAGTTCCTAAACAGCTGGCATTAAGACGAAAAAGAGCAACAGAAAGTTGTTTGGAATACCTTTACGTTATGGCGCAAATAAAAAGGAAGAAGAAGTAGATCAGACATCACTGGTGAATACGTCATAAACGGGTTACCGGATACAAGAAGCAACACGACTGTGCTGTTCGAAAACTCAAATCTCGAGGAGTTCAAACCAATACTAAATACCTAGAAGATGCAACGACAAATAAAATAAAAATAAATATTAGGCATTAATGGCCCATACAGGGCCTAAAACCTAGCTCCTACTACCATTTGCTAGTGTTAGGGACCTACAATTTTATGCCGAATCTGAACCGCAAATTCGAGAAGCTTCTCATGACAATTGAAACTCTTGACGATCGCAACAGGTGCCCCACTGGGAACAACTTTTAGATGTTACATGGCACCGGCATGATTTGATTCTGAGGCCCTGGACCGCTGTGCCCACTTGCTTCCTTTATCGAGGTAAAATTGAGTTTGTTGTAAATGAATTAAGATTGTATATGTGGACATTGATGGAATAAAGTCCGCATATATTGTATTGATTGAAATTGAAATGTACGTTTTATGTACGTACTTTGCATTCAATTTTTTGTGAATTTCATCATGTTTATGCATGAAACTAAAATAACACACCCAAACACTCCAAACGACCAAAGGCGACCTTGCTCCCGCAAACAATAGCAACCAGTTTTAAAGCTTCCCAAAGTCATTCAAAAAACTTGGAAAAGTATTGAAAAATGGATTAAATAGTGGCCTGAAAAATATTAAATCAAGTTTGAAAGGCCTTAACGAGGCTTACACAAGAGCCTTCACATTTTTCAATTAACCAATAAATGTATTAAACAATCTACATCTGGTCATTAGAAATTTGATACTTATGTCGAATAAACAACCCGACCTTGGCACTTGCTCCCCAGATTTATAAATCAACTTACTTGTCCTATTCGTCAGACCTTTGATTTGTCCACTGATAACCCAAGGTTCCTAGTTGACATCGAAGGTTTTTTTAGTTAATCGCTTGCTTACGGAGCGAAAGCACCGTTAGCATGATGGAGGCTTACCAATATAACACCTTGTCGGATTAATTCAGCCTGCCCTTTCCTCTACGACAAGGAGCCGGTCGAAGGCGACCCGTCGTAATGCGCCTTGCCAACTCATTTCTCCGATTGGCGGTTGCTGAAATAGATTCACTAAGAAGAGATGACTTCTCCTCAAGGTACCCCATTTCAGAGTCGATTATTATTGGCTCTACCCGCATGGAATATGTCATTTCTTCATCAATAGGGTGTTATAAAACATCCATAGTTAATGACGCACTTTTAGGGGCATCATTCTCTGCTTCATTTTCACTACGATAGGTAAGTTAGGCTAGCCTGTTGATGTAGCAGCACAACAAGACCACACTAAGGTTGTTGTGGTACCGTTGTGATACTCTTAGTAGGGCGTTGGCCTCGTTGTTCCTTTTGTTCCTCCCTTTTTACTCAGCGTTGTCCAGCCATCTTAATGTCTTTAGAAACCTGTAAAGATTAGACAGTTTGTCATCAGAAAGTTCTTGAATGTCGTGGAAGAATTCTCTTCCAAGTGGTCCGTTACTCAGGGGAGAGAGACTCGGGCAGTGACATGGAAAGTGAGGCATGCCCTCATGGGTTTTCTCATCACCGCAGCAGTCGTCATCCTTAAGATTTAATTTGGTTGTATGGTTCCTTAGGAAGTTATGGCCAATAAAAGCACCAACCAGCTTAGACAGTGATTGACTGTCGTACCGTAAGAGTTCTTTTGTCCTGCTATTATCATTGCTTGAACTAAGTTTCCGTGATATGTCAGTAGTGGTTTGTATTCCATCCGTTCTCTGAGGTTGCAGAGTGGCGATTTGATCGGCTAAGTGGCCGATCGTGATCCATTGCAGACCCTTTTCGTGCGAGTTCGTCAGCTCATCAGCCGGCAATGTCCCTCTGTCGGAATTCAGCAGAGGTCCGTATTGTTTTGTGTGCCAAAAACTCTGAGCTCTCCGCGACAGCGTCTGGTTGTCAACAAATATGGTAACATCATTTCGTGGTATTGCTATCATTGACACCGTGTAGGAACCTTCTACGCTTGCCAGTATTTCAGCTTGGAAAACACTGCCATGATCAGGCAATCAGCGCTGCATGTTAAGTTCCTCTGAGTACAATCTGGCACCCGATCCATCTGTATAGATAGATACGGATTTGTTTGCGGGTTCGTTTGTGTCCCATCCTCCCTGCTCGGAAAGGAGCAAGCAAAAGGTATGTCGAAATCCAGTAACTGTGTAGTCAGAGTCAAGGTCGTTCCCTATATACATTTTCAAAATCGGTGCATGCCCTTAAGTACTTGGGTAAAAGCTTCTTGTGTGCCTGCTTCTCAACGCACTTTTAGCAGCTGATGCTTACATGCTTAGATCCAAGGGCAGCAAATAAAGAATGGTCTCCAGTAAAGCGTTTCCAGTCGTTCTTATTGCGCTTGTTGTCCCTTCACAAGTAGTCTTTAAATTTTTGTAATTGCCTTTACATTTTTTCATTAGTTAGATCTGTTATGATTCCCACGAGTAATACGGGGAATCAGGAAGACTATCTTTATGTCGGAGATCGTCTGTAATCCGAAGTCCACAATTTACGGCCAAACAGCATCTTTGCGACGCATCTTTCGGCGTTTTCTAGTCCACCTTTAGATAGGAAATTCAGTAACTATGTTTACTTACCGTATCCGCACTGGGATTACCGATTACCCTCCATACTTATCCGGGCTTGGGACGCTTGAGTTCTCATCCTATGCTTAGCTTCGGCAATACGCATCAACAGAGCATATAAAAATAACCTTTGAAGGGTCATCGCCAGGTCAAATAAACCCGGACCTTCACAAGGTAGATATCATCAAGAACCGGAATATTGTCTCAAACTAGGTGCGGATAATAAAATGCATTTGCATCTGGTTAAGTGATTCCTAATTGGATCCAGATTTATGTTTGAAGGTCATCTAAGGCCTGATCTTGGAGTGCTGGGCAGTGCGACGGAGGAAGTGTGAAGTATTCTAATGAACGTCTTTGTCCTCGTACTATCTGCCCAGGTCATCTGTATTGTGTGCGATGATACCACCGACAAGAGAGGCCAACGATTTTTTGTCCATTTTTAGGATTCTCTCATTTTTTTTGTTTGTTGTAAAGTGCACACATTTTCCTGGTTAGACTGAGCGCAGTCCATATTTTATTTACTGTTCCCAGTAATTTATTCAAAATCAGCGGTCTAAGAATAAACGGTGGGATCTCAACTGCCTGCCTGTTTAAAAGATGTTGTAACTGACAGGAAATGAGCTTCCACTTTTATGTCATTTTTTTCTACTTGGAAAAGATCTAACGAATAGTTTTAAGGAAGACCACTGTTTGCTGCAGAATCTTGTAAAAACAGAGCGTTCAGGCCGAGGAGGGATTCTCAGAAACCGGTGATTCTTTGAATCCTAGTCAAAGTTTTAGGTCGGAATCATTACTTGCCACATTACGCTTGCCACTAGATTGAATTACCATATGTAACTTGTTAAATGATCACTTTTGGACTAGGAATCCAAGATTTGCCGAATATCCTACTAATGTAGGGGCTATCATTGCCTTCTTTGCTCTTTACTTTATGTTGGTGGGTTTAGTTTTATTGACTTGATAGGACCACTCCCAGTTACTTGGCGCAATCGGAATTTGTAAGTTTAGTTGCCTCAATTTTCGGCATATTAAATTACTTTACAATCTTTTCGTTGTTAAAATGAGCAATCCTGTCTTCTTTGTAAAAATAAATATAAGGTATTTAAGGCCCATAGGGGACCTAAAACCCAGCTTCTCTAACCATTTAAGCCGAATCCGAACGGCAAATTCGAGAAGCTTCTCATGACAATTGATACTCTTGGATGTTTTTCAGACATTCGCATGAGGTGGGGCAGTGGAGAAAAACTCTAAATGTTACTTGGTCAAATTGAGCACGGAACAGCTTAGAACAATAGTTGGGATTATGTCGGGGCACTGTCTCCTAAGGAAGCATGCTAGGCGTCTTACATTCGTAGATATGGATATATGCAGGTTGTGTGGTAATCTACAAGCCGAAGAAGACATAACGCACATACTCTGTGATTGCGAGGGTATAGCACGGAATCGTAGAAGGTTTCTAGGAGAATACTTCTTCGAGGAATTGGGGGAGCTGAGCGGCAGAGACCACAGAAAGCTGGTAAAATTCTGCAGGAAAATTGGGCTTTGTCTAGGAAAAGTTTTTTAGGTTTCTAGGTTTTTCTCCATTTGAAGTCTTGGTTTCAATTGGTTCCCTAGGGATCGCGATGGGCCCTTCTCGTGACTAGAGCTTTATGCGAATTGCTCCTGTTTTAACCTAACCTAACCTACTTGGCCGCAGCGAGATTTGAACCGGTGACATTTCGGTCATTATTCGACACACTTACCACTGAGCCACAGCACCTCGGTCTTCTATCTTCTATGTATCTGGGTAAGACCGTCTGTATTTGATCGCTAAGTATGGATGGGGATTTCCCTGTCGCAGCAGTGCTATGTCTGCACTATGCTACTGATTTGACTTCACTAAATATTGGGTTAGTAAGGTTTTCGTTTACCCCGAGAACCAAGAAAAGGGTTTGCAGTCCACCTTGATGAGTACATCTATATGCTGGTACCTTACTTTGCCCACCGCCCAACTCCTCCGAGTTGATGAGGGTTCACGAGAACCAGTTGATAGTAGCGTTGTCAACCGCTCTTTTTACCACCTTGATCTGGACTTAATCGAAATCTCTATCAATGTCCAGAAAAGCGACGAGAGTGCATTTCTTGTTCTTTTGTGTATTTCGCATGATACTGACTGAAGACACTGTAGAGTTCTGTTTCTACATATTTGCCTTCTGTGTTCGCATGCTGAATCGTAGGTTTTTGCTATGGGCTTTTTGCAGAGTAGTTTGCTTCGAATGTAAATGTCAATTAGCCTTTCAAATATTTTATACACAACTGATGCTAGGAAAATCATTTGCACCAGAGTGGGCTTTAGATATAAAAAAACAGTTAAACTTCTTCCCATGGTTGTGATATACGAACCCTTATTTAACCTTCATCTCATCCTCAGAAAAAAACGTTGTCTACCCTTGTGTGTAGATTTCTACACATATGGGATTTTAGTGTTTTCCATTAATGTTTTTTTTTTTAATTAAGTTAAATAAAAAAAAATACTTCTATAATTTTATTCTAAAGAAACAAGTGAATATAAATTTAAATTAGTTTTTCTTGAATGCATTTTACACAAACATTTCGATTATGTTGGTTTTTGCAATCAGCTTTTTGGTGGCAGACTTTTCTTCATAGCAAACGTGACACCTTGCTCTACTTTTTATTTGTAGTCGAACGCTTCTTGGCCTTTTTGATGGATTTGATGAAGATGATGTAGAAATATCATCTAAAGATTGTGCTGCTGAACTTTCTCCTGAAACAATTGCAAGCAAAGATGCTGATGACGCCGATCTTGGTTTACCACTTCTAGCTGCCATATATGGCTTTGCAAGTGAAAATCTAAGTTCACGTAGAAAATTCCTTCGTATTGTTGTTTTTTGTGTTGCTTGCCAATTCGGATTCACTTCTTTGAAAATAATTATATTTGCAAATACAACCATCTATTTGTTTTTTTTTTACAGCTGTAGCAAGAAAGCATTTTGTCAACTGAATCTACACCACCTATATCGAATGAAAACAAAAATCATTAGAGGACCTGAAATTTGAAGAGGCATTGTATATGAACAAACCTTTTGTTTTATTGTAATACTCTATAATTGATGGCAACTTTTTTTCACGAGATCCAATTTGAATAGAGTTATGTATTGTACTTTGCAATACAGTACATTAATTTTGCCTTCCAATGTACGAAACAAGTGCTATGTTGTCGGTAAATGCAAATGTAGATTGATACAACGTCCTTTTTTTACATTCAAGAAGCTTTGGTGGAATGCTTCTTTTATTTTTTCTCAAAGTGCCAACCATTGTAAGATTTTTTGACAACAATGTTTGACCAAGATCTTACGAAGAAAAGAAGTTATCCATTGTTATGTTGTGACCTTTCAAATCATCAACTAACGCTCTTGTTGTTCCAGAACGAATAGAAATTACAATTTCATTCCGAGATCTTTTATGCTGAAATGGTTGTGGTTGCCAAACAATACCATCTTTTGAAACAAGCAATGGATCCATATTTTCACCTCGAACTGATTCGTTTGTTTCATTTGATTCACTCACTTCCTTTTGAACGTCAGAATAACTATCGTCTGAATACAAGTCATCGTCATCACCAACATTTTCTTCTGGCACAAATTCTTCATCACTGTCTCAAGAAATATCACTATCATTACCATCACTTTCATTCAAAAATGCTTCCATATCTTTAACTGTAATATATCTTGGTCTCGAGATATTTATTTTTATTATTATTATTAAATTCACAATATATACGCACAATGTTTACTTCCGAAAAGACTCAATGAAACTGGCATTTCATATGAAATGCACTAATTATTCATATGTGTAGAAATCTACACAAGTAGGTAGTTAACGTAATTATAACAATAATATCCGTCATTAACTTTATTTTTATGAGGAAATACGTGTTTTTTTAAGTAAAATAAAGGTTATAATAAAGTCACAAAATTACAAAAATTAGAAATTAGTGGTTTTTGAAAAAAAACAAGAAAAGAGGTAGCTTATGTGTAGTTTTCTACACAAGGGTGGGATGAAGGTTAAGGCTATTAAGGAATATGTTTCTCAGATGTGAGGTTATTTCTCCTTCATATGTTTGTAGTATCATATGGAAGATGCCATCAATACCCGGAGATGTAAACGGTGCGAAGAATTTAATAGCCCATCTTATCCTTTCTTGCTGTTACCATTGTCACTGTGTTTTTTGTGTAGTACTCTTTTTGCGGATCGTTGTACTGAGTGCCAAGTAGGAGCCCGAGCATTTTATCGCAGGGTTCTGTACAGTAGTCGTTGGACTCTAACACCCCAAGGCCATTGGTTTTTGGGAGGACTTTTATGAGCATAACTTGTGCATTAGTGTTTTCTACCGTACTACATAAGGCTCACCTCGTGTGCGAACAGCGCTTTGCTCGCTCCTTCTCATATGTCATGCAAGTCATGCTACGTTGAAAAGATTCTTAGTGTTCGAGTGGTCCTTAGGTTGGTCTTAAATTACTCATCGATGTTCTAAAAGAGCTCCAATCAGATATCTTTCGCTAAACCAGATTTTGGCCTTATTTAACATCTTTCCTTACTTATTTAGGACTTATTTATAGCTGAAATTGTTATGAGGAAGCAATGACATACAAAAAGTCATTGCGTTCGCTTTTATAAAGGTTCTTTATCGTGAAAAAATGTTGTTTACGTGGTCCGAACTATGTTTACTTTGTATCTGATAACTGAAGGCTGGAAATCGCCCCATTGAATGCTGAAAACTTATACATACCATTGGCATGCTTAGCAATATTTTATGCTGAAATTCATCCATATATTTGTTTGTAGTTCCACCGCTATCAAAATGAAAACATCATCCTTTTGAAACCGCTGTTCGGAATTAGGTTATTTTAATTAATGTACCAAATCCATCATAGCGTAAGCCCACTGCCCCTCCACTTTTTGGATCAGACGAATCCACAATGTCCTTCAAAACCATTATCATCGATTATTCATTAAATAACAATTCTTCACGAACAAGCACCGGAAATCACTTTGGATCGACAGTCACATAAAGCACCGGAACCTCAGTTTCCTTTTATTCTGAACAGCAAACACAAGGAAAAGACCAACAAAAAAATAATAATTCACATCAATCTCAGGGGAATCCCAAGCAATTCTTCGATTTCTACACCCCCTCATCTTTTGAAAGGATAAGTGGGAATCGCAACCGCATTCAATAAAATCAATCACTTTTCTACAAAGGATGCTAAAAAATGCTTCTGATTGTCTATTAATCATTTATGAATACAAAAGGACTTCATGAATCTGTTCACTATATAAAATGGTTGAAGCTTGCGTGGATTTTAAATTATGTACAATTTATTAAATTTATTTATTTTTATTATTCGATTCTATAAGTTCCATTGACAATAGTTACCCAAAACCTTGCAGCCGAGGATTTGGTGGCATACAGATAAGGTCCTAAAATCGAGGTCATTAACATTCTTTTGCCGCGGGACTTCGATCAAATTAAGGGATATTGCGACGACTGGAAGTTGAAAATCATTTGCTTCGTGGCCCTTATAACGCCGATCGGCCGATCATCGCTTATGGTTGTCCATTGTGGTTTACTACTGCGCCTAATTATATGATAAAGATTCGGGTTGTGGAGAGACAATGTCTTAGGGCTTGTCTCCGGTTGTTGCGAACGCCTGAATCCAACTGTATGAAATACTATCCCAACAAGGTCTTATACGATGGGGCTCAGTTGAATAGGATTGACAGTTTCCTTATTAACGTGACGAAGGCACGTTGCAAGGGCGATGGCCAGCGGGAATTGCCCGATCTTTGGTGCTAACTACCCCAATGAAATGTACATAGAGAGTACGATCTGGCTTTATCCATCCGGAGATATTTGTCCATATTGATGCTAAAGGGCTGGTCCAGACGAGGGTTGGTATCCCGGTATTATACCACCGCTTCCGCAGCGCGAGAGATACGCGGCTCATCCGCGGAGGGGACGTCGCCAATGCTCATGAGCTCCTCCGTTTTAGTACCGTAATAGTGGAGAGGGATAAATTCGTTACGGAAAAGCAATTCACCGAACATTGGTGGTTTGTTCAGGGGCAGGGGTTAATACTCGTATGTCCTCCCAAGACGTTGCGTTACTCTAGGTAACATCCTCTTAGTTTAATAGTTAGATTAAGTTAGCTGTACCAGACAGAACAGTACAGTTAGCCTCACCAACTTGTCGTGCAGCTTCCGTGAGGTGACTGGTGCTGTAAGGCCTCAGTCGGGTTATGTCGGCGCGTGTGCACGTTGACGGCTGCCAGGCACTCGGAAAGCAATTGGGATTTTGACCACTTGTTGCGTAATGCAACGAGTGCTCAGAATCCTAATTACAGTAAGAATATGTTAAGAATTTTAAGTAAGTAGAGTAGGTAGTTTGTAATTTGTTTTTATATAAAAATATAAAATTTGATAAAGATTCCGAGATGTATTAACAATTTTATCGATAAAAACATAATATGTAAGATTAGTTTGTAAAAATAGTTTTTAGACCGAAAGGCAATACAAATTATAATATATTGTTAAAATTAAGGCGTCCGCATAAGGAACAATAATCTAGAATAAGTATCTCGTTCATTTTAAGTTAGATTTAATCCGTTTTGTCTAGTATGTAAGTTGACTTTTAAAAACCAATAAAAAATAAATTCATTCAGTAAAAGTAAAAGTAAGTAATTTCTGCTGACTTTCATTCGTTTGACATGATAATTCGGCATGTTATGTCCTTATGGGTTCGGTACCCATGAGAGAGGACAAAGCGTTTTTGTCCATTTGCAGTAAAAACTCGGTTCGACGTTTGTTATAGAGCGTCCACATTTTCGTGGTCGAAGCACAGAATTGGAGTCCACTACATCTTTTATGAATCGCCACTAGTATTTTGTTCCGATCAACTGTCTAAGATTACAGAGGGAAAGTTTCTTCACAGTATTGTGTCGGCATTGTTTGGTTTGAGAGATGAACTATATCTACCCTGCTTATCTGCCTTCTCGTTGCCCGGATCGCTAGTGTGACCGGAAGACCAGGAGAGCTTAACAGGTCTTCGCAACAGCTACCTACAAGCTTCGATTTTATCTCTACGGCAGAAAACGCTTTTATTGCCGCTTGAATGCCAATGAAAAAACAATATCTGCATGAGGTGTTGCCATCATTGTGACTTCTTTAGCACCTGTATTCACTACCAGAATCTCGGCTTGAAAAACGCTGCAGTAGTCGGGAAGTCTGATTGAATAGTCCGAGGACTTCGAAATAGAATTTCGCACCAACGCCCATGTCCATCTTTGAGCCGTCAGTTAAGATCAGTATAGTAGATCGGATAAGTGGTGGTTGCTCTATATGCCTGCTGGCGAGTAAGCGGCAAATGGTCTTGCAAATTATTGACGGGGGTTGTATAGTCTGTGCAAATGTTATTCCCTGTAAATCCCTTAAGGATCTGCACGTGTCCTGTCTGGCAGCATTTCCAGTAACAAGTCTGGCTAAGCCTCAGTGCTCTGTTTGTGGCAGCTTCTTTTACAAACAAATCCAGCTGTTTGAGATTTAGTATGACCTCCATACCCCCTATGGGTGTAGTTCGCATTGCCCCTGTGGTGCCAATGCAGGCCATTCCCTGGATCATGGTCACATTTTCAAGGTTGGTGGCCTTGGACATTGCCTGCTACCAGACCATATTGCCACATGGCCTTATTACTGCTGTGTCAAGCCAGATGACAATTTTGGGATTAAGGCCCCAGGTTCGGCCGAATATTATATTGCTGGCAGGCGTACTTATGGTGCTGTCAGAAATCTTAAGCGGAATCCCTTCAATTGTAAGCAGTTTAAATTATGGAATTGTAGTTTTATTGGTAAAGTGGACCAGCTCCGTTTTTCGCGGATTAAATGCCAGCCCATAGTTCTAAGTCTAGGTATTAGCCTAAAACAAGGCTATTTTTATGTGTTCACTGATAGCGGAGAGGAATTCTAATTTCGACAACAGTGCTATAACGTCTCGTAGACAACTGCTTTAGGTCTACAGCGTTCTAACTCAGTCAGAACTTCGTTGAGCACAAGAACCTACAGAAGAGTAAAAGGACCCCACCTTGAGGAGTATTTCTAGATGCTGTAACCCTATTATGTGATCCACCTAGCTCTGAGATAATCTGCCTGTTTTAAGCATGAGTTTAATCTAGTCGATAATGATGCTATTCACTTCGAGGTTAACTGAAACTCTTTTTTTTGTTTCTGTATTGACATTACTGGAGACAGAGTGTAAGCCCTAGCATAGCAATCAAATGCTTTTGCATTTTATAGAACATTTGTTGCACTGAAACAATCTCGTTTTTGCATATAGAACAAACGAACCACGAAAATAAAGCTATATTGTTTATCAAACTGAAGCATGTTGTTGCATAATATGAATATGATATTGATATCGACTTTGACATGATAGCCCGGAATCAAAAGTTCAAAAGTGGCGCTTATAACAAAAATGACATCATATTAATCCGAAACTATAGGATAGGTATAGCTGAAAAAGGTTTTCACAACTGTATTCCTCATGTTCGAAAACGGTCGATTTGATATGTAACTCAAAAAGTGAAATTTGGCGTATAGAAGAAGTTAGAACTGAGGTGACGATTTGTTTTGATTTAATTTATTTATGCTATATTATCGGTTACGTTTAACTGTTATATGAATTGGAACTTTATAAAATAATCATTTGTCAACGAGGAGTTCCATAAACTTACCTGTTATGAGATGCCCGACTGGGGTCACCGGGGGTTGCCCAATCAAAGTGGGTGCCTTAATTCCCTTGATATTTATATCAGTTAGTTCTTATTTGCTTAAGTAAAAAGTGACGGACTACAAAGCAAATTGCATGGGTTATTCTTTGCTGATGATGGAGCCAAAATTAATGAGGATTAAACGTCCCTGCAACCATCGCGCTATGCGGGAAGCAGATGGGCAGCAAAACCAGTTCAGCAAAACCTCTGCAGTAAAATGTTTTTAATGAAAAATTGCGCATTGCTTAATGCCTGTCCAATTCGTGCTGAGAGTTGGGACTATTTTCATTTAACTGCACCTCCAGTAATAGAACAGCACAATTTGGTACGGTTTTCCGGTTTGATATTTCTTGCCGCGAATTTCTCTGGCATTACCTAAAATTTTAATCTGTTTGGTCGTTCAGTGATATTTAAATCAGGCAAAAGCCTTACTGAATGTGTGTAATTATTACTACACATTAATTTCATCTGCCTTACTGCATGCATAACTGCTTGCAGTCCTGGTACACAGTTCAGGCATCGTAACGTGGAAGAAGTGGCAGGAAAACTCATCCATATCCTGTGAGCAAAAAATGCTCCCTTAGCTGAAAGGAGGACACACATTTGCTTCGCATGACAACCAGAGTATTAAAGCTTGATCAAATAAAAAGTTCCAATATCCGAGGAAGCCTGCACGTCACTGAACGTTTGTGAAGGAAAATGGAGTGCGGCCGCCTCTATTGGTAGTGTCATGTTCAAGGGCGAGATCCTTCCTAACTTCTTCTTCATTGTATGAAACGGCTCTCGGAAAATATATCCGAGGAAGTTGTTCATTTAGATGTCCTTCACAATACTGCTGCCTGTGTAGTATTTTTTGTCATCCACAAGAAGCAGCCCCTGAGCACTTGTTGATCAATTTTGGCGAACGAATTTCCTGGGCATTTCTCCTTCTCTGAGCGACTATTTTTCAAATGCTTGTGCCCCTGTTCAAGCTGGTTTGTCGTAGTTCGTGGATAGCCTGATTTCGGTCAGCAGCCCAAGAAGAAATTTCTTCTAACGCCTGACACAGGCCATCCACACACTTTGCTTAAATTTGAGCTCACTTTCTCTTTGCGAGCCTCTTGCAAAGTCTGTATTTCAATTCAAGGCGAGCTTTTTCATCTCCATTATTATGGAGCACTTTGACCAAGGCTTAAATGCCGCTTTCTTGTCACTCATCACTGCTTTAGCTTCATCTGTCCGCCACCATGTTTCTTTACCGTGTTGATAGTGTCTTTTTGATTTGGCTCTATCCAAGCAAGGTCGTTGTAGGGAATTTCACATGTCCACATGCATCCTGAACTTTGTTGAAGATGTGATGGAGATAATTTTGCATTTTTGCAATAGATGCTTCGCCTTTCTCTTTATCCGGATTGTACCATTTGATTCTCGCAGACACTTTTGTTTGTTTTGTTCTGTTCGTCCCCGCCGCCATACATTTCTGTCAGTAGGAGGCGGTGTTGCTGGGCGATTGACTATCTTAGGATCACTTTGAAATCTTTAACCCGAGGATTCATAAAACGTGTTACCAAATGGTAATCAACCTGGGTTGCATTTCCACCGTTGCTGTAAGTGACCAGTTGCCAGCTTTGTTTGACGAACATGGTATTTGGATCGATTAGACCGTATGACTTACACATGCTTAGACTTAGCAAGTAGAGTTTTTGGTGCCGTATCCCAGCCCTCTATGGCAGTCTTCATAATCTTCGTTTGACTAGACATGTCCGTTCAAATCTCCGCCAACAAACAACAGTTATTCTTTGGGATGTTCTTGATGCGGCTGTACAAATCTAGTCAGAATGAATTTTGTTCTCTCTGCTCGCATCCAACTTGGGAAGCATTGCACTGCCAATATTCCACACCTCAATTTGCGTCACCAGTTTGAGAGACATCAAACGATCACCGTACTTTGAAATGGTTAAACGCTGTCAAGTAGCTCTGCCGCAAGGATGATACCGATTATTCTGTTCTTATCCTGTTCCGTCCCGTAGTAGAACATTTTGAAAGCTTTAGTCCTAACGTCCGAGAAACGCGATGTTTGACCATTACGTTTTCTTAACACATAAGATGTCAACTCGCCTTCTAACCATCATCTTTTCGAGCTCGTAGCTACGACCACGTATACTTCCAACGCTCCAACTCTCGACATTTAGGTTGCGCTTAAGCCTAAGCATTACTTTCTCTTGCAAACGTCTGACAAACATCCAAGAGTATCAATGGTCATGAGAAGCTTCTCAAATTCGCCGTTCGGATTCGCCGCGAAATTGTAGGTTCCTTCCCATTCGCAAAGAACGTGATTGGAGAAACTAGGTTTTAGGACCTGTATGAGCCGTTAATGCCTAATATTTATTTATTTTTTTAAGCATTACTTTGCTATCCACCGGAAACCGAATAACTTTTTTTTATAGAGTTTTTAATATTACTCCCAAGCCATAGTAATATTAACGTCACTCTCAGCAACCTATCCTGGTTGAAAGCAAGAGACTTGGAACGAGAACTAGGCTCGGACGAATAATAGCGGTAATTAGAAAATCTTACATGAGACTCTTTCTCACTTAAGAAAAGTAAAAGAAAGGAAAAAACACCTCCCTACGAAACCTTCATACTACAACTATTATATTCCTATCTATTAGTTTTATTTAAACTGTTAAATACGCGTTTGGCAGGCAGCTTCCCAGTGGAGGCACCTGCTAATACCGCCATAAGCGCGCGGTTACATTTTATTGCGCTAATTCAAATGGTTCTATCAATTTTAATCGGCGCAATAGGTTAGTATCGTCTCGAATTTGTAGCGTGTTATTGCAATGACCGTGAAGGCGTGTCTGTTATTTTTCTAAGCACTTTGTTTTGAAAAGTTTGTAAAATTTTGATATTACTGGATTTGGTACAAACCCAAAGCTGTATACCGTATGTCCAAACCGGTTTTACTACTTGCTTGTATAAAAGCAGCTTGTTCTGCATGCTGCGTTTGGAAAATCTACCAAGCACCCAGTGCATTTGTTAACATTGAATGGCGAGCTCTTCGCGTTTCTTCTTGACGTGCGGTTTCCATTTTAATTTCGCATCGAATGTCATTCCCAAATATTTTGCCTCGTTTGCGTACGGAATTCGTACGGAATTAATGAAAATGGGTAAGTTGTCTACATTTCTATAAGTAAAATTCACGTGCGTTAATTTGGCCCCATTGAGAACAATACGCCAACTCTTTGTCCAATCACAAATTTTATCAATAGCACGTTGGAGTTTATTAGTTGCTGATTCAACCGTATCACTGACCGCTAATATAGCTGTATCGTCTGCAAACGTGGCTACTGTTGTGCCTTCTTCTTGCGGAATATCACTAGTGTATATTAGAAAAAGAATCGGTTCAAGAACGCTTCCTTGGGGAACTCCTGCCGCGATTTCTTTGAAATCAGAGTAATCATTTCCGTGTTTTGAACGAAAGAGTCTGTCTGATAAGTAACAACTAAGGATATCAGATAACTGTTTCGGAAAAGCTTGTCTTAGCTTATGTTTCAAGCCCGTATGCCATATTTTATCAAAGGCCTGAGAGACGTCGAGAAAAACACTAGAACATATTTTTTTTCTCCTCTAGGGCTTTTTCAATTACATTGGTTATTCTGTAAACCTGGTCGATTGTAGAGTGCTTAATCCTGAATCTGAATTGGTGGTCAGGTATTAATCGACGTTATTCGATAATCGGATGTAGGCGCTTTAACAAAAGTTTTTCGAATACCTTCGACATTATCGGTAAGAGCGATATTGGCCTATATGATTTTTTGTCATTTAGTGGTTTACCGGGCTTTGGAACCATTATAACTTCAGCTACCTTCCATTGTCGTGGAACGTACAATAACCTGAACGATGCATTTATAAGATAGGCAAACTTGATTAAAGCTTTCCTAAGTAACTCTTTAAGAACCTGTCCTGTGATTAAGTCATATCCAGGAGCTTTGCTTAATTTTAGTTTCTCTATTTCGAAGCGTAGTTCGGGTAGCGATACACTTTTCAATCTATAATTGTCAGGTGACACGGTTAGGACAGTAAATTCGAGCAACGCTTGACCATCAAATGGTTCAAATGTTTCTTCCAGATGTTCGCCAAATATTTCGGCTTTTTCCTTGTCACTCTTCGCCCATTCTTCATTGATTTTCCTGATGGGTGGCGCTTGCGTTTTTGGTTTTTTAATGCCTTTCATGGCTTTCCAGAGGGAGTAATTTGTACTATTATCCGCAGTTAGGCTTTCAAGATATTTAGAAATTGGTCTGGAATTTCTCTCTAAAGTTTACTACAAACGTAGTAAGGAATGGTTTTATTCTGTGGAGCGCGAAATTATTGCCATCTTTTGTGCGCTCTTTTTTTCTTCTTTAACAATTCAGTGATTTCCATGGGATATTTTATTTCGCAATTTGTGGTTGTTTTCCGTTAATGGGGAATATTTTTCCAGGATGAGCATCGTATGACGTCAATAAATTGATCGACTTCGTCTTCAAGTTCGTTGGGTGTTCGAAGAGACACTTTGAGATCGATTTTACTTTCACAGTATTTTTTAAAGGATGCCGAGTTTGTTTTCATGTTAGTTAGTCTGGGCCCCGAATAACTCTGACCCGAGCATTTTTTGGTCATAGGATTATACCATGATAAGTAGTGCCTGGTCGGGTAGTGCGTTTCCTATTAGCGTAAATTTCCATATTGTTTTAGATTAAACGAGTTCGACATGTACATGCTCCTATTATTTCTTGTTTTATCGTTCTTTTACGACACCGGTGATCTCCAGTCGTGTCAACCCACGGATTTGCACGCACACCCGCGGGACAGTTTTAAGATGTTAAATGTGTCGGTGTCGCTGTAGTGATATTCTTAACCTGTCCCTACACAGAGAATTTTTTTGTGTTTGTTAATATCATCTACTCAGCCCTATAGAGGTATCCGAGAAATTCCGAAACGAACATCAAATCCAATCGGAACTCAGATTACGTTAGAGGTATCCGATTCGAATGAGCATAAATAAAGCACACAAACGCATTCATTTAACATAATATACAGCAATTTGAAATTCAGAACAGTTCAAGGTAATGGATAGTGCGGCTCATGTGAAAATATCCTTCTAAACGGATACCTCGATAGGGCCGAATATATCAAATTTCTTCAACGCATCCATTTTGATATATTGATGGCTTTCTAAAGTACCGTTTATTGAGCCTTTTTGGAAAAACTAAGTAAGTAATCTTCTTACGCTCCCCCAATACACGAGGAAATTAAAAACTACAAACGCCTCAAAATAGATTATTGAAAATGAAACTTACATTGCCATGGTATCACTCGATTCACGAAAGATTTAAAAATTAGCATTTCCAGACAAATCCTTAAAATGTGTGATCTACTTACCCAACTGTACATGGTTTTGCTTTTATCTTATAACCTCTCTTGTCTCCCTTTCACAATTTTAGAAAAATATTACAGGAATCATTGTCGCCCCATCCTTAATCAAAATACAATTTGTAAGTAGATCCGATGTCGAAGTTAAACCACCAAAAAGCCAAGAGCGAAATTATTTTTTGCTCGAAAATGTGAATTTTCAAAGGACGCTATATCTATCTATGGCGATATGTACTGGCGTAATTTTGCGTCATTAACAACTGTTTAGAGCAACGAAGTGATATAAAAGTTGACTTACTCTAGCGGCTCTGTATATGTGGGTTATATGTATCAATGTGTGGCCTCTTTTTTTGGGTAAATGTGGAAGAATTCCTAAGGGAGTTGGTTTTATTTAATTATGCTCATTCGCGTAACGTACTTGTATAGCATAAAAGTGTACAAAAGAGGGCGTGTGCCGAGTATAGGAGCTGCTGATTTCTCAGAGGACGAAACTCAACTATAGTATGAAAGCTGCTTCGATGTTGTAAAAAATGCGCTTTTGTATCCGTTGTTTGTCTTCACACATACAGGGCAAGTCTTCCATTTAATCGTTGTAGAATACCCAAATAGTATGTGTGCCAGGGTTCCGGGTGGAGGCTGGAGGTTGCAATAGAAGTTTAGTGCCAGAGATATAGAAGGATTGTTTGTTCATGAAGGGCGCGGCCCATTAACCTATACCAGGATATACTACTCGTACATCAATCTAGTGCTTGCCGCCGCCGCGTAGATATGTTGCTCGGCTTGGTTTAGGTTCTATATAAAATAGGTCAGGATAGCCCCGCAGCAGAAAATCACAGATCCTTTGTGCCTCCTTTTGACCCGGTTATTTAGCGCTAGTGTCGTATAATTAAAATCTACTGCTGTATAATTAATTTCAACTTTAAGGGGTTGTTTCTGTTTTGTTTGCATATTAACACAGAGAATGTTGATGAGTTCGGTGGTTGTCAATGAAAGGGAATATAATTCATAAAAGAAATGAGGGAATTTGGGATTGAGATGAAATTCTTTTCCCATCAATTATTTGAGAATAAAGTATGGGAAATGACTCATGGGAGTCATTATAGACAAATGGGTTTTGATTTATCAAATCAGATCATTCAAATGCTTAATGAACCCTAGAAAAAAGTTTGGGGAGCTGAACATGAGAATTAGTTGGAAGAAAGCGCAAAGAATTTTAAATTGATTGCCTTTGTATTTGATAAAATCCTTTAAATGTTGTATAACAAAATATACCCATACTTAGATTTTTGCCACGTCAACTTAGTGGAGGATAGAATAGGAATAGGGTATCCAACAGATTGTCAATTGCCAAGCGAAATGTAGCCCCTCCCTATGTTTTTTTTCGCTTGTCTGCGTAATACCTTTTCATTTTCAAGGCTTTGCTCGCCCTGGAGTAACTTCTGCAATATATGACCGATATTTAGTCCTTTAGAACCAACGACCATACTACGTCGAGTTAATCGGTTCTCGTTAGATCACCGTAATTGAACGACGTTGGGCGCCGTTAGTACGTAGATGGGGGACCCTTTGAGAACAATCGCGTGTCGTTGGCCAGTCCCATCTACAGAGTTGAGGTAGACAATATAAACGTGATATCACAATGGACCTAAATTGGTCTAAGTGTGTCGGCTTCTGCCGACAGTCACATAAACCTAACCTGGTCCTTTTTTCCAAAGGAAGTCCAAATCGCATTGCACTCAGACTCGGTAACGGCCCATTTTACTACCAGGCAGAAGACCTCTTTTTTGTGTAGAGGTTGGAGAAACAAGGTGTTATTCGTGTATCTCCTTTAATAAGTGGCGTCTATTGTTGTTCCCCATGGGGATTGAACTTGCACCGCACGGGCTTAAAGCCAACATACTACCCTCAACACCAACGCTACCACATATATTTGGAGCTTGAAAGGTTTTGGAGTCGTCACCTAACAGCTCAACTGTCCCACTGACTTTGAACCGTCAGAGGGACAGCTGTAATTGTTCGAATGTTAAGGTGGCGATTAGTGGAAAGTGGCCTGACAGAAAAAAGAACAGCTCATGTACCGAGATTCACGGAACAGCTTTAGCTTTGTATATAAACTTTATAGTAGTCTCACTTGGTGTATACGACGATACGCAACCTGGCGCATGCAAGCTATATACATATATATATATTACAAAAGCGATTCTCGGGGTTTGGTGTCAGGCCAGTAGTGCTTATGTGCGTGTTATATTTGTTGACGCATCCACTCAAGTGAAAATGGGCTCCCTCACTGAAGAAACCGATTGCGTCCTCTGAAACGTTGTCGAGAAGCGCTTTTCATGCGTGCGATTTAGAATTGAAGTCGCGTTCAGAGAATTCCTGCACAATCCCCAACTTGTACGGATGGTAATAAATGTCATCGTGAAGATTTCACCTCACTGAACGATCGGAAAGTCCAAAGCCAGGCACACAACGCCGTTGGGATTGAAGCTCTCACTACCTCAATGTTCTCCGCTGTTCTGATGGGCCGAGCGACTCTAGTTCTTCATCTTGTTACCCTCACGGTTTGTCTGAACGTAGTGACTCATGTAACAATTGATTTCCGAACCGGGATGCAGGGCCCAACGGGACTACATTGAAGCGATTTCATAAGGCGCGCACGATCCTCACTGTTCCAACTGGACTGAAGTGGTATCAATCAACATTTAGAACCACGCCTGTCGAATGAGACCACTCCTCCTGCCTGCTACGACCACCTACAGCTGAATGGCGCACATTTAAAAAAAGGAAATTATGTTGTCGCACCGAAAGTGGGGACAAAAGACCCGACATTTCATTTCTTTTAACTCTTATCCTGTACACATGGGTCAAAATTGCCCAAACACACCTTTCATATGGCTTAGTTCGCCTATTTGTGAATGTTTTTATGCAAAATTTCTTGACTTTTATTTTTTTTAGTCTCTTAACATACATAGTCTCGTACAAGAGTTCTAGGAAAACAACATTCGAGTTAGTTGTTATTTGTTATCCATCTAAAATAAAGAAGAAGTGAGTGCAATATGAAGTTTTACGTAGCATTGTTCTAGTTTTAATTTTTCATAGAACCGAAATGGCCGGATTGAGTCGGGCAGAAATAGAGCGAATGCTTGAAATTGAGATTGATGACAGTAGCACTATTGCCAAGGATTCTACAAGCGAGGTAGAAGAGGAACATATTTCGAATAATAGTTCCGTACATGAAACTGACTCTTCAGATGGGGAAAGTTTATCCTCGATAAATGAGGATCATATCAGTTCGGATGACGAGTCACTTCTCACTCCAAGAGAATTTATTTCGAAGGATGGAATTTATAAATGGTGTAGGTGGCCAGTAAGAGATTTTTCATTGGGCCGTCATAGAACCGAACATGTTATGAACACTTCCCCAGGACCAACTCAGTATGCTGTTTATAAAATCGGCTCTACGTTTGTTTTTACCATATGATATCATTGATATTATTGTTAAAATGACAAACATTGAAGGTTAGGAGCTCTTTTTTTACATGGTGCTTTTTCATGTCAACATTTGTTTTTAGGAGAAAGTGTATTCAGTGAAATCTTAATCCAGGTGAGTGCGTTACTGGGGATGAACAATTGGTAACATATCGTGGGAGGTGTCCTTTCAAACAATACATTCCATCTAAGCCAGGAAAGTATGGTATAAAAGTATGGGCTTTGTGCGACAGTAAGACACGTTTTGCCTGGTCTTTGCAAGTTTACACCGGTAAGGATAGAAATTGTTGTCCCGAACGAAATCAAGGCTATCGTGTCGTTCTAGACCTTATAAAAGACTTGAAAGGAAGAAACGTTACGTGAAATAATTTCTTCACTTCCCACGAATTAGGAATAGAATTGCTAAAAATAAAACTTACCTTAGTTGGAACATTGCGCAAAAATAAAAGATGTTTGCCGGCACAAATTCTGGATATAACAAAAAAAAAACAGGAGCAATTTTCACATTCTGTTTTTGATAATGATAATAATACAACCCTCGTTGCATATATCCCGAAAAAAAACCGGCTAGTCATTCTTTTGAGCACTTTGCACCACGATAAAGAGGTAACAGATGATGCAAAAAAACAGGAAATAATAAAATATTACAACTCTACAAAATCAGGGGTAGATACTCTTGACCAAGTTATTCGCATTTACACTTGTAAGCGTAGAACAAATAGATTTCCATAGACGTTATTTTATAATATGTTGGAAATATCAGCCTATAATGCTTTTGTGATGTATATGTCTATCTTTCCCAGCTGGAATAAAGCAAAACATTTAAAAAGAAGAATTTTTTGGAAGAATTAGGAGAAGCTTTAAATCAAGGGGAACTGTCTCGTCGAACTTCTCTTCCACATAGTGCTATGGGAAATTCAGTGGTTCACGATCTGCAAACACGAAACCCTCAAGAACAAGCTACAGTGTCAACATTGAAGAGATCTGGCTGCTATTTGTGTCCAAATCGCTCCAACAGCACGAACTATTCAACAAAATGTTCAAAATGTTTAAAATTTATTTGTAAAAACCACTCTCAACAAAAAATTACATGCGAAAAATGTGAAAACTATATAAAAAACAGAGGGACGTCCTACAGTCCGCTTGGGCGAACTGTTGGATACCCTATTCTTATTCCTATCCCTCATAAGTGGGCGTGACAAAAGTCTAAGTATGGTTGAATTGTTAAGATCGCTCTACATATTTTGTTATATAACATTTAAAGGATTTTATCAAAAAAAACGCTCCCTAGCTCTAACTTGGGTGTTTCAATAAAATTATTTTATTTAATTGTGGGCGTGTCAGTAGGCGGATTTAAAAAAAATTAACAAATGAGCATACAGGGCCCCTAGAGAGTTTATATTATAAATTTCAGCTCCCTAGCTCAAACTTTGAATTTTCAAAAAAAAAAAAATTAATTGTGGGCGTGTCAGAGGGCGGATTTTGAAAATATTCACACATGAGCATAAAGGGCCCATAGAGAGTATATATTATAAATTTCAGCTCCCTAGCTCAAACTTTGGATTTTCAAAAAGTTGTTTTATTTATTTGTGGGCGTGTCAGTGGGCGGATTTTGAAAATTTTATCCCGAGCAGTTGTAGGAGTCATAGATCATATATAAAAAATTTCAGCTTTCTAGCTCAAAATTCGATTTTTTCCAAAATTTTGTTTTTTTTAGTTTGTGGGCGTGTCTATGGGCGGATTTCAAAAATTCGTAAACTTGATTATTTCGGGACCCTAGAGAGTATATGGTTAAAATTTCAGCTCTCTAGGTCCAGTTTAAAGGCCTAATTTTTACCGACAGACGGACGGACGGACGGACGGACATGGCTAGATCGACATTACTATCGATGCTGATCATAAATATAGTAACTTTTAGGGGTCTACGGGCAATATTAAGGTATGTTACAAACTATGCGTCAAAATTAATATACCCTTAGAATAGGGTATAAACATATTGGGCAAATTTGACCCACAAATACCATATGCGTTTTTTTTTAAGTACAGGATAAGGGTTAAAGATCACAGAAAAGGTCGTTGACATTTATCAAAGGTAGGGTGTTTTAAGGGGCGTTTGACAATACCTTACATGAGGCGATCAAACGATCCCTGTATAGAAAAGGATTGAACAGTATCCACCTGGATTGGCGTAGATCCATCAAAACGCTATGCACAAGGAGGGGTACTATTCCCCTTAATGTGGAGCCTCATTGTAGAAGAACTGCTTGAAAAGTTAACCAGTCTTAGCATCAACTGTCAAGCGAATGCCGGTGATATTGTATTGCTTGCCGGGGGAAAGTTCGAGGAAACCCTTAATGACATCATACAGAGGGGGCTTAAGGCATCCAAAGAATAGTGCCACAAGGTCGGACTCAATATCAATCTGACGAAAACCGCGATATTACCATTCACGAGCAAAAGACTTCAGAGACTTAGAGAAATTCGCCTATCAGGCACGACATTGGTACCAGTTAATGAAGTAAAGTATCTAGGACTCCAGCTTTACAGTAAACTCATCTTTCGAAAAAAACACGGAGGAAAAAAGAAGCCACCCGCGCTCTCATGATAATCAAGAGCCTAGCGAGGAAGGCATCATGCTGCAGCCGGAGCATCCTGCGTTTTATGTACATTGCAATTGTAAGACGCATGATCACATACGGAGCAGTAGCGTGAGCGAAACGAACCACACTAACCACGACAAGAGAGGCTCTCAACAAAGCGAGACTGGCGTGCCTGTAAGCCATCGTAGCAATGCGTTGCTGCCCAACAGCAGCAATAGGGGTGCTCTTGGAGTTCACTCCTCTGCACCTTATAGTGACGGACGCGGCAGATAAGACAATCCTTAGGATGGGAAAAATGGAATTGAAATGGAGAAATGTATTGGGTCAAAATACACGAGGATTTACTCATAAAGCGTCCACTCCTGGCTAAACCCAGGGATGACAGCATCAGGAAATTTAACTTTCGCGAAGAATTTCCAAACAAGGCTCAGTAATAAGGAAGACTATGGCGATGAATCCACAACTTATAGATTATGCAACCATACGAAAAAGTGGCACAAAGATGGCTCGAAACAGACAAATAAATTCGATGGCATTGGGCTCGCAGGTTTTTAGGTAACGAAGCAGCGGATTCTCTGGCAAAAAAGGGGCAGCGGAACCCTTTATAGGACCTGAACCGTTCTGCGGGATAGGGTAACACACCTTACGTGAAGATCTTAGGAAGCTGGAGAAAGAAAGAAGGATAAGAACTAGAACCCTAGTAAATCTCCAAGGTCTGAGGCAAGTAATGCATTTCTTGGGAAACTACAACCTAAAGGGATTCAAAGTTTACGCATCAACCTAAACAAGAATAACCTCCGAATCCTAACATATTCCCAAACGAGGCATTTCAGATACAGGGAACTCCTAAGGGAAATGGGTATCCCTGCCGCGAGACCACATTTTGGAATCCTGTGGGGCATTGAACCCAAGAGGATACAAATTTGGGAAAACACCAAAAAACAGACAAGGACATACAAACTATAAATCTACAGCTCATTCTCAAATTCGTTAAGGAAACTGACTTAAGGTGGCCTGCCGAAGCTAAGTCAGAGCAAGACTCAAACACAGTTTATATCGATGGTCCTGAAGAAAAGCCTTACAAATCAAAAAGTCACAGTTTTCAGACCCGACGAACTTCGTTTCGCCTAAATTCGTTAATGTAGATAGGTAACGAAATTAATAATTCGAGCTTTCGCTTCATGTAATCCGGTCAATTAAAATTCTTTATTCAAAAGTTATATTAAAATTAAATACAATTCCAAAAACCGTAGCGATTTACTTTTCGGCCAACCTATCGCTTTTTCAGTGAAGTGCTTTATGGTAAACAACATTTTTCGTACCATTATCGGGTGCGTACACGTACAAAGCGCGAGGTTTGCCGACACGTGAACACGCCACATACAAATGACCATGTGAGAAACATGGAAATTCAAGATTTATGCCGCACACATCCAGCGATTATCCTTGCGAATTATTAATTGTCATAGCAAAAGCGAGACGTACGGGAAATTGAAGACGCTTAAATACGAAAGGCAAATCGTTCTGAATAAGTGGAATTCGCGGAATAAGAACATCTTCGCCTTTAAATTTTCCAATCAAAATCGTTGCTTGAATAATATTTGATTTTAGATTCTTCACAATCAAATGCGTACCGTTGCAAAGTTTTTGTGCATTTAGGTTGCGAAACAAAATTATTACTGTGCCGACTTTTAATTTCAAATTGTGTGGAGGCAAGCCTGAAACATGCAAAGAATTCAAAAATTCCGTGGGATAGTTGGTGGCTTCGTTTTCATCCATCACGTAGTCGACTGATTTATATGAATGTAACTCACCAGCTATTTGATTTTGAATGACGAAATTCAAATGATTGATATTCTTGTTTTTTGCAACCCAAAATCGCTCTTACACTCAGCCAATCATGGTCAACATAATTCTGATCGATATTCGGGAAAACATTCGTGATTAGTTCTTCCGGTGTCGTTGTAAAGTTGCAAACATTTTGTGGAAACTCAATCAGGCCGGTGTTTAACTCTGCTGGAATCTCGCCATTGCAAATCGCCAACAATTGCCTGGAGAACTCTGCAGCGGACTGGTCATTTTGTAAAGCAACTCGCATCTTTGTTTTCAAATGCAATTTCTTTACGTATTGCCATAAAGAAGACCCCTTCAAGCAATTATTCAATTCATCTGCCGGAGTTGATCTCGGAATGACAGGCAGCGTTTGACGAAAACCGCCTGATAGCAAGATCATTGCGCCACCGAAATATCGGTTATCATTACGTAAATCTTTCAAAGTACGATTCAGGGCCTTCAATGCGCGTTTGTGAGAAATTATGCAGTCGTCCCATATGATAATCTTACATTGCTGCAGTACTTTCGCCATCGCAGTGTTCTTTGAAATGTTGCATGTAGGTTCTTCATCCACTTGCAGATTCAGTGGCAATTTCAATGCAGAATGAGCTGTTCGACCGCCTTCTAACAAAGTAGCCGCTATCCCAGAAGAGGCGAGTGCCAAGGCAATCGCAGATCTCAAACGAATCGTAGCTAAAATCAGTGAAATCAGGAATGTTTTCCCAGTTCCACCGGGCGCATCAAGGAAGAATATTCCGCCATTTTCGTTATCGACTGCTTGCATTAATTCATCGTACACTTTCTTTTGTTCTTGATTCAACATTGGCACATTTGTTCGAACAGCTTGACTCAATGCGATTCGATCGAAATCCATTTCTCGCCCCAATTCTCGATTAAATGCGTCTTGCATTGCGCGATTTGGCTGTGGCATCCCCAATTTGCACAACAAATTGCCACTCATGAGCAGACACATATCCTCGATCAAAGCTTTGTTGCGCATTTCATCTGACATCTCCAGTGTATTATCTGATGTCGCAGTGCGAATTCGATGCAAAATATCATCGGCCATATCATCATTGTATTTATTCCACATTTGATGGAAAACATGTCGAAATTATGATTGCAAAGAGTGTCCTGAGTTGATTCGCAGGCGCAGTGATAGTGGCATCGGCCAGCGTCATGTTCCAATTGTCGTTTTCAAGCAATTGATATGTAGCACACAACATGCCATCAACAGTCCGCAGTGCTTCAAAGTAGGGCCACAAACATTGACCAAAAGCATTCTCAAATAGAAGCATTCGTCGTTTTTCGGGTGAACTGTGTATATTCTACCAAGTGCATCACTTGCATAAACACCACGGAATCCGGAAACTACGTCACCTTGTTTCTGCCGCTGGAACTTCTTGGATGACGCATTCCATGAAGGATTCAAACACCATCCAACAAATCAAAGTATCGACTCCGTTTCAAAAAGTTACTTTGTGTAACATAATAAACATAAACAAACTTATTAGATATATTTAAAAAAAAAAATTCAAAATTGTTGACAACAACAATTTGCTTAGCAAATAATTAAAATAATTGACAACAACAATTGCTTTTAAAATTTTAAATATTTTTTTTGTATTTGAAGTGTCACTACTCCATTTCTACCCAGTTTATTTATTTTCAAAGTGCATTAAATGAATTTATTGGAATGGCGGTTACGCCTTCTTTCAAAAATGTAGCTTACTAATATAACAACCTTCTCTGCATGGTATATTAACCAACAAAAAAAACTAAATCAAAATCGGATGTGTGTGGCAGTCGGTAGGCTGTCACACACACATTTAGCAAGTTATTTTTATATATATAGATTTAATAACTTTTTATTCAGATATCTAGAAAATTATATTCATCAACATATCTTCAAAACTCTTGACATGATCGGTCGGGATAGTTTGACTTCTGACGTTTTTTAGATGACATAATTCAAACACGGAGCGTACCATTTTGAGAATTTGTAAACAAGAAAAACGTGATATATTTAAATATGTCACTTTTCTTGGTAGAATCAGTTATGGTAGAAACAGATTAACACTTGAACTCCGACTTCAACTTTGACAACCATGCCGCACGTTTTAGAGCCAATATTTTTCTATAGGATGGAATACATTAGCACCTCAACCTCAACCTCAACTTCAAGTCCCACCAACCTTGCGGCGATGTTTGCAGATTCCGCAATAAGCAAATGGTTATATTTTGAGCGAATTTTCTCTTTTTTTTGTATTTTGACAGAATACTTTGTTTAGAACCCTTTTTTGTTTCGCTCTCGAAGTTGTGTCAGTTTTCTTGACGACAACATCTGCTTTTATGTGGTCATAAACATAAACTAGAATTGTGTCGTTTTTCCAGCGAGTAGAGTTTTGTTTTTTATAAAGACTGTGATCGATAATTCAAAAAACTGATGTTTCAATTTGTGACCTCCTTGTTCCGGACCATCAGTCTAAGAAATGTATTTTTGAGGGAAGAGGGAACAAACCTCTCTAAGGCATAAGCACGGGACACAATATACCGTAAGTTCGCACTGTACTATACCCTCATTATTATAATTATTATTATATGAACAGAAATGTAACGTTTAGTCGGCCACCTTTCTTTCTATGAAGTGGGCTCACCAGGCCAAAGTAACTGACAAAAACATCCAAGAGTATCAATTGTCTGAAGAAACTTCTCAAATTTGCCGTTCGGAGTCGACTTAAAATTGTAGGTCTCTTCCACTTCCTACAAGCAAATGATTGGAGACGCCAGGTTTAAGGACCTTAATAGACCCTTAATGACTAATACTTATTTATTTTTTTTTTTTTTTTTTTTTTTTTTTTTTTTTTTTTTTTTTTTTTATTTATTTTATTTTTTTATTTTATTTTTTTTTTTTTGGTATATCTTTCACAATAGACTAACAGCCTTTACTAGTAAAAGTTACATTATACATTAAAAAGTTAAACAATACAAGTTAGATATAGATTATTATAAAATAGAAAGTAGAAAAACAAAAATCGAAAAAAAAAATAGGTATCTTAACGTTAAATAATACAAAAAAGCAAAAAAAAAAAAAAAATACTTGTAATATGTACACTTAAGATGTTTCAACAAAATGCCCAAACAAAACCCTCTCAAATTGCTTCGTGCCACGAAGTCTTTTAATGTCTGTAGGTAGCGAATTCCATTTCCTGATAACAGAAACAAAAAATTGGCGTTCAGAGTTAGAGCATGTGAATCTCGGTTGAATTAATACCAAAGAACGCGACGAAACAGCAAATGCAATTTTTTCATATAGATATGATGGTTCCCTGTTGACTAAAATGTTGTGTAAAGCTTTTAGTTCCCGGTATTTAAAATAATTGTATAAACTACAGCCGAAAATATTTTTCGTGTAACCTGATACATGGTCAAATCGCCTGAGGTTGTAAACATATCGTACTACACTATTAAAAGCTACTGTAAGATTTCTTCTGGTAGCAGCACTATGACCACAGAAAATTTCGCACCCATAGGTTAGCATTGGTATTATTATTGTTTTGGCTAACATTAACCTTATTTGCTGGGGAGTAAAATCTTTGGACATTGAGAGATTACGTAAGCAGCCGTATACCTTTCCAACTGTCAACTGAATGTGATAGTCCCAACTTAGCGTGCTATTAAACCAAATACCCAAGTTTTTTGCTTTGTCGGTATAATGAAGCACAGTTGCCCCCAAGTTTATTATGGGAAAATAGCTTGTATCAAGTTTGTTTTTATAAATCACCAAACACTTCGACTTTTCCGGATTAAGAATAGCTATTTTTGTCAGACCAATCCATTATGTTCTTCAAGTCACTGTTTAGTCTGCTGGCACCATCTTCGATCATTCCCAACTTGCAGCTTAGATAGATTTGCACATCATCAGCATACATGTGCAAGGACGAATACTTCACCACAAGTGGGAGATCATTTATAAACATGGTAAAAAGTAGTGGTCCAAGAATTGATCCTTGAGGTACTCCAGAGGATAGCTCAACAAATCTAGACTGGTTTTTCCCTACAAAAACTGCTTGCTTTCTGCCACTGAGATAAGAAAACATTAATTCAGCGGCCGAATGGGAAAACCCAAAGTAACTTTTCATTTTGCCTACTAATATCTTATGATTAACAGTATCAAATGCTTTGGAAAAATCCAATAGCCCAAGAAATGAAACTAAATCACGATCCATCGAGCACCTCAAGTCATCAGTTACTTTAAGAATAGCTGAACCGCAACTGTGTTTTTCTCGAAACCCAGACTGGTGTGTACTTAGGAGCTTGTTTCTTCTAAGATAACCCGATATTTGCTTGTGCAAAAGCTTTTCCAGAACTTTAGATAGGAATGGAAGTATTGAAATGGGTCTATACTCTGATTTTGATAGCCGAGTTGCAGGTTTTTTCAAAATGGGAACAATTTTGGCGAACTTCCAAGCTAGAGGAAAGGAACTAGTCATGATAATTGTGTTGAATACATGAGTCAGAACAGGAAGCAGATGTGGCAGGATTATTTTAATAAAGTTTGGATGTATTTCGTCAAGACCTACAGCCTTTGATTTAATATTTATAATAGCTTCAACGACAGCTTCCTCCTCTACCCTCTTAAAATCGAAGCTATCTGCATATTCATTGTCGTTCAGTGTTTCAGGAATATATAAAAGTGATGAATCCGATGAATCTGTTTGGACTAAAGCAAATTCTGCATTTAAATCGTTGACATCAACATTTTCAAGGCAAGCTCCACTTTGTCTACCAGCACCTAACTCACGAATATTTTTCCAGAGCGTTTTTGGAGGAGGGTTCGGATTGAGCCTATTAGAGAAAAGTCGTTTTTTAGCTTCTCTTATCTTAATGCAGACCTTATTACGAAGGACTTTGAAAATATAATGGAGCTCAGGAATTCGAAATCGTTTCCATCGCAGATAAGCAATATCCCTTTGTTTCATTGATTCGTTTATTTCAGGTGAAAACCATGATCTATTTTTGTTGTGATTGTATTTTGTTTTAAGCGGAACATGTGAATTAAAAAGGAAAGAAATAGCATTTTGCATAAAAGTGACTTGATCATTTGGTGAGTTCATAAAATAGAGTTCTTGCCAATTTATCTGATTCATATCCTGCTCCAGGTTTATCAAGTTTATGTTTTTAAAATCCCTGAACTGGTAGGTAGCAGTTGTTATTTCTGGTACTATTTTATGAGTAAGGAAAATTAGGTCATGTTTCGAAAATGCAGGGGCTGACAGCTGGGTATAGAGAAGAACGTTTTTGGTATCACTGACGAGAAAAAGATCTATTAAAGAAGATGATGTACTTGTGAAATGTGTTGGAAAATCTGAATTTACCGTTTTAAGTCCAAGCGTATTTATCCGATCAATAAATGATTGAGATATTTTTCTACACAGCAAATTACAGTTAAAATCCCCACACAAAATGATTTCAGTATAAAAAGGTGCAAAATATTCAAGAGACGTGTAAAGATTTGTAAGATCAACATATTGGTTTGGCCTATAAACTTATTTATTAATTTCTATGCGGCCGCTTGTCGGATTAGTTTAAAAAAAGCTATGTTTACAATTGTTTGAGCGTTACTAGAACGCAACTTATGTGAAATACTATTTATATTGAGAAACAAACACCAAGTTAAAAAATGCCATCATATTGCTAGGCATTGCTTTATGAATCTTTGGATCATTCAAGGAAATAACGGGGTCAGATTAGTAAGGAATATTCATTCAAAGACTTAGTCTCAATTGTCTCTATTGTCTCAATTCAACTCCTGCTAACCATTAATTTTCGGGAATGAATTTACCATAAAATATCCATTCACAAATTAAATTTTTTTTATTAGAAGTTAGACTTTCGTCTGCGTTAAACAGCTTTCTTTTATTTATTTTCATTCAATTTCTTTTATTTCGTAATAATATTTTCTAAATTTTTCTTTTGTGACCATACATTTTACAATTCAGAGATTTGATACTGTTCTGGATGAAGAATTTATGCCACAAAAATCAAATTAACAAAGTAAAATTGTCAAATGTAAATAATTGAATATTATTGTGAATAAGCCATAAGCGAACGATATTTGACATTTTCATCTATCTCTCCACTTTTGTTATGTATACAAAAACCATATAAAATGCCAAAGCAGTTGTGTCCTTAAAGCACAGTTGGAATAAAACCGAAACTATTATAACGTTTAAAGAAGCAGTTGTATTTTACTTTTAATTTACAAAATTATAGTGCTCAACGGGAAGTTTATTTCAGTTAAAACAGTTTTCCCTTTGTTTTAGCAAGTTTGCAAGTTCTTGGAAAGAACAGATACATTATCTTTCTACTAAAACATTTTTTTGTATGGCAAATAATAAATAACTATAAATGATGGGAAGAATTTATTGAAGGAAAATATGAAAAAAAACCTTCATTTGACGGGAAAAAAATAGACAAATAAATAAATAAATAGATAAACAAATAAATAAATAGATAAAGAAATAAATAAATAAATAAATAAATATATGAATAAATAAGTAAATAGTTGATAAATAACTAGCAAATGATAGTAAACGCAATAAATATTTACACGGAAATATCACAGATTAAACATTTAGCTGGGATATGAGAGGATTCTCAGAACTATCACAGCAGTTATTAAAATTAGTTGTAAGATTTTGAACCCTATCGAAAATCAATTCAACATTCGCCGTTCTGTGGAGATCTAAGGTTGAATTATGAAAGGGCAGATTTAATATAACTTTTAAAACTTTGTTTTGTGATGCCTGCAACTTCTTTAATTTGCATCTTGCGGCAGTACCCCATATTGGACACCTATAACATAGGATAGCCTGGAAAATTGCTTAATAAATTATTATCTTATTGTCGTTTGTGAGTGAAGATTTTCTATTGATGAAAGGGGAAAGCATCTTAATTGCAATACCTGCTTTCCTAAACGTACTTTGAATATATTCATCAAATGTAAGTTTTGTATCAAGGTGGACCCTGAGATACTGTATGGATTGCTCCCATGGTATCGTGTTACCATTTACTTGAAGCTGTCTGCTGGGAAGATAGCAAGCTTTCCTTTTTCGTGAGAAAAAGATGGCTTGCATCTTCCTAACATTCAGCTTAATTTTCCAATTGTTATAATATTTTTCAAGTATTTCGATCGCATATTTTAGATTGGTCTTAAAGTTGGGACCAAATTCATGTGACGCAAACACCGCAGTGTCATCAGCAATAATGGCTGCTTCACAGTGTGGAAGACTTCGAAAATCTGAAGTATTGATATTGAATAAGGTATGACCTATGACTGAGCCTTGGGGCACACCAGAATCAAAAAATAACATTTTAGAAACACCATAATTTACTTGCACCTGAAAACATCTATTGGATGAGAAACTCTGAACAATTTAACAAAATTACAAAAGAAACTCGAAGTGTAACATTTTATATGTTATTCCATTGTGCCATACAGAATCAAAGGCTTTTTCAATATCTATCAATGTCATGCCCGTTGACTGACCACGTGAACGATGCTCTCTAAAACATGGTTACAAATTCTTTTTACCTGGTGTAAAGTGCTGTGAAGGCTTCGAAAACCGAATTGTACATCAGGAAAAATATCTTTATTTGAAACAATTTTTAAAATGTATTGCTTGAGGATTTTTTCATAAACCTTATTAATGTTGCTTAGTAAGCTTATTAGCCTGTAACTTTCAGAGATATCTGGGGCTTTTCCATCTTTAAGAACAGGAACAACCAATGCTTTTTGTAACATTGAGGAAGTACTTTCTTTTATTTGGCTTATTCCGGCTCAAATGCAACATGTATTAGCCAAATGTTGCTTAACAGGGCCAGTAGGTAGAAAGTTAAATATATGCCCTTGCCACGACTGCCACGGCTTACTTAGACCAGTATTGCGTCTATTTTAAGAATCTTGCATTTAAAAAATCTGAAATAGAAACAAAAATAAATCACTGTTTATGGCTCAGGACTTCGCTTTTCTAGAACCACACTTAATCTCAGGAGTTTTTTCAGCTCTTCGTCATTCAGATTCTCCAGTACCTCAAAGAAGTAGCTGCAAAGAATGACCAATAGCTATGTTAGTTTTAAGGGCTGAGCATAGTAGATGACGAATAAATTCTATAAAACCAATATCCCTACAGCTTCTGCGAGAATTGTTTAGGCGTATGCCTAGCCTGTTCGCATGTAACACACTGCAAAGTGCACCACTAACGACTTCATCTTTAGTACCGTCGGTCGTCTGCCACATTCGTTTCTATTGGGGATTTTAGTAGCAAATCTTATTTCGATTCGACGTAGACATAACAATAGGGTTTGAAAGCCAACATTCCGGACTCTGTGAGCCTGATGGCAGTTTTAACCATCTTGCTACTTAAGTTAATGTAAAGGCTGTTCAGATTTGACGTATCATTTTAAATTGGTCGCCACTTTTTTTTACAGCTATTAGATTACACCAAAGTTTTTTTAGGTATGAATTAAATACATTTCCGTTAGCTAAAATGGATCGGTACACTATTGAGCAACTTGTTTAAATATGGTGAATGTTTTGCAGAAGTTGAAAGAAAATTTCGTTCAAAATACGGTAGAGAAAATGCTCCGTGCTATTAAACTTATCGTTCATAAATTTGAAGAAACTGGTTCGGTTCAAGATCAGAGAAGTAAAGCCTATCATCGTAGTAGTCGTTCGAGTGGAAATATTGCAGCTATTAGCAGAAGTGTTGCTGAGGAGCCAAGAACATCAATTCGTCGTCGTTCACAGCAATTAAACCTCAAACCAACAACTTTGTTTAAAATTTTGCACAAAGATCTGCATGTTGGGCAGCCAAATACAGTTAACACAAGAATTAAAGCCAACTGACAACGCATTGCGTCGGCAATTCGTTAATTGGGCCATAGAGAAGCAACCACAAAATGACAATTTTTTCAAGCAACTTATCTTCACCGATGAGGCTCATTTTGAAATTGGCGGTTATATCAATAAACAAAACTGTCGCATTTGGGCTGAAGAAAATCCTAGAGGATTGTTTGAACGGCCAACGAAACCAAAAAAAAATTTACTGTATGGTGTGGATTTTGGAGTGGTGGCGTAATTGGTCCATTTTTCTACTAAACTGAAAATGGCAATGCAGTTATTGTGGATGGAGCTCGATATCAAGCGATGATTAGAAACTTTTTGCGGAGTCAATTGGAAGATATTGATGTGCAGAATATCTGGTTTCAACAGGATGGTGCAACATGCCACACAGCAACGAACTCAATCGATCTTTTGAAAGAGTAGTTTAACAATCGCATAATTTCCAGAAGAACAGACGTGAATTGGCCACGAAGATCATGCGATTTAACACCACTGGATTTTTTCTTCTGGGGTTTCTTGAAGAATAAAGTTTGTGCCGATGATCCTTAAACTGTTCAACACCTCAAAGACAACATCATCGAGCAAATCACTTATGGAACCATCATTATGCGAAAAAGTGATTCAAAATGTTGGTAAAAGGTTGACAGTCTGCCGAGCCAGCAGAGGAGGTCACTTAGGTTGAACACACACCGGATAAGGCAAAACGTTTTTTTTTGTTTCGTGAAACAAGGGAACATTGTTTCTTATGAGAGCGCACACAACAAAGAAAACGCAACAAAAAACCGGTTTTTGTTTCGAAGTGTTTCGGTGGTGGTTGTCGAAAATACATGCCATTGCATACGAGCAACACACACCGAATGCAACAAAACTGTTTCGACCCAGCGTCGTTGATGATAATTGCCTACTTTCTTAAGGGGCAACACACACCAAATGCAACGAAACATAAAAACAAAAGAAAAACAAGAAAACGTGCTTCGTTGCCGATAGTTGACCTGTTGTTTTCTGCAAAACATTGTGGGGTTTTTCTTACTTTTAGACGCATCGACTTGATCCTCGTTGTGTATAAGTTTTCACTACGTGCAGTGGTATAGTCCGTACCAAAACAGTTGGCCATTCTACTGCGCAGGTCTCTTAAAATGTGTTTTACAATCTCTTAAATTGTAAAAACAAGCATAAAGAGACGAAAATGGGCGGAGCCATAATAAAAAACGACGTATACCCTGCCTTGTGTTCAAGATCGTTGTCGCGATCTCACTGAGGGTGGTTTCTTCATTTTCCTTCTTTTATACTGAAATTAGGAGCGGAGGAAAAATATAGACCATTATATGTCAACTTTACTTGGAGGCAAATATATTGTTTCGTTTTTTGTCTTGTCGGTTCTTTGTAGGAGTATGATGTGATCACGGTCGGATAGATTAAGCAAAACATTGCACATGAATTGATTGTGTGACTGTGTCTGTATGAAGGTGTACGGTTTTAGATTTAAACCCTATTTGCTCATTATGCTTTCGTTGATCATTATTAATTGTGTCGTGCATATTGATCATGTAGGTACTGATATTGGCACGCAAAGTAAAGTAAATTGCAGTGTCACACCAAATTTTTTTTGTTTATATCATTTGAAATGTCAAACGTTGAGTAGTACACGTGTGGATCTGGCTGCGGCATTTTTATATAATTTTAATTAATTTAATTGTCATTTTAATTGCAATTTGCGTCTAAATCTGTGGGCAAGTCTTGTATTTCTCGTGTGTCGGTATTTATAAGTGGTTTCGTAGGCGTAAACTTGATAAAACACAAAAGTTAAATGTCCACCTCAAACGAAGACTTAGCTAAAATGATTGGTAAATTGCAACTATCAATGGACGGTCAATTGATTGGTTTAAAGCAAGAATTACGTGAATTTAAAACTCTTTTTAATAATAATCTTGCAGTTTTAAATAAAAAAGTAGATAGTTTCACGATCAACTTTAATAATGAATTGAACGCGGTAAAAAGTAAGGTTAACGAGAAAATATCTGCTAATGAATACCTCAGTGAGTTGACAAATTTAAATGTCAAAATAAACAAACTCGAGAGTGAAGTGCGCAAAGGTGACCTTATCTTAACTGGAATACCAGAAAACCCAAATGAAAACTTAAAGGACATCTTTCTCAAGATCTGTGCAGTCACATCTTTCTCGGTGCCTTCGTATGAAGTTTTTCGTCTAAGGAGAAATAAGCAATTGGGGACCAGTGGGGGCAGTAACCTGCCAACCAAAAAGTTCTCTTTATCTGCACCTGTAATAGTCAAACTTTTTTTTCAAGCTGAGCGTATTAGATTTCTGAAATATTTTTTTGCTGCTGGTCCTGTCACACTGGAAAAAATTGGTTTCACTTCCAATCGCGCTATCGGAGCATTTGAATGCCTTTCTGCTGGTGCACTTTTCTTACGTAAAGCAGCCATTAAATTGAAAGAGGAGAAGAAAATTCACTCAGTGCAGTCTTTTAACGGGACTGTAGTGGTTAAAATAAAGCCGACAGACCACTTCATTAGAATTAACCGCCTGGAGGATTTGGATCGGTTGCTTACCGCCGCTGCTGATGATGCAAGTGCTACGGATGTCACAAAGCCACACCAACGAAAACAACAATCAACATCTAAATCAACATAAAATCGTGCATAAAAGAATTAAACAAAATCCATATTTCTAATGTTTTTAATTATTATAATCTCTGCAAATTTACTGAAAATGCTTTTCTTCGTCGGTCTGGTGATGTTCCTTTATAGGCGTTTATTTATTTTATTATTTGTTTTTTTCCTTTTTATTGTGTTCAATGAGCGGTAACAGTTCTTCTTCAGCTGGTGCAAACGTAGTTGACTTGAGTAGTGTTATGTTGAATATTTTCTCGCTGCGCTCACTCGGTCTAAAAGTATGTCATATGAATGTTCGAAGTGTTTTGTCCAAAATCGACCAGTTGAGAATTATGTTTCGATCGGTAACGACTGATATAATTTGTTTGTCCGAAACGTGGCTAATGAATAATCCTAAGAAAAAAGTCGAAGATTGGGAGTGGAAAATTAAGGGCTATCGTCTGTTTCGTTGTGATAGTGATGTTCGTTGCTCCGGTGTCTCAATTTATGTACGAGAGGGAATACGTGCTTTCTGTTTAGATTTCCTAAAACACAATGACATCCAATGTTTACTTCTGGAGATTACGTTACCACACGAGAAAGTGCTAATTAATTGTTCTTATAGGCATCCAGGTAGATTTCCCTATGCTGAATTTGACTCATTCCTGTCTAGGCATGCTGCAAGTTATGAAAACATTATTATTTGTGGCGATCTTAACGTTGACGTTAGCATTGGTACTGGGTCATCGGATCACTTGATGAACGTTTTAGACTCGCATGGACTAGATATAGTAAGCTACTATCCCACGAGATTAACAAGTCAAAGTGCTTATTTAATAAAAAATTTACAATTTGGGAATTTTTTGGAAACGTAAACGATTTTATGCCCAATAACAATAGGCACGATTTTCTGTCACAAAAAAGAGGATGGGGTATTAAACGGCTCGTTAAAGACAAAATGGTGAACGTTCTTGATTCTTCAATAATTTTTTTTAAGAAATGCAGTTTTTAAAACTTTTTGAACTACCCACCACTTTTAAATTTGTAACCTTGATTAAAAGTGTAAATTATAGCGAGATAAAATTGACGATGAATTGCAAATATAAAACAGATTTACAGCGAGCAGCAAAACAAAACACCAGTATACCAAATGGGTGGTTCGGTTTGGTTTGAATTAAGAAGTAAAAACACACACGTTTTAGTACTAAGATAAAAATATTTATTGATTTTGCTACCTATATATGAAATAGTTAATATTAATGTATATTAAATTGAATTCGAAGAACTGTCAGTTTCATAATCGGTTGAAGAATCATCTCCTGGATTGATAATTATTGCATCCGACATTGTGTCCCACATCTGCTCGTGTGAAAAGTATTCCTCCTCTGTCCTTATAATTTTTTCACAAACTTTGCGCCAATCTTCAACTGTTATTTTTGAAAATTCTTCTTCAGCTAGTTTCTGAACATCCGATAATCTAAACGTTGTATTTCGGCTTCCGACTCTTCCCTTGACTGTTGCCCAGATCTTTTCAATAGGGTTGAGATCTGGATGATAGGGTGGCAATCGTAGTACTTCGTGTCCCGCGCCGTGAATCATATCGTCAATCTTATGCTTGGGGTGGTGATTAGTCCGATGTCGCTTTATAAGGTCATAAAGTTCGACTTTGAGCATTTTTGAAGAATGCGGTATATTGTTGACGGAAAGCCATTCTAACATCTCCGATTTAACGGAAGCAGAAGTGATTTGCTTGTGTTCCCATTTGTTGTGATATGATGCGTTGTCCATTACAATAACCGATGGTTCCTCTAGGTTATTTAAAACTTGATCCTTCATCCATTTGGAGAAATTTTCAAAATTCATCTCATCGTGATAATCTCCTGTTTTCGACCCAGATTTAAATAAAAGCAAGGCATTATTCACGAAGCCCTTCGCTCCACCTGCATGCGCCATTATCAGCCTTTGGCCTTTTGAAATTGGCGCCTTTAAACCTTGACTGGTGCCGTCAGTCCATGCCCTTGGCCTTGTGTGAGAGCTGTGAATATAGCTCTCGTCCAAATAAATAATCTCATATCCTTCTGACCTGTACTCCCGCACCTTCCTCAGATATTTCACTCGTAAAAGTTTGATTTCATTTCTTTCGCAAAGAAATTTACGGTTGTTCTCCGTTTTCCTATAAGAAAATCCATTTCTTTTTAAAATCCTATGTAGCGACATATTGCTTAGGTTCAGCTCCAAATCTTCCTGCACCCGTTGTCTTAACATTTTTAATGTTATCATCATTTTTTCTTCAATGTGGAAGTTGTATATAATTCGCCGAACAGCTGTGATACCAAATACGTCCAATCCAGTTTTCCATTTTGTATGTGGTACTCTTTTAGTTGGAGATTCAATAGCGCCTTTCTTCTCATATTCTTTAATTATCCTTCTTATTGTTCGGGCCGAAATTCCCGTAAAATCGTCTGTCTGTGAATTTGCGTATGTGATGGGATTATCTATACATAAATTCCTAGCTTCTTCAATTTTTTTGTAATATATCCTAACAACGATCTTACGTCCTAGACTTCCTATTGGTTTTCCTTTTCTTGAAAGATCCATGACAATTTATTTTATTTTAATAAACTTATGTCCTAGCAATGCTTTTGTTTTCGTGAAAGTGAATTCCAAATAGGAAATCCATAATATATATGCGTTATCTTAAAATAAAAAACTCTAAAAACCAAGCAACAAATTTATTCCTTGCCCCTACAGGTAACCAAATGCAAACACTAATCATGTCGTAAAACTTTTACACTTAAGTCAAACAGGTAAAATCAAACATCATAAAATTAATGCTAACCAAGCACACCACCCATGCAGGTACCTAGCGCTAAACCACGAAATGTTCAACCATAAAAAGGGTTGGGAACCCTTTCAAATACAATCGGACTTCTAGGTAGAAATGTATAAAAGTCGACCTCATAATAAAAAATTAAGTTTATTTAGATATTCAACAGCATTTTAGTTCTAAGCACTGTAAAGTTGGGTTACGCATTGTAAATTACAGGCAAAAACGCTTAGTGATTAAATCTCTTTCGCGTCATTTTTGTTCTCTTAAATCCTCTCTCTGCGCAATCGACCGTTGGCCAACTGTTTTGGTACGGACTATACCTGATTTATTTTTAAAATGGTTTGTGGCTGGTTTTTCTGATTATTTTTGTTAATGATTACACCTAATTATGAACCTCTACAATTTTCGACTTGATCCTCGTTGTGTGTAACTTTTCACTACGTGCACTGTTCAGTGGTACCTGATTTATTTTTCAAATAGTTGATGGCTGGTTTTTCTGATTATTTTTGTTAATGATTACACCTAATTATGAACCTCTACAATAACCATTCAGTCAAAAATATAAGTATCCCTAGTCCCTACTCATTATATGAATATACTCTGGTTTACTCTGTGCGCAAATTTGAACAAATATGGACGTATATGGAGAAAAATTGATTTTTTTAATTGAGGGCTATCTATAATTATAAAGATAAGGAACATGCTAATAAAGTTACTATTGATAAGCTGTGGATAGAAATAGTCTGAGTCCGACCACATGTTGAACAACACTAAAAGCAAGTCGCGAATTCAATTTTGTTTTATTTCAACACACACCAAATGAAGCAAGAAAACAAAACGTTTTGTTTTGTTACATTCTGTTTCGCTTGGTGTGTGTTGAAATAAAAAATGTTTTTTTGACTATCGAATCAAAAACGGTTTGCTTTATCCGGTGTGTTTTCAGCCTTAGACGACATTCTTTTTCATTATTAACCGGAACCAATGTATCTACATAAATTTCCAGAAAAAATAAATACAGATTTCACGCAATTTATGTCTTTCGTACAAAATTTAAAATGATACCTCAAATTTGAACACCATTTCCAAGAGGGTGAGGTTAAGCAGTATCTCCATTGCTACAGTGGGTGAGGTCCTTAAGGTATCTGTGTAGGCTGCCCTTTGAATTTTGTTGAGACCTGAGAAGTGACATATCTACCCAATAGCTTTCCAATACACAACTGCGCCGTATGTTAAAATGGCCCATTAATAAGGCAGGCGACGTAAGGCCAAATTATTTTGAGACACAAGAACGAATGTAAGACCTAGTGGATCCCATAAACAGTTATAATATGTATGTACATATATAGTATATGGTGGGCAATGTTGCCCCCTGCAACCCCCCTGCTTGGGCTTTCTTTGGATTTGGAGTAGGTGTGAGGTTGGAGTTATAATATTTTATTGTAAGTGTTGACGTTATTTTACGAAATGACGAAATTTGTAGTACCAAAATAATATCAATGGCGACACGAATCATAATTCAAACGGTAAAAATATTGTTATTGATTAACATAAAAACACATTTGGTCTTATGTCGCGGCACAGCCCATACCATCAGTGTATGCAGCCAGATATGGTTTGAATCCCCATGTGTTGCCGAACGTTCCTCTACGTATGCTTTTTTGATACAGTCTTCTATGTTTTTCCCCAGTTGAATTCGGGGCTTTGGATAATGTCCAGTCATCTTGCTGTCTTGCCATACTGTTTTCACCACACAGTTGGTGTCAGGGCTTTTTTTATTTTATCTATATATTAATACGGAGTTGCCTATAACGTGTTCCCACCCATTTTTGCTATTATACGTCACATAGATATGCCAACACTATATACAGTCCCTGGCCAAATTATTAGACGCACTGCAGTTTTTTAACACTTTTATTTTTATATTTAAACATACATATAATATGTTTTTATTTAGAAAATTTTGTATATGATTCCATTTTGTATTTATTTTAAACGTGGTGCATTACAGTGTTAATCAATTGATACGCGAACGTAAACAAGTACAAACAAAGTACAAAGAACCTTACAGTGCGTCTAATAATTTGGCCAGGGACTGTATATTTGGGTAGGGGATAATACATAGAAGTGCACAATACAAAAATTATCCACATATATAACACATGTATGAATTACAGCAGGTAAAATGAAGCGAATTGGATGAAATTACAACAACAACAACATTGCTGTGTGAGGCAATAATCTACCAATCGGAACTGAAAAATTTTATATCATGAAGTTACTTGAAAATGTTTGAAGTTACTTGAAATTGCTTGCAGTTACTTGAAAATGCTTGAAAATACTTGAAGTTACTTGAAGTTACCAACAACAACATTGCTGTGCATGTTATGCATTTGATAATGCTTAAACATACTTGAAGTTACTTGGACATGCTTGAAGTTACTTGAAAATGCTTGAAGGTACTTGAAAATGCTTGAAGTTACTTGAAAATGTTTGAAAATATTTGAAGTTACTTGAAGTTACCTGAAAATGCTTGAAGTGACTTTAAGTTACTTGAAAATGCTTGAAAACTTGAAGTTACTTGGACATGCTTGAAGTTACTTGAAAATGATTGAAGTTAGTTGAAAATTTAACTTGGTTTTGTATGTGGTATCTCACAATTCTCCCGTTTTTGGTTTTGTTTACATCAATTTCCTTTGCGTTGTTTTTGAATGAACAACCATATTTCTTATAATTGCTACCACGTGAAGCGGACGGCTGGGGTTACAGCGCTGTTTCACGGTTTGCCACAACCGATCATCAGACTCCTTTTTCCTATACAAGAATAAATGGTTTTTCAATAAGAGCGCTACAAAAGTTTTTTTTTAAATAAAATAAAAACGGTTTTGGATATCAATGAAATTCTTTATTCCTGTGAAAGTACGTTCGATGCCATTATGTATGGAACTCGATTTCTTTTGCATCGCCACCACGGGCACGCTCGCAGAAGTCCAGACGCTGAACCCAATTTTCGACGGTTTTCAATCATAAATCGGCCGATACTGCTGCAATTTCACGTTCGATATTCGTACGAAGTTCATCAATCGTCGCTGGCTTGTTGGCATAGACCATAGACTTGACGTAGCCCCACAGGAAAGTGTCCAACGGCGTCAAATCGCACGACTGAGGCGGCCAAGCGACTGGACCATTTCGTGAGATAACACGGTTTCCAAACTTGGTTTCCAATAAATTGATTGTGCCTTCGCTGTGTGGCTTGTGGCAGCGTCCTGTTGGAACCACATGTCCTCCAAGTCCATATCATCCAATTCGGGCCACAACGACGTCACAGAGATGCTCAACGCTTGAGAACGACGTGTGAGAGACACATTTGGGCTTTCTTCAACGGAAGCCTCAGGGGCAGCAATATTCTCGACACTACGGGCACTTCTTTGTCTCACTGGCACGGGAATATTTTGTACTGTGCTTTACGATTCAAATTTTTCCACTAGACACTCAATTGTTGATCTGCTAGGACGATTATGACGACCATAAATTGGACGTAGCGCTCTTAACGTTGAGGCCACTGACTCCGAATTTCGGTAGTAAATTTTAATAATTTCGACTGGTTCTTGGCTCGTATATCTCATGAAATGGCAAACCTTACTGAAGAGAAATGTCAAAAGAGCGGCAAGAAATTCGGCGTCGTTTGCTGTCCCTGTCGCTCTACTTTTGTAGCGTCCCTGTTGAAAAACCCTTTACAAGGAAAAAACACAGACCAGTACCATAGGAAAAAGGAGTCTGATGATCGGTTGTGGAAAACCGTGAAACAGCGCTGTAACCCCAGCCGTCCACTTCACGTGGTAGCAATTGTAAGAAATATGGGTGTTCATTCAAAAACAACGCAAATTAGTTGAAAATGCTTGAAGTTACTTGAAAATGCCGGCAAAATGCTATACCATGTGAAATCCAAGAATACAATGTCGAAAAATTTCATTTTCCGATTAATATGTATATAACAGTTGACTTCATTTTTTTTCCAACTTATAGAATAAATTGGTCGAATTTCGACCATGTGGCGACCCCTAGTTTTTTTAATAGAAAGGAAATCCAAATCCCAGAGCACTCAGACTCGGTAACGGTCCATTGTACTCGCAGTCAGAAATCCTTTTTTTGGTGTGGCGGTTGGAGAAACAAGTTGTTATTCGTTTCTCTTCTTTAATGGGTGGCGTATGTTGTTGTTCCCCAAGGGGATTAAACCTGCACCGCACGGGTCACAAGCCAACATGCTAACCTCTACACCATCGCCACCACTTACATTTAGTTATTGCTAAAGTTTAATTTGTGCACATTTTAACTAATTATTTTCAAAAAAAAACAAGTGGTCAACACAATAAAATTTCCTAATAATTTACTAAACCGACTTCCTATCCGTGGCGAGTCTTTCATGAGACACTGTAGGTTACCATTATCTGTTGTCAGTTTAGCGTCAGACTTAGCGTTCTGGCATTCGCTATAGCTTGGTCTTAAAAACGCTTAACGTGGCATAGGAATGGCCAATGTATTCGACGTGTTTCAACTTTTTTGATTGCATCCAGACCTTGGTGCAGCTTATAGAGTTCACAGTTCTATCTTTTCTTCAATTCGCCCGTCTCGCTTTCCTTTCCTCCCTTAGGTGTAGTTCTTTTCCGCTCGTTCCAAAAATACAACTTCGCACGTACAAATGGTTGGAGAAACTAGATTTAAGGCCCCGTGTGGATGGTTAATGCCTTTTTTGCAATAGCCGAGTGCTGCTCATCTTCCATGCATTCCTGTGTAATGAACACAGTCAATGTACAAGTTAGAATCACAAACACAGTTTATTGCATCTTCGTGTGCTATAATTCCGACCACTTCACATTTTTTCTCTTACAAAATACCACAGATAATCTTCGCTCACTGTTTTGATTTAACTGTCTAACAACAAACAGAATTCGTTTTAAACCTTTTCAATAAATATTTGTAATAAGTTGTAAGTATTAACACTGCAAAGCAAACGCGCCGCGCCGTCGGCCACATATTCTCATTTCAAATATATTTTCTTTACCCCTGACAGGAATCATAAGAAAAAATAATTAATAATTCACCTACAAACCTGACCTACTTTTTGCGAGTGCTGTGTGCGTTCAGTCTTAACAAAGCTTAAAGAAAATAAAGGAAAAACTCACTAAAACAAATAAACTTCAACTGTACATTGCATTGTGAACCAGAAAAAGAGTTGTTTGCCTGTGCTGTATATGTATGTACTTTTATTTATAGATACTCGTGTATACGAAATAAATTGAATTTCTTAAGGAAGTTTTATTATTAATGAATTATGAAGGTCCATTGCAGCCAGAGCCTTAGCCGTTGCCATCGCCCGTCGTAGTCGAAGATTGAAGTGAAAGTATTATGAAAAAAGTTTGATTTATATGTTGGCCTCTCTTTGGACACCATATTGTGTTAGTAATTCAAAGGATAGGGAAATGGAAGTGGAAATAACAAGTCACCATGTCTATTTGTTAGCACTTTCTAAGCCTATAAGCGATAACTTTTCACTTTATTTTCGAACATAAAATGAAAGGACAAGAGGAATATTAGAGGTTTTGTTGGTGAGAAAATGAGCATGAGTTAAGGAAGTTTTTTTTTGTTTTTGATGACTGTTCTATTTATGTATGGGAGGGTATAGGATGGATGGTACTTGTCTAGGAAAGGGAACATCTGTTGATCATACGAGTTAGGAATGTGGGGCTTAATTTTGTTCGGACTATTAATGTGAGAAAGTAGACAGGGGAATAATTAATGTTGGTTGGCCATTTTCTTGGAGCGCGTATCTGGAATATATTAAATTTGTTTCTTAATTTTATTGCGAGGGAAAGATACTTACAAAGCCTTTAAGTACATTAGCAACCCTTTTTATTAGGATTCGCTATAACACTTATTAACGTGCATAAAGTTATGTAGGCTCTTAAATGCCTCTGAATGCAAACATCTTTTTCTTAAAACCTATGCAACGTTGTATAGAGGCTGCATAAGCTTAACGTGTTTGGAGTTTGTTAAGTGCCTGTAGAAGGATGCTATTTTGCTCTGAAAAATAAAGCTTATTTTGTATTTCGATTTAATGATGCTCAGCATTTCGGCAGTTACTGAGGATTTTCAGGAGAGTTTTAAATCAAATAAGCATTAAAAATATACATAATTGGGGCAGGGATAGATGGAAATTATTAATTGTAGCACAGACAAGTAACGGTTGGTTAACTACAATTTCTTACGTCTGCTATATACAAAGTAAATACAGAAGAAAATAGAATTTCAATAAACAAGGTTCAAGAATTTTGAAAATAAGGTGTAGAACGGAGTATAAACTTTCTATAAACCTTTGGTACTTTCCTTTTAACATAACGAGTAAAAGCCAACAATTTAAACCCACAAGGTATAACTTTATTATTACGTCTTCACTTCGTTACTTCTACATTAATAATGCCCCTTGCGTTTGTATCTTCCATCCGTGCACCTAATCTTCTTTCTCTCTCTTCTTGTCCTTGTCAGAAGGTGCTGCCATGTTATTTTTTGTTACAGGAGTAAAAACCCGATTTCGACTTGAATTTTGAACTTAGTTTGCACTTAGTTTGAAGAAAATCAGGTCATTAGCTTGGACAATACATACCTACAGACAGGCAGAATTGCACAAATAACTTTTTCCGTCTTCCCTATCATCGCAATGTCTTGTTTGATTAAAGTATAGAGTTCGATTTTAACTTACTAATGCACACAAACTCTCCATCATAGTAGGTACCTTAAGCTATATGCAAATATGGATTCTTTTACCTGTGTGCCTGAGGTTAGGTTAAGGTGGTTGTCAGCTTCAAGCCAACACACTTAGACCAATGGGAGGTCCATTGTACTACCACAAGGATCTAGGGAGTTTCTCTCACTACTCGTTAAACTGTTGCAGCTTCTTATGAAGCGCGATAGACTTCTTACGTCATTGTAAGCCAACTCGCTTAGATCACACAGCAAGAAGGCTCCTAAATAAAGATTTCTTTTACGGGGGAGAGAAGGACATTTGCAAAGAAGTGTAGTCTCCTACTTTTCTTCGTCCAAGCAGCTTCTGTAGAAGTTGTTTGAATAAACGCTAGACATATAGTACTACTTGTCTACCTTTGGTTTGAACTCTCGATTGCGGATAGCTTAAACATTAGATTACATGGAGCGATGGGTATACCTAGAGAGTCTACGCCTGATGATGAAGCTACTGCTTCGAAACGCGTTGCGTTAATAATCAATAACAAATAACAATAATAGTTGTGACAATAAAATTTTAAAATAAAAAAGATATTAAAGAAAATAAAAACATTTGTTTGATTTAATTATCACCTTTGACATACCTAGAGAACCTTTACCCTTCTTGGCGAGATCATCTGCCCTATAGTTCCCTGGAATGTATCTATGCCCCGCCACCTAAGAGATGATCGGCAGTCTAGGGCTACAATGGAGTTTGAAGAGACTGAGTCCAGAGACTTAATCGCGGCTTGACTATCCGAGAAGATACGGATGCCATTAGTGGATATCGCATTTCTCCTTAGACACGGCGAGGCTTCTTTGATAGTCATAAGGAGGAAGACTGACAGATAGACTAAGATTTAGTCTTTCTGAGAAAACGCCTCCATCTACCCCATTACTAGTTTTCGATCTATCGGTGTAAAAGTTGATCGATTTATCTTCCGCAAATGCATCATCCTTCCAGACTGATCTGGTGGGGATAGTGATTCGGAAGTTCGTCTCCAACTGTAATTGGGGTCTGGTGTAGTGTTTTTTTCTAGGTAGAGACCGAAATGAGTCCTGAATGATGGAGTGGCCAATTTTCTTATTGATCCACTGTAAGGTAGCTTTTAAGGGTACGAGGCAGCTGTTGCCTGATGAATCTATCGAGTCGGGTCAGATGAAGTAAAATAAGTGCTCCGCTAATGCACAGACAAGCTGTACGTTGGAATTTGCCCAGCATATCATGATTTATCGTTTTATCTAAGGCAGCCCACCAGACAACAACCGCGTATGTTAGAATAGGTTTTAAGGTCGATATATTGAGCCAGTGAATGATTCGGGGTTGTAAGACCCACTTGTTTCCAATGATTTTTTTGCCACAGAAAAGTGCTACTGTAGCTTTCTCTACTCTTTCTTGTATTTTCGGCTTCCAGGTTAAGTTCCTATCCAATATTAAAGCCAAAAACTTAGCTTCGTAGGAAAAAGAGAAGCTTGTACCATTAAAAGAGGAAGGCCACAACGATTTCGGCCTCTCGTTAGATTGTTTAGAGCATCGAGCTTTCCCTAGGCAGCTAGGCATAGTTGTATTAGAAGCGAGGATTTTTCTAAGATTTTCTTCTTTATGCCTCACAGGATTCTTCTATTTTCCCACAAAAGAGCCTCAAAGATGCTCTTTTGACTTTCCTTAGTTCTTTTTTGTATATTTTGAGGGATTCCTTATAAGAATCCCAATGACTTATAGATCTTGAACTTTTGGCAAGGTTAAAACGTCTCCTGCAATCATTTCTTAGGTCCGCCAACGTGGCTTCTTTTTTTCCCTAGGCCGAATGGTGCTTGAGGGCCAGGGTAAGGTCTTTTACTTTGCCCCTGAGTTCGAGACTCTGATCATAGAGTCAGAAGGAGGAAGAGGCAGTTTTCCCGCATCTGTTCGTTTTTTTTTTTTATAGACTCTCATTTTGTCTTCATCCCATCCAAATCCGATGATACCATTGATTCTGCGAGGTTTGATTGGTTTATGACAATCAAGGCGCATCTGTAGAAACCCTTCTGCTCCTCCAGTTTGGCAACCTTCCAATTATGAGTCGGAAGTGAGGAGCTACTCAGTTTTAAAATATCTAAGATGCCCTCAGGTTCAGAGTTCTAGGTCGGCAGGACATATCCTCCTTCGCAACCATGTCGAGCTTTGCGCCCGGCTACACCTCTCCAAGCCTACTTATCGCAAGTCTGTAGAGGTCAGCCGAACTTGGGCGCGCTACATGCGATTAGTTTAATGTGGCCCTGATGCCACCCGCCCTGATATGTTAGCTCCGCTAGTGGACCCGGATTGTCTCTTATAATAGACGCGTAGCCGCCCGAGAGCGCTAGCTCGACATCCTCCCAACTATCAGGGGATATAGTCCCGTCGATGTCATAACGGTCAATAACTGCGACCACTATCTTGTCTTTGACGACCTCGCTGAAAGACTTGTGAGATGTGACGATGTGAGAGTTTCCGGTGTTTTGCACCCTCTTCGCTTGGGAATTCGCTCTGACCGAATATAACGAATTGGATCATAAGTTATAACTTTTTTCCTTTTTAACCGGAACAGGTGCATCATTCATAGGCCTACACTTGTTTTTGTTAGTAGCCCTCCCAGACATCATTAGTCCCATAGCAATTTTGAGGTGAAAGTCTAGTAATATTGTTTTTGTAGTGTCATTAATTTGTTTCAGGTGTCTTCGGTATAAGGCCAGCTTGGCCAAGCCCTCTGTTTTTACACGTATCAGTGCCAATATATAATGCAAAATGGTGCATGATTCCGGATACACTAGCTAAAGTAAAATCTTTAAGGCCCCAGTGGTGTGGTTTCAATTTGATATACTGTTTGAAGCTTGTTCGTCCTTTAAAGGGTATAATTTGTTTATCTACTGAATTAAGTTTTTCTGGGGAAACATATTTCAAATTTTGTCGGAGATGCTCAAGTAATGGGCGGACTTTAAGTAGTTTGTCGAAACTTGGATCGGATTTATCTTTCATCAATAAATTGTCTTTGATATGAACATTTCTAGTTGTTCAAATCTGGCTCTCGTTTTCATACAATCAGATTTTGTCCTTCCTCCTCCCAATATATTCTGTGCTATGGCATTCCAAAGATAGCCATATATGTACAGTAAATTCCCAAAGTATATTTCAATCTCGTTGACTGTAGTTTTGAGCTCAAGCCCGCTCGTTTGCATTGCATAGTTTTTGGTTTCTTTGCATAGCTTTTCCATCATTGGTTTACTTATCAGATATCTGGGCCTATGTAAGCCCTCTAAAGTCTTGACTGATAAAGAAACATTTTGCCTAAAAAAATGACTGCGATAAGTACCTGGTGTCGTACACAAACGACATGTCAGATATCAAGGCCTCCGTTTCGCATGTGATTCATGCAGAACCCGGGTTGCGATTCTGACATAAGATTATTGGCGTTTAGATGTTTTTGGATTTGATTGGCCTCTCTAGGACTTTTTCCAAAAAGGTAACAGGCTGTAATCAGAAGGGGTAGAGGGACGCCCCTTTTCGGGCGCTTTTGAAATTTTCCATTTTTCAGGAAAACGACAATTTAAAATAAATACATTAAGAATATGAAGTATATACGGCAACACAATTGGTAAGATTATCTTCAAGAATATAAGAGGAATGTTATCAGAACCAACCGCCTCGGACTTGATCGATCTATTTGCTCTTCTCGAATTATCTATAGCACTTTTTGATGTCAGCAACAAGCGGGCTTGCAATTGTCACACTAATATATAACAAACAAAATCTATCTCGTTTTGTTTTCCGTTGGACACGAAAAATCAGATCTGGGAGTAAAAAGTGAAAAGCCCAATGGTAATCAACATTAATTGCGTTAAAAAATGCAGTTTGAATAAAAAATATTTTTAATTTATACTTGCAAAAGCACTGGTGAATATGTGTGTTGAAATGACATCGCCGCCCCTTTTTTGAGTATATTTATATATTTATACACATTTTACAATGCAGTTGATTGTTTTTTTTTTTGTCTTGTTTATTGTAGCAATATACAGGGTAGGTATAATACAATTATTATTTTACAAATCATTAGTAAACATTTTTGAATGGCGGCAAAAATAAAAAAAAACATCTTGAAATTTAATGGGTAATACAATAATTATAGTCGCATTTTATAGGGGTATGACACATGGATATGAACAACATACATAATGATGCTCATGATATGTAAATTTTTGTATCATGTTTCACAGAGGTTAAAGCGTTGGTTTACTAATCTAAAGTCATCAGGTTCAAATCCCACTGGATCCAAGTAACACCTAAGATTTTTCCACTGCCCCACCTCATGCGAACGTGTGAAAAGCATGCAAGAGTATCACTTGTCATGAAAAGCGTCTGAAATTTACCGTTTCTATTTGACTTAAAAATTGAAGGTCCATTACACTTGGTACAAGCAAATGGTTGGAGAAGATGAGCTTTAGGTCCTCAATGGACCGTTAATGCCTAATATTTATTCATTTAAAATTAGGCCGATGACATAAAATACATAAACCTACAATTTCCGGTTGAAGTCATTAACTTTGTGATTGTGAACTTACATGAACTTAGAAACGATTTTTAATTTGTCGTAATGACTTTTGATCTAAATAAGTCATTTTGAAGCAAATAAAATCACAAAATTCCATTAAAAACGGAAAAAATTATAAAAATTTATTTCAAAAATCTAATAACAGTAGAAGTTCGGAAAAGTTGACTCCCAGAAAACTCTACTTATTTACTTAATGGGCTCCCGACCTGAGAAGAGTCTCTGCCTGAGGCACTGCAGCCTTCCTACCTCTGCGTCCCCGAGCACGCTTTTTCCAGTTATTTAGACCAAACGCTCTGGCATCCGCGATGGCTTGGTCTTTAAAACGGAAGTTCAGTCTTCCTTGCCTTCCCGAACCAGGGGGCTGGGAGTCGAAGATTCTGTTGGCTGGAGCATTATTTTCCATGCGCTCAATGTGGCCGAGCCAATGAACTCGACGTGATTTACCTTTTTGGACTGCATCCACATCTTAGTACAGCTCATAGAGTTCGCGGTTGTATCTTCTCCTCCATTCGCCCTCCTCGCACACGGGACCAAATATCCGACAGAGTATTTTTCTTCCCAACGAACCCAATATTAGCTCCCCTTTTCTACTTATCGTTCAGCACTCGGCGCCATAAAGCAGGACTGGTAGAATTAACGTTCGATAGACTATGCATTTTGTCCTTCGAGTGAGGGGTTTTGAACCCATTTGTTTCGCTAAACTGAAGTAGCAGCGGTTTCCCAAGGTAATTCTCCGCCGGATCTCCACTAAGGTGTCATTTGTGGAGTTGATGTTAACTTATAGGTAGATGAACTCCTTAACTACCTCGAAGTTATTGCTATCAACAGTGATGTTTTGTTTTTTGATTGCATGTACTTGGTCTTGTCCTCATTTAATTCAAGACCAACCAATTTCGCCTGTTCTTCAACCGCCGTGAAAGCCTCTAACACGGCACGCTAGGAACGGCCGATGATGTCGATATCGTCGGCATACCCCAGTAGCTGGAGGGATCTATCGAAGATAGTACCTTCCGTGTTGACACCTGCCCTTCGCACTATTTTCTCCAGAACAAGATTGAAGAAGCCACATGATAGCCATCTCCTTGCCGCAACGACACAACTGGATTAATTTTGCCGGGATCTCGAATTCGGCCATCGCCACGTACAGCTTCTGACGATGAATGCTATCATATGCGGCTTTAAAGTCGATGAAAAGGTGGTGGGTCTGGACTTGAAATTCATTGGTCTTTTCCAGGATTTGCCTTAGTGTGAAGATTTGGTCTATTTTCGATCTGCCGGGCCGGAAGTCTCACTGGTACGTCCCGATTAGTGTGTTGCACAATGGCTTCAGACGTTCACACAGTACATTGTATAGGAAAAGGTTTACTATATAGAAAAGTTGACCAAATTGTACCTACCACACGTTGGCTTAAAATGTTGACTTTCGGTCGTTAGTTTTTTTTATATATCAAATTTAAATAAGCGATGTTATATAACGGGTGGTTAAATTGTAAGGGTCGATGTTGAATGTGAACCACACCATTTCTCAATTTCAGACTTACTCATTTTGAACCATGGAAAGATACACAATCGAGCAAGGCGTTAAAGTTATTCAGGCTTATTATGAAAATGGGCGTTCAAATCAAAATGCATATCGTGCACTTCGTGATTTTTTCGGTCAATTTAATCGTCCAAATTTGCGTACAATCGGAAAAATCGTGCACAAATTTGAGCAAACCGGATCTGTAGGAGATGTAAAAACACCAGTGCATGCTCGTACAGCTCGTACTGCAGAAAATATTGCTGCTGTTCGCGATAGTGTGGCTGAAGAGCCGTCCACCTCAACTCGTCGTCGTGCCCAACAATTGCACCTCTCACGCTCGTCGTTGATGAACATTATGCAAGACTTGCATTTACGCGCTTACAAGGTGCAATTGGCTCAAGAACTAAAGCGGCTTGACCATTTCAAGCGTCGTCAATGGTGAATCATCAATTTTCGAAGAACATCATCTTCAGTGATGAGACACATTTTCACCTCAGTGTATTCGTCAGTAAGCAGAATTGCGGCATTTGGGCGAATGATAATCCAAGAGTGAATGTCGAAAAACGAATGCACCCACAAAGAGTGACTGTTTGGTGAGGTTTATAGGCTGGCGGCATCATTCCAAAATAAGGCCGGTCAGGCAGTTACTGTGAATGGTGTTCGCTATCGCGAGATGATAACGAACTTTTTATGGCCCGAATTGGAAGATATGGATGTGGACGATATGTGGTTTTAACAGAACGGTGCCACTTGCCACATAGCTAACGATACAATGGCTCTTTTGTGCGACAAATTCAATGGCCGTGTTATCTCACGTGGTGGCGATGTCAATTGGCCGCCAAGATCATGTGATTTGACACTGTTGGACTTCTTTCTTTGGGGTTATTTGAAAGAAAAGGTATACGTCGATAAGCCAACAACAATTCAAGAGCTAAAGGATGAAATAATTCGGCACATTAACGGCATAGAACCTCAATTATGCCTCAGCGTCATCGAAAATTTGGACCATTGGATGGAGGTATGCCGTTGAGCGGCCATTTGCCCGATATTTTGTTCAATACATAATTGAGCCATACCAATATTATCATAATAAAAGAAATGGCAATAATTTCCAAAGTAATTTGTGTTTTATTCAAAATCAACATCGGCCCTTAAAATTTAACCACACTTTACATTGCACAGCAGCTACGTATTCTGAAGAAATGTACACTTGCGATCACAAGGATAGGCCTTATCCTTTTTTCATTTTTCAATAGATTTTCAGTGTTTACACCTGTTGGAAATTTTATACCCGTAAACTTTTACTACCTGTGAACAGGTAAATATTCTCCCAACAGTAAGTCATAGGTATAAGTAAAGGGTAAATAAGAGACTACCGCTGGAATTTTCCAAGATCAAACTATGAACTACTTGAAAAGCGTATAAAAAGATGCGCCACTAGGACGAGGCCATTGCGAATATTTCGTTGCAGGTTTTTTTTTAAGTTTTGTTAAGAATATTTAAAAAAGCGTTGAAAAGAACTGTTTTTAATTAGGTAAAAAGAAAAAATGGGTCCCGGAAAGACTTTAACAGCGACAGAAAGAGGAAAAATAGATGCTTTCAAGGAGTTAGGACTCTCAGGCATAAAAATTGCAAGGAGGCTAAATAGAAGTAAGACTGTTGTAAACAGTTATCTTGCAGATCCATAACACTATGTCAAAAATCAAAAAGGACGCACGTTACAACTTTTATTTTCATGATCAAAGAAAGGAGGAGCTTATTTTGGCAAGACATCACAGCCGTACATCAGGTGTAATGGTGTGGGGAGCTATTGCCCACTATGGCACAATCGAGTTGGAGTTTTTGTCCACAACAATGAACGGAAACAACAACAAATGTTTCCTGGAACGGTCATTTCCAAAAGTGACAAAACATTTTCAGTCTTGGATATTCCAACAAGACAATGCCCTTATCCACACTTCCAGGGTTGTTAGAAGTTGGATTCAATCAGAAGACGTGGAACTTTTTCCATGGCCGCCCTATTCACCGGACTTAAAAATAATCGAAAATGTTTGGGAATGGTTATCTCGTAAAGTGTATGAAGGCGGCAGACAATTTGAAAACAATGACCCTTTAATCGAAGCTGTTCGTGATGCCTGGGCCAAATTAATCTTAATTATTAAAAAAAAAAAAACTTTATGATTCTAATCCAAACCGTCTTAAAGAAGTCATATCGAAAAATGGGGCATACTCATTATTAATGTAGAAAAACACAATAAATAAAATTTTTAAAACAATAAAATGTAAACATTTTATTCATTTTTTCCTTTCTTTCGAAGATTTTGCATGTGGCCTCATCCAAGTGCTCATCTTTTTATTCGCTTTTTAAGTAGTTCATTCTTTGATCTTGGGAAATTCCATCGGTTGTTTCTTATTTACCCTGTAATTTTATGACTCTTTACTGTTGGGAAAATATGTACCTGTTCACAGGTAGTAAAAGTTTCCGGGTATAAAATTTCCAACATGTATAAAGACTGAAAATCGATTGCAAAATGTATTGCCTCATCCTTGTGATCGCCAGTGTATGTTTCCATGGCAGCTGCGTGCCAGTTACAGTTGTTTTAGATTAGTACTGACTTTTTCTTACGTGTATTGTTCATTCGCACATTTGATTTTATTTACTGACCGGTAGCTATATAAATTTTTGTAAAAAAATGGCAATCAAAAATGGTAAACGAAAACAAGTTCGATTAATTTTAAAACAAAAAAAAAAGAACTGTTGAAGAAACTTGACAATAGTGTTTGCGGCAGTCGTTTGGCAATCGAATATGGGGTCACAAAGCAGACAATTTCTAAGATTAAAGAAAAATCGTCAAACATTTCTCGCAGCAGCAGTCGACAATTTTGAACATGCACAAACAAAAACGCTTCATAAGGCTGAATATCCTGAGGTTATTCGAGTGGTTCTTAAATCAGCGTGCTTGAAATTGTACTGTTACCGGTCCAGTATTTATGGCCAGAGCTAAGTTAATATTTGAAAAATGTATCCGGAAAAAGGTGTCAATCCGTTTAAGCGAGCGATGGATGGTTGACGAAATTTAAAAAGTGGCATATCTTAAGTGTGTGGTGAAATTCTTTCGACCGACACATGGCAAATCGCACCGCTTATAAGCAAATTGAGAGGAATGATAAGTGAACTTGGACTTATCGACACTCAAGTGTGCAATGCAGATGAATCATATTTATATTATCGCTTGTTACTCAGAAAACCTACGTTGCTGCAACTGAAAAAACAGCACCTGGCCGATAAAACCCAAAAGAGCGAATCACATTTATGCTGTGCGCAAACGCTGAGGGTTCACACAAAGTAAGCCAAATGGTCATTGGCAAATCAGCACATCAGCGCTGTTTTAAACGCTTCAAAAAATCCGGTAATTTACTCGAATTCGACATCAGCTTGGATGACATCAAAACGGTTTTATGACTGGTTTCATGGTTCGTTCGAAAGAGGTAAACAGGGCTTGTGTCCCCTTAGAAATTCAATACCAATACATATATGTAATTTCTTTTTTAAGTTCGTCGATTTGCAAGCGAAAAGAATTTAACGACGAAAGCAATTTTATTGATTGACAATTGCACAGCGCACAAACCTATCGAATTGCTTAAAACTAATGATGGTAACATTTCAGCGCTTCTTCTATTCCCAAATGTTACGGCAGTTTTGCAGCCGATGGACCAGAATTCCATTAACTGGGTCAAACTAAGCTATCGTTACAAGCTATTGTGCAATGTTGTGGCTCAAGAAAATATGCCAACAGAAGCATTGTTAAAAACGCATAATATTCGCGATAGCATTTTGTTGCTCAGATCTGCTTGGGAAAAGATTAAATATTGGAATGGGATGACAATGAATTTCATGCTGATGAAAACATCCCTCTGTCAGAGTTGTTTGCTTGGGATCATTCCTATAATGACCAAATTCAAGAAGTCAATACATTGCTGTCGACAATAGGAAGGAATTCCAATTTGACTTTGAAGGAGAATGAAGAGTGGATTGCAGACTCAATTGAAAAAGAGGCCGAGATAGAGGAACTTGATACTTATAACGATGAATCAGATATCGAGGCTGTGGAAATGACACAAATTTCTTATCCAGAAGCCATTGGAAGCGTGAATGCATTGATCAAATAACGCAAAAATAACGAAACCCACGATATGCAAAACCAGGCGATTTTACGTACACACATTGTAAAAACTCATTTTACAAAAAACTACGAAGCAAACCACTCTTTCCAGCTACTTCTTCAAACCAGTTGAACACCGCTAAGATTTTTTAAGTTTTTGCTTTTAAATAAAATAAAACTACTTAATCCCAATAAAATAAGACTTTTTATGAACAAAATACTAATTTTCTACAGATTTTGAAAAGTGGCTCCGGGCAATAACCCCCCCAATGAAATTATCACCCAAATGAAAAATGAAATAAGTCCCCAAATCAAAGATGAAATAAGCCCCCAAAATGGTATGAAATAAGTCCCCAAATAAGTATGAAATAAGTTCCCAAATCCTATATGGAAATCCCATAAACAGTGCAATGCATATGGGGGGCATGCTGCCCCCCTGCAACCCCCCTACTTGGGGTCACTGTTCGCTTTGAAGTAGGTGCGAGGTTTTTTTTTATAAATTTGGGGACTTATTTCATAGTTGAATTTGGGGACTTATTTCACAATTCAAAAAAATTCAAATTCAATTCAAAAATTTATTGGTAGAGTACAAGTAAGACCAAGTGTCTTTTATAGTACATTAACAATTTAAATAAACAATTTTATAATCACTATGAAATAAACCCCCAATTTGAAGTATGAAATACGAGTAAGTCCCCAAAAAGCCTTGAAATAAATCCCCTCCTCCATACAAATTTTGGGGAGTTATTTCATCTTTCATTTGGGGGATTATTTCCTGCAGCCTTGAAAAGTGTCCAGAAAAGTTGACAATCTCTGGAACATTTCGATCAACTTTTCCGAGCTTCTAATGTATTCAAATTTGTTCTAAATCATAGTAACAGCTAAAATTCCAAACTTCTTTAAAATCAATTTACTCGTTTTTGAAATATTGTCGTTTTTCGAATGTAGTGTTGTTTAGGTCATTTGGTAAAAACTGAGTATGTCATTTTCTTAGCCTCACTCCAAGTATTTTAAATACAGATCCAAATCGACAAAAGCCGTTTTTGAGAAAAGTGTGATAAAAAAAATATATTTTGGGAATTTTAGTACCTATGCAAATTTATTTGAAATAGTAGCCTGCTAACTTCTTTGAATTTCACCCAGCTCAAGGAAATCGAAGAGTCTCGCGATCAAAACCAAATCCGGAGCTTTGCTAAGAAAGCGAAGCAACTGGCTGCTGGCTTAAAGACCGTAATGCAGGCTCTTCGAAACAGCGACGGAAACCTAGCCACCGAAGCGCAGGGAATAGTAGATGTATTTAAGCAGCATCTGCATAACAGCTGCTAAATGGGCATCATGTAGAGAGAGTCATAGGGCAAGAAGAGAACCAAAGTCCTATCAATGAAGAACAGATTTCACGAACCCGTATAGAAGAGGTTGGCCTAGCTATAAGAAAGCTAAAGAACAATAAGGCCGACGAATCTGAGAGTCTATACCAGCCGAGCTTTTCAAATATGGAGGTGATGTTTTGGTAGGGCGCTTGCACCAAATTATCAACCAAGTATGGGTGGAAGAAAGCATGCCCGATGACTGGACTATCAGCTCCATATGCCCGATCTTCAAAAAAGGCGATCCTATGTCTTGCAAGAAATATCGAGGCATATACCTGCTTAATATCGCATTTAAGATCCTATCCAACGTACTGTGTGAAAGTCTGAAGCCGTTCTGCACACACTAATCGGCACGTACGAGTGTGGCTTCCGGAATGGCAGATCGACAATAGACCAAATCTTCACACTAAGGCAAATTCTGGAAAAGACCAATGAATTTCAAGTCGAGACCCACCACCTTTTCATTGACTTTAAAGACGCATATGACAGCATTCATCGTCAGGAGCTCTACGTGACGATGGCCGAATTCGGGATCCCGGCAAAACGGATCCAGTTGTGTCGCATGACACTTGAAAACACGCGGCGTAATGTGCACTTTGGAAGCAGGTCTTCCGAATTATTCCAAACTTGTACCGGATTTCGGCAAGGAGATGCGCTATCATGTGACTTCTTCAATCTTCTTCTGGGAAAAATGGTGCGAAGGGCAGGCGCCAACAAGGAAGGTACTATCTTCAATAGATCCGTTCAGCTACTGGGGTATGCGGACGAAATCGTCATCATCGGCCGTTCCCAGCGTGCCGTGTTAGAGGCTTTCACGGCGATTGAAGAACAGGCGAAATTGGTTGGTCTTGAAGTAAATGAGGACAAGACAAAGTACATGCTATCAACAAACAAACAAACATCTGCGACGTAGTTAAGGAGTTCATCTTCCTCAACATCAACTTCACCTTATTGGAGATCCGGCGGAGAATTACCTTGGGAAACCGTTTCTAGTTCGGTTTAGCGAATCAAATAGGTTCAATAGGGGGGATTCTGTGTGCGAGGAGGGCGAATAGAGGAGAAGATACAACCGCGAACTCTATGAGCTGTACCAAGATATGGATGTAGTCCAAAAAGCTAAATCACATCGACTACATTGGCGCGGCCACATTGAGCGAATGGAAAATAATGCTCCAGCCAACAGGATCTTCGACTCCCAGCCCCCCTGGTTCGAGAAGGCAAGGGAGACCGGACCTCCGTTTTAAAGACCAAGCCATCGCGGATGCCAGAGCACTTTGTCTGGAGAACTGGAAGCAGCGTGCAGGTGATCGCAGAGGAAGGAAGGCTGCATTGTCTCAGGCAGAGACTCTTCACGGGTCGGGAGCCCGTTAAGTAAAGTAAATAATCAATTTCTTTAAAATCACTTTTCCGGTTTTTTAAATGCAACCGTTTTTCTAATGTGCCGTAAATCGAAACTTTGGCGAAAATCTAAGTATACCATACTCCAGGTATTAAAAACCCCAAAACAATTGAAATAATAAATTAAAGTAGTTTTAAAAAAAAAATTATGTTTTCACAATTTTAGCAACTGTTAAAACAAAATATTATAAAAAATATTTCAGAAATCTGAGTATGTAAATAGATTTCTTCTCAATATTAATATCCGGTAACATGTCGATTATACAAGTGGAGGCCCAGGTGCACCCCGAATTGAAGCTCCACCTAAGGAAAAGAAGAACATATCGAGTTTTATAAAATAACTGTAGGTGCCGGTTTTTTGAGATATTGTTGGGTTTCCTATCCTAAGAAAACTGAGTAAAACAAAATTGTTAAAACACAAGTTTCTTGAAAATGGTAGTAGTTTTAGTTTGTGTGTGCTTTTAAAAAAAAATGTGCTGGGAAAGTTGCACCAAGAGATGTAAGAGATTTTTAAAAAAAAAACTGTAACTTCTTGATATATCGAGAAGAAAACTCTATTGGGCCTTGTATAATAAGATATTATATTTCGTTTATAATTTACAATTTGTTATAGCATAATTTACATAATTTAAAAACAGAGATATGACAGCTTTATGTCTTTCTACTGAAAAAAGTTTACAAATGACAAAAATTAACTTAAATTAGAAAAAATGTTTGTTATTGAGGAAAAACAACGACTAAAAACCTCAAATTAAATGTGCCTTGTATAATATTACAAAAAAAATGTCCTATCAACTTTAATGAACATTTTGCTTCTTAATGAATGCAATATCATTGTCCATGCTAGGGAAAAATGTATTTTTTACCCGCCCAATAGAAAGCAATCAATTAAATCACTACATGGATAATTGCCATAAAAACTTTTGTATACCGCGCTTCCGCATCACGCAAAAAAAGTCCGTTGTTTTTGGAATTAATCAACATTTTGCTTTCAACAGCAACTTGGTCTCAGTTTTTCAACGTTGTGCGAGGACATTAGGTCTGCATGGTTAACCATGTGCACAATAATAATCAGTTCTTTCAATGGTTTTCTTTTCGGCGCTGCAGAAATGAGTTTCACAGGTCACAGGATATACCCTATTCTAAGGGTATATTAATTTTGACGCATAGTTTGTAATATACCTTAATATTGCCCGTAGACCCCTAAAAGATACTATATTTATGATCAGCATCGATAGTAATATCGATCTAGCCATGTCCGTCCGTCCGTCTGTCGGCAAAAATTAGGCCTTTAAACTGGGTCTAGAGAGCTGAAATTTTAATCATATACTCTCTAGTTTCCCGAAATAATCAAGTTTAAGAATTTTTGAAATCCGCCCACAGACACGCCCACAAACTAAAAAAAACAATTTGTTGGAAAAAATCGAATTTTGAGCTAGAAAGCTGAAATTTGTTACACATGATCTATGACTCCTAAAACTGCTCGGAAGATAAAATTTTCAAAATCCGCCCACTGACACGCCCACAATTAAATAAAACAATTTTATTGAAAAACCAAAATTTGAGCTAGGGAGCTGAAATTTATAATATATACTCTCTAGGGGCCCTTTATGCTCATGTGTTAATATTTTTTAATCCGCCTACAACAATTTTATTGAAAAACCAAAGTTTGAGTTAGGCAGCGTTTTTTTACAAAAGCTTCGTTTTGTTTTGATAAAATCCTTTAAATGTTATATAACAAAATATGTATAGCGTTCTTAACAACTTAACCATACTTAGACTTTTGTCACGCCCACTTATGAGGGATAGGAATAAGAATAGGGTATCCAACAGTTCGCCCACGCGGACTGTAGCCCGTCCCTATGTTTTTTTTTTTTACTAAATGATACGCCTGTTATTAAATTACTCTTATATTGATACAAAGAAATGATTGCAATGAAATAAACTCTTCTTTTTTGTCTACTTTTTATAGATGAGTTCTGCGAAGAGTATCCTCATAATCTTATGCCAACGCCCGGCTATTGGATTGAATGTTCGAGACAAAAAATCTCTTTACCGAATCCCCACTCAATGTGGGATGAAAGTGACTCAGAGCACGAAGACATGCGGGCGGGTAGTTCATCCGATGCATACCTGGAGCGAGAATGTAGCGATCTATATGAGGACGATGAGGACTCGGAGGCGACACCAAGGTATATATGCAGAATATAAATAGGACTTTGTGTAGATTTTAATTGGTTGTCAAAGATGCCTAATTATGTTGTGGATTCTCTGTTTTGAGCAATTTTATACGAATGTTTAAGTCCTAGGAAAAAGACAACTATCGAGGAGCAATGGGATCAGCAGGGTGCCTTCGAGCTTATATCTGTTGAACAGGAGACATACGAGAAGTATTTCTACGGGACAGAGCACTGGAATTACTTTACAAGCGATGAAGATCTGGGCCCGGTGATATTGTCTATAAAACAAGAGACATTGAATGGACGCGATCAGTTTCGGATATTAGTCCGAGCCGGTTCTTATACTGTTCATGGACTGATACCTGCTTCGTGTGTTTTTGCTGATAGGTAAGTAGCCTTTCGTATTTCTGTCATCAAAACCTCTACTTTTTTTTATTTAAATAACATGCCCCAAAAGGGATCGCTTTTCCTTTAATTGATACAATACCCTTGTAATGTAAGCACACGCAGGTATTTTGTTTGTTGCTGCAAGCAGCACCCAGAAAACGATTCATTGTTTTTAGGTGCTACTTCCTCGGCGCAGTTCTTGGTAAAAAAAACTTCTTCAACATCTTTAAACAACGGTCCCTATTGATAGTTACTGTAACACCATTTTCTTTAAAGAAACACCTTGATAAGCCTGGGCACCACACAGTGACTCGTTCTTGGTGCAGTACCGTCTCATGGAGTATTTCTGGATTAGATTCACTCCATTTACGGCCATTTTGCTTATTTACATTGCCGTTTAGATCAAAATGGGCCTCATCAGATATAAACAAGCAATTTGTCAAGCTGTTGTCTTCTTCGGTCATTTCAATCATTTTTTTTTTAAATATTCCAGGCGAATTGGTGAATCCCAGAGGTTTAACTTGCTGCAATTTTTGACTTTGTACTGAAACAAGTTTAGGTCATTATGAATTATCCGTTGTAATAACCGCCTGCTACCTTCAAATTGCGCCGATAATTTTCGAGTCGAAACGCTTGGATTTGTCTGAATTGACGATGCTACAGCAGCGATTGTGCCTTGAACCCGAACATAGGAATCTCAATGGTACGGTCTTCATGCGGTGCTTCCAGATTCGGCAAACATGTTTACCAGGCTAATAATGTTCCATCTACTCGGGGGATCGCCGCCAAACTCCCGCCTAAATTCCCTTTGGGCGGAAGTGCAGGACTGCAAAGCATAGTACCGCTGGACTATCAATTTTCTCTTTTCTGTATCCCAAGCATTCATTTTAATAAATCTATATAGTAACCTGCCAAATAAAAAAAGGCAATCACTAACACAGAAAAAAAGTTTTTACGTTTTGTTTATGTAGCACGATTCGTGCGCCACCCTGTACATTAAAGAATAGGAGAATAGTGTAGAAGTTTGGAGTTAGATAGGCCACCATCCTGGGGCGTCCGCCTTATTTAATTTAGAATAACGCCCTTTAATTTGATACCCATGGAAAGGAGGTTGCGAAGATAAAAGTAAGCCGGTATCTTGGGGCATATATTGGAATTACAATGATATTGAATAGTCAAGCCACGAATTTGCATATACACTTGCGGGACAGATTCAAGAAATCAGGTAGGTAGGCTTTTACGACAAGCGCTGTTTTTTGGGCGGTGCTGCAGTAGTATTCTTAGCCCGTCCCTACACAGGCCTTTCAACAAGCTGTAGATACTAAATACAAATTTTTTATAGTTGAGTATTAATTAATTATTACAACATATTTTTATTTCTTATACGAGTATATTCATCTTTAGGTACTCGTATCTATAACACCACAATTTAAAAAAAAATAATCTGTTTTTAATTTCAGGTATAATCGCGAAGAAGTAGTTAGATCATTAGGTAAAGAAGTAAATTTAAATCCGCCATTAACTTTAGGACAATTACCAGATACCCCAGAGGAACTATTAAAATTAGATCAAGTAAGTTAACCTTAAAACTCGTGTATTTAACTACAAATAGTAAATTATAAAGAACAAAATTAAACTTCTTACTTGCATACTTAATGGGTTCAAGGGTCAAAGCCCGTGAAGGGTCTCTTCCTGAGACCATTATTCTCTGCTTCCAGTTGTCCCGATCGATTGCCTTGGCATCCACCAGAGCTTGGTCTCTAAAACGGAGATGGAGGTTGGTTTTCCTTGTCGTCTCGATCCTGGGCGCTGGGAGTTAAATATCTTATTCGCTAGAGCTTTATTGTGTATTCGCTCGATGTGGCTCAGCCTATGTAATCAATGTGTTTTAGCTTTTGGTCTACATTCCAACCTTAGTATAGCTCATAAGGTACGCCGTTGTATCTTTTACTCCATTCGTCCTCACCGCAAACGGGACCAACTATCAGAAGAAGTATTTTTTTACGAAGGAACTCAGTTTTAACTCTTCTTTCCGGTTTATCGTTCAGCATTCGGCACAGAAGGCATACCTGGCGGGATCAGTGTTTTGTACAGCTCGCACCTACAGGTCTACTGGACCTTAAAACATTGGGCCTATCATTTTGGATATTGAACAATGTTACATGGAATGATGATAAGTTTGAAAAATTGGAGGATATTGAACATAACAAATAAATATTGAAATAAAAGAGATCATATTTGGGGTTTTCAGGCACGTACCTCGGTGTTTACTTGTTTTGGTGTTTTGGATGCATGGGGAGAGGACAAGAAAATTACATGGCCAGTTTGCAGATAATTTCCATAACGACACTTTTCAAAAAAGTTTTTCATTTTGTTAAAATCGATTTTTTCTTTCAAAGTAGCACAGAGGATCATGATCAACTCTGCATTCCTGCCTATCGTCCAGTACTCGGCGCTAAAAGCTGAACTGGCAGGTTCAGTGGTTTGTAAAACTTGCGCTTGGTCCTCTGTCGTTTTGAATCCAGTTGCTTTGCCGGGCAGGATTACATAAGATCCGAAGACATAATGACTACGGTCATTAATATTGCTTCAACGGATACAAGGTCCATGGACATAATGATCATTAGAGAAAACATTCATAAAGCCATTGTTACACCGTAAGCTTTTTCCACTGCCCCACCTCTTGCGAACGTCTGACAAACATCCAAGAGTATCAATTGTCATAAGAAGCTTCTCAAATTTGCCGTTCGGGCTCGGCTTAAAATTGTAGGTCCCTTCAATTTCGCACAAACAAATGGTTCGAGAATTAGGTTTTAGGCCCTGTACTATGCCTAATATTTATTTTTATTATGTTTTTATTTTTTCATAAAGTCCTTGCAAATTATGTCCTTTGAAAATGAAAATTATTTCAAAAGTGGATTATCGACTTTTGTTTAATTTTGCTAATGGACATTATGGCCGCAAGCCGTCCGGTGAATAGTCGAGAAGAGGCCCCAAAGAATCTTTTTAGGCCGCGAAGCGGTCCATCCAAGCACCGGCATCAGTTGATCTGGTTCGAAATATTTTTTCGTATATTCGCCGGAGCGCGGGCGAACCCAAAAACCGTGCGGTTTATGAGTTAAGGAAATGTCCCATAGTTTGAAACTCTTTTAACACACAAAGCAGGCCACCCAAGCACCGCTATCAGTTGAACTGTAATGTCTTTATTGAAGTGAATCTATTTTATGTTCTTAACATGAATATGACAGTCATGCCAAATACCTAATACCAGTCTTATACTAAGGTAATACTACAATATTACATATTAGTTACGTATTATAATGTGCCTTTTTTTTTTTTTTTTTATATTTCATAGTTAATTCATAATTAATTCATTTATTTATTTAGTGTAGTTTAACCTAATAACCGGTTTAACAATTCTGCCGCTTCGAGTACGTAACATCCCTGGTGAGTTAGCCGCTGTTTGGTGTGACAATTGACATGTTGACGTGTTGTTGACAGTTTGGTTGTTGACTATCAAATTGCTTCCTTCATCGGTATTGTGTGCCATGAGTTTCTCTGATGGGTTTTCAAAATTTAGAAATACTGTGATGTTGCGTGGAATTTCTGCTTTCGTGCTTTGGATTTGTGTTGTGTTCCGTCGATATATCTTTCCGTCTCCCGTTGATACTATTATCGACCTTGGGTGGTCGGATAAAGCTTGTTCCAGTGTTTCGGAAAATGTTGATATTTGCCGCGTCTGTTTTTCCTGAATTTTCAGATGTGCTGGCGTTGGGTGTATCATCATTAACCATTTTAGGTTTTTTTTTTCTTTTTCTTTTTTTTTACTGCGTTTTATTTTGCGCCACTTATGACACCATTTCATACGTTGATATCTTTAAAATACGTCCCGTTGTGTCGCCTTGAGCACCTGCATGTGAGGCCGAATACCATCCGAAGTATAACTCAAGGAGATCTCCTAAAGATTGTAATTTGTAAGACTTTTAACCAGGCGGGCGATGCGCACCACCTAATCACTATTATCAGCTGAACTTTCTTTGCTGGTTTTTAGTGTTCGAATCTTTGGTTTGGACATTTGGACTATTTGGTGTTGAACATTATCGCCGTTTTCTAAATGGTCTTAATATCCTTGGAAGGGTGTTTAATGTTTTTATAGAGTGCCGTAGTCAATTTCGTTATTGATCCACTGCGGTGGGGCTTTGATACGAGCAGCTGCATTAGCAGCCGTTTGTGTGCTGAAATGTCGAGGGGTGTCAAATGAAACGGAATGCCCAATGCAGCAGAGAGACTAGTTCGGAGTGCCCCAATGATGCATAGACAAGCTGATCATTGGATTCTACTTGTCCTGCCATATAAAAGGCGCTGAATCAGGCCAAATGTCAACTGAATAGACGTGTTTATTATTCGCTCCTGACATTTAAGCCTTTTTACCCGGTTTAAGAAGCTAAAAGTACATAACTTATCCTAAATTTTTCTCAAGTTACTTGCAAATTATTTGTTTCACTTTCAAATAACTACTTTGAACTGACTACAGTGTTATTTAAGAAAATAAAAACGATCTAATTTTCTGCACATACAATATTGAATTCTCGCATGTTTCTACCCCCTTGAGCTTTCGATACAGAGATTTTCATTCAATTAATATTCCTGCACTAGCCCTTGAGGCCAGTACGGTAAGTTGGGATCATTGTAGGTATTTACCCACCGCCAACGAAAAGCTTAACTTTGTGCAATCCCTAATGCTCGATCTTTTTGATAAACACGTTCCTTTAAAAAACGTTCAAGTACGTCATGAGAAATGTCCCTGGTTTACAACAGTAGTCGCCGATGCTATTAAATCTCGAAGGAAAAAGTATCTAATTTGGAAAAGCTTGCGTAGTGACAGAAATTTAGAGATATATTGTCAGGCTCGAAATTTTGCCACATGGACAACAAGAAGGGCTAAAAAGGATTACTATTCTTCTAAGCTGCACCCGCAACTTGGTTCAAAGCGCTTGTGGAATAATTTGCATCATATTGGGATAGGCAACACGAACAATTTCAACTGCACGGTCGATCCTGATGTTCTCAACGATTACTTCATTTCAGTTAATATGTCTAATGAAAATTTTGTTCCTAACCAAGAACTTTTCAATAATTTTGAATTCGAATTTGAAACAGTTAACGAGAGTGACATTGCAAAAATTATTTTTACTCTTAAGTCTAATGCTGTTGGCGAGGACGGTTTGCCACTTCGCTTCTTGAAAATTTTAATCCCATATTTCCTTAGCTCCCTTACTCATGTAATTAATATTTGCATTACCTCCTTCTCTTTCCCTGACAACTGGAAAGTAGCAAGAGTTACACCTGTAGCTAAAAAGCCACGTGCCTCCTTACCGGTTGATTTCCGTCCGATAAGTATCTTGCCGTGTTTATCAAATGTCTTTGAGAAAGTTATGGTAGAGCAGATTGTCGGGCATGTTGATCGAAGAAGTCTATTGTATCCATTTCAGTCCGGTTTTAGAGCAAACCATAGCTGCTCTACGGCTATGGTTAAGATACTGGACGACATAAAGCTTCATTTTGACCAAGGTGCACTGACAATACTTTGCTTGCTAGACTTCTCGAAGGCCTTTGATAGAGTTGAAAACCAAATTTTATGTTTAAAACTGAGAAATTATTTTGGCTTTAGCCAGAGAGCTGTAAACCTAATAAAAGATTACCTGAGTAATAGATTGCAGAGAGTGATTATCGGAGAGAATCAATCAGGCTTCAAAAATCTCCAATCTGGCGTTCCACAAGGTTCTATATTGGGCCCTATACTTTTCTGCATGTATGTTAACGATCTACCAAGAGTGTGCAGGAGTGTTTCCATCATCTATACGCTGACGATATCCAGTTTTATTTGTCACTTCCACCTGACCTGATTGAAGATTTAGTCTATAGAATTAACGAGGATCTTTCGGCTATATATGACTGGTCCCTTGCAAATAGACTTACATTAAATGTACCCAAAACGCAGGTAATGTTGATTTCTAGGAGTGGACTCGATACAGACACAATACCTCCGATTTCCCTATCTGAAAACAGACTCTCATTCATCATCTTGGTTTTAAGTTAAATCGTAGCTTATCCTGCAGAAACCATATAAACTACGTTGTTGGCCGAATTTATAGTGGCCTTCGTAAATTATGGTTGTCGGCGGTATTTACTCCGCAAGAAACGAGATTAAAGGTAGTTAAGACGCCTATAGTTCCCCTCATATGTTATGCCGAAGCTGTGTATTGCAAACTGGATTCGCTGTCACAAAACAAACTTCAGGTTGCTTTTAATAATGCAGTTCGGTACCTATATGGTCTTCGCAGATATGATCATATCTCACAGTTCAGTTTACTTGCATTAGGCTGCACATTAAACCAATTTCTAAAAGCGAGAAACCTAATTTTTATGCAAAAGATAATAAGCACCAAAACACCTACTTATCTATTTGATAAATTGCAATTTGCGCAATCTCAGCGAACCTTAAACCTTATTACCTCAATACCTTCACACTTCACGGCTGTTTTTTGTCTGGACCACTAAGCTTTGAAATGCACTACCCACTAATATTAAGCAAATAAGTTCCTCTAACCAATTTAAAAATAGAATATTTAAGCATGTATCTCAACAGCCCCAATGAACATAATTCCATATGTATAATTGTATATACACCTACTTCCTTCTAACTTACTATTCTCTCTCTGTTTCCTTTATCTCTATCCATCTCTCCAATTCTACCTAGCTCTCCTATACTCACTCTTCTCTACTCCTATATTTATATTTTTATATTTTTATTTTTGTTTTTAAGTTTTTGACATAGATTATGTATCCACACATTGTTAGTACTATAAAAGACCTGGTCTTCCATGTACATTGAAATAAATAAAGAATTGAATTGAATTGAATTGAATCTCGACATGGTTTTTTGGAGGATTTTTCAAGTTGGTCTTTTGTCCGATCGAAAGCTTCCCCACCTTTTATTAGTCAATTTTGTTGGTGAACACGCCTTAACAAAACGTCACTGTCTAGTGTCTATCTATATAACCGATTTCAGACAAGCTCCTAAGGCCTTGTAGATATAGAAATATGCTATGTTTAATTTGTTGGACAAAAAGAATTATACATTTTTCACCTCAAGCGGTTCTTATTTAAAAACAAAAAAGTACGAAACGAAGCTTTAATTTATTCAAATGATACTATCGATAAGTTTGTTAGGCAAAATCAATTTCTATTGTCGTAATCAAATGGAAGCATAAGTATAGATTTTCGGAACTCATTAAGCTACGATTTCATTTGCAGGTTTTTATAAAATCTGAACTCAAAGTAGGCGTAATCTTTGTTAAAGAAGATCAATATACTGAGGAGCAGATATTAGACAATAATGAAAATTCATCGTTATTTGAAGAATTCCTACAGCTATTAGGCGATAGGGTTAGACTTCGTGGTTTCGATAAGTACAAAGGTGGCCTTGATACTGTCCATGATTTGACAGGTAAGTGTAACGACGCTATTAATCGATAATTATTATATTCTATTAATTTGTATGTTTTTTTAGGACTTTATTCAGTTTACACAAACTGGCGTAATATTGAAATAATGTTTCATGTCTCAACGTTACTACCCTACGAAAAACATGATCCGCAGAAACTCCAACGTAAACGACACATTGGCAATGATATTGTATGTGTTGTATTCTTGGAAGCTGACAATACTCGCTTTAGTCCAGCCTGTATAAAAAGCCATTTTTTACACACGTTTATATTGGTAAGATCCAAATTGACACGGTAAACAATTAGCTTTAAAGTAATTTTGCAGGTTCGAGTATCGGCTAGGATAAAACACAAACCTACAAGATATGAAGTTTCCGTTGTGACTAGAGATGAAGTTGGTGCCTACAAGCCTTATTTATGGGAACAATCCGTATTCGAGAAAGGACCCATGTTTCGGTAAGTTAAAAAAGAAAAAAAAGACATGTTTATATATCGATATACAAACAAAAAAATAAATCCGTTCTCCAGTGAATGGCTATTGACGAAAATCGTTAATGGCGAACGTGCCTCATATTCAGCTCCGAAATTCGCACGCATGCAGGAGAGGACACGTTCACAGATGCTCGAGGATCTTGTGATGAATTTATCGAATCATGCGGAAACTGGACAAATCCCTAAACCATACCGAAGGGGTTCATGGAGACCCATCGGTGAGGAAACACGCATGTTCCTTGTGACAGTTAGTTGCTGTATGCGCCTTAGTGTGTCGCATAGTATGTACTGAAACTTGAACATGAATTCCATCCTAGAATGATAAAAACACAAACAAAATTGAATGAAAATTCTATTTAATTGATTTTGTTGGAAATGTTTATTATATTCTTTTTGTTTTCGTTTCTTTTTAGGATACGAAAGAACACTTGCAAAATTTTCTATTTTTTCTGTTTCAATTCCTTTTTCTATGTGTGTTTTCCAAAGTTTATTTACATTGCTAAATCTATGTGTAACCAAGACTTATTTGAATATTTGTTTTTTTAAATATCCTTTGGGAATATAGATGAACAGTTTAGGAGTTCGTTCTTCGAATAAAAAGAACTTGAATTTTTTCCCTTTCTATCACAACTTGTAAAATTTGTATGCACTTCAGAAACCCTTTAAAAAAAACAATCTTCCCCCTAATGTCCTTTAAATGGCATTCCGTAGTTAGAAATAATATACGTCAAACCCCACAGGCGGACCAGTTCGGAGGCAGTGAAATGGGAGGGTTATGATCCCTTAAGTCCAGATCATAACCATGACATTAAAGAGAAAGAAGAAAAACTAGTTAAACATTTCAGAGAAAAAACTATTTTTTCTAAACATTTTTGTTTTAGCATCGTAGAATGAAAATCTACGAGTACGCCGTACAATGGTTGTGAAATAACTACCTAAAAGCCAGTAAGAAATGCTATTGATGCCTGAAAAAAAGAAAACTGTCAGAAAGCTTAGCTGACAATTACACTTTTGACAAAAACTTTTAGTACACAACGTATTTACATAGCGTACACGGCATTTTCCTACCATCAAAAAATTGAGAATGAATAAAATGTTTCTTATTGCAAACCATAAGCCCTATTCCTTTTGCAGCGTTTGTTAACCAAGAAAATATTTCCCCAACAAAAGTCAAGATAAATTCTCCACACTCAAGTCAAGCATGTGTATATCACCCTAAGGATAATTGCATTTGCAAAGTGGTTTCGTAATTCCCAAAAACCGAATGCCGGGACGCTACCTGACTGCCTGGGAAAACATTTCGAGCATTTTGCTTGAAAAGCAAAGGTAACGTACTTTCGTGTGTGCAACAGGGATTTGGAGGCTAACTGGTGATGGGTTTTGAAACCCGAAGATATGATGCACGGGGGGGGTTTAAGGGGATTATTATCCTGCGAAGAGAGTTTCTCCCCGAAAAACAAACTATGTGTTGGTATAATGGAGGGAGTATAAGGGAGGGTCTTACTTTATTCGGCGGAAGTTTTATCCCATACATTGTGTTTAATGAAAGGCATTGAAAGCTGTAGGAAAGGAAGGAAAGCCATCGAACAGTACCTAAATATTGGAAAATACGATACAGTAATTTTGGTTTATACATATTTTTGGTTAATTTAATATACCCAAAAGGCGGGGGCTAGCGTCTCCTTCCTAAAAAGAAGTAATTTGTTAAGGATATTTTGAAAGTTTCCGAAATTTTGTGAACTCTTTATATTTAGTTCGGTGGTACGAACTAAATATAAAGAGTATACAAGCTGGTAGGCAAAAATAATTGGAGATTTTTGGGTTTTGATAATATGATCCGGTAGTAGCGAATCTAAAGTGTATCGATTTAGCCACGCCCGTTACGGAAAAGTAATATAATTATATGTATATACAACCTAGCCGATATCTGTTTAACTTTAATATCGCTACATTTTGTAGGAATAGTATTCACTATTGTTTTGAAAAAACAATACGTCCGTAGCCTTACTTGAAAAATTCGAAAAAGAGGGCGACTTCAAGAGAACAAGATATTACCCCTCCACTAAAAAACTTACTACATTTAACTCAACAAATTTCTTGTAGCACGTACATATGTATGGTATGAAAATAAAATTTGATATTTTATTCAATAAACTGAATAAGTTTTTTGTATTTTCATTTTGGTTGAAATGGTGATGGTGTGATCGATGTGCTTGAAATTCCAAAGTGATGCACTTCGAGGAAAGGTATTCATCGAGGGAGCGTATAGAAAAAAACGAAGCCCCAACAATAATAGACTTAAGTGGGATTAACTTTGTGTCAAAACCGAATACCGAACGTACAGCCCACTCAATTTCTGTCAAACGACCTGTTGCCCATAATGAACTTAAGCAAAGTTAATCACCTATCAAGTAATTTACGTTGTGTTTCTCGCCTGTCAAATTTCCATACGGAATGGCACACTTCACCGGGACTTTATTGAAGTCGACGTAACTTATTACGCCCATTATGGTCATGCTGTACTTATTTTTGTATTTCGACATTTTTTAAAGCTGGCGTAAGCCAAGCAACGTCTTTAAGGATGGCCCTTAACTTTGAATTACATTTTATGTCAATCTGAAATTGCCTTTTGGCATGCCCATTCCGACTGCTTATTTTACGAGTACTTCGAGTAAATCTTTAAAGTCCGATGTCAAGAAAACTCAAGATGTTTAGATCCAACCTTAAGAATTTATAGAACAAAAAATACAAGTTCACACAAAAACAACTCCGCCCGCCACATTTGACTTCCTTTGGCTGGGCTCTATAATAGCATTTAAAGAAATCATCCGTAAACCATCTGAGATGCTCCCAGTTCCTTATAACAGGCTTTTGCCATCTGATACTTCCCCGCCATTATAGATCTTTTAGGAAGTCATGTGAATTGCATTATTTTCGACCTAATCCCCGTATCCGAGAAAAATGTTAGCACTTCCTCGTCCGGCACCCGCATTCAGCTTTTGATTAAGTATCAAAACATCATTGGCTTTCGATTAGCTGAATATCTATGGAAACGTAAACGACGAACAGAATACTCGGCGCAAATACTGAAATACCACTTAAATCTATCATAAAACATCTTGACAATAGGTGTGTTTTTTACTCAAGCGTATCACATTTGCATGTTAAATACAACAACAACTTAGCCCATACACGCTTACTTTAGCGGAATAGAATGTCAAAGCTTTGGCATTTCTCACCTACTGAACTGGCACAATCACTAAAATTTTAACTTTTTTACCCAAAAAATATCGAACCGCTGCCATATCCAAGCCAGTTGTCCTCTAGGGGTCAACTTTATACTTTACAGTTGCAAATTTCTCGCCCTACACGATGCATATTAAATTTTTAATTCGAGCAGTATTTTGGAATTTCAGTGTGCACTTGTTTCACTGAAAATACCAAAAATCGTATATTTAAGCCCGTGCTTTTTCCGAACCACTTAGGACAAGTGGTCAACTTTATATTTTTAAGTTGCAATTTGGTTGCCCTAGACGCTAGACGGTGGTAAAGTTAGATTATTAATCAGAGAAGGATTTTGAAATTTAATTTCAGGTTCAATATATTCTAGTTTCAATATCGAAAACAGCCGAAATGTCAAATGACAGCCTGCAAAGTGCTGCCAAGTCACAGTCGACAGTTTTTGTTTACTATTTAACTAAGCCTATATATGTACGTTTGAAAAAAAAAACACACCTAATATACTACTTTTGACAACAAAAACGTTCCCTTAGCCCCGACCCTATTTGTTTCTGATCGCTTAAATTAGCTTAAGCATCGAAGCGAATACACATACATATATATTAGGCCTTAACGGCCGATACAGGGCCTAGAACCTAGCTTCTCCAATCACTTTTATGCGAAGTAGAGGGGACCTACATTTTTACGCCGAATCTCAACGGCAAATTTGAGAAGTTTCTCATGACAATATGATACTCTTGGATGTTTGTCAGACTTTTGCAAGAGGTGCCAACAACACGCGTTATTCCGAAGTGGTCCCCCATCTAAGTACTAACCACGCCCTACGTCGTTTAATTACGGTGATCGAACGAGAACCGATTGATTCGACGTGGCAAGGTCATTAGCTTCGGAGCGAATACGCAATGCTGTAAGCTCATACCCATAGTAGCCACTTTGTTCCGTTTCGGTTAGTTTCGTTCACTTTCACGAACTTAAGAACTAACCATAATAGACCTACGACCCTACTATAATAGTCGGAGCGTTGCATACGGCGCCGTCCGAAACTAAGCGAATTCAAAGAATTTGTATTGTGTGCAATAATAGCGGATTGCTTCGTTTCGTTAAGTTTCGTTCCCCTCTGCTTACGTCCGCAAACAGCACTTTACGTTCGTGAATTCGATAAGCTGTTTTTATATGGGTAAAACATAGGCAGTTGCTTCGGTTCACATACTTTTTTTATGGGTTACTTAAACAATTGATAGATCCACTTTATTTTGACTTTCCTTAACCCCACGTACCTAAGTTAACGAAATCTTGGCAAAATTGAACACTGGTCTCATTATGGGCATACTATGGATACCATTTGGCATAAGCCAGCCAAAAAAAAACTCAATTGAAACGCACTGAAACTGATTTGTCTAAAGTTTAAGACGAAACACGACCTGCTTTTTGCAACCTCAAGCTCTGCTGTGAACTCGAAAAGAAAACGGCTATTATACGTGGCATTGGAAAGATATCTGCATCTTCAGCTGATGCAGTAAAGAGAGTCTCTCTACTTGAGGATCGGGCGAACGATACCAAAATTGTATGACACTGGCAAGCTTTCATTCAAACTTATTTGGCAGATGAACTTGTACGTACTTTTTGCAAGTTCATCTCCTTCTGCTTTGAAGAGTCTCGCGCATCTTTGTTGGGCTTTAAGCCAAAAAATTGTAAGTTTTTTTCGTTATCTCATAAGCACTTAGGACATCGCACCCCAACTTAAATCCGATTTCTTCGATGGCTCTTTGTAAGCATCCAATAACTATATTTGTTGTTCATCAGCACCAGGTCTTTTAATGGTCCAAAAATGCTGTGCGCATATTTAAACGTCGCTGTCCTTATTTCGGTTGCATTGGTCTTCAACATTAAAATTATTCTTATCATACGCTCATTTATGAGAGACCTTGGGCGACGTAAATGGTTGGATTATGGCGGCGTTTATTACTAATGGCAGGCCCATTCAATTCTGAGGAGCATGAGACACCTTCTCGCCCAGATTTTGTTAAATTGATGAAGAATTTTGAGCTCTTGGACAAGTTAGTGACATTAAAGACCAAAATCATGCCCGTCGTACAAGATCAACTTCAATCTGCTGTGCATCTGTGCTCTAAACTAATTAAAAACTGAGACTACGACTTTAAGCTAAGGAGAATAGTGAAGGAGTTCGAGTTTAAGTCAGGGAGCTGTGGTTAAAGTCGAAAGTGGTATTGGTTCATTAGATCCGCGGGTGCAATCGTCGTTTATTCACTAAGCGAAGGCAGCTCGTGCGTTCGAATCCCACGGCCATGACTTTAAGAATTGAATACATCCAACTATACAGATCTCCCTAAAGCAATTAAGGCGCCACTTAAGAAAACCCCTACAACAGCACCAAACTTCTATCCAATTGTTTTTATTATAAAAAAAAAGATAGAAGAGACGAGGGCAACGTAAATTACGAGGTGCAAAGTAGGGGAAGCGACTTTGGATGCAATCGATTCTGGACACATGAACTCGAGGAAATGGAGCCCACGCTTGGTTAGCGTGCTCAAGAATCTGGCGAACAAATATGATATAGAGAGATCTGGAATCTGTTTCACAAAAATTGACAAGTGACAGGTTACAATTTGTAAACTGACAAATCGACTTATTTATAGGTCCGTTCGCGTACTTTATGTGTAGAAAAATGAAAACTGTCATTTCTCCTAAATCGAGAGAGAATCCTCTCATTTCAAAGAAAAGTACGCGAACGCTTTTGTGTAAAAAGTTGAAAAACGTCTAAGTTTGGCTTGAAAAGCAGCAACCGCTTTTTTTTTCTGGCAAACTGATAGGATTTCATCATTCGACAGTTTTCATTTTTTTACCAGCTGAAATTCTGTGTGAAGAAGAATGAAGTACATTTTTCTTTCGTTCATCTTTTTACCATTTTCTCAGTACGCGAACGCGTTTGTGTAGTTTTGCACGAAAGTTTATATAAATTTACGTTTGCATATTAGTTCGCGAACAGACCTTATGTTTCATAAATAATTTGACAATTTTGTAGAAGCGACAATTGTCAGGAATTTTCCTCAGCCAAGAATCGTCATAAGACAAGTTTGGACTTAACCCTTAAATGCATGAGGTCGGCCCCCAGTATGCAGACCAAGCTAATTTAATGTAAAACCACTCAATAAACACGATTTGGGCATTATTTTTTCTGGAAAATGCATCATTTTCCTGGAAAAGAGGAAAAAGGACGATTTGCTATGTGTACCAAATATGGTACACTATGCATGCACGCATATTTAGAAAAACACAAAACCAAATTTATGTGTTAAAATTATGTTTTATTTTTAATTAATTAATTAAGAAAATAATTATAAAAACGAATGAATGAATGAAAAATGAACTAAAATAATAATATGCGACGTTTTTAGTGTAATTATAATTATTATTATTCAGTCTTACTGCGATAATTGATAATTGCATTTATCGTTCAACCATAGATAAACATTACACTTTGCGCATAAATGGAACGGTTGTTCACTTGCTTGCCTTCACCACCACATTTCGAATTTTTGCACCGAGTTCGTCCGTCATTAATTGGCAGGTTACCATCATGTCGCAAATGATTAGGCGGCTGATGTTGGGTTTGGCCTCGCGGGACGGACAAAGGTACGTCTCGGCGACTACCTTTCTTTCTCTTTTCTGTCATATTTCTCAGCACGTAGGATAGTTCCATATGGAACTTCTTTTCGGTTATCAAAATTGAAGAGTTTGCTCTTTTGAAAAGTAACAATACATGCAAATGTCGAGTAAATGTTAGAACATTCTGATGTACCATTTTCGGCTTTTTCACCCAATCTTTAGGTGACCAAAAGAAGAATCCATAAGGTCTACATCGCCCATGTGCAGATTGTATCCTTCTATTATTTGATAGAGCTGTGTCAATCGTGATTGATTCGATCTTTTTGACCCGATCACAATAAAGTATTGATGATTGCAATCACAATGCCCGAAGTCAATCGTTCATCGAGTCAATACTTTTGTTCTGTTCTGACTAACTCATTTCTTTATTACTGATTTCTTATCTACTGAACCAATAAATTTGTTAATATATCAAAATATTTTTATTTATTTCGGCTTATTTCGTTTTACCAACACATATTTGTTCTACAAAAATATCGCTTCTGTGCAATAACCTCCATTTCCTAAATATTCAAAGGCGTTTTGGTATCTATATATACAATCAGCAGTTTGTTGTTATTGAGTGTATTCACTCTTACAATCCATTCGAATGTATCTGTATCTATTGAAATTGAATGGAGCAATACAATACTCCCATGTCCCATCTGTCATTGATTGATTGAATGATTGATTGAAATGACCGAATCATTTTTTCAACCAATACTTGAACGATTCGATCATTAAATTTGAACGATTGACACAGCTCTATTATTTGAGGACAGGGAATCCTGATTACTTTGTGGTGCTTCTTATTCCATCGTTCAAAATTAGAGACGTCGACAGCAACACTATGTTCCGCTAGCAATGGTTTCATGCCAACGAAAGTAGACACCAGGTTAACGACCTTTTTTTATCTTTCCAAGACATTGTTGTCAACTCCACAATTTCATCATGATCTTTGGGTCAGGAAGTTTACAATTTGTTATTCGATTGCGATTTATCGTTCCAATGCTGTGAATGCCTACGGTCCGCTGATAAATCAGTAATGGTATGGACATGTAAAAGTTATCCATATATACTATATAATTTTAAAAACGGGGAACTTCACGTTTCATACGTACTACAATATTAGCAGACGCCTTCAAATCAGGTTCTCCTGGCCATAAATGATGGGCTTCTCCAGTGTAAATTTCAGACTTGTACATGAAACCGTTTGTATCGCAAATGGCGAAGAATTTGAATCCCCATTTCTTTGGTTTATTTGCGCAGTTGCGTAAGCATCTGCTATCCCTGGTTCCAATTTCGAGCTCCCAAGAAGAGTGATTTGCTCTTCGTACTTTCCTTTTTTTTCAACGAGCTCTTTCAAAATCATCGGAAGTTATATCAATAACAATGCCCTTATACCTACAGCATTCTTCGCGTACGTGGCCCAAGTTGTCATTCTGTTCACTGAGAGCATTTCCGGTGGCAGCTTCTCATTGTTGATAAATACGCCAGAAATTGCCCCATCATCCAATATGGCGTAACTGGTTTCGTCCCGATTTCTCACGCGTTGCGATATTTGATTTTCATCAAATCATCCAATCCGTCATCTTCCCATTCCTTTGCATCATCGGACAAATCACCATTGTTAGGTATGCCTACCATTTCAAAATCGCCAGTATCACAAATCATATCCGCCACCCCATCAGCGTTGTACCTCTTTTCGACAATAATAACGAAATCCATGTCTATAATCAACAAACACATTACAAAAATAATAGTCAAATGCATGGTGTACCATATATGGTACATCCAAAATCAGAAAAAAAAACTATTCGGAAATATCAAATTTGATCAAGATTCTTTTTATTTAGCTAAAACAAAGCACAATGTACTCATCAATACTTATTTCCACAGGAATAATAAATGCGATAGTTTTTTTTTCACTATTGGAACTTACTTAAGAAATTACGTGTAAAAAGTGCATTCGACCACTTCGGCAGCTTACTGACAAGTGAAACAAATCGTAAGAGATCTAAAACGGTATTTATATGAAAGATAATTTTGTCTGTTACGATTTAAAGCGTACAATCGCACGCTTCAGGTTAATTTACTAGATTACCGTATGATTAAAGATATGTACCATATATGGTACGGTATGCATTTAAGGGTTAATGGACCAGAAAAAAAAATACAATTTACAATTTTGTCAATATGTCATTGACAATTGTGACAGGTAACTCAGTTTTGATCAAGTATTAGGTGTGTTTAAGTTAAGCTCAAGATTTTCTGTACTTAGTTTTGGGCAAGTTAGTGAAATGTGGCAAATTTGAAAAATCAAATAGTACTGATGTCAACTGATTTATTTGTTTGGCATGAGATTTCGTATTTTTTATTTAATAGTTTAATGTTATAAATATATGCATAATTATAAAAAAAATCAAAAGAATAACATGGAACAAGATTTGTAATCAAATCGACATCAGGCCAAACATTGACGGTTTAATACTCAGTCAAAACACGGAGTTCACAGATGATCAGCTCATTTAAATTTCACAGCTGAGATTAGGACACATGACTCGAAGCTGTACTTTTCTGTTTTGAATTGATCTGACAATTTTCACTCACTTGTGTTTTTTTTCTGTTTTGATCTATTTTTTACTTCGTTAAACACAGCTATTGATAGTAAAGTGACAAGTACGATTTAAAATGCTAAATATTATTTCTTCAAGTGAAAGTGATGAAGAGTCTTAAATGGGATTTCGTGTAGTACGCACTCGACACTTTAAAGAAAGAATAAATAATGACTTTATCAAATTAAGAGACTTTCAATTCAAAGATACATTTTGTGTCCAGAAAGCAGCAGAATATATTTTGCTATTTATTTTGGAATGTATTTTTTACTGTAAATCCAATCCGGATCAATCATAGGAGATAAAAAAATACGGCTTATGTTGTGTATGTCACGACAAATTTGTCATAATCTGACAATGATAAAATAGTAGCTATTGACAAATTTAGGTAGTTGTTAATTTTGTGGAAATTGGCTATATGAAAATCGTTAAAGGAGAGAATTGTGGCGGGAGTCAACTGACATGGAGGGTCGTAGAAAAAATTAAGAAGAAGTTGGGGTGGAAAATTATCAAAAGTCAAAAGAGATATGTAGGGGAGAAAGCGAAACGCAGGACTTGATGGAATCAGACGTCACTAATTTGGGATGTTATTGAGCCTGTTAGACGATCTATGAAAGGGCTTTCCTTAGTTTAGCTGACATTAGATGAACGGAAATACGATTCATCATCTGATGGAATCCAGTGCAAATGTAGGAAGGTTAAAAACCACGAAAATGAGTATGTCGTCACGGGTGTGAGATAAGTCGATTGGTTGGTAAATAGCATCGGCTGTACGATTAAATAAGTTGGGCCGATTTGAGGTTAATGCGCATAACGTACAAAGACAATTAGGAGAGAGTTTTTTTTATATAAAGTGGATTTTAGAAGAGGGTAAGTCAAGACCATTGTGGTGTGGATACCCAGGTATGACGCATCGGCGGGGAGAGTCATCCTTTGAACCATGATCAAGTTGTGTCACCGAAGTGGCATAACCATAGCTCTTTTGGTACAAACGTTTCGTGTCACAGTCATTTCTCGAAATGGTGATAAAAACTGCCGCTGCTATCGTGGGGCTTAACACCATCATTGGGACCATGTGAACGAGAAGATGTAAATGATCCCCAGCCAATCGAAGCACTTAGAACTAACACCTGCGCCTTTATCGATGAAATATAACTGCAAATGTGCGAAAATGTTGAAAATTTTCATCGAAAGACCCTCGGCTCGCAATATATCTAAATGCCCTTTTAGACGATCAGTTATCAGTTCAGTTGTCAGTTCAGTTAAAAAAACCGTGCGTTTAGACTATAGTCCGGTGTTCAGTTCAGCTTTCATTTTACTTGTGTGCAGTTGAAAATCAGAAGAAATACATTGCCTAATGGACGATGAAAGCCTAATTGCATAGTTTTGTCGCTAAATAAATCAAAAAGAAGAAGAAAGAAATGGAGCAAAGATTGGTACTTAAAAAGACGAACCGTATCGCACGTAAATTTAATGAGGGAATTGAGGTTTAAACATGGTGATTGGTCAAACTATTTACGTATGAGTGAAAGCGTATATTTGGAGCTTCTGCAACTAGTGAATCCAATTATAAAAAAAAACAAGATACCAATATGAGAGAAGCCATATCACCTCATGAAAGATTAAGCGCAACCCTCCGATTTTTAGCAACTGGAAATACTTACCAAAGCCTTAAATTTCTTACTGCAATGTCGGCACCAAGTCTAAGTGCAATTGCAATTGCAATTGCGGGTTTCAATGGTGCAGTAGTAGTGTATTCGCTTACGGAATGGAAGGTCGTGCGCTCGAATCCCGGCCAAGTCCATTACTTTATACCGAATACATGAAATCGTAATCTCCCTAAGTAACTTAGACAACTCCCGTGGAGAAAAACCCTGCAACTGCACCCAAACACTTCTTTCCTATCTCTCTATTCTTTCTAATACCAAGTAGCTTACACTGTGTTCTTAGCATTATAAGGGTACTGTAACAACAGAAAAAAAAAATCCCTTTAGCGTAATCAAATTATAAAAAAAAAAAAAAAAAAAAAAAAAATATATACCTGAAACCCACATCTTTTAGTTTTTGCTGCAACATATTGTATGCTGCTTCCCTTTGCACTGAATTGTGATATAAAGTGTCAATTTTCTTCCACAAACATGGACAAGCGCGATAAATTTCATTGAACTCGACCATGTTATCATTCCGTTTCGGGATATCGATTCAACGCCAACTGCGATTAAAATGACGACTGAACTGACGACTGAACTGAAACGTATTTACACATCAGTTTAACTGATAACTGAACTGAGAACTTATGGGAATTCCATCAGTTTCAGTTTCAGTTTCAGTTAAACGCTTCAATTTTTGCATATACATCAGTTTAACTGAAATCTGTACTGATAGCTCAACTGAAACTGAAACTGAAATGATCGTCTAAACAGGCCTTAATATTGATATAGATTTTCATTGTTAATGGCAAACCTTCTTCTTGCAATAAAAATCATTTACGACGGAGACATCGCGAGATCGATTGACTCTCTTAGTCATCGTCGTAATGTCTCCTGCCTTTCGTTATTTTATCGTTATTTCCACCATAAGTGCTCAAACGAAATAGCCAGTTGCATTCCTCCTCTTGAACATTTCAACCGCAATACCCGCCATGCAATTAATGCTCATCAGTCCACCCTCATGCTTGTGTTCGGACGTACAGTGAAGATCAAAGAATCTTTCCTCAGCCGTACAACACGAATGTTGAATACTCTTCCACGAATTGTTTTTCCTTCAAATTTTAAAATACAAACATTCAAAACCAACGTGCATCGGCATCTCTCCTTTTCTTCTCACCCTAATTTCCTTAACGCCCGCTGTGTGTAGCTCTTACATTATAAGGGTCCCAACAAATGCCTGTAGTGCGTGTATATTATAAAAAAAAATCAAATGACATTTCATAGCAAATACGTGTTTTCTTTATAAAACTAAATTAAATTTCTGTTTGCCGCAAGTGCCCGTTTTAGGTAATAAAAAGAACCAACAATCTGATAATATTTCACACGATTTGTTACATATGCCATAAAGTTCTAAGTGTCCGGATACGCATATGCAGACAGTCAGGATCAAAATACATACATCGTCACTATTGAAAAATAGCTTAACAAGAAGCACAACGAGGTGGTGATAATGTGAATTTTGGCCTACGCGGTGTCCGGTGAGGGAATAGGCCAATATTTCCGTTCGCCTCTAAAATGCTGTTTTTTTTTTATGAATAGGTGCTTATAAACATATCTTCGTTCTCCGGGAATGCCTACTCCTCACACAATATACTTACGTCACAATATCAAAGTGGTCGCCCTATCAATTACTGCAGGATAGAATTAAGCCGCTTACAGTCATAAATAACATTTCCAATCGAAATTCTCTCAAACATTGCAAAATATTAGCAATTTGATAAATTCAAAAAACAAATGCCTAAATATTTAGGTGCTGATTTGAGATTCACAGCAAATCTCTCTCATAAATCTTCCACAAATGATGGTTTTCATGTCGAGGTCTTCGTCGTCGTTCGGGTCTTTCCAAAAATGTATCATTTATTTTAGTTTATCCTGTGCTCAGGCTCACCCGATCTCTGTTTGTGAATATCCTCTCTTAAGAAATCATACAATTGCTGATAAATAACAACAACAATAGCATGTCCTTGTATGCCGGAGATTCTCGTAACTCATTCATGCAACTTTATTGGCACTTTCACCGTTCGATATATTCTCAAAAGATTTCTTGGTAGTATGATTTTGCATAAAATTTCGATTGCAAAGTGAAAAGAGAAATGAAGGATATGCTTCATATGCGAAATACTCGCATAGTACGTACATTGCGTCTAGGTAACCGGGTCTGGGTATTAAACAGAGTAATATATATATAAACTGATTTTAATTCGTCAAAGTTTTATGTTTACATGCAAAGGTAGTTTTCTTATTTGTTTACTCTTTCAAACTGTCCTCACCTCTTCAACTATTAAACTTTTTGTCTATTCTGACTACTTTCTAACTGTTGGTGTTTTATTAAATCTACAAATAAGGCAACTTTCGTATCAAACAAAAAATAAAGAATAAATAAATGAAAGTTTGACAGGATGCAGAGATTCAACTATTATTTCTTGGAATAAAATTACCCAATGGAAAGGATATCTCATGTTCAAGGAGTATTGCGTACGAATGAGTTTTGCTGAGATTTTTATTTCATTTGTTTTTTTAATAAAATTAAGTTTATACTTTTATTAGATAAGTTTTTGTGCTCAAATCAACGAGTGCATTTTTTTGTGTTATATTCGAAGGACTCACTTTTCTTTTGTTCATTTTACTCACCTGCTTGTTGTTAGATATTTCATCCGAAACAAAAAAGGATAGGCGCTTGAAGGTGATTTACAAAATATTAATCACGAAATACTTAATGGAAACAATTTAAAAAGAAAAGCTAACTTCTTCAATAATTCGTGTGTGCGAAGTTATACTTTTGGCACGAATGGAAGAAACCCACAATTTTATGCCGACTCCAAACGGCAAATTTGAGAATTTTTTCTTATGACAATTGATACTGCTGGATGTTTGTCAAGTTTTTTCAAGAGGTGGAGGAGTGGAAAAAATAATAATAATATGGTAAATTTTAATTCATCGCATGAACGCGAGAACTACGCAAGAACAGAAATCGGTAAAAAAACACTTTAATTTGTTTTTTATGAGTTCTTTTGCACCACTCAGACCGCTAATAAAAGGTCTTTCATTTGCGTCTTGACAACTTCAAACTTTCAGTGTGAATGCGCTCTTAAACCGATTACCGAACTGTCAATATCAAAGTATTCAGTAATTTTCATCATGGTGAAGTACACGATGGAACAACGTTTATAAATAATTAAAATTTACTACCGAAATTCCGAATCGGTCGCAACTTTAAGAGTGTCAACTCCAATTTTCGGCCGTAATTCTCGTCTCAGTAGACAAGCAAAAATTTGAGTCAGAATATTCGCTGCTTGATGTTGCCGTGCCAGTGAGGTTACGGTTAGTCCGAAGTGTGAAGAATATTGCTGGCGTAGAGGTGTCCGTCGGAAACCAGCCAAATCAGTCAATTTCAAGGCATTCTCAAGAATTGGGCCTCGCCCAGACCACATTTTGGCGTAAGGATCAAGCTGACTCAAGCACTAAAGCCACTTGATCATATCAAGCGACGTACGTTCTCGAATTGGGCTCTGAACATGATGGAAGGAAATGAAGAATTTCATCGCAAAAATATCTTCAGCGATGAAGCGCATTTTTTGTTAAATGGCGACAGCTGGACCATGGCATTTCTATGTATATATTCACCGATAGGGAATTTTGAAAAAGTATTAGGGACCGCCCATTTACGGGCCGTAGTGGACAGAGGATGTGAAAGTCGATAAATAAATAAATATCAGGCATTAATAGCTCATTCGGGCATTCAACACTATTAATAGCTTTTTAAGCAAAATAAAAAATGTCACTAGCTATTCTCTATTGTCTATAAGTAAGCTATAAGATTATGTTTGTATTTATATTTATCAAAGAGAATAAAGAATTAATTAAACTAAAAAAAAAAAAAACTTAAAATCTTGCTTGCGAACCATTTGCTTGTGCGAAGTGGAAGCTACCTACAATTTTAAGACGAATCCGAATTTGAGAAGCTTCTCATGAGAATTGATGCTCTCGAATGTTTGGTAGACGATCAGAAGACGTGGCGCAGTGGAAAAAAACAAATCTAGAAGTTACTTGGCCCAGGCGGGATTTGAACCGGGGACTTTACGATACGTAGTCCAACACACTAACCAATTATCTACTGCGCAAAAAAAATCTAGATTTAATTACAAACTAATAAAATGTCCTTATTATACATTATGCTCAATAACAAAGGCCATTGAGTACAGCCTAAGCTTCCGCACCAGGCTAGGTTCAGTTAGATTGAAGTGGCGGTTTGTAAAAACAAAAACACTTAGACCAGTATAAGATCCTTTGCGATATCACGGGGTTATATCTTTTGATGCGGCGTAAGAGACTTTCAATATCAGTCGTCAGACCACCGCCACACAAAAGGAGTCTAATGATTGACTGTGACATGCTATGACACAGCGCTGTCACCCCAGCCCCCATTTCACTTAGTAGCAATCACAATTCAACGATTAACTGAACGAAGCTTGGCAAGCTAATTACACGCGTGTTTTAACGGAATAACCATTCAAATTTTGATTGATCGTGATTTAGCCATTTCTGATTTCAACTGCAGATTTTTTGGCTACTTACTTTATAAAACGAAATTCCGGGTTATACATCCAGATCTTGAGATCAATCCATTTTTTTTTCAATTGCGCGCACAGCACTTCCCCTAAAGGTGTTTCTTTTGGCACGTACTGTGGTAGTTTTATAGATTTTAGTGGAAGATGACACTGAGTGGCTGAGGGCTTTCAGTATGCCACACCCTAACTGCAGCTCGACTGCTGATTGTTTATAATGATATCATTGGCCTTTTTGACATATTTGATTTAGTATGCTTAGAAAAGAAATTCTGCCTGCAATTAAACAAAATTGGAAAATGTCCAAAATCGTACTTGTCTCTCATTATTCTAAGCTCTGGACAGTTTGGTCATTCATTGATACTCAGGTTAGGATTGGTTAGGCAAATCACACACTGCGGCCACTCACTGATCTATAAAACTACTAGGCTTAGGAAGATGACATTTTGGATATGACTCCCTTTGTCCGTTTTAGGGGCACTTTACATATCGATGTAAAATGTTCGAATTTGTATTTGAAAAAAAAAATCAGTTTAAGGGAAAAAGGGGTACATTTTTTGATGAGCCTATTAAAAAAAGTCTTATGTGGTAGAGTGAGCACACGGGGAAGGAAATTATTAGCCACCGGTGACTGCTTTTTCGATTGAAAATTATTTCCGCAGCGAAGAACAGATTATTAGGTTGTAATCAATGAAAATATATCCTCTTCAAAATACCAAACAAGTGTATTCACCTAAATACCGCAATTTCCCTTGTCTACATCACTCCTGTTTTTGTTTTGGATGAACATTACCCATTTTTTAAGTTTTGTGTTACTATAGCCTTGGTTTCAACCCACACACTACTATATATGCGTATCCTATGTTGACGACCTTTAGTGTTGCAAATTATTTCCATCGTCACATTGTAGAATAAACAACATTTAAATACTTTGAAAGATCGATTGATCAAACGCTACATCGAGAACTTGCTCCTCAAAGTAGTTGAATGTTCTCTTATGAGAATGTTAAAATATCCACTAACTATCTTTCTATATTTATATACCCCAATTTTCTAAAAAAAAAAAAAAAAAAAAAAAAAAAAACAATCAGGACACATGCGGCCTTCATCACCACTACTTGACTCGGTGCGTGATCAATTTGAGGATTACGATCAACTTGCGAAAGATTTTACCCGTGTTTTTCTCAACGAAGAGCCCTCATGCCTCCAAAATGCTCATCTATTTGATGTGGTCTTTCTGGTTGGACAATCCAAACAGAAAGCTCGCTTTATCGGAGTTCGAGCGATACTCGGAGTAAGGAGTCGTGTTTTTCAGGTGACCCATAATACAATTTATCTACTTGCAGAAACAATCATAGTGCGTTATGTTTTCTTTTAGGAAATGCTGTACGGTATTCAAACCGGTTTTGGCTCCCCCCAAATTCCAGTAGCCGAAATATTTGCAAGACCAGCACCATCTCTAGTTTCACCACAGAATCAGAAGCCTAAAAGTAACAACTACCTTACCGTGCCGGACATGGAGTCAGCTCGCCCTAAGAGCGTTCCCTCATCTCCAATGGTGAAAAGAGCCTTCTCCCGTCTCGGAACCATCACAGCCGGTTGGGGTCGTTCCATACGCAACAAAAATACCCAACTAAACCCGGACGATAAAAAGAAATGGATATCTTCACAGGACTGTTCCAGTAAGGATTTAACTTTCCATAAATACAAAATATCGATGTGGGTTTTTTTTCCCTTTTTCTTTCTTTTCATTCAATTTTTGCTGTTTGTGTTTGCGTGCATAAAATTCCCCTTCACCCGAACCCATGTCCTTGAAAATATGCCCTCCATATAACTTGTTATCGAAAATAAAATTTACATAATGAATGCTCTCATCTCATTTACGTAACGTACACCACTGCTTCCATGACACTTACACACCCAATACCGCCCACTATTGACGCACCACATCTCACCTCATGCATGTATGTTCACCACAACCCCCATTTCCGGCCGCCATCCATGTAACTTTGGTAAATCGTGTACCCGTCGTGATTTCGTTTTGTGTTTTTTTTCTCTATTTATCGTCCATTTTCGTATTTTTATTCCTCCTTCTTCATACAAAACATCGCTACAAAAATACAATACAATGTTCTACATCCATTCGCATTTGCTTGTCATTGTTTTTTTTCGCAAAAAAATCAATCAATAAAAAAACAAACGAAAAAATGCAGATAGGGATAGTAAGGACAAAGATGGTAAGGATAAGGCAGGTAGCAATCAGCTGGCGGTACCAAGGCTTTCCGTTTGTGCGGATGCGCAGAAGGTGGATCGAGCGAAACTGGCCCAGACGGAATTTAACATCATTGAATTCGACCCGGAGACGTTTCGAGTGCTGTTGGACTACTTGCATACCGGGACTTGCCCGCTGACATGTGTATCGATACCAGGTAAGTCATAGTTTAGTTATTTATTTCAATAAAATTGGGGGTTTGAAGTTCGTGCTGTTGTCGTTGTTACATACAAGCTATGATTAAGATTTAAAGGGATCATAACCCTCCCACTTGACTGCATCCTTACTGGTTTAACGGTTCGAACGCATATAATTTTGCCAGGCCTCCCGGTTTCAGATTATCTTATAAAAGAAGGCAATCAAATGGTGAAGCTGTTGCATTTGTGTGAGTTATGACTTTTAAGGGCTGGATATATTTTTAAAGATTCCAGCTATTCCCTCAGATACTTCCGAAGTCGAGGGCACACGCTACTTACCACTGTGGAATATTTGAGAGCCACAGAGGATCCTAAAAATAATCGCATATAAGAGTGGAACATTTTTATCGATTTAGTGAACTATCCAGTATAGTGAACACAAAAAACTTAATACAGAAAAAAAATAGTGAACAATAAAGATCTCGATATAGTGACCACACATTTTTTCTCAGGGTTAATAAAGAAAAATCAAGCTGGACGGGATGTTGACTGGCTTTTAAGACAGTTTACCGTTCGTTCGTGTGTTTTTACTATGCAATGTTCAAATATCTGCATCATAGAAAAGCTGTGCACTATGTTGGTTGCCATATGCTCATTTGTGTTTTGATTTTATTTGCCGTAGGACATTACTGTGCATTATTTAGTAAAAATGTCTCGCTTGCAATAACATTGCTTGAAAAAATTGAGGAACTAAAGATCCTGTCAGTAGGTAAAATAAATTTGTTATTCTTAAGTTTAAGTTGTTAGTATTTCTTTTATTTATTTTAAATATTAAGTTGTTAATGAAGATACACACATATGTTACTTGTGAGGGTTGATTTCTACATCTATTTATTTTTTTCGTTAAATAATTGTTAAACTATTTAATACATTTTTATAAAAAAATCATGTTTCATATGTACGCCGGACAAAATGTGCATTTTGAATTTTCGAAACTTCGTTATAGTGAGCATGCCTGGTTTTTATTAGTTCAGTATTTCGAATTTCTATTGTATTTATTTGCAAAGATATTCTTCATAAATTAGAATTCTTCACTTACATTTCATTACTTCTAAATCGTAAGATTCATAGAGCTTTGACCCGTGGTAGTACTATGTTATGTTTATTTGCATCTGAAACCGAAGTACAGTAAAAGGGTTTTTGTTCTACACAGGCGTTCGTCTTGCACTAGCTGTGCTGAACGTAGATGCCTAGTTATACCCTATTCTAGGGGTATATTAATTTTGACGCATAGTTTGTAACATACCTTAATATTGCCCGTAGACCCCTAAAAGTTACTATATTTATGATCAGCATCGATAGTAATGTCGATCTAGCCATGTCCGTCCGTCCGTCCGTCGGCAAAAATTAGGCCTTTAAACTGGACCTAGAGAGCTGAAATTTTAACCATATACTCTCTAGGGTCCCGAAATAATCAAGTTTACGAATTTTTGAAATCCGCCCACAGACACGCCCACAAACTCAAAAAAACAAAATTTTGGAAAAAATCGAATTTTGAGCTAGGAAGCTGAAATTTTTTATATATGATCTATGACTCCTAAAACTGCTCGGGATATAAAATTTTCAAAATCCGCCCACTGCCACGCCCACAAAAAAATAAAGCAATTTTATTGAAAAACCAAAATTTGAGCTAGGGAGCTGAAATTTTTAATATATACTCTCTAGGGGCACTTTAAGCTCATGTATAAATATTTTCAAAATCCGCCCACTGACACTCCCACAAATAAATAAAACAATTTTTTTGAAAATCCAAAGTTTGAGCTAGGGAGCTGAAATTTATAATATATACTCTCTAGGGGCCCTTTAAGCTCATGTATATATATTTTCAAAATCCGCCCACTGACACGCCCACAAATAAATAAAACAATTTTTTTGAAAATCCAAAGTTTGAGCTAGGGAGCTGAAATTTATAATGTATACTCTCTAGGGGCCCTTTAAGCTCATGTATAAATATTTTCAAAATCCGCCCACTGACACGCCCACAAATAAATAAAACAATTTTTTTGAAAATCCAAAGTTTGAGCTAGGGAGCTGAAATTTATAATATATACTCTCTAGGGGCCCTTTATGCTCATGTGTTAGTTTTTTTTTTAAATCAGCCTACTGACACGCCCACAATTAAATAAAACAATTTTATTGAAGCACCCAAGTTTGAGCTAGGGAGCGTTTTTTTTTGATAAAATCCTTTAAATGTTATATAACAAAATATGTAGAGCGTTCTTAACAATTTAACCATACTTAGACTTTTGTCACGCCCACTTATGAGGGATAGGAATAAGAATAGGGTATCCAACAGTTCGCCCAAGCGGACTGTAGCCCGTCCCTATGTTTTTTTCTAAGTTTGTGTATATACGCATTTATTTTGAACTTGTGATCTGACGTGTTGTCATTTCATTGTGATTTATCCAACGAATTGAGAATGTATCGGTTTTTACTCACATCACACAAAGAAATCTTTGTAAAATCAACTTAGTACGTCGACTGGATTATCTATTTATCAATTTAACTTAATCCGTTCAAAATTCAATGTTATTTTCTGATATAAAAACAAATTTAAATTTGTATTACAGCAAATATTAAGTCATATATTTTGCGATGAATTTATTAAATACTTTGGTGGCCAAAGGGGAGGCTAGAGGAGCTCTGTTTATGAGCCGGTAATGCCTGATATTTTTCTATTTTTTGAGGCACTAAGCGACCATGATTCTTTTAACACTTATTAATACCCAAGTACCTGCTAAAATTTTTGCATTTTTCCTACACATTATAATCTACAATCATTCAAAACCAATGTGCATCGGCATCTCGCCCTATCTTCTATTCCTAATTTCCTTAACGCCCGCCATGTGTAACTATTGCATCATAAGGGTATTCAAAAATCCCTTTAGTGCAAGTACATTATAAAAACAACAAAAAAACCTTCTAAAATTCACTGTTTATAATCTTTGTGTTGACATATGTAAAATAGCGCCAAGATATACAGTAGAGATGTTGTACCAGTAACCTCTCAAAGCTTTGGCGCTTCAATCGATCAAAAAACGAAAACTGAATTGTGTCCTGAATCGATTAAGATAGAACGTTTTATGAATGTTTCTTCAAAACGACAGCCTATATTTCAATGAAAGAAATTGTTACCAAAACAACAATAATAGGTATAACTTTTGTTTGTTCCGACCAGCGCAAACGAAAGTCTAGACATTTTGGCATTTTGCGTATGCATTGGGGATGTTGTCAAAGAAAATTCATTTTGTGTACACTAGCCATATTTTTATGTATGTAGTGTAGATACATATTTACTTCTTAAAAATGCTTTGTTTTTAGCTTCTGTGTATTTTTTCCTTTTTTTAATTATCTAACCTACATATTTTGGCCTGTAAACTTTAATTGTTTGAAGAAAGGAAAGATTCGTATAGATAACTACAGAACGGAAGGAAAGTTGAAGTGTACTTACCCCCAAATAAGGTGCGTGACCATGTGTCATGTTTGCCACCCACGGGCTTTATTTCCTATTTGAATTGGCTTTTAAGGCTGTGGCTTTTATTGCATTTTTATACCCTATTCTAAGGGTATATTAATTTTGACGCATAGTTTGTAACATACCTTAATATTGCCCGTAGACCCCTAAAAGTTACTACATATATTTATGATCAGCATCAATAGTAGTGTCAATCTAGCCATGTCGGTCCGTCTGTCGGCAAAAATTAGGCCTTTAAACTGGACCTAGAGAGCTGAAATTTTAACCATGTACTCTCTTGGGTCCCGAAATAATCAAGTTTAAGAATTTTTGAAATCCGCCCACAGACACGCCAAACTCAAAAAAACCAATTTTTCGAAAAAATCGAATTTTGAGCTAGAAAGCTGAAATTTTTATATATGGTATATTTCTCCTAAAACTGATCGGGAGATAAAATTTTTAAAATCCGCCCACTGACGCGCACAATTAAATAAAACAATTTTATTGAAAAGTCAAAGTTTGAGCTAGGAAGCTGAAATTTATAATATATGCTTTCTATGGACTTTTTATGCTCATGTGTAAATATTTTCAAAACCAACCCACTGACACGCCCACAATTTAAAAAAAAAACCTTTTTTTGAAAATCCAAAGTTTGAGCTAGGAAGCTGAAATATATAATATATACTCTCTAGGGGCCCTTTATGCTCATGCGTATTTTTTTTAAATCCGCCTACTGACACGCCCACAATTAAATAAAACAATTTTATTGGAAAACCAAAGTTTGAGCTAGGGAGCGTTTTTTTACAAAAGCTTCGTTTTTTCGATAAAATCCTTTAAATGTTATATAACAAAATATGTAGAGCGTTCTTAACAATTCAAGCATTTTTTTTTTTTGTTTTTTTTATTTTTTAAAGAAAAGGAAATCCAAATCCCAGAGCACTCAGACTCGATAACGGTCCATTGTACTACCGGCAGAAATCCTCCTTTTGGTGTAGAGGCATGTGATTCAACCATACTTAGACTTTTATCACGCCCACTTATGAGGGATATTAATAAGAATAGGGTATCCAACCAAGCGGACTGTAGCCCGTCCTTGTGTTTCGTGTGGGTCTTAATTTCAATTAGAAATAGAGACAAACCCCATTCTAATATGAAGTAACTTGAACTTCCTACCTATAGATAAAGAATATATATATATAAATTATGAAACAGCAAACCCGATATTCCTCTTAGAGTTTGGACTAGTCTAAAAAAAAAAATTGGTATGGACGTAGCAGCCAACGAAATCCATGATGAAATCCTAGATTGACAAGAGTGAATCTTGTTTTGAATGTCGGAATCAGCTGTTTGGAGATTTATTTGGTTAAACGAACTGCTATTTAAATTGTCAAATAAGCAATTGTTTCTTTAAAAAACAAACTGCTATTGAAGTAGCTTTATCCCGGTTTATACGGGATTTTTTTAAAACATTTAAGTGAAATTGCTGCAAAAATGCTTTAAGAAACATTAACACCAACATGTTAACGCTAGCTGAACAACTCAATTTTTGGAACGGATTAGGGGCAATATGACAATCTCTTAATATACGAAAACACTGAAATATTGAACATGCTTCTGTTCAAATAATTCATTTAATATCTGCCATGAAACTATGTTATCATGGATTTTAATACTTGCTTTAAGGAGTGTGTTGCTGGTGCTTTTGAAAAGGTGTGAAACATCGTAGATGCATTTCTGATGCACGCAATAATCTATATGTCTTTCTCTCGTTGCTACCTTGGTCACAAGGTGCAGCTATACAATTAAAGCCGATTTCATGCACTTTGCTTACAATGATTTTTATTAAATCTGCGAATTGTTCACCGTTTGCAGCGCCAATATAAGCTGAAACAGTCCGTGTCCTTTTAATTGGACACTAACTTTATCTGCTCTACCTTCTTCTTCTTCTTCTTCATCTCCCTTAATGACGGTGCAGCTATGATCAGGATTTAAGGGATCATAACCCTTTTAGTCAACTGCATTCCTACTTGTCCGCCTGTGGGGTTCGCCGGTTCAAATGCTGGTGTTGCTGCACTTGTATGATCCAGGAGTTTCTAGGATTGGGCCTCTTTCGCGTTTGCATTGGAACGTTGATTGATATTGCCTTTTTGAAAGGGTTCGTAGGATGTCTCCTTTCAACATGACAGTATTAACTGAGCCGGTTGCACTTCATTTTCTTCGAATAAGGTTCTTTGAGGTGGAGGCTTCCTGTGAGCTTGGAACTTCTTATTCGATCTATCTGTGTTACTCCTGCTTTCATATTAGACATCTTCATCTCAGCTGCCGTTTATTTGCCCTCATACTTGTTGTACGCTGCCCAAAATTGCGAACCATATGTGAGCGCCGGGCGCACAGCTGCGGTGTAGAGCCTTCCTTTCAGCTTAGGGGCATTTTCCGGTCACAGAAGATGGCTGAGTTGTCCCACCACTTCATCCACCCTACGCTTACGTGATGTTTAATGTCGTCATCACAGCTTGCTTCGCTATTGATTATAGATCCCAGATATTTAGGACTTGGGAGTCACTCTTCCATTCATATAAATGTTTGGAATACGTCGGAGTGGATCAGAAAATGGGCAGCACAAGTATTCTGTTTTTTCGGACTAATACGATACGCATTCCCTTCCAAAATCCTCGCTATTGATGGCTTTGGCATGGTCGCGCCTCATGCAGACATTCAAAGATACTGGCCCTTAAATCAGCAGAGCCAAATATCTGTTTGATCTGAAGGGAAGAAACTTAAAAGTCCTTGATGGGGCTCGTCACTGACTTCAGTAACCGTAATGAGCACTTGAAATCTATCAAAGTAAGGAGCTTATGCAGGGTGGCGACAGTGTAGAGGTTAGTGTGTTGGCTTGTTACCCGTGCGGTGCAGGTTCAATCCCCATGGGGAACAACAACATACGCCACCCATTCTCCAGCCTCTACACCAAAGAGAGGATTTCTGCCTGGTCTGAGTGCTCTGGGATTTGGATTTCCTTTTTATTAAAAAACTAGCAGTCCCGCGCTCGCCTTGCTTCGCCAGTCTGCCACTTCTCAAATTTAAAACAAAATACTTGCTGATAATAACTGATAAAGAAAACGTCGACAGTGTCCCTACTCATTATATGGAGTATGACTCCCTCTCAATCTCATTTACATTTTATACCCTATCTTTCTCAATCCCATGCACACACACAAATTTTCCTCCACTGAACGCTGGGAAAATCCAACGATCTAGCTTCAATCGAACATTTTACTTTTTTGAATTGTATAAAATTTATAGTTTAACGCTTATTGTTCAACTTCAAGATAACCTAAAAAGATGATTTATATCTTAAAATCTTTGTACATAATTGAACTTTATATTAAAAAAAATCATATTTCATTTGGATGAGTCATTCCAAAGCTAGGAGCTAGAAAGCATTCGAGAGTTACAACTTTTCTTAGATATCAGCTTAGATCTCCGCTTCTGGACAGCGGATGAAGCATTTTCCCGCGGTAAAAAGTAGTCTATGTCCATTCCCATGTTCTAGAGTCTAGACTATCCGTGTACCAAATTTCATTTAAATCGGTTCAGTAGTTTTGGCGTTAGATCGAGACAGACAGACAGACAGACAGACAGAGTTACTTTCGCATTTATAATATTAGCATGGATAAAAAAAAAATAAAAAAAAAGGAGCTTACCTATGCGCAGTTAAGTTTCTTATCTAGGATGACTCTGAAATAATTGACTTTTTTATAGTTTGTGGTGCCTTTAATGGTGATGGGTTCGAGATTAACCAGTTTCCTTCTAGTAAAAGGCACTAGAATGGTTTTGTTCGTATTGATGGATAATCCTTCAGCAGCGATAGTTCACTAATTGATTGTCAGGTCGTGCGTTCGAATCCCGACCAGGGCCATGGTTTAAAAATTGAATACAAATTATAAGAACCGTGTTTTTCGTTTGTCAAATTAAGACTGACTTTATTTTTTTACCAAATTGGACAGAGATGACTAAACTTAAACTATGTCATTGGTTTTTGCTTGTTATGCTATTGCTGACAAATTATTTGAAAGTGCAGTGGTTGGGAGCGGGTCGAAATTCTGCTTTCAAAATTCTGCTTTGCAAAATTCTGACTTTTAACACAAAAATTCAGCTTTTCAAAATTCAGCTTTTTTTCTGTTCTGCTTTTCAAAATTCTGACAGGCAATATTTTAAACAAATAAATTCTGCTAATTCTGCTTTTTTCCAATTTACGAATTTTAGGCAAACAAATATTTTTCAACTGTTACAACAAATTACAATATATTTCATGTACCTGTGTACCTTAGGTGGGTAATTAGTTTTTATCGTTTGACCTGCACATCAAATTCAATGAATTTGTTGTTGTTGTTAACAATTAACAGACAACTAATAGCAATATAGAAACCAAGAGAGCAATCTTAAAACCCATAAAAAACTACTTTTACCTCTTCTTCTATAACAAGTGAGTAGGTAGGTAGAATAGGTAGACAACTAATAGCAATATAGAAACCAACAGAGCAATCTTAAAACCAATAAAAAACTACTTTTACCTCTTCTTCTATAACAAGTGAGTAGGTAGGCGCGCGCTTTTAAACATTTTCCAATCCTTTTTTTTATTATTTGCAGAATTTTGTAAAGCAGAATTTTGTAAAGCAGAATTTTGAAAAGCAGAATTTTGAAAATAAGAATTCTGAAAAGTAGAATTTTGAAAGCAGAATTTTGTAAAACAGAATTTTGAAAGCAGAATTTTGAAAACAGGATTTTGACCTCGGCAGAATTTCGACCCCAACCCGCAGTGGTTGTGTGATTGACTCCGGTGCGGATGTGCTGATAGGTGCGAATGGAATGGTTGGGGTCGTTGTGCGGTGTTGTACAGTTATTATTGGATATTGTTTCCGGATGTGCTGACAGGTGCGAATGGAATGGTTGGGGTTATTATACGGTGTTCCGGTTTTAAAATATTACGTTGCCGTAACTACTCTCCCCTTTAGACGGAGCTATCCACAGCTGTTTGCAAACTTTTCAGAAGCTCTTGCATGAACTTTCTTTATCCAACTCATTTAAGTTAACAGCAGTGCTTCCGTTGCTGTGATCATTATGCTTCTTCCTCAGCTTCGACCTTATAAAGGGCTTCGCATTGTGCAACCTCGCAGGCCTCCAAAACTACAATTTTGTTGTCCTGTGCTACTGGGAATAATCTTATTTTATTACAAGTTAATTCAATTTTTGGATATTTTATTAGAAACAAAATTAGATCGCCACTCTGCACAACCTTTAACTTAGAATTACTTAAAATCTGACTTATACTAACATTTGTGAAATGTTCTACTCTAATTATTGATTCAATTTTCCTGTCATCTAATATAATAGGAAGGATGAATGTTAATCCTTCCTTACACAAGTGAACAAATTATGTTGCCTGTATTAAAAGTCTCATTTCTACTCAGAATTAGTTCACCTAAATGTCCTGTCTCAGTTTTAATTTCCTATGTTCGTCTGGTATGCTCTGGAGCTGCCCCCTCTGCTGCAGCAATCAGTGATTTTAATGTTTGATCCTCAATATTAACGTAATTAGAATCGGTTCAGTCACGTATCAGTTAAACATTGTTTTCTCAACGAAAATATTACATCCAAAGTCTAAACATTCCACTTCTATGAAAACAATCGACGTTTTGTTTCAATGCTTTTAATTTTATTTGCCAAACCTTCAAACACGATCACTTGTTATTTTTTTATGATTCCAAGAAATTTCTATATTTTTTGAGATTTTTCCAACTTTTGTTTTGTTCTCCCATATGATAGGGATACTTTTATGTTGTACCCGAGCGCGATTTTCGTGGGTGGGAGTTCCCTTTTTTTCGAAGACTTACAAATGCTCTATTGTCCTTTATAGCGACTTTTGGAGCTAACTATGAGTTATTATTTCGCTTCGAAATACTTGGGAGCCCCACGCCCTTGGGCGCCAATTATAAGAACCGTGTTTTTCGTTTGTCAAATTAAGACTGACTTTATTTTTTTACCAAATATAATTGAACAGAGATGACTAAACTTAAACTACTCGTAGGTCATTGTTTTTTGCTTATTATGATATTGCTGATAAATTATTTGAAAGTGCAGTGGTTGCGTGATTGAGTCGGGTGCGGATGTGCTGACAGGTGCGAATGGAATGCTTGGGGTCGTTGTGCGGTGTTGTACAGTTATTATTGGATATTGTTTCCGGATGTGCTGACAGGTGCAAATGTAATGGTTAGGGTTATTGTACGGTGTTCCGATTTTAAAATATTACGTTGCCGTAACTTACACTCAACAATGCAGATCTACTTAAAGCAATTAGGCGCCAACGGTTGGGAAAAACCCTACAACATCACCAAACTTCTATCCTATCCTCTTATTCTTTCATGTAAAAGGTCTTTCATTAAGGATTGCAATTTGCTTGAGGTACTCGTATCTCAAAAATAAAATTATTGGCTTGAATTACTATCAAAACATTTGTGAATAGAATTCGATTTCGTTTATAGGTCCACCACGGGAACGTATGCAGCGGTCGATATGTTGAACCCAATTTTCGATGACTCTGCCGCACATTTCGACCGATACGGACGCTATTTCTCGTTCAATATTGGCTCTGAGCTCCTCTAACGTCGCCGGCTTATTAGAATATACTAATGATATAATGAAGCCCTATAAAAAAACTCAAAAAAGTCGATCTCGGCGGCCAATATACGGGTCCATTTCTCGAGATAACACGTTCACCGAACTGAGACTTGAATAACTCGATTGTTGCACTGGCTGTGTGACTTGTGGCACCGTCTTGTTGGAACCACATACCACTGATGTCCAATTCATGCAATTGCTCAAAGAAATAACGTTGCAGCGAATATCATTTACCGCAACGTTTATTTTGCTTATTGACGAAGCCGTTTAACCAAAAATGCGCTCCTTCGCTGAAGATGATTTTGCGATGAAATTCTTCATTTTCTTCCATCATATCCAGAGCCCGATTCGAGAACGTACGCCGCTTCATATGATGAAGTGGCTTTAGTTTTTGAGTTAGCTTGATCTTGTAAGGGTCTAAGCCAAGATCCTTCCGCAAAATTCGCCATAATGTGGCCTGTTAGAGGCCCAATTGTGGAGAACCCCGTGAAATTGCCTGATTTGACTGGTTTGCGACGGACGCCTCTGCGGCAGCCATATTGTCCACACTTTGGGCAAAACGTAGTCTTACTGGCTGCGACCACCAACTCGGAATTTCGGTAGTTATAATTTAATTATTTGTAAACGTTGTTCCATCGTGTACTTCACCATTTTGATTTTATTGAATATTTTGGTATTGACAGTTCGGTAATCGGTTTAAGGGTGCGTTCACTCCTAAAATCAGGCAATGAATCATTTGCTGGGTGCTACTTGCAGCAACAAACAAAATGCCTGCGCTGTGGTTACATTATAAGGGTGCTTTATCAATTACAGACAGAGAAGACCCTTATGCGCACGCTAATTATAAAGAAAAAAAAGATTCACCTTGCATGCCACCAGTAATGTTTGGGCTAAACTACCATTAACTATAATCGCTAAGCCATCAGCATAACCAATGACGTTATAGCCTGTCTGTGTAGACTAACTAAAAGACTGTCCTAGCGACCACAAAATGGTAGTGAGTATCCCACCTTGGGGGCAGCCGCTGGCTGCCGTTGCAGATATTGACATTCCTCCAGAGGAGGAGGTTACAATTCGACTTTTTCGCATAGCTCTGATCCATTGATTGGTCGAATCCTCGATACCGTTACTATGGGTCGCCGTGGCAACCGGATCGTTTTTGGTATTATCGAAAGAAGCCGCATAGGGCGATTTCCTTGGATTGAAACCCTTTCTGGACGCAAAGTGACTTGAGGGTGGCTCGATATATCTTTCTGTCCTCTAATATGAATACGAATAAGTCTATCCATGGATTTAAGAACAAAAGATGTTAAACTGATAGCTCTGTATGATTAAGGCAGTTCACTTAGCCTTTTGCCACTCTTGGAGATAAAGATTACATTAACCTTTCTCCAGGAGAATGGGATTTATCCCAAGATTTAACATTCTCTAAATAAATGACGAACATGACGTCTATAACTCTCTGAATGAGAGCTGCAAATATACCGTCACCACCAGGGGGCTTTAAATGGGCCAATTGGCCATTTGATTTTATCTGGACTAGATTAGATTAGATTGGTTAAAGAGGTGGGATTTAGTACCCTAATCACTGCGGGCCTATTATGGTGTACTTTTTTGGTTTTTAGTTCGCTCATGAGGCCGGATTTCTTGATAAATGGGGTTGACAGGAATTGTTTGGCCCGACTGTAACTTTCAGTATTTTTCCGGTCATGAATCGCTTTTTCCCAACCGTTTAATAATGCAGCTTTTAGCACAGCTGATAGCTACACCATGGAATGGTCATAGCATCGTAAATTGGGTGGCAGATCCTTTACTGGCAAGCTTATCTGCTTTTCCGTTGCCGTCAAAGCGGCTATGGACAGGCATCTAGATCAGGTGGACACTACTGGTGCTGGCTTATATCTGGAGTAGCTTCAGGTAGTCCCAGACTAGTTTTGAGGTGCTTTCAAATGCGTTAATAGCAACAGTGGCGCCGTATTCTTAGAGAGGATGTAAATGAACTTGTTGATGGTGTTTCCGTTTAGATTCTCCCTGATGCAGTTCCTTTGCATGTATTTCAGTTTGAAAATGCGGTTGATCTGTATACTCCTTTCCCAACTCCTGCATCTATTTTGGATCCATCCGTATACCACACGAGCGAGCCTTTAAAAAATGTAAGCTTATTACGCCCCAGTTCTCTCGTTCCGGGAGGGTTACTCTTGCGAACATCTGACAATTATCCAAGAGTATCAATTGTCATGAGAAGCTTCTCAAATTTGTCGCTCGGATTCGACTCAAAATTGTAGGTCCCTTCCACTTCGCAAAGAAAGTGTTTGGAGAAGCTAGTTCTTAGGCTGTATGGGCCGTTAATGCCTAATATTTATTTATTTTGTTTTATTCATTCCTATCGAGTTCCTACCCAACAGACTTTCATCCTTGATCCTTGATTTGTCTATGAATTTTTTAATATGAGAGTTCCAAGTGAGTTTTTGGTCGATGGCAACACCCCGATATTTCACTTCGCTTGAAAATTCTATCTTTTCACCAAATACTGTTGGATATATTAGTTTCTCTAACTGTCTTCTTTTACTGAAGGCTACTATAGTGCTTTAGGTTAGGTTAGGTTGTAGTGGCAGTCGGCAGAGGCCGACACACTTAGGCCAATGACAGGCTCATTGTGATACCACACGGATGTATCATCCTCCTACTCGTTGAACCAGTTGGAGCTTTTGATGAAGCTTGATAGACTTTTTATGTCAGTGTCAATGAGATCGTTAAGATCATTGTAGAAGAAGGATCCCAAGTGGAGTTTACGTCTTTGAGAGAGGGCAGGGCACGTGCAGAGAAGGTGGAGAATTGTCTCCTCCTCTTCCTCATCCATACAGCTTCTGCAGAAGTCATTTGTGTGGACCCCAAGCCTTGTTGCATGTCTGCCTATGAGACAGTGTCCGGTGATCACACCAATTATAGCACCAATGTGAGATCTATTTAGTGATATCAAATACTTAGAGCGTTTCAGATCCAGCTTTGGCCAAATCTGCTTTGTCGCTAGACAAGTGTTACCACTTGTCCACCTAAGGTTACAATTCTCAATGGTCTGTCTCATAAACATGAGTTTGCATGTAGCGATTGGGATGCCTAATGAACCTTTATCAGGTAGAAGGGGTAGTGTGATTCCTTTTTTGGCGAGTTTATCCGCCCTACAGTTCCCTGGAATGTCTGTATGTCCTGGCACCCAGCATAGGTGGATGTTGAAATGCTTCGCCATCTCCACTAGAGATGATCGACAGTCACGGACTACGATAGAGTTTGTGGACCCAGAATCCAGGGATTTTAATGCAGCTTGACTATCTGAGAAGATCCAGATATCCGTGACGGATAACACATTATTCTTCAGCCACGTCAGGACTTCTTTAATAGCCAAGATTTCTGCCTGGAACACACTGCAGTGATCAGGGAGTCGAAAGCAGAGGCTGAGATTCAGCCTGTAAGAGAACACACCACCTCCTACCCCCTCGTCGGTTTTGGATTCATCAGTATAAAAATGGATCGATTTATTTTCGACGGGTGGCCCTTCCCAGAATGTTCTGGGAGGGATCTTGACCTTGAAGTTTTTGTCAAAAAGGGTCTGAGGGGTGGTGTAGTCTATGTCACTAGGGAGGATTCTAAATTTTTTCAGAATAGATGCGTGGCCGATTTCATTCACGGACCATTGGAACGTTGTTTTGAGGCGGATAGCCGCACTAGCAGCCACATGCTTGCTAAAGATGTCCAGGGGTGTCAGGTGAAACAGAATGTCCATTGCAGCAGAGGGGGTAGTGCGCAGTGCACCACTCATGTAGAGGCAAGCTGTTCGTTGGACTTTGCCAGCTTATCGCGATTTATTGCTTTGTCTAGGGCAGTCCACCAAACAACCACCCCGTACATAAGTATCGGTCTTATAACCGAGATGTATAGCCAGTTGGTTATGCGGGGTTGGAGCCCCCATTTATTACCAATGGCTTTTTTCCAGGAGAAGAGTGCTGCTGTAGCTTTACGAACTCTTTCTTGAATGTTAGGTTTCCAGCTAAGCTTTCTATCCAGAATGAAACCCAAGTATTTTGCCTCGTTCGAAAAGACTAGACTTGTGCCCCTGATAGAGGGGGGATCTATGTGTGGAATTTTATGTTTCCTAGTGAATAGAACAAGTTCGGTTTTGTGGGGGTTAACACCCAACCCACAACGATCTGTCCATGTAGTTAGCTTGTTAAGAGCGTTTTGGAGAAGTTCTTTCATGGTGTTGAGGTACTTCCCTGAGGCGGCAATTGCAACGTCATCTGCATAGGCAATCACCCTGCAGCCCTCCTTTTCTAAGCACATCAGCAGCTTATTCACCACTAAGTTCCAAAGGAGGGGAGATAGGACTCCACCTTGTGGCGTACCTCTACTGACAGATCTTCTGGCCGATGTCATACCCAGTTTCGAGTTTATAATCCGACTTGTGAGAAGTAGATTAATAAGCTCACCAAGCGAGTCATCCACCTTCAGATCTGACAGTGCATTTGCGATCGCGGATGTATTGACGTTGTTAAAAGCACCCTCAATGTCCAGGAATGCAACCATAGTTTACTCTTTATGGTGAAGGGAGTATTCGATTGAACGTACTAACGTGTGTACGGCTGTTTCAACAGATTTGCCTTTGCAATATGCATGTTGAGCCGTAGACAGAAGTCTTGCATCAATGTTAGTACGCAGATGGATATCAATCAGCCTTTCTAATGTTTTTAGAAGGACTGACGATAGGCTTATGGGTCTGAGATCCTTAGGATGAACATGGGAACATTTACCGGCTTTGGGTATGAAAACTAATTTTACTTCTCTCCATAACAGCGGAATGTAAGCCATTTCTATGCAGCTTTTCAGGATTACTTCAAGCAAAGGCGAGATGATATCGGAGGTGTTTTGAATTTCAGCTGGTATTATGCCATCTGGTCCCGCGGATTTGTATGGTTTGAAGCTGTGTATCGCCCAAAGCAGTTTTTCCCTAGTAATCAGACCTTTGAAGTTAGTGGTACGTGCAATTGACCTAGATAGGTTTTTATTGCTAGTAACGTGGGAGCTACCAGGGAAATGTGTATCCAGTAGTAGATTGAGCGATTCCTCGCTTGAAGTGGTCCAGGAGCCGTCCGCCTTTTTTAAATAGCTAGGCATGCCTGGGTTGGTTGAGAGGATTTTTCTTAGCCTAGCTGCCTCCGAAGATTCCTCTATTTTACCACAGAAGAGTCTCCAAGACGAGCGTTTGGCTTTCCTCAGCTCCTTTTTGTAAGTATTGAGAGATGCTTTGTATGAAGCACTGTCGGTTTCAGCTTTTGTGAACTTGGCTTGGTTGAACAGTTTCATACAATTGCTTCTTAGAGGTCCTAGTGCTGGGGTCCACCAATGCGGCTTCTTTTTGCCTCTAAGCCGTATGAGCGGGCAGGCAGAAGTCAGAGCTTTATTGAGGGCCGAGGTGAGTACCCTGACCCTCTTATCTAGCTCCATTGTGTTACAGGGAGGACGTAGGAGTTCAAATTTCATTGAACTTTTCAGCACTTCTCTATACTTGAGCCAGTCAGTTTTCCTATAATTCCTAAAAACTGGTTGGCGAGGAGGGTCATCAGCTAAACTGAATTGAATGTAACGGTGGTCACTAAAGGAGTGTTCCGCCGAGACTTTCCAGTTTATAATTTCCTGATGGATTGAGTCGGAGGCCAGAGTTATATCTAGAACCTCCTGTCTATCTTTTGTAATGAAGGTAGGTTCACTACCAGTGTTGCACACAATGAGATTAGTATTAAGAATATAATCAAAAAGAGACTCACCTCTGTCGTTGATGTCGGAACTGCCCCACACTGAATGGTGCGCATTGGCATCACATCCAATAATGAGTCCAGTTTTTTGATGTTCAGCTGCCGCGATCAGTCCCTCTAGGTTGACACCAGGTAAGGACCCTACGTGGTCATGGGCCAGATAAGCCGAGGCTATCCAATGAGTGCCGCGAGCAGTCTCTAGACTCACCACGGTTGCATCACGGTCGCTGAAATTAGGGAGTAGAAATACATTTAAGCTACTTTTTGCCAGTATGCAAGTTTTAGGTTTACCTTGGTCTGTTGCATACATCAATTTGTATCCATGAGTCCGGAGTCCTCGAACCAGGTCGTTAACAATCCATGGCTCTTGGATCAGGACCATATCTTCTTCATCTTTAGAAAGACGGATAAGAAGGGAGGCCGAAGCCTTTTTGGAGTGGTGGAGGTTGATCTGTACTAATCGCAACATTGATAGTCGCAATCAGGCAGAGGAACCTCCACCACGGTGTTATTTAGGTCTGAGTCTGAGTCCTCACTAAGGACTTTGCTGAGGGTGTCTTCAGTGTCCATTTTTTTTTTTTTTTTTTTTTTTTTTTAAAAGGAAATCCAAATCCCAGAGCACTCAGACTCGGTAACGTTCCATTGTACTACCAGGCAGAAATCCTCTTTTTGGTGTAGAGCCATGTGATTGAGTGGCGTATGTTGTTGTTCCCCATGGGGATTGAACCTGCACCGCACGGGTCACAAGCCAACACACTAACCTCTACACCGTCGCCACCCTTTTCAGTGTCCATACTAAAGATGGTGTTAGCAGTGGACGTGGAGGGCTGAGTGGGAGCAGCCTTAATTGGGGTCATCATCTTCCATTGATGGAAGGGAGATTGATGCTCCAGGATCAGGGGTGTTAATTCCTGTGTCAGAGGGATGCGGAGGCTTGTTTGCGTCAGGGTCATCCTTCTTGTACACCCGAAGTGTGATCTTATCCCAACCGAACTGGATTGCGCCGTTGGTCTTCGCCAAAGGAGCCAGGGATTCCTGATTGATCACTATTATAGCTGATCTAAAGGATCCCCTATGCTCTTCCAGCTTCGCAACCTTCCAGTCATGGGTTGGGAGTGAGGGATTGCCCAGTCTGATGACCGCCAATACTTCTTCTGCTGAGGGGGGTTCAGCGGGGATCCACGCGCGAGGCCTCGGTCTGCTCGGGATATCCTCCATCGCAACAACCTCAAGCTTCGCTCCAGGCCAAACTTCCCCGAGTTTGCCTATGGCGATCTTATACAGATCCAAATATCTGACATCGTCACAGGCGACGAGCCGGATATGCCCTTGGTGTAGTCCGGCATCTTCAGTTACTGGAGCTGGTTCAGGATGATCCTTCATGAAGGCCAGATAGAGGCTAAGTAGCTTATTCTTCATCTTGTGCCATCGTTCGGGAGAAATTCTACCCTCTGGATCGCTGCGGTCGATCACCGCGACCACGATTTTGTCCTTTAGGACATCGCTGAAGGACTTTTGAGATTTAGGGGCGGAATGTGAGGTGGTGTTATGCACCTTAGGTTTTTTTGAAACCGAAGTGGTTTCTTCCACCGATCTCTGGCGCTTGGACGTAGAGTCCTTGTAAGCGCTCTTGTCCTTCTCAAGGAGGCCTTGGGCCCATTTTAATTTAGCGATCTGCTGCGGAGTTCTGTCGGTCTCCAGAATATCTCCATAGACCTTCAGAGTTCTTATGGCATTTCGCCTGTCCTTGTAGTACGCCCTCGAGGGAGTGCGTTGTCGCGAGCATCCACTGCGAGACGTACTAGGATCCGTGGTTGGTTTTTTTGTAAGGCTAGCAACGGAAGGGCCATGAAGTGCCACAATCCTACCGCTGCTAGGAATTGTTTTGCCTATATTAGGCTCACTGCTGCTGGTAGCAACTGGACCACGATTACTTACAGTCGCAGTGCTACTTTTCGTTGCAGGAGCCGCGTCAGTAGACAGCAAGGTCGCCGTGCTACCGCCTGGTTTAGAAGAGATACCGGTCTTGATGTTTTTGTTTTTATTTTTGTTTGTATTCATGTTTTGAACCCACGAGTAGCGGAGAAAGGAGGTCCGCCTGCACAGAGATCCGCAATATGCATGTAAGGCTGGTTAATCTGGAGATCGCCAGGTATCCGGATACTCCGTGGACGACTGAGCTATTTTTTAAACTGGGCCCTCAGCCTGGCCGACTATCGGCACGGGTCGTTTCACACCTTAAGTCCAGCCCAGCGGATCGTGGAAAGGGAAAAAGAGAGAAAGAATCAGAGGGAGGAAATCAGGAGTGAGGAGGGGTAGGGGAGCAAGGGGGAATTGGGGCAGGACGGAATGTCCTTTGGGCAGTTCTTAGTGGATGTATGAAACATCGTTAAGCCTTCACACCGGCACCATCAATGGATGGTGCACTCGACAAGGTGACTACCCTTCGTGAAGGGTCAGGGTCGTGTAGTCAGGTGCTTTAACTGGGGTTAACCTTTAGGTCAACTTTTTTGCAGCAGTCAGCAACGCTATTCTGAGCTCTCTGAACCCTCTAGGTTGACACCAGGTAAGGACCCTACGTGGTCATGGGCCAGATAAGCCGAGGCTATCCAATGAGTGCCGCGAGCAGTCTCTAGACTCACCACGGTTGCATCACGGTCGCTGAAATTAGGGAGTAGAAATACATTTAAGCTACTTTTTGCCAGTATGCAAGTTTTAGGTTTACCTTGGTCTGTTGCATACATCAATTTGTATCCATGAGTCCGGAGTCCTCGAACCAGGTCGTTAACAATCCATGGCTCTTGGATCAGGACCATATCTTCTTCATCTTTAGAAAGACGGATAAGAAGGGAGGCCGAAGCCTTTTTGGAGTGGTGGAGGTTGATCTGTACTAATCGCAACATTGATAGTCGCAATCAGGCAGAGGAACCTCCACCACGGTGTTATTTAGGTCTGAGTCTGAGTCCTCACTAAGGACTTTGCTGAGGGTGTCTTCAGTGTCCATTTTTTTTTTTTTTTTTTTTTTTTTTTAAAAGGAAATCCAAATCCCAGAGCACTCAGACTCGGTAACGTTCCATTGTACTACCAGGCAGAAATCCTCTTTTTGGTGTAGAGCCATGTGATTGAGTGGCGTATGTTGTTGTTCCCCATGGGGATTGAACCTGCACCGCACGGGTCACAAGCCAACACACTAACCTCTACACCGTCGCCACCCTTTTCAGTGTCCATACTAAAGATGGTGTTAGCAGTGGACGTGGAGGGCTGAGTGGGAGCAGCCTTAATTGGGGTCATCATCTTCCATTGATGGAAGGGAGATTGATGCTCCAGGATCAGGGGTGTTAATTCCTGTGTCAGAGGGATGCGGAGGCTTGTTTGCGTCAGGGTCATCCTTCTTGTACACCCGAAGTGTGATCTTATCCCAACCGAACTGGATTGCGCCGTTGGTCTTCGCCAAAGGAGCCAGGGATTCCTGATTGATCACTATTATAGCTGATCTAAAGGATCCCCTATGCTCTTCCAGCTTCGCAACCTTCCAGTCATGGGTTGGGAGTGAGGGATTGCCCAGTCTGATGACCGCCAATACTTCTTCTGCTGAGGGGGGTTCAGCGGGGATCCACGCGCGAGGCCTCGGTCTGCTCGGGATATCCTCCATCGCAACAACCTCAAGCTTCGCTCCAGGCCAAACTTCCCCGAGTTTGCCTATGGCGATCTTATACAGATCCAAATATCTGACATCGTCACAGGCGACGAGCCGGATATGCCCTTGGTGTAGTCCGGCATCTTCAGTTACTGGAGCTGGTTCAGGATGATCCTTCATGAAGGCCAGATAGAGGCTAAGTAGCTTATTCTTCATCTTGTGCCATCGTTCGGGAGAAATTCTACCCTCTGGATCGCTGCGGTCGATCACCGCGACCACGATTTTGTCCTTTAGGACATCGCTGAAGGACTTTTGAGATTTAGGGGCGGAATGTGAGGTGGTGTTATGCACCTTAGGTTTTTTTGAAACCGAAGTGGTTTCTTCCACCGATCTCTGGTGCTTGGACGTAGAGTCCTTGTAAGCGCTCTTGTCCTTCTCAAGGAGGCCTTGGGCCCATTTTAATTTAGCGATCTGCTGCGGAGTTCTGTCGGTCTCCAGAATATCTCCAAAGACCTTCAGAGTTCTTATGGCATTTCGCCTGTCCTTGTAGTACGCCCTCGAGGGAGTGCGTTGTCGCGAGCATCCACTGCGAGACGTACTAGGATCCGTGGTTGGTTTTTTTGTAAGGCTAGCAACGGAAGGGCCATGAAGTGCCACAATCCTACCGCTGCTAGGAATTGTTTTGCCTATATTAGGCTCACTGCTGCTGGTAGCAACTGGACCACGATTACTTACAGTCGCAGTGCTACTTTTCGTTGCAGGAGCCGCGTCAGTAGACAGCAAGGTCGCCGTGCTACCGCCTGGTTTAGAAGAGATACCGGTCTTGATGTTTTTGTTTTTATTTTTGTTTGTATTCATGTTTTGAACCCACGAGTAGCGGAGAAAGGAGGTCCGCCTGCACAGAGATCCGCAATATGCATGTAAGGCTGGTTAATCTGGAGATCGCCAGGTATCCGGATACTCCGTGGACGACTGAGCTATTTTTTAAACTGGGCCCTCAGCCTGGCCGACTATCGGCACGGGTCGTTTCACACCTTAAGTCCAGCCCAGCGGATCGTGGAAAGGGAAAAAGAGAGAAAGAATCAGAGGGAGGAAATCAGGAGTGAGGAGGGGTAGGGGAGCAAGGGGGAATTGGGGCAGGACGGAATGTCCTTTGGGCAGTTCTTAGTGGATGTATGAAACATCGTTAAGCCTTCACACCGGCACCATCAATGGATGGTGCACTCGACAAGGTGACTACCCTTCGTGAAGGGTCAGGGTCGTGTAGTCAGTTGCTTTAACTGGGGTTAACCTTTAGGTCAACTTTTTTGCAGCAGTCAGCAACGCTATTCTGAGCTCTCTGAAGGCGATTAGAGAGTTTTCTTCAAATTTGCCTCTGATTAGAACAGCGATGTCGTCGGCATATTCACGAACATAGTAACCATCCTTGCTGAGTAAAACCAGCAGTTCCTTAACTACGAGGGACAACACCAAGGGGGAGGGGACCCCTCTTTGTGGGCCTTTCAAAGCAATGACCCTTTGAGTGCTACCTAGTGATGTTTTTATTTTCCTATCTGCCAGCATTCTCTTCACCCATTTACATATGGCGTTTTTTACTTTTGTATCTATATATCGATCACAAATATCGATAAAGTATCCAACCGCTATCTCCTTGTCGGTTATAGATTTTCTGATCACGGACGTTATTCTCTGAAGAGCGTGGTTTATTGGATTTCCTGGCTGATTCGCATATTGCAATTTATGAAGGGGGTACAGGTGAAGGCCTCCTCTCTGAAATATCTGTATAGGACTTTTTCCATGTTCTTGAGTAGGAAGGAGGAAACACCCATCGGTCTATAGGGTTTACGGAGTTCTGAGGGTATGGATATATCTGACGATCACTTCCCTCCAACTCTTTGGAAGTCATTCATATCGGGATTCGAACGCGTAGCTGTATTAAACTGCAAGGACCATTGAATCAAATTGGTTGTTGTCTTCGGATGATCGCAATGCAAATACAATAAAATAAATAAATAAAATAAATAAAATTAAATGAAAAAAATCTTTAATATCTTTTTCTCTTCTCTTCTCAATAGGTCTTCTTTGTTCCGCTGAACATTATGATCTTCCCGAGTTGCTTCAAGCTTGCTTCCATCACTGTAAACAATTCCTTCGTATCGATGTAGTCTGTCCAATGCTTATATCCCTGGAAAACTACTATTGGCGCTATACATCTGCCTCGGAGTTGGTCAACATGATACTGACATTCGTGGAGAATAAAGCGCATGCCTTATTTAAGCTGCCCGATTTTCTAAATCTCTCTGAATCTATGGTACAAATGATTATGTGCCGAGACCTCCAGACACCGGAAATTCGCAAATTCGAAGCCATGTTGTCGTGGGCACAGAACAGGGTCGACAAAATGAAGATGTCGCCTAACAAGGATACACAATTCGAGTTCGAATGTATCATGGAGAGACTTACGCGAGACTTAAATCTGTGCCGTATATCACCAAGTGAACTGTTGACAGTTGTGCTGCCATCGAAATCCTTGAAGAATGAACGCATCATGGAGACCCTAATGGTGCAAGTGAATTTGGGTACATATCGCATGCAGGAACTGGATGAATACAGGAATCAACTGAGAAGTCAAGACTCAAAGTGCAGTGAGGGTAGTGTTACAGTGCACCGGGGTGGATGAAACAGTAGAAATGTTAGTTTCGACGATATGGACGATGATGATGATGAAGAAAAATACGAGGACTAAAGTGTTCGCACAGAGAAGGTTCTTAATTACAAAATATAAGTCGATTTGAATCACGTCTCGGTTGTTTTTTATCATTCAAACTTTGATACTTTGTTATTGAATGCAACGCACATAAGACATGTACAGGAAATACCAACTGTTGCGAGGAGTTACTTTAAATGGTCCAATGATTTTTTTACTATTTCCACGACTATAATTAAATAGTTTTAGCCTGCTAGAATACAATTTTATGTAATTTTTTGTAAAAAGAAATTATGAACCTACCAAGCATCAAATACCTACGTCCCGAAATGTTTGCAGAGTAAATGAAATTCTTCCGAAAAGATTACCCCAGTCCCGACTCGATTGGAATTCTTGCTAAGTGTATTCAAACAGCCCTTAGTTTTGTTAGCTCTGCTTAAAATAATACAAACTGCCATAATTACGGCAGTTTGTATTATTCTGAATACCATGCGACATTTTCATGCAGCTAAGAACTTATTAATTAAAAACAAGATTTTCTTTTTCTTTCAAACCTTTCGGCTCCATAAACTGTAACAAGCTTTTTATTCAAATAATGTTTTTCACTTTTTGAAATTTCTTGTTATTAACAACCCTGAACTGAAGAAAGAAATTAAAATTCAGAAAAGCCGAAAAGAACCTTCCAAGTTCCAAGTATTCTACTAATCATCATCAAGCATGTCCACTATCACGATACTAACATCAATGTACTTTTGTTTTTATATTCCTTTATGTACGGTGAAATTTGTTTAAATTTATTTATTTAAGTAATTCTTAATACTTGCCCGTACCTACCTGCATACCAAACGAACTCTCTAATTGTTGTACAGTCTAAGATTTTGCAATTATCACATCATAAATTTACCTATTATAAACTTGTATAAATATTTAATACGCCATAGAAACTTGATGTTTATGTCGGAAGATCGAACGCCTTTGTAACATGCAAATGAAAGCTAAATTAGGTTTATGGTGTGGGATCAAAACTGGTCCTTATACATATGTCTGCCGTTGTTGAATCCAAATAAAACTTAAAACAGCTGAAAAACGATTCGATTAAACATTTGGACAGCATCCTATCCGTAACGTTGCAAAAATTGCAGGGAAAGTTAAGCTGTCACAAAGATAAGCTGTCACAAAGATAAGCTGCATCCTGCTAGGCCATGTCCCCCAATCATCGATAAATGTTCAAGTAGTTTTCATAACGAACGAGGTTTTATCTTAGAGCTTCACATAAGGTCACAAGTGGCTAGGCTACAGTGACAGAGTTCAAATAGTTGCGTATGTGGATCACAGCGTTGTATTAGTATCGGCAATGGTTTCAGACGCGACAACTGAAATCATGCGAATGACTCTAGGTAAAAGAAGCCCAAGCACAAGGCCTTATTTAAGCTTAAATACAAACATAGCAGAACTGATGCTTTTTAGTACAAAGACCAATATAAAAACCCCCAGACTGCCTCCCCAAATAACCAATATCTATGTTAATTTTTCAGTGTTAAACATTTAGGTGTTACTCTGGATCATTAAATATCGAACACCGAGTACGAAAAGTAAGAAAAACTTTATGGTTTCAATAAAAACGTACTCGTGAAACCAGTTAAAGTTTTTATTTTTTGACACGTGTGAGATTTCTAATGTTAGTTAGACCGTTTGGATCATTATAGAGAAAAACATCTAAACGGAGCTTCCGTTTCTGGGAGAGAGCTGGACACGTTCAGAAAAGGTGACGCATAGTCTCCTCCTCTTCCTTGCTTCTGCAAAAATCGTTTGAGTATACCCCATCTCCTTTCTCTATGCATGTAGGCGCATTGGCTCAGTGGTCATGCTTTGGACTACTAACACATTTAGATTTTTTTTTTTGCTTCCCCACCTCTTGCGAAAGTGGTGGAAAAGTATCGAGAGTATCAATTATTATGAGCAGCTTCTCTAATTTGTCGTTCGGAGTCGGCTTACAATTGTAGCTCCCTTAGACTTCGCACAAGCAAATGGTTGTAGAAGCTGGGTTTTGGACCCCTGTGTTAATGCCTAATATTTTTGTTGTTGTATAGACAGCTATAGTGGTGCTAATATGCAATCTGTTTTGAGAGATCAGGCTCTTAGAGCGACTTGTCCAAACAAACTTTAGGTGGACAATGTCGACAGCTTTGGAGAAAATATATATATTTTTAGCGAATATCACGTCTCCTTTTAGCCTAAATAAGACTTCTTGCCATATTTTCCACCTGGAATACCCTACAGTGGTTGGGAAAACGGAAATAGGGCTTAGTTTGCGCCTGTGAGAGAAAACAGCACCACCAACCTCGTCATTGGCTAAAATCCGTCGGTGTAAAAGTGGATCGATTGATCTTCCAAGAAAGCAGCATCCTCCCAGAATAAGCTAAAGACTTGGAAATTCTTACAAAATCATAGCCGGGATATGGTGTAGTCTATGTATCTCGAAATGGTTCTGAATGTATTCACATTGTGGTGCAGCCAATGTCTTTATTGATTCAGTCGCCGCTTGTCTAGGGTGTCCGATAAAACAGAATGCCCCGTGCTGCGGAGGAAGTAGTTCGAAGTGCTCCGGTGATGCAAAGACAAGCTGACCGTTGGATTCTGCTTAGCTTATCACAATTGGTCGCTTTATCTAAGGCAGACAACGCCGCCGAATGTAAGTATCAGTCTCACGACCGAGACATATAGCCAGTTAATGATTTGGTGATGTAAGCTCCACCTTCTCCCAATATCTTTTTTGCAAGAGAAAAGTGCTACCGTAACTTTTTTGTAGAATGTTAAGTTTCCAGTTTTACTTCATATCTTAAATAAGCCCCAAATATTTGGCTTCACATCCATAATGATCTGCCCATCCAGCTTGCTAAGAGCTTTTTGTAGGAGTACTTTTAATGTGTTGGGTAGGATGCTTTTCTGATACTGCAATAGCAACTTCATCCGCATAAGCGATCCACTTGCAGGCATGTCTGTAGTTCCTTAACCAGGGAGTTCCAAAGAAAACCGGAAAGTACAACGCCTTGCAGAAAACTCCTACTGGCAAATCTTCTAGCAGATGTTCCACCCAGTTTTAAATTAAAAATCCGACTCGAGAGCAATAAATTTAACAATCATCAAGTGAGCTATCAACATTCTAACACCGCATTTGTGATCGCAGATGTGTTGACATGATTAAAAACGCCTTCTATACCCAGAAATCTAATCATTCTATAGTCCTTCTGGTGACGGGACTACTAGTTGTTACGTTTCAGTGAGTTCAAAGCCAGCTTGCAATTGGGGCTCTCGATAAAAACACGAATACAATACAACTACTAAATAAAGTTTTTGCAGCGACTATATATTAAATCTTTGGTAAATAACCTATACATTGAAGATTGGCGCTTACCGTTTTTTTCGAAAACATGTTCAAAAATGAGTTTTGAAAGTACAGTAATGTAACACTTATCCGAATTACTATTATGCCTGAAACACCATGACTATTTGGAGCATCGCGTTGACAAACGCATCCAGTTCAACCATAGGAAATCAATGAAACCTATCACAATGTTGCGTCGCGTTTCAACTACAATATCAGACACGTAAAAATAGAACGTAATGTTTCGTAACGTTGCTATAAAGTGCCGTCTGTCAAAGCGAAGATGGGGAAAAGAATTAAAAGTCAATCTTTTTCTTGGTATTAGATGGATACGAGTATGCGGTAATTGAATTTTTGGTTTGAGTAAAGGGCAGAGCGCATGTAAAGCTTTTAGACGTAACGAATCTTAATTTGTTCTCATTTTGAAGTCTACAATCCGAGCCTACCATCATTTTTGAACGCTGTAACCCGAAGTTCAGCTAAAAAAAACATACAAACGCATTGGTTTTTACAAAAATTTGGTTTATGGATATGGTAATCGTTATTGCCCTCTGGAAATTTTAATGAGACCATAATCTGGAAAGTGTACGGACACATTCAAATTGTGCATTATTACTCAGACGTTTTTCAAGGTAGTACCTATCAGCCGAATTAATAAAAATTACTTAATTTAACTACAATATGGATTAAAAGTTAATTCACGGCTCATTAATTAAAAATCATGTCTGTGCATTAGCTAATTGTCGTAAAGTAATAAATGGTATGAACATTGGATATCGTTAAGCAATAAAATGTATGGAGATACCACATCCAATATTCCATTTGGTTCAAAGATTCGTTGTCAGTTGTCAAAAATGCTGTCAGTTATATTTTAACTGAATTGCTCGTTAATTCATCTACTTCGGTGAATTAGTTGGTTGCATGTTTATCAACGTCAATTAACTTCAAAAATAGTTTGTGATTAACATTTTTGTTTAAATTCATTAATTAAATATAATTCACCCCTAATTTGCGTTTATTAATTCGGCTGTATGTGTTTATATTGCATTTTTTTAATTTTAATTTGCAATAAAATGGGATTGCTTTGGGTGCATCTGTGCTGCTTTTATCTATACTTTGATCTTGTTTCATTGCTCGAGTTATGGCATTTGTACCTGCTGTAGGTATAAATTCATATAGTAGGTACTTCGACATATTGCTTTATTTGTGCAACCGTATCCTGGTAAGTTCTTATGATGGGTTCTTATTTCTTAAGAGACTCACTAACGGACTAAAATCTGTAACTACTATGAACTTTTTTCTACAAATATGGGCTGAGATGGTATGAATAACATAGGCTTTGTGTGTTGCTATGTATCATGTACATTAATGGCATTGCGCTGGCTGTATCGGCCGGCAGTACGCCTCGACGTCTTGTTGAAAAAACATACGGGCATGGGATATGTACATTTGCGTCTTTAAAAAAATAGAACCCAATTAGCTATGTCCTCTTCAGCCGAGATACCTTACCGAACTCTGACTGAAAGTGAATGCATCTGCCGCTCCTAAATTATGGGAGAGAAATGACTTCCTCCTTCATTTTGTTTAAAGTTTTCCCATGCCCTATCACTCTCTAGATATGATGCCCATTTAGAAACTGTTTAAAATGCCAAGTTACCGCAGGCAGATTTGATGCACATGCGGGCTTGTTTCACAGAACTTGCCATAACCTCTCTAAAAACTTCGCAATATTTAGTTTAATGATGCACTCCTACGCACCTTTTAAACAAAAACTATATCACCATTTTAGCTCGTAAAGAAAAGATACCCATCCACCGCCTAGGTAAGGAAACTACCTAAGGAATGTTTAAGCAAGAGTGTAGAATATTATTATTAGTACAATAACTATAGTTCACCACATCAATAAACGTTTGCACTGTATTTACTGTATTCATCCAGCCTTTGGACGAACTACAAAATCGTCGCTCTTCGACTATTATTCGGCATAACAACTAGTTCTTGTAATACTAAACTGTATTTAAAAAAAAGTATTCTGCTGAAAGCTTAACCTTACCAAGCTCCAGAATTTCAAACAGAATAGCCTGAACGCCAGAGTCAAAGACCGACGACGATTTCTACCCTCCTTTGAATTACTTAAAACAAATGGGGCAATCCCACTTGTAAAAGCCAGTTTGAAAATTCAGAATGCTAAAAATCTTTTTGAAAATCTACAAAACTATTATTTATAATTGTTAGACTTAAATGTAAAATAAATCTGTAGTTAAATAAAAATATTTAATTTAATTTTCATAAATTAAATAAACAAAAACTCAAAACGCTTACCGCAAACAAAGACTAAAACAAATTTAAAAATGGAAAACATTAATGAATACTTATTTAGACAAAAACACAACAAAACTAAATTAAAGTGGATAAATGTAAAGAAAAAAACATTTACTAAAATTAATATATATTTACTGTTATACTATACAAATTGTAATTGTTTAAGTGTAAATGTTAAATGTAAAGAAAAAAAACACAAATCCAAAATTTAATTAAATGAACAAATGCGCTTTGTAAAGTAAAATAAAAAAATGAGTCAATAACAAGAAGACATAATTTTTACAATATATAAATGTTCTAAAAGAAAACAAAAACGAAGAACAAATTTTCCAAACAAATAACACAAATTTGAAATTTATACATATACATTTATATATATATATAAATTATAAACAAATTTAAGTAAACAAAATGTTTTGATACTGAATTTAAAGAAAAACAAAAGGAAACGAAATTATTGAATACCTTTCGGCAAACCGCTTTGGACAGTTTAATATTTTCAATTTTTATGTTTTTTTGTCTTTAGTCTTAACTGAATAAACGATTATCCGTCTAACAGATTGCATACATATATAAAAAGAAGATTATCTTAGCCCACCAACAGATATTATAGTTTACAGTAAAACAAGAACTTTAGGAAAAGTTGTAATTTTAAAAAAAATATCTTCCCTTTCCTAAGCAACAAATAACAGAACGAAACTAAATACTTCCTATTACCTACAAACACAGTCAAAACAAACTTTATGACAGACAAAGATAAAATAAAAGTTTACGTAACCCTTATCAAAACACAAATTGTTACATAAAATTGTTAAAATTCCTTACCTTAAAAAAAAAAGATTATAAATTGTATAATAGAAAATAAAAACAAAATTGAATCGTATATATTTTATGTGGAAAGTAAAATATTGTTTACCCATAGTATATTGGTTGCTATATCAACAAAACAAAAATAAAGCTAAAGTAATTGAGATAAGATTTAAATGAAACGAAGTTGTTTATGTGAAAATAAAAAAAATAATAAGAGAAATCACAAAAAGGATTGAGGAATCCAAATCAAATGTTGTATTATTAATTCTCTGCCAAATAAAACTTCTTAAAAAACTTGAGAAAAAAATAATAAAAATAAATAAATAGCTAATTGAACAAGAAAAAAGAAAAAAAAGGAAATAAAAGAGAGAATGAGAACAAAGAATTTGAAAAAATAAAATAAAATGTTTTTAAGCAATGCACTATGTTTTTTTTATTCGTTAAGATGACATCCTACCACTGTAATGTGTTTTCGCTCGTTAATGTTTCTAAGATGAAGATCATCTGTAATCGTCTTGCTCCATACTTTGGATATATTAAATAGTTTAACTGTAGCAAAGTTGAAACAACGCGAGGTTATCAAAGAACTAACAGCCTTATTGATTAGTTTCAATTACTCGTAAACCACCTCCGAAGGGTTGCGTAATTAAACATAGTGTAAATTGTGATTTATAAACGATGGTCCTCTGTGTATTTATAATACATACACTCTGTACCACTTGATAGAGGTCAGGTATTTTTTTTTTAAATGTTACGATATTTTTAAAACCATTCACTAATCTGGGAAAAATTCCATCCACAATGAATTTTTTAACACGGATTTAAAGGCTGAATTTTTGAGCGTTTGGTTTTTAATTGACAAAAAAAAAAATAAACGGGAAAATTGAAAAAAGTGTAGGTATACAATTTTTATTTGAGTTGATAAATCAATGTTTGCCATTTACATTTTAAAGATTTTTTCATCTAAATGTTGACTTCGACTACGTTTTAGTTTACTTTGGAGTTGCCTTCCAAGGCTGCAATTGACGCTAGCTCCGCATAAAAAATGATCTAAAGACGTCAGACCACACAACCAAGCCGTCCAATTTACCTTGGAAGACAACCTTACACGTGTTATTAGCGAGATGAAAGGCAATAATGCTCGCAAAAGTGAATTAAAATGGGAAATGAAACTACGAATTTCGTGTCTCTATAATAGTACGATTACACAGACACGAAATTTGTCTTTTCAGCTAAACTCAACATTTCACATGAAAGGTTCATCATTTCGCCTTACGTTTTCCTGCATTTCAAAATGTTGAACCTCAGCGAAATGCTGAATCTCGTCTCCGCATTTGTTAGTTCGTCAAATCAAACAAATCACACAAAATAAAAAACCGATTGGAAAGAAAACACCCACCTAATATTTATTCACATAATCCCAAGTTAAAGCAATACGTAAAAAGTGGAACAGTAAAGAAATTGAAACGAACACATCATAGCAAAGAATTGTGTCATTTCTGTGAATTGGCTGAGAAGTTGAACAGAAAAAGTTCCGTAAGGAAAAATTAATAAATTGGTTTCCAAGCCAATTTTATGTTCCATTTCTAAATTTTTTGTGTTTTATAATTCATAAGCAACATTTGAAGACAAAGATTATGTCGACCTATTCTTTATACCCTATTCTAAGGGTATATTAATTTTGACGCATAGTTTGTAACATACCTTAATATTGCCCGCAGACCCCTAAAAGTTACTATATTTATGATCAGCATCGATAGTAATGTCGATCTAGCCATGTCCGTCCGTCCGTCCGTCGGCAAAAATTAGGCCTTTAAACTGGACCTAGAGAGCTGAAATTTTAACCATATACTCTCTAGGGTCCCGAAATAATCAAGTTTACGAATTTTTGAAATCCGCCCACAGACACGCCCACAAACTCAAAAAAACTAGAGAATTTTGAGCTAGAAAGCTGAAATTTTTTTTATATGATCTACTGCTCGGGATAAAAAAATTTCAAAATCCGCCCACTGACACGCCCACAAATAAATAAAATAATTTTTTTATACCCTATTCTAAGGGTATATTAATTTTTGAAAATCCAAAGTTTGAGCTAGGGAGCTGAAATTTATAATATATACTCTCTATGGGCCCTTTATTCTCAGTTGTTAATTTTTTGTAAATCCGCCTACTGACACGCCCACAATTAAATAAAACAATTTTATTGAAACACCCAAGTTTGAGCTAGGGAGCGTTTTTTTTTATAAAATCCTTTAAATGTTATATAACAAAATATGTAGAGCGTTCTTAACAATTCAACCATACTTAGACTTTTGTCACGCCCACTTATGAGGGATAGGAATAACAATAGGGTATCCAACAGTTCGCCCAAGCGGACTGTAGCCCGTCCCTCTGTTTTTTATTAACTGTTCTGTTCTGTGCTGAAGTCTGAAGAAGAAGGTACGATACAAGTAATTTATGAATGTTTTGTCTATGTTTTTAACTAGATTCCTAAAAAAGCAAATCAAAATTTGTACGTTACGTTTATGACTTATGGCTATAACGACAAAGATGGAACGAAAAATATATATACAAAAGGAAAGGATGTGGTCAAAAACGGACTTTTTTAATTTTATCAATTTTCTTTCAATAAGGTCATAAAATGTTCCCCTTTTTGATATATCTTGTTTTGACAGCACTGTTTTACTTCTAGGCGACTTCAATCTGCCACATTCCGAGGATGAATCTCATTCCATCCATTGACTCTGCCCAACAAGAACTCGCTTTACTTAACAACATCTTATCTTTCGACTTACAGAAAACAAGCTGTATAAACTTTGCAACAATCGATATCTCGATCTAGTAGTTTCCTCTGACTCTGTTAGTAATGTGGTTCTAGAATCGCACTCAAGTATAGCTTACATAGATAATAACCCAGGCTCACATTTGTACGAAAAGAATAATTCGTATGACCGTTCGCAATCTTTTGACTTTCGGAAAGCTAATTTTCAGAGGCTTTCTGAAGAAATCAACAATTTCAATTTAAATCTTACTGCGCTATCTAATATTGATGATGTAGTAGGTTTATTTTACTATTTGATGAATAACTGCATGAAAAAAGTGATTCCTTTCAAATCTTCCAAAAATGTGCATACGTCAGATGTCTGGTATACTAAAGAGCTCAAATCGATAAGAAACAGTCGTAACAGGGCTTGGAAGCACTATTCAAAAAGATTCAGATCTTGAACTCTATTTCAAATTATTAAATGAATTCAAATCTTTATCTTGCAACTTACATATTGACTATAATAAGCAAAATGAAATGCTGTCTAAAAAATGTCCCAAACTTTTTTGGAGCTTTGTCAATAAAAAAAAGCGTTATATCATCACTTACTGCTGATTCGTTAGCTGCAAGATTATCTTGCCTCTGCTTGAGATACTCCTGATAATGTGCATGGAGAGAAGTTAAAGTGGTTTTTATACCCAAAACCGCTATATGCTCCCATGTAAATCCTAAGGATCTCAGACCCATAAGCTATTATCATTCCTTCCAAAACCGTTAGAAAGCCTGATTGATATCTATCTGCGTACTAACATTGAAATAAGACTGCTATCTACCGCTAAACATGCAGATTGCAACGGAAAAACTGTTGAAACAGCCCTTCATAAGTTAGTACGTTCAATCAAATATTCTCTTCACCATAAAGAAAACATTAAGGTTGCATTCCTGGACATTGAAGGCGCTTTTAAAAATGTCATCCGCGATCGCAAATGCACTGTCAGCTCTGAAAGTAGATGACTCACTTGGTGAGATTATTAATATACTGCTCACAAGCCGATTTTAAGCTCAAAACTGGGTGTGACATCTGCCAGAAGATCTGTCAGTAGAGGAACTTCGCCGGGAGGAGAGGAGAAAAAAAAATAATAAATAGTGTCTCAACCCTACATTACCAACTGGCTATACATCTCAGTAATAAGACCGATACTTCTGTACTGGGTAGTTGTTTGATGAACTGGTGGATAAATCGCGATAAGCTTAGCAAAGTCCAATGATCAGCGTATCTCTGCTTGAGTGGTGCACTACGCAATACTCCCTCTGCTGCATTGGGCATTGTGTTTCACCTGACACTCCTTGACATCTTTGGTAAGCAAGGGGCTGCTAATGCGACTGTCCGCCTTAAAACCACTTTCCAGTGGTCCGAGAATGAAATCGGTCACACCTCCATTTTAAAAAATTTCAGAATCGTCCCTAGCAACTAGACTACACCACCACTCAGCTCCGCTTTGATAAAAACCTCAAAGTCAACAAGTCAACAACCTCCTCTCGAAGATGAATGGATCCGAGTTTGAGCCCGATGGATTCAAAACCGATGATGGGGTTGGTGGAGGTGTGTTCTCTGACACGTTGAACCTCAGCCTCTCTTTTGGTCTGCCTAATCACTGCAGTGTTTTCCAGGCGGAAATCCTGGCTATTAAAGAAGTCCTATCGTGACTGGAGAGGAACATAATATACGCTATGGACATCCGAATCTTCTCAGATAGTCGAACTGCGATAAAATCTCTGGATTCTGTCTCTAGAAACTCCATCGTAGTCCTAGAATGCCGATCATCTTGTTGTGATCCGCACAACCCACCCTACTCATCACCTTCTCACATCTTCCCAATCAATAGAAATCCATATACCAAATACACTACCAGCGCGCACGGCTATTAATAGGTCATTCGCTTTGTTTTTCGTTTACTAAAATGCCACCCAAGCGCAATAAGTCAAGTACATCTACCCAAAACGATACACACGTAACCCAATTACGATTTCCCAGCGGCACGCCAATATACATATGGCAAAACTGCTATGGTTGCATATCAGAGGTCCAATACGTTGTGTTATCGGGGACATAAAATAACAATTTATGAATGGATGACACCGGACACTGGTTGCATATCGGACATCAGCGTAAGGCAAATGACACCCAAGATGTCATTTGGGCACTTTTAATGGGAACGAAAAACAATTAGGCAATAATTAAAAATAGCGCTTAGCTATGCAAATGTGGAATCGATTAAAGTAGACTGGGAAGATAGGACGAGGGTCATGGTTGTGGGTAGGAAAAGTCAGAGCTAATTAAATATCGAAACGTAAAGGTTGCAGCCCAGCTAAAAGACAGCGGACCTACCGTTTAAATTAAATTTTTTTTTTTTTTTTTTAAATTTTTTTTTTTAAAATTCTGGCTCGCCAAGGCGATTTATAAAAGGGGGGGTACTTCGACCTAAAAGATCTTTTGTACCGTATGGGCCAGAAAAATGTTAAACTAGTAAAATTTCCACTTTCCGTGTAAAGCGGACAATTTTACCAGTAGAAGAATTCTTTATGTCCTCGGGGCTCAATTGTTCCCTGAGAAAGATCTTCTTTCTAATTCCATTAAGGGCTGGGCATTCACATAAAATGTGTTCAGCTGACTCGTCCTCTTCAAGACAGAGTCGGCACTCAGGAGAATCTGCTATTCTCATTTTGTGTAGATGATATCTTAAACCGTGGTGACCAGTAAGGTAACCTACTAGGTTTTTGATATCATGCCTGCTTAGGTTTAGACATTTGCTGGCATTATGATTGAAGGGCCGAATGGCTCGTTTGGCCTGCCTTAGACCTGGGATGTTATCCCAATGATAGATACATTTTCTATGTTCCCAGCTTTTAATTGCTGCCGTTGCTGCTGATCTAGGGGTGCAGCAGAAAGGTTCGGGACCTATGAAAGGTGTTTCTGAACCTTTTCTGGCCAGTTCGTCGGCCTTTTCGTTACCTTCTACCCCAACATGACCCGGAACCCACCATAATTTGGTCTTGTTTCTTGCTCCGAGTAATTGTAGGGTATTGAAGCAGTACATGACTGATTTGGAGTCAATGGTATACGAGCTAAGGGCGTTTATAGCTGCTTGACTGTCCGTGAAAATATGAATGGTTGCACCTTTTATGCCAGATAAGATAATGTGGCTGGCGCATTCTTGAATGGCGTGGAGCTCCGCTTGAAATACGCTGGGACTTTTTCCCATGGGTATCGTAAAGCGTTTGTGTGGTCCGTATATTCCCGCTCCTACCCCCGTTTCCATTTTAGAACCATCCGTATACCACTTTATGCCGTTATGGCTGTTTGGTGGGTTATTGCTAACCCATGCTTCTCTTTTGGGTATCTCCGTGGAGAACCGTTTGTTGAAGCATAGTGTTTTTTGAATGCGGTCTGTGACCAGTTCATGTTAAGTTCTGGCAGTTCATCGAGAAGCGTCTTAAGTTCCGGATGATCATTAAGACTTATCTCGTTTAGCTGTATTAGACTTATTGCACTGCGGATCGCCACTTTTTGGACGTATATGTGGAGGGGTATAATTCCTGTTATTGCCTCTATGGCAGCTGTTGGACAGGTACACATGGCTCCGGAGATACCAAGGCACGCAAGCCGTTGTACCTTTTTGAGCTTCTCTATTGCGACCTTTTGTGTGGATTTTGTCCACCATACTATGGAGGCGTATGTTATGATGGGTCTTATCATCACTGTGTAGATCCAGTGGACGATCTTTGGAGAGATTCCCCAGGTTCTACCATATGTGCGACGACAGGCCCATAAAGCTCTTTTAGCTTTACTGATTTTGTTGTTTATGTGAGAGTTCCAGTTAAGTCTCTTGTCCAGGATTACTCCAAGATACTTGACTTCATCGGAATACTCTACGACCGTGTCGTTTATTGTGATTAGGCCTAGGTCTAATTTCCTCCTTTTAGTGAAAGGAACGATGACGGCTTTACTGGGATTTATGGAAAGATTTTCCTTAATGCACCAGTCTATGGCTGTCTTTAGAGCATTTTTCATTTTTGATGTGACTCCTATTGAGTCTTTGCCCCTAACTATGATGACAATATCATCGGCGTACCCAATTGTGGTGTAGCCCAAACTGCTCATCTTGTGTAGCAGGTCATCGATGACCAATGACCACACAAGGGGTGAGAGTACTCCCCCTTGTGGGCAGCCCCTTACGGCTGTTACTGATACTGAGGTCGTTCCTGACGAGGAAGTTATTTTGCGACTTTCCAGCATCGCTTTGATCCATTTAATAGTTGGTTTATCTATATTTCTATGGTACAAAGCATTTGATATGGATTCATATCCAGTGTTGTCGAAAGCACCCTCTATGTCCAGAAAGGCACAAAGTGCGATCTCTTTGCAACGGTAGGCGTTTTTTATCTCTGTAGTTAGTCTTAACAGAGCGCCTTCCGTGGATTTGCCCTTTTGGTACGCATATTGGTGAGGGTGCAGAGGCATGCTTTTTGATATGCATTCTCTAATGTGAATGTCAATAATCCTTTCCATTGTTTTCAGAAAAAACGATGTCAGGCTTATCGGACGATATGATTTAGGTAATTCTCTCGGCTTGTTTCCCGGTTTAGGTATAAATACTACGTTTACCTCCCTCCAGGTAACTGGTATATACCCCCAGTTGAAGCTGAACCTAAATAAGGCAATCATGGATGGTAGTAAAAATTCTATTCCATTTTGAATGAGGGCTGGAAAAATACCGTCTGTACCTGATGCCTTGAATGGTTTAAATGAGTTAATTGCCCATTTAACCTTATCCGGAGTAAAAAGTGTTCCGGATAAACTATGAATTCAGCTGAGGTTTCTTGGAATTGAGACCTCCGCTGTATGGTCGCCTGTAATGACCATCGTGTGAGAACCTGGGAAGTGAGCCTGAAGCAAAGTTTTCAGCGTTTCTTCCCGGTCGCGTGTGATTGAACCATCTGATTTAATTAACAATCCCATGCCTTTTTCTTGATCCGTTGACAGGGCCCTTTGGAGGCGTGCCACCTCTGGAAGTTTTTCTATCTTCTCACAGTTTGCACGCCATGAGGCTCTTTTGGATCTGCGCAACTCTAAGTTGTATATGGTCAGCATGGATTTATATTGTTCCCATGTGCCGGTGCGTTTGGCTTTGTTAAAAAGCTTTCTCACCCTCTTTCGAATAGACTCAAGGTTATCGTTCCACCATGGTACGCACCTTTTAACCACGGTTCTTTTAACCTTGCAACTATTTTTGAATGAGGTAAGAATAATATCATTTATTTGACATTGCGCAGCATCTGCATCAATTGTATTTGATGGTGTTTCTGGCAGCATGTCAGATCTGACCGCAAGATTTTCGCGGTAAGTTCTCCAATTAGTCAGTCTGTTGTCATAACGGACTGACGCGTGTTCGGCATTGCATCTTATCTCGAAACGGATGTGCATATGATCCGATAGAGATGCCTCGCCAGACACGTGCCATCCCTCTATAATATCCTTCATAAAAGGAGATGATATAGTAAGGTCTAAAACTTCTTCTCTTATAGAATTTCTAAATGTATGACTATTTCCCTTGTTTAGAAAAACGAGGTTATTGCTATATAAATATTCTAATAACGACTCACCTCTGTTATTTGTATCTCGGCTGCCCCAGATGGTATTATGTGCGTTTGCGTCGCAGCCGATTAGTATATGTACTTTCTGGTCCTCACAGTACCGGACAAGTTCCTGTACTGGTAAGGGAGGCACTGCATCCGTGTCTCCAGGAAAGTACGCCGATGCGCATACAAATTTATGCAGCTCTCGGCCTTTGTGGCGCTCTATTAGAACCGCCACCAGGTCCCTAGTTGTGAAACCTGGAATGAGAGAAAATTTTATATCTTTCTTAATAGAGATAGCCGCCCTTGGTCTGAAAGGACCTTTGGCGAAAATTAGCTCTCTGTGTTTACAATTTAATCCGGATATCTTACCATTGGTTACCCAAGGTTCCTGGATTAGTCCAATAGCAATGTTCCCTTCGGCACATCGCTGGCTAAAGGTGTCCGATGCACCCATAGCCCTGTGCAGGTTGGCCTGCAAAACGCTGAGACGGGTGGTCATTTGCGTCTGTATTCAGGGTTTCGTACTCTATTGGGCTTGTTATCACCTCTCCTACGTACGATACCCTGTCTAGGAGTACCACTTTGTCTGCCTCTAGGACTTTCGTTTTTATGTCCTTCTTGTGCCAGTGCTTTCTTACGATACATACCTAACTTAGGCCTGAATCGTGTTTGGCTTTCTCTGGCTGCGCTTGACTTCGCGCTTGTAGCTTCTTTTTCTGGCACAGTTGTTGCCGTACTTGAAGCTGCAGCCTTAGCGGCAGCGCTGGTGCTGGCCCCACTTGGGTCAGTTGCGGTGCTGCCGTGAGCTGTGACATCCTTCTTATCCAAAACGTGCTGTTTTTGATCTTTAGGGCCCTGTGTGGCCGTCTTGTCAGCACTTTTTAGGATAAGTTTGGTCTGTCCGAATCGGAAAGAGACCATACCCTTTAGCTCCACGAGTCTCCTCATGGTGCTGTCGTTTATGGCAAAGACCATATGTGCGATGTCTCGCTCATCCGATCTTTGCAGAACCCTCCACGTTCTCGTGTTCAGTTCTTTGTTTTGGCCATCTAATAGGGCTAGGATCCTTTCGCTAGCTACGCCGGTACTCTGCGGGAAGAACCCTCTGATGACATGTGGTTTTGGAAACTTTTCCTCTCCCACAAGCATCACCTCTAACCCGCATTTCTCTTTTAGCTTGGCGAAGGTTGCCTTCATCCACTCTGCAGTGGTGGCGTCTGCACATACGATCATGAGCCATCCGGCTTTGAACGTAGTACCGCGGAAGGCTGGTTTAACCTCCTCGTCACGCTGTTCGATCGTGATATCCATAATCCTCTCCTGTATCGAACCCATTTGTTCGTTGGAGAGAGGATTACGATCGATGTCCACCGGTACAACACCCAGTCTTACATAGCTCGTTATATTGCTATACGAGACTTTGTCGACGGTTGTCTTCCCAGTGCGACCTCGCTTCGCTTCGGATTGAGGCGGGGTATTATCCTCGGATCGCATTCGCTTCACCTCGGGACCCTTGTTTACCATCTTTTGGATCGCATAGAGACGGGCCTGCTCAATGGTGCTCCCCTTCTTCTGCGCGCGCTTAAATCTGCGCTGTTCAGATGGTGTGAACCTAACGTACTCAGACTCAGTCCGTGCCACATTGCCGACTGTCTTAGGTACGTCCTCTATATCGGGATGTCTTTCATCCGATAATATGCTGTTGCATATGGTGCTGGATTCTGAAATAGAGTCACTGAGTTGAGACAAGTTCTCTTCAGGTTCCCCCATTTCAGAGTCGATGATTACCGACTCTATCCCTTTGGCAGATGTCGTGTCGTCATCGACAGGGTGTTCTAAAACATCCCTATTTGATGATGCAATTTTAGAGGCATCATTCTCTATTGTTTGTTTTGTTGTTTGGTTTATTTTGAAACCCACGAGTATTCGGGATATGGTGTCGCCCGTGGTCTACCCGTCTAACCACAGGAAGGCTGTCTTAAAATCGGAGGTCGCCTGGTATCCGAAGTTTGCAAACTAACGACTAAGCACCCTCTTAGCCATGCATCTCTCGGCGCTTGCCACCTTAGATTAGGGGTTTATTGGGGAAATAGGATTTAGGGATTTGATGGAGGGGGGATATGGGTAATTGAAAATTGAAAGGAAAGAGGAGAAGGGTAGCGGACGTGTAGTCCTGGTCAGTTCTTAGTTGACGCTCATCAGACGGTCTGTCCCTTATCAGAAAGGCCCGATGACTCTTTGCGCCGTAAGCCTTTGCACCGGCACCATCGAATTTGCGTTCCATGATGGTACACACGTCAAGGTGACTGACCCCGCAAGGAGGGTTTAAATTAAATACAAAATACAAATAAAATACACAGAGTCGCAGCCCACCACTAGACAGCGGGCTCTGTATAAAAAATAAAACTTGTTTTTTTCCATTTTTTGGCTCTCCGCTCAGTACACTTCCCTCGAAACTCGAGGAAGCACGGGCTGAGACGTAACATTGGTGGCAGCGGTGGGATACCCTAATAAGGTCCCAACTACCAAACAAACAAAAAAAAACACAAGACAAAGATCTTGAGGCGTCTCTGGAGCTATATACCAGAGAAGTAGAGTGTTAAAAGTGTTAGAAGTCCCAAAAATATAAGTCCTTGCCAGCTTTAGAGCGAAGGTATTTGGCCAACCTTGGGCAGTTAAAAGACCAGGCTGTAACTACAGCTTTAGGTCGTGAAGCCTGCCTGGCGTCAAGCAAACCAACAGCATCAGCAGCAGCAATAACACCAACAGCTTCAGCAGCAACAATAATAACACCAGCCCAGCACTAGACAGCGGGCTCTGTATAAAAAAAAAAAAAACTTTTTTTTTTCAATTTTTGGCTCTCCGCTCAGTACTCTTCCCTCGAAACTCGAGGAAGCACGGGCTGAGGCGTAACATTGGTGGCAGCGGTGGGATAGAAATGTCTATTTGTTTTATATCTTCCTTTAAGCAGTAGTTTCGAATTTTAATGAGGATTTTCTCCAAAACAGATGTGTCTTCCATGTCCAATGGTAGAGTAGTGACAATATATGCAGAGGATTTTGTTGCACTTGGGTATGTTTTCATTTCGTTAGAATTTGGACGAGTGTAGTTAGTTATATTTTTGAGTAATTCTTCCTCTCGACGTTTTTCTTGTGATAGGATAAAAATTTGGATGGGTGAGCATTGTTTAGCAAACGTTATTGGCTTAAAAGTGTCGATTATCTTACATTCTACTGGTGGAATGGAAATTTCCTCGCTACCTACCACAACTATTTCATCAACATCTTGACTTTTCGCTTTACTTCTAGTGATGACTAATACTTTGCTTTCTTTCTCTTGACAATTGACATTTGCAGGAATACGACTAAGAGCGTCTGCATTGGAGTTGATCTTACCAGGTTTGTACTTGATTTCGTACTCGTATTCTTCTAGATCTATTCGCCAACGTGCCAATCTAGAAGAGGGATCTTTCAGATTCAATAGCCATTGTAGCGGTCTGTGGTCGGTTAGAATGGTGAATTTTCTGCCATAAATGTAAGGACGAAATTGCCGTACTGCAAATATTATTGCAAGTAGTTCCTTTTCGGTAGTTGTATATTTAGTTTCGGCTGAATTTAAATTACGACTAATGTAATAAACAGGCTTGTCTTCACCTATCTTCCCTTGAGACAAAACGCCTCCGATTGCAAAATCACTTGCATCTGTGGTTATTAGAAATTTTTCCTTAAAATCAGGATATAGCAATATAGGGGAAGTGATTAATTTCTTTTTAAGTTTTGTAAAAGCTTCTTCGCAGAATGCATCCCAGTTGAAATTTATACCCTTTTTTAAAAGATTCGTTAGAGGTTTGGCTATAAGAGCGAAATTAGGGATAAACCGACGGTAATAGCCAACGAAACCTAGAAATGCTTTTATATCTTTAGCTTTTTTTGGTCTCGGATATGTTTTTACTACTTCTATCTTCTCTGGATTTGGTTTTATACCTTCGTCACTTATGACATGCCCGAGGTACATAAGTTCCTTTCTGATAAAGTGGCATTTATCTGGTTGTAATTTTAAATTGTGTTCTCGTAGTCTTGCCAATACGTTTCGCAATTTCTCATTGTGGTCTGCTAGGTTCGTACCATATATAACGATGTCGTCGACATATACGAAGCACTCGATGCCAATCATTCCCATAAGAACATTGTTCATTGTCCGTTGGAATGTAGCTGGAGCGTTTTTAAGTCCAAATGGCATCCTGTTATATTCATAGTGACCACAAGCAGTGCTGAACGCAGTTTTTTCTCGATCTTCTTTTTCTACCAATATTTGGTGGAGCGGAGGTGGCGGAACAGTTCTACACCTGTTCTGGGTGCCGAGACACAGAGATATTCTAGGGAACTGTAGGGCTGACGAACTCGCCAGAAAAGGAACCATACTGTCCCTTCTATCTGATAAAGGTCCCTTAGGCATTCCAATTGCTACTTGCTACAATAGGCAAGCATGCAACAAGCCTTCTGCAGAAGCTGCTTGAACAAGGAAGAGGAGGAGGCTTTTCTCCACCTTCTCTGCACATGCCCTGCTCTCTCTCAAAGAGGAAAACTCCATGTGGGATCTTTCTTTTATAATGATCCCGACGATCTCAATAACATTGACATTAAAACTCTTTCAAGCTTTTTTAAAAGCTCCAACTTGTTCAACGAGTGGGAAGAAAATATATCCGTGTGGTATCATAATGGACCTTTTATTGGTGCCAGCTTCTGCCAACTGTCACTATAAGCTAACCTAATCTAACCTAGCTGCAAGTAATATGTTTGCTGGTCATTTTAGTAAGTCGTTTAGGGAAACCCTTGTTCACTTAGATAAACTGTTCCCAAATAAGTTTTAGAAATTTCTCATTCGATTTGGAAACAATTCTAAAATGTATGTCTTTTCTGAAGACCGACTATTCATCCGGTCCTGATGACATTGCACCGATTGCTGTTAAAAAATGTAGTCATGCAATTACTCCATATCTTAAGTATCTGAATTATCCATTAGTACTGGTTAATTCCCAAATCCATTAAAAAGTGCTTTTAACGTACCTGTATTTAAAAAAGGCGAACGTGCTGATATCACAGACTATAGGCCTATTTCAAAGCTTACATGTATTCCTAGGCTTTTTGAACAAATTGTCTGCGACGAGTTAATATTTCTCTGTCGCAATATAAAAACAGCATGGATTTGTAAGAAACAGGTCCACTGTCACTAATCTGTTTAGTTTCTTCCATGCATTTTCAAATGCTTTAGAGAATAACGACGAAATGGATTGCATATACACGGACTTCTCTAAGGCGTTCCGATAGTTGTCTCATGAAATAATCAAATTAAAGCTCAGTCAGGGCTTATGGTTTCAAACCCGGTTTCATAAAATGGGTTGATTCATACCTTAGATCAAGGGTTTACCAAGTCAAATTTTGAGCATCGCTCTCAGAATCTCTCAAAGCTCACTCTAGAGTTCCCCAATAAAGTTACCTACGACCAATTCTATTCATACTAGCCATTGATGGTGTTATAGCATGTAAAGGGTCTTTCATTAAGGACTTGGCAGTAAGGACTTACTATCGAAACATTTATGAATGGACTTCGTTCATATGTAGACCACGGGAACGTATGCAGCGGTCGAAACGTTGAACCCAATTTTCGATGAGTCGGTCGCACATTTCGCCCAATACGGCCGCTATTACTCGTTCAATGTTGGTTCTGAGCTTCTCTAACGTCGCCCGCTTGTTGGCATAGACCAATGATTTAGGTTAGGTTAGGTTACTGGGCTGACGGGGCAAGAGAATCCTGCGCCCGTCACACTTAGGTCAATGTAGACCCTTTGTGATACCCTGGAGGTTACGCTTCCCTTATCTGGAACCAATGAAAAACCTATGAACAACTTAGCGGGTTTACAAACCATCCCGATGCGTTGATGAACTTGCGCAAGTCATTCACAGACTTGCCGGAGAGTTCTTCTAAATCCTGGAAGAAATATCTGCCCAGGATATTGTTTCTGATATGACAGAGTGCAGGGCAGTGACAGAGGAAATGCGGGGTATCCTCATTCACCTCCTCGTCCCCACATCCTCTGCAGAGTTCATCTGTGCTGAGTTTTAATTTCTTTGCATGGTAGCCCAGCATGTTGTGTCCGGTGATAACACCTGTGAGAGAGGACAAAGAATTCTTGTTCATTTGAAGGATTCTCTTGGTCTTTTGTTTGTCATATAGTGGCCACATTTTCCTTGTAATAACACAGGAATCAAGGGCACTCCATCTTTCGTTTGCTGCCATCAGTGTTTTATTTCCAATCACCTGTTTAAGGTAACAGGGTGGGGTTTTTACTGTGGTGTCAGCATCCCTTGATTCAAGGGAAGATCCTTTTCTTGCCAGCTCATCGGCTCTTTCATTTCCTGGGACACCACTGTGTCCGGGAACCCAGCAGAGTCTTACAGTGTGCTGCGCGCCAAGAGCCCGCAGCTCTTCGCGACAGCTTCTTACAAGTCTCGATTTTATTTCTGTGGCGGAAATCGATTTTATTGCCGCTTGGCTGTCAATGAAGAAGGTAATATCAGCCTGTGGTATTGCCGTCATTGCAGTCTGCTTAGCGGCTGTTGTCACCGCCAGAACCTCAGCTTGGAAGACGCTGCTGTAGTCGGGGAGTCTGATCGAGCCAGATATTCCGAGCGTTTCTGAGTAGAAACCTGCACCAACGCCGGTATCCATCTTGGAGCCATCTGTATAGATGGTGATCGTTGTTGCATGGATTGGTACTTGGTTATCCTGCCATTCTTCCCTACAGGGAAAAGAGACAGTAAATGGTCTTATAAAATCTAGTTTGGGAGCAATGTAGTCTGTGCATACATTTCTACCCGTAAATTTCTCTAGAATCTGTGCATGCCCTGTTGTACTGGGTTTCCAGTTTTTTGTTTGGCTTAGCCGCAAGGCACTGTTTGCTGCAGATTCTTGTACGAAAAGATCTAGGGGTTTAAGATTGAGAATTACCTCCAACCCCGCTGTAGGGGTGGTTCTCATAGCCCCAGTAGTGCCAATACAGGCAATTCTTTGGACTCTAGTCATAGTCTTAAGGTTGGTGGCCTTACACAACCCCTGCCACCAGACTAAATTACCGTATGTGAGTATCGGTCTAACTACCGCCGTATACAACCACATGATAATTTTGGGACTAGGTCCCCAGGTTTTGCCGAAGATTCTATTGCAGGCGTATAAGGCTATCGTTGCCTTCTTTGCTCGTTCTTTTATATTGAGGCTCCAGTTTAATTTTCTATCCAGAATCACGCCAAGATACTTTGCGTATTCTGATGTTTGTAGTGGAGTACCCTCAATAGTTGGCGGATTAAATTGCGGTATAATCCTTTTATGGGTGAAGAGGACCAGTTCTGTCTTTTGTGGGTTAACCGCAAGTCCGCAGCTTCTGGTCCAGTTACCAACCATAGATAAGGCGTTCTGTATTTGTTCACTTAGAGTGGATGGGAATTTTCCTGTCGCTAGCAGTGCTAAGTCGTCAGCATATGCTACTGCCTTGACTCCACTAAGTCTAAGTTCAATCAGAATCTCGTTTAAAACGAGTACCCAAAGAAGGGGTGATAGGACTCCGCCTTGAGGGGTTCCTCTAGATGCTGACACCTTAATTATTTCACCACCTAACTCTGAGTAGATGCATCTTCTTTTAAGCATGCACATTATCTATTTAATTATGGTATTCTCCACATTTAGGTTTACTAGGGCTCTTTCTACCGCTTCCCCCTGGACGTTGTTGAAGGCACCTTCAATGTCCAAGAAGGCGGCTAGAGTATATTCCTTGTCCCTTAGTGTCTTTTCTATGGTGCTGACGACACTGTGGAGTGCTGTCTCTACACCTTTGCCTTTCGTATATGCATGCTGAGCTGGGGATAAGACCTCTGGACTCAGTTTGCTACGAATATAAATGTCCATCAGTCTCTCAAAAGTTTTTAAAACAAAAGAGGTTAAACTGATTGGCCTAAAGTCTTTGGCGGTAGTGTGACTAGGTTTCCAATGATTTAATGTAGCCCCATAAAGAAAAGTCTAGAAAAAGAAAAGATCTAGCGTTAGATCACACGATCTCGGCAGCCAATAGACGGGTTCGTTTCTCGAGATAACATGTTCACCGAAATGAGACTTCAATAACTCGCTTGTTGAAACCACTGTGTGGATTGTGGCACCGTCTTGTTGAAACCACATATCACTGATGTCCATTTCATGCAATTGCTCAAATAAATAAAGTTCCACCATGTCTCTGTAGCGAATACCATTTACCGTAACGTGATAGTCATTTTCATCGACGAAAAAAAACGGCCCAATGACGCGATCGGCATGAAAACCACACCAATCAGTGACAGTGACACATGAGGGTTCTCACCTGTCTCACCTGTCCAGTAACGCATTTTTCGCTTACGAAGCCGTTTAACCAAAAATTAGCTTCATCGCTGAAGATGATTTTGCGATGAAATTCTTCATTTTCTTCCATTATGTTCAGAGCCGAAATCGAGAACGTACAGGCACAAATTTTTTTTTACATAAATTTAATTTTTTTGTTAGTGCGTGTAACAATTATCAAAAAATTGCATTTATTAGAAAGGTTATTAAGTTCTCAACAAAAGAACACAAATAGTAGGTAAATGGAAGTTAACGGATATTTTTTTCTATTTCTTGCCTATGCTGTAGAAAAAGTGCAATTTTTTTTGTTCACATGATTAGACGCACCCATTAAATTAGTTAGTTGGTCGCGATCTGTTACGTAGATTTTAGTTAGCTACAAAGTTTAAGAAGTAAGGAGTGTTTTTTTATTAATTTTCATTAAAAATGGGGGAAAAAATGTTTTAACCGCGGAAGAAAAAGGCAAAATTGACGCCTTGAATTCTGAAGGGTTTTCAATGAGAAGCATTGCCAAGAAAATAGGCCGAAGTGACCACGTTCTAAGAAATGACATAAAAAACAGTGCTCCTAACGGTAAAAATTACAAGGGAAGGACAAAAACCGCTTTAACACCTGAGGACAAAAGAAAAATCATAAGAATAGCGTCAAATTCAGCTGTCTCCACAAGCAAAATAAAGGAAAAAGCTGGGATAACTGCCAGCACATCAACTGTTCGGCGAGCTATTTTAAGTGAAGAACATCTAAATTTAAAAAAAAAAAAAACTAAAAAAAGCCCCCACTAAACGCCGTAAGAAAAGAACAGCAGTTGGAATTGGCACGCCTTCACATGACATGGGACACCAACCTTGGAAGAGCGCTAAATTGGCGAAATGTGTTTTTTTCAGATGAAAAAAATTTAATTTGGATGGCCCTGATGATTAAAACTACTACTTCCATGATCTTAGAAAAAAGGAAAAGTTTTTGACACGTCATCATTCGAGGCAAGCAGGAGTAATGGTTTGGTGAGCCATTTCGTACAATGGGGCGTTCGATTTGGTTTTTATTTCCAACAAAATAACGGGAGTTTCCTACAAAGCCCTTTTGCAATCAGCCTTCCCCACCATGAACGAACTGTTCGGACCTCTACAGTGATTATTACAACAAGACAATGTGCCAATCCACAACGCTCTTGCCGTGAAAAGCTTTCTTGCCGAAGAAAATGTGGAATTGTTGCCGTGGCCACCTTATTCACCTGACCACAATATAATTGAAAATGTTTGGGGATGGCTCACGCGTAAAGTTTACGAAGGAGGTAGGCAGTATGAGACCTGTGAAGAGCTAACTGTCGCAATAAAAGAAGCCTAGAGGACGATTTCCTTAAATTATTTAGAAAAAATGTATGATTCACTTAAAAATAGGATTTTTGATGTGATTTTAAAACATGGTGGTTGTACAAAGTACTGAAGATATAAAAAAAAAAACAAAAATAAAAAAAAAGAGAACAAAGTAAATTAAAAAGTGTATGTATCATTTTTAAAATTTTTTTACAGGTCGTCTAATCATGTGAACAAAAAAAAACTGCACTTTTTCTTACAGCATAGGCAAGAAAGAGAAAAAATATCCGTTAACTTCCACTCACCTACCATTTGTTTCTGTTTTTTTGTTGAGAACTTTCTAATAAATTCAATTTTTTGATAATTGTTACACGCACTAACAAAAAACAAGTCTAAACAAGTGAAGAGTACTGTACGTCGTTTCATATAATCAAGCCAGCTTGATCTCGCCATAATGTGGTCTATGAGAGGCCCAATTCTTGAGAACGTCGTAAAATTGACTGATTTGGCTTGTTTGCAACGGACGCCTCTACGGCAGCAATATTCTCCACACTTGGAGAAAGACGTAACGTAGTCTCACTGGCACGGCAACATTAAGCAGCAAATATTCTGACTCAAATTTTTTCACTAGACTATTGCTTGATTACTGGGACGAGAATTACGGCCGAAAATTGGCGTTAACGCTCTTAAAGTTGCGACCACCGACTCGGAATTTCGGTAGTAAATTTTAATTATTTGTAAACGTTTTTCCTTTGTGCACTCCACACTGATGAAAATGTTGATTTTACTAAATATTTTGACATTGACAGTTTAGTTTGTCAAGTCGCTAATAAAAGGTATTTAGTGGTTGTTAGGACATAATTCAGAAATGTACTCCTATAATAAAATCTTATTATATCTATAATCAATTTTTGGACATATGAAGTGTGTTTCTTTATTAATTCGGAATATTAGGAATATCCTAGTTCTAATCGACGCGTATTGACGTAAATATGATCCGAAAGAAATTATTTTGAATTCGGTCCAGCCGTTTTTATGTTTAAAGACAAAAATTGAAAAAATGTGGATTTAGAATTTCTCGAGAAAGATTTAGCCAATCTATTTTTTTTGCTTTTTGTACATTAAATTTATATTTTCATGGAATCAAGCTAAATACTTTGCTTTAAAGATCATAAGTCTTATGTCAATTCAGCAGACGTGAAGGACATGTTTAAACTATTTATAAACAAATAAAAAAAAAAACAATAAAGCGATTCTAATCTATTCATAGAGCAACTCAGAATGAAGGAAGAAATGAATCCAAAAATATTGATTTTATTGAGTTTTCGTTAATCTTTTTATTGTTTTTCTCAAACAATAATATATTTTTGTTGCCAACAACAAGCAGGCTGTCGATTGACACACTAATACTATTAAAAAAAATCTTTTTATACCCTATTCGAAGGGTATATTAATTTTGACTCATTGTTTGTAATATACCTTAATATTGCCCGTTGATCCCCAAATGCTACTAAAGTGGTGTTTTTTTCTGCAACTCGGTAAAAAGTCATTCGTCATTTTATCTGTAAACCAAAAACAAATCTTCACTCAGTATTATTTTGTCACTGAACCAGAACCAGTTTGTTAAGATTGAAAACCAGACGGCGCTGAAATCAGTTGAATGTTGGGGAAAATTTTCGATTTTGTACCGTGGTAACCGATGGCCAATTTGAGAATGCCACACAAAAAAGTCGTCGAAGACCAACAAAGGATTTTATTGGCAAACATATTAAAAACTAAAAATGGAATATAAATATAAGAAATGACATTAATAGCAGTTATTAGCTGTGTTAAAGATCAGAACAGAACTGATCAGATCAGCACACATGAGCGAAAACTGTCAGATCAAGTTAGAACAAAAAAGTACAGTTTCATGTGACAGCTCTCATATCAGCTGTTGAATTCCAAAATAAATAAATCCAAATGAAAAATGAGATTCAAAGTTGCTTTTGATAAATAAAATAAAATGAATACTTCAGACTTTTTAATACTCGAGATGTTGGAAGATCATGTTAAGTTCGTCGGATATTACAACATCGGATACCAGCAATAGCGATGATCAAGAAGATTTGCCACTGTTTTTCGTTGGAAAGGACAACAGAAATGCGATTTCTAGGTATTTAGAAGAAGTAGTTCCTTCTTATATTGAAAAAGAATTTATAACCCACTTTCGAGTAAGTCGCGATTTGTATCAATGCATGCCTAGTGCAACAATTTGCATTATCGAATTAGTACATCGCAATGGAAGCGGCCAAAACATTTTCTCCAGAAATACATGTAGCACTCTTCTTGTGGTTCGCTGGACATGAAGCGTGCTCCTTCAGAAATATAGCAGATAGGTTTAATCTTTCTTTGGGAACAGTGTGCCGAATAATAAATCGCACGCTTGGCTCTCAGATTCAGTTATTCGGTGGCCTAAAGAAGAAGAAAAAGGTAGAACTACCTTATGGATATATAATAAAACTGTTATTCAGGGAATAATCCGTGTGTTTCTTTATTCATTCTGAATATTCGGAATATTCCGAGTGAGCCATTAACGTTTCTTTATTCAATGGAATATTCCGGATAATCCATTTCGGTGTTTCTTTATTCATTCTGGAATAAATGGAATGCATTCTTTTTATTCCTAGAGAAAGGTGGAATAAAAAGAATATACCCTCGTTTGACAGATGCACTTGATCAAAAAAAAAATTGAAGCAACAGCAAACAATCAAATGGGTGAGCATTTATTGCAAATTTATTGTCTTTTTTTATATTTTTATGTGTGTTGTTTTAAGTTAATTATTTTTTTATTATATATTTTTAATTTCCTTCCAGAATCAAATATACATTTTTAAAATGTTCATAGATGTTGGTAGTTGGTGACAAGATGATTTCATGAGCAATGTTGCCACTTATGCTACATAAAAAGGTGCATGTTTTTTGAACTTGCACTAAATCCTTACTCGAAAGGACAACATATTTAATGTTTTACTTTTTTCCTTCGATTCAACATATTTAACATAATAACAACACGAAAATATAATGTTATTCATAAAAATAATAACAATATCTTAGTAATAAATAATATATTATGCTTTATCTGAGCGAAAGTTGTATATTACTGTATTGGGTACTTCGTTAAGAAACGCAGCTGTGGAGACTTAAATAGGGACAAGTCGTTTTCAGCAACATATTGTTTTGGTTGTCGAAAATATTGATAGCTTTAAAATGTTCAGTCAATCACAAAATCGTCACTGACAAATAAATTTAGAGAATTCATTCGCTGTTTTTGTTTGTAAAACAACACTTTTAAAACGAAATGTGAGTAGAATTGCTTTTTTGGAAAATAAAATAATATGTATTGAATAGATACAATCACTGGAACTTCAATTCCATAAATCTTATGAACAAAAAGCAGTCACAAAAGCATGAGCTTAAACAAAACAACTAACAACAAAATAAAATTAAATTTTAATACGTTTTCCCAATAGTAGTACTCAGCTGATTAATTGAATAATCAAATTATTTGCGCTATAAAATTAAGAAGGAGTACCTAAACACTATTTTTGAACAGTAAAACGTAAAAAATATTGTAGAATTGTGTACGAGAAATAAAAATGAACTTTTGGCAAAAATGTTTTTTTTTGGAAACAAATTAGGTTGAACGAATTTGCTATATACATATTTTTAATACTACTAAGTATAAACGAACAAAAACAATTAATTAATAACAAAATTGTACAAAGAAATGAAAATGCCTTTAAATTGCTGCATCAGGAGCTGCACAAGTCATTTTGGTCAACATATTCACTGTTTTTATATATTTTGTTTGCCCTGACATACTTTCTCAGTTTTTTCCTCAATAAGAAGAAAATTTCCCTTTGATTTCACCTAAATATACACTTTATTTACAATCGCAATAGTTTTTCATACAATTTCTGCAAATTACTGAAATTGTATGTTTCAATTTTTTCTTGACGTTTAAGAAAGAAATGCGGCGCTTCAGAAAGAGATAGCTTTACGCACGTGCTCTATCGCATTTTGCTTGTCAGTGTTCACAATGGATGAATAATTTGTTGATTCACATTCATAGTACCAAAATATCGATCAATTAATAAATTTTGTCGTTTGTCAATCATTGATTTTTGACAACGATAATAAGGGTGTTTAATTAATTTAATGTAATTTGTATTACTGAGATATCGTTATTATTATTGTTTCTGTGAACTTAAATTGTATTTTCTTAAGGTTTCTCTTCTCATATTTGTTTTATTATATATGTTTTTATTTTAGTGCTGTAGTGGAGTATTATCTCACATGTGAGTTCAGTAATAGAAAAAATATATTAATTGTAAGTAGTAAATGTTGTACTTGTTCTTGAACTAAGTGGCAGCGCTGGTCAATAGGCAAATGGCTGTCATTCTATTCGGTCCATTTTTGTTTCTTTATTCATTCCATTCTGGATATTCCAGATAAAAAAATCGAATATTCTGTCTTTTCTATTCCTTATCCGGAAAAAATAAAGAAACACACGGAATAGGTACATACTGTTAATATTATTTAATCTAACCAGAATAAATTTAATATATTTTATTTAGGTGCTATCGACGGTACCCATATACGGATTGACCCTCCTAAGCGAGCCAAGGACGATTACATAAATAGAAAAAACCTTATAAGTATATGTTTGCAAGCTATCTGTAACGAAAGGAAGCAAATTATTAACATCTTAATTGGCTATCCAGGATCAGTTCATGACAATAGACTTTTGGAAATTTTCGACATATATCCTGAGCTCTCAAATGTATGTGGAGAATTGTTTATATACCTACTATGCGAATATTTTTAGGCAACAATAGCTAATGCCAAATTTCATGCCAAACAAACAAATCAACTGACATCAGTGACATTTGACGTCTTCAATTTGACAACTTTCACGCAGTTGCCCTTCCTCAAAAGAATATGCAGAAAATCCTGTACTTAACTGAGCTGGACAGCGTCATGGAACACAAAGTGACAGAATGTAAAACATTTTGGGGCAAGATTTTTGCTCATGGAACACAAAATCCTGTACTTTTATGATCTTTTCTGTAATTTTCTGTGCAGCTCAGGTTCATTAAACACACCTATTGAAATTTATTTATTTGACACTAGGTTATTTTAACAAGAAATCCTTGAAACCCTAAAAATTTCCTTAAAACCTAATTAAAGATATTTTTCCAAAATGTTCTTGAAAGAAGCGCAGTATTTATGTACTGAATTTTAATTTAAAAAGAGATCCTTGGAACCCCGAAGTCCTTAAAACAAAAACTTCCACATTTCTGTCTTCAAAGAACCATACTAAACTTTATTTTAAAGGGCAAACGGTGCGTCCAATTAGAGAAGTGTAAATGGCTGATTTATTGCCTTGATAGGCACCTTTAAAATAAAGTTTATCACGATTCTTTGGAGACAGAACTGGGCGGAGAGAAGTAAGAACCAAAAAACATTTTTTTTCAAAAGCATTACCAGAATCCCTAACTAAAACATAGGGACGGGCTACAGTCCGCTTGGGCGAACTGTTGGATACCCTATTCTTATTCCTATCCCTCATAAGTGGGCGTGACAAAAGTCTAAGTATGGTTGAATTGTTAAGAACGCTCTACATATTTTATTATATAACATTTAAAGGATTTTATCAAAAAAAAAAAACGCTCCCTAGCTCAAACTTGGGTGTTTCAATAAAATTGTTTTATTTAATTGTGGGCGTGTCAGTAGGCGGATTTAAAAAAAATGAACACATGAGAATAAAGGGCCCCTAGAGAGTATATATTATAAATGTCAGCTCCCTAGCTCAAACTTTGAATTTTCAAAAAAAATAAAAAATTAATTGTGGGCGTGTCAGTGGGTGGATTTTGAAAATATTTACACATGAGCATAAAGGGCCCATAGAGAGTATATACTATAAATTTCAGCTCCCTAGCTGAAACTTTGGATTTTCAAAAATTAATATACCCTTAAAATAGGGTATAAAAAAATTATTTTATTTATTTGTGGGCGTGTCAGTGGGCGGATTTTGAAAAAAAATTTATCCCGAGCAGTTTTAGGAGTCATAGATCATATGTAAAAAATTTCAGCTTTCTAGCTCAAAATTCGATTTTTTCCAAAATTTGGTTTTTTTGAGTTTGTGGGCGTGTCTGTGGGCGGATTTCAAAAATTCGTAAGCTTGATTATTTCGGGACCCTAGAGAGTATATGGTTAAAATTTCAGCTCTCTAGGTCCAGTTTAAAGGCCTAATTTTTGCCGACAGACGGACGGAGGGACGGACGGACGGACATGGCTAGATCGACATTACTATCGATGCTGATCATAAATATAGTAACTTTTAGGGGTCTACGGGCAATATTAAGGTATGTTACAAACTATGCGTCAAAATTAATATACCCTTAGAATAGGGTATAAATATGGGCTTGTGGTTTTTCGGTTCTAACGGGAAAACAAATAAAAACGTGTTAGTGGCTGATCTGTTTAGCTTTTAAAATATAGTTTTGCCAGCTTCTTTAGAGACAGAAATATAGAAGTGAAAATAGAAAACCCTTTTTTAAAATTGTTACCAGAATAAGGGGTTCCGAAGTAAGGGGTTTTTCGCATTTTATATTTCAATATTTCACCTCAAAAATGCACTTAATAGGGCATGGTTGTTTTGGTAATTTTGTGACATACGCACGTAACTTCCGATCACATTATATGACCAAATGCCATGCTTATCTGTCAAATTCAGCCTGCTCATTTGTGGTCATATTCATCAACTGGTCACACAAGATATTTTAACTTGGTCTGTATGTGGTATTTTTCCCGTTTGGTTTGTTTACATCAATTTCCTTTGTGTTGTTTTGAATGAACAACCATATTTCTTACAAATGGTACCACGTGAAGTGGACGGCTGGAGTTTAGAGAAAATATAGAAAGAAAAACCTGAACGAATAATATAATATACTTACAGGCGCTGGGCTGCCCAAGAAAATCAAAATAAAAACCGAATGAACTGAAACTCGTGGCTTCAATGGCACAGTGGATGAGTGCTTGCCTGAGAAGACGCTGGTCTAGGTTTGAATCCCAGTGGAAGTAAATGGATTTTCGGGATACAAGGAAAAAACACAGACCAGTACCATAGGAAAAAAGGAGTGATGATTGAACCGTGAAACAGCGCTGTAACTCCAGCCGCCCACTTCACGTGGTAGCAATTGTAAGAAATATGGTTGTTCATTCAAAACAACACAAACACAAGATATGCTGATTTGTATGACAGCGTTCATGAACAACTTCGAAAGTTTCCGGTCAAATATGACCAAACATGTTTCCACTTGGCTTACAATCTTATCAATGGTTTCGTATATCAAGCCACTTTATGTGCCAAATTACACTGTAACTACTGATAATTTATTATGAACATTCTAAATTATACTTCAATTACATCAAAGAAAGTCACTCAAAAGTGGACAACAGTCGCGAAAAAGGCGATAGAATTCGCATATCGATAACCCTGAGTTAGTGGTCGATAAAAAAAAAAAACCTTTATAAATGTTAAGCCATTATTGGACAACTATCAAACTTAAACTAGCTCTTAAGATCTAATTCTTATTTTAAGAAAACTTAACTAAACGTTCTATTCAAAACGCATTATTTTGTGTCTGTGTTAGTATTTTATAGGTAGGTACATAATTATTGTATTTTTAATTTGTTTGTCCTTACTAACACCTGCACTAAATGATGGCCTGTGAGAGCACTTTTAGTGCCGGCAAATATCTGCTCGTGATAGTTGCTTGCTTTAAGCACTCCACGACACAGAGCTGATAGTGCATTTAAAAAACAAACAATGACATAAAAATATGGCAGGAAAAGTTGTACAGTACCATTTGCTAATCTAGGGCATGGCCAACATAGCAACAGTTGAAAGGTGAATCAAAAGCGTACTCGCTTGGCTTTCATCCCACTCTCACAGCTTTCGGTAACAGGAATGTCAGCGTTGTATACCGTTTTAATTTAATGGAAGATTCCATTTCTAGCCAAGACAGATTCTTTTGCCAAGTACTTGTAGTATGTAATGGGTGTTTTTTTATAGACAACTTAAAAAAAAAAAAAAAAAAAAACAAATTTAATTGAACGACCAAATTTTGGCTTTATTAGCTCACAAATGTCATGCCATTTATTCTTTAAAAATAATTTCTGACATATGGCCTCCGCGACTGCGCCTTATGAACGCCATACCAGGTCTTATTTCGTTAATAGTGCGTCGAATGTTGGATTTTAAGTGATCAATTATTTTATCAGCATAGACCAGAGATTTGACGTACCTCAAGGTGGCCAACTCACAGGTCCATTTCTTGAGATGATTCGGTCACCAAACGTTTAGCTAACAAAGTCATGATTGCACTCGTTGTTTGTTAAGTCTGGCGAACAGAGCGCGAATTTTCGAAATAAATTTCCACGATTAGTAAACGTTGTTCTGGTGTAAGTCTCTCCATGGTGATTTGCCAAAGTTTACTGACAAAAAAGTCGAACACACTTTATTAGTCTCAAGTGGCCCGAAATCATCAAATTTACAAATTGTTAAAAATCGCCCACATTCATAAAAAAAAAACACTTTTATCGAAAACATCGAATTTTGAGCTAGAAATCAGAAATTTTTAATACATATATTGTCTTTTGGGTGCCCCAAATCCTCGGGAGCTAAACATTTTTAAAATCCGCCCACTGACACGCGCTCTATTTAAATAAAAAACGTTTCATTGAAGAAATCATTGTGGATGAAAGTCCGTTTCTTCGCAAAGTATGTAGATAAAGTCATTTTGAACATTTCCCTTACATAAAGTTTTCTGCCATGCTAATTTTAATGGGAATTTTTTTACAAAAGCTTTGTGTTTGCGATAAAATTCTTTAGATCGTTCTTAAGAATTCACCAATATATGAAAGATTGGAAAAGAAATATTGTATCGCCAAAGCGGATAAATTTGTGTAACAATATATACATGCCTAGATTCAATTCTCTAAACAGTGGCATTATTTGTTTTTCGTTTATGGTGGATTTACACGGTCACACATTCCTAACATGTAAGTTTAAAGGGATGCTAAATACTAAATATCCGTGTGACTGAAAGGGACAGCATTACCTAACATGCAAAAAAACGTGACACGTATTCAGGTCGGCCATCTTGTTTACGTGGTAGGAATTTTGGGAAAGCTATGCATGTTGATATTTTTATAGCGATGGCTTACGAAATTTCGATTTCCTATAAAACAAAATGGACGCTGCTATCATATGTTTTAATCGCCATAACACATTTTTGAAATTTATCTGCTTCACATCGCCGATTGTACATACTCAAGTTGGAAAACACTATTAATACGGCAGCCTTTACTAGATTCATGATTTTATTTATTTTTTAATTCTACTACAACAAAACCGATGAAAATAAATTTGTTTGTTTACATGTGATCTGTCAAATCTCCATAATAATGTTATAGCAAGTTAAAGTAAGTGATCTCACTCTTACACCTTATTAGCATTGACTGCGGATAAACGGATCTCTCTTTTCGGTTTTGTTACAAAAATGCGCGTGCGTGATGGTGTAAATCCACCATTAGGGAAGAAATTCAAATTTGAATATATTCTAAGCTGTGCGGCAGTGCCCGACGAATATGCTAAATGCAGGGTTGGCCTGCAATGACATAAACATGCTTAAATTTTAATTTCATTTCTCTAAAGAGTGCTATTAATTGTTTTTTTTTTTTGTTTAAGAAATAAATACTAACTTGATAACATGCCAAGCCGTTTGTTCGTCAGCGCCCGACGAATATGTTTAGCAAAAAAAGTTGATGCACATATTCTCTGTCCCATATTTCCAAATGTCAATTTCATTAAAATGCATACATTAGCCGTGTTTTTTTTGCACGCGAATATAGGATTGGCGCAAAAGAACGACCATCGCCGCTTAAGAATTCATCAAAAAAAACTTGGCAGAACACATGCACCTATGACATGTACCGTGACACAGCTGTAAGTTACTTCCGCCAATTGAAATTGATGCCAACATATTATAAAAATATGTATAAAAAACCATTTCACATTAACGTCGTTCCCTTCAATATCTCAAATATCCACCCAATTATTGACATTACCATTGTATTGTTACATCCAGGCTAGGATTCGAAAAGATAAAACGTAATTCTATTTAATTAATCTTTATTAGTTCTCTTTCAATGTCTTTTACTTCTTGATTATTATTCTAATAATTCACTTATTTAATTCAACAATTCACTTTCACAATTAATCACTTTAAATAAACAATCACTTCTCTTATTCAATATTCTCTATACTTTTCACTACTGTCATCTATCGCCCTTCTTTATCGCGGTTCACAACTCGAATGTCTTGGGTGCTCCTGCGACATCTATTTATATCTCCTAGTGACACCTCTCGAAATGTCCAGATTCGTTGAGAAGGTTCGTTAAGTTCAGAAGGTTCGAGAACAACATACCAAGTTATACCACAGCTACTCAAACTGCTATTCCAATGCTGCCAAAATCGGTAATATGGCCACTTTCTACTAGATGGCGTAGTTGACTAATTAATGACACAGTTCAAGCAAACATGCAACAATATCCCCCTCTTAAACTTGTTCGTCCCGAACAAGCACGTCAATATTTTCCCCATGGTAGCGATGGAGACGATCCACATGGACAACTTTTAGCTTGCCTCTTCCTCGCTGGATCCGATAGACAACATCGTTGATGCGCTTCACTATCTTATAGGGTCCTTCCCAATCCTGCTGTAGTTTAGGTGACATACCTTTTCGGCGATGAGGGTTGTATAGCCATACCAGATCTCCTTCCTGGAATCCTGTGGTGGTTGCTTTTGTGTCGTACCTCGTCTTCATGCGGTCGCTGGATATCGGATGAATATTTCGGTGGACTTCAGTACCCGGTACACGCTTTCCAACCACCTCACCTTGCTTCAATTTGACGCTTTTGTGTTCAGCATTAAGAACTCGTACGGGAACAATATTGTTCTTCTGCTCGACAAGCACTTTTCCAACCACGCAGTTTCGGTAGTGGTTGTCTTTTGGCTCAACTAGAGAGAATCGGTGGCTCATAGGATCACCTTCCAGCTTTGTCCGAATTATTGTCTCTGAAGAAGGTGGTAGGACCTCGTCCTCACTATTGACTGTCCTCAGGGATGCGGCGTTCTCGTTCCCGTACACCATCGGAATCTCTACGTTTCGATACTTGAGTACTTGCATACCAAAGTCCAATACGACATCATTCGCCTTCATGAAATCGATTCCAATGATGCATTCGTCACATATATCAGCTACTAAGAAAGCGTGGGAGAATGCTAATCCTGCCAAATTTATTGTTAGCATTATATCTCCGTACACTTCCGCTGTCGCTCCTGTTGCTGTTTTCAGACAGTAACTGCTGGTATTGTGCAACCACGACTGACGGACGATGTCCCTCCTTATAATAGAAGCGGTGGCACCGGTGTCGATGGCTGCCACGCACTTATTTTGACCGATATAGGCTTCCACTGTTAAACTCTGGTTTCCTCGTTTGGTTTGGGAGACTTGAATTGTGGTCCTGGAGTCATCGATTCCGGAAACCCACTTCTGCCCCGAGAAGCTGTTCCTTACACGTTTCCCGCCTGCTGGTTCTGCGAAGCTATATCTGCCAGATGCTTCTTCGTTGCGCCTCCTAGGCCCGCAATGTGGACAACTGCCTTGTCTGGGTGTAGCTTTGCACTGTCTCTGTAGGTGCCCTATTTTGTTGCAGTTCCAGCAGCGCATTCGACCTCTGTTGTCTCTGTTCCGGTCTACGATGTCTGCTCTTTGACAAGAGCATTCAACGGCTGTCATTTCCCTTACGCGGTGGAACACATGCGATGCCTGGTCAGCAGCTTGCATTGGCAAGGCAAATGCTAAGGCCTCAGCGAGAGTTCTCTTTCCAGCCATTCTTACGGCCATTTGCAGTTGTCTATCTTCAATGGCTTGGATAAACGCCTCCACAGCCATTTCATTGATGAGAACCTCACCAGCATTAGGATATGACAAATGTGCCAGACGTCCGATATCTGCTTGCAGCTGTTGAAGTGTTTCTCCCCTCTTCTGGACTCTACTGCGTAGCTGAACCCTGTACACTTGCTGCATATGCTCATCACCGAAGCGCATCTCTATAGCCTTGACCAGGGCGTCGTAGTTGTGTTGCTTCTCTTCTGAGACGGTTTGGAGTAACTCTGCAGCTGTACCTCTTAGTGCGAGCGTTAGCGCAATCGACTTTTCCTCGTTGTCCCAGCTGTTCGCCACTGCAGCTGCTTCAAACTGTTTCTTATAAATTGGCCATGATGTTTGACCATCGAAAACAGGAGGCTGCATATCTTTCCTTCTCGGGCAGTCCGCAGAATTTTCTCGAGCCGTCTGCTTCTTCACTTTCTCGAGCTCCTTAGCCAAGTTCTCGATGTTTGTATCGATTTCGTCGAATTTGGTTTCAACCTTCTCGAACTTTTGGTCAATTTCTTCGAGTTTTCCTTCGAGAACATTTTTAAAATCTTCCACAGCGCTCTTTTGGGCGGCAACTATGGAATTCTTTTGTTCTTCGAATTTAGTGTCCATTGCTTGCAATTTGGAATCTAGAGAATTCTTCTGTTCATCAAATTTAGAGTCCATTGATTGCAATTTGGAATCTAGAGAATTCTTTTGTTCCTTGAACTGAGAGCCCATAGAATTCTTCTGTTCATTGAACTGAGAGTCCATAGAATTCTTCTGTTCATTGAACTGAGAGTCCATAGAATTCTTCTGTTCATCTAACTTGGCCAGAAGTAATTCCATCATAGCAGTCATATTAACGCTTGTACTTACTTGTTCTTCTGCTACGTCGAACAAAACGGACTTGGGGTTTTCTCCTTCGTTTTCAACAGATTCCTGCAGTCGAAGCACAAGATCACTTTTTCCTCCAGCTGTGGAGAGATTCCGCTTTTCCAATTCAGCTTTTAACTGCGGAATACTGAGCTGTAGTAATTTTAATGTGCGGCCCATTTTTTTTTTTAATTCACTTCACTTTAATTTCACACTGAATACGTTTTATCCCACTTCTGACACCAATGTTACATCCAGGCTAGGATTCGAAAAGATAAAACGTAATTCTATTTAATTAATCTTTATTAGTTCTCTTTCAATGTCTTTTACTTCTTGATTATTATTCTAATAATTCACTTATTTAATTCAACAATTCACTTTCACAATTAATCACTTTAAATAAACAATCACTTCTCTTATTCAATATTCTCTATACTTTTCACTACTGTCATCTATCGCCCTTCTTTATCGCGGTTCACAACTCGAATGTCTTGGGTGCTCCTGCGACATCTATTTATATCTCCTAGTGACACCTCTCGAAATGTCCAGATTCGTTGAGAAGGTTCGTTAAGTTCAGAAGGTTCGAGAACAACATACCAAGTTATACCACAGCTACTCAAACTGCTATTCCAATGCTGCCAAAATCGGTAATATGGCCACTTTCTACTAGATGGCGTAGTTGACTAATTAATGACACAGTTCAAGCAAACATGCAACAGTATATTCACTTTATAGTATTATCATAACAGCGAGTTTTTTATTTTGGCCTCACGTTGGTAGATGGCGTTTTAAAGGTTTGTGTCTTAAATTTTGCGGTCACCATTTTTTTTACACACTTTGAAAACGAAGAAAGAAAACCAAATAAACTGGTTTATCTCTCTTTATCGAACCTTTCATAATTGCATTCCCATGTATGTTGTATTTTTTTTCTTTGTAAGAAGGAGCACAGGCATTTTTGTTGTTTAGCAGCACAGGTAGCATATCGGATTTCCAAGTAAGTTAATTTGTATGGATAATGGATATCGCATTATCGATTCTGTGGTCATGCCATATGATTTTCATTTGTATGGAAATGTAAGTATGTATTTATTTTTCTGTGTAATTGATGATTTGCAATGTTGCCTTCGCTTAGGCAAGTAGCGAGCTTGACGACAAGGTTAATAAGCTCACCAGGGCTTTTAATCTAGCGATGGCTGCTTCCTGCCCCCTCATATTACCCAGGGGGAAAAAGAAGCCTCACTGGTGGTTACCTGTATTAGGACCACTGAGAAATGATTGCAGGAGACTTTTCAATCGCGCCAAAAGCTCAAGATCCAACACTGACTGGGACTCCTATAAGACTTCCCTCAAAATATATAAAAAAGAACTTAGGAGAGCCAAAAGATCATCGTGGAGACTCTTCTGTGGCAAAATAGAAGAATCCTCGGAGGCATCAAGGCTAAGAAAAATCCTTGCTTCAAATCCAACTATGCCCAGCTGCCTAAAGAAAGCAGATGGCTCGTGGACTACATCTAGCGAGGAATCGCTCAATCTGCTACTTGATACACATTTCCCAGGTAGCTCTAATATTACCGATCATAGCAACCTAAACAGGTCACCTATGTTTTCACAGGTAACAAATTCTCAGTGTCAGAGTCTGATAACTAGGGACAAGCTTCTTTGGGCGCTACAAAGCTTCAAGCCCTTCAAGTCTGCAGGACCTGACGGCATAATACCAGCCGAACTTCAGATGACTTCGGATATCATCCTTCCAACTCTGGAGATGATTCTGACAAGTTGCTTAAAGCTGATCCACATTCCTCAGGCTTGGAGAGAAGTAAAAGTGGTTTTCATACCCAAAGTAGGCAAATACTCCCATGTTAATCCCAAAGACCTCAGACCTATCAGTCTATCATCTTTCCTCCTCAAAACACTGGAGCGTCTGATTGATATCCATCTTCGTATGAACATAAACCCGCAACTGCTGTCTGCGGCCCAACACGCGTACAATAAGGGTAAATCGGTGGAAACCGCCCTTCACTCCTTGGTACGCACTATTGAATACTCCCTCTACCACAAGGAATACACTATGGTTGCTTTCCTAGACATAGAAGGCGCTTTCAACAACGTAAACACATCTGCAATCGCAAATGCACTGACAGAACTGAATGTGAATGGCTCGCTTGGGGAACTGATCAATCTTTTGCTCTCAAGCAGGATTATCAATTCGAAACTGGGCGATTCATCCGCTAGGAGGTCTGTCAGTAGGGGTACGCCACAAGGTGGTGTCCTTTCCCCCCTTCTGTGGAACTTGGTGGTGAATAAACTACTGACATGCCTGGAGGGGGAGGGTTGCAGGGCGATTGCCTATGCGGATGACGTTGCTATTGCCGTCTCAGGGAAATACCTCAACACCCTAAAAGAGCTACTTCAAAATGCTCTCAATAAGCTGACAAGTTGGGCAAGAAGATGTGGGTTGGGGGTTAACCCTCATAAAACCGAACTTGTCCTCTTCTCCAGGAAATATAAAATCCCTCACATCGATCCTCCTTCCATTAACGGTACGAGCTTAACATTTTCCGATGAAGCCAAATTCCTGGGTCTTATCCTCGATAGGAAGTTAAGCTGGAAACCCAACTTACAAGAAAGAGTAAAAAAAGCGACAGTAGCACTTTTCTCTTGCAAAAAAGCCATCGGTAATAAGTGGGGCCTTCAACCCCGCATATCTCACTGGCTATACGTTTCGGTAGTGAGACCGATTCTGACATACGGGGCGGTTGTCTGGTGGACTGCTCTTGATAAAGCGGTAAACCGAGATAAGCTAAGCAAGGTGCAACGTACAGCTTGTCTGTGTATCAGCGGAGCACTCCGTACGACCCCCTCCGCCGCACTAGACATCTTACTGCATCTGACACCCCTGGATATTTTTAGCAGGCAGATGGCTGCCTGCTCCGCTGTCCGCCTAAAAGCCACCTCACAGTGGATCAATTCGAACATTGGCCACTCTATCATTTTGGACTCACTTGGGTCCGTACCTAGAAACATCGACTACACCACACCCCAACTACAGTTCGAAAAGAAGTTCCAAATCACTATCCCCACCAGATCATTCTGGGAGGATGCTGGTTGCACGGAAGTTAAATCGATCCACTTTTACACCGACGGATCAAAAACTAGCGAGGGGGTAGGTGGGGGTGTTTACTCAGAAAGACTAAATATCAGTCTCTCCTTCCGTCTTCCTGATCATTGTAGCGTGTTCCAGGCGGAAATCATGGCGATTAAGGAAGTCCTGTCGTGGCTGAAGAGAAATGTGATATCCGCTAAGGATATCTGCATTTTCTCGGATAGTCAAGCCGCGCTAAAATCCCTGGACTCAGTCTCTCACAATTCCATCGTAGCCTTAGACTGCCGTTCATCTCTGCAAGAGATGGCAGAGCAGTTCAATATTCACCTTTGTTGGGTGCCGGGGCATAGAGACATCCCAGGGAATTGTAGGGCAGACGAACTCGCCAAAAACGGAACCACATTACCTCTTCTACCTGAGAAAGGTTTTTTAGGTATGCCTATTGCTACTTGCAAACTTATGTTCAAGCTATCCGCAGTCGAGAGTACAAACCTCAGGTGGACAGGTAGTGATACATGTCTAGCGACTAAGGAGATCTGGCCAAAGCTGGATCTGCGACGCTCTTTGAGTTTGATCTCACTCAACAGACTGCACATTGGCTCTGTCATAGGTGTCATCACAGGACACTGTCTAATAGGCAGGCACGCATCAAGGCTCGGCGTTTACTCAAACGACTTCTGCAGAAGCTGCAGGGATGAGGAGGAGGAGGAGACTACGTCTCATCTCCTCTGCACATGTCCTGCACTCTCCCATAAAAGAAATCTCTACCTAGGAGCCTTCTTCGTCAACGAACTCAGTGACTTAGCTAATACAGATGTTAGAAGTCTATCGCGCTTCATTAGAAGCTCCAAATGGTTTTAGCGAGTAGGGGTCGAAAAACCCGATCCATGTGGCATCACAACGGACCTCATTGGTCTAAGTGGGTTGGCTTTTTGCTAACAGCCACTTCAACCTAACCTAACCTAGGCAAGTAGTATGTTTGATGAGAGGGAGATGATGGAAATATAATAAATCTGACTTCTTCGTCTGCGAGTAGAAATGTTGGAATAGGCGATTCGTTGGAAAGGAAAAATTGAATAAAATTTGATTTCGGTATTTTTCATCAAATGAGATACGAGTATTATGAGTTTGTCGCATTTTAGACTCTCACTGTTTCGGCTATATCTTGTCGCAAAAGGTACCGATTTCTATCATTTTTTTTTTGTAATTGATTTAGAAATATTCGATCTAATTTTTAAAGCAATGACATAATTTATTTTTTGTCAGTATTGTGCCATGCAGCACCACCACTTTTTGGTCAATAGGTACCTAATTTAGAATACGTGATGTACCGTCAAGTGGTAGGCCATCACCACTTGGTGTGTCCGACTCTCATGGACTAAACTCTCCCCGCTTACGGCCTTCAAGCCGCCCTGGAACCGCTCTTGGCATTACATCAGGGTGGCGCCGTTTATAAGTCCGTAAAATTACGCCGTCTTGTTAGTCTTCTGTGGCCTAAGACGTCTGTGCCTGCTGCGACCCTTGGTGGTCTTCTTCTCTTTTTTTTCTTTTGAGAACATGTTTTGCGTAGCTACAGACTTTTTGCCAGTTGTCGTAACTCTGTAGCATCTTCTCTACTATGTTCTCCGTGGTGATGGCGCCAATACTTATTTCCAGGTCTTGGCGAAGGCTTTCCCATCTGCTGCAAGCGAGGAAGGTATGTTTCGCGTCATCTTCTAGCGAGTCTCCGTACTGACAGGTTCGGCTGTTTGTTTTGCCGATTTTGTGGAGGAAGGCGTTGAAATATCCGTGTCCGGTGAGTAACTGGGTGACGTAGTAGTTGACCTCACCGTGTTTCCGGTCGTTCCACTCAGTCACGTTCCTAATCAGCCTCGCTGTCCATCGTCCTCTGTTTTCCGAGCTCCAGCGCTCTTGCCACTTCTGGTTCGTGAGCTCCTTAGCCTCCTCGGATGCCGCTTCCATTCCCATTTCCGCCTTTTTGTCGTAGACGTGCTTCCTTTCTGCCGCTAGGAGATCTGTGGGAGTCACTCCTGCAACTACAAGGACGGCTGGTTCCGAAACCGTTCGGTAAGAGCTAGCTATACGTAGAGCTCCGCATCTTTGTACTGCCGCCATCTGTTTCCGGTACTTCTATTGTTTGAGTGCGTCTGCCCAGATTTCGCTGCCGTACAGAAGGATGGAGTGCGTTGTCGCCATCAGCAACCTTCGCTTACTGGCCGTTGGACCACCTACATTTGTCATCAGTCTGCTCAGTGAAGCTGATGTTTTTGAGGCTCTTTCCGCTGCTGCCTTTATTTGTTGCCAGTAGTTAAGCTTGGTGTCCAGCCTCAATCCCAAGTACTTCACCGCGGCGCTGCTTCTTATTTCTTCTGCCCCAATTCGGAAGTCGATTTGTGTGGGGATCCTCTTCTTCGTGAGAAGGACTATCTCAGTTTTCTCCGTTGCTAAAGCTGAGTCCGTGCTCTTCCATCCACGAATTGACTCGTCGCATGACCTGGTTGAGCTTTTGTTGCGCGTTAACGGTGTCTCGTGCAGTGATCACGGCAGCGATGTCATCTGCGTACCCAAACAGACTGGCATCATCCGGCATCTCCATGCAAAGGATGCTGTCGTAGGAGATGTTCCAGAGATCTGGTCCTACGATCGATCCCTGCGCTGCGCCTGCTGTCACTTGCTTTCTTCGCGGGCCTTCTGTAGTCTCGTAGAGCAGCTCTCGATCCCTGAGATAGTTCTTCACCATCCGCAGGATATATTCCGGGGCGTGGAACCTCTGTTCGAGCGCGTTCAATATATCGATCCACCTGGCTGAGTTGAAGCCGTTGCGTACATCCAGGGTTGCCAGCAAGACGATCTTCATAGAGTAGTGACCTGTTGGGCGATTTGTGCGGCGTTCACTATTTCCTTTACTGCTCCAATCGTAGAGCGGCCTCTCCGGAAGCCGTACTGCCTCTCTGACAGATCGCCTGCCGCTTCTACTGCCGCTATGAGTCGTGGCTTAAGTAGCTTTTCCAGGAGTTTCCCCGCGGTGTCTAGCATACACAGAGGCCTGTATGCCGATGGGGATTCCGGATCTCCTTTGCCTTTGCTGATAAGTACCAACCGTTGTTTCTTCCAGCTCTTGGGGAAGATGCTTTCCTCGAGCAGACTGTTTAACATGTTCATCAGTAAGAGCGGACGTGTTTGGGCGGTCACTTTGAGGGCTTCTGTGGGAATACCGTCGGCGCCGGGGGCTCTCCTATTTTGTAGGGACTGCACCGCTATGCTCAACTCTTCTTCGCTAAAAGCTGGAATTTCCTGTCGTTGGGCCAATGTGGTGTCGGGTGGCCTGACCGGATGCGTTGGGAAGAGTGTGTCCACGATGCGCTCCATTTTTCCTTCACTGAGGACAGGGGGTGCCAACTGTGCTCCGAGTTTCCGCGTTACGATTTTGTAGCCTAGTCCCCAGGGGTCGCTGTTGACGTCACGGCGGAGATCCTCCCATTTCTGTTTCTTGCTCGAATTGATGGCCCTCTTGAGCTCAGATCTTTGGGCTCTGAACTCCGCTAGAGCATCTTCCATGGGTTCGGCATTTATTCTATACGATGAATATTTATATGGATAATAAGAATTTTCGTTGTTTTGCGTAGAGCTAGATTGCTAAATTGGAGTATTGCGCAAGTTTATTTATCTTTAATCAACATGTAAAATTGTTGGTATATATTTTAAAGTCCATGTACCTTTTCAATCAAGCATTGAGGAAGGTCACTTCTTGGTATTTTTTGCTTAATGGAGGTTGCTTGATTGTTTCTCTTTTGCATTAAACGTGTTCTAACATTAGATGTACTTCGAGGCATTAAGAACGTCACTACAAAGATTATACTGGCTAACTTTAGAGCTTTTAGCTAAGCTCCAGCAATTGTCGAGTGTTCTATTGTGTCTCTTGGCGGTTCAAGTTGAGTATGACTTTCATTACTATAGTCCCAGTATATTCATAGTTTTAATTGTAATCCGCGTTGCGACTATTGGATATCAGAAAGAGTTGAACTGCTTTTTGTATTCATATTGGTCTAATGTCATTCGTGAAAGGATAAGTTGTGCATATGAATATTTTTATAATATATAAATCCTAGTTCTTTTATAGTATAGTCCATTGTCTGGTAGTTCTTACACTGGACTATGTTGCTACTATGTTACCTATAGTTGCCAATTATATACAGTCTTGTTCGTATTGTGTTCATTGTTTGCACAGTCCGTCTGTTTACCAAGATAGATATCTTGCTCTTAAGCATATTGTATCTAATCTTATCAAATTGAATATCTGATTTAATATCGAATTTAGCACCTACCGCGCTGACCCCAAATTATGCATGTATTAATTTTTTTTAATACAGATTTATTAAAAGATATTGAAATTTAAAAACTTTTGAAGTTGTATTTAAAATCCGAAAATACGCGTTCTAGAGGAAGACCAAGTAATTTGAGAAATTCGTCCACTTTTCGAAATAACTCCAAGTTCAGGAACAATGGAATCCAGGCCAATAGTTAGTCGTACTCCACCTGGGGCTAGTGTAGGCTTAAGCCAGGATCAGATTTCACCACAACTGGTAGATAACCACAATAGTGATGATAATAATGAGCGATGAGATATTAATGAACGTCCACCTGTTCAAGAAGAAGCCACAGACTCGAGGCAAACCAACGAGTTTTCATTCGTGAAATGCAGTCTATTAGAGATACCTTAGTTCGAAGATTGGACAATTTGAATTTAAATACTCCCAATGTGAATCCTACGAGACCTTCGAACGCTCGTTCCGACTTCGAACATTTTTTAAATAACGCTTCGTTTTCGACGTAACGCACAGTGTGACGAATCGCTGATTTAGCGGAATTAAATTAAGATTAAATTTTTTGTTTTTTTTAATTGAAATTGTTCACAGAATAGAATATAACAAATTTTTTTAACATATGACTATAAATTTCAAGACAAAACAATACATACAAACCAGCTTATTTTAATTTTTTTAATTATTTGGTACATATAAAAGGTGCAAGTATTCATGTTCCATGACGCTTTTCTTTCTTCTCGGAAAGTATCTTAGACTTGCTAAGAATTGGATCTGAGGTTATAAGCAATCGATTTAAGAGTTCAGTATTTGTATCCACACGTGATATTTTTCTGGTAAGAAGTTCCCTAAACCTTCTATTTTCCTTGTTTCTTGCCTCTTGTGCTTCTTCTGAATGTTGTCCGATTGGAGGTATACAAGTCGAAATTATTTGTTTTCCATGAAAGAAGACCCTATGCACACTTACTGGCTTAAAATACCAGGCATAATTTTCAAAAGCATCTGCATCTATTGGGAACCCAGACTCAAGAGCTTGTAAGATGATATGAAACTTTTTGATAATTTCTTTATCTACTCCTGTAATTTGGGCAGTCTTTTCCTCATCTCTAAAAAGTCGTCTAGCCTTGTTCCCGTCATTAGGATTGCCAGACTGTTGAATTGGTATATCTACCAATAACCCTGTTTCTCTTGTAAATTTTTCTTGGATTAGTTATTTTCTGGCTTTGACTTTTTCTTCACTGCCTTGATCTTTTACCTGCCGCAACTTGACATCTAATTTATAAGCTTTTTCTCGGTCTTCCTACTCTAGATGAAGAAGGTATTTCATCTAAGATATGTTGTGGTAATGTTAGATTTTCATTTAGCCACAGAGAATTTGAATTTTCGAAGCGCTCTCTATGCCGACCACTTTTGGCCCATCTCTCGTCAAATCTTAAACATAAAATTTTAAAGGTTAATTTGATTGACTTTGTTGCAGCCTCAGAAAATAGTATATAGCTAAAGTAACCCATAACAAAAGCAAAAACAGCATCTAAGCGCTTAATTTTGACTTAAGAAATTCAAACATCATACCTTCTTATAAAGAGTTTGAGATGATTTTTTTTTGTTGCACTAAGCAACAACAAATAAAAATTGCACGGTCATTACGTAGGAGGCTTAACCGGTTTTTGTTTAATTTGGTGCATGCCATTTTCCTTATTAAATCAAGCTAAATCAGTGATTCGTCACACATAAGACAAGTATCTTTTTTATCTCTGCCTCAATTAATATTTTTGTACATGCAAATATGGTTTATAAACCATTTGGGAATCCTCATTGCTGAAATGCGAATATCCTTCACCGATGTGAACATACACACCAATTGTATTAAAAACAAAGAAAACAAGTTACAGGTGACTGTGATGGTCTAATTGCAATATGGCATAACCTACCCCAAACATTCATCAAAGCCAACAAATAATATACCATCAACTACTCGACGACAATTCTCCCACCTTCCTTTATCCACCATCGAACGTACCTTTAAATATGCATATCCATTTTTCACTTGCAAATATGGATTATAAAGAAAATCATTCGAGAAACCTCAATCCTGAAATGCGACTCTCCTTCAACGATCATACACACACATTCCAATTGTATTAAATACCAGAAAACATAACCTACCCCAAACTCCCATCAGAGCAAACAAATAAAAGGGCATAAGTCTACCCGATAATAATTCCTTCACCTTTCCGCCCTACCGTCCACCAACAACGCTACCTGTGTCTTCTTACTTCTCATAACCTACTCACGAGCATGAAGGAGAACAAAAAATCAGATGTTTGGGCAAAACCAAATAAAAATATTCTGCTGATACTTCCATCAGAGCCAACAAATAAAATAAAATAAAATACGATAAATCTACCCGATGAGAATGTCCGCTACGTCAAACATCAGCCACCATCGGCATCGGTAGTCGCTACCTTCCTGAATGATCTTCATTCTCATATTCCCATTCAGGAGATTGGAAGAAAACAAAAATAAACCCACATAATGTGCATAAACTAATATAATTTGTTTTGGCCTTACGTCGTATGGTGGCGTATCGTCGTATACACGAAGTGAGAATACTATAAAGTGTATATTCAATGACATTACTGATGTTAGTATCTATAGGACTGATTTTGAGGAAGCTCTTCTTAGTCCTATAGCTAGTAAAAATGAGGGCCCCGATGGGATTGCCCCATTTTTTTTTTAAATTTCGCTAGAATTCTCTCTAAACCTCTATGTATGTATTATCTTCAGAAAATCTATCGCCTCCGGAATGTTTCTGAATGCTTGGAAACTTTCGCGTATAATACCATTGTATATAAACCTTATAAAGGGTGATTTTTTTAAGGTTAGGATTTTCATGCATTAGTATTTGACAGATCACGCGGGATTTCAGACATGGTGTCAAAGAGAAAGATGCTCAGTATGCTTTGACATTTCATCATGAATAGACTTACTAACGAGCAACGCTTGCAAATCATAGAATTTTATTACCAAAATCAGTGTTCGGTTCGAAATGTGTTTCGCGCTTTACGTCCGATTTATGGTCTACATAATCGACCAAGTGAGCAAACAATTAATGCGATTGTGACCAAGTTTCGCACTCAGTTTACTTTATTGGACATTAAACCAACCACACGAATGCGTACAGTGCGTACAGAAGAGAATATTGCGTCTGTTTCTGAGAGTGTTGCTGAAGACCGTGAAATGTCGATTCGTCGCCGTTCGCAGCAATTGGGTTTGTGTTATTCGACCACATGGAAGATTTTACGCAAAGATCTTGGTGTAAAACCGTATAAAATACAGCTCGTGCAAGAACTGAAGCCGAACGATCTGCCACAACGTCGAATTTTCAGTGAATGGGCCCTAGAAAAGTTGGCAGAAAATCCGCTTTTTTATCGACAAATTTTGTTCAGCGATGAGGCTCATTTCTGGTTGAATGGCTACGTAAATAAGCACAATTGCCGCATTTGGAGTGAAGAGCAACCAGAAGCCGTTCAAGAACTGCCCATGCATCCCAAAAAATGCACTGTTTGGTGTGGTTTGTACGCTGGTGGAATCATTGGACCGTATTTTTTCAAAGATGCTGTTGGACGCAACGTTACGGTGAATGGCGATCGCTATCGTTCAATGCTAACAAACTTTTTGTTGCCAAAAATGGAAGAACTGAACTTGGTTGACATGTGGTTTCAACAAGATGGCGCTACATGCCACACAGCTCGCGATTCTATGGCCATTTTGAGGGAAAACTTCGGAGAACAATTCATCTCAAGGAATGGACCGGTAAGTTGGCCACCAAGATCATGCGATTTGACGCCTTTAGACTATTTTTTGTGGGGCTACGTCAAGTCTAAAGTCTACACAAATAAGCCAGCAACTATTCCAGCTTTGGAAGACAACATTTCCGAAGAAATTCGGGCTATTCCGGCCGAAATGCTCGAAAAAGTTACCCAAAATTGGACTTTCCGAATGGACCACCAACATTTAAATGAAATTATCTTCAAAAAGTAAATGTCATGGACCAATCTAACGTTTCAAATAAAGAATCGATGAGATTTTGCAAATTTTATGCGTTTTTTTTTTTAAAAAAGTTCTCAAGCTCTTAAAAAATCACCCTTTAGTAGTGCAACCATGCGTAAACGACGATACGCCATCAGTGCGCATTCGCCCGCAACAAATCATGATAGTCTAGTTCTACACCATTCTCGTGCTGGGAATATGAGTAGGAGGATGATGCCGGTAGTGGTGGTGGTTGGCAAAGCAGGTTTCGTGTAGATTTATGGTATATTTTTTGTTTGCTTTTATGGAAGGGGTATGTTATGTTTTCTGGATTTTAACACAATTGGTATGTGTGTGTATGATCGTTGAAGGAGAGTCGCATTTTAGCAGTGAAGATTCTCAAATGTTTTTTTTTTTATAATTCATACGAGTATTTGCAAGTGAAAAGCAGATATTCATATTTAATGGTTGGGGCGATGGTGGATGAAGAGAGGTGGGATAATTGTAGTTGGGTAGATTGATGGTATATTATTTGTTTGCTCTGATCAAAGTTTTTGGGGTAGGTTATGGCATATTGCAATTAGAACAAAACCGTCACCTGGAACTTATTTTGTTGTATTTTATACAATTGGTGTGTATATGTTAAGATCGGCGAAGGAGATTCGCATTTCACCAGTGAGGCATATCATATTTGCATGTGAAAAAAATTAATTGAGGCAGAGATAAGATAAGACAAGTTAGAGTGTGTGTACGAGCGCGTGCCCTGCTTGTAATAATAGCTGCCGTAGGTTATTCATGAACAACTCAAATTGGTTTATTTATTGGTTCGTCAAATAAAAAGGGCATTCATTCATAATCGGTATTCGAAATCATATTAGGTTCATATTTCGTTTGCATTATGTTACACAATCGAATCTCCGAATATAAACAGAATTTTTTCATTTGGTTTTGCACAAGCACCTGAGTGCCTCAGTTGGGGCAGCTAAATATTATTGATTTAGGTATTCTTTTTGATACCTACTTCTTTTGATACCGTCAAACCGACCACTAGCGGCCGATATACTTAATGCAAATTTCGGTTTCAGGATGTCCCAGTATAGGTACTAAAGAAATGAAGTATAGTTTAAATTTATCTTTTGAAGTAGGTAGGTACAATTATGAAATTTTATAGGTAGGTACCCAAATGCATTAAAATATTGAACTCCATCAAACGCATGGTTAGACGTATCGCATGTTATAGAAACCCACATTTTTTATTCTAGCCTCGTTAATACCTCAGCCAGAAAAAATATAAGTTTCATATGTATGTATGTGTACAGTGAAATCTTCCTTGAGGGGACATTAATGGTGCACATTTTTGTCCGCTTAAGAGAGTTTACCGTTTAAGGAAAATTAAAACAACTTATCCATCTTTAAGCTAAAAAGAAAAGTCTTCATATTCACTTATGTATGTATATACAAAGATTACGGTGCCTACTATAAGCTTCGAAAATACTGCGAAAAGAATAAAGGAGATATTCGAAACAGTTTTTCCGGAGGACCACAAACAAGCAAACTTGGTTGAAAACCTCATGTCTCAGATGATAAACCAGTTGGAAGTGACAGAAACCATGACGTGTACCAATTATGGACACAACGAAGACATCGTTAAATTTATTTTAATCGGACTGATTAAATTTACAATAAAAAAAAACAACAAGGATTTAAGGCTGCCAAACTTTAAGGATAAGCATCATGTAAATAAATATCTATAAATAAAGTTATATTTTAATAAATGAATGGGTGTGTTTTTCTGATTTTCATATATAAATATTTATATGTACTCATATTTATTTTTATTTGTTTTTAGTTATGGTAATATTAATATATAGTTTATTTATTTTTTATATATACTATAGGTATGCGCTTTTGCTTAAAGGACCCTATGCGTTGTTATGTTACGTAATATTTTATTTATTTATTTATGAACTATGCGCGAGGAGTAGGCCTAATGGGGATACCTCGGTGAAAAAAAAACGCATCAAATGTTCCACCTCCTGGGTGATGCGGAAGAGAACAGACTTGTGTTTTTTTTAGTACCAACCACAGCATTAAAAAAAAATTAAATAAAATATTCAATGCTGTGATTGGTACCTATGCCTCGAATATCCAAATTGGTTAAATGAACATTTCTTTATCTTTAAACTACATACATAATATTCTCAGTATTTTTTTCTTTCTTTTAAGAAAGCAATGAAAACATATATTTTTGCATGTCTAAATAGGTAGGTAGTTTGTTTGACATTCATTCAAATAATAAAAAAAAAAATGTAAATCGACAGGTGAGCTGCATCTAACAGATATACGTATCCAACAACGTGTTCGCTTATAAATATCTGATAAAAAACAAATCGAATATTTCTGAATCAATTACAAAAGAAATGATAGAAATCGGTGAATTTTTGGACGAGATATACCCAAAATAGCAAGAGTCTAAGAAACCATAAACTCATAATTTCTTTACTTCTTACATGTTCAGTAGGTAAAGTAAAGGAACAAGACCAAACTGTGGTGGATTCCGGGCCACGAAGGTTTTGAAGGCAACGAAAAGGCCGACGACGGGTTGCGATATCACCTAAACATAATGAAAATAGTTGACTCTGCAGAATGCCGGCTATGTCTTGAGGAAGACGAAACAGCTGAACACATTCTAGGTGAATGTCCGGCCTCAGAGAACAACTGAGTTCCGAAGATATAAAGAAGTGGTCTGCTGGTAGCATTATCCGCTTTATACGGAAAGAAGAAATACTACTAGCTTAACATATTTCTGGCCCAGACGGTACAAACGACCTCATAGGTCGCAGTACCTTTTTCTTCGCCTTGGCGAACCAGAAGCTAAAAAAAAAATATATTGCAAATTTCAGCAGAACCATTTACCACAGGGCATGACAACTAATAATAGAACGAAACGAGGAGTAGGCCGTCTGATTAAAGCTCGGTGATTAAAAACACGTATATCTAATGTTACAACTGTAAGGCACTCCTTGGGGAAAACACCGGAATAAAACGCACAAACACTGTTAATTTAAATACTGACTTTATTACTCTAAAACCAACACGTCCGACCAGGTTTAATATTCAAGAGCAACTGAACTCGTTGCCTTGTTTTAAAATGAATACATGTATATGTGTAACAAATTATAACCCTACCACCGGCAGCTCTTACAAATTGTTTTCTCTTTTTTTCTCTTGCCTACACAACATGGGTAATGCGAAAGAGAACCAATGAAGCAACCTTCATTAGAAGCAAAAAACACAAACAAGTGACCTTCCTCAATGCTTTATTGCAAAGGAGCAAACGTTTCAAACGAATCGCCCCTTCCATCCAGAAAGTCGATAATGCGAAATCCATTATCCATACAAATAATAACTTACTTGGTTTCCATCATCAACCTCTGCTACTTGCAAAGCATACGTACATGAACATGCTACCTGCGCTGCCTACGCCTATGCTTCTTCTTACAATGAAAAAAAAATGCATACACAATGAAATGAAATTCGCTCGGCGGAAAGTTTCGAGAGAGACAAACCGGTTTATTTGGTCTTTCTTTCTTCGTTTTCAAAGTGTGTATTTAAAATGAAGATGACAGCAAAAGTTTAGACACAAACATTCTAGCTCAATTCATAACGCCATCTGCATTTAGTCGGCTAAAACAAAAAAATCGACATGATGGCACTACTATAAAGTGTATATACAATGATAATACCTTTGTATATAGACTCTAAAGTTTATATACAAAGGTGGAATGCTCTTCCTCGCTCCATTTTTCCTGCACATTACAACCTACAAACATTCAAAACCAACGTGCATCGGCATCTCTCCTTTTCTTCTCATCCTAATTTTCTTAATGCTCACGCTGTGTAGCTAATACATTATAAGGGTCCTAACAAATCCCTTTCGTGCCCGATTATTATAAAAAAAAAAAAAAAAAATATAGGCCTATAATTGCAGACCTTCTGCTTAGGACCAGATTTATGGATTGGTATTATCTTTGTATATAAACTGTATAGTATTATCACTTCGTGAATTTACACTACCAGTGGGACTTTGTAGTATTTTTTGCCTCAACTTTTGGTCATAGGAGAATTTGACACGATTAATGTGGGCATTGCAGTCATTTCTGGCTCGTTTAAACTTTTTACGGCTTTCCTCAGATGGGTTGGCTTTGAATAGCCGAAAACTTACCTCTTTTAACCTGATAGCCTCTTTACAGCTCGAGTCACACCACGCGTTAAACTTGGGTTTGATACTTTTTATCCTGTTAGGGATAAAAGACTTCATGCCCAGGTGAATTATGTTTGTAATCATATCAGCAGCAGCATCCACGTCGCTGTCGAGGAAGCACAGCGACAGGTTAGAACTCTTAAAGAAACCGTTTAGTTTTTCCCAATTGGCTTTCTCGTATTGCCATACGGTTCTTTTAGGAGTTTGTTCTTTAACTATGTGGTTGGAGTACGAGAAATTTGCTGATATGATACAATGGTCTGACGAACCTAGGGGCGATAATACGTTCAAAGCGTATTTATCGGGGTGAGAGGTAAGAAACAAGTCCAATGTGTTGGCAGTTTGGCTGCTAATGTCCGGTATTCGTGTCGGCCCATTTACAAGCTGAGTCAGGTTATTTACCTCAGCAAAGATCTCGATGTATCTTCCTTCGGGTGTTGTCTGGCCAGAATGTCGAAGCCAACTTGAATTGTGTACATTGAAATCGCCCGCAATAGCGATTTCAAAACGAGGATGAAGGGTCACAATTCTTGTAATGGAATCAGACAGGGCATCAAACTCATTATAAGTTGAATGTCTATCCAAGTTGGGGCTTCTGTAAATAAAACAGTAGTGAATTAATTGCCTACGGACATGGAATTTTAGCCAAATGAAATTAAATTCTGGATTGGCACATTGGCCATATTGAGGCTGAAGTTGGTAGGCTACGTCACTACGTATATAAATGGCGATACCGCGATGGGGAAGAAATAATGGGACTAAGTTGTACCCAGGTAGACTGAATCTGTTAAATCAGACCCAACGCTAACCTGGGTTTCACTAAATGCCAAAACAGCTGGTTTGTTGTGAAAAACATGAGCGTATAATGAAAAACAAAATTTTCTCAACCCACGAATGTTGCTGACATCCACTACGAAATTCCTACACATTACAAAATACAAAGATAAAAGAAAACACAACTCCGACGCTAACTAAGCATAAGCCGTGAATTGAAGACATACTTTAGATTTCCAAAACAATCTACCGCAGGTGTTATGCCCGTACGGTAATTTGTTTTGGTCCACCAACAAAATCAACAACTCACGACCCGCTATTCGTCCGATGCTGCCTTTACCCAAGCATTGCAAGTGCACAAACGATAATCGAACGACACATGCAATATTCAAGAAAGTGCAACAGTGATGGAGTGGGATGGGGGACTGAGGGATACCCTACGCTGTTGCTTTTTTCGATTTTCTTTTTATCAGCACTGCCACCGGCACTGGCTCTATGTGGATTAATTTTTTTTTTGTTCACACACTGCGCGATTTTGTTTTTTTTTTTTTTTTTTTTTTCGCGAACTGGGCCCTCATCTCGTTTTCGACATCGACTTCGATAGCAATGCTTCACGTAACACTCGCGTCTGAATGATATCGTTACGACGATTCAATATTTACTTCACATAGCTCACAAAACGTCAAAGCACTGTCGTCGAGACGATAGCATTTGCGCAATAGCTAATGAGGTATCGCCTTACATATTTTGTACACCATTAAAGCACTTTCATGGTTTTTAAAGTAAACAATCGGCTTTAGATCTTTCCTTTTTATGCTGCAGATTGTTATTAATGCAATTTATTATAAATAAGAAACTCTATTTCAACAAATATATGTATCCGGTGATGTCTTCAGTGAGTAAGCGAAGACATTAAAAAAGTTTCGGACATGAAACAAATTTGCCACCCCGAAAACATTCGTACTAGTTCGCTAACAAGTGATATTAAAGAATAGAATATTAATAACTGTTTTTGACAAAAAAAAACAGCTATAAACAAATCTCTGACGTTTCTCAGAATTAGATGTTGTTTTCAGTGTTTCTCAAACTGTAGCCAAACGAGAGCGATGGACGACAGAAGAACGACTGTGTTTCGTGAATCAAACTATTGACGATAGAGTTCAGTGCAATCGCATGGACGACAATCGTCCGCAAAGTGCGGGTGGCAATGGTGCAGTAGTAGTGTATTTGCTTACGGAATGGAAGGTCGTGCGTTCGAATCCCGGCCAAGTCCATTACTTTATACCGAATACATGAAATCGTAATCTCCCTAAGTAACTTAGACACCACCCGTGGAGAAAAACCCTACAACTGCACCCAAACACTTCTTTCCTATCTCTCTATTCTTTCTAATACCAAGTAGCTTACACTGTGTTCTTAGCATTATAAGGGTACTGAACAACAGAAAAAATCCCTTTAGCGTAAGCAAATTATAAAAAAAAAAAAAAAAAAAAAAAAAAAAGTTACGTGATTAGGGCACTGTATTGGCCGGTGTATTATGTTTGTCGATTTACTGGCACCGAAATTACGAACAAAAAGTAACGCGTCCGCACGCGACGGGGGCAATCAGCAACTCTGATATATGCAAGATATCTGCAATCCCCAAATTATTTGAGAAGATTGTTTGCAATAAAATTACATTCTCAATCCGGACTGTATCGGATCACCAACACGGGTTTATGTCTGGTAGATCCACTACTACTAACTTAGCTCTTTTTTTGCAAATTTTTTGTTATAAAGAATTTCAGTCGTGGCTATCAAACGGATGCCATTTTTACTGATTTCGCGAAAGCCTTCGACAAAGTTTGTCACAGCACACTTGTTCAAAAATTATCTTCTCTTGGATTTTCCTCCAATATTTTGTTATGGATGGAATCTTCTTTAACGAATCGCACTCAGTTAGTAAAAATTGATGATATTCTTTCAGTGCTCATAAAGGTAACATCGGGGGTTCCACAAGGCAGTCACCTAGGACCTCTTTTATTCCTCTTATTTATTAATGATCTACCCAGTGCGATAAAACATTCCGAATGTCTACTGTTTGCGGACGACATTAAATTATTTCGTTCTATAAATTCTGAATATGACTGTGAATTACTGCAAGCTGATGTTGCTGCGGTTGTTGAGTGGTGTGACCTGAACAACCTATTTTTGAATATTTCTAAATGCCAGTGCTTCACTCTTACTAGATCGAAGGTACCTATTCCGTATAGATACTCAATAAAATCTACACAACTTGAAAGAGTGTATTCAAAGAAAGACTTAGGCATTATTCTGGACTCGCGCCTTACATTTAAAGACCACATTGATTACATTATCTCCAAAGCCAACTCCATGTTAAGCTTCGTCAAACGTAATTCTAAAGATTTTACTGATCCTTACACTCTAAAATCGCTCTACGTATCTTTAGTTAAGCCCCCCCTCGAATATTGCAGTGTAATATGGAATCCATATTACGATATCTACTCTAAAAGGATTGAAAGGGTTCAAAGAAATTTTACTAGGTTCGTAATATTCAAGTTAAATCGGAGAATTGACACACCGATTTATGAAACTAGATGTTCTTTGATTAACTTGAACTCCCTTCGTATTCGACGTAAATATTTCTCGGTCATGTTTATAAGAGATTTAATTCATTATCAAACACAGTGTCCTGAATTGCTTAGTATGATCAATTTCCCTCTGTGCTCCCGTCGTCTTCGCAGTTATTTTAACTTTCGTGAAGATCTTCTTACTACCAATTTTGCTCGTAATGAGCCTATTGCCCGCTGCATCAAAGAAGCAATAATGACTTCGATCGATTTGTTCAGGAGTTGTAGCAGGTTGGATTTTAAAAACAAACTTCTTCTAATTTCAAGACAGACTTAGTATAATTGCACTATTGTAGTCTTATTGTTTATTGTTCTTTCTTTTTTCTTTATTTTTTTTTACTTTTCGTCTATATGTATAGTATATGAATTATCTGTTTAATATTCAACAAATCATATTGTTATTAGTCTATAAGAGAAATGTACTCTATTGATGAAATTAAATTAAATTAAAAAAATTCAAATTAACAGATTTGCTAAATTTAATTAAACTTATAATAAAGTTTGAAAAATAATAATAATAAAAGTTTGAAAAATAATAATAAAAAATAATGGGATGTCAAACTTTGACATTTCTTGAAAAATTCATCGCAACAATTCATCAGAAACGAAGAAAATGGATTTTGGAAGGATAAGTTGTTGTTGCATATAAAATGCAAATTTCAAATTATCCCTATATCCGCGTGCAAAAAAACACGGCTATTATGTTAAATATCTCAATTATTCTTCAAACAAAAAAAATAATCGATGCCATATTCATCTACATGAGACAGAAATCAATAATTTAGGCTTATAACCGTATTTTTAAAGTTCCTTTTAATACTTGTCTTTTTATAAAAGACTTTTGATGAGATTACATTTCTTTGAGAATTGAAGGTTCGCCGCAAAAGTCCAAAAATATTCTTATTTGGAGATTAAAGGTCTTGAGAACTCTTGTAGTGTTATACTCTTATAATAAGAGTACTATGAGATCTAATTGACGTTATGACAGTTTTGAAGAGTGTCATGAGAGTCTTATGAACTCTTTTACAAGTTTTTAGAGTTAAAATCAAAGAAATTGTTTATATTTATATTTTTTATGTTTTTATGTTAAGCAATGTCGTCCAAATTTGCCAAGATTTACCTGTCATCACTATAGACTATTTTCGGAAGGAGGCATCGTTTACCAAAAGAAACGTTATCGTTTATAACCTTTCAATGCCGTTGTTTTCATTTACCATAATTTAACCTGATTAAATTTTTAGCAGATACTTAATGGCCTAATTTACTTTTATTATTAAACTATATTTTTTTCCATTTTTATTTTAGTTCGTCTACGGTTGTATTAGATTAATGAAAGAAAAGATATTCAATTTTTTGTTGAAATATGCTTTATTATTTTGTTCTTTTTTGATCTTCACAACTTTTTATTTGTTTAATTTTTGTTGTCGCGACGCGTTGATGATGGAGAAAAATCTCCGAAACGCGTCGCGACAACAAAAATTAAACAAATAAAAAGTTGTGAAAATCAAAAAAGAACAAAATAATAAAGCATATTTCAACAAAAAATTGAATAGGTATCTTTTCTTTCATTATATTTTTTATGTTTATTTTCTTATTTTTCTTAACTTTTTTACAGATTCACGGAATATCTGTCAACTAGCCGAATACCAAGAGACTATAAAATGGCCGGCTAGGCCGGATAACTTATACTAAACGGATATCCATTATATCTCTTCTAAATAGTATTTAGATTTAGTATAGGTTTCAACCAAATTACAAAGTTATGATGTTAGTGAATGTAAATCCTTTGGTTTGAAATCTGGCCTGCGCTTCTTTACAGATGTCTTTCGAAGAATCCCTTACGTTCTTTTGAAACAAAAAAGACGTCTGTGCAATACAAAGCCAAAAATTTATCAAAATGATTACAAGAGTTTGGAAGCATATGCGGTGATGGAAAAAGCGGAGATTTAAATGATTAATAAATTCAAGAAAGAAAATCTCGGAATAGTGAATATTCTTTTATGAGACGAATTGATCTAGAATTCTTCTTATGTGTTAATGTTTTCTGGATAATATGCTCCGTTTTAATTAAAACTCTCTTTGCACATTTTTCAAACTCAACTACTATAACTTTCAACCTCTTTTACCGCCACCTATCAGAAAAAAACATACAACTCGTGATTCCAACTTTTGCTTGCCATCTATATTTCAATCGCTCTAAACTAATCAAAATGGCGTCGGCTGACATTTTCAAATCCAAACGTCTCTTTTTCACCACAGTAATTTTGACAGCTCACATCGCATGCATCGCATTTGCTTGTATTACACCACCCGAGTCGCTGCGTTTGACTGAATCGCATAAACGAATAAAAGAAAATCATAGTTTTTCTTTTTGGTTTAGAACTTTCGAGGTTTTCTAACAACAAATAGATCCATTAGAAAGGAAAATTCTCAGTCCGTGCGTGGAAATAATAAAATAGTTGGTAGCGAATCCCTTGTGCATAGAAGCGGCTCGAAAATAAGTAACTGCATCCCTTCAAGTGTTATTTTCTTAAGAAATATTTTTGTTTGCTTTTGATTCGGTTTGTTTTGTGCAAATATATCAGAATAATTTCCAAATTAAAGAAAACTAATATCTATTGTTAAAAACTGTGAAAATCTAGTGCGACTTTCAGCAAGCAGAAATCACCAAACTACCGTAAGTACCTAGCGCCCTACAACCATCAAACTCAGTTTGTTTACAATTTTTTTTCTTAAATTGCTGGATGAACATTTAATTGCAAAGCGACTGCAAATCGTCGGAAAAGCCAATTTATGAAGGGAAAGCATTGCTGACGTATAACCTAGAAAAAAGTTTTCTATGAAAAACTAACGATTTCCCTGACCCAAATCGATTATGGAAAGAGGCGGTGGTGCGGCCGTGCGGGGTTAAAAGTTGATTGCTGCCGAAGCGACAGAGTTTTACGTTTGTATTTGCAAGGGGGAGGATATACATTTTTGTAGGTATGGTGGAGTTTTTATTTATTAATTCACGCTGAAATAATTTCTGAATTTAAAGGAGGGCGGAATTGTGTTCGTAATAGAAGGGTGAGGTGCCAGTTGTAATCTCTAATCATATTCGTTGTGAACCTGTGGTTAAGTTCAATTTTTTCGACATTAGTTGGTTTCTTATCGCCCTAGATACGAAGCTGAATTTGTGGCGTTATCAAGCATTAAATGAGTTAAAATAGATTTTGTGTGGTTAAAAGATTTTGTTGAAAGAATATTCTTTGTGCATTTGCGCACTTGACACACTTAATACTAAGGGCTGCGTTCTGTTAACCCCCTTTTCGAGACAAAACGTCATTTAATTCATGACATCTATGGTATCTGACAGCGTTTGGTGGTAGTCTGACAGCATTTGGTTGTAGTCTGACAGCATTTGGTTGTAGTCTGACATCAGACTACCACTGCCAGCCAGGTGGTCAACAAGGCGGAGCATACTGCATACCAAACATTATTAAAATAGTTTCGACGAAATATTTATTCGTCTCTGCGCAGGCGAACGACGCGCATTTCTTAGGGAATAGCAAAACAAAGTATTACTTTGCATTGCATTTATATTTTAAGTGAGTGTTTCTCCTAATTCCGAATACTTCTTGATATCATGCCACGAACTTCTTTTTTTTCGAACGAAACGCTATAAACTTTGAATTGGATTACCAATGAGCATCTTGTTCCTTCATCTAGCATATCGTGGTCATAATCCACTTCTTCTGTACTCCGTCGAGGAAGCAGAAGAGTGATTTTGTCGGTACATGTGAATTAAGTCCGAACAGTGCGAGTGGGTAACGAAACGATGTTCCTTCTTAATTCCTTAGGTTGCTTGTTGTGTCCCAAGATATCTCCATGTACATCGTCAAATGATGTGTGTGCTTTGCCTGCCTATTCTTAATTGTCTCCGAAGACTCGGGCTCAGTGGTTAGTGTGTCGGACTACTGATCGAAAGGGCCCCGGTTCAATACCCGTCGGTGCCAAGTTTCATATAGAGTTTTTTTTCCACTGCCCCGCCTCTTGCGACAAACATCAAACATCTAAGATTATCAATTGTCATGAGAAGCTTCTCAAACTTGGCTTAAAATTGTAGGTCCCTTCCACTTCGCACAAGAAAGTTGTCGGAGAAGCTAGGTTTTAGGACCTGTATGGGCCGTTAATGCCTAATATTTATTTGTTGACTCAATAAAGAGTGACAATGATTGGCATTCTGTCTAGACACGGTTTCACATGAAGCATTTCAAAAGACTCGGTCTCAGGGACAGGCGGTGTAGATGTTAAAACATGCTCAACGGAAGATATTACAGGTCATCGAAATTGAGAGAATTGCTCGTTGAGGAAGGAAATACCTAGGCGGTTGCTTCTTAAAAAAAAACAGAAATGTAAAGTTGGCTTTAACAAATACAGTAATGTCTCGCTAATCCGAATCGCCGTTAATCCGAATATCGCGCGTCCGAATAAGCCCCAATTCTTGTACGCTGTAATCCGAATTCGTACTAAAAACATACAAACGCTTCGGTTTTTACAGTAATTTCAGTTTTAACAGTAATCTTGTCATTTAGCGACCCAGTGCAAATGGACTACCGGAAAGAGCGTTGCTGCTATTGGACAATGCGCCATCCCACCCACCAGCAAATGAGCTTAAAACTGATAACGGTATGATAATGACACTATTTTTACCACCAAACTGTACGTCCCTTATCCAACCCATGGATTAGAATGAAATAAGGACAACGAAGCTAAACTACAATAAAGTCAGTTGTCTCACGTTATGGAGAACGAAGCCTCCGCTTCAGACATATTGGCTCTGCAAAATCTCAAACAAAAGGCTTTGATGACATTGCAAAAGCAAAAGAAAAAATAAACAGAAAAATATCTAATTTATAAATTTCTTTTAAATTTTTCTTAAGTTATTTTTGTTTTTACAAACGTACATACATAATTGGCCCTAGCGAGGTATCCGTCGGAACGGAAAATTCTCCGATCTGATAAGAGTCGGAGGATTTTTGCTTCGAGGTATAATTCCGAACAGGTATTCGAAGCCTAAATCCTCCGATTCTAATTAGATCGGAGAATTTTCCGTTCCGACGGATACCTCGCTAGGGCCGAATGTCTTTGAACTGAATTTAGTGAACAAAGATTATTTTCGTTAAATAAGCAATTTTTTCCTGTTCCCGTCTTGTACTCATTAGTCCGAATTTTTCGATAATCCTAATACCCCCTTGCAATAATTGATTCGGATTAGCGAGACATTACTGTACATTGTTGCAATTCAGTTAGAAAATAAAATGCCTCAGAATGATTAGGGCATTTTATAGCCAGTTCTTACTGGCACCACTTTGAGAACTTCTACAAAACGCTCTTAACTAGCTATCTAAGTGGGCCGATCGTTGTTGTTTTGGCCATAACCCCCCCCCCCCCCCCCCCCCCCCCCCCAAACACTGAGCTAGTCCTCTTCTCTAAGAAATATTAAATTATACACAAAAATATTTCCTCTGTGAATGGTATTAGCCTAACTTATTCCGACGAAGCTAAATATTTGGGTCTCATCTTAGATAGAAAGTTAAACTGGAAACCTGACATCCTAGAAAGAGTCAGGACAACTACGATAGCACTTTTCTCTTACAAAAAAAACCATTGGGAATAAGTGGGGCTTACAAGACCGTATAACTTTCAGACTTCCATGCTTTTCAGCAAGACGGAAGTCAGACTAATTGGTCTGAAGCTCTTGACGAATGAGTAGTCACTTCTGCCAATTTTTGGTATAGATGCCACTCTAATCGTACGCCAGGCTGTTGGTATGTATGCCAGTGCTAGGACAGCGGTAAAGATTGCTTTCATAGTCGGTAGCAACTGGTATATACCTTGTTGCAGCATGGCTGGGTATATTCCTTCCGTGCCAGGTGACTTGAAGCCGTCAAAAGACAAAAAAGCGTATTTGATGTCCTCGTCCGTTCTCACTCACAGCGTCGGTACTCGGTTATCTGGTTACTGGTTGGATGCGGGAACGAGGAGGTAAATGAGGATACCCCTCATATCCTCTGTCATATTAGAAACAAGATCCTCGGCAGACATTTCTTTCAGGAGTTAGAAGAAATCTCCGGCAAGACTGTGAACGACCTGCTCAAGTTCATAAATGCATCGGGATGGTTTGTAAGCCCGCTAGGTTTTTCATAGGCTTTTTCAGAACTTTAACCACCCTACTAGTTCAGATAGTAGTAGTATTAGTATTTATTTATTTATTTATTTAGCAGATTCTGCTATTCATAATTCGTTTACAAAAAAATTCACAGTATATAATATAAATTTTAAATTATAGTGGGTTGTAAGGAAATCTAGTTTTACTCAGTCTATCAATCTTTTCGCAGAAATTCCTATAAGAAGCAGTTTTCGATACCCGAATTAACCTCTTATATTTCTTCTGCTTTGATGTGTAGAGATTCCAGTCTTCCTCCAAATCAGTTTTGAGTGACCTGTTTAGAAGCTTTCTAGTTTCTTTCGGATTCTTTGCAACTGCGAGTTCCACCAGGGAACTGGCGTTCTGCCAGGGGTATTGTTTACTGGGCACGTCAGCCCAAAACAACTGGTAATGGCACTGTGGAGGTCTTGAACAGCTTCATCTACCTTTTGTTCGTCCTGCGTTTGGTTGGAGTGTCGAGAGTTTTCCCTAACTCCTCCCTGAAGCGCATCCATTTGGGTTTTCTCGGCTTCCTCCTCTCCTGCAAAGTTATGGCTTCGCATTCGATTAGGAATTCGATATATCTATGGTCTGAGAGGATGAAAGTTGGATGTGAACCAACATTGTTGATGGTAAGATCAGAAGACAGAATGAAATTCAGGAGATGGTTTCCACGCATGTTGCACTTGCTGCTGCCCCAAACAGTGTTCTGAACATTGGCATCGCAACATATAACTTTTTTTTTTTTTTTTTTTTTTTTTATAATTTGCTTACGCTAAAGGGATTTTTTTTTTTTTTCTGTTGTTACAGTACCCTTATAATGCTAAGAACACAGTGTAAGCTACTTGGTATTAGAAAGAATAGAGAGATAGGAAAGAAGTGTTTGGGTGCAGTTGTAGGGTTTTTCTCCACGGGTGGTGTCTAAGTTACTTAGGGAGATTACGATTTCATGTATTCGGTATAAAGTAATGGACTTGGCCGGGATTCGAACGCACGACCTTCCATTCCGTAAGCGAATACACTACTACTGCACCATTGCCACCCGCTGACTAACCTTCTTTGTAACGCAATAGTCTATGAACTCAGCAATTGCCCTTAGTGGTGGAGTCACTACTGAATCATAGGGGAGATAAGCTGACGCCATGACGAAGGTCTTCCATTTCTTTCGTAGCTTATGGCTGCAGCAACCAAATCTTGGCCACAAAATTGTCCTAGGTTAGTAGCTGAGAGAAGGTTCGACACAGCAAGACACATTTTACCACTTTGGATGTGTCTCTCGCGCAAACTATTCAGTTTAGAAAAAAATGATATTAGAAACCTCAATATAATTTTTGAAGGCCTATCCATAAATACCCCACACGTAGGGTTTGATGAAAACAAAATTTTGAGTTTCAGTTCTAAGTATGGGCCCCCAAAATTTATTGTTTTTTTCTATTTTTGTGTGAAAATCTTAATGCGGTTTACAGAATACATCTACTTACCAAGTTTCAACAGTATAGTTCTTATAATTTCGGAAAAAAGTGGCTCTGACAGACGGACGGACAGACAGACATGACGAATCCATAAGGGTTCCGTTTTTTGCCGTTTGGCTACGGAACCCTAAAAAGGGACCAGATAGAGAAACAAAAAACCAAGTGATAAAAAAGAGACAAAATTTGGACACAAATGACCAAAGTGGCAACTGTGGTTATCGCTCACGTAATTTGTCCGTTCACCCGGTTGTGATTGTAACTCAATTAGATAACAAGAACTTTATTGGGAGTATTGTTATAGATTTAAAAGAGAGTGGGAGGGTAAGTCGTTAAAAAGGTAGAAATCAGTTTCAACTCGGTACTAAATCAGTCTGAACAAAGCTTAGCTAGAGATCTGTACCCATTAGTAATTTAAAATGCTCGCAGGTAGGTGTGGCTTATTTTAAACCAAACAAACAAAATGCATTCCGTAGATGATATCATTGTCAGACAAAATTCTTTTCCGCTTTAATCGCAATTAAATAATTTACCATTAATTTAATCAACGGAAATAGAATTTGTTCGCTTCCCCTTTTATGTCCGTTCTCTTCGTTTTCGTAATAAACAAGTCACACAAAAAATGTTGTCAATTGCTTCCCCTAACAGTGCTCACATTTTTTTTTAATTCACATATCTATCACCAAACTGCACCGTTCCCATTTTTCCTCCTGTGAGTTATTGACAAACAATCCCTTGTTATCGGTTTTACCTTATCTTTCATTTCGATGACCTGTTGTGTGTAAATATCGATTGCTGGGTCATTTAACATGCAAATGACTAATGTAATTGTTCTTACATGCTGAATTTACATGACTCATGAGAGGGAGATTTACGGAACTATAAGCGGATTTCGTAATCATTTGTCATTAAGTATATGACAAAGATGGCGGTAGAAAAATGTACCGGCAAGTCTCCCATTACCCCACTGGCGCTCACTGCGGGTCAATATTTACTCAAATATATGAATGACATTAATAATGAATTAGAAACTGCAAGAAACGAAAATGAGAGAACACTTATTTCCTAATTATTGAAAGTTATGTCACAACATTTGACTGTCAAAACATTTAGAGAGGAAGGCAGAAGCACGTAGGTAGAATGTAGAAACGCACAATTAAATGAGAGTTCTTCAAAGAGTCGTTAAACTTTAATACGTACTTAACGTTTAACAGTACAGAGAGTGTTTGCATGACAGCGATAATGGTTCTTAAATTGTTCTAATTGGTGAATGAAGACTTTTTAGTTTTTTGAGGTATTGAATGAATTATCTATTCATTTATGGAGAAAGTTGCGACGGATTTTATTGTGACTGCTACGTACTTACTTTTAAATTATTTTTTTAATGTTTATTGAATATCAACCTACAAACTAGACAAAAATGATTAAATCTCACTTAAAATTAACAGAATACTTATTCTAGGTTATTGCTCCTTATGCGGAAGCCCTAAACGTAACTATACCTTATAGTTATTTACTTTCGACATAAAAACTATTTTACGAACTAATATTACATATTATGTTTTCATCGAGAAAATTGCTAACAAAACTCGGCATCTTTATTAATTTGTATATTTTAATATAAAAGCAAATTACAAACTACCTGCTCTACTTAGGTACTTAAACTACTAAACGTATTCTATTATAATTAGGATTCTGAGAATTCGTTGCCTTACGCAACAAGTGGTCAAAATCCCAATTGCTTTCCGAGCGTCAACGTGCACATGCGCCGGCGTGAGCTGACTGAAGCCTTACAGCGTCAGTCACCTCCCGGAAGCACCACCACAAGTTGACGAGCCCGGCCTCTCCCAGAAATGCCCTAGCTAACTTAGTCTAACTTATAAACTAAGAGGATGTTATCTAGAGTAACGCACCGTCTTGGGAGGGCATGTTGACCCCTCCCCCCTCAAAAACCCACGAATTGTCGCTGGCCATCGCACTTGCGACGTGCCTTCAAGTCACCTTAATGAGCAAATTGTCAATCCTATTTATACGATGGGGTATAGGACCTTGTTGGGATAGTATTTTATATAGTTGGATTCAGGCGTTCGGAACAACCGGAGACACGCCCTAAGACATTGTCTCTCCGAAACCCGAATCTTTTCCATAGAAATAGGCGCTATATTAAACCACAATGGGCAACCATAAGCGATGATCACCTTATAAGAGCCATATAGCATATGACCTTCACTCTGGAATCAAGTTCTGTTCTGTCCCCGACTCTCTTTCTCATTTTTAAAAATGATCTCCTGTCTGTTACTTCTAATCCAATCCATTCCTTTGCTGATGACAGTACCCTCAGCTTCTCATATTCGTTTCTTGGGTCACGCCCCTCATCTTCGGGTGTGGAACTGGAACGGCAACGTATGTTAAGCTCATTAAATTCCGATCTTAACAGCATAACTCAGTGGGGTAAAATCAATAGAGTGGAATATAATGCTTCCAAAACTCAATGCTGTCTCCTGTCATTAAAGCAAAACCCACACACACTGCCATTATCTATAAATGGCACTTACATCGCTGAAACCGAAAGACTCCATTCTCGGTATGTGTGTTAATGACAACCTTCGTTGGAATGACCACATATTCGATCTCGCCAAGAACGCCGCGAAATGTCTAGGCTTCCTTAAGCGTTGTAAGAAATATTTCACCCCTTCTGATCTGGCTACAATTTATTCGCCCGAAACTGTGGAGTACAACGCCCATATCTGGTCCGGTGCACCAATAACTTATTTGGAGCTACTTGACAGGATCCAAAAACGCGCGATAAAACTCATTGGCGACCGAGACATCGCGAGATCGATTGACTCTCTTAGTCATCGCCGGAATGTCTCCTGCCTTTCGGTATTTTATCGTTATTTCCACCATAAGTGCTCAAACGAAATAGCCAGTTGCATTCCTCCCCTTGAACATTTCAACCGCAATACCCGCCATGCAAGGAATGCTCATCAGTTCACCCTCAAGCCTGCGTTCGGACGTACAGTGAAGTTCAAAGAATCTTTCCTCAGCCGTACAATACGAATGTGGAATGCTCTTCCCCGCTCCATTTTTCCTACACATTATAACCTACAAACATTCAAAACCAACGTGCATCGGCATGTCTCCTCTTCTTCTCACCCTAATTTCCTTAACGCCCGCGCTGTGTAGCTAATACATTATAAGGGTCCCAACAAATCCCTTTAGTGCGCGCTTATTATAAAAAACAAGTTGACTTCTATGAAACAGTCTCCTTGTCAGAGCATAACGTCGCCTGAGAATTGTTTTGTTCCATACGCCACTTTTGTCGTTTTTGAGTTAGGAACGGATTCTATGGTAATTTTGTATGCTCTTTTTAAATCTGTGATTCGATTTGCTCTTAGTCTTTCCAATCCCGAGATATCGAACATCGACTTTGTCCCATATCCACCAAAATCAACAGTTTGTAGAATTGTTTTGTGCCATAAACCATTTTTTGGCGTTTGGGACAAATTTTCTATATAATTTATCGCAACTTTTTTGTGAGAATTGTTTTGTTTCACGTGCATAGCACTGCGACAAGAGATACAGAAAATATTAACAAAGTTGAGAATTGGTTTGTCCTACGTGCACTCGTGTTAAAGAAAAGCTATGTATGTGGAACACAGATCGCAAACAAAATTTTAGTATTGGTTTGTTCCACCTCCATTACAGTTGTGTAGATAATAGTCGATATTATGAAGATATGAATTCGGTGAATAGTGCTGCAAACGCAAAACCTAGTTGCAGACGTACAAGCAGTCAATCATTGAACACATATGGGTTCGATAGATGTGTTTACAACATTCGCATACCTATATATGGAAAAAAATCGAAAGAATAACATGGAACGTGTTCAAATTGTGATCAACTCGACATCAGGCCAAACATTGACGGTACAATGCTTACTCAAAATCTGAAATTCACTAGAAAACAAAGAGGATTATCTATTTGAAATTTCGCAGCTGAGAGGAGAACATTATGACTCGAAGCTGTAATTTTCTGATCTGATTTGATCTGACATTTTTCACTCACTGGTTTAATGCTAAACACTTTGAATAGTTTTCTTATTATACCCTATTCTAAGGGTATATTAATTTTGACGCTTAGTTTGTAACATACCTTAATATTGCGCGTAGACCCGTAAAAGTTACTATATTTATGATCAGCATTGATATTAATGTCGATCTAGCCATGTCCGTCCGTCCGTCCGTCCGTCCGTCTGTCGGCAAAAATTAGGCCTTTAAACTGGACCTAGAGAGCTCTAGGGTCCCAAAATAATCAAGTTTAAGAATTTTTGAAACAAACAACAACAAACTCAAAAAACAAATTATCGAAAAAATCGAATTTTGAGCTAGAAAGCTGAAATTTTTTCTATATGATCTATGAATCCTAAAATTGATCGGGAGGTAAATTTTTTTAAATCCGCCTACTGACACGCCCACAATGAAATAAAACAATTTTATTGAAAAACCATAGTTTGAGCTAGGGAGCGTTTTTTTCGATAAAATCCTTTAAATGTTATATAACAAATTATGTAGAACGTTCTTAACAATTCAGCCAAACTTACACTTTTGTCACGCCCACTTATGAGGGATTGGAATAAGAATAGCGTATCCAGCAGTTCGCCCAAGCGGACTGTAGCCTGTCCCTATATTTTTATTGTATTTTTTGAATAAAAATTTTGTTAACAAAAAAGATGAAATCGATTTTTCTTTTCAAATTTTAGCATCTAACTCCATGCTTCTTGCCTTTCAGATATTTTGGATGAGAATTGCTTTGTGCCGTATCCATTTTTTTGTGTTCCACGTGTATGAAAAAAAAATCAGTTTCAAAATGTAGGAGGTGGGACACAAGTCAAAAAAGGAGACTTTTACGTTAATTAACGTGGCTTGTTAACGGTTTGTCAAAACACTGAAAATTGGTAAAAAAAATTAAAAAAAAAATCGTATCACACAGTTTCGGAGTACCAAGTACGCAAACCTTTAAATGCGTTTTTCTCGAAAAAGTGCCAATGGCATATGGAACAAAACAATTCTCAGGCGACGATAAGCCTTCTTGGCCCCAGTAAGACAAGCAACTATATGTCTATTTAAATAAAGATGCTGGTCAAGCCAGATACCCAGAAATCTAACTACGATTCTCACCGCCAATGGCTGCCCATTTTGTCCAATAAGGGCCAATTTCTTCCAGTTTTTTGTGGTATCCCTAGATGCCCCAGCCAATGTTGTTCTGAATAAGATTGTTTCTGTCTTCTGAAAGTTGATTTTCAACTTCCAGTCGTCGCAATATCCCTTAATTTGATCAAAGGCACGCTGCAAAAGAATGTTAATGACCTCGATTTTACGACCTGATCTGTATGCTACCAAGTCGTTGACATACGCTATAGCATGTCTGAGTGAACCCACCAGATCACTCTTGTAAATGTTAAACAGGATCGGAGAATTTACCGCCCCCTACTGTAAACGGTTTTTAATTTTAAAGACTGCTCGAAGTCACGTCGCTACATTTATCAACGAACTTCTTTCCCATAAGCATATTTAGTTTATACAGGGTGTCCCTTAATTCGTTGGCAATATTTTAGGGCATGATTTATGGGTATATTCTAAGGAAAAAATTGTACTACAGTAAGGGCCTATCTCCAATTTTTATATCATTTATTGAGGATTTAAGAAAAGGCTTACTTTGGTGTACCCTGACCCATGTTAACGGTAATTGCGCTGTTAGTACTAATGATAGAAATTTCGTTTAGGCCTCTATTTTTAGAAGAAATATTAGCCTTTGTAATTGCATTTAAATAAATTTTATATCTTAACTCAGTCTTAAGATATCCAATTTTTAACCTGTTCCATTTTCCCTGCCCATGCTAATTTTTTGACTTTCGGTTCAATTTTCTCCAGAAAATGCGTAATAATAACGTTATAACGTTTTGATATTTTTTTTGAATGAAGGTAACAATAATAAAAATAAAAGCTTACGAAAAGTTTGTAGAAAAACCCATAGATTTTATGATACTTGGGAAAACATGGAACAGGTAAAAATGGGAAAAAAGGTTTTATTGCTTTAAGTTGCAAAAGTTATGAAAGAAAACGATTTTTTTCCGGTTTAGGTAATTTTTGTTTTAATGTGTGTACTTTAACAGGAAAAATCCATAGATTTTATGATATTTAGGAAATCCTGCAGCAGGTAAAAAAGGGGTTTCGGATTTTGTACCTACAAAACAACAGTTGACAATAAGAGCGGTTTTCCGTTGGTTTATTTGAGTACCTGTCAGGACTTACCTAAAAAAATGGTATAAAAGATTTAAAATCAAAATTAATTCATCAGTTTAATCTTAAACGCCAAGGCAATCCGTTAGTTGATAAGAAAGTTTTTTTTAAAATGTCTTTATTTACAAATGAAGAATACGCAGACATTTTTTACGTTTTTGGGCTGTGCAATAGAATTTCAAATAGCGGGACTTCCTAGTAGAAATGTATTTGGAAATACATATGGAAGGCTTCGAGAAACGGGATCAGTTTCAAATACACGACCTAACGCGGGAGCTCCACAAATAAGAAGAACTTCGATTGTACAGAGAATACTGGAATCTGTTACAAATGACCCATCAATCAGCATCAGATGCTTAGCTTTGCAATTCAATGTTTAAAGACATAAAATTTCTGATGTCCTGCATGGAGAAAATCTGTAATCGTGCAAAAAATCCCTTTTTTTAAATTTTACCTGTTCCATGTTTTCCCAAGTATCATAAAATCTATGGGTTTTTCTACAAACTTGTCGTAAGCTTTTATTTTTATTATTGTTACCTTCATTGAAAAAAAATATTAAAACGTTATGTTTATTACGCATTTTCTGGAGAAAATTGAACCGAAAGTCAAAAAATTAGCATGGGCAGGAAAAATGGAACAGGTTAAAAATTGCATATCTTAAGACTGAGTTAAGATATAAAATGTATTTAAATGCAATTACAAAGGCTAATATTTCTTCTAAAAATAGAGGCCTAAACGAAATTTCTATCATTAGTACTAACAGCGCAATTACCGTTAACATGGGTCAGGGTACACCCAAGTAAGCCTTTTCTTAAATCCTCAATAAATGATATACAAATTGGAGATAGGCCCTTCCTGTAGAACAATTTTTTCCTTAGAATATACCCATAAATCATGCCCTAAAATATTGCCAACGAATTAAGGGACACCCTGTATATAGCCTGATCAACTTGTAGAAAAGTCCCATAACGGTGTCGAAAGCCTTCTCAAAATCAACCAGACAAGCACCTGTCCATTGGTTCTTGCATTTATTCCATTGAATGTCGAAAACCAATTTCGACGCGGCATGAATAGTGTCAGCAAATCCACTTTCTCCTGTGGGTCCTCGACCACGAAAAAACCGTCGTTTGAAGCGACACTTTCTGGACTTATTCCAGCTGTCAGTACCTACTGTCTGTCTGTTTTCCGCTGTCTGGGAGATTCGAACACAAGGAATATCATTGTGACCCTTGCTCCTGAACAACTTATTTGTCTGTAGTGACTGCTACGTAATCTGGTAGTTAAGTTTAATTTCAACTCTTATTTGATTTACCAACCAAAATGAGCAACAATACTTTGCACAAACAAAGGTTAAAGAGGTAACCTAAAAAGAAGGTGGTAGTTACAGAAAAGATTGTAACTCAACAAAAAATATAAAACAAACTCATTTTTATATGTCTTTTCGCAAGAAAAAAAATATAAGCAGACAAAGATTATCTGAAATCATCTCTGGGCGCTAGCTTAGCGTAATACGATTTTTATTTCCAGAGAGAAAAAATTCTGCGTGTTTTAGAGTAGAGTAAATAGGTAGGTTCTGGCACTCGAAACTAGCGCAATTGCCTTACTCAGGATTCTTGGTTTCGAGGATCATAATCTCGTTATCTACATTCATAGTATTGGCTTCAAGGATCATAATCTTGATATCCAGGATCATTTTGTTTTGTTTTATTTTATTTTATTTTTTACTGAGGCCAACAAAACGCTGGTGTCATTATATTCGTATAATCGAAGAGTTCTTAGGCCTACATCTTATTAACGTTTTTGACACATACATACTCCGGTTATTGATCGTTGTTTGATCGTGCTTATACAACTCCGGTAATCTCCAATCGTGCCAACCCACGGATTTGCATGGAGATTTGCGACAGAGTCTCAAGATTTTAAAGGCCAGGCTCACCGGAATGTTCAAATTGTGTTTAAGTGATTTCTCCTCTTAGTCGCCTTTCACGGCAAGCGCTGTTTCAGTGATATTCTTAGCTCATCCCTGCATCGAAAGATACTGTGTATGGTGTATCAAAATTTGAATGGGTATGACCCAATTTTGATTAGGTTTCGAAATAAAGAACGTTCATAATAGACAAGCGACCATTCACAGCTTTTGAACAGACAGGACAGGGTTGTCCCTTACTCATTTTTTAACCCTGTCTACAAAGACTGAGATTAATTACTCACTGTGTTGTTCGATACAAACCATCCTGTGAATTTGGTGAAATTCATTATCCCGTCTATCGGTGTGCTGAAGAGCTCGTCTAGGTCATGGAAGAAATATCTCCCGATACTCAGAAAACATATTGGTAAATTAGCTCAATTTTTCGGTATAATGCAACCATAAATATAGGCGTTTTCGTGACTTCTACTTTCTATTGTTACAAAACCCAAAAGAAAATTATTGGATTTCCGACAATACTTTATTGGTATTGAAAAGTTGTATAGGTATATTATTTCAATTCAATTCCATTCAATCAAACCCGATAACTACAAACTATAGCAAACATACGTAAATATTGTTTAATATTACCTAAATCTTATAAAGTTTCCAACCAAATTATATGGGAATTTTACCCAAATTTAATGAGAGAACACCAATAATTTTAGTTTAATTACACATCCAGAGTGGGATTTTAACTATATTTATTAAAAAAACGACTGCAATATTTTTGCTTTTAGTTTGAATACCATACCCATTTTGGGATTAAACCTAAAATTATTGTTAGATTACCCAACTGGTTTTGTAAATTACCTTCAAATTTTGGGATTTCACCTAAATTTGTTGATGATATCCCAATAATAAAAGATTCGTTACATATACAGAATGGGATTTAACCTAAAATTATTGATGAAATACCCAACTGGTTTGGTAAATTAACTTCAAATTTTGCGATTTCATCTAATTTTATTGATAAAATTCCCAATATTTATAGATTCATTGTATATACAGAATGAGATTTAACCATAAAATATTGTTTTTTGAAATCCCTACAAATAATACTACCTTAAATGGGAAAATTTCAATAATTTATCTCTGTCCAATATCCAGAACAGCTTTTTAATCCAAAGGTATTGAAGGGATTATTAAGTTTAAAATTTTTTTGGATTTAAAATGAAACAAAATATAACAGTTACGGAATTATTCTTACAATTATTTTGGAAAGTGAATCTGGAAAATGAGATACTTACAATGATTTGATCAGCAACAAATACTTACGTATTTCCAAACGTCATTGAATCCAGTGTAATATTAAATATGAAAAGATTTTGAAAATCCAGGAAATCTTTACCCAAAAGTACTCGTATCTTATAGTGAAATCAAAAAGCTAATCCAAAAATTCGAATAACGAACAAAATTGTGTAGTTCTAACTAACCATTCTTCTGGAGGTTTTAGAGAAAAAAATCTTCTTTTGGTTTTATAAATTATTATAAAGACTGATATATTATTACATTAATTTTTATTTAACCATAATTTTGAATCTTACATCTTAAACTAAAGCTTATAGTCATTATAAGTGTAGATATTATTAACCAAACAATAACTAAGAAATAATTATAATTTTAATATTTTTTGTAACAATAATAATACATGTATTATGGCTTATGAGCAAAGTAACGATCTAATCTTTATCAAGCAAATTATGAACATAAAATTTTTTTAAAATGTATGTATTAATTATAATCCTTCACTTACTTCAATACCGTAGGAACTCCTTTGTATTTGTGCAATTTAACCAAATGAAAATTAAATTGCCAATCTGTATTGGTGAGATGCCTAATAACATTGGCAACCAAAAAAATATGAACATGCATTAAAACAGTAAATTAAAACTCCAAACACATTACAAATTAAATCGAATGTATTAATTATGCGTATAATAATATTAAAATAAAGTAAACGGCACAGCCACGAATCGGTGTTGCACATTTTCACAAATTTATTTCCATAAACTAAAATCACCAGCGAGTTTTTTTTATTGAGCTACCAATAAGACAACATTGTTGGCACAAATAATTTTTCATAATAAATAATGGATAATTGCATAATAATTGTACTTTCGTTTAATTTTATTAACGGTTTATTGTTTTAGGTTTTTTACCCAAAGAAAGTCGGCCTTTTTACCAACCTATTTTGTTGACAAGCCAATAATAGTTGTAATATTGCCTATATGTTATAGCTATTTTCAATATCCGTATAAGAGATTTCAACTATAATGTATTGTTGAATTACCCATCACATATAGTTATTTTACCTATTGACTTGGATACCTTCCAATACATTATGGGAAGTCAAGTGACACAAATTTCATTAAATGCCCTTACCAGACTTTATTGCAATGATAACAATGAGTAGAACGATTATAAAAGCTGTGTTTTATTATCCATGCGGATTTGGATCTGGATCAATTTAATACGTAAAACAAAAACAACACAGGATCTTGCTATTTATCGGGATCATTAATCGTGATCCAAAATGTAATTACAAAACTCACTACCTGTTTTTTCGTGGCGTTGCTTATTTAAATTATAGGAAATTATAGGAACACAATAATATTGCCAGACCAAAATATGAAACACTATTAATAACACAAAAAATCAATTAGCATATTTTCATATTCGAATAATTTACCACTGCGACTTTTGAGACGTTTTGCTTCGTAATATAATACACAAAAATTAATGGAAATATTAGCAGTACAATACTGTTAATATGTTGCATATTTGAACATAACATTTGAACATAGTTTCTGAAAAAAAAATATTGAGTGCAAAATGTATGTTGATTTGTATTCAAATGGCAACACCCCCGACACAACAAGCGATCATATTGTGACGTCACATTGTACCCTATATTTGCAATATGGCTGAGTGCCAATCGAAACTTAAATACCTGGGGTGGAATCGGCTAAGGTGATAGTTGATTGTCGCTTTTTGATTGTCGTTTTTGATTATCAACTCCTCTGCTCTGCGTAAAGCGATCACTAAAAAATAATTGATTATTGGCAGCACTTAGAGTTTTAAACGTCACTTCCTTGCCGACGCTGTCATTCCGAGCAGCTGATGTGTGTTTAGTTTTCATGATTTATATTTCAAATATGATTTTGAGTCCTTAGGCAAAAACTTTATCATAAATGGACAAAGTATTGACTGCATTTTTTTAATGACTGCAGCAGTAGTTTCAGCCACCGTACTTTGACCCATTGGTGCAGCCCAGTCAGCCCCAACTTGTCTTTGATAGCCACCACCCCCAAGATTTTAAGTTGCAGCGAATTGCAGGGTGGGTGGAACATGCGTTGACCTTTCTCCAGTTGGTAAATCAAGCAGTCTCAAAACAAACACAAACGCCTCTTTTGATAAGCGAAAGTTTTTCAAAAATCTAAAATACACAATAATAAATGATAGCAATCAACAATGAATATTTATAATTCTATGAATTCTTTCATCGGGTTTGAAAGTTCCAAGATACTTTATTTCTCATTTTTCTTCTTAATAATTGGACATTTGTGTAATTATTTTCTTCATTTATGTAGAAAAGTTCTAATGAAGTAAACATTGCACTTCACGAATTTTCCAATTTCACTTTTTTATTTGAATTTATTTAATATATATTCTTTTTCACTAAAGCATTTAATTTATTTGGAGTTGAAGCCGAGGTGCATGAAATAACAAAAATGTATGAAAGCGACACCTAAATAGCTGTCACATGAAATTGATGGCAAAAAGGTGATTGTCAATTTGATAATCACCTTACGTGGACGTAAAGGTATGATTTTGATTGTCAACTATCAACTATCACCTTAGCCGATTCCACCTCTGGTATCGTCTGTTATGTGTTAAAAACAACTGTTGCCACAACTTGCCACTGATGATCCAGATCGTTTTATTATCAGATCGGATCCGTATCAAGATCATTGGGATAATAAAACGCGGCTAATGCTATATATTTTGGTTTTATTTAATATTGGTCATATACCAAACATTATTGCCATCTTAACTACATATATATTATAGGAACATTTACAATACCAAACTAATATGGTGTGGTAATTATATTTTATTGGAATTATTCAAAATTATAGGCATGACTTTTTCCTATACCATATAGGAAAATAACCATTTTTACTAAGATCTGGTTAAAACCCAACCTACTTTGTTATATTTCCCATACATTTATAGTATTTCAACTCAATGTCACGTCATAAGGTTTTATAACAGTGAATTATTGGTATATCAACAATAAAATTTGGTATTTTTCTTACATTTATTGAAATACGAGTATCACCCAAGTATTATAATATATCCTATCCATGGTTTGGTAATATCCCTAACTGTATTGTTACATTTCACAATAAGTTATTGGAACTAGAAGAAAATGTAATGGAACCCTTCCCTACCAGATTGTTTGTATACCAGCTTATTATAATTATAGGTTTTTTTCCAATACATATTGTATTCTTTGCAATTAACTATATGTGGAACGTCAATTTTGCCTAGGAAAACATCGTCTTTCGCTTTTCCTATAAATACAGTGCTGTGCAAATTACTTGGGACAGGCATGATTTTTAAACATAATCGTAAGTAGGCTATGATTTTCGCGTTACTGTTTAAAACTTTGGTAAGGTTCTTTGCAAATTAATTATTACAAATATTTTCTTTTGGATTCGCGAAGGTAAGTTGCAGTTTTTTGTGCATTTATAAAAGTTTAGTGTCATGAAGCTGTTATCCGATATTTTATTAGTTTTGGTTGGTTCGTTTGAAACAAATTTGAAAATGGATATTTCGATGGAGAAGAGGGCTTCAATCATTGCTTTGCATGAGCACACTGATGATGTTGGAGTTCCAAAATCAAGTGTGGGTAGGATCATAGCGTTGCACAAGGCTACAGGATCCATTGCAACGGCTCGTACATTGTGGCCGAAAACGCAAGACAACGGATCGCGATGACAAAACTTTGATCCGTAACAGCGTCATTCATCCTTGGAAGACTAGCGGTGATCTTCAAAGGGACTTGGCGTCGGCTGGTGTGGTGGTTTACTCGTCCATTGTTAGAAGGCGTCTTTTAGATGTGGACCGCAAAGCAAGAAGACCACTTAAAAAACAGCTTCTAACTGAGGCTATGATGAGAAGAAGGCTGCAGTGGGCAAAGAAACATAAAGACTGGTCTTCACACGAATGGGGAAGTGTTATTTTTTCTCTGATGAGAGCCATTTCGAAGTTCAGGGCTACCGGGTAAGTGTCGTGAGGAGAAGTAACAAAGAAAAGCTCCGACCTAATCACATTATACAGGCCAGTAAACACCCCCCCAAAGTAATGTTTTGGGGTTGTTTCACCTCCTTGGGCCCTGGAAACTTAAAACCGATTGAAGGGGTGATGTATAGCATCAAGTACGCTGACGTTTTAACCCACATGCTCTTACCGACCATGAGAAGACAGTTTCCGACCGGAAATGCAATTTTTCAGCAAGATCTTGCCCCATGCCACACTTAAAAAAAATGAAAGCATTCTTTGCGGAAGAACGTATTAAGGTGCTCGAATGGCCAGGCAACTCTCCAGACCTCAACCCAATAGAGAATCTTTGGGCCATAATAAAAATAAGGCTGAGGAAAAGGGATTGCACTACCAAAAAGAAGCTTATTTGTGCAATAATTGAAGTGTGGTTTCACGACGAAGAAATAAGAAAAATTTGCGAAACATTGGTTTCATCCATGCCAAATCGAGTAAAAGATGTAATTGCTGCCAAAGGCGGCCATATAAATTATTAAATTTAAAAAATTGACAACATTTTATAAAAAAATAAAAAAAATCATAAAAATTTTGCCTGTCCCAATTAATTTGCACAGCACTGTATTAAAAAAATATTGGCAGATACCCTAATTTGGGTTGTATTCTCCAGAGCTTCCTCGTCGCCACAGCCTCTACAGAGTTCTTCCGTCAAGCGCAAAGTTTTCATGTGGTATCGAAGTGTATTGTGCCCCGTTAATATTTCTACGAGGGTGGATAGTAATTTAATATCCTTTTTTATGAGACTCTTGGTTCTGGCTCCATTGAAGGTTGGCCATAGCATTCTTGTCGTGTGGCAAGTATCTAGTGCCGTCCATCTAAGGTGTGCCTCTCTTATTGCGTTTCTCCCCGCTTCAAGCCGGGATGAGTACAGAGCGATCAGCTTGTTCTGACACAGCTGCCGAACCCTGTCTTGCTAATTCATCCGCTTTCTCGTTGCCTAGAATGCCTTCATGCCCCAGAACCCAGCAGAGCCTTATGCTGAGTACCAAGAACCTTAAGTTCTTCGCGACAGAATTTCACAAGCTTGGATTTTATTACTGTTGAAAGTGAGCCGTGTTCTACCTGGATATCTACAGGCAGAAGGTGTAAAAAAATGCCGTGGTACGCAATGCACCCATGAAAGCAAAATTGGTCGTTCTTTGTACCGCAACCAATTTCCCTGTACAGTCTTCTTATTTGTGGCTTTCAACCAGACAATGGCCTCAAAGGAATGTGTCCGAACTATCATTGTGTATAGCCAATCTACGAGGGCGGGTCAATAAGTCCGTGACTTTTTGAATTTCTGACCTCTTTACTGAAACGCAACACTGCTTCTGTCAACAGGCATCTGTCAGTTGACTCCTGTCAAAATTTAAACTTGCTGCGTCAGTTAGTTTGTGTTTGACAGCTATTTTTATCAGACTACTCACTAATTTGAGGAGAAAATGGAAAAAAGTGAATTTCGTGTGCTTATTAAGCATTATTTCTTGCGAAAAAAAATCATTACCGAGACCAAGGCTAAGCTTGAAAAATACTATGGGGACTCTGCACCATCGATTTCAATGGTAAAAAAGTGGTTTACTGACGCCCAGTTGAGGTCTCTACACCCGAAACAATCGAAAAAATTCACGATATGGTGTTGGCCGACCGAAGATTGAAAGTGCGAGAGATTGTGGAAGCCGTAGGGATCTCGCATGGCTCAGTGGTTTCAATTTTGAATGATCACTTGGGCATGAGAAAGCTTTCCGCAAGATGGGTGCCGCGTTTGCTCACAGTCGACCACAAACGCAATCGTGTAACAACTTCACAGGAAGGTTTGGCGTTGTTTAATCGCAATATGGAGGAGTTTTTGCGCCGTTTTGTAACCGTGGACGAAACATGGATCCATCACAACACACCAGAGACCAAACAACAGTCAAAATAGTGGGTTTCTAAGGGTGAATCGGCGCCAAAGAAGGCCAAGGTGGGTTTGTCAGCCAATAAAGTTATGGCGACTGTTTTTTGGGATGCACGCGGGATAATCCACATTGACTACCTTCAAAAGGGAAGAACAATCAATGGGGAATATTATGCCAACTTATTGGACCGATTCAATGACGATTTGAAAAAAAAACCGACCTCATTTGGCCAAGAAAAAAGTTCTTTTCCACCAAGACAATGCAAGGGTGCACACATGTGCAGTTGCCATGGCAAAAAACCATGAATTGGGCTATGAATTGCTCCCTCATCCACCCTATTCTCCAGATTTGGCTCCGAGCGACTACTTCTTGTTCCCAAACCTGAAGAAATGGCTTGGTGGAAAAAGATTTGACTCCAATGATGAAGTCATCTCGCAAATAAAGGCCTATTTTGAGGACCTCAACAAATCATTTTTTTGGAAGGGATAAAAAAAATTGGAGAAGCGTTGGACAAAGTTTATAGAGCTCAAGGGAGACTACGTTGAAAAATAAAAAATTTGTGTTTTATTCCAAAAGTCACGGACTTATTGACCCGCCCTCGTATCATTTCTGGTCTTAGGCCTTACTTCCCTAGTGCATTTTTACACGCAAAGAGTGTGTTATATTCTTTCTTGGTTCTCTCCTGAATATTGAGATTCAAGTTCAGTTTCCTAACAGAAAAATGTCGAGTTGCATTTTAAAAGATGATATTTTGTACTTTCTGCTGAATATAACAAGTTCCGTTAAGTGCACAGTCTTTAGAACATTTGCTAAGAGTTCTAAAGCCAATACCCTTTTGTATAGAGGAACCCTGGATGGACATCTCCATCTGCGTATCGTCAGTATCATAAAAAACCACAACCCAAAGTAATACCTCTAGTTAATGATTTCTATTGTTGAACAGGTTAACTGGCTTCATTCTCTTTAAGCTCGTAACTGCGACTCCTCATACTATCAACATTCCAACTCGCGACCCTAAGGTTTCGCCTATTTATCGAAGAGCTATGATCCATGCATTTCCCCAACCGCAAGGATCATTGTCATCCGTAGCATAACGAGTAATCTAAATAGTTCCAGCTCGTCGCGTAGTGAACACATCTCAGAATAAGTTAAAGAGTCCCGGCTTTGATTATCGGCCCATAGAGTACCTACAACCTAGCTTCTCTAACCATTTATGTATGCTAGAGTTATATTATTGTCATGAATTGAAGGGACCTTCGTTTTTCGGCCAGTTCGGTATGGCAAATATGAAAAGCTTCTCATGACGATTACACTCATGAGTTTAAAGAGGCCGGTCCAACTAAGTGTTAATGGAGTGATGTGAACCTTGGTTATCTTTTATATAAGGTGGGGCAAAAGTAATGTTATAGCAGAGAATATCACTGCCGTGGCCAAGGACGTCCGAGAGAGTCCACAAACATCGATGAGACAATGATGTACACAATTAGGCATCAGCAGACGTTCGTTGCGTCCACTTTTCGTGAAAGATCTGGAGATTTAAGCACAACGACGCCGTATGAAAAAATGATTGCCCATTCACATTGTAACATTACTTTTGCTCCACATTGTGTATTCCGCAGGATTCTGGAATTTATTTAAAAGAAAATTCAATCACGATTCCAGTCAAAACAATTTAAAATAATTGCCTTACATCTAAACGCGAAAACATCAGTCGTGGCTCGGAAGAAAACATTGCTGTTTTGCGTGAAGGCCTGGGAGAGGCTTCAGCATTCTCTGTTTTGTATTACCATTTTTATATATTTTTTTACAATATAGGTACATGTCTTAAAGCTTGTGTTACACAGTTTTGAAAATCATATCAGGTAGGTGACCGTCCCCCATTGTCCATACACCTATTCCAGCAAAGCAGCGGGTATATTGTCAATTTCTACCCGGATGTTCCGGATGGCCTTCAGGTCTTGTAGTTTCCTTGGGCGCTTGACATAAACAAGAGATTTCAAAAAACCACAAAAAAAAAATCGCAATCAGGTCTTCCAAAGTGTTCGCTCCAAACCGCCATCGATGCCCTTGCGTGTGACCATTGATTCGTCCTGTTGAAACCAAATGTTCCCTAAGCTCAATTCATCAAGACGTGAACAAAAAATGACACCAACACGTTCACATACCGGTCTGGATAAACTGTCACTGTGCCCTCGTTTTCTTCAAAAAAAAAACCAAGGACCAACAAGCCCAGCTGAGGAAATTGCATACCACACTGTGACTCTAGCTGAATGCTCAGGCCTTTGATGCGATTCTCGGGGATTGGTATCGGCCCAGTAGCGCATGTTCAGTTTGTTGACACATTCACTCATCTGAAAATAGGCTTCATCACTGAAAAAACCTATTGTAGTCCTATGGAACGTTGTCGAGAAGCCACTCACGTTTTCAGAAAGTTCCTGCACAATCGCCAACTTGTACGGATAGTAATGAAAGTCATCGTGAAGAACTCGCCTCACAAAACGATCGAAAGTCCAAGTGCAGACGCATGTTTGCGCGCACAACGCCGTTATGATCGCAACACTGAAGCTCTCACTGCCTCAATGTTCTAAAGGGGATCTGATATCCCGAGGGACTCCAGTTCTTAGTCTTGTCGCACTCGCGGTTTGTCTGAACGTAGCGACCCATGTAGCAATTGATTTCCGGGACAGGGCCCACGGGGCTACATTGAAGTGATATCGGAAGGTGCGCTCGGTTACGATCACAGAACATCCTCATGTTCCACCGCATAATGACCTGGAAGGAAACAAAATTGTATAACCACGCCTGTCGAATGAGACCACTCCCGCCCCGCTAAGACCCTTAAAGTCTGAATGACGCTCATTTAAAAAAAGGAAGTAATGTTGCCGCACCCTGTATATTGGAGAATAACAACATTTTCCTTATTCTGCTTGATTTTAATTCAACTCTTAATGGTTTATGTTTTATTAAAATCAAATTTAGTTAAAACGAATAGGGCCGAATTCTATCCCTAGCTTGTACGTTCCCGCATATCATCTGAACGATTTCTTTAACAGTTCAAATTGATTAATTATATGATCCTATGAACTTCCATAAAGATAAAGATTGTTCTTTCAAAATAGCCGGAAGTTGAAGCTCTTGACCTCTCAGTTTCGACCAAAAAAACAAAACATTCATCATCATCGTCTAACACGCAAAGCTGAATTCCCACCGTGGGCATTTATACGCACCTGTTTAGCATAAAACTGCGAAAAAAATATCCTACCAAAAGCAAAACTCACAAAATTAATGAATATTTCGCAATTAAAGCCAAAACAGTCGGATACTTCTTCCCAAATGAGTTTACTCCGATTCCCCTGTTCTCTTCTCCACAAATATAGCAAAATTAGAATGCCTCCCCGAGGCGTAGATACTTCTACTAATTTTTTTCGAAATCATACTTATCGATTATTTATATATATTTTTTACCAACACAAGAGAAACGCAATTAAAAGCCATCATCATCATTCTATAGCCAAAAATAGACAAATACCGCAATCAAGACGATAGGAACGTACACGGAGCTTCTTCCCCAGCAGGAGATGCTTTTGAGCATACAGCCCGTTTTCAACCTCAAGCGACGAATAAATCTTCCCGCTTTTTGTGATGATTGACTTTATTTTTGTTATTTAAAAATTTATAATTCAAGCGACATGTTTACTTATCCCGTTGATTAATCGACGATCGGGTTAATTATAAATAAACCCCGGAGACAGAGAGACACACATAGAAAGTGAGAATTGTGGTCGACGAAAGATGCTGCATTTTACCGATGAAACTCGTTACTTTGACAGAAGTGCATCCAAATGGAAAAGTGAGCATAATTGTATAAAAAAAACTCATCCGATATTTATGTCACTTTTGCTTGAGCTAATTAATCGGATAAAATGTTGTTGATTTGCGTTTGCATTTTCCGTCAGTTAAAACGTGTCTTCCTCCTTCACGCCCAAAAATTATAGGAGTTTATTATACCATACAAGTACCTGCGTATCAAACGAAAAGAGGAAGAGAGAAACGCAAAGGTAATATCGAAAAGAAGGTGGATAGAATATTGAATTAAATTGGCTGCAGATAATTAAGCTGCGACAGAGAAAGAAGGCGTGTGGCGAGGAGAATGCCCAGCGTGTTAAAGGAATCAATCAATTTATTTGTCGCGTGTCATTATAAGGGAAGGGAATCGTCAAATTATACAATTTTAAAACTAAAATGTTCACCAAGTTTAATTATAAACAAAAGCGGATATTCGTGACCCATACATTTCCTATTTTTTGTTTGCTTACACCGTTTTTGACTGCATAGAGAGGTTGTTCACCTCAATTAAGCAGTCATCCTGCCAGAGACATTGAATTTTTGAAGTTGTTGTTTTTATGGGTGGAGTGGGAGAATCTTCCAGTCAATGTAGGAATCACTAATCCAGTCTCCCAACAAAACAAAAATCAAAATAGCCATTCACGTCCCATGCAGGGCATAAAACAAAGCTTCTCCAACCATTTGCGGGTGCGAAGTTATAGCTTTGCTTGAATGGAAGGGACCTACAATTTTAAGGCGAACCCGAACTGCAACTTTGAAAATTTTCTCATGACAATTGATAGTCTTGGATGTTTGTCAGGCTTTTGCAAAAGGTGGGGCAGTGAAAAAAATACTTAGGGTGTTACTGGACCCCGCGTGATTTAAACATGAGACCCCAGTAGTCCAACGCATAACCACCTCACCGATAAAGAAAAGAGGAGGAATAAGTTGATTCATGTATGTACATATGAATACATATGAATAACTGACAAAGTCGATTTCTTCTATTTATTGGAAGAGTAGTTTAAAGCTTCAAATCGTTCTAGCAAAGAATGCGGTTTTTGGGATATATTTGTGTCGAGTTTGATAGTCAGCATCAGCACTAAACACAAAATTAAATGGCTGATTCAAAGACTATTATTTGAGAAGCTTCTCTTGAAGGTTTTTGGTGTCGGTAAGACTTTTGAAAAAGATATGGCAGTAAATAAACTTTTAAGGTTTTTCTGGGAGGGATTCTAGCCTCGAACCCTTCGCTTAGTAGTCCAACGTACCAGCCACAGAGCCACTATGCTATAGCAAAACCAATACACTTAGCCCAATAAAGGGTTCATTGCGATGGCACATGGATCTACGGAAAATGTTCTCAGTTCTCACCTAATCAGAGTGTTCATTATTATGGTTGGTCGTTCTCTTTCTTTGTTTTTTTATTTTTTTTTTTGTTGTATTTAAGACGCTTGTGCCGTTCCTACTTTTGTGACTGAGTAGATTCGATTGCATGTTATTTTTCGCAGTAGAGATTTGAATGTCCATTCAAAGTTTCGCCTTGACTGATGCATTTAAATGAAATTCCGTGCATTCTACGAATACAGCTTTTACCATAGGCCTTACTCGATAGGTAGCTTATTTACATCACTGCGAGGACACCTTTATATACCAATACATTTTTTTCTAGAAAACAATCCAGCTATTGAATGAATGGGCTTCTGAGTGACATTGATATTGAAAGCGTCTTTTCTAAGCGATAAATTTAAAAAAAGGAATATAGTAGAAAAAGACTTATGTGAAGGAACATTTTTAGATGGGTTTTGTATTGGCTTTCTAACCCAGCTTTCAATATAAAAAAGTTGTCAATATCCTTGTAATTTTTTTTCTGCAACAATATGGAGTTAAGTTTCGGAATTTAAGCTTCAAAATTTTGGACCAGGTCAACTAATTTTTTTCAACCTTATTTTTAGTTCAAAAATGATTTTATTGTAATTTCAATTAGTTCACAAAGGAAATGTTCTTAAAAATCTTAATTAAATGGCGTGCCTTAAAGCTGTCTGCCAAAGTCTATTAGTAATGTTTTATATTGTTATGCATACATTTTAATTAGTTTTTGCGGACTACTACGATGAGTCTGGAAGGATGATAGAAGGCGAATGGAGAAAGGAGGTTTCATCAGGTTCCGAACTCTGTCCCTTCCAATCTGTACCTGGAAGGCCTAACGAATCTGGGAAACTTTTGAGAAATAAAATAAAAGATTTTGTTAATTCTCCTGTGGGAGCTATTCCATGGCAAACAAAGGCAGCATTCTTAAAATAAAAAAACCATCTAAAAATATATTTTTCGTATTTATTTTTTTCTTTTTTCGAATGATTATAAATTACTAAAATTATAAAGTCTTGTTGGTAAGTATTAAGTTATTAGGTTCCAGACTTCTGTGTCTTGTTTCCCGCAGAGCAATCACCGCCTGTTGTTGAAACCTCAAACCGAGCTCTTCAACCGCGTCGTCGAGTAGCTTTTGAAGAACTCGATCTAAGTTAGCCAGCAATGAGTAGTGCACCAACGGAGGTTGTGAGGGCCCGTTGTTAGCTTCCCTTCGCATTTCGATAAGGTCCGTTACCGTCTGCGTTAGGGAAGCCACATTTTCCGCAATACCATCTTTTTTATGTGCTTTTGGTGTATTCTAAAACAAAAAAAAATATTAACGAGTAGGTAATTATAGTACTGTTTAGTTTAGATAATGTTAACATACATATGTGTAGCTGGAGCATGGAGTACTTGAATTAGCATCTTCAAGTGAATTCTTATCACTAACTGACACGTTAGTAAATGTCCTGGAAACAGATGGAAAAGTGAAATAAATGAACCATATCTGTAATGCATAGTAACATATACCTTCTTTTGCTAGATACCGGCGTGAGGAATGATAGGCACGCAGAGAATTCCCAATCAACGTTATCCTCAGAAAGATGTTCTTCATTGTCTTCGCAGAATTCTTTTGCGGCACTCCCTGACTTCTCCAATTTTTTGGCTGTTTTATGATAGCGATGGCTATCCCGTAAAGATTTTCATTGTACTTTGCAATCATCAACTATAAAAAAAAAATAAAATTAAAATTGATATCATTGTTTTGTATAATAAATTTCTTCATATCTTTTGTTAAACATTTTTGTTTTTTATTATTTCCTTTATTTTTTTTTTAAATCATATTATGAAATGTCATCTCAGGCAGACGGCAGTATTGCCATGTCCTCATTCTTAAGTATACCAATTTGTAAACTTTATGATGGAAAAAATAAAGAATCTATCTAATCTAATCTAATCTATAAAAAAAAATACATTTGAGTTATGTGCTTTTTAAGAAGTAAACTGAACTTACCTGTTTTTCCTATTGCTTCAGATATAGCTCTCCAATCAGCGTTAACTGCGTCCAAGTTGCTGTGGTACCTATCTGCCAGGCACCATATTGATGGATGTTGCTCCACCAGCATCGCCAACTTTTTTTTCTGCTCTACGCTAAAAATCGTTTTATTTATTCGTTTTCTTTTTTTCTTTATTAATTCCGAGGATTTCTCTTGCAATTCAATAAACGACTCTAGCTCCAGATACTCCTCGTCCATAAATTCGCGATCAACCATCTTTTGAAAACAATTGGAATATAACAAACAACAGAGCACAGCGATCTGTCAAAATTTAGCTCGAAAAAAATGTCCCGACCCATTAAATAGGCGCGCTAAGTTTTGACAGATACACGATGTACATTCTGAAACAAAAGTTGGATTATTTAGCTCGAGCAGCGTACCACTCAGCTAAATGGGTTCGCTAAAATTTAGCTCAGCTAAATTTTGGAGAGAATTTTGTATGGGAGCGAAAATTTATCTCGAGCAGCGTACTAAGCTATAACATTCATTTTAAAAAGCTTCTATAATTCGGCGACGATAAGATACTCATCTCTGTCGTCCTCTTTCGCTTCCTAACCATATATCTTTTCCCCTCCTCTCTCATCCCATCCTTCTCCATCTCATTAGTCTGATTTACAGTCTTACACGAAACAGGACTAGTGATGGCACGATTAATCGAAATTTTTATATTAATCGGTTATTTTCTTTCGGTTAACGATTTAATTGTATCGAATTTTCCCTTTCGATTAATCGACAAAATAATCGACTAATTCAAAAAGTAATCGAAAATAATCGAAAGAAAACCATTACTACTAAAAACCCAGAAAACGAAATGATGCAGTACTTGGAATTGTATCCCTGCGAATGTGTCACACATAACCAGGGGTATGAATAGAGCTACAACCTATAACAATGGATTAATAGTTGTATGTGTAACTAAGTACTTGTGACAATTAAATGGCTCCTATACGAAGCGATGTTTGGAAAAATTTTTCAAGAGAAAATGCAACGCATGTGAAATGCCGGTTGTGTTGTACATCCGTGGTAGCAAACAAATTAAAAACAAATATTTTGAGACAGTCTGACCGCCGCTTTGGACAAATGGAACATTCGTTTCTATTGGCAGCATCATTACTCCTAGACTCACGATTCAAACAAACCCATTTTCAGGATCCCATAGCTTTGTCCAAAGTTATGAGAACCATCAGAAGCGAAATGGCTGAAATTGGACATGGAAACGACAGCATTGGGAGTGGAAGTGAATCGTCTTCCACGGGTGATAATGAGTTCGATTTATGGGCTCACCTCAAGACGAACTAAGCTTCTTCCTCAATGCTCCGGTTCTCGAGTTAAAACGAAATGTGGTTGATGCTTGGGAAGAGATGAAATCCGTTTACCCTACGCTATACACTCGCTCCGAAAAATATTGCTTTTTGATTGGGACTTCCGTACCGTCCGAACGGCTTTTTTCCAAAGCAGGTGCAACTGCTACGGAAAAACGGAATCGTTTAACGACGAAACACCTGTCAGAACTCTTGTTTTTTTTAATTCAGTTTTTAGCAAATAATATTTATTTTTTCTTTATGTATAAATTAAATAAAATTTAGTAAATTTAAACGCTTAATAAATTATTTTCGTACCCAGCAAACAATTTATTTTTGAAATTATTTTCGTTTTCATGACAATATCAAATTTTAACCGAAAAACCGATTAATCGGTTAATTTAATCGCGATTAAAAAATCACATTATCAATTAATCGATTAATGATTTTTTTGCTATCACTAAACAGGGCCCATGCCGAGTATCAGTCGCTGGTGGAGTATCCCGACATCTGACGATTTCCGGATTAGCCAACCTTATCTGTGTACTGCGGATCACTGTATAGATGGACTTGCGTCCTCCGCTCCTCGTGGGGCTCAAAAATCAATGTCTCTTTTATAAAAACCATTCAGACCAGTTCGTTTTTAAAATTGGCCAGTAGTACGGCGATAATGCTGTTTACTTTCATCTCATGGAATGGTGATCAGTTGAGAGAGCGACTGTGGCTACTCGTGTGTTATCTACTGTGGGCAACTGTAGAAAGCAAAAAAAAAAAAAAAAGGCAAGCTGCTTCCTAGTAGGGGCAGGATGAGTGCGGAGACTGGCTACTCATCGTTCATCCTCCCATCTATTAGCGGTTACCACAGCGAGCCACAAAACCACTTCTTTGCAAAAACAGAATTGTGCATCATGGTTCTACCTCTTAAGGAGATGGCGTATCAGTTCAACATTCACCTATATTGGGTGCCGGGGATTAATTCCATGGAACTTTAGGCCTGGCAAACTCGCCAAACATGAAACTTTATTGAACTTAAGTGAACAAGTGGTAGAACTTGTGAAAACAAATCTGACTTAAGGTGGGCCTGGAACGCCTGACCTCTCCGACAGACAGCATATAAGCGCCATAATAGGTGTCAGTGATGGGCACTGTTTCATAGACAAGCATGCAACAATTTATGAATCTAAATCTCTAAAATGTCAAGATTGGGATTTAACTATACATTTTTATTGTGACTTAACTAAGTCATATCCCCTTTCTTCTTCTTCTTCCTATACGACGAGGCTATGATCAAGATTAGAAAAAACTTAACCCCCCTCCCACTTTACCACATGCTTACAGGTCCGCCTGTGGGGTTCGCTGGTTCGAGCTCAATAAACATCGGCAGGCCTCCTGGTCTCGGATCACTTCATCAGTGAGGGAAATCAAATGCTGGTGCTGTTGCATTTGTATGATCCGGGTATTTTTGGGCCTGCCTCTTCTACGATTTCGACAAGTTTATGCTCCCTTAATTGATTACTGTTTGATCGACCTTTTACGAAACCGGTAATCTCCAGTCGTGTTAACCCACGGATTTGCTTGCACACTTGCCGGACAGTTTGGATTTTAAAACTTTTCTTTTAAGCAAAAGAGCAATTATTTTCTTTAATTGAAAACGCCATAAGTGTGTCCGTTTTTACTGACTGAGGCTCACTCTAAACAAACAGATCAGTCTGAGATCTGTGTGAAGCATGAATTGAGTACAACCTCTGAACAGGTACCAGGTGTAGTTCCCAGTGGAAGTCTGCCTATCAGAATGCACAAACATTTCTGTCGTGTAGTTCCGAAAGCTATTTGAGGTCGATTTCAGACTCTCGTCACAGACAAGGTCAATGGAAATCTGTCGGTTAGAAATGTGCTTCAAAGATGAAGAGCTTGACGTCTACTGTGCAAAGACTGCCCTTATCTATTTAACCTACACATGTACATATTGATTTATCAGTATTTATTGTAACAAAACATTGATAAAAGTTAAAAATAAAAAATGAATGCCTCAAATTCCCCAATGAAACTTGAAATATGAAAAATTATTGTAATTAAAATACATCCGCACGAAGGTTAAAAGGGGAAAATTTAATTTTACGGCTTGTCATACCCCTCTCGAAATGGCTGCCTATATTCCCTCGTTTACATCATCAACCTATTCAAGCTTTATCAGGCAACGTTAGTTTCACCATGCACATTCGTTCGTTTTCATTTCAAACAAAATCACCGCAGATAATTTAAATTGTAACGCATGAAATGACATCGGGGTCAGCAGTTTGTCCTCATTACCAACTAAAGCGCTGGAAAAGCAAAGTAAAACCGAACAAAGAGAACAAATTGACACATAGAAAATAGGATATTCTTTTCTAATGAAAAATACTTGTTAGGAAAAAAACTATTTCTCATTTCATTTGTAATTACAATTGAATTTTGTTTGTAAATAAATTATTCATTTAAATTTATGCATTTAAAAAAGTTAAATTATTTTTCTTTCATTTTCAGAACACCGTTTATTTTATAACCAGATTCGGAAGAAGAATACAATTTATTTTTTATACCACACGTTTCCATATACATACGTACGTTATATATTTTTGGGAATGTTTTTCTCTCCCTTGTTTTGGACTTGAATGAACCCAAAAGCGGTAAGCGGCTTACATTAACCGGATCTGAAGGTATCTGTAAATAGACAAGTTAACTTTTCGTCATCGTTTATAATTGTGTTTACCAGAACGTGTACCTATTTTTTGTGGGTTTAATACGTCTTGCATAGGAAAGCAATTAAAGGTACGTTTGCTGGTTTTATTGAATATCTCGTGCTAAAGTGACATAACAAAAAAGTTAACAAGCTAAAGTGAAGTGTGAGTCTACGCGTTCCGGTAAAAACATGTTCAGCCCGGACTATGAGAAGAGAATTTTAAAGCATTGTAGTCCAGTTGCAAGAAATCTATTCAATTCATTTGACGCAGCAAGCACATCAACTTCGCTGGATCGATTTATACCATGCAGGTGAGTAGCATTTACTGAATAAATAATTGAAGGAAGTGGCTCATTACACTACGTTTATATATAAATACGATTAGGTACATATTTCAGACAAATGTGAACAAACCATTAGGGAATATTATATAATATACATACAATCATATTTCAGCAATTCGGCACATTAGCTTTCTTTTATCGGCTAAAGAAGCTGAAGCATGTCGAGTTTTTTGGGCAGTGTGAAAAAAGGCATTAACGGCTCATGCAGGGACTAAAACCTAGCTTCAGCAACCAACTGTGAAGCTATTTTTTTCACGAAAGCAGTTTCATTTCGATTCGAAGAATTTGAATAATTTTGAGAAGCTTCTTATGACAGTTTATACACTTGGATGTCTCAAGAGGTGGGATAGTGAAAAAACGAAGGTGGTTTGAATCTGAGACCCCTCGCCCAGTAGCCCAACGTACATACCCTTGAACCACTTGCCCCACGGCAGTGTAAGGACCATTAATATTTCAACACTCTGCCATGACTTTTCTCACCATATCATCCATACTGCCTACCGTTTAAGGCTTTTTTCATCTTTTATTGTTAGGAAAATATATTTACTCAATGAAACCATTTGAAGAAATTGTGAGCCGAAGACCTGCCCATGTTACCATTATTATTATCACGATTGAGTCGCCGGGTTTTCCAACTCGAACTTATGGTTGGCGAATTTACTCATTCGCCTGAAAATCAATGCTACCAAATAAAGAAAGATGTCAGCAAGTGTTAAAGATAGGTGCAGGGTCATCATTCCACAGGCCGACAGTCCACAAATTAATTGTGAACTTAACACACCCGGGAGGGCCATATGTCCAAACGAAACTCTTTGATTTATGACCCATTGACTGGTGACCTATTAGTCTAAGAGCCCGAAGTAATTTTTTGGTCTGAGAGGTAACCGAAATATATTTGCATACTGTGTAGCCTGAGTAGAGGGTGCATCGAAAATATTAGTCTGGCAGCAAATAGTGGCAGCCAATGCGTGTGACAGCGCGTTGAATATGCGTTATTTTCCACAATAGTAAGAATGAGTGTAACCGAATGAAATTTTCAACATACATAGACCATGCCCTCTTGAGCATGAAAATATCAGTTCAAGACGTTTTGCACGCAGCTAAGTCCGTGCCAGACGCGACCTGTGTAGCCTGAGTAGAGGGTGTATCGAAAATATTAGTCTGGCAGCAAATAGTGGCAGCCAATGCGTGTGACAGCGCGTGTGTGTGACAGCGGGTTGAATATGGGTGGGTGGCCAGCTTCTAGCGTAAAAGGGTTTTAACTCATTGTATACCCTATTAAAAGGGTATATAAATTTTGACTCATTGCTTATAACATAGCTTAATGGGCAATAAACGCCAAAAAGTTACTGTATTTGTGATCAGCGTCGTTTCAAAATATGTAGATCGTTCTTTACAATTCACCGATACTTAAATTTTTGCCACGACGACTTTATGAGCGATAGGAAAACAACAGTTGGCAGAAGCGGACTGTATCCTTTCAATATGTTTTGTTTTTTTGTTTTTATGTCAAGTCCGTCACATTCACCTACTTGTCACACAATCACCCTTATTATTATTGGCGTTGAACGCCTCGTCAATAAACGACAATGCGATTTCGGCATTATAGCTGACGTTACGCAAGTCGTTGTTTTGTGGAACGTAATTCGTGTTCGACAGTCTGCGTTTAAGTTTCTTTATCGTTATTCTGACTGTCGTTTTAGTGTGGCAAAATGCCTATTTAAATGCCTGTCTTTGTCGACAAGGAATAAATGAACGCCAGACATTGAAAATCGGTTTAAAATGTAAGTTTTGTTATATGTATGTTTTGTTATATGTATCGATACATTTAATTTAATTTGTATTTCTTAAGGGCAAACGTAACAATATGCAAATGAGGATGCTAGTAGAGCTAATGGAAAGATTATTAGCTTGGCAACCAATTTCAAAAGAGGTGTTCAACGAACGGCTTCGCAGAAAATTGAGTGGGAAGAGATAGCTGCTGTATTTAATGGCTTAAGAACACCAATACGGGGCGATAAAGAAATGCAAAAGTCACGTATATAAGATATAAAGTAAGGGGAAAATTTAAAGGGAAAAAGAAGCTTATTTTCATCAAAAAAGGTGTAGGAGCCACAAGTGAAGACGGTTCAGGCATGGAGGAGTGATTCCCAAGTGCGAAAAGTTCAAATGTCTGGGATCTATGATCAAAAGCAGGGTTCGTAAAATATCGCTCGCGAACGATAAAATATGGATCTTTATCGTTCTTTATCGATCTTCTCACGAACCATAAAAAATAAATATGTTCGATCTTTAAAAATGTATAGTTCTCTCACGAACGAACTGTATCCTTTTTATACCCTATTCTAAGGGTATATTAATTTTGACGCATAGTTTGCAACATACCTTAATATTGCCCGTAGACCCCTAAAAGTTACTATATTTATGATCAGCATCGATAGTAATGTCGATCTAGCCATGTCCGTCCGTCCGTCTGTAGCCAAAAATTAGGCCTTTAAACTGGACCTAGAGAGCTGAAATTTTAACCATATACTCTGTAGGGTCCCGAAATAATCAAGTTTACAAATTTTTGAAATCCGCCCACAGACACGCCCACAAAATCAAAAAAACCAAATTTTGGAAAAAATCGAATTTTGAGCTAGAAAGCTGAAATTTTTTATATATGATCTATGACTCCTAAAACTGCTCGGGATAAAAAAATTTCAAAATCCACGCCCACAAATAAATAAAATAATTTTTTTATACCCTATTCTAAGGGTATATTAATTTTTGAAAATCCAAAGTTTCAGCTAGGGAGCTGAAATTTATAGTATATACTCTCTATGGGCCCTTTATGCTCATGTGTAAATATTTTCAAAATCCGCCCGTGTCAGTGGGCTCTATATATACTCTCTAGAGGCCCTTTATTCTCATGTGTTAATTTTTTTTAAATCCGCCTACTGACACGCCCACAATTAAATAAAACATTTTTATTGAAACACCTAAGTTTGAGCTAGGGAGCGTTTTTTTTGATAAAATCCTTTAAATGTTATATAACAAAATATGTAGAGCGTTCTTAACAATTCAACCATACTTAGACTTTTGTCACGCCCACCTATGAGGGATAGGAATAAGAATAGGGTATCCAACAGTTCGCCCAAGCGGACTGTAGCCCGTCCCTATGTTTTTTCTGTATCTCTCGTTCGTGAGAGATCAGAAAAAAGAAATTCAGGTAGAATATGGTTCGCTCGCGATAAGGATCCGTAAAGATCAATAAAACATCATTCTTGATTCGCGATTTATATTTTCAAGAGTTATTATTTTGGTTGAAATGGGGAAAATAAAGACATTTGAGTAAAATTAATATGATTCTTATAATGAAGAAGCTGACGAATCAACTTGCTTACTTTGTGAGAGAAAACTGAGCATTGGAAAACATTGAGCAGCAAAGAGGTTCTTCTAGGCAAACTTGCACAAGTAGTGCGGGCAGTGTCATCAACTCAAGTCTCTGGTGAACGGGCTTTTAGCGCTCTACCAGTTTTTTTTTGACAAAAAACAAACAAATTATCCAAAGAAATAATAAATAATGTTCTGTTAGTTAAACTTGATGCAAATTCATTCCAAAATTTTAATATGTAATAAAAATACTTTTCACTTATGTAAAGGGTTTTTCAACAGGGACGCTACAAAAGTAGAGCGACTGGGACAGCAAACGACGCCGAATTTCTTGCCGCTCTTTTGACATTTCTCTTCAGTAAAGTTTGCCATTTCATGATGGAAAGATATACGAGCCAACAACTAGTCGAAATTATTAAAATTTACTATCGAAATTCGGAGTCAGTGGCCTCAACGTTAAGAGCGCTACGTCATCGAAAAATCATCTTCAGCGATGAGGCTCATTTCTGGCTGAATGGCTTCGTCAATAAACACAATATGCGGTATTGACATATATGTGGTATCGACAAAATTACGGTTTGGTGAGGTTTATGGGCCGGCGGCGTGGTTCCAACAGGACGGCGCCACAAGCCACACAGCGAATGCCACAATCAATTTATTGGAAACCAAGTTTGGAAACCGTGTTATCTCACGAAATAGTCCAGTCGCTTGGCCGCCTCAGTCGTGCGATTTGACGCCGTTAGAATATTTCCTGTGGGGCTACGTCAAGTCTATGGTCTATGCCAACAAGCCAGCGACGATTGATGAACTTCGTACGAATATCGAACGTGAAATTGCAGCAGTATCGGCCGATTTATGCTTGAAACCCGTCGAAAATTGGGTTCAGCGTCTGGACTTCTGCAAGCGTGCCCGTGGTGGCCATGCACAAGAAATCGACTTCCATACATAGTGTCATCGAACGTACTTTCACAGGAATAAAGAATTTCATTGATATGTTTTATTTAAAAAAACTTTTGTAGCGCTCTTATTGAAAAACCCTTTATGTTCTTTCCATATTAAAATATGTAATATAATTTTCATGAAAAATGACTTTTTTTCTTATGAGAACCATTCGCGAACGGATCTCCAATAGTTCGCACGTGATAAATTCGCGAACGAACTATATTTTACAGATCGCAACAGATTTGATTCGATCGCGAAAACGAATTTTATTTTTAAAGGAACCGAAAAATAAGGTTCGCGATCGAATTAGAAATCAAATTCCTTTGTGAACTTTTCATGAGAGAACGAATCATATTTTATCTTTCTGCGAACCTTGATCAAAAGCGAAGTAATCTGTTATGACGACTTTAGCCATCGCCTATGCGAAGTCTGGATGAAGTGGCTCAGCCAAAAGGAGGGTCCTGCACTTGTGCGCCCGTCGCTCACATACGCTTACAATGTTGGACAGCGTAAAAAAAAGAAGAACGAGGACTTCTTCGTATTCGCGTTTACCGTGTTTATTCTTAGTCTTCATCCTCGCACATAATTTGAATTTTCAAAAAGGAAGAAACGACACGACTAATACAATCGAGTATAGGAAAAAAAGAAAGGAAAAAAAACATTTAAGCATTAAACTTCATTGGAAAAATATGTCTGTCATTGTCAGTATTTTCTGAAGATCGTATGTGGAATATAATGTAAAACGACACTCAAGGCGTTTCGTCCCATTTTTTTTTAACAAACAAAATGGAAATCCAAATCTCAGAGCACTCTGACTCGATAACGGTACATTGTCCTACAAGGCAGAAATCCTCTTTTGGTGTAGAGGTTGGTGAAACAAGGTGTTATTCGTTTCTTCTTTAATGAGTGCCGTATTTGGTACTCCCCATGCGGATTGAACCTGCACCGCACCGGTCACTAGCCAACACGCTTTCCTCTACACCATCGCCTTCATAATACCGACTCTAAAACGACACAATATCACCACGACTCAAACAACGACAAGTTTCGATGAACTTAAACCCCAGTCGTAATAAGTGTGAATATGACGTATTCGGCAAACACCACCTTAAAAACTCGGGTAACACACCAAATGTGACTTATGTTCGCTAGCTTTTTTGACACTTCAGGCGAATTATATTTTTCCAAGCTACAAACTATACATAAATGAAGAAGCCACATTGGTATAGCTTTTACATTTGTTTTTCAGGTACAGGTATTGTTCTATAATTTTAAATAACGGTACATTACCTTAATAACAAACATTGGAAATGAGTTTGAACACACTGATTTTCTCAAACGGCTATTCCGATTTTAATGTATTTTAAGAATTTCGAAAAGCGCGATGAGAATAGGAAAACGGGAGCGGGTCGAAATTCTGCTTTCAAAATTCTGCTTTGCAAAATTCTGACTTTTAACACAAAAATTCTGCTTTTCAAAATTCAGCTTTTTTTTCTGTTCTGTCTTACATAATTCTGCTTTTCAAAATTCTGTTTTTTTAAATTCTGACAGGCAATATTTTAAAGAAATAAATTCGACTAATTCTGTTTTTTTTTTTCCAATTTACGAATTTAAAATTGAAATTACCTACAAAAAAAAAAGAAACAGCATTAAGAAACTAAACAAAGCACACGTTCACTCACAAGGGTATACTAACAAAATATTTGTCTAAACCAAGAGAGCAATCTTAAAGCCAATAAAAAAACTACTTTTACCTCTTCTTCTATAACAAGTGAGTGGTGGAATGTTTTACAAAATTCTGGAAATAATAAAATGTTTAAAAGCGCGCGCTTTAAAAAACTAGGCCTTTAAACTGGGCCTAGAGAGCTAAAATTTTAACCATATACTCTCTAGGGTCCCGAAATAATCAAGTTTACGAATTTTTGAAATCCGCCCACAGACACGCCCACAAACTCAAAAAAAACAAAACTTTGGAAAAAATCGAATTTTGAGAAAACTGAAATTTTTTATATACGAGGGCGGGTCAATAAGTCCGTGACTTTTTGAATTTCTGACCTCTTTACTGAAACGGCAACACTGCTCCTGTCAACAGGCACCTCTCAGTTGACTCCTGTCAAAATTTAAACTTGCTGCGTCAGTTAGTTTGTGTTTGACAGCTATTTTTATCAGACTACTCACTAATTTGAGGAGAAAATGGAAAAAAGTGAATTTCGTGTGCTTATTAAGCATTATTTCTTGCGAAAAAAAACCATTACCGAGACCAAGGCTAAGCTTGAAAAATACTATGGGGACTCTGCACCATCGATTTCAATGGTAAAAAAGTGGTTTACTGAATTTCGTTGTGGCCGTTCAAGCACTGAAGATGCCGAACGTCCTGGACGCCCAGTTGAGGTCTCTACACCCGAAACAATCGAAAAAAATTCACGATATGGTGTTGGCCGACCGAAGATTGAAAGTGCGAGAGATTGTGGAAGTCGTAGGGATCTCGAATGGCTCAGTGGTTTCAATTTTGAATGATCACTTGGGCATGAGAAAGCTTTCCGCAAGATGGGTGCCGCGTTTGCTCACAGTCGCCCACAAACGCAATCGTGTAACAACTTCACAGGAAGGTTTGGCGTTGTTTAATCGCAATATGGAGGAGTTTTTGCGCCGTTTTGTAACCGTGGACGAAACATGGATCCATCACAACACACCAGAGACCAAACAACAGTCAAAACAGTGGGTTTCTAAGGGTGAATCGGCGCCAAAGAAGGCCAAGGTGGGTTTGTCAGCCAATAAAGTTATGGCGACTGTTTTTTGGGATGCACGCGGGATAATCCACATTGACTACCTTCAAAAGGGAAGAACAATCAATGGGGAATATTATGCCAACTTATTGGACCGATTCAATGACGATTTGAAAAAAAACCGACCTCATTTGGCCAAGAAAAAAGTTCTTTTCCACCAAGACAATGCAAGGGTGCACACATGTGCAGTTGCCATGACAAAAATCCATGAATTGGGCTATGAATTGCTCCCTCATCCACCCTATTCTCCAGATTTGGCTCCGAGCGACTACTTCTTGTTCCCAAACCTGAAGAAATGACTTGGTGGAAACAGATTTGACTCCAATGATGAAGTCATCTCGCAAATAAAGGCCTATTTTGAGGACCTCGACAAATCATTTTTTTTTTGGAAGGGATAAAAAAATTGGAGAAGCGTTGGACAAAGTTTATAGAGCTCAAGGGAGACTACGTTGAAAAATAAAATTATTTTTTTATCAAAAAATCTGTGTTTTATTCCAAAAGTCACGGACTTATTGACCCGCCCTCGTATGATCTATGACTCCTAAAACTGCTCGGGATATAAAATTTTCAAAATCCGCCCACTGACGCCCACAATCAAATAAAACAATTTTATTGAAAAACCAAAATTTGAGCTAGGGAGCTGAAATTTATAATATACTCGTATACTTCCTAGGGGCTCATGTGTAAATATTTTTAAAATCCGCCTACTGACACGCCAACAATTTTTAAAAAAAAACTTTTTGAAAATCCAAAGTTTGAGCTAGGGAACGTTTTTTTTACAAAAGCTGCCCTTTTTTCGATAAAATCCTTTAAATATTATATAACAAAATATGTAGAGCGTTCTTAACAATTCAACCATACTTAGACTTTTGTCACGCCCACTTATGAGGGATAGGAATAAGAACAGGGTATCCAACAGTTCGCCCAAGCGGACTGTAGCCCGTCCCTATGTTCTTTAATTGTTTTTCTTTATATAAAAGCTTCTTAAATTTTCGAAACCTACCGTTTCTTCCTATTTCGATATTTTAAAACCTTGGAGTGAAGGTAAGAAAATTGCATTCTTAGCTTTTCCCAAAAGACGGGAATAACGGTACTTTACAAAAACAGACGAAGTGATTTATAGCAAAAATATTGGTATTTGAGCAGACAGTGACAGCTACTTAGAACCACGATTCGAAAACGATGTTAATAAAAATGAGAAACTTTATGATCCAGTCGTGCACTTTGCTTTACTTGCTGAATTTGCTGAAAATAAAATATATGAACATCAACATTTTTTAGTAATCAATGATCCCGTGCAGGGACAGGCTTAATATTATAACTGCAGCGCCATTCAAAGCACTGCGCATGTCGCGAGTAAGTGGAGAAACCACTACTATGCCATTTTAACATTCAGGTGAGCTTAGCGACTATTTCAACATCTTGAAACTCTCCCAAAAGTGTGGATGCAAATCCGTGGGATGGCACTACTGGAGGTTGCCGATGTTGTAAGGGTCAGTGCAGTTTTTTTAAAAATCGTTTCGGGCCCTGAGAGACTATTTTTTCCTGAGGGCTCAAGTTGGGGACGGTCAAACATGGCTAGATCGACATTACTTTTGGTGCTGGTCACAATTATAGTAACGAATATAGGGATCAACGATCAATATTAAAGCATGTTACAAACCATGAGTCAAATTAATGTATCTCCTCTTAGGGAAGAGTATACAAAAAAGTCAAGCTCAAATAATTCATGCTGATTGCGACATTGGAATTCGAACGAAAGTTTGTCGAATTAGAAGAATTTGTATTTTGAGATTCGATCGAATAGAAAATTTATTTGAGGAAAACCGGTATAATTCGAACGAAAACAGATATTCGAACGACTTGACTATTCATTCGAATCTCAAAATAAGAATGATTATTTTTCTCTAAATTCATGCTTATTTCAAAGTTTCTTGTTTACATCACTTCGCTTCAACTGAATAAGCACAAACATTTTCTAAGTTACGTTGTCCATTTTTTTCAAAACCTTGTGCCGTAATATATCATTTGATGATGCAAACTGTTTGCGTATGATGTTGACAAAATAAATCGGAAAGAATAATTCAAAAAGTACCGCTATTTTTTCCCTGGTTCCCTTGCAAAGCATTCAATATGGAAAAATGCAGTTTTATTTTGCGTCAACTGAATAGACACAAATATTGAAATTGGAAATAAAAGTTATTGGGATTAAATGAAACAAGTTTTTCTTAAAATAGTATATATATTAATAGAAATAAATGTTATTGGTAAATTTTAGTAGTGGGTACTGCCGCCTTTATTCGTAATAGTTTCGTAAATTCGATCCGGCATGGAATCGTACAGCCTCTTTATGTAGTCCAGCGAAATTTCCCTCCAGGCCAATTTAATGGCTGCAATAAGGGATTCTCTGTCCTCAAACTGACGGCCAGACTCATAAACTTTTCGTACTAACCATCCAAAAACGTTTTCTATAAGGTTCAGGTCCGGTGAGTACGGCTGCCATTGAAGCAATTCCACATTCTGCTCCTCTATCCAATTTTTTACTATGCGCGTCATGTGGATGGGGGCGTTGCCCTACTGAAAAGTTCAGCTAATGGGTCCAAAAATACCTGCAAATTTAGGGTAATATGTTTTTAAATTTTCTTTATAACTAAATGCCGTCATTTTTGAGGTTTGGAACTCAAGCTCAACAGTGCCATAGTAGCTAACTGCTCCCCATACCATAACACCACCTTCTCGAATATGATTCAGCGCTAAAAATCGTTCTTCTTTCCTCACATGGTGGAAGTAATAATTAAACCCATTAGTGCCATCAAAATTAAACTTCTTCTCATCCGAAAAAGCTACGTGACGTCATTCATTTTTAAAACTCATATGGAGTCTAGAGAATTCTAAGCGCGTACACTTTCGCTTCTCGTTAAGTTGTGGTTTCTTTTGAATTTTTAACAATTTTTAACCGTTTTAGATGTTTGGTACTATTGATAACCCTTCCTATTGTTGAAACGCTAACGGTAACACCGGCTTTCTGCTTTATTTTTGCCGCAGATGCGCAGGAATTGAAGGCATATCTTAAAATTGCTCTTCGATCAACCGCTGTTGTTGCCGTTTTTTGACCTCTTTTCATGTTTTTTCCGTGCGAATCTTTGCTTCTTAAATAAGAATAGACGGTGCAGGGAAATAAGTCCACGGGAACTAAGTCCACTGAGGGCCTTAGTTCCCATTAAGTGGGAAATAAAACCACTTTCGCGAAGTGGACTTAGTTCCCATGTAAGGTGGGAAATAAATTCCCAAAACTCTGAATGGTTTTTGGTTCCCTTTTAATGTGAAGTAAATTCTCACTGTCGTCGACTAAGAACAAAATAAAATTAAAGATTCAAGTAGGTACTTGCAAAAATAGAAATTAACTTCTAACTGAGACAGAGTAATATAGGTACCGTGACCTCGCACCTACTCCAAATGAAACAGTGACCCCAAGGGGGGGGGGGGGGGGGGGGGGTTGCAGGGGGGCAGCATGCCCCCCCATATGCATTGCACTGTTTATGAGATTAGTTACGAAATCGCAAGTAGATTCCATAAATAGTGTAATGCATATGGGGGGCCATGCTGCCCCCCTGCAACCCCCCTGCTTGGGGTCACTGTTTGATTTGGAGTAGGTGCGAGGTACTGTTTTGAAACTTTGGCTGTATGTCACCATGATAAGCTTAAGACTTTGCTTAAAGAGTGTGATAACTAACTGCACTTTACAGTTTTTTGTTTAATTCTAGATGTTGGATGTTAGTTCCCTCTTCTTATATTTGAATGTGGACTAAGTTCCCATAAAAAAATGGACTTAGTTCCCACTTAACATGGGAACTAAGTCCACTTCGCGAAAGTGGTTTTATTTCCCACTAAGTGGGAACTAAGTCCCTCAGTGGACTTAGTTCCGGTGGACTTATTTCCCTGCACACTAGAACTTCGTCCAATTTTGTCAGCGATAGAACGCCCGGTTAGTCCTTGGTTTTTTAGTAAATCGATTTGAGCTCTTTCAACAGTATTTAGAGATTTTGATCTACCCATTTTTCTTGGAAACACAATTAATCAAATAAAATTCACTTAAATCACTTCAACTTTGATCTAATGTGCCAATCTCCACAGAATACTCATAAGCAGTGAAAGTAATGACCTTGTTTTTTTGCATTTTTCCATATTGAATGCTTTGCAAGGGAACCAGGGAAAAAATAGCGGTACTTTTTGAATTATTCTTTCCGATTTATTTTGTCAACATCATACGCAAACAGTTTGCATCATCAAATGATATATTACGGTACAAGGTTTTGAAAAAATGGACAACGTAGCTTAGAAAATATTTGTGCTTATTCAGTTGAAGCGGAGTGTATATGAAGTCAGTTTTTCTTTTTAGCTTGCGAATTACTTATTGAAATTGCATTAGTTTTATTTGTTCACGTATATATATACTTGTTGCATCCCAATTAAAATTAAAACTTCTCAACATTTACGTAAACATATAAAGTTTGCAGCTGTCTGTTTTTATTTCAGAATAATTTCTAATGAAAATTCCATTGAGCAGTCATCTGTCAATAATTTAATCTTTTTATTGAGCTTCTTCAAATACGCACAACACAATTTGCGGGGTAATACTTCACCCTAAAAAATGGGATTACATCCAGTTTTCTGCACAAAACAAAAGTTCGTTTATTTTGCAGTTATATCCTTGCACCGAAAAAAAAAATTTCTTCCATTCAATCGCAGTTAACGTATTTTAAAACTAACCACACACAAAAGTAAACGCTTCTTAAAAAAGAAACAAATTGTTTGTGCCCGTGCCAATTGTCAAAACACTAGATCATTGATTCTATTATACATATTTTGAATATTCAAACACCCACAGCTATGTATCTTTCGTTGCGAATCAATATCTACCCGTACGTGCCTTCGCCCCGTTCAAACATAACACTCAAATCCCCTGACAGCACAACAAAAGAAGTGTTTTTCTGTACTTTGTTTTGTTTTTTACTTTTCAACACCCACATTTTGTTTCTAAGGCAGCTCGAGGTCTGTGGCTATTATGTTTCCACTCAATTGGCAATCTGTTATTACACTTAACACTGTATGTCAAACCGATACACAGTATCTATAGTGCATTGAACTGCAATTACGTAAATATTAGAAAAGTCTGTCGTTCCCATAAAATCTGATTTTTCATTGGTGCCATCTGAAACGTCGTTTCATCCACGACTGCTGCAACACTACACTATATACATATCGCAGTAGCAAAATGTAAGTACTCGTAGATGTTACTCATGTGGCTACAGTCCAACATTACGGCATACATAATTGTCGTGAGCTGCGCGCTGGATTCCTAGTCCTTAGTTCTTCTTCGGTGAGTTTGTGCGCTTTAGTTGAACGAGCTGCGTAAAAATCATCCGCATTCATTCCGATGAACAGTTAAGAAGTGCAGTTAGGAAACATTCACCTAGGTTAGTCACCTTTGGCGCGGAATAGAGAAATCTTACCAGGAATTATGGCGAATGCAGTTTGTATCTCTCGAAGTAATTAGTGCATTTATGCAAATTTGAATGGAATGGTCTGGTTGAGATTATATTTAATTAATGCTTGACACGAAGCCATGTAATAGTGGTCTAACGTGTCATCGCGAAAAGGCAATTTGCAAAGCAACTGCGAGTTCGCTAACAGTTAACCCTCTATCACTTGCCAAATGATGAAATTGTAAAGAGTAAAATAGTAGGTACTTGTAGTTGTAGTTGCCCTGCAAAGTGAACGCGTCCAATGATATGTTAAATGGGCTTATAGTATAAGAAACCGGATAAATGTACCTACATGCATAGAAGAGGATTTATGTCATTTATGTATGTTTATTTTTTACTGTAAACTAGTCAAGAAAAAAAAAGCAAAAAATAGTGTCCAGCCGGAAAATTTAATACGACAAGACTTCTCAATGAATGATGTTTGACAAATGGCTCTGATATTTATTCAAATTGCGATGAAGGAAACAATATTTTATACTAATTCAGTGTGAAGTTTAGGTTTGGTTTTTACTTCTATGCAAAAGGAAATTTAGAAAAACATATCACATTTGTTATAAATAAGCCTAACTTCTTGATACGAGAGTCGATATTGGTTTAAAGAAGCTTCAAGAATTGTGTCATGAGATACATAGGTCAGAAAGATACATAAGATAGAAATGCAGTTCATAAAATTTTCTCGAAAGGACGAAAGAAAGTGAAGAAACGATTTCTCACCATCCAGCAAAGAATAGGTTGGCTAAGATATAAAAAAATAAAAGAACAAAAAAGCTCTTACCAGCTAAACTCTTCACTCAAATACTTAGGTCAAATTTTGATTTGGACAACACCAAGTACATGCTATCAACAAACAAACCAACATCTACCCACCGCCTAGGGCAAAACGTCACTGTTGATAGAAATAACTTCGAGGTAGTTAAGGAGATCGCCTACCTAAGAGAAGAGTAAATATCAACTCCACAAATTACACCTTAGTTAGGATCCGACAGAGAATTACCCTAGGAAACCGCTGCTGCTTCGTTTTGGCAAAACTCCTGACTCGAATGACAAAATGTATGCTCTACCGAACCTTGGTCCTGCCAGTTCTGCTTTCTGGCGCCGAGTGCTGGACGACAAGCAGGAAGAGGGAGTTGATATTGGGCTTCTTTGAAAGAAAAATCTTCGTCCTAAATTTAGTCCTGAGAGCAAGTGTATCTAAGCCTGCAGCCCCGCATATCTCACTGACTATACGTATCGGTAGTGAGACCGATTCTGACATACAGGGTGGTTATCTGGTGGACTGCTCTAGACAAAGCGGTAAACCGTGATAAGCTGAGCAAGGTGCACCGTACAGCTTGTCTGTGTATCAGCGGAGCACTCCGATCGACCCCTTCCGCTACACTGGACATCCTACTGCATCTGACATCCCTGGATATTTTCAGCAGACAATTAGTTCCGCTGTCCGCTTAAAAGCCAGCTCACAGTGGATCAATACGAATATTTGCCACTCTATCATTCTGGACTCACTTGGAACATCGACTACACTATACCCCGGCTACAGTTCGAAAAGAATTTCCAAATCACTATCCCCACCAGATCATTTTGGGGGAATGCTGATTACGCGGACGATAAATCGATCCACTCTTACACCGACGGATCAAAAACTAGTAATGGGGTAGGTGGGGGTGTTTTCTCAGAAAGACTAAATATCAGTCTCTCTTTCCGTCTTCCTGATCAGGCGGAAATCATGGCGATTAAGGAAGTCTTGTCTTTGCTGAAGAGAAATGTGATATCCGCTAAGGACATCCGCATATTCTTGGATAGTCAAGCCGCGCTAAAGTCTCTGGACTCAGTCTCTTTAAACTCCATCGCAGCCATAGACTGCCGTTAATCTCTTGAGGAGATGGCAGAGCAGTTCAATATTCACATCTTTTGGGTGCCAGGGCACAGAGACTTCCCAGGGAATTGTAGGGCAGACGAACCTCGCCAAAAATGGAACCGCATTACCTCTTCTACCTGAGAAAGATTTTCTAGGTATGCCTATCGCTACTTGTAAACTTATGTTCAAGCAATCCGCAGTCCAGAGTACAAACCTCAGGTGGATAGATATAGTGATACGTGTCTAGCGACTAAGCATATCTGGCCAAAGCTGGATCTGCGACGCTCTTTGAGTTTGATCTCACTTTACCGACTGCACATTGGCTCTGCAATAGGTGTCATCACAGGACACTGTCTAATAGGCAAGCACGCATCAACGCATCAAGGCTTGGCGTCTATTCAAATGACTTCTGCAGAAGCTGCAGGGATGAGGAGGAGGAGAAGACTACACTTTATCTCCTCTGTACATGTCCTGCACTCTCCCATAAAAGAAATCTCAGACTTAGCTAACACAGATATTAGAAGTCTATCGCGCTTCATTAGAAGCTCCAAATAGTTTTAGCGAGTAGTGGTCGAAACTCCCGATCCATGTAATATCACAACGGACCTCATTGGTCTAAGGGTGTTGGCTTTCAGCTAACAGCCACCTTAATCTAACCTAACCTAAGCTCTACAAAACATTGATACTGCCAGTTCTGCCTTATGATGTCGAGCGCTGGACGATAAGCAAGTAAGGGCTTTTATTGTTTTCTTTCGAAGGGAAAATATTCTGAACCGAAGTCAAGATGATCTTCAACTCCCAGCTCCTAGGTTCAGGCAAGGAATACCAACCTTCGTTTTAAAGAACAAGCCATAGCGTTTGCCAGAATGCGTGGTCTGGAAAACTGTGCCCAGAATTGCGCAAAGGATGGAATGCTGCACTGAGAGAACAGTGGATTTTTCACTGGTAAATCAACCATAGATGCAGTCGTAATGATAGTGATCCTTAAAAAAAAATAATCGTGATTATTTAAGGATTTGTATTTAGTGTTGGTAAGTTTTGAACAAGCCTTTGATTAACTACCAAGAGATCTGTTTTGACTCTAAAACGAGAAGTTACAGAAACCTTCGTACAAATGAAACGCCCCGGTACAGTAACCGAGGAGCGTTCTTAGTCCTTTGCTTTTAGTTGCGGACCTTAATTATCAGCTTGAGGGTGATGGACTTCAAAGTGGATTAGTTACTGTTTGCTGGCGATGGAGTCATTATTAGCGAGGATCAAACGTCCCTGCAACGAGCACTTGTTGTATGGCTAGATTTTTGGGAGGAGAATGTGAACCTTTAGAGTCCGAAAAAGACAGAATACTTGTGCTGATCCACTCCGACCTATTCCAGACATTCATATGAATGGAAAAATATTTCCCAAGTGCGGAAATTTTGAAGAAAAAAAACCACCGACAGCACAATTTTTTTGAAAATCCAAAAATTGAGCTAGGGAGCTGAAATTTATAATATATACTCTCTATGGGCCCTTTATGCTCATGTGTAAATATTTTCAAAATCCGCCCACTGACACGCCCACAATTTTTTTTTTTTTTTTTTTGAAAATTCAAAGTTTGAGCTAGGGAGCTGAAATTTATAATATATACTCTCTAGGGGCCCTTTATTCTCATGTGTTCATTTTTTTTTAAATCCGCCTACTGACACGCCCACAATTAAATAAAACAATTTTATTGAAAGTTTGAGCTAGGGAGCTTTGTTTTTGATAAAAATCCTTTAAATGTTATATAACAAAATATGTAGAGCGTTCTTAACAATTCAACCATACTTAGACTTTTGTCACGCCCACTTATGAGGGATAGGAATGAGAATAGGGCATCCAACAGTTCGCCCAAGCGGACTGTAGCACGTCCCTATGTTTTATATGATATTTTGCCTTCATCGTCGGACAGCGAGGCTTTCCTCCAACCTTCAGTGTTTCGAAAAACGGTGGTCAGGTGTTGGAAACATCGTCAAAGAAAGTGTGCCTTTTTGATGTACATTCCATCAAAACAAATGTATAGATAGATAGATAAATAGATTTATTCAATTTAGATTTTTGCGCACAATTTCCAATTTTACAAATTCTTGAATAATTATAATGGACATGACAATTAACTGTCGTCTGCCCGAGTGGCAGTATCATTTTTTAATTCGTTTAAGATATATACATATAGATTTAATTTTACATTTCTGAAGTAAAAAGAAAAAAAGGCTTTATTACATTATAGAGATTGGCACAATTTCCTAGTAATAATTTTGAAACTAGTTTAACATAACAGTAAAAAAGTAAAAATTGATTTTTTTTTTTTTGGTAATTGAGTGGACTTTTAGTTTAGTTAAAACGAAAATTGATAACTTTTTTTTTGGTTAAGTTACACCTTATTTGACTTTTAGATTAGTTTAATCGGGATATTTTGATAGACTTTGAGTTTAGTTAAAACAAATTATTGAGCAAAATCGCTAAGAACTTAAAAGCTTTCATTGATGATTCTCCTTCTGTAGGATAGAGCTTCTTTGCAGTATTCATAAAGTAAAAGCCAATCCATTCCATTCAGGTAGTTAGCAACTTCTTCCCATCGCAAAGTATTTTTGCTGAAGTAGACCCGCCTTATCTCCATCAGTATTGGACAAACGCCAATTAAATGCATTACATCTTCCTTTTCTCGTAGATTGCAAAGCGTGCAGATATCAGATCCCTCACTTCGATGTGGTTAGCTTCGCCAATTCTCCTCTTATTATGAAGATAGTTCCAATAATATGTCTGTTGTAATAATAATAATAATAATATTTTTGTTAGGGTATATTACACTGCGACCTGTTGGTCTATTGTGTCCCCTTGCTTGTGCCTCGGAGAGGTTCGTGCCCTCTTTCAGAGCCTCTCTAGATACTTCTTTGTGAAGCATGTCGAGGTATTGCTCTGGTTTATCATTGGCAGGTCACACTCCCTAGAGCACAGCGTCCAGTCCAGTTTCTTTGATGAATCTGAGAATGAGCTGTGGGTCCATGGTTTGTATGTCCTTGTCTGTTATTTGGTGCCTGCCCAAATGTTTCATTCTTTTGTGGGCCAGTGCCCCACAGGATTCCAGTATGTGGTCTGGAGTTTCGGCGGTTTCACTGCATAATCTGCAGAGCCCGTCCTCCGATATGCCCATTTTCCTCAGGTGCTCCTTGAATCTACAGTGCCCCGTGAGGAGGCCTGTTAGGATTCTTAGGTTGTTTTTGTTAAGGCCGATACAAGCTTTGAATCTCTTTTGGTTGTAATTTCCTAAGAGTTTCTTTGCTTGCCTCAGACCTTGGAGGTTGAGAAAGGCTTTTGCCCTTGTTTCTTCCTCCAGTCTCCTGAACTCTTCGCGTATAGTATGTTCTCCTATCCCGCAGAATGGTTCAGGTCCTATGAAGGGTTCCTCTGCCCCTTTTCTTGCCAGAGAGTCCGCTGCCTCATTGCCTGTAATGCCAACATGGCCAGGTACCCAGCAGATGGAAATTCTGTTATTCATGCCTAGTCTATTCAGTCCGTGTAGGCATTCCCACACGAGTCTTGACTTGATAACGTAGGCGTCAAGAGCCTTTATGGCTGCTTGGCTGTCAGAAATTATTGCTATGTTGCAATTCCTGTAGTTTTTCTCGAGGTTGATTCGGACACACCTGTCTATGGCACATATTTCTGCCTGGAAGATGCTGGTACATTTGCCCATGGATTCGTGGTGCTTAGTTCCTGGCCCAAACACTCCTGCACCAGTTCCCTCCTCGGTCCTCGAGCCGTCCGTGTACCACTTTGTTGTGTGGTTGCTCAGTCCATAAGTTATGGATTCATTGCTCCAGTTCTCCTTATTGCTGAGCTTTATCTGGAAATTCGATGCATTTCCCTCTCCCAATTCCCTCCTTTGCCATCCTAAGTATTGTTTTGTCTGCCTCGTTCATCACCATGATGTGTAGAGGTGTCAGTTCCAATAACACCTCCATGGCTGCGGTTGGGCAGCTACGCATTGCTCCGGTAATGCACAGGCACGCCAGTCTTTGCACTTTGCCGAGTGTCTCTCGCGTTCTGACTAGACTGGTTCGTTTCGCCCGTGCTACCGCTCCGTATGTGATCATTGGTCTCACGATTGCAGTGTACATCCATCGCAGGATGTTTGGGCTGCATCCCCACGCCTTCCCCGCTAGGCTCCTATATATCATGAGAGCGCGGGTGGCCTTCTTGGATAACTCCTCTGTATGTTTTCGCCAGAGGAGTTTACTATCTAGATGGAGTCCTAGATATTTTACTTCTTTGACTGGTATCAGTGTCGTGCCTGATAGGCTGATGTCCTTAAGTCTTTGAAGTTGTCTTTTCCTTGTGAATGGTACTATCGTTGTTTTTGCCGGATTGATGTTAAGTCCGACAGTATGGCACCATTCCTTGGTTACTTTAAGCCCCTTTTGTATGATGTCCCCGAGGGTTTCTTCGAACTTGCCCCTGGCAATCAATACAATGTCATCACCTGGCAATCAATACAATGTCATCAGCGTACGCCTGACATTTGATGCCAAGGTTGGTTAATTTTTCCAGTAGTTCGTCTACAACTAGGCTCCACATTAAGGGTGATAGTACCCCTCCTTGTGGACATCCTCTTGTTGTGTTTACTCTGATAGTTCCAGATGGTGTTTGAGTCTCTGCTGATCTAGTGCTCAGCAGCTCACACATCCATTTGGATACTGTACTGTTAACTCCTTTCCTATCCAGGGATCGTTTAATCGCCTCATGTGAGGTATTGTCAAATGCTCCCTCTATGTCTAGAAAAGCGCACAGTACTGTTCCTTTTTCTTCCAAGGCACTTCGAATTATCTCCGTCAGCTGATATAGGGCGGTCTCTGTTGATCTGCCCGCTCTGTATGCATGCTGACGATGATGTAAGGGGGATGTGTTCAGAACATCTTCCCTTAAATAATTGTCCACAACCTTTTCTGTCATCTTCAGAAGACATGACGTAAGGCTGATGGGTCTGTACGATTTTGGCTGTGTGGGGTCTTTTTTCCCCGCTTTTGGTATAAACACAACCCTTGCTCGTCTCCATTGCATTGGTATATGGCCCAAGGCAATACTGCTCCTTGTTATTTTTAGCAGGTGTGGTATTAGTACCCTTTGCCCTTCTTGAAGAAGGGCGGGTATAATGCCGTCCACTCCGGCAGATTTGAAAGGCTGAAAGGAATTTATTGCCCATTTCAGCCGTCCCTCAGAACAGTTGGTTGATGTTGTTTCCCAGTCTTCCCTCCGAGGTCTGATTGAAGTGGTACTGATCCCTGGCTCAGTACTAGGCGTGCTGCCAGGGAAGTGAGTTTCTAGTAGCAATAGTGCCCTTTGATCTTCATCTTCCGTGAACTCGCCATCTGGTTTCCTCAGAGACATAGGCACCCCTCCTGACTTCGCAAGAGCTTTGTGTAGCATTGCCGCAGTAGGAGTGCTGGTGATTGTCTCACAGAATTTCCTGAAGCTATTTCTTTTAGCTTTTCTTATTTCCTTATTGTATGTAGTAAGAGCCATTTGGTAACTTTGCCATTCTCCGCTGCGCTTTGCTTTATTGAAAAGCTTCCGCCTCGGATCTTAATTTTGACAAGTTCTTGCTCCACCATGGCTTCTGTTTCCTGTCCCGTTCTCTACCTAAAGGACAGTTTTCTTCGAACGCAGTGATGATGGCATTTGTTATGCCTTCCACTGCGCTCTCTAGCTCTAGGGGGTGTCCCGGAGCCTTCCTCAGACTAAGGCGCCCCAGAATGCTCTCTAGAGCAGCTCTATAAGTTTCCCAATTGGTTTTCCTTGGGTTTCTTACTGGATTTCTCGTGATACTTGTGCTTGTCCAGGTCGAATACTATTATTCGATGGTCAGACAATGACGGCTCACTAGATACTCTCCAGTTACTAATTAATTTACTTACGCTTGGGCTACCAAGCGTGAGGTCGAGTACTTCCTCCCTCACTCTAGTTACAAAAGTGGGGGTATTTCCCACGTTTATAATATCAAGTGACGAACTCATAATAAATTCTAGTAGGTACTCACCCCTGATGTTGGTGTCGGTGCTCCCCCATGTGACGTTGTGGGCATTTGCATCGCACCCTATAAGGAGCGGCATGCGGAGCTTGTTGCAATGCTCCACCAGTCGCTGCATTTGAGATGATACAACCGGCTCATCCCCTGCACAATACGCCGATGCGATGGCAATGGTGCGGTGACATCCTTCAACATCCAGATGTACCTGAATTGGCACCAGGTCTCGTGTGGCGTATTCTGAAAGTAAAATAAATTTATATTTATTGTTTATTAGAATGCAAGCTCTCGGTTTCTCGGCCCGAGTGTCCCATATTACCTTTGCATCCTTGCTTGCCAATCCTTTGACTAGTCCTTTCAGGATCCATGGCTCCTGGATCAGTACTAGCCCTAGGCTTTGGCAGGTAAACATCCTAGATATAGTCGCCGAGGCGGCTATAGCATGGTGAATGTTTACCTGTGCTAGTTTGATTTTTCTGTGGGCGGGGTTCATCATTGCTCGCGCGGGGCAGTTGCCCCGTCCTCCTTCAGCAACGAATCTTCCTCCTCCTGGGTGATTTCCTGGAAGAGGTCGATGACCGTGTTGTCCATTTCCCCCTCAGAGATCATGCTCTCCGAGCTGGACATAGACTCCTCGGTCTCCTCAGGAGCCTGCTCCGCCGATTGGACAACGGAAGAAGGTGCTTTAGTCTTCGGAGGAGCAGTATGCTCTACCTCGGACTGCGCGCTCTGCGAGTTCAGATTCGATGCTGGCTGGGCTGTTTGCCCAGAGATCTCGTCCGACCTCTTGAGTCCGCACACCGCAACCCTGCCGAATCGGTAGCTCAGGGATCCTTTTTGGGATTTTATGGCGTCGAAGGATTCTCGGTCGATGCCAAGAGCCAGTACCTGCCCGGTTCCCTCTTTTCGACAATTGAGAATCTTCCACGCCTGGACGTTAAGTCCGACATTCTGTGCTTCCAGTAGTGCCGAGGAGGTTTTAGCTTCTTGCTCTGCACTGCGTGGAAGGAAGATCGTTATGGAGTAGGACCGTGGTATATCAGTCCCACTGCAAGCCATGAGGCGTGTCCCCTTTGGGGCTACTGCCTTTAGCCACTCAGCTGTCTGTGGAGTCTCGCAGTCCACTAAGAGCATTCCATGTTTGAAATGTATGCCCTGGAATTTGAGCTTATGCTCCCATCCCAAGGCCATTTCCAACACAATGGCGTCTTCAAGTGCCGTGAGGTCTGGGTTGCTGAGGATCTGTCTGTTGTAACTACTGTTAAAATAATTTCTTTCCTTTAGATTCAGATTACACCTTGAATAATATCGTCTTTCCGTATCTATCGTTCTCAGCAGTGACAGCAATTACTTCATACATTTACTTCCGACAAATTGAGAACTACGCCACAGTCCGCAGCTAACCGATTCCAATCCTTGACGAAAAGTGTCTTTTGCTGCACTGCAAACTGTAGGATTCTCTTTGGAAGCCTTTGCTCATCCATATGCAACACTCTAATAATGTAATCCACATTAAGTTTTAGCGTCGATATAAACATTGTCGGAAGCCCAGTTTCCAAATAGTACATATATGTTGATGTATTGATTGGCAGGAAGAAGGTTTTTCGAAGAAAAAAGCAAAGCAAATATTCAACAAGCTCGTACTTCTGCACTTGACAATTGAGCTCCATAAAACAAAAAAGCTTTGGCAGTTGCGTTAAAAACATTTTGTTTGATATTGAGCGATATAAGTTTGTTGTTAAAGATTTTTCGCCAGTTCGCGCATATTGCAGTTTTAGCCTTGTCTAACTTAATTTTTAAACGCTTCTCTAACTTCAAATTGAACGTAAACTCCATACCTAGATACGTATATGATTTCATAACGTCCAGCACCTTTCCATTGTTTTTCCATTTTTCGTCTTCTGCCGTTCTTCCAGAGCCATTCTTAAAAACCATACCTTTAGATTTCTCTGTGTTGACCTCAAGATTCCACACTTTGAAATATTCCTTTTAACCTATTTACAATCATTTGCAGGGAAGTTGTAGACTCCGCCAGAATGACAATGTCATCTGCGTACATAATAACTTTGAACCGCGTGTTATTAAATTCAACTCCACAGGGCAACCACTCGACTATATCCTCAAGAAAAAGTGCAAAAAGCAACGGGCTTAGATTACAGCCTGCCTTATTAATGTTCCACATCCAACTTTTCAGAACATTCTCTTCCGTTATAAATAAATGCTGTTGTTTGTTGATACATCTTCTTAATAGCTCGGACGAAATTTGTAGAGATTCCTCGTTTGTAAAGTTTGTAGAACAATGATTTTCTATTTATGGTGTCGAAGGCTGCCCTAAAATCTACAAAAGAAATAACTCTTCTCCTTTTTTTATGCAATTATATGACTTTGTTGATGACAATACCCTTTTTATAGCTTTGGCTCCTCAAATGCCCCAGTTCGAACAGTCAAAAAAACATAGTAGGAAGTCAAAACCTACTTGGAAGTCAATTCCATTTTTTGAAATAATGCTTCGATTCTTCTAGCAGATGACCAGCCTATCATTGCTAATCATAATCGTAGCAGTAAACCATTTGCCTCCATAAAGTAAAGCTACATATTCAGAGCGAAGAAGTACCTTACCTTGAAACTGATCCTATTTTTACCAGGCCCACGATCCGGAATCGAGTTTTGCTTTCACTTCTGGATCTTTACAGTCAAACATTGCGAGCACTCCGGCAACTAAAGAATCTACCACTTATATTCAAAATCTTACCGCATCGAAGATAGTATACAGGAACAGTGTAGAACCAGCATAAACGTCAAAATAAAACAAAAATAAAACTGATCTGCATTTCTTATAGCTCAAATATGAAATGTAAAGAGCGGGTCGGCTACGATATGATTTATTGACGCATTCAATAGAAAGTTGGCTTGGGAAATTCAGCCAATGACTTGTTTTGAAGTCTGTGATTATGAACATTAGTTGCAATACCAACCTTTGCCAGTTGGAAATCGCTTTTAGAAGGAATAATGCATTTACTTTCTCTTGGTTCATATTTCCCTCTCCTCTTCTTTGCCTGTTATATATTTTTTAGTTGCACAGATTCAAAAACGTATACTATAACATTTATGCGCAATAGCCCAAACGGCCCAAGGCTTCTCCAATGAAGCAAACACAAATAATTCATTCCAAGATTGCACTTATGTGCGTGTGTAGATTTGCTTTTTTCGGATTTTCACCTAAAGCCTTCCGAATCTGCTAATAATAAACTAATAATTATTGCTACCATCTAATGCGTCTTAGACATTTTCACATGCAACTCAATAAAGCCTTCAATAGTATAGGAGAAAGTGAAGAAAAATTAGACCTAATAGATGGGTAACCTGCTTTCTTCCGACCTGCCAACCATTCTAGTACCTATGCACATTCGTCACCCAGTTCGTCATCATGGTGGTCGTTCCATTTAGAATTACCATTTAGAATTACATATTCATGAATATATGAACCATAATTTCCTAATTAAATAATTTTTATTTCGTCACCGCTACGGTTTCTTGGTTAAACAATCATTTCCACCCCCACCCTGTCTACCTGCTTACACCTTTCGTTGATATGATCATAAGCAGCGGACTTAGGTGTCTTTTTTTGTTTTGGATTTTGGCCGCACGAACATCGCTTGCATAAAAATGATCCCGCACCAACAAAAATTATAATTTATTTGCAATTCAATCGGAAATATTAGAACGAAGCTGACTCAAGCAAAGGGGGAAAAAAATTAGGGAACCAACAATTATTAAAAAAAAAATAGCAAATGAGACACCACGAGGCACGTTGCATTGCCTTTTTAAAATTAAAAAAAAAAATAAAACTCACCTTTTGTTAGTGAATCCGCTAAATGCCTTACCTTGCATGTGAACTGAATTTTTTTATTGCATAATGCGGTATTTATGAGTTAAAAATAAAAGAAAAATAGCATAACAAATGACAATATGCAATTTGATAAAAATTATTAACCAAAATTGTGCGCACAAACAAATCGTCTTCTTCCTTGTAGGTGGTACCGGTACCCACAATATGGCATTCGAATATGGCAGGGAGAAACGTGGTATTAGCAAGCAACACACTGCATGTCTTGTGTGATAAACGTGACAGTCTTGATGACATTGATTGCTTCGGAAGTTTTATTGTGTCATCCATGTGATGTGTGTGTTATGAAGCAATGCATTCTATTGATTTACGAGAAAATGCTACGTAAGTAAAGGTTATTTGAAATCATGAGGCTGATTTAGTATATTCCTTGGTTGAAGGTTGACGCTAGAAGTAAAATTAATGAAGTGAAGTTTATGCATTTGACTTATGCACATATACACTCGGCTTCGTTAAATAGAGGTCAATATAAACTTGGCATACATCCACTTAGGCGGACTGGTTAATGTGCTATCTACATACAAATTGTTGTCGTTTTAGAATCAAGTTATCATATTTAGTTCAACAAAAAACCATACTTGCATAGCCTTGGCCAAACGTATGAGGCATCCAATAAAATTCTTTATATCTTTAAAAAGCAAAATGCTAAATGTAATCAAATAAAGCAGATCTTCCTTTCCGGCGAAATTTTGGTCAGGATTAAAGGGACTATAACCCTCCAACTCGTTTGCGGGTTTGACCTCATTAAACATCGCGACTCGGCAGGCCTCCCGGCTTTGGATCTTTACTGAAGGTAATCGAATACTGGTGCTATTACATTTGGGTTGATTATTGTTTGATCGTCTTTTTACAAAAGCGGTGATCTCCAGTCATGTCGAGTATTTTTTTTTTGTATATATTGACTTCAATGTAAATTAAAACATACTACGAGGGCGGGTCAATAAGTCCGTGACTTTTGGAATAAAACACAGATTTTTTGATAAAAAAATAATTTTATTTTTCAACGTAGTCTCCCTTGAGCTCTATAAACTTTGTCCAACGCTTCTCCAATTTTTTTATCCCTTCCAAAAAAAATGATTTGTCGAGGTCCTCAAAATAGGCCTTTATTTGCGAGATGACTTCATCATTGGAGTCAAATCTTTTTCCACCAAGCCATTTCTTCAGGTTTGGGAACAAGAAGTAGTCGCTCGGAGCCAAATCTGGAGAATAGGGTGGATAAGGGAGTAATTCATAGCCCAATTCATGGTTTTTTGCCATGGCAACTGTACATGTGTGCACGCTTGAATTGTCTTGGTGGAAAAGAACTTTTTTCTTGGCCAAATTAGGTCGGTTTTTTTTCAAATCGTCATTGAATCGGTCCAATAAGTTGCCATAATATTCCCCAATGATTGTTCTTCCCTTTTGAAGGTAGTCAATGTGGATTATCCCGCGTGCATCCCAAAAAACAGTCGCCATAACTTTATTGGCTGACAAACCCACCTTGGCCTTCTTTGGCGCCGATTCACCCTTAGAAACCCACTGTTTTGACTGTTGTTTGGTCTCTGGTGTATTGTGATGGATCCATGTTTGGTCCACGGTTACAAAACGGCGCAAAAACTCCTCCATATTGCGATTAAACAACGCCAAACCTTCCTGTGAAGTTGTTACACGATTGCGTTTGTGGTCGACTGTGAGCAAACGCGGCACCCATCTTGCGGAAAGCTTTCTCATGCCCAAGTGATCATTCAAAATTGAAACCACTGAGCCATTCGAGATCCCTACGGCTTCCACAATCTCTCGCACTTTCAATCTTCGGTCGGCCAACACCATATCGTGAATTTTTTCGATTGTTTCGGGTGTAGAGACCTCAACTGGGCGTCCAGGACGTTCGGCATCTTCAGTGCTTGTACGGCCACAACGAAATTCAGTAAACCACTTTTTTACCATTGAAATCGATGGTGCAGAGTCCCCATAGTATTTTTCAAGCTTAGCCTTGGTCTCGGTAATGGTTTTTTTCGCAAGAAATAATGCTTAATAAGCACACGAAATTCACTTTTTTCCATTTTCTCCTCAAATTAGTGAGTAGTCTGATAAAAATAGCTGTCAAACACAAACTAACTGACGCAGCAAGTTTAAATTTTGACAGGAGTCAACTGACAGATGCCTGTTGACAGGAGCAGTGTTGCCGTTTCAGTAAAGAGGTCAGAAATTCAAAAAGTCACGGACTTATTGACCCGCCCTCGTATCTTTTAAGTTATATGTATACTTTGTACAAAAATAAAAAAATAGTAAAATTGATAGATAGCATGATAAACGAAAATAACGATAAATTATGTTAAGGAATGATTCCGTAGTGGATTTTTCAAAGATTTTGTAATTGCTTAGCCTTCTCAGGTTGTCCAATTGCGTGCACAAAAATTGTCGCTTACAATTTTAATAATTGAAATTAGGCTCAATAAGGTACTTTACTTCTATGTGATGTTGGATAAATAAGCTTTTCAACCAAATATTCCAGTAGTTTTATTCTGAATTAATTTAAATAAAAACATAGGGGCGGGCTACAGTCCGCTTGGGCGAACTGTTGGATACCCTATTCTTATTCCTATATCTCATAAGTGGGCGTGGCAAAAATTTAAAGGATTTTATCGAAAAAACTAAGCTTTTGTAAATAAAAACGCTCCCTAGCTCAAACTTTGGTTTTTCAATAAAATTGTTTTATTTAATTGTGGGCGTGTCAGTAGGCGGATTTAAAAAAAAATTAAGTATGAGCATAAAGGGCACCTAGAGAGTATATACTATAAATTTCAGCTCCCTAGCTCAAACTTTGGACTTTCAAAAATAAAAATAAAATAATTGTGGGCGTGTCAGTAGGCGGATTTTGAAAATATTTACACATGAGCATAAAGGGCCCCTAGAGAGTATATATTAAAAATTTCAGTTCCCTAGCTCAAATTTTGGTTTTTCAAAAAAAATATTTTATTTAATTGTGGGCGTGTCAGTGGGCGGATTTTGAAAATTTTATGTCCCAAGCAGTTTTATGGGCCAAAGATCATATATAAAAAATTTCAGCTTTCTAGCTCAAAATTCAATTTTTCCCAAAATTTGTTTTATTTAATTGTGGGCGTGTCAGTGGGCGGATTTTGAAAATTTTATGTCCCAATCAGTTTTATGGGCCATAGATCATATATAAAAAATTTTAGCTCTCTAGCTCAAAATTCGATTTTTTCCAAAATTTTGTTTTTTTGAGTTTGTGGGCGTGTCTGTGGGCGGATTTCAAAAATTCTTAAACTTGATTATTTCGGGACCCTAGAGAGTATATGGTTAAAATTTCAGCTCTCTAGGTCCAGTTTAAAGGCCTAATTTTTGCCGACGGACGGACGGACGGACGGACGGACGGACGGACGGACATGGCTAGATCGACATTACTATCGATGCTGATCATAAATATAGTAACTTTAAGGGGTCTACGGGCAATATTAAGGTATGTTACAAACTATGCGTCAAAATTAATATACCCCTAGAATAGGGTATAAAAATTGGAAATGCAGATACATATTTGTTTAAGGGCATGGTTATGTTAGGTCAGGTTGCCAGCTTAGGCCAATGTGAAGTCCATTGTGATACCACCTGGATCTAGGGAGTTTCTCGCTCTACCCGTTAAACCATTAAGCACGAATGCCATGTACAAAGAAGGGGAAGTGTATAGTCTCCTCCTTCTTTTCGGCAATGCAGCTTATATAGAAGTCGTTTGAATAAACGCCAAGCCTTGATGCTTGCTTGCCAATCAAATAGTGCTCTGTAATGATTCTTATAATAGAACTTATGTGCAGTCGGTTTTAGTCGCAGATCCAGCTTTGGCCAGATATGCTTAGTCGGCAGACATGTACGACTACTTGTCCACCTCAGGTTTGTTCTCTCGATAGCGAATATATTATACATAAATTGGTATACCGAGGGATCCTTTATCAGGTAAAAGAGGTAATGTGGTTCCTTTTTTGGCGAGATCTGCCCTACAGTTCTTAGGAATATCTCTATGCCCCGGCCCCAAACAGAGGTAAATATAGAACTGCTCCGCCATCTATCTCAGAGATGATCGGCAGTCTAGGTTAGTTTATAGTGGTAGTCCTAGTCGGCAGAAGCCGACACTCTTAGACCAATAAAAAGTCCATTGTGATATCACACGGATCTATCTTCTTGCCACTCGTTGAACCAGTTGAAGCTTTTGATAATGCTTGAAAGACTTTTAATGTCAATTTTTATGAGATCGTTGAGATCATTGTAAAAGAAAGATCTAAAATAGAGTTTTCGTCTGTGAGAGAGAACAGGGCATCCGCAGAGAAGGTGGAGAAAAGTATCATCCTCGTCCAAGCAGCTTCTGCAGAAGTCATTTGTATAGACGCCAAGCCTTGTTGCATGCTTGCCTATGAGAGTTCATTGTGTTGAACGACAGTGCCTGTAGTGCTGCTTGAATATCTGAAAAGATAGATTGTACAAAGGAAGAAGACAACTTTTCCTCCACTGGTTAGGCATTGTATCTCATCAGTTTGGAGATGAGAGTCATGAGGCATTTGGACCCGATGTCTCCCATCTTTTTCCAGAACTCTTTTTGCATTTGGAGTTATTACGCCAATTACGCAGACATGATAATTTAATAGTTCTATTGATAATTTATAATTGGTTGGACCATCTAGCTTTTATGACCATGGCTAGCTTGCTTACTGTAACACATTTTTAAGTGTTTATTTGGTGTAAGTAGCCAGGTTGTTCTCGACCCTACGCTTCAGAATACCTCATCGGTAAGGTAAGAGGTTCAGTTCTGTGGACTGTGCAGGCTGCTGGAGCAGCTCTATGCCGTTGTCTTCACACTCTTGAGCTCGAGCTGATGTGTGTCTGTTGTCTGGTTGAAATTTGAAGTTTTCCATATTGGTATCATGTACTTGCGGGAGTCTATCCGACCTTTGGGGCGCATGCAAATCATCAACCAAATATGAGTGGAAGATAGCATATCCAAAGACTGCACTATCAGCCTACTAGTCCTGCTTAAGGTGCCGAGTGCTGGACGATAAGTAGAAAAGAGGAGCTAATATTGGGTTCCTTTGAAAGAAAAATACTCCGTCGGATATTTATTCCCGTGTGCGAGGAGGGCGAATGAGGAGAAGATAAAATCGTAACTCTATGAACTGTACCAAGATGTGGATGTAGTCCAAAAAGCTAAATCACGTCGACTACATTGGCTCGGCCAGATTGAAAATAATGCTCCAGCTAAGAGGATCTTCGACTCCCAGCCCCCTCGTTCGAGAAGGCAACGAAGACCGAACCTCCGAACCTCCCAGCGATGCAATGTAAGATTTGCAAGTAGCTCTTCCGAATTATAAGAAACCTGCACAGGATACCGACAAGGAGATGCGCTATCATTTGACTTCTAAAATCTTGGTTTCGAGCAGGGTAGGTTTCAACACGAAAGGCACTTTCTTCAAAAGATCTGTCCGGTTACGCGAACGATATTGACATCATCTGTCGCTCCCAGCGCGCGGTAGTAGAAGCTTTTACGGTGATTGAATAACTGATACTAACAGTTCTGATTTATTGTGCCAAGCAGAGCTGATACTGTGTTCTTTCAAAAGAAAAATGCTTCGTCAGATATTTGGTCCTGTGTGTGAGGAAGGAAGGAGAAGATACAACCGCGAACTCTATGAGCCGTGCCAAAGTTTCGATGAGGTCCAAAATGCTTTCGCTCGACAGCATCGAGCCAATAGACAATAATGCTCCAGCGGAGAAGATCTTTGCCTTCTGGCCCCCACGTTCAAAACCATAAGGAATACCGAACTTCTGTTTCAAAGAACAGGGTATCGCGGATGCCAGGACGCGTACTCTAGATGACCGGATGCTGTGTGATCGGGATCGCAGTGGATGGAAGGGTGCAGTATTCCAAACTCTCTTGAAGTCGGAAGGCGGTTTACTAAGTTAGAAAAATAAGAAAGTAATGTATACAAAGTTCCTTGAGGTTTGTTCGTTGGTGCAGAGGCTGCTACCATTTTCCGTTTTCAATCTCTGAGAAACAAAGAGGTGGACGTTTTTTTTCTGGCCATTCACCTTTGATCTATCCGATCTTCAAACTCTGCTGTCAATATTCTTTAAGTTTATAAATTTTTCAGCTTATCATCTTGTAATAGTCTTTCCTTATGTTTTAAAAAAAACTTTTTTTAAATTATATTCTTTCTTTTCAGGGCAAATAACAATTGGCAAACAAATTTCGCCTCAATAAGTAAATCCAATGAAAATTCACCACAGACGAGTAAAAAACAACGCGATTGTGGTGAATCTGCCCGCGATAGTTTAGCATATTCTTGCCTGCTTAAAAATGAGTTACTAGGAACTGCGATTGAAGATGTTAAGGCCGTCAGTGACGAGCGTAATGAGAATAACTATTTGCCCAGCGCAAAAAGGAATCTCTTCAAATATCAGTCACCAACAAAACAGGTGAGTTTTTTTTATACATTAAATTAAATTGCATTAAATTGGGAAGCTTTTGATAAATCAGTGTAAATCATTTTTTAACCAAAGTGTCTTGCTTCAAAAGAAGTATTAACTTATCCAAGGAAGGAATTTATATAAATAAACATAGGGACGGGCTACAGTCCGCTTGGGCGAACTGTTGGATACCCTATTCTTATTCCTATCCCTCATAAGTGGGCGTGACAAAAGTCTAAGTATGGTTGAATTGTTAAGAACGCTTTACATATTTTGTTATATAATATTTAAAGGATTTTATCAAAAAAAAACGCTCCCTAGCTCAAACTTGGGTGTTTCAATAAAATTGTTTTATTTAATTGTGGGCGTGTCAGTAGGCGGATTTAAAAAAATTAACACATGAGCATAAAGCGCCCCTAGAGAGTATATATATTATAAATTTCAGCTCCCTAGCTCACTTTGAATTTTCAAAAAAAAAAAAAATAATAATAATTGTGGGCGTGCCAGTGGGCGGATTTTGAAAATATTTACACATAAGCATAAAGGGCCCATAGAGAGTATATATTATAAATTTCAGCTCCCTAGCTCAAACTTTGGATTTTCAAAAAAAATTGTTTTATTTATTTGTGGGCGTGTCAGTGGGCGGATTTTGAAAATATTTATACATGAGCTTAAAGGGCCCATAGAGAGTATATATTAAAAATTTCAGCTCCCTAGCTCAAATTTTGGTTTTTCAATAAAATTGTTTTATTTTTTTGTGGGCGTGGCAGTGGGCGGATTTTGAAAATTTTATATCCCGAGCAGTTTTAGGAGTCATAGATCATATATAAAAAATTTCAGCTTCCTAGCTCAAAATTCGATTTTTTCCAAAATTTTGTTTTTTTGAGTTTGTGGGCGTGTCTGTGGGCGGATTTCAAAAATTCGTAAACTTGATTATTTCGGGACCCTAGAGAGTATATGGTTAAAATTTCAGCTCTCTAGGTCCAGTTTAAAGGCCTAATTTTTGCCGACGGACGGACGGACGGACATGGCTAGATCGACATTACTATCGATGCTGATCATAAATATAGTAACTTTTAGGGGTCTACGGGCAATATTAAGGTATGTTACAAACTATGCGTCAAAATTAATATACCCCTAGAATAGGGTATAAAAATTGAATGTCGTTTGAACTGTTGGACCGATTTGGGTCTTTTTTTCACGGAAAGAAAAGTTGCCCGGAAAATGGGAAAATTCGGGAAAAACTGAAAGTGCTTTTTGCATTGGGTTTTTGTATGAGCTCGCGACCACAACTCACGAATCGAACGTTTTATTTAGAAATGTGGGGTAGGGCGAAACAAGTTTCGCCAGGCTCTTCGGTACATAATAATAATGAAGAGGGGATTATACACTTCCAATACACCTGGTAGTCTTCTTTGACCCGTGATTCTACCTTCGGGAGGTTTTTTTGCTTTTCAAAGCTCCCTCGAACTTCAATAATTTTATGAATAATATTTGCTAGTGGGCGCAGTGGTAAGTGCCTTTGAATACTGATTGAGGCCCCTCAGGCTTAAATCACGCCGTTTTTTTCCACTGCCGCACCTCTTGTGTAAGTCTGACGAACATCCAAGAGTTTCCACACCGTTTTTACACCATTAGTGTAACAATTTTGATGTTTCTTTTCTTAGCTTTAAAAGAAAAAAAAAACTGTATTTAATTTTTCTTTTTTAAATGATCACTGAGTTTTGTTTTCCCCATCAATAGTTTTTTGTATTTCATTTTTATATAACCGTTAGGTACATTCGCCTCTTGTCATTTAATAGACAGTAGATTGTACAAAACTATATCAATCAAAAAACTTAAAGCTCACTATTAAAATGAATTATATTATACTTTATGTTTAAGTTTCTTGATATGAAATAATGAAATAAATAAATAATAAAATAATAATTTCCATCGTCATTTTTTTTTTTATAATTTGTTTGCGCTAATGAGGTTTTACCGTAAATGTTACAGTACCCTTATTGTGCTTTGAACACAGCGCAAGCATTTGTGAACAAGTAGCACCTAGGAATGGCATATTTCATTGCATGCTTTTCGGTGTCACTTGCTTTTAGAAAGAATAGAAAGATAGGAAAGAAGTGTTTTGGTGCAGTTGTATAGTTTTCTCCACGGGTGTTGTCTAAGTTGCTTAGGAAGATCAAGTTTTACATATATTCGAAATAAAGTCATGAGAAGCTTCTCACATTCGCCGTTCGGAGTTGCCGTCAAATTGTAGGTCCCTTCCACATCACACACACAAATGGTTATTCAAATCTTATATTCATTTATTAATTTGCGAGTCTTAATCTGAATTAGGATTGTGAGATAACCCCCTTAGATTTTACCCACTTTAGAGCAAATCCCCCAGTACAGTTTCGTGAAAATGAGCACTGGATCCTTGGTTTGCATGTCCTTATTTATTATTTGATGTTGGGTTGGGGTCGACATTCTGGTGAGGTCAAAATTCTTTTTTCAAAATTTTGTTTTACAAAATTCTGCTTTCAAAATTCTGCTTTTCAGAATTCTTTTTTTCAAAATTCTGCTTTTCAAAATTCTGCTTTACAAAATTCTGCTTTACAAAATTCTGCTTTACAAAATTCCACCACTCACTTGTTATAGAAAAAAAAGGTAAAAGTAGTTTTTTATTGATTTTAAGATTGCTCTCTTGGTTTAGACAAATATTCTGTTAGTATACCTTTGTGAGTGAACGTGTGCTTTGTTTAGTTTCTTAATGCTGTTGTTTCTTTTTTTTTAGTAATTTCAATTATGAAATAATTTCTTATTTTTGGCTGTTTGTTTTGTGTGTTCCTGGTACCCAACTGTGTACCTTCTTTATAAGAAATATATTGTAGTTTCTTGACAAAGTTGAAAAATATTTGTTTTCTTTAAATTCGTAAATTGAAAAAAAAAACAGAATTAGCAGAATTTATTTGTTTAAAATATTGCCTGTCAGAATTTAAAAAAAACAGAATTTTGAAAAGCAGAATTATATAAGACAGAACAGAAACAAAGCAGAATTTTTGTGTTAAAAGTCAGAATTTTGCAAAGCAGAATTTTGAAAGCAGAATTTCGACCCGCTCCCTTTGATGTTTTCCTAAATAATTAATCCTCTTGTGGGTCAGTGCAAAGACCTTCTTCTCTTAGATCTATTTTCAGGTGTTTTTTGAGTCTGCGTAGAAGACTTTTTAGGGTGCGTTTGTTATTCTTACTTCGACTGATGCATGCCTTGACTCTCGTAAGGTCATTGTTCTCCTTAAAAGTTTAATAGCCTATACAATTTATTCATGATAACGCAGAAGGAGGCAATTGATCAGTTTGTTCCGAAGGTAGTTAGACCTCGCAGCTCGAGGCCACCGTGGTTTAATAAAAGTCTTTACAACTTGAACAACCGTAAAAATAAAGCGTACAAACGTTTTCGTAAATCACATAATAATTATGAATTGTTAAATAAATATTTACGTCTTCAAAATTAATTTGACGTTCTCAGAAGGTTCCTGTACAAGGACTATTTGTCTCGTACTGAATCTAATTTAAAAAAAAAATATTAGATATTTTTGGAAATATATAAACTCGAAAAAAAATTCGAACGGTATTCCAAACTGCATGAAATATTCTGGTATTACTCGTACATCCTCTGACATTCCATCTGTTTGCAATTTGTTTGCCAAATTTGTTCAGTCGGTGTATACTACATCCTCATCTCCCAATACTAGCCACAATTCCTTAAGACATCCAGAAAATTCGGTCAATATCGGTAGCTTACATATAAGCTTCACAGATGTTGAGCTTGCCCTCCACTCTTTGAAAGATGATTTCCAAGCTGGACCGGATGGCATTCCTTCGATCGTTTTAAAAAACTGTGTTGCTGCTCTTTCGGAACCATTAACACTTTTATTTAATGTTTCACTTGAGAAGGGTACTTTTTTAAACGATTGAAAATTTCTTTTATCAGCCCAATCCATAAATCTGGACCGAAACAAGATGTTTCAAACTACCGGCCTATATCTAAAATGTCTGCTATTCCCAAATTACTTGAAAAAATAATTTATAATAAATTGGTATTTCACCTTAAAAATATAATTTCACCTACTCAACACTGTTTCATGACTGGAAGGTCTACTACGTCGAATCTAACGATTTTCTGTAACCATGCTACGAAATCAATTGAAGAAGGACACCAGTGTGATGTAATTTACACGGACTTTGCCAAAGCATTCGACAGAGTAAGCCATGAAATTCTTCTAAGAATGGAGTCTTATGGATTTCATTCTAATATGCTTCAATGGTGTAGGTCGTATTTACTTGAAAGAACTCAGTTCGTTCGGATTGGTAATATTATGTCTGTTCCCATTCATGCCACGTCAGGTGTTCTACAGTGTAGCCACCTTGGTCCACTTTTATTCCTGATTTTCATTTATGAAATTCCTAAAGTAATTCAGAACTCCCAATGCCTGATGTTTGCGGACGACCTTAAGTTGTTCCGGACCATGAAGTCAGTAAATGATTGTATTCTCCTCCAGAATGACCTTCATAATCTATCCGAATGGTGTAATACTAACAATTTATATTTAAATATTTCTAAATGCCAAGTTATGTCATATTATCGAAGTCATGTTCCTGTCTTTTATGATTACAACATAGACAACCTCCCTTTAACAAAGGTAAACTCTAAAAAAGACCAAGGTGTAATGTTTGATGCTAAACTTAGCTTTTCCCTTCACATTGAGTCCATAGTAGCTAAAGCTAACTCCATGCTTGGTTTTGTCTTGCGTAACTCAAACGAGTTCACAGACCCATACACCCTCAAGTCGTTGTTTTGTTCCTGTGTCAGATCAGTGCTCGATTATTGCTGCGTTGTTTGGAATCCCTTCTACAATATTGGTTCTATAAGAATTGAAAAAAAATCAAAAAAAAATTACGAGAGCCGTCATATATAGGCTGCATTGGAATACACAAATGCCTTCATATAGTTGCAGGTGTCAATTACTAGGCCCTCAGAGTCTCAATTTCCGCCGTAAATATTCTTCTATTATTTTCATTCGTGATTTGTTAAACTCACATATAAATTGCCCCCTTGTCTTATCATTAATAGATATTTACATTCCTGGTAGAGATCTAAGGTCCCGCAATTCATTTCGTGAACCTTTTCACAGAGTGAATTATGGGCTTAATGAACCCATTACCAGATGCTTGCGAGAATCAAATTCAGTTTGCAACCATATTGATTTTCACCATAACATCAGTCGAAATACTTTAAAAAGCCAGTTGATGTTTATACTCGTTCAAAATATGTCTTAATCTAGTATAAGCAAACGAATGTACATAAGTATTAATATTAATTTTAAATACTTAGATGCTAATCTTATTCGGTAGTTTTTTATCGTTAGATAGTCGTACTGGCGAATGTTACTTGTTTGTATTAAAGCTAGCGATTTTTCAAAATTTATTCGCCTTAAACGTCGATTTCAAATCAGCTCATCAGCTCAGGACATACACAAAGTAAAACATATAGAAAAACAATAATTATGTACCTGTGCAATACTAACACAGACACAAATCATGCAAATAATTCAAGGAAGTTAAAGCCAATGTAAGACAGCAAATCAGCTGCCGTACAAAAATTATATTGCTATTTAGCATTCCTTGAGGAAGGTGTATGGTTAGGTTAGGTTAGGTTCTAGTGTAGTCGGCAGAAGCCCACACACTTGGATCTATCATCTTCCTACTCGTTGAAGCAGTTGGAGCTTTTATAAAAGCCTGAACGACTATTGATGTCAATGTTAATAGGATCATTGAGATCATTATAAAAGCAAGCTCCAAGAAGATGGAGAATAGTCTCCTCCTCCTTCTCGTCTAGGCAGCTTCTGCAGAAGACATTTGTATAGACGCCAAGCCTTGATTACACCAATTGTAGCACCAATGTACAGTCTGTTCCAAGAGATTAAGATCGTGTTTTGGCCAAATCCGTTTTGTGGCCAGACAAGTGTTGCCACTTGTCCACCTTAGGTTGGTCCTCTCGATGGGTTCCCTCAAAAACTTGAGTTTGCATGTAGCAATTGGAATGCCTAAGGGACCTTTATTAGGTCGAACGGGCAGAATGTTTCCTTTTTTGGCGAGTTCATCCGCCCTACAATTCGCTAGAACATCTCTATGTCCCGGCACCCAACACAGCTGATTGTCGAACTGATCCGCCTTCTCCGTGAGAGATGATCGGCAGTCTAGGACTACGATGAATTTTGTAGCGACAGAAACCAGAGATTTTATCGCAGCTTGACTAAGTGAGAAAATTCGGATGTCCATAGCGGATATCACGTTCCTCTTCACGCACGATACAACTCCTTTAATCGGCATAATTTCCGCCTGGAACACACTGCAGTGATTAGGGGGACAAAAGAGAGGTTGAGGTTCAACCTGTCAGAGAACACACATCCACCAACCCCATCGTCGGTTTTGAATCCACCGGTGTAAGAGTGAATCGACTCATCTTCAAAAACGGGTATCATTTGAAGAAGCTTGATACATTGACTCTAAAGAGGAAGTTTAAATGGATGTCATATCTTAAGGAAATGCTTTTTAAAAACCCGCTAGCCATATTACAAAGAAGGCTCTTCTTCAGATTTTCGTTTATACCTTAAACGTCGAATGAAGGCAAATACATTTTGAAAACTCGAACTCAACTCGACAAGTCACAATCGCCAGCTTTCTCGTTCGACTCGTTCGACTCGCTTCCATTTGCTCAGTTTACTGAACTCTTTGCGTAAGTGGCGTCCTGTTATCGCGCAGAATCGTTTAAGTCGCTTGTCTTACTAGTCGAAGACCCGTAAAGTGAGAGGACCTTGATAACATTTCGAAAGGCATATCCAGGTCGGTATTGAACCGGTCTGTATTAAACCGGCCTGTATTGAACGAACCTGTAGCGTATATGCCCATGAATATGTTCTCAATTCCAAACTTTGGATATGCGACCGAAAAAAAGATATATCGGAACTTTCACTCAACGTAAATTTCCTACGCTCAATTATCCTAGTACCTACGGCGCTAAAAATCGAGCTAGAAAGCTGAAATATATCAATTTATTCTCTCAAGATACCAGAAATGATCCAGCGAAAAGATTTTCCAAGTACGCTTACTGGCACGGCCTTATTTTAAAAAGCAAACCCCCTTTTAACGAAGATGTCGATGGAAATAAGTTTTGTATTTTTCTCAAAGTATGTAAACAAAGTCGCTTAACAGTTAGCTCATACATTATTTTTATCACGCCCACTTTCAGTGCCGTTCGATAAAATTTTCAAATAATTTTGCTAGAAATAAAAAAAATAGGTTCAAAATGGACAAGGACTCACATCTCAATGCCATACACTCTATGGGGAATATGCATATGTATCCTAACGCTCGCCCAACGGACTGTTGATTTCACTATCTGCGAATTGTGTTGCAATTTTTGTATTTTATTTCCAAAAAAAAAAACAAAAAATTCCTTCCAACATAGAGCACAATTGGAAATTAAGTCACAGCCAGGCGATCACAATGACCAAACAGTGGGTCTTTCACTACCAGTTGCTTTACATTTACATCGCACACCATCATTTTTGTGTAATGATGATGCTGATGCTCCTCAGTCAGTGACCATAAAACCCACACCGTCTAACCACATCCGCCAAACATCAGCAGCTCACCTCTGAACCATCAGAAGCTTCAAGCTGCTTTCTAAGCCATTAATCTCCATTTCAATTACACTTTACCATAATTCATTTCCTTTGCCTCTTCTTGCTGCAAAATTCATAGAAATTTAATCTCGAGGAAGAAGAGTTCTCCTCATGTACTGTACATCCATTACCGGGAGTAAATCTACGAACTACGGTCGCTTAATGCGCATAATTGTAGCTCTTAATTGGGTAGCACGGTGCTCTAGCTTATGGGCTTTTGTTGTTGCCATGTTTCGTGATGCACGCTTTGGGGTGGTGGCACATATGTTTTGTTGCACCCACTTAAAAATTTATTGCAATCAAATTGAAATAAAATTCCCTATTCAGTTCGAAGAAGTTCGTGATCTTCTCCTCTATTCTCATCGTGCACCGAATACTAGTAATAATCTTTCCGTTTCCCAAATGGGAATTACTTCCGTGTGGCTGCGATGCGCTTAGTTGGGTTTATTCTTTTTTCATTTTCTATTGTTTTAATCTAGAATAGAGAAAAGTCATAGACTGATTAAGGTGCCCAGATATTTTCCACCTATGATCGCTCGGATGGTGTTTATGATTACATTTTTTATTTAATTAAATCCCCTCATCACTCGAGTTGATTTAGCAATAACCTTTAGTGGTGGTTGACTTTCGAGGCAATGGGGAAACATTTGTAAGCAAGCGAGGGCTTGAAATGAGAAGCAAGTACGGTGAGTGAACTTGGATGATCATTGTGAATTCAATCTTGGGCAATGCCTTGAAGAAGCGGTTGTTTGCCTTTCTCGGAAAAATATGAAATGGATACCTAGATTCCCTTGTTTGAAGTCTAGAAAGTTATTAACCTATTGTTGAATCTTCTGATACTGACAAATTGAATTTTTAATTGTAGTGCTGCTAATTTCGTTTCTTTGATCGTCACATAACTACATATTTATCCGCCCAGTTTTATGCATAATTATTGAAATCCCTTGTCGAGTACAATGTTGTAAGTGACTCGAATGGCGTTTTTGATTTGCTCTTTTGCTCAAAAGCTGCCGTGGAGAAAATAATTTTCGGCTTTGCAAGTTTTATTGAAGAAAAAGAGCAATTCTAGATTTGGCACTGACACGAAAGATGCGACCTCAAATTTTTGGGGATTTGCTCTATAATTTACCGATAAACGTGGTTTTAATTTATTGTGAAATAATTTCAGTAGGTAGGTCAGATACATAGTGTGGACGATAACCCCACCCTCACCAATACCAGAATAGTCAACTGATCTGAACGAAAACATGTTTCGTTTAAAAGAGCAATTCTAAATTTTGAAAGCAATTCCTTCAAATTTTAGAAAAAGCACTGAGTTTAAGCTACCGGGATAGGCTCGATGAAAATTGGGCCCAATGCAAAATGGCCAAAAAAAAAAGGAAAAAGTCTCCAAAAAATTATATGGGAAACAACAAAAACGTTTTGTAGTCCGATAGGGGTTGCATTACTTTGGGCCCTTTTTATACCCTATTCTAAGGGTATATTAATTTTGACGCATAGTTTGTAACATACCTTAATATTGCCCGTAGACCCCTAAAAGTTACTATATTTATGATCAGCATCGATAGTAATGTCGATCTAGCCATGTCCGTCCGTCTGTCGTCAAAAATTAGGCCTTTAAACTGGGACTAGAGAGCTGAAATTTTAACCATATACTCTCTAGGGTCCCGAAATAATCAAGTTTACGAATTTTTGAAATCCGCCCACAAACTCAAAAAAAAACAAAATTTTGGAACAAATCGAATTTTGAGCCAGAAAGCTGAAATTTTTTATATATGATCTATGACTCCTAAAACTGCTCGGGATATAAAATTTTCAAAATCCGCCCACGTGACCCATAAATAAATAAAAGAATTTTATTGAAAAACCAAAATCTGAGCTAGGGAGCTGAAATTTATAATATATACTCTCTAGGGGTCCTTTATGCTCATGTGTAAATATTTTCAAAATCCGCCCACTGACACGCCCACAATTTAATTTTTTTTTTGAAAAATCAAAGTTTGAGCTAGGGAGCTGAAATTTATAATATATACTCTCTGAGCGATAGGAATAAGAATAGGGTATCCAACAGTTCGCCCAAGCGGACTGTAGCCCGTCCCTATGTTTTAATATCTTTTTTCGCCATTTCACACAGCTTAAATTTTTGAATTCAACATTTCTTGGGGCTTTTTTATATTTATTTTCTTAAATTCATTCCGCCTCGGGACCTTACACATTTACAATTCATTCGCTAATAAACCTGTGAACGGTTGCATAGTTATGCAACGTTGCATAAGTCCTTAGTTGTAATAAAGTCCTTAATTGTAATACATTAAAAATCTATGACATTCGGCTGCCCAAACTGATAAACTCAACTCAGCTGTTTGTTGGAAAAAAACAAAAAAAAATATTCTGCTATACTGGCACACACACTCTGAACTGTCTCTGAAACTATTAATAATTATCTCCTTTCTCTGCCTCAATTAATTATTTTTCACATGCATTTTTGATTTATAATTCTTTTAACAATCGTCACTGCTAAAATACGAGCATCATTGAATCAAAATACAAAATAATTTAGATATCACAAAATAAAAGAGAAAAGAAGAAAATGATATTTCGATACAAAAGCATCGTTACAGTCACTAATCAACGTCCAAAGGCGTTCAGCTAATGCAGCCTCCAATCAACGTGGAGTAAGTTTTATGAATAAGGTTTATGCGTTCAGGGGCACGCGAAACTTAATTCACTCCTTAACATACGTTTATGAATAAGAGTATTACAGTGCTTCTTTTCAATAGACAATCTGAGCAACTGAGCCAACGGTTTTCATCGATAAATAATTTTATGGCATAAATGATGAACTAAGGAACTGCGTCCTAAGGAGCCCCTATTCGACCACTTTTTCGACCAAATGAGGCTATTTCTGGCGAATGGTGCGCTCGATATTGGCTTCCATGGCGGGACTCGTTTTTGATTCGGTCGCTCGCATAGGCCAACGACTTCAAATATTCCCACAGCAAATAAGCAAGCGGCATCAAATCACACGATCTTAGAGGCCAGAGACATGTAACACAATACAACAAGGGTTGTTAAACAAAAAAATGCATTATTAAATTAAATTGAATTTCACTTGTTTACTAAGACGTGTTGTATTGTGTTACAGTGGCCCTACCTCGTAACTCGATTCTACTTTCGAATCCAGTCGAAAGCTATTTCCAGTTCTACTTTTACTTGTGTATATGTACTCAATTAGAATCAAATGTAAATAATGTCGCCTTTTTCTTAAAATTATAAGTTTTCAAACGAAACTTGCATTTAAGTTGACAAATAAATTGAAAAGAAAAATCAAATTCGAACGATTTTATCGTAGAATCGAGTTACATACACTCCCGCTCAACTGAATAGGTTCAAAAAATTCTGTTTTGTAATATGTCTTCTCTCTCAGTGTATTTTTATTCATTTGTTTGCACATAATATAGAAGAGAAAAAAAACGCGATTTGTGAAACGGTAAATTTGAATTTTGTTTTTATCATTATATGTATTCCACAAAAGCACTGAATTTTTTTGGCTCATCAGATTAGGTTCAAGGGCAATGACTTTAGTTTGTGATCTTAACATATCGACGTACATTTTTTTTCTTTTTTCAATTGAAAGTAACTTCCGCTGTTTTTTTGTAAAATGGGTATTGGGAAGCAATTGAACGATTTTATAAAAGGCCAAATAAAGGGGTATTTGGAATCTGGACTAAAACAGCGTGAAATTGCTAAAAAAAATTGGTCGGAGAGAAAATGTAGTTAGTATTTTCATTCGTTATCAATCCCGTTATGGAAATAATATGAAAGTAGGTGTTCAATACGCGACAGCAAGAACAGATAGAAGACTTATCACTGAGTTAATGCAAATCTGGCAACTCTATTCGGATTATTCGGAGGGCCAAACATTTGATGAGGCTAAAAGTAAAAAAAAAACAAACATAGGGACGGGCTACAGTCCGAGACATTTGGCGCTCGAGGTAAAGTTTTACCACTCTGGCTTTGTGTATTGGTGCATTATCCTATTGCAGTTTCCACGACAAGTCACCCAACAGCTCATTCATGGAAGGGAAACCCTTCTCGGGTACACCAATGTAAGATTTCGCATTCATACGATGAGTCAGAAACTGCAGTTCTAAAGTGCCATTTTTTTTTTTTTTTTTATAATTCGATCCAATTAATGCCCCTCTTTTCGCAAATCTTGGAAGTAGTAGTTAAATCCTTCAGGACCCTCAAAATTAAATTTTGTTCATCGGAGAAAACAACATGATTCCTTTCCTTACTCTAGGTCATGTTAACGCGACAGAAACAAAGACGTTGTTCCTAACGGGACGGGTTAAGCGGTGGTTTTTTTTAACTTTAAAGTTAAGTGTTTAGCCTTTGAAATAACCCGCTTTACCGTAGAAACACTAGCTATAACGGCACTTCTTTCTTTTTAACTGAAGAATCGTGCGAATTTGACGCGAGTCGCGAAATTGATCTTTTGTCAGCAGCGGTTACGGCACAAACAGTTCGCCCTTTCATGTTTTTAACCATAGTTGGACCCATTGCGTAGAAATGTTGATATTACCTTGCGGCTTCGCTGCATTTTTTTTAGCTATTTGGTGAGTAGACAAGTCACACTGGCGATAAGCTTTGATTTAATTTTCTCGTCCCCGGCCAATGATTAACCATGTCCCATTTTGACTGTAATTATTTAAAAATAACTTAAATATATTAGAGACAACTTTTGCATAACTACCTGCCTTGGATTGCATGTTTAAACTAATATTATATTCAAGTGAGCTAAAAGTTAATACAAATATTTTGAGTCCTATCACTTTAAAATGCATAGTAAAATTATCATTTTCAATATAGACAGCACTTTTTATTATGTTTTACTTAATTTAATAAACTTGATTTGAAAAAGAATTTGAGTTGTTTTCTTTATTAGTTTAAAAGTTATTGAATTTGGAAGTCGTAGCAAAGGGGGGGGGGGGGTCTATTCAAGTGAGCGGCAAGCGGCACTGTACCAGCACCAAAATGTAAAATTGCTTGATTGGCCGCCGTACTCCACGGACATTAATATTATTGAGAATGTTAGGGGCTATTGTCCCGAAAAGTTTATGAGTGCGGGAGACAATTCGACGATTCTGCGACCCTGATTGAAGCCATTAAAAAAGCCTGGTCTACGATTTCGCTTAGTGATATTGGAAAATATTAAGTCTTTGCCAAACCGAATGTATGAAGTTATTTTGAACAAAGGAGGGAGTACAAAATACTAAATTAGCGTTCAATACATACTAACATTAACAAGAAACAAAGCTGTAATTTTTTTTTAATTTTAAGTTTCTGACCCTATTCAGTTGAGCCAAAAAAATCTGCTTTTTTTTTGTTATGTTTTTGGAAAAAAATAAGAAATCAGTATACGTGTGTTAGACACCGCATACTTTTGTGTTTCATTAATAATTAATTTATTTATGCAAACAAATTTATTTAATTAAAATCAGTAACTTGGTTGAAGAGATATTGCCATATTACTTTTTAGAAGCGTTGAACCTATTCAGTTGAGCTGAAATGTAGTTGGGCCCCGGGCCACGGGTCCATTTCGATATGTATTGTTTTCATTGAACAGTTCTATCAATAACTCGATGGTTTCGCCGGCAGCATGGCATATGTCACCAGCTTGCTGAATCCAAATGAAGTGCAGATCATGGTTATTGTTCACGCACTCTTGGGAACGAAAAATCGTTAATCATGGCTCTGTAGCTCTGTTGACGGCGATATTTCAAGTTTGTTTTTGAAGAAGTACGGCCGGATGGTGCAGCCAGCCCATAAACCGCACCAAACAGTGAATTTTTCGGGGTGCATTGGTAGCTGGCAGTAATTTTGCTTATTAACAAAGCCACTGGGACAGCATTCACATATTTTATAAACGCTGATTATGGAAATAAATGTGTGGATTTTTAATTTTAAATTGTGGGCATAAGTTATTGCATGATAATTTGTCAAACAATACTGAATAAAAGATGGTGTCAGCTGTCAGATTAATTATCAGGTGTTACAGTTTGTCAAAAAAAAAAAACACACACTATATACAAGATCTGTCTGTTTTGTATGGTCCTTAAATACTGCCAAAACATTAAAAATTACATTGGGATAGCCGATGTAATTTTGGTAACCATACCCGTGGGCGCAGAGGTTAGTATGTTGGACTACTAATCTTAAGGTCTCACGTTCCCGCCGGGGCCAAGTAACATCTAAACGTTTTTTCACTGCCCCACCTGGGAACGTTTGACAAACATCCAAGATTATCAATTGTCATGGGAAGGAAGCTTCTCAAATTCGCCGTTCGGATTCGGCTTAAAAATTGTAGGTCCCTTCCACTTCGCACAAGTAAATGCTTGGAGAGCCTTATATTTATTTAATTTATTTTATACCAGCAAAGTGTGCTGGTGCTTGTATTTGAGGAGATTGGGTGCCCAACTTAATTCAGTGTTATTCAAACACACATTCGGCACTCCTTATGAGCAGATTTCATTATGCAATTCTATCAATTTCAAATCCTGTTTCTTAAGTACTTCCTCTGGGAAAATTTGCATTTACAGATGATTGCAAGGTGATATCTTACCTAACAAAGACAGAAAAAAGGCTCGCCGCTTGTAGAGCCCATTCAACGGCTCTACAAGCGGATGGGATGGTCATTTGTGTTATATCGTCCAGTTAAAAACTTTCTATGTAAAAAGTCAGCCATCCCATTGCTTCTTATACCTTCAGCCGCAGTTATCCACAAAAGCTTTTAATAAGCTACCAAATTTAGCTTGCGCTCATGTTTTTTTCATCAAATGACTAAACGTTAACTGATCTTTTTAGATTACTAACTAGCTTAGAGACACTGCAGCCTTCATCCGCAGCGATCCTGGGCACGCTGCTTCCTCTTGTCCAGACCAAGCGCTCTGGCATCCGCGATGACTTGGTTTTTAAAACGGATGTTCGGTCTTCCTTGCCTTCTCGAACCTGGGCGCTGGGAGTCGAAGATCCTCTTGGCCGGAGCATTATTGTCTATTCGCTCAATATGCCCGAGCCAATGTAATCGACGTGATTTAGCTTTTTGGACTACATCCACATCTTGGTACAGCTCATAGAGTTCGCGGTTGTATCTTCTCCTCCATTCGGCCTCCTCGCACACAGGATCGAATATCTGACGGAGTATTTTTCTTTGAAAAGGACCCAATAGAAGCTCTCCTTTCCTACTTATCGCCCAGCACTCGGCACCATTAAGCAGGACTTTCAGTATTAACCGAAGTTGCAGCGGTTCCTAAGGTAATTCTCCGTCGGATCTGCACTACGGTGTCATTTGTGGAGTTGATGTTTACTCCAAGGTAGGTGAACTCCTTAACTACCTCGAGTTATTGCTATCAACAGTGACGTTTTGTCCTAGGCGGTGGACAGATGTTTATTTGTTTGTTAATAGCATGTATTTAGTCTTTTCCTCAATAACTTCAAGACCAACCAATTTCGCCTCTAACACGGCACGCTGGGAACTATATATCCGCATACCCCTATACCGTCCGCATAGGTACCCCTGTAGTTGGAATATATTGGAAATATAGCCTTCCATGTTGACACCTGCCCTACGCACTATTTTCTCCAGAACAAGACTGAAAAGGTCACATGACAGCGCATCTCCTTGCCGAAATTCGATTAAGGTTTGGAATAATTCGAAAGATCCGCTTCCAAACTGCACATTACATCGCTTGTTTTCAAGTGTCACGCGACATAACTGGCTTAGTTTTGCCGAGTTCCCGTATTCAGCCATCGCCATGTAGAGCTCCTGAGGATGAATGCTATCATATGCGGCTTTAAAGTTAATGTAAAGGTGGTGAGTCTCGACTTCAAATTCGTTGCTCTTTTTCCAGGATTTGCCTCAGTGTGAAAAATTGGTCTATCGTCAATCTACCGGGCCGCTATGTGTGTTGCAGAACGACTTGAGACGTTCACATAGTACGAGGGCGGGTCAATAAGTCCGTGACTTTTGGAATAAAACACAGATTTTTTGATAAAAAAAAAAAATTATTTTTAACGTAGTCTCCCTTGAGCTCTATACACTTTGTCCAACGCTTCTCCAATTTTGTTATCCCTTCCAAAAAAAATGATTTGTCGAGGTCCTCAAAATAGGCCTTTGTTTGCGAGATAACTTCATTGGAGTCAAATCTTTTTCCACCAAGCCATTTCTTCAGTTTTGGGAACAAGAAGTAGTCACTCGGAGCCAAATCTGGAGAATAGGGTGGATGAGGGAGCAATTCATAGCCCAATTCATGGATTTTTGCCATGGCGACTGCACATGTGTGCACCCTTGCATTGTCTTGGTGGAAAAGAACTTTTTTCTTGGCCAAATGAGGTCGGTTTTTTTTCAAATCGTCATTGAATCGGTCCAATAAGTTGGCATAATATTCCCCATTGATTGTTCTTCTCTTTTGAAGGTAGTCAATGTGGATTATCCCGCGTGCATCCCAAAAAACAGTCGCCATAACTTTATTGGCTGACAAACCCACCTTGGCCTTCTTTGGCGCCGATTCGCCCTTAGAAACCCACTGTTTTGACTGTTGTTTGGTCTCTGGTGTGTTGTGATGGATCCATGTTTCGTCCATGGTTACAAAACGGCGCAAAAACTCCTCCATATTGCGATTAAACAACGCCAAACCTTCCTGTGAAGTTGGTACACGATTGCGTTTGTGGTCGTCTGTGAGCAAACGCGGCACCCATCTTGCGGAAAGCTTTCTCATGCCCAAGTGATCATTCAAAATTGAAACCACTGAGCCATGCGAGATCCCTACGGCTTCCACAATCTCTCGCACTTTCAATCTTCGGTCGGCCAACACCATATCGTGAATTTTTTCGATTGTTTCGGGTGTAGAGACCTCAACTGGGCGTCCAGGACGTTCGGCATCTTCAGTGCTTGTACGGCCACAACGAAATTCAGTAAACCACTTTTTTACCATTGAAATCGATGGTGCAGAGTCCCCATAGTATTTTTCAAGCTTAGCCTTGGTCTCGGTAATGGTTTTTTTTCGCAAGAAATAATGCTTAATAAGCACACGAAATTCACTTTTTTCCATTTTCTCCTCAAATTAGTGAGTAGTCTGATAAAAATAGGTGTCAAACACAAACTAACTGACGCAGCAAGTTTAAATTTTGACAGGAGTCAACTGACAGATGCCTGTTGACAGGAGCAGTGTTGCTGTTTCAGTAAAGAGGTCAGAAATTCAAAAAGTCACGGACTTATTGACCCGCCCTCGTACGTTGCATAGGATCTTATATGCGACATTTGGCAGGGATATGCCTCGATAGTTCTTGCAAGACATAGGATTGCATTTCTTGTAGATGGGTCATATGAATACATCTACTTTATCGTGCGCTTCGGTGAGTTGGGTTCCATCGCTGTTTCGAAGAGCCTGTGTCGCGCTCTTAAGCGAGCAGCCAGTTGCTTCGCTTTCTTGAAAAATCTCTTTAGATTACATAATACAGAAATAAATGCCTATCAGATACCATCAAAGTTACTTAATAGTAATATTTAAGAGTTTTAAAATAAATACCTTCTAGGATGATATTCTAATAAATCACAGTAATTATTAGGGTTGAGGTCGAAATTCTGGCGAGGTCAAAATTCTTCTTTTAAAATTCTGCTTTTCAGAATTCTGATTTTCAAAATTCTGCTTTACAAAATTCTGCAAATAATAAAAAAAGGTTTGGAAAATGTTAAAAAGCGCGCGCGCGTTTTACAAAATTCTGCAAATAATAAAAAAAGGTTTGAAAAATGTTTAAAAGCCGCTTTTTAACATTTTCCAAACCTTTTTTTATTATTTGCAGAATTTTTTAAAAAATTCCACCACTCACTTGTTATAGAAGAAGAGGTAAAAGTAGTTTTTTTATTGGTTTTAAGATTGCTCTCTTGGTTTAGACAAATATTCTGTTAGTATGCCTTTGTGAGTGAACGTGTGCTTTGTTTAGTTTCTTAATGCTGTTGTTCCTTTTTTTTGGTAATTTCAATTATGAAATAATTTGTTATTTTTGTTTGTTTTTTTTTTGTGTTCCTGGTACCCACCTACGATGTACCTCGTATGTACCTTCTTTATAAGAAATATATTGTAGTTTGTTGACAAATTTGAAAAATATTTGTTTTCTTTAAATTCGTAAATTGGAAAAAAACAGAATTAGCAGAATTTCTTTGTTTAAAATATTGCCTGCCAGAATTTAAAAAAACAGAATTTTGAAAAGCAGAATTATGTAAGACAGAACAGAAAATTTTTGTATATAGGTTCATTAAAACCATGGTTAGCCCTTTGAAAGGGTACATAAAATACATGACGATATCTGAGTGCCCTCGACGGAGCATAAAAACCAATTTTTAATAACAGAGTGGAGCGATTGATATTGCAAGTAATCAAATCCCTCACAAGCATCATAGAATAGTATTTCCTCCGAGTAGGTAGAGGTAAAAAAAAGTAAATAGCTTACACCTAGTATTAACGTTTGGATTCTCTCGATTCTGACGCAATAAAATTCATAAAATGGATTCCAGACAATGCCGCAGTCCTTAAGGTGAGTGTTTGATGCAACAAAAGGCATTTGTGACTGTAAGGATCTTAAATTTTTTTTGAATTTCTTAATATAAATCCTTAAATTTAGTTTACCAATTACCATTGAGGCTGTACCAATTACCAATCATATAGGTACGAGAAAGGAATTGGGGCATGTTTTGACAGAAAGTAAGGCTATGTCATTTAGATACATTTAAGTGCATTGCTATGAAACCAAATCGAGAGTTTATCAAGATACAAGTCTGCAGTGATTTACACGATCAAAGCCCTTGAAAAAGTCAGTATATATGACATCATACTGTAAATATTTCTCCAAACCTTTTAAAACGTAATAACAGAAAATTGAGGAATTAGTTGAAGTTGGTCTACCAGCCACAAAACCGTGCTTAAATGGTGAGATGTAATTCTCAAAAAAAAAACAGAAAGGTAAAGCTAACGAGTAAGAACTGTTACGAAGAATGCGGAGAAAATTTGAATACCAAACTCCCAGGAAATGACTTAAGAGTAAGTGTTTATCATTTTAAGACGTTGCTGTAGTGTGTATCGTTCCATTTGTGTTATACCAAACAGATGACTTGGCAAAATAGCGTGCTTTAAAGATTGTTCTCACTATGCCGGCCATGATCATCCAATGGATAACTATGTGGTCAGACGAAGCTGATATAAAAGGCCGAGTGGCATTTTCAAATTCGCTCATTATCATTGCTAAATGTTCTGCGTGCTTCTGCGTCTCTGAAATCATTTGCACTTAATGATCGCCATTGACCGTTGCAGTTGACAATCGCCAGGACATCTTTACGCAAACACAGTTTTCCAGAGTAAATAATTCACTCTAAGAAAATATTTACAAGGCTGTTGCACTGTTATTGTTTCTCCTTTCCTGAGAGAAATGTGTGCTCCAAGCTTCTCGCCTGGCAATTGGCAGCCCAACTGAATTGGCGAGTTTAGAGTGACTGTGTCAACCGGAAATTTACATAAAATAACAGCCCGCCACCCTTCCACTTACTCATTTCCCACTTCCGTTTGTCTTCCATCTGTTGAATCCATTAGAATGATCACCATATCATTTGTGCAATCCCTCATCCAAATGCCCACTTCAATCCATAACTCATCCATTCAACGTTCCACCATAAATTTTCAAAAACTCCACTCTCGGTCCTGTCCTGAGCCGCACTTCAGCAAAAAAAAAAAACAACTAAAGTACATGACATTAATTGACCGACAAAGATTTTTCATTTGTAAACTTGAAGGAGACCATCAAAGACAGAAACTGATCTCGTATTCAGCCTCAGTCGAAAGGTTCCTTTTTAGAGATCAGCTCACAGTCGGCCGCGGCCAATCAGTTAGTATTCCACGCACGGACTTAATCGGGAAAATATGCAAAAGTGACTATGATGTACATGAAACGTGAAGCGTTAGAAACGCTGTAACACGCGAGTTCACTTGGATTGATAGAGATCTAAAATAAGTATCTTTCTGTTTGCGTTACCTCCATTCCAACGAGTATCTCACACATAATAAAGATCCATCCAGCCGTCCAAAGTGGAGTGGCCATAAAGTTGCTCACTTAGTTGTTGTACTACGAGTACAAAGCTTACAAATGAATTTGCGCGTACATTTCTTATCAAATTCTCGTATATACTTTCCAAAAGGGAACAGAGAACACTTAGTGGCCAGTTGGCCCAAGTTCGTTGCACGAATGTTCTTAGAAGTGAGAGGTGTATTGCTACAATAACGCAACTGCCTGGCCGTTCGTCAACCTCTGAGACCTTTCGCTTTGATTGTTGGCCACTCCACTGCCACTCAGCTATTCAGACAAAGTCCAAAGCCACCATTCACAATAGATATCCATTGCAACTTAGGAGCCAGTCGCAGATACTGGCAAAAGTATTATTGGACGCGGTTTATTGCACCCGAGTGACTTTTCTTTTATAATTCAATCTGAATGCAAAAGTCGATGTAAAATAATTGTCTGCTTCACCCAAGTGGCTTGCATTCATATATGAAATGGAATGGACTGGGTATAGATAGTAATTGGTAAAAGTACGCCGCTTCGGTTCAGTTATTGGATTAAGATCTTTCTCATGCAAAGAGATACTTTATCAATCAATAATAAGAATGCGAATATACTGCGAATACTTTACTAATGCGATGTAGACGAACTGTCTACGTCCACGGTCGGTCGCAGTTAATGGCTGGAGAGAAGTTGACAAATTTATTTATTTTTTTCTTGAACGCCGCACCGTACGTATGTATCTCTCAGTGGGTGTTAGTTTAGGTTACACAAATGGGATTGTCTAAGTTAAAGATTAATTTACGGATATAGCTGAGTAATTGATTTTAAATAGATTGAGATACGTTTTGGTGGACGATATCTACGATCAGATAGAGGAAACTTTTTGTAGAAACACATTGACTCAGAATTAAATAAGGTGGCGTGTCTGCCTGGCGTGGGAATTGTGCGAATTCGAAAAGTTCATAATATGCAACTGAAGTTGTGTATCAGGAAGAAACTCTTCACGTGGAATTTGTACGTAATAGCGCCAGTCCGGTTTTTTCCGTTCGGTTGAAACAGTATAATGTGTAAAAGGCCTTTGGTATTGTACTAGCAAGCGCAAAAATAGCATTCAACCCTAAAAGTCAGCTTGTTACAAAGGACAAGCAAAACGACTATCACGGTGCTCCGAGTAACATAGAGCGGCTGGTCTCATCTTATAAAAACGTTAGAAATATAATTGGTCCGGCATTTAAAGAACAATCTTTATACAACTGGTTCTCTATAGAGCACACAACAGGTATATGCCAGGGGCTGATCTGTGGAAACAACGCTACATGATGTAACATAGAAGGTGCTTTCAATATACTTCAATACTGACAAAATAGCTTTATATAATGCCCAATGGGAAAGTCATTAATAGTAGACGTAGGGAACAAAATTTGGAAGCATTGCTCGTTTGGACACTTGATATCTTTAGTCAGAGAGGACTCGTCCACTTACTGTCTACTAGAAATCAAGCTATGACTGACAAGAAATTTAAAGAACTTAAACTTGAAATAGGGGACTGACAAAGGTATACCCATCTTCAAATGAGGCTCAAAAACGGAGAAGGATATAGGAGCAGGAGCCTTCCCTGAAGCGTTGAGTATCAGCCACGACTGACGGATTCCTGCAACATTTTTCAAGCTTAGATCTACGCAGTTAAAAAAGCAGCTCAGACGGTCCTTGCTATGGAATTGCCATCCATTGAAATAATTATTTGCGTGGACAGTCAGGTAGCACTTAAAGCGATTAACTCCAAACCATATTTGATGATGATAGGTTCAAGATTAACCAGTTTTAATCTAGTATCTAAACGCCACTAAAATGGTTTGTTAGGATTAATCATAGTCCATTGTTTGATAATAATTGCCTCTTTTCAATTGTATTCTGAACGCGCGAACGGTTCTCACTATTTAAAGATGATCTAAAGGGTTTTTCAATAAGAGCGCTACAAAAGTTTTTTTTAAATAAAACAAAAGCGGTTTTTTTTTATATATAATTTGCTTACGCTAAAGGGATTTTTTTCTGTTGTTACAGTACCCTTATAATGCTAAGAGCACAGTGTAAGCTACTTGGTATTAGAAAGAATAAAAAGATAGGAAAGAAGTGTTTGGGTGCAGTTGTAGGGTTTTTCTCCACGATATTGGATATCAATGAAATTCTTTATTCCTGTGAAAGTACGTTCGATGCCATTATGTATGGAACTCGATTTCTTTTGCATGGCCACCACGGGCACGCTTGCAGAAGTCCAGACGCTGAACCCAATTTTCGACGGTTTTCAAGCATAAATCGGCCGATACTGCTGCAATTTCACGTTCGATATTTGTACGAAGTTCATCAATCGTCGCTGGCTTGTTGGCATAGACCATAGACTTGACGTAGCCCCACAGGAAATAGTCTAACGGCGTCAAATCGCACGACCGAGGCGGCCAAGCGACTGGACCATTTCGTGAGATAACACGGTTTCCAAACTTGGTTTCCAATAAATTGATTGTGAATTTGTGAATTTTTTTTTGGACTCGTTGTTGGCTCGTATATCTTTCCATCATGAAATGGCAAACCTTACTGAAGAGAAATGTCAAAAGAGCGGCAAGAAATTCGGCGTCGTTTGCTGTCCCAGTCGCTCTACTTTTGTAGCGTCCCTGTTGAAAAACCATTTATTTGACCAATTGAAAATGAAATAATATTGTGTATTCTCGACAGCTTTGTTTGATTAATTCTCATTGATATTTTTATCACTCACATTTTTCCAGCTAAAATAATCAATCAGAATCTTAATACCTGAAAACATAAGTGATATTATTTCTAATTTAGCGTTTCAACCGGATGTGATCATCGGTGGATTACCACGAACACATTAGAATCGGCGGTTCGCAATAGCATAATATTGAAAATAGTCAATTATCAATCGTCAATGGACAGTTGGATTGGATAGGATTGTTTGTCTTTACATGAGTTTTATGAAAGTGAAGTTCAACGATTGTATCTCTTCAACTTATATCATTTTTTCCAAGAAACGATGCTACTAACGGAATTTCGTTTTCAAAATGTTATTTTTCAAGCAAAAAAGCAAATGAACGCTTAAAATCGATCTGTCAACGACGAATTTGTGATTGATTGAAAATTTAACAGCTATCAATAATTTTGAGAATGATAATACCAAATTTATCTATAAAAGTGTTCACGATATATCAAAAATGTTAATGATTGAATACTAATACTTTTTTCAATTTTATAGATCATTGCTAATTAACGTCGAATTTCGTTTTCATAACCATAATAGTACTCTTCGTCTTCATATTTTTCTTTAACAGAATTTTTGTACATTTACTAGAACACTCAGACGCAAAAACTGATCCATTGTTGTTATTTTCAGAATTTAGAAAGCCAATGAGACAGCGAAGAGCTTCCAACTATCATGCTGCCTGATACGATCATGGGCAATACAGTCGCGAATAAAGTATTCCGGGGTGTCGTCATCCTGCCCACAAGTGTCTCCGATGAATCCACTTATTAATCAACTGAAGCTCTTACAATGCATGCCGGCGAAATAGGGTTCGGTAGGGTAGATTGTCCTCCTTTATGGAAGGCATGCCTGTGAGCACAACACATGTTAAGTTCCTGAGAAAACTTCCTCCGAAACTTGACGAGCAAGTTCGTCGTAAATAGTATTTTTCGTGATTCGCGTATGTATGGCCCGGAACCCAGACAATAATCATTTTCTTCAAACTTCCGACCGAATTCAAAAAATTCTTCAGTTGTAGCATCTGGCAAATGATAAAGCGATTGAGTAAAGCGCCCAACCCATAGAATCCGTTGCATCCTTTGCTTTGACGCATTCATCGGTCTTAAAACTTGACGGAAGGATCCGTCCCGTAGAATTCGTCGCCAACTTTGTCAGTCGAAAACATTGGTTGCATTTAATTAATATGCCTTTGCCGTAACCTAATACCACTGAACGATCCAACTACCGTATATGCCAGTACAGTACAATTGTTCATTTCTCACCTAACTCTCTAGTCCAGGGATAAACCAACAAAAATAAATATCCCTACTGGCTAGGAAAAAAATCCTATAAACTTTAAATCTCTCACCATCTAACGCTAATACGAGTTTATGGTTTAAAAAGCCAACATTTCTTTCAAAGAAATAACGCAATACAATCAATCTAAAATGACATTAAGGAATTTATGATGTTAACAACTTATATTTGAAAGAAGTTTTACTGAAATAAAACATATCTAGGGACTTTTTGAAAATAAATTTCAGCAATCTATCCTTTTTTTCGTACTGCTAAATTTTTGAGCTGAGATTCCCTACAAGTAGGGGCTTTTCCATACACTTACTATCACTGCTAGTGGAATGTCAAAAACATCCCTACTGTACTTTACTATATTATACAATTTTGACTCCTTATCCTTACACATCCTGGTACAGCTCATAGTAGTCTCTTCTCCTCTTGACACCAATGACCAAGTATGTGGTGAAGAATTTGTTTTTGTCCGAAAAAGTAGGTATCAGCTCTCCCTACTGCTTCATCAGAACAAGCCAGGATAAGGATTCGGTAGAGCATCCACTCTGTTCTTCGAGTAAGAGGTTTTGAACGTTCGCACAGTAGGTTCGATAGGTTCTTGTATGCGACTCTATTCATAATTCCTAACCATATCCATTGAATCCCCTGGATCGCGATAATATCAGCCCTGTACCACGTGAAAACAGACTCATTTTACTGAATAGCACGTGTGGTGTATAGGTACAGCGTCAGCAAGTTCCAGAGGTGCACACTGTCGGGCCGTTGTTCGTAGATATTGTGTTGTTTGTGTTTCTCGCTCTCTCAAACACTGCTTGAATAGCACGTGCGGTGTATAGGTACAGCGTCCGCAAGTTCCAGAGATGCACACTGTCGGGCTGTAGTTCGTAGATGTTTCGCGTTTGATTGCCATTTGCGTTGATTCATTTTCCAAAATTGTTTGTGTTTCTCGCTTTCTCAAACACTGCTTGACTTGGCCGGAAGTTTCCCGATGCCGACGACATCGCCTCCACCCTAGAAGCCCTTGTTTTGACCCCAGGACAGATATTCAGGTGGCAATAACACACGTCTCAGATGTGAGAACTCCCGTTGCCAATAAAGAGTTGAAGCCTTTATCTAGCTGCAAAATGTGCTACAAAATGTGCAGAATATAACCTAAATAATAAAACTTGTATCAGTTACCTCATCAATTTCAATTTACATACGTAGCAAATGCCAAAAAATCGATGTTTGTCATTCTGTCTTCTTAAGGCCTGACGGCATTAAATTTGTCAAGACAACAAATACCCTAACATCTCGAATTCACCCACACTCAATTACAATCATTAGTCACCTAAATTCATAATGTCTACAAGCAAGTCTGGACGTGTAGAATTTACTTCTCGAGCCATTCTGGTTTTTTTTTCACGAAAAAAAACCAAAGTGAAACGATTTAAATCAATAATAATTCTTGCAATCATTTGAATTAAATTTCAATTCAGTTTACCGCTGGATCAATGAACCTCCTACGTGGCTCCAAGGAACAATTACTTGCAAATGACGACATCACCTACTTACTAGACACCGCTCAGCCACGACAGCATGTAATCTACCACACGTTCCCTTTTTTTGTACTATTGATTCAAAATGTAAATCTGTTCGACGATAATGGGAATCGAATGGTACCTACATTTGCTTAACTATTTTAATAGATGTGTCATGAGCAGAATCTGATTTCAAGAAATCAGGTGTATAGATTTTTTTATGATTAAGATGACAGCAGTGTGCCAAATAAATAGTATTACCAATCCAATCCAATCGATAACTATTCTCTATTCTAAATGAATATTTATGCAAAGAGCCTGAGTAGAACCTGATAAGAGGCACACGGAGACCAAACGAAAAAAATGGAATTGCTGAATTTTAATTTCGCAACAAGAAAAGCCTTGAACTCTGGATAAACCCTGTAATTTTAGAACTTATTTTTTTATAGCTGCGTGTCTTTTGGTATTAAACACTTTAAGAGGTATTCAAATGAGCAAACACTTAATTCAGCTGTAGTAGTGGTGTTTGATTTTCTTCTCAAGTGCGTAGACACTAGCCATGGCATAAAAGATACAATACTTTCTATTTTTCAGGTTCATCTCACTATGGATTGGAATACTTGAATTTAAATTTTGACGAAAAGAGCAATAAAGTTAATGGGTTGAACAGAGGAATCTGTCGTTTGCGTGAGGAATAAGTTGGTGAAGAACAGGCTTTGAATGAATGACTGGTCAACACTTGACAGCAAACACGCATTTATTATTGTCGTCGTTCGAAACACTTGTCCACGACGCGCGTACTTGTTTTTCGAGGGAAGGTGGATTGGATATGTGCGGAATATGTTTGGGCACAGTAAGAAGTGTTTTTCGCTGATGGTGCCTTCGGAGTTATGGGTATTATTTGTCGGGGATGAGAATTGACGGTAATGGATTTATAGTGACAGATATAAGTGTGTTCGTTGTCAAATGACCCTATTGTCAGTTCTTATTTCGAATATAGAATTGTCGACAAAATTGGTATAAATGCGTTTTTAAGTGCGGATTTGTAAAGTCAGCGTTAGTTTGCATTCATCTACAATTTGTAGACAGTTGAATAGGTTATAATAAATTCGTGGATTTCAAAGTCATAAACTGCTCCACTAATTGTATTCGTTACACAAGATCAGCTTCATAAAAGAATGTAATTGGAAATTTAAATTCAAATGAGGAAAGGAAGCATGCAATGATGCGCAAGAGGTACACCTATATCTGCAGTTATCGAACCAATTTAAAAGCTCTATCGCAAATAACAAAGATATCAGCTTTTCGGAGTCACAAAGAAGAAGTAATTTAGATTTGATTTGATGTTGTCGTTTTTTTTTGTAGTTTTCTTCAGGAGAGAAATGACTTTTTGCGCTACAGTTCTCTGTCGTATCCTAAAGGTTGAATTTAGAAGCTATAGTTGTTCATGGCGATTACAATCTCAGATGTAAAAAATAGATCGCCTTCCGCGTTTCTCCTCTATGTCGCCGTTTACGACAAGTGCTGTGTTTTGGGCGAGGCGCAGATATATTCTCAGCCCGTCCCTGCACAGGAAATACCTACGTCTACTTTATCAATAAAGTGCCGAACATTCAAAGAGAATACGTTCGGAGGATTCATCCTTTACCGACAAAACATACATTCTGTTTCTGAGCACACATTAAATTCCTAACAATAAACCTGCCCCAGTCCAGGTACCTAACGAACTTTAACCCTGTTGTGTCGTGCAAGTCCATTACACTGGACGACAGTGCTTGACCTAAAAGATCTTTTGTACCGTATGGGCCAGAAAAGTTTAAACTAGTAGAATTTCCACTTTCCGTGTAAAGCGGACAATTTTACCAGTTGAAGAATTCTTTATGTCCTCGGGGCTCATTTGCTCCCTGAAAAAGATATTCTTTCTAATTCCATTAAGGGCTGGACATTCACATGAAATGTGTTCAGCTGACTCGTCCTCTTCAAGACAGAGTCGGCAATCAGGAGAGTCTGATATTCTCATTTTGTGTAGATGATATCTTAAACCATGGTGACCAGTAAGGTAACCTACTAGGTTTTCGATATCATGCCTGCTTAGGTTTAGACATTTGCTGGCATTTTGATTGAAGGGCCGAATGGCTCGTTTGGCCTGTCTTAGACCTGGGATGCTTTCCCAAAGATAGATACATTTTCTATGTTCCCAGCTTTTAATTGCTGCCGTTACTGCTGATCTAGGAGTGCAACAGAAATGTTCGGGACCTATGAAAGGTGTTTCTGAACCTTTTCTGGCCAGTTCGTCGGCCTTTTCGTTACCTTCTACCCCGACATGACCCGGAACCCACCATAATTTGGTGTTGTTTCTTATTCCGAGTGTTGTGTAGGGTATTGAAGCAGTACAGACTGATTTGGAGTCAATGGTATACGAGCTAAGGGCGTTTATAGCTGCTTGACTATCCGTGGAAATATGGATGGTTGCACCTTTTATGCCAGATAAAATAATGTGGCTGGCGCATTCTTGATTGGCGTATAGCTCTGCTTGAAATACGCTGGGACTTTTTCCCATGGGTATCGTAAAGCGTTTGTGTGGTCCGTATATTCCCGCTCCTACCCCCGTTTCCATTTTAGAACCATCCGTATACCACTTTATGCCGTTGTGGCTGTTTGGTGGGTTATTACTAACCCATGCTTCTCTCTTGGGTATCTCCGTGGAGAACCGTTTGTTGAAGCATAGTGTTTTTTGAATGCGGTCTCTGACCGCGCAGTTCATGTTAAGTTCTGGCAGTTCATCGAGAAGGGTCTTTAGTTCCGGATGATCCTTAAGACTTATCTCGTTTAGCTGTATTAGACTTATTGCACTGCGGATCGCCACTTTTTGGATATATATGTAGAGAGGTGTAATTCCTGTTATTGCCTCTATGGCAGCTGTTGGACAGGTTCGCATGGCTCCGGAGATACCAAGGCACACAAGCCGTTGTACCTTTTTGAGCTTCTCTATTGCGACCTTTTGTGTGGATTTTGTCCACCATACTATGGAGGCGTATGTTATAATGGGTCTTATCATCACTGTGTAGATCCAATGCACGATCTTTGGAGAGATTCCCCAGGTTCTGCCATATGTGCGACGACAGGCCCATAAAGCTCTATTAGCTTTAGTGATTTTGTTGTTTATGTGAGAGTTCCAGTTAAGTCTCTTGTCCAGGATTACTCCAAGATACTTGACTTCGTCGGAATACTCTACGATCGTGTCGTTTATTGTGATTAGGCCTATGTCTAATTTCCTCCTTTTAATGAAAGGAACGATGACGGCTTTACTGGGATTTATGGAAAGATTTTCCTTAATGCACCAGTCTATGGCTGTCTTTAGAGCATTTTTCATTTTTGATGTGACTCCAATTGAGTCTTTGCCCCTGACTATGATGACAATATCATCGGCGTACCCAATTGTAGTGTAGCCCAAATTGCTCATCTTGTGTAGCAGGTCATCGATGAGTAATGACCACAAAAGGGGTGAAAGTACTCCCTGTTGTGCAGCCCCTTCCGGCTGTTACTGATACTGAGGTCATTCCTGACGAGGCAGTTATTTTGCGACTTTCCAGCATCGCTTTGATCCATTTAATTGTTGGTTTGTCTATGTTCCTATGATACAAAGCATTTGATATGGATTCATATCCAGTGTTGTCAAAAGCACCCTCTATGTCCAGAAAGGCACAAAGTGCGATCTCTTTGCAACGGTAGGCGTTTTTTATCTCTGTAGTTAGTCTTAACAGAGCGCCTTCCGTGGATTTGCCCTTTTGGTACGCATATTGGTGAGGGTGCAGAGGCATGCTTTTTGATATGCATTCTCTAATGTGGATGTCAATAATCCTTTCCATTGTTTTCAGAAAAAACGATGTCAAGCTTATCGGACGATATGATTAAGGTAATTCGCTCAGCTTGTTTCCCGGTTTGGGTATAAATACTACGTTTACCTGCCTCCGGGTAACTGGTATATACCCGCAGTTGAAGCTGAACCTAAATAAGGCAATCATGGATGGTAATAAAAATTCTATTCCATTTTGAATGAGGGCTGGAAAAATACCGTCTGTTCCTGATGCCTTGAATGGTTTAAATGAGTTAATTGCCAATTTAACCTTATCCGGAGTAAAAAGTGTTCCGGATAAACTATTAATTCTGCTGCGGTTTCTTGGAATTGAGACCTCCGCTATATGGTCATCTGTAATGACCATAGTGTGAGACCCTGGGAAGTGAGCATGAAGCAAAGTTTTCAGCGTTTCTTCCCGGTCGCGTGTGATTGAACCATCTGATTTGATTAACAATCCCATGCTTTTTTCTTGATCCTGTGACAGAGCCCTTTGGAGGCGGGCCACCTCTGGAAGTTTTTCGATCTTCTCACAGTTTGCACGCCATGAGGCTCTTTTGGATCTGCGCAACTCTAAGTTGTATATGGTCAGCATGGATTTATATTGTTCCCATGTGCCGGTGCGTTTGGCTTTGTTAAAAAGCTTTCTCACTCTCTTTCGAATAGACTCAAGGTTATCGTTCCACCATGGTACGCATCTTTTAACCACGGTTCTTTTAACCTTGCAACTATTTTTGAATGAGGTAAAAATAATATCATTTATTTGACATTGCGCAGCATCTGCATCATTTGTTGTTGATGGTGCTTCTGGCAGCATGTCAGATCTGACCGCAAGATTTTCGCGGTAAGTTCTCCAATTAGTCAGTCTATTGTCATAACGGACTGACGCGTGTTCGAAATTGCATCTTATCTCGAATCGGATGTGCATATGATCCGATAGAGATGCCTCGCCAGACACATGCCAGCCCACTATAATATCCTTCATAAAAGGAGATGAGATAGTAAGTTCTAAAACTTCTTCTGTTATGGAATTTCTAAACGTAGGACTATTTCTCTTGTTTAGAAAGACGAGGTTATTGCTATATAAATATTCTAATAACGATTCACCTCTATTGTTTGTATCTCGGCTGCCCCAGATGGTATTATGTGCGTTTGCGTCGCAGCCGATTAGGATATGTACTTTCTGGTCCTCACAGTACCGGACAAGTTCCTGTACTGGTAACGGAGGCACTACATCCGTGTCTCCAGCAAAGTACGCCGATGCGCATACAAATTTATGCAGTTCTCGGCCTTTGTGGCGCTCTATTAGAACCGCCACCAGGTCCCTAGTTGTGAAACCTGGAATGAGAGAAAATTTTATATCTTTCTTAATAGAGATAGCCGCCCTTGGTCTGAAAGGACATTTGGCGAAAATTAGCTCTCTGTGTTTACAATTTAATCCGGATATCTTACCATTGGTTGCCCATGGTTCCTGGATTAGTCCAATAGCAATGTTCCCTTCGGCACATCGCTGGCTAAAGGAGTCCGAGCCACCCATAGCCCTGTGCAGGTTGGCCTGCAAAACACTGAGACGGGTGGTCATCATTTGCGTCTGTATTCAGGGTTTCGTACCTTATTGGGCTTGTTGTCACCTCTCCTACGTACGATACCCTGTTGAGGAAGACGACTTTGTCTGCCTCTAGGACTTTTGTTTTTATGTCCTTCTTGTGGGCTTTCTCTGGCAGTGCTGTGGGCACTATCGGCCTTTTCGGCTGCGCTTGACTTCGCGCATGTAGCTTCTTTTTCTGGCACAGGTGTTGCCGTGCGTGAAGCTGCAGCCTTAGCGGCAGGGCTGGTGCTGGCCCTTGTTGTTTCAGTTGCGGTGCTGCCGTGAGCTGTGACATTTTTAATACCCAAAGCGTGCTGTTTCTGGTCTTTAGGGCCCTGTTTGGCCGCCTTGTCAGCACTTTTTAGGATAACTTTGGTCTGTCCGAAACGGAAAGAGACCATACCCTTCAGCTCCACGAGTCTCCTCATGGTGCTGTCATTAATAGCAAAGACCATGTGTGCGATGTCTCGCTCATTCGATCTTTGCAGACCTCTCCACGTTCTCGTGTTGAGCTCTTTGTTTTGGCCATCTAATAAGGCTAGGATCCTTTCGCTAGCTACGCCGGTACTCTGCGGGAAGAACCCTCTGATGACATGTGGTTTTGGAAACTTTTCCTCTCCCACAAGCATCACCTCTAACCCGCATTTCTCTTTTAGCTTGGCGAAGGTTGTCTTCATCCACTCTGCAGTGGTGGCGTCTGCACATACGATCATGAGCCATCCGGCTTTGAAGGTAGTACCGCGGAAGGTTGGTTTGACCTCCTCGTCACGCTGTTCGATCGTGATATCCATAATCCTCTCCTGTATCAAACCCATTTGTTCGTTGGAGAGAGGATTACGATCGATGTCCACCGGTACAACACCCACTCTAACATAGCTCGTTATATTGCTATACGAGACTTTGTCGACGGTTGTCTTCCCAGTGCGACCTCGCTTCGCTTCGGATTGAGGCGGGGTATTATCCTCGGATCGCATTCGCTTCATCTCGGGACCCTTGTTTTCCATCGTTTGGATCGCATAGAGACGGGCCTGCTCAATGGTGCTCCCCTTTTTCTGCGCGCGCTTAAATCTGCGCAGAGTACCTTACGTACTCAGACTCAGTCCGTGCCACATTGCCGACTGTCTTACGTACGTCCTCTATATCGCGATGTCTTTCATCCGATAATATGCTGTTGCATATGGTGCTGGATTCTGAAATAGAGTCACTGAGTTGAGACAAGTTCTCTTCAGGTTCCCCCATTTCAGAGTCGATGATTACCGACTCTATCCCTTTGACAGATGTCGTGTCGTCATCGACAGGGTGTTCTAAAACATCCCTATTTGATGATGCAATTTTAGAGGCATCATTCTCTATTGTTTCTTTTGTTGTTTGGTTTATTTTGAAACCCACGAGTATTCGGGATATGGTGTCGCCCGTGGTCTACCCGTCTAACCACAGGAAGGCTATCTTAAAATCGGAGGTCGCCTGGTATCCGAAGTTTGCAAACTAACGACTAAGCACCCTCTTAGCCATGCATCTCTCGGCGCTTGCCACCTTAGATTAGGGGTTTATTGGGGAAGTAGGATTTAGTTATTTGATGGAGGAGGTAGGGGGTAATTGGGGAGAAAGGGGAGAAGGGGGCGGACATGTAGTCCTGGTCAGTTCTTAGTTGACGCTCATCAGACGGCCTGTCCCTTATCAGAATAGCCCGATGACTCTTTACGCCGTAAGCCTCCGCACCGGCACCATCGAATTTGCGTTCCATGATGATGCACACGTCAAGGTGACTGACCCCGCAAGGAGGAGAGGAGGAAGTTACTATTAAACTTTCCGGGCTTTGGTCCAATGGTAGATCGAATCTTGATACCTACGCAAGTGATTGCCCTTACAGTCGTCATATCCGGTACTATCGAAAGCACACTCAATGTCTAATGATTTAGACAGTTCGCTTGGCCTATTGGCAGGCTTAGGGATAAAATCAGATTCACCTGTCACTAGGTTAATGTAATATACGAGTACATAGCCTTAATTGTAACTTACTCTAAACAAAGCAACAACTGCCTGCAAAATTACGTCTCCGACCAGAACTTTTAATGCCGACTTCCCATTTAACATTATCTGGGCGAAACATTTTTCCAGAAAAAATGTCTGCTACCTGCAGAGATCCTGTGGTAAGTCGCGTTTGAGTTTTCATGTATTGCAACATCCGTGGAAATGAACGTTTATATTTTCAATTGTAGTTCCATAAGTTTTCTTGAGTAATTCTACACAGTTGGTGTCATATTTACCTTAAGTTTGAGTTTTATGGATACGCGATGTTATTGGCTTACCAGCAATGCTAACGATCCATGTGGCTCGTTTTGTGTTTGGCTTGATTAAAGAGCTTCCTAATACAAAACAACGGGAGCTGCTTTGTCTGTACCTACCACCTACATTTAGACCAAGTTCTATCATCTACATACATCAATTATTTAATGATTCTCCTTAACATTTGACACAAGTTAATCAACATTGAAAAAAATTCCTTTATAAATATAATGTTACAATTTCTATAATCAATCAGCTAGATGATATTCAAATCCGATTACCACTAGACTGCCTCACGGGTGTTCTGATCATTCGAAACAGGTTTATTTTTAACAAATCTCCTACCCACATTACTTATGTCATTCGACATGATTGCATAGCTAACTCATCGTCAGGCCAGAGATAAAATCTATACAAAATAGGCAATTACCGGCCGTGCGGCGCTCCCTTGCAACAGTAACCCTACCTTCCTAATTAAGCATTGGATGGGCACACGTCTCATCTCCTTTGGTCGCAATAAATTCAGCTTGCAAGCCACGAGACACCTAAATTATTAGAACCAATGAATAGTTATTTATTGCTTCTCGCTCAAGTGTTTACTTGAATACCTAATTAGGCAAAGTTATGATTGATGGGTGGGCCAAAACATGTTTAAAAGTTAACAACGATAGTAGATCTCTATAACTGTAACTCTAGGTAATTAAACCGTTGGAATCCCTTATGAGTCGTTTTTTTTTCGCTGAAGGCTTAATTAGACATGCAAAGCATGGAAGCAGGAATTAAGAGCTTTTCGTGAGACGAGAATAAATTAATTTATTCTGAAGAAATCATTTCACTTCCATTGTAATTGTATGCGGGGGTCTGGTCTCCCTTCTTTTTCTTTTTATCGCAAAGCTCCACCTTCTGATGGATGAATTCGTATTTGCCCGCCAATTGGAGATGGCAGTGAAATTTGTATGGTTTAAAAAAGTTTTTTTTTTCCAGTGATTGTTGCGAGTTTGTCGGGGATTTAACTTTGTTTTTTTTTTTTGTCGCAATAAAATATTGAAGCACTTTTAACAATAAATGTTTTTTTTATTTTCAGGTATGTGCTCAGATGTTGCTTGCGGTTTTTTGGTGAGCTATTTTATAAGTTGTTGGTACTTTTTTTAGTGTGTACGGTTACAATTTTATTGCTACCCGCTGTAACAAACTTTTGCCTGAAGTTCATTTTATGAACATCTACATATGTACATACATACATAATGTATTTATTTGTAGAGGTTATACTCTAGGTAGGGCAAGTATTCAACCATCGTATGCGGTTTCTGAAAATATTCTCGCAGCTCTTTCTGAATTGTTCAGCTGGCTTTTGTTATAGTCTTCTAACAACTCTTGCCATTTTGGGTTATACAGGCATCACTAGCAATAGCATTGGCACTCAGGCCGAGGAGCTGCTAACCTTCAACAGAGCTTATTGTGTCACAATAAATCGCTAGTAATACGAAACCACTAACGGCTTTGAATTGAAGCGAGTATTACCCGCAAATTAAGCCGAAGTTCATAGTATTTACTCGTTAAAACCGGGACTTAAACTCAATTTATGTCGTTTAATTCGATTGCATTCCAGTGGTTTTTGAGTGATAACGCACGTAAAGTAAGGCGCATGCCAGTCATTCATCAATTTACATTGAATGGTTGAAGAACAACAACAACTTATTGTTGCTACCACGTGAAATGGGGACTGGAATTACAACTCTGTTTCACGGCTTGCCATATTCGATCACCAGACTCCTTTTTTGTGGTGATGTTGGTCTACTTTATTCTTTATTCTCAAAAATGAACTCTTCGTCCATTAGGACGCGAACCTGGACCAGCATCTGCTCACTTCTCAGGCAAGCACGCTACGCACTCCCCCATCGAAGCCACAGGTTCAGCTCTGATTTATTGAAAAGACCAACATGTATCTAATCGCCTTCACATAAATACTGTAGTTCCTTAGAATTATTTCTATTTCCCCGTAGGATTTTTTAGCCAACAATTTGTTGAACTGAGTGAGAAAGGGGACTCGGAAAATGTGCTATTTATTCCAAAACAAAACTTGTGTGAGTCTACATCCTCTAGAAGTTACAGGTGCTCGCCAGTAGTTCTTTGCGTTCAATCGTCAATAGACATAGCTCCCCTTTCTGAACTCTTAACATACTCATAACCCGCATTTCTAAAGCCCAGTATGCTGCTCGCGGTAAAATTTAGCGACCCTAGTCTCCAATTATTCTCTCCACACCAAAGATAAATACTAGCAAAAATTTGTTATGCAAATGGCATTTTAATTGGGCCCTTCACTTGCCATTTTATCAAAGTCGACAAAAAAAAAATGATTGCAAAATGAATCTACAAACCATTGAAGAAGATGTGAATTGAATGTTCGTTTTCTTGCAATTTTGACTCATTGTTTGTCATATACCTTAATACTGCACGTAGACCCCGAAAAGTGTCTACATTCGTGAACAGCATCGATAGTAATGTCGATCCAGCCATCTGCGTCCGTCCGTCGGCAAAAATTAGGCCCTAAAACTCGAGCTAGAAAGCTGACATTTTTAACATATATTCTCTAGGGGCCAGAAAAAATCGAGCTTAAGAATTTTTTAAATCCGCCTACTGGCACGCCCACAATGTTGTATTGAAAAGTCAAAGTTTGATCGAGAAAGCTGATTTTTGGAATATATATATTTTCTCTTGTGGGCCTCCATGCTCAGCTCATGCTTAAAGATTTTTAAAATCCGCCAACTGGCACACCTACTATTTAAAAAGAAACCGTTTTATTAAAAAACTCAGTGTAAGTCGTTGTGAACAATTTCTTTATATGTATAAAGTTTTTTGCCATGTCCACTTTTAAGAGGCGTTTTTTTTTTCAAAGACTTTGTTTATTCGATAAAAGCCGTTAACTGTTATATAACAAAATATTTAGATCCTACTTAGAAATTCAGTCATACTTAGAATTTTGCCACGCCCACTTTATGAGAAATAGGAATAGGGTATTCAACAGTTCGCTTATGCGGACTGTATCCTTTCCGTATGTTTTTCTGTTTCCTCGAGGTATTCATCGATATTTTCCATTACCATCGAAGAATCGCTTATTGTTTCAAAATGTCAAAAATGTAGCGCCGCACATTAATTTGGCGAGATAAAAAAGTGGAGACTTTTCGTCGTGTGCTTACGTATACCTACTACTAAATTGATTTTTAGTACCATTTTAATGTGGACATGTCTATAGTCACATAGCGCAGGAATTAAGAAAATGGGGATAAGGATGACAGAGATACGTATAACACATAATTTTGTTCTACTTGAGTGACATTTTGTGCGGCCCATCTACCTAAAAGTAATAATCTAACGTGCGAGCAGGATGTTCCTTTTTGTATGCGAGCTAAAATTTAGCACAAGTAGGATCGGTACTGGGCCTTACCAATAAATTCAGGCTTCAAACATTTTTATTCAGTTGAAAGGGTACGGATTGATTACTTGACTTCCCCTCTTAAGTGACCAAATAAAGCAAAAAAACGCAGGGCAGTTACATATGGGCTTCTTTGACAGTTATGCCGGGTATTTCTTCATTGTTAGGAACGTCTATTGGAAACTACATCCGAGGAAATTACTCGTTTAGAAGTCATTGAAAATAAAAAAAAAATATTAGGCATTAACCCATACAGGGCCGGGCCTAAAACCTTCTCCAACCACTTTCTTTGCTAAGTGGAAGGGACCTACAATTTTTAAGCCGAATCCGAACTGCAAATTTGAGAAGCTTCTCATGACAATTGATACTCTTGGATGTTTGTCAGACGTTCGCAAGAGGTGGGGCATTGGAAAAAAAAACTCAAGATGTTACTTGGCCAATACCGTTTCAAAAATAAGACACAGGTGGTATTATTTGTTCGTCATCCACAGAAGCAGCACTTGCGCATTGTTGATGAACTTTGGTGAACGGGTTTCCTGACCATTTCTAATTCTCTGAGCGGCTATTTTGAAGATGGTTGTGCCCCTGTTCAAGCTGGTTTGTCGCAGTGCATCGAATGTCTGGCTCCTTTTAGCAACCGAAGAAGAAACTTCTTCCAACCACCGATGCAGGCCTTCCACACTTTGCCTGAATTTGAGCGCACTTTCTCTTCGCGAGCCAAGTCTTTATATCAATTCGAATCGAGCTATTTCATCTCCATTATTAGAGGGGCACTTTGACCAAGCTTTGAATGTCACTTCCTTGCCCCTTATCACTGATTTAGCTTCATCTGTCCACCACCGTATTTCTTTGCCGTGTTGAGAATGTTTGTGTGAAGCCCCTAGCAATGATTTGGCCCTGTCCAAGCAAGGTCGTAGTAGGGAATTCCACATGTCTTGTGCTCTGCGTTCTTCATCCTCAACTTCGTGGATGGTTTGATGGAGATAATTTTTCATTTTGGCAATAAATGCTTCGCCTTTCTCTTTGCCCAGATTGTTCCATTTTAATGTCGCAGACACTTTTGTTTGCTCATTTCTGTTCATCCCCGTCTCCATATAAATTTCTGTCAGGAGGAGGAGGTGCTACTGGGCGATTGCCTCTCCCAAGATCACTTTGCAATCTTAAAACCGATTATTCATGAAACGTATTACTAAATGGTAATCAATTTGGGTTTCGTAACCGCCACTGCTGTAAGTGACCAGGTGTCGGCTTTGTTTGACGAATATGGTGTTTAGAACGATAGGACCGTATGACTTATGCCGTATCCCAGTCCTCCATGGCAGTCTTCATAGTCTTTGTATGACTTCCCGACATGTCCGTTCAAGTCTCTGCCAAGAAACGAAAGCTCTTACTTTGGGATTATTTTGATGAAGTTGTGAAAATCTTTCCCTGTTCCGTTCCGTAGTAGAACATTCTTACATCTATTCCTACATCTCGGCGTTCCAACATCTCTTATAAAACGTTGGCTTCCAAAATCGGCACCAACATTGCTCCAACGTGGCTACTTTTTAAACAGGTTTTTCAACGTTGACAAACTACTCCTCAGAGCCCTTTCCGATACGATCGAAGACAGTAATTGTCCAACTCGTCAAAAAAAAGTGAAGGACATTTTGTCTCCCCTTCCAACTGACCAATTGCAGTTACGTGTATTCGTCAGCTTATGAAATATCTTTTATTCCGAAAACTTCTTAAGGACCACCAGCAGCAGGAGGTATGGTTTTTGCTGCAAAAAGTCCATCAGTGTTCCATAACATCTTACTTACTGTGAAGAAAGTGAGATATGTTAAAAAGTAAAATCATGGCCTTTGATTTTAGAAATACATTTGACAGTGTTTTGCATCTAGCACTTTTGTCGAAAATGTGTGCATTTGGAATCGATGATACACTCATTCTTTGGATTAGAAATTAGCTTTTGGACCGTTCAATTCAATTTGTTTGAACGGTTTCCTGTCTGCTACTCAACAAATAAGTGCTTGTGTTCTCCAATGCTCTGTTTTGATACCGACTCTCAAGTTTCGATAAATGGTCTCCAATCTTAGGTTCTCATAATATTCTTTTTCTGGTTTAAGCTCATCTGAAAAAATCCAGGCTTCTTTCAACGAAAACAACATCTTTCCTTCTATAATGTGCCCTTCGAAAATGACTGGTTTTTACCAACGATGATTGTCATACGTCTTTAATTTCATCTCATATACATTTGTGAAATCACCTTAAGCTGACATTCACCCAATAGATACAACAATCCCACAAATATTCAAATACGTATTCGAAACTTTATTCCGAAAACAATCAAATTCACACAAAGATAAGCTGAGACTTATTTATTTATTCGATTTTTTTGCAAAATCTGTTTTTTTTTTTGCAAACAATCTGTCGTGCTAATGTATCTCATCCATTAAGAGGCGTCAAGTCCCCAGAGACTCACGAAATAATATATAAATACATAAATATTTAGCTTAGAAATCAAGAATTCCTGCTTAAATATCAGATGTTCCGGAGTTCATTCACGCAGAAAATACTTTTATTTCTTAATCAATAAATTGATTCGGTTCTTTCTTTCGAAAGACAAAAGGTATGATAAATTGCTAGTAAATTTAAATAACAATCAAGCTGTTTTGCAAAAAGCAAACTAAAAATGAGAGACAAAAAATCTGTCTGTAGGTGTTCTCCGTTAAATTGGTGACACACGGTACGCTATTGTTGCTTTCATCTTTCATCTGAAAGTCAGTCCACCAATGAAATTGTATCTATTTCTCAATGAGGTTGTCATTTCACACAAATTTATAACTGCTTTCGATTTCCCCTTTAAAAGTGTCACTTGGAGATATTATATATTTATTTATTTTTTAATTTGCATTTCAAATACTTTTAATTGGTAGAACGGGCAAGTCTGGGACGTCAGGTGAATTTGTTGTTCCAGTCATTTTTTTAAGAACTCAACAAGCTCAATTACTTCACTGATGGGTAACCTAGAAATGTGATATGACGGCATTTATTTCTAGTCCATATTTGTTGACCTAAATTAAAAACGCCAACGCCAATGTTTTGTATTGCAAATTTGCAAAAACAGAAATGTTTTTTCAACTACATGCAACATATGTTTTCCTGCGCGAGTAATGGTGCGGATTGAATCCAATGTGCGGATTAAGTGTCTTTGTTTATTAATACATGGACCGGTACAAAATAACCACGCAATTTACATTTCCGTATAGGCTAGAGTTTCTTCATTTGTTTAGCTAATGATTGACAAAAATTATCAGCTCTCTATTAGAAGTAACTCTGCGTTATAGCAAGAGGGTATAAAAGAACGAGAGATTGACAGTAGGAGCATTCTTCTTCTTTTTGTATTTTATGATCTGGAATAGAATGGTCATAACAGTACCAATTTTTAATGCATATTTACTGGTATTTAAGGGAGTTCGCCGTCGGCTAAACTTCAATCTCCGATATTGAGTTGTAAGTTCAATGGAAAGTCGGACTCCAAAGCGCGATTGAGCAATCGTAAGCAAGGATCAAACGTCCTTCAACGAGCACTTAATGTGTGTATGTTTTGGAGGGGAATGGGTATAGTATTAGTCCGAAAAAGTAACAATATAGTTTCGCACACACAAACCATTAAAGAAGCTATGTCTTAGGCCCTATATGGGCCGTTAATACTAACTAAACGGACTCCCGACCCGTGAATAGTCTGCCTGAGACACTGCAGCCTTTCATCCTCTGCGATCCCGGGCACACTGCTTCCCGTTGTCCAGACCAAGTGCTCTGGCATCCGCGATGGCTAAGTCTTTCAAATGGAAGTTCTATCTTCCTTGCCTTCTCGAACCTGGGGGCTGGGAGTCGAAGATCCTCTTGGCTGGAGCGTTATTGTACAGTCGCTCAATGTGGGCGAGCGAATGTAGTCGACGTGATTTAACTTTTTGGACTACATTCACATCTTGCTACAGCCCATATAGTTTACGGTTGTATCTTCTCCTGCATTCGCCCTCCTCGAACACAGGACCAAATATCTGACTTAGTATTTTTCTTTCAAAAGAGCCTAATATAAGCTCCCCTTTTCTACTTATCGTTCAGCCTCAATCAGGACTGCCAGGATAAATGTTCGATAGAGCATGCATTTTGTTCTTCGAGTGAGGAGTTTGGATCCCATTTTTTTGAAAAAACCGAAGTAGCAGCGGTTTCCTAAGGTAATTCTCCGTCGGATCTCCGCTAAGGTATCATTTGTGGAGTTGATGTTCACTCCAAGGTAGGTGAACTCCTTAACTACCCCGAAGTTATTGCTATCAACAGTGACGTTTTGTCCTAGGCGGTGGACATATGCTTGTTTGTTTTATTGATAGCATGTATTTAGTCTTGTCCTCATTAACTTCAAGACCAACCAATTTCGCCTGTTCTTCAATCGCCGAAAAAGCCTCTAACACGGCACATCCGCATACCCCACTAGCCTGACGGATCTATTGCAAATAGTGCCTTCCGTGTAAACAACCTGCAGATCAATTTTAAAGAAGTCCTTATGGAGCTGATAGTCCAGTCATAGGGCATGCTTTCTTCCACCAATACCTGGTTGCTGATTTGGTGCATGCGCCCAATCAAAACATCACCTCCGTATTTGAAAAGCTCCGCCGGTAAGCCATCAGAGCCTGCGACCTTATTGTTCTTTAGCTGTCTTATAGCTAAGCCCAGCTCTTCTATACTGGGTGGTGAAATCTGTTCTTCATTGATAGAACGTGGGTTCTCTTTTTGCCCTATGACTCTCTCTACATGATGCCCATTTAGCAGCTGTTGGAAATGCTGCTTAAATACATCTCCGCCTTTAATACCTATTTTTTTTTATTTTTCTATAGTAGGTACACTATGGTTGCCTTCCTAGACATAGAGGGCGCTTTTAACAACGTCGACACATCTGCAATCGCAAATGCACTAACAGAACTAAATGTGGATGGATCGCTTGGTGCATTGATCAATCTTTTGCTCACAAGCAGGATTATCAACTCAAAATTGGGCGTTTCATTCGCTAGAAGGTCTGTCAGTAGAGGCACGCCACAATGTGGTGTTCTCTCCCCCCTTCTGTGGAACTTGGTGATGAATAAACTACTGACATGCCTGGAAGGGGAGGGTTGCACGTCTCAGGGAAATACCTCAACACTCTAAAGGAACTCTCTAAACGCTCTCAACAAGCTTTCAATTTGGGCAAGAAGCTGTGGGCTGGGGGTTAACCCTCACAAAACCGAGCTTGTCCTCTTCTCCAGGAAATATAAAATCCCTCATATCGACCCTCCCTCTATCAACGGTACAAGCTTAACCTTTTCCGACGAAGCTAAATTTCTGGGTCTAATATTCGATAAGAAGTTAAGCTGGAAACCCAATGTACAAGAAAGAGTAAGGAAAGCTACAGTAGCACTTTTCTCTTGCAAAAAAGCCATCGGAAATAAGTGGGGCCTACAGCCCCGCATATCACACTGGCTATACGTATCGGTAGTTAGACCGATCCTGACATACGGGGTGGTTGTCTGGTGGACTGCTCTAGACAAAGCGGTAAACCGTGATAAGCTGAGCAAGGTGCAACGCACAGCTTGTCTGTGTATCTGCGGAGCACTCCGTACGACCCCCTCCGCTGCACTGGACATTTTACTGCATCTAACACCCCTGGATATTTTCAGCAGGCAATCAGCTGCCTGCTCCGCTGTCCGTTTAAAAGCCACATCACAGTGGATCAATACGAATATTGGCCACTCTATCATTCTGGACTCACATGGGTCCCTACCAAGAAACATCGACTACACTATACCCCAGCTACAGTTCGAAAAGAACTTCCAAATCACTATCCCCTCCAGATCATTCTGGGAGGAGGCTGATTGTACGGAAGATAATTCGATCCACTTTTACACCGACGGATCAAAAACTAGTGATGGGGTCGGAGGTGGTGTTTTCTCAGAAAGACTTAATATCAGTCTCTCTTTCCGTCTTCCTGATCATTGTAGCGTGTTCCAGGCGGAAATCATGGCGATTAAGGAAGTCTTGTCGTGGCTAAAGAGAAACGTGATATCCGCTAAGGACATCCGCATATTCTCGGATAGTCAAGCCGCGCTGAAATCCTTGGATTCAGTCTCTTCAAACTCCATCGTAGCCATAGACTGCCGTTCGTCTCTTGAGGAGATGGCAGAGCAGTTCAACTTTCACCTCTTTTGGGTGCCAGGGCACAGAGACATCCCAGGGAACTGTAGGGCAGACGAACTCGCCAAAAAAGGAACAGCATTACCTCTTCTACCTGATAAAGGTTTCTTAGGTATGCCCATCGCTACTTGTAAACTCATGCTTAAGCTAGCCGCAGTCGAGAGTACAAACCTCAGGTGGACAGGTAGTGATACCTGTCTAGCGACCAAGCATATCTGGCCAAAGCTGGACCTGCGACGCTCTCTGAGTTTGATCTCACTTAACCGACTGCATATTAGCTCTGTCATAGGTGCCATCACAGGGCACTGTCTAATAGGCAAGCACGCATCAAGGCTTGGCGTCTATTCTAACGACTTCTGCAGAAGTTGCAGGGATGAGGAGGAAGAGGAGACTACACTTCATCTCCTCTGCAAATGTCCTGCACTCTCCCATAAAAGAAATCTCTATTTGGGAGCCTTCTTCCTTAATGAACTCAGTGACTTGGCTAACTCAGATGTTAGAAGTCTATCACGCTTCATTAGAAGCTCCAAATGGTTTTAGCGGGTAGTGGTAGATACTCCCGATCCTAGTGGCATCACAATGGACCTCTTTGGTCTAAGTGTGTTAGCTTTCGGCTAACAGCCACCTCAACCTAACCTAACCATAGTAGGTACTCGTATGGCGCAGTCATTCATTTACAGTTTATTATTTTTAATGGCAGAAGAAGGACAACATGAAACCCCAAGAACCAGGGCCGATTAGTTTTTACGAATACAATCAGAAGCTTAAGGGCTCACCTTTTAGGTCCAGAAAGCCAGTAAAAAAATATTGATTGCCGTAAAAGACCTTGGCAGGGTTCAGACTGTTGTCTTAATGGCTGATCACAGTCGGCCTCAACAAGAAGTGATTTTCGGGCAGAATTATCTGCCACAACGGAAAATTATCCGATCTCATTAGAATCGGCGAATTTTTTGCTTCGAGGTATTCTTCCAAACAGGTGTACAATCCGAGAATTTTCCGTTCCGACGGATACCTCGCTATTCGCCGTTTTATACGAACCCTATAGAGCTGGTGTCGGAATACCTTATCAATATTGTGGTTGAAAACAGAATTTCCTTCATGGACGTTCAATTCAAGTTATGATCGATGGAATTTTTTCAGACTTCTTTGACATAAATCCAGGTGTGCCCCAACGATCGCCAATTCCTTCAACCTGGTTTCAAATCCATCAATACAAGATCTAAATAAAGTATACGCAAGGAAAAGAGCCATTCTGGTTGTATTCAATGCGAAGAAAACGCAATTGACGACTTATTCTCGTAAGAATGTCAAATTCGTTTCCCAGGGACATATTTCCCCGGAAGAATACAAATCACAACAAATTGAAAGTAGGAGCAACGACCACTTTGAAACGACTTCTTACAACTTGGCAAAACAAAATTTTAAAAGAAACCCAAGGATTTAGGGCACGTTTCTCAACGCCGACCACATATTCGTACTTGGGAGTGTAGCGAAATCATTCATAGCACAGAACAAAGAGTTATACGTGTTCTTCCTTGATTTTAGGGCAGCTTTCGATACAGTGGGCAAGTCTTTGATGCTCAAATTCTTGTGTAAAGGAATGTAAAGTGTAAAAGAAATTCGGAAAAGTCATAGAAAACCTCTTAGAATATATAGTAATATAGTAGTAATAGTAATAGTAATTTTATTCGTAAACTTCAGTTTCCTATATAATAAAATTACTATTACTAGAAAACCTCTTAGAACATACATGGGGAACGGAGAAGTAATCACCGAGTAGTTGCAAACGAGGATGTGAGTGAGACAAGGATGCTCTCTTAGCCCATTGCTGTTTGCACTATTTATCGACGATGTTACCGATTTCCTACTTGGAGGTATCAATTTCGCCAATATCGTGATAAAAGCGCTATTGTTTACAGATGACATAATGATCCTAGCCCATTCACCCGACACGCTTTAGCTTATGATCAACCGACTATTTGAATACAGTTGTAGGGTTTTTCTCCACGGGTGGTGTCTAAGTTACTTAGGGAGATTAGGATTTCATGTATTCGGTATAAAGTAATGGACTTGGCCTGGATTCGAACGCACGACCTTCCATTCCGTAAGCGAATACACTACTACTGCACCATTGTCAACCTAGATAAGTCCAAAATCGGGACTTTTAAAAGAGTTGGAGGAAGATTACGAGCACACGAGATTGTACGAGTACCACACTGGTGAACGAGTTGGAGTGGTCAAAAAATACAAGTACCTAGGTTTAATTTTTGTAAGCAATCTCAAAATGGAGAAACATCGTAAAGAGAAACTTGCAGAGGCAAAAACAGCAATAAACCCAACTTGGCGGAGGTGTTTCGTCAGTAAATACCTAAACCACAGTTACAAATTTAAAGTATTCGAGCCCGCTGCAAAAACAATCTTATTGTACGCAGCGCAAGTAAGGGGAGGCAAACAATATGATGCAGATATGACTTAAAACCTACGTTTAGACCTCCATCAAAAACACCTTACCTTGCGAAAAACCTCGAAACAGGACTACCTCCGTTGTTTATTAAAGATTTAACAGCTGTTTTTATTAGATTTTCTTAATTCGTATATCAGATGTTTTTAAGCTTGCTTAAGCATTTAAATTATCTTAAAACAACGTTGCTTAAATTCTCATTTATAAACGATTTTCTTCTGTGTGTTTACTTAGAGAGTTACTGTCTCGATAAGTAAAGAAATTGATAACTCTAGTACCAAAAACATAAGATTCTACTCTATTTTGTTAAAGTCAATTGTTTTTGAAATAACGACTTTTTTGTTAGCTAAGAGTTTTCACGCATTGACGTCCGCACATTCTCAAATTGAAGTTAACATACTACAAAGTTGAGATTCATTGGAGAAAACAGCAAGAGATTTAGAGTAATCTTACATCGGCTATTTTTAAACAAGCGTTTAATAACCTCCAAACGCGTTAAATGGTGTTTAAGCTTGGGTGCCTTTTAACAACGTTATTTAAATGTGAAAATCCATTTTAAATACCAATTTTGCAGTTTAAGGCAAGGTTGAAAGACAGCTTTTAACTTGCCTTTATAAATACGTAAGACTGCAAGCCGATTATGTTATAAAAGTCCTTAATATGCCTGACTGGCGACTACCTAAGAAAGCCATGCTTACAGCAGTTAGAAGTAAAGGGAGCTGGTGTGGAGGATGGTTTGAACTTGCACGTCCGTGTAACTTTGGTCTTAGTGCATATGAGGAGCTTCACAGCAACTGGAAAAAAGTCTATCAATGCATATCAGTAACAGATCTTCAAATTAGAAACAAATACATAAGAGAAGCAAGGGAATCGCTACCCAGATCGGTGTACAGCATATACATTTGTAACTTTCACCAGGCAAACTACTTCCGGGATGAATTCAGCCCAGGAGTTATATCAATGATGCTACGACTTAGGGTCAAACTTCTTCATTTCAACTATGTAGTCCACCGGAAAGACCTTCCAGTTTTGTGCAACACTTTTATTTTATTAACTAGTTGTTATGTTAACAAATTTGTATAGGCTTAAATTTAAAATGCTTGTATATATTATATTTCGTTTGTTCTATAACTCTTCATAATCCAATCGGCAGACGGCACAGCCACGCCCTATAGATTTTGTTTATGCAAATTGTTATTATAAAACTATATTATGATATTAATTAAGAAACCCTTGTAATCTTATTTAAAAATCAAGAAGCAACTCTTATCCGAAAGCAAATCGGGGCGCTAGTTTAGCGTTATATGTTCGACATTCCCGAGAAGAAATCAAATTAAAAAAAAAGTATGGGGCCTGTTCCTTTAAATTTATTTTTACATGGAAGTGAAAAGGGACTTACAATATAATTATGGGAGGAAGGCCCCCCTGTCGAAGATGGATCGATCCACTGTTACAGCGATGGACCCAAAACCGACGAGGGGATAGGTGGAGGTGTGTTCTCTGACAGGCTGAACCTCAGCCTCTCCTTTCGTCTCCCTAATCACTGCAGAGTGTTTCAGGCGGAAATCATGGCGATTAAAGAAGTCCTATCGTGGCTGTAGAGGAACGTGATATCCGCTATGGACATCCGATTCTTCTCAGATAGCCAAGCTGCTCTTTAATCTCTGGATTCTGTCTCCACAAACTCTATCGTAGTCTTACACTGCCGATCATCTCTCGTGGAAATGGCAGATCAATTCAACATTTACCTATGCTGGGTGCCGAGACACAGAGACATTCTAGGGAATTGCAGGGCGGTTGAACTCACCAGAAAAGGAACCAAACTGCCCCTTCTACCTGATAAAGGTCCCTTGGGCATTCCAATTGCTACATGCAAACTCATGTTTATGAGGGAGGCAATTGAGAGAACTAACCTTAGGTGGAGAATACCATTATTAAATGGATAATGTGCATGCTTAAAAGAAGATGCATCAACTCAGAGTTAGGTGGTAAAATAATCAAGGTGTCAGCATCTAGAGGAACTCCTCAATGCGGAGTTCTATCACCCCTTCTATGGGTACTCGTTTTAAATGAGATTCTGATTGAACTTAGACTTAGTGGAGTCAAGGCAGTAGCTTATGCAGACGACTTAGTACTGCTAGCGACAGGGAAATTCCCATCCACTCTATCCGAACAAATACAGAACGCCTTATCTATGGTGGGTACCTGAAAAAAAAAACTGCGGACTTGCGGTTATCCCACAGAAAACAGAGCTGGTCCTCTTCACCAATAAAATGATTATACCACAATTTAATAGGCCAACAATTGAAGGTACTCCACTACAAATATCAGAATTCGCCTCAACATAAAAGAAAGAGCAAAGAAGGCAATGATAGCCTTATATGCCTGCAGCAGATTTTTCGGCAAAACCTGGGATTCTAGTCCCAAAATTATCATGTGGCTATATACGGCAATGGTAAGACCTATACTCACATATCGTAATTTAGTCTGGTGGCACGGTTTGTGCAAGGCCACTAACCTTAAGACCATGACTAGAGTCCAAAGAATTGCCAGTATTGGTACTACTGGGGCTATGAGAACCACCCCTACAGCGGGGTTGGAGGTAATTCTCAATCTTAAACCTCTAGACCTTTTTGTACAAGAATTCACAGCAAACAGTGCTTTGCGGCTAAGCCAAACGAAAAACTGGTATGCACAGACTACATTTCTCCCAAACTATACTTTATAAGACCATTCACTGTCTCTCTTCCCTGCAGGGAAGAATGGCATGAGAATCAAGTACCAGTCCGTGCAACAACGATCCCCATCTACACAGATGGCTCCAAGTTGGATACTGGCGTTGGCGCGTGTTTCTATTTCGAAACACTCGGAACATCTAGCTCGATCAGACTCCCGGACTACAGCAGCGTCTTCCAAGCTTAGGTTCTGGGCGCAGGGACATAAGTCCCGAAGACATAAGTCCCGAATTCATTTTTCGCGACTTATGCCCCACTTAAGTGGGTCATAAGTCCCGAAATCAATTAGGGCCTTATGACCCACTTAAGTGGGACATTAGTCCCGAAAAATTAATTCGGGACTTATGTCCTACTATAGATTTCCTAAATATACGCCTAGAAAGAAACTAAGAAGACCACTCCAAATGCTACAACAAATAATCAAATCGGTTTTATTATCTCGATGTTGTTTTTGAGTATTAGCTTGAAACAAATGCAGTTAGCTTGGTACGAGCAGTTGGGAAAAATGCAAATCATGTAATTTTGTATTCTTTATTAGTCGAGTTTGCATCGTGAAAGTAAGCCAAGCAATTAAAAAAAATTATTTAATGCCATTTCTCAGTTCTTATGTCTACTTTTGAAATCGATGTTCGTCGATTTCATTATTTTTATTTGATCAAATTCTCAAAAACATCGAATTCAGAAAAGGATATATGTAAGTGCTGAGAAAAGGTATTAAATCGATGTTTTTGAGAATTTGATCAAATAAAAATAAAGAAATCGAAACGAAACACTGAATTGCTGTCTTTGTTTCGAAAAAACCTCGAAACATACTTTTACAGCCTTGTACCCACTGTAAGATGTGTAGTTGCTGTTTCACGAAGCTTAATAAAGGGGCTATTGCAAATAAAAATGAATTCTTGTGTCCTTTCTGTCGTAAAATTATAAAAAAAAACAGTTGTTTTATTTATTTGTAAAACGACCAAGTGTTAGCAGTTTGTTGAAAATGTTTGTTTAATTTGTTTCGATTTTTTTTTCTCGTTAATTATGTTTTACCTATCAATTTATGAACGTTAATAATATATAAAATATTTCCAACTGTTTGTTTCGTTCGGGACTTGTGTCCCGTTTTCAACGATAAAAATTCGAAATCAATTCGGGACTTATGTCCCTGCGCCGAGGTTCTGGCGGTGGCAACAGCCGCTAAACGGGTTGCAATGACGGCAATACCACAAGCTGATATTACCTTCTTCATTGACAGCCAAGCGCCAATAAAAATCGATTTCCGTCACAGAAATAAAATCGAAGCTTGTAAGTCGCTGTCACGAAGAGCTGCGGGCTTTTGGCGCGCAGCACAGTGTAAGACTCTGCTGGGTCCCCGGACACAGTGGCGTCCCAGGAAATGAAAGATCCGATGAACTGGCAAGAAAAGGTATTCCCTTGAATTAAGAGAGGCTGACACAACGGTAAAAACCCCACCCTGTTACCTTAAATAGGTGATTGGTGATAAAACGCTGATGACAGCAAACGAAAGATGGAGTGCCCTTGACTCCTGTGTCAATACCAGGAAAATGCGGCCACTATATGACAAACGAAAGACCGAGAGAATCCTTCAAATGAACAAAAAGTCTTTGTCCTCTCTCACAGGTGTTATCACCGGACACAACATGCTGAGCTACCATGCAAAGAAATTGAAACTCAGCACAGACGAGCTCTGCAGAGGTTGCGGGGACGAGGAGGTGAATGAGGATACCCCTCATTTCCTCTGTCACTGCCCTGCACTCTGTCATATAAGAAACAATGTCATTGGCAGATATTTCTTCCAGGACTTAGAAGAACACTCCGGCAAGTCTGTAAACGACTTGCGCAAGTTCATCAACGCATCGGGATGGTTTGTAAGCCCGCTAGGTTTTTCATAGGTTTTTCATTGGTCCCAAGTCATAACCTCCAGGGTATCACAAAGGTCGTGCGTTCGAATCCCGGCCAAGTCCATTACTTTATACCGAATACATGAAATCGTAATCTCCCTAAGTAACATAGACACCACCCGTGGAGAAAAACCCTACAACTGCACCCAAACACTTCTTTCCTATCTCTCTATTCTTTCTAATACCAAGTAGCTTACACTGTGTTCTTAGCATTATTAGGGTACTGTAACAACAGAAAAAATCCCTTTAGCGTAAGCAAATTATAAAAAAAAAACATAGGGACGGGCTACAGTCCGCTTGGGCGAACTGTTGGATACCCTATTCTTATTCCTATCCCTCATAAGTGGGCGTGACAAAAGTCTAAGTATGGTTGAATTGTTAAGAACGCTCTACATATTTTGTTACATAACATTTAAATTATTTTATCAAAAAAAAAAAACGCTCCCTAGCTCAAACTTGGGTGTTTCAATAAAATTGTTTTATTTAATTGTGGGCGTGTCAGTAGGCGGATTTAAAAAAAAATAACACATGAGAATAAAGGGCCCCTAGAGAGTATATATTATAAATTTCAGCTCCCTAGCTCAAACTTTGAATTTTCAAAAAAAAAAAAAAAATAATTGTGGGCGTGTCAGTGGGCGGATTTTGAAAATATTTACACATGAGCATAAAGGGCCCATAGAGAGTATATACTATAAATTTCAGCTCCCTAGCTGAAACTTTGGATTTTCAAAAATTAATATACCCTTAGAACAGGGTATAAAAAAATTATTTTATTTATTTGTGGGCGTGTCAGTGGGTGGATTTTGAAATTTTTTTATCCCGAGCAGTTTTAGGAGTCATAGATCATATATAAAAAATTTCAGCTTTCTAGCTCAAAATTCGATTTTTTCCAAAATTTGGTTTTTTTGAGTTTGTGGGCGTGTCTGTGGGCGTGTCTGTGGGCGGATTTCAAAAATTCGTAAACTTGATTATTTCGGGACCCTAGAGAGTATATGGTTAAAATTTCAGCTCTCTAGGTCAAGTTTAAAGGCCTAATTTTTGGCTACAGACGGACGGACGGACGGACATGGCTAGATCGACATTACTATCGATGCTGATCATAAATATAGTAACTTTTAGGGGTCTACGGGCAATATTAAGGTATGTTACAAACTATGCGTCAAAATTAATATACCCTTAGAATAGGGTATAAAAAAAGAAACAATTGGTGTAATCACCGGACACTGTCTCATAGGCAAGCTTTTTTTTTTTTTTTTTTTTTAAAAAAAGGAAATCCAAATCCCAGAGCACTCAGACTCGGTAACGTTCCATTGTACTACCAGGCAGAAATCCTCCTTTTGGTGTAGAGGCATGTGATTGGGTGGCGTATGTTGTTGTTCCCCATAGGGATTGAATAGGCAAGCATGCAACAAGGCTTGTCGTGACTTCTGCAGGAGCTGCTTGGACGAGGAGGAGGAGGGGACTATTCTCCACCTTCTCTGCACATGCCCTGCTCTCTCTCAAAGACTAAAACTCCATCTAGGATTAACACTGAGAAAAAAGTGAGCGGGAACTTGCCTATAAAGTATTGTTACGGAAATTATAGGTAATTAAACAATAATTTCTGTAATATTTCAATAATTATTTGTAAAATCACTATAAAAATTAGGATATCTGCCAATATTTTTTTTAGAATTATCGGAAAAGCGAAAAGCGATGTTTTCTTATGCAAAATTGACGTTCCACCTATAGTTAATTGTAAAGAATACAATATGTATTGGAAAAAAACCTATAACAACTTTTCAGTACCAATAAAGTATTGTCGGAAATCCAATTTTTTTTTTGGGTTTTGTAACAATAAAAAGTATAAGCCAGGAAAACGCCTATAATTATGGTTGCATTATACTTATACCGAAAAATTGAGCTAATTTACCAATATGTTTTCTGAGTGAAGGATCTCAACGATCTCATAGACATCGACATTAAAAGTCTTTCAAGCTTCATCAAAAGCTCCAACTGTTTCAACGAACAGGAAAAATATAGATCCGTGTAGTATCACAATGGACCTTTTTATTGGTCTAAGTATGTCAGCTTCTGCCGACTGCCACTATAACCTAACCTAACCTACAATAAAATTATTATTGGAAAGGACCATTTTTGTTTTGGGTAGATAAATGACGTATCCATTCACGTGATTCTCTGTTGACATTCCGGCACCTACCCTTTCATCACTTTAAAAGCCACTGCGTATTTTTTGCACTTCAAGTCAGCTTACAACTAACACACACAAAACGTGTTCCGTGTGCGTTTCAGCTATGCCCACCCTTTAACACTTTTAACCAAACATTCTTCAAGCATTTCCTGCAGCAATTCAATTTCTTCTCTTTCATACTGGCATTCATAAATTTGTATCGCATATCCGAAGCATTTTTCACATGCCCTCGAGATTTGCAACCGCGTGGATCAGATCTGACCACACATGTGTAAATTGATTCCAAGCACCCTCCTCGTCCAGTAGCAATTTTCCTTATCGTGATCATTATTCCTTGTCTCTTGTCTTGTGCTGTAGTTGCATAAATGTTCATCACCTGCGGTGTCTCTGCTGTCCACGTCGGTGAAGGCCCATTCAATCACTGCCCACACCACTTAATGGGTTCATTCCCACGATTTTTATCGTCGTTGTCGTAGAGATATTTCTCTATTCTGATACGAAAATCACACCGTTCCGAATCGTGAAGGACCTAGAAATGGGCTCTTTTGGCCTGACAATTTACCCGACTGCCAATAATGGGCCGTAAATATTACCATACTAACGTTGGAGTCACAAAATGTTATGCCTACTGAGTCTATTTGGACTACTCAGTCCGATCATTAAAGTTTAGGACGTGATCTACAGTTTTAAAAATGTAAATGTTATTTGCTTAGGCGTTTTTTTTTAGCACTGAAAATATTGTGACAAAATTCGAGCTCATGGGTGAGACATGAATTATTCAGCGGTTAATAAGTTAGTCTCACAAACTACATAAATTCTATTGAGAAGTAGAAATGTACGAATCTTGAAACGAGCCTGTTAATTCAGCTGATTAAAGATTGAAAAGTAAGCATGTGTCTATCTTTACACGAACTTGACACAGGTGTCCCAAACATTTGGCACTTGTTGTCCAAACGAGAATATCCCTTTTATTGTTGAATATTTATGATGATAAAGGTATCAACTTGTGAATCGTATAAGCTGCATAAAATTTGTATATAAATATACATATGGGGCTTATGAATTATAACATAATCGAGGTGTGGTCGAGGAACATGCTTTTGTTCATCTTGCTATTAAGTCTGGAGCTTCTGTTTAGAGATTACGCAAGCTTATTTTACAATAAAATACATGTTAAGATTGGCAGATTTTTTGATTTGAGCTTGTTTTTTGTAATTGGTGTAGGTACCTACGCTTCGCACGCATTTTTTAACGAAATTCTAATATTCATTTATGACGCCAACTGTCTTGTTTTCCCCGGACGTGCAATGCAATTATGCGCATTAAACAGATTAAAATTAAGGACGTGAAATCCCTACCACACGGACTCTAGTTCCAACAATATTCAGGTACAGAATCATCAGTTTCATGCGCGAAATATTTGGATATGCTGATTGTCCAATAATGGCATGTGCGTTCTATTATACCAGTATTTGCAGGCATATTCAGGCGCACAACATATTAAAGAAAATGTATGGAGTCCTTTGCGGAATAACGATGCGATAGCCAGGTAGAGGTAGACAAATTAAATCGGTTGAGAGTATGAATTATAAACCGTAGGGTCGGACTAGTAACACGATTATCACTAGCCCTCCTGAACTTCTTGCAAATGTCTAAGAGTTCGTAATCGGTTTAAAACTTACGGTGTTTTTCTTTTGGCAAAAAAATATATAATTTTACAAACACGAATATCTTTGGTTAAGTATGGGTAGTTTGCGCCTAGATATAGTATTATTTTTGTTATAGAGTCAGTGCGTACAGTACTAGATATGGCAGCACACAGGTGAAACCAAGGTCCTAAGGCGAGCTGAAAATTGATCACAGTGTACATTGTAAAGGGTGTTCAAATTTGAGGTATCATTTTAAATTTTGAATGCAAGACATAAATTGTGCGAAATCCTTATTTATTTTTGGAATTCATTTATTTGGAAATTAATGTACATTGGTTCCGGTTAATAATGAAAAAGGATGTCGTCCAGGTGACCCCCTCTGCTAGCTCGGCAGACTATCAACCTTTTACCAACATTTTGATTCACTTTTTCGCATAATGATGGTTCAATAAGTGATATTTGCTCGATGATGTTGTCTTTGAGGTGTTGACCAGTTTAAGGATTATCGGCATAAACGTTAGTCTTCAAGAAACCCCATAAGACAAAATCCAGTGGTGTTAAATCGCATGATCTTGGTTGCCAATTCACGTCTGTTCTTCTGGAAATTATGCGATTGTTAAACTTCTAACAATCGATTCAAAAGATCGATTGAGTTCGTTGCTGTGTGGTATCACAATCCTGTTAAAGCCGCATATCAATATCTTCCAATTGATTCCATAAAAAGTTTCCAATCATCGCTTTTTATCGAGCTCCATCCACAGTAACTGCACTAACTTTTTCATCTTCGAAGAAAAATGGACCAATTGCGGCACCACACCAAAATCCACAATACACAGTAACTTTTTTTGATTTTATTGGCCTTTCAAACAATCCTCTAGGATTTTCTTCAGCCCAAATGCGACTATTTTGTATATTGACATAACCGCCAATTTAAAAATGAGCCTCATCGGTGAAGATAATTTGCTTGAAAAAATCGTCATTTTGTTGTTGCTTCTCTATGGCCCATTTAACGAATTGCTGACGTAATGCGTGGTCATCTGGCTTTAATTCTTGTATTAACTATATTTTTTAAGCCTTTGCATGCAGATCCTTGTGCAAAATGTTAAACAAAGTTGTTGGTTTGAGGTTTAATTGCTGTGAACGACGATGAATTGACGTCCTTGGCTCTTCAGCAACACTTCTGCTAACAGCTGCAATATTTCCAATCAAACGACCAATACGATGATAGGCTTTACTTTTCTGATCTTGAACCGAACCAGTTTCTTCAAATTTAAGAACAATAAGGTAGCACGGTTTGACGGAGCATTTTCTCTACCGTGTTTTGAGCGAAATTTCATTTCAACTTCTGCAAAACTTTCGCCATATTTAAAATAAGTTTAAATAATAAAAACACATTGCTCAATAGTGTACCGATCCGTTTAAAGGGAATGTATTTACTTCATACCTGAAAAAACTTCGGTGTAATCTAATAGGTTAAAAGAGGTAAGTTTTCAGTCATTAAAAGCCAACCCGTCTGAGGAAAGCCGAAAAAAGTTTAAACGAGCCAGAAATGACTGCAATGCCCACATTAATCGTGTCAAATTCTCTTATGACCAAAAGTTGAGGCAAAAAATACTACAAAGTTCCACGAGTAGTAAAAACTTTTTGTGGGAGCGGGTCGAAATTCTGCTTTCAAAATTCTGCTTTGCAAAATTCTTACTTTTAACACAAAAATTCTAATTTTCAAAATTCTGCTTTTTTCTGTTCTGTCTTACAAAATTCAGCTTTTTGAAATTCTGACAGGCAATATTTTAAACAAAAAAATTCTGCTAATTCTGTTTTTTTTTCCAATTTACGAATTTAAAGAAAACAAATATTTTTCAACTTTGTCAACATATTACAATATCATGCTTATTTTGAGATTCGAATGAATAGTCAAGTCGTTCGAATATCTATTTTCGTTCGAATTATACCGGTTTTCCTCAAGTAAACTTTCTATTCGATCGAATCTCACAATACAAATTCTTCTAATTCTATAAACTTTCGTTCGAATTCGAATGTCAAAATCAGCATGTATATTTCGTATAAAGAAGGTACACAAAAAAAACAGCCAAAAAATAACAAATTTTTTGGGTTGGGTTCGATATCCCGCTTTTTATAATCCCGCTTTTTTAAAATCCCGTCTTTTAAAATCTCGCCTCTTATAATCCCGTTTTTTTTAAGCCCGTTAAAATAAATTAAGCAATGAGTGATTTTTTTAAATGCAGTTTATTTTAACATGTATCATTTTTCGAGGAAGTAACAAAATAAGAAATAAATAATATCAAAATAAATTTTTAAGTAATAAATATGACAATCTTCAATAATTTAAAAAAAAATATAAAGTAATGTTATATATGATATTCTGCAAAAGGGAACAAAAAAAACTTCAAACCATTAACAACATTTCTTTATTTTATTAGTTCAAGTGTATTATAAGCAATGCAACGCAAAAAACCTGTTTTACTCATTTTTTTTCTACTTCTCATTAATTTTTTTACAGCGCGTGACTTTATAACATTAGTTTTTTTATATAATTTTTCTTGTCCATTTCGTAATTTTTGTATTTCAGTTTGCACCACAATTACTTCCTTTCTCAAATCTGCAATAAGTTTATACAAGCCAGCACTTTTTCGTCCAACCAAAACTTTCAGTATGCGATGCCACGCTTCAGCATTATTTTGTTTTCTCGGGAATTGCTATTCTGCACTGTCATACACAGACCAAAAGTTAGGAGAGTACTTCACTTGTCTACTTATATTACGAATGTTTTGTAAAAAACAGGATTAGCGGGATTTCGCGGGATTTTAAAAAGCGGGATTATAATAGATCGGGATTTGGTACAAGCGGGATTTTAAAAGACGGGATTTTAAAAAAGCAGTATTTTAGTAGACGGGATTTTAAAACTTTTTTTTCGGAATTTTTGAAAAGCGGGATTCCGATACCCTCCCAAATTTGTTCATAATTGAAATTACCAACAAGTTAGGTATACTTATTTTTTATTCGGTTTGCAAATGCCCCATTATAATTTTAACAGTTATTTAATTTTTCACAATAATACATATATCCATCCACGCACAATTTATCTTTTCCATTATTGGGTTTAATTACAGATATGTACGAGTATATTCATTTTCACTCTAGAATCAAACGATCACTCACAAGGGTATACTATAGCAGTTTGCAATGGTGCGATGGTAGTGTATTCGCAAAAGTGATTGGCAGGTCGTGTGTTCGAATCCCGACCAGAGCCATGCTTTGTAAAATTGAATACACACCACAAATCAAATCTCCCTTAAGCAATTAAGGTGCCACCTGTGAGGATAAAAAAAAAACCCTATCGCACCAACAAAAACTTCTTTCCTATCCTCCTATTCTTTCAGTAGTATAAGCAGCACCCAAAAACAGGCAATGAATCTGGGTGCTGCTTGCAGCAACGAAAATGCCTGCGCTGTGGCAACACTATATAAGGGTACTGTATCAATTACAGAAAAATAAAAAATCCCTTTAGCGCACGCTAATTATAAAAAAAAAATACTAACAGAATTATTTGTCTAAACCAAGAGAACAATCTTAAAACCAATAAAAAAAACTACTTTACCTCTTCTTCTATAGCAATTGAGTGGGTAGGTAGAATGCTCAATGCTTTACAAAATTCTGCAAATAATAAAGAAAAGGTTTGGAAAATGTTAAAAAGCGCTCGCGTTTCTGAAAAGCAGAATTTTGTAAAACAGAATTTTGAAGGCAGAATTTTACAAAAAGAATGTTGACCTCGCCAGAATTTTGACCCCAACCCACTTTTTGTCATATGTTAAAAACTTCAAGAATTCGACCTCTTCATCTATCCCGACACTCATTTACAATGACATTCCAGCTGTCAGCTCTATAGATAAGGCCAATCTACTTGCTGCTCACTTTGCAGTCAGCTCAACGCTCCCAGATTGTGCTGTGTCTCCCCCTGTATTCGAGCGCGTAGAATACTCCATGGGACCAATCTACTCCCGAACTCGTACATTTACCAGAGTACTCCAAGATCTTGACGTTCACAAATCCGCTGGTCCAGATGGTATTTCCCCTATCGCTCTGAAGAGGTGTTCTTCCTAGCTGGCAAAATCATTGCGCAAGCTTTTCTGTCTATCCTTTTCGGCAGTGCTCTTCCCGAGAAGATGGAAAACAGCATCTGTCCAGCCTGTCCCCAAAAAAAGGCGAATCTTCATCTCCCTCCTCTTACCGACCAATTGCAATAACTTCCCTTCTTTCCAAGGTCATGGAAACGCTGATAAACCGTCACCTAATGAAATATCTTGAATCGCGAAAACTTCTTAATTACCGGCAGTATGGTTTTCGCAGGAACAGGTTCACTGGTGATTTTATGGCATATGTAACCGAAAAGTGGAACCAATCTCTTTACCAAGGTGGTGAAAGCAAGATTGTTGCGCTTCAAAGGCATTTGACAGAGTTTGGCATCAAGCTCTCTTGTCAAAAATGCGTGCATTTGGAATCGATGATACTCTTCTTCAGTGGATTAGAAATTACCTTTCAGACCTTTCAATTCAAGTTGTTTTGGACGGTTTCAAGTCTGCAACTCACCAAATAAATGCTGGTGTTCCCCAAGGCTCTGTTCTGTCCCCGACTCTCTTTCTCTTTTTTATAAATGATCTCCTGTCTGTTACTTCTAATGCAATCCATTCCTTGCTGATGACAGTACCCTCAGCTTCTCATATTGGTTTCTTGGGTAACGCCTCGATTTTCTCGATTGACTCTTAGTCATCGTCGTAATGTCTCCTATCTTATTTCCACAATAAGTGCTCAAACGAAATAGCCAGTTGCACTCCACCCCTAAACATTTCAACCGCAATACTCGCCATGCAATGAATGCTCATCAGTTCTCCATCAAGCCTGTATTCGGACGTAGAATGAAATTCAAAGAATCTTTCCTCAGCCGAATGTGGAATACTCTTCCGCGCTCTATTTTTCCTTCACATTATAACCTACAAACATTCAAAACCAACGTGCATCGGCATCTCTCCTTTTCTTCTCACCCTAATTTCTTTAACGCCCGCTCTGTGTAGCTATTACATTATAAGGGTCCCAACAAATCAGTTTAGTGCGTGTATATTACATACAAAAAAAAAATATTTTTGCTTAACTAAACTCGCCGTTGCTATGCCATTTTTTGTTTCTCCATTCGTTTTCTTCTCGTTTCATCGTGACCTTTAACTTGCTTCAGTTACCGATCAAATTCCAGAGCCTGCAGTAGGTAATCACTCAGACTATTTAATTTATCATAAGCTGTTATGAATCACGTGAGTGTGCCAATAGTAGATCATCTTGTAGTCTTTGACGCCATATAGTAGCGCTGATATGCACGAAAAGTTCTCCAGGAATGCCTTCCTTGTCGGATGTTTCTCATGTTTTCACGGAAATTCTTTATTCATGTTTGTGGAATGTAATACTTTTCTTGGCATTTTCTTTAAATAGACATTATCTACTATCCAAAAGGGACTAGTCGTACTGCGCATCGCCCGCAACTGAAGGAATACTGTCTAATGAAAGATAGCAAAGGAAACATGTTGATGAACAAGCTGAGTATAGCTACCATTCCAAAATGAACATTTACGAGTATATACTATCACACATTTTTTGTGTAGTGCCAAACTTTTATATTTAAGACCTTTCAAAATAAGTATACCATGATATTGTGTTTGCTTCAAAGTTCATGTAGCACTCTAGGGCTCGGTCAGTTGAAACATTTTGACATATATTGTTACCTTTCGGCTGACTTTAGGCACTTATATCATTTATAATTCAAATCGTTACCCAATCAACCGCGCGCATTAAACAAAAAAGCACCAAGAATAACAATCATAACACTAATCAATCTTTGGTTTGGCAATAATTGTTCAACTTCTAAGTTGAACCTTTATTTGAACCGGTTCTGTCAAATCAAAGCCAAATTCTAACCGCACCGCCATTTAAATGTCATATCAGCAAGACGAATTCCAAATCTGCTTGCCACCGGTCGGTAAAATAAAATGATACATTACAGCACAACGCACGGCATAGATACAGTCGCAGAGATACTTTGCAAAGCGAAAGGTAAAGCGAGAAGAACAATAAAAAAACGAAGGCAGATTTGTATCTCAAGTGGTTAGTTTAGATACGATTAAGTGAACACTGTTGGTCTGTAGTACATTAACCTTATAATTACCTTGGTGACTGACGAACGTATTGCATTTTTTTTCGTTTTTGCCCTTCCGTCCATCATTTCATTCTTGCGTTCAAAGCCGAAACATGGTAGTTCAGCCGGGCTTCTGGCGTTACTCTCTTTCATAATATGCACAAGCATTCCGATTTGGCAAAGCTATCTCATCACCAGCATCATCGCTCAGATGGATTTTGTGCATGTTACGCTTGTTGCAGTCATTTCAAATGCAATTATAAGATTAAGCCGCAGACAAGTCGGTAGAGATGCAGAATAATGCGTTGACAACTTTAAGTTACGGAAATTAATCAGCAGTTGCTTAAAAACAAAACTCTTGGTCATTGGATTTATTTGAATTTAAATGTCGCTCATGTTTACAATTTCATTTTTTTATAATTTTGTTTTCTTCATTTTTTTGTATTTTCGGAGATGTGGTTCAATTGACAATTGCTATCTCTCCTTCGTGGGGGAGAAAAGGCCAAGTGACGATCTGAGACCGGCTTAGAATTGTGAATGGTTTCTTTAATTTTGTTTTGTTGGACAGTATGACATCAAAATGTTAGCATACTTGTTTCAGTGAATAAATCAAAAACAGAAGAAAAAAAAGTCGTGCTTCTGACTGAGGTATTTAGATTCAAACAAGGATTTCCAGACAAAATAAATATTAATAATCTGAATTTCAGGCGACACGAGTTTGTGTTTTTTTTTCGCACTGACTTCGGGATCTGCATTTTTATACGGTGAATCAAGAGAAATATTTAAAGGTAGGTTTTTTTGTTCACCAAATGTTAGCATAAATGAATATTAAAGGGGGCAACATTTCTCGAAGGTTTTTCAACTTTATATACAACACTCGCTCTTATATCATTATTTAAAAGTTAATAGTTTACTATATTACATAAGATAGCGCTACAGTGAGATACCTCAACCAATAAGCCTATTTTAGTTAGTGCTGTTTTCGGCTAATAGCCAATTGCCGACAATTAAAATGTCTGGCAATTAAATATTTTTAATAAGGGTATTTTCCCTGATTTTTTGATGTAATTTTGTTTTGGTTATACCTCTGACATCATAAAGTGATTTTTTGCAAATTTTGGTGATGGGGTGAAGGCCAGTTGTCCAGACCAAGCGTGGCATCCGCGATCCAGGAATAATGTTTGCACTACACAATCCCCCGCTATGAATTTTCAAGATCTTTCACCACTTTCTTCCCCAGCAGGAAAAAATGTCACACAGACAAACCACCACTATACCCATCTACACTGACGGCTCAAAGATGAACGTCGGTGTTGGTGCGGTATTCTATTCTGAAATTCTATGAATATGGAGGTCAATCAGACTTCCCGACTACAGGAGCGTTTTCCAAGCCGAGGTCCTGGATGTGTCTACCAAGCTATAATAAAAGCTATTTCTGCCGTAGAGACAAAATCGAAGCTTGCCGGTCGTTGTCGCGAAGAGCTACGGGTTCTTTGCGCACAGCACAATGTATAGTTCTGCTGGGTTCTGCTGGGTTCCCGGTCACATTGATGTGCAACGACAAGGCTAATGAGTTGCCCAGGCAGTGTTCACACCTCGCAACAAACAGGCCGACATAACAGTAAATACCCCCCCCCCCCCCCCCCCCCCCCCCCCGTAACCTTGGGACAAAGTACTATAGGCGGCTGATGAAGAATTGACAACACTTCACTCCTGTGGAAAATGTGGGCCTTCTACAACAAACGTCACACCGAGAGTTTACTACAAATGGACAAAGAAGCTTTGTCCTCTCGCGTCATCAAAGGATGAAAATTAGCATGGATGACTTGTGTAGAAGTTGTGTCGATGAGGAAGTACACGAAGTCCACTTTCTCTGCCACTGTCCAGCACTCTGCCACATCAGAAATAAATTCCTCGAGTTAACCACGATATTTTTTTTCATTATACGCCCATGTTTTTCACAACAAACCAGCTGTTTTGGCACTTAGTGAAACCCAGGTTAGCGTTGGCTCTGATTTAACAGAGTTTAGTCTACCTGGGTACAACTTAGTGCCTTTATTCTTTCCCCATCGCGGGATCGCCGTTTATATTCGTAGTGACGTAGCCTACCAACTTCAGCCTCAATATGGCCAATGTGCCAACCCAGAATTTAATTTCATTTGGCTAAAACTCCATGTCCGTAGGCAATTAATACACTACGGTTTTATTTACAGAAGCCCCAACTTGGACAGACATTCAACTTATAATGAGTTTGATTCTATTACAAGAATTGTGACCCTTCATCCTCGTTCTGAAATCGTTATTGCGGGCGATTTCAATATACACAATTCAAGCTGGCTTCGACATTCTGGTCAGACAACACCCGAAGGAAGGTACGTCGAGATCTTTGCTGAGGTAAATAACCTGACTCAGCTTGTAAATGAGCCGACACGAATACCGGACATTAGCAGCCAAACTGCCAACACATTGGACTTGTTTCTTACCTCTCACCCTGATAAATACGCTTTGAACGTATTATCGCCTCTAGGTTCGTCAGACCATTGCACCATACCAGCAAATTTCTCGTACTCCAACCGCATAGTTAAAGAACAAACTCCTAAAAGAACCGTATGGCAGTTCGAGAAAGCCAATTGGGAAAAAATAAACGGTTTCTTTAAGAGTTTTAACTGGTCGCTGTGCTTCCTCGACAGCGACGTAGATGCTGCTGCTGATATGGTCACAAACATAATTCACCTGGGTATGAAGACTGTTATCCCTAACAGGATTAAAAGTATCAAACCCAAGGTTAACGCGTGGTGTGACTCGAGCTGCAAAGAGGCTATCAGGTAAGTTTTCGGCTATTCAAAGCCAACCCATCTGAGGAAAGCCGTAAAAAGTTTAAACGAGCCAGAAATGACTGCAATGCCCACATTAATCGTGTCAAATTCTCCTATGACCAACAGTTGAGGCAAAAAATACTACAAAGTCCCACTGGTAGTAAAAACTTTTGGTCATTTGTTAAAAACATCAAGAATTCGGCCTCGTCATCTATCCCGACACTCATTTACAACGTCATTCCAGCTGTCAGCTCTACAGATAAGGCCAATCTGCTTGCTGCTCACTTTGCAGTCAGCTCAACGCTCCCAGATTGTGCTTTGTCTCCCCCTGTACTCGAGCGCGTAGAATTCTCTATGGGACCAATCCACTTTCGCACTCGTACAGTGGCTAGAGTACTTCAAGATCTTGACGTTCACAAATCCGCTGGTCCAGATGGTATTTCCCCTATCGTTCTGAAGAGGTGTTCTTCTTCGCTGGCAAAACCATTGCGTAAGCTTTTCCATCTGTCCTATTCTTCAGGACTCTTCCCGGGAAGATGGAAAACAGCATTTGTCCAGCCTGTACCAAAAAAAAGGCGAATCTTCTTCTCCCTCCTCCTCCTACCGACCAATTGCACTTACGTCCCTTCTTTCTAAGGTCATGGAAACGCTGATAAACCGTCAGCTAATGAAATATCTTGAATCGCGAAAACTTCTTAATGACCGGCAGTATGGTTTTCGCAGCAACAGGTGCACTGGTGATTTGATGACATATCTAACCGAAAAGTGGAACCAATCTCTTCACCAAGGTGGTGAAAGTAAGATCGTTGCGCTTGATATTTCAAAAGCATTTGACAGAGTTTGGCACCAAGCTCTCTTGTCGAAAATGCGTGCATTTGGAATCGATGATACTCTTCTTCAATGGATTAGAAATTACCTTTCGGACCGTTCAATTCAAGTTGTTTTGGACGGTTTCAAGTCTGCAACTCACCAAATAAATGCTGGTGTCCCCCAAGGCTCTGTTCTGTCCCTGACTCTCTTTCTCATTTTTATAAATGATCTACTGTCTGTTACTTCTAATCCAATCCATTCCTTTGCTGATGATAGTACCCTCAGCTTCTCATATTCGTTTCTTGGGTCACGCCCCTCATCTTCGGTTGTGGAACTGGAACGGCAACGTATGTTAAGCTCATTAAATTCCGATCTTAACAGCATAACTCAGTGGGGTAAAACCAATAGAGTGGAATTTAATGCTTCCAAAACTCAATGCTGTCTCCTGTCATTAAAGCAAAACCCACACACACTGCCATTATCTATGAATGGCACTTACATCGCTGAAACCAAAAGACTTTCCATTCTCGGTATGTGTGTTAATGACAACCTTTGTTGGAATGGCCACATATTCGATGTCGCCAAGAACGCCGCGAAATGTCTAGGCTTCCTTAAGCGTTGTAAGAAATATTTCACCCCTTCTGATCTGGCTACAATTTATAAGGCGTTTATTCGCCCGAAACTCGAGTACAACGCTCATATCTGGTCCGGTGCACCAATAACTTATTTGGAGCTACTTGACAGGATCCAAAAACGCGCGATAAAACTCATTGGCGACCGAGACATCGCGAGATCGATTGACTCTCTTAGTCATCGTCGTAATGTCTCCTGCCTGTCGTTATTTTATCGTTATTTCCACCATAAGTGCTCAAACGAAATAGCCAGTTGCATTCCTCCGCTTCAACATTTCAACCGCAATACCCGCCATGCAGGGAATGCTCATCAGTTCACCCTCAAGCCTGTGTTCGGACGTACAGAGAAGTTCAAAGAATCTTTCCTCAGCCGTACAACACGAATGTGGAATGCTCTTCCCCGCTCCATTTTTCCTACACATTATAACCTACAGACATTCAAAACCAACGTGCATCGGCATCTCTCCTTTTCCTCTCACCCTAATTTCCTTAACGCCCGCGCTGTGTAGCTAATACATTATAAGGGTCCCAACAAATCCCTTTAGTGCGCGCTTATTATAAAAAAAAAAAAAAAAATCTGGAAAGCAATAATCCAGAAAGCAAAAATTTCGAAAGTGAAAATCTCGAAAACAAAAATTTAGAATTGAAAAAATCTCGAAATACACAAATCTACATTCGATATTATTTACTATTTAACATCCACGATTGGCTAGCAAACTGCCCATGCAACTGTAAAAAAGGTACGTGAAATGAGTGTTGTTTGGGATCGTGTGTTGATCGAGTGCAAATAAAAACAATTAAAATGAAAGTAAATGAAAGTGGTGGCGATGGTGTAGAGGGTGTTGGCTTGTGACCCGTGCGGTGCAGGTTCAGTCCCCATGGGGAACAACAACATACGCCACCCTATAAAGGAGAGAAACGAATAACAATTTGTTTCTCAAACCCCTACACCAAAAAGAGGATTTCTGCCTGGTAGTACAATGGACCGTTACCGAGTCTGAGTGCTCGGGATTTGGATTTTCTTTTTATTTAAAAAAAAAAAAAAAATGAAATCATTACAAACAAAGGAAATATTGAAATCGAAATCGATGGATTTATTTACCATTGGAACAAATGTGTAAAAAATAAGTTTTATTAGATGTGCGAGCTAAATAAATCCCATAATTGTCGTGCTGATTACTTTTCTTTTTTTTTTTTTAAATATTGATTTTTTGTTCTTAATTTACCCAAAAAAAAATTGCTGAATAAACTAAATATGTCATGCATTTTCTTTAAGTTAAAACTCTTTACATAGGTAAGAAAAAAATCTCGAATTAACTTTTTTCGAGATATGGTCTTGAGATTTTTGTTCATTCGAGATTCTTGTGCGTTCGAGATTTTTGCATTCTAGATTAAAAATGTGATTTTTCGAAATTTTTTGCATTCGAGATTTTTGACATTCGAGATTACGTCGTGATCCCAAATTCCAAGAATTAGAAGGACTTCACGGCAGGACCGTTTTTGATCTACTTAAGTTTGTTAATAAATGCCTCAGGATGGCTTGCTCATCCATAGGCTGTCATAGTTTCCTAGTGTGGGAGTTGAAAACCCCAAGCCATCACAGCGGATCTACACTGATACAAGTGTGACGGGTGAAGGTTTCTTCTGCTTCGTCAAACCCATTTTCCTAACCTTACCTAAGGTCTCGCACTGCACCAGCAATCAGAAACAAACTGTAAGTAAATCTTCGACTAACGATGGAAAACGAGTGCCGTTACGTAACGACGTAATTGCACTTTCAAAAGTGCAATAAATTTTAAAACTGAGTTTTGGACCTACTAAACTACTTTGAAATCGTTTCTATTACCACTGCCGTTTTGTCCTATAGGCACTGAACAGATATTTTTTAAAAACAATTTCGCATATTTTTCAATCCTTGCGAAATCTCTATCCCAACATGCTAGTATCGGCCGATGATGTCAATCTTTTGTTATTTTAGCCTTGTAGTTGAACGGATCTATTGAACGTTATGGCTTGCTTACTTTCTACTCCAGAAAAATAAAAAAAAATACACATGATAGCGCATCTTCTTGCTGAAACCCGGTGCCGATTTGGAAAAGCTCGGGAGAGTTACTGTCAAATTGACATTACACCGTTCATGACGATGATTGCTGATTTTGGGAATGATGGACATGAGCACAAATGGGTATATTGCTATTTATTCCTTTGGTCCGGGGAACGGACCTTTTGACTTTCATCTTTCATAGTCCATTCCACATGGCAGCGTAATTTGTGTCGGCGCGGCTATCGATCATGTGCACTAAAATGCGTAACTTTCGGTTAGTCTGTACAAAATGGTTTTTATTTTAATGGGTCTTCACAACAACAAAAAGAAGTGTTACATAACTGTGTATGTTTCTATATGACATTTACCAAATAAAGCTGGAAAACATTTAACAGATGCCTAATGCGAAATTTTATTTCTTGTTGAAATAAATCTCACATAAAATTGTTTCGATCTTCTCCTATTCCTTGCCGAATCCGAACTCGATCCCACTTACTATACGAATAACGACTTATGTATGCAAACTTCTTTGCATGTTCACCTACTTCCTACGACAATAGTATGCAAGTATCATGAATCTTATCCATTGTTGAACAAAACCAAAATTCTTTCATCATAAAAATGCGTAGGTGAGACTTCGCGTTTGTTACGTATTTACGAAAACGCGCATTGAATTTGAATCTACTTACATCCTTTTTGACTAAACATGAAGAGCTGTAATCGATTTTGTCAACGAAATTCAAATGAGCTTACAAAATGTAAACCTAGACCTAGTGTTACACTTTTTTCGCATAAAATTGGAAACAATTGACACCGATGTGTGATGCGTATTCGGAATTTTAAACGCACACGCACAGTCGATGACTTTTACAGTCATGCTTCTGTTACTACAGAGTTTCTTAATTAGATAATCGTATTTATTTTTATTAACTGAGAAGAAATGCCTATGTCTAGATAAAGTCATGCCTCTGTTAGGAGCGAAACAAGACAATTTAAATACCAGACGGTAGCTATATTTGGTTTTCTTGGGATTTACTTATTTCTTACGTAGCTAGTAGGAAAAGGGTGTGGAAAATATGTTTGTATTTGTTAAGCTGGAAAGCATAATGCTGTCAGTGATAAAAAGCTATGTAATGTTTGCATTTGTACTCTTTATGTCGACGGAAATTCACTTGTGCCTGCATGTTTAAAGAAAAAAAAATGGAAAAAATCATGTCAATGTTGGTTGGAATTTGGAAATAATTGTCAAACAGATAAGATAAAAGTGGTTTGTTTGCGACATGAGTAATCGAATTTTATGTTCGTGGAATAAAATGAGTTCTTGAGTTGAAAGCCCTTTCAGTACACTTTTAGCCTCCTTTTGTTTTCTTTGCACTACGGTAAGGTCTTTATGTTGGCAAAATTCATTTTGTGCAAGTATATGTTGTTCCGTTAGAAATTGCGGTACATAATTACTCATAACACCTCACTCTGATTTTGGTATATCCATGAAGGGCTTCCTATCAGTCCTGAAGTCATTTTCTACTGGTGTCCTTGTTCCATAATTGCACCCATCTTTTTTACCCACTTCTGCATTTCTCTCATAAATATATCATTTCCTCTCTTCTACAAGGATGTCAATTTAAATGACTGGTACTGACACTGGTCGATAACAGCCCACTACCTGTAAATGTAACACAGTGCTACAAGTACTTGTAATACAAGTGAATTTATAAAAGTGTATCACATTTCTGTTACACGAAACTATTAGTCGTCTGGAACCTCTACAAGTGTGATGGCCCAATAGTACAAGTGGGAAATTGTTTTATTACCTCTTTCTGTAACTGAGAGCTTAAAATGTAGAAGCAAAGTAAATCTCACTTGTTGACTAATAGATACAATTTTACAGACTTGTAGGATGCCGAAGTTTTGATTTGGTATAAAGATTCTATCTTTTAAAAAAAAAATCATTATTTCAATAAATTTGTTCATCGTGATTGCGATTATTTTTTGGCCGAGAAAAGAGTGTCAATCGTGAATTTTTGTATATTTGTGATCCCTATTATAGGAAAGATATGGCTGCTTATAATAATTTGGCATTTAAAAGAAAAAAATTATTTTATATATAAGAAAAAAGAATTTCTCATTCCTAAAAACTTGCACCAAAATTTCATCATTTAATTGAGAATCAATTGAAAGAACGAATCATAGTAGTTCATAACTTTTAAAATTGAGAACGATTGATTCGGTTTAGTCTGATTGCAATCCAAATATTTTATTTGGGTGAATGTAAGACAAAGACCAAATCAATCACAAAAGACACAGCTCTCCTATCAAATATATTTAAGACAGAAAGTAGTGAAATCCTGGGCTCTCAGTAAGTCTTTAAAAACCCAAATAAACATAATGTACTGATTCGGATAGTGATAGTGATTTTGAAAATAACAATTGAACTAAAATCTATAACAAAAGCAGAAACTTTGAAATACAAGACTAATTTCGGGTCCAAAAATTCATTATCGAATATCTTGCAGAATAGCTTTCGCATAAATTGCGCCAAACGGATTTTTTTTATTTTTCCGTATTTTCACCAACACGGCAATTTTTTTTTCAACGGCGTCTTTGTGCATTTTGTTGCGTTCGCGCTGCTTATCTCTTTTCAAATGAACACTTGTAAACTAAACCTGCAAGTGGTGGATAAATTTCATTTTTTACAAGTGTAATTTTTTTTTCTATGGTTCAGAAATTATCTACACTTGTCAAACTGACTGTAGACTTGTACACTTGTAGCTTTGTGTTACAGGCGCCTGAAGGTCAAAAAATACTCGACTTGGGTCATGCTGAAGAAATAAGATAACCTCAATAAATACACATTCGCAAAAGACTGAAAGAGGCCCACATTCTTCTTCCTCCCTAATGGCGGTGAGGCTATGATCAGGACTAAAGGGATCATAACCCTCCCACTTAACTGCATCCCTACTGGCCTGACAGGCGTCCGGATTTTGAGGAGGCTGTAGCCATATTTTTAACCATTGCGGGGCATACTAAGGCCAACATTATTAGTAGCGAATCGAACAAAAACAGTTGTGAACTCATGAATAGCGACTCGCTGATTATGTCAAAAATATAGACAGTTCGTTTTTGATAAATTACGAGTAGCGACAGATCTCTAATATATTCGCTCAATGTTTCAAAGCCAGTGGAAACAAAATATTCAGTGATAACTCCTGCGGATGTGAAGTTCGCTAGCTAGCGAAATTCGCTAAAACATTTGAATCCATAATGAGTGCCCAAGAAACCAAATTCAGCTTCTATCGCCCTTGGTAAGCTGTTTGAAACGAAGGTACGAACAACTCTACTACTATCGACTATCTAATCAGTTTGGTGAATATCAGACGGCGAGCTCCTAGATAGATTAGCTTAAATTAATCGATTGAATTGTGTTGGTGATGCCCTAGGGTTCCGGACTCTCATAAAAGGGAACCTAAGGATTTTCAAGCCATAACGTCCCAATGGGACGCCGCCAGGCGTTTACGAACTTGTGTACGTCATTTACATACCTGCCAGAAAGTTCTTAGTCCTCGGTAAAAATATCTTTCCTGGATTTTATTTTTGATATGGCAGCTTGCTGAGCGCAAAGACTCAGTGCTTAGTGCGTGGACTATCTGAGGGGTTTTAGATTCAAATCACCCAGGGACTAGTAACACCTAAAGTTTTTTTTCACTGTCCTACCTCACGCTGACAAACATCCAAAAGGATCAACCGTCATGGAAAGCTCCTCCTTTCCATTTGTTCTAAAAATATATTTCCGCACACACAAATGGTGAGAGAAGCTCAGTGTTATGCCCTATGAGCCTGTAATTCCTAATATTTATTTTATTTGTTTTATTTATTTAATGACGATAATTATTGTCCAAGCCATAGTAGAGAAAAAAATCTTTATTGATTTGCTTCACTTAACTTTATATAACTATCGTCTCGTCTATCGCCAGTCTTGGTTTCCCATAAAACTGCTGACAGTTAATTTACCAAGTCATTATCTAACGGCTCTTAGGACGTTCCATGGATACCCTTAATGTATTGATCATATTCGCTAGCATTTAGAAACGATCTGAAGTCAATTGTTCACTTTAAATCAAACTTCATTATTTCAAACATTGACGTCAAAGTTTGGACGATTAGTACGCTACGTGGTGCAAATATTGAAACGACATCGTCTCGACCAGGGAATCCTAAAGTGGGTTCCGCGAATCAGCTAAATTTGTCATTTAATTATTTTGGTTGCCTGTTAAACAGGTAGGTGAAAGTTCCAAATGGTTATTGTAGTTAAGAGTCATAAATGTTTTAGAAACATTTTGAAAAAAAAAAAACAATTTCATATAATTCTACAGTTGCAAAAAAATTGTTTAGAATACATTTGGAATGTAATGAGAAATAATAAAATAAAAGGGATTTGTTGAGGGTTCTGTACTCTTCAAAGTTGAAGAACGGCTTGTCTAGACGATAGACGATTTTTTATGTAACGTGATGCAAGTCTATCGTCAAAACGACTTACTGAATGAGTAACCAGGGCTCGTATCATGTTACTTTTCGCACGATAGCTATACAAGTGAACAAGATCGTCAATCATGTGTGAATGCAGTTAACAAATCCGATATGAGTCCAGCTGGAGTCATATACAATGCCAAGCAATTCTAGTATAGACGACGTTGTTTTCCACTCCGTTGGGAAAAAGCTGACTCTCTGTGGAACTAAAATGTGTTTTTACTTTTTAGACGTATATTCACGAAAGCAAGTGTCGATTTTATTATTTCCGTACACTTTTTTTTTATTTTTTACTGGCTCTTTCGCGTAAATGCAGACATAGATTAGTCATGCAAGAAGCCCATTCCCCCATGTATGACTCCGAAAGGATTATGACATAAAATATTATTATTTATTTCTTGTCAATCTTTTTCACATTCATTAGATTAAATGCGAACACCGTCGAAATCCACACCAGCTTTCTAAAATGATCTCTGAAACCCATATAACCAACGAATTAGATAACGCGCCCATATTCGACTAATTAACCGATGCCCTTCTATGTCTTCATTTAATTAGAATTACGAAAAAGTTTAAACACTTTACGGCCTTCTCTTTCACCAATTTTGTGGATAGTACAACTGCTTCATTTAATTAATCGAATCAAATTAACTTCGCTTCAATAAAAACAAATTAACTTGAAACATTTCAACGTTTTACATCACCACACAATCTCCGGTTCAGACAGACAGTTCCCCCCATAAGTGATATGAAGATAATACACAATTTTTCAATTTGAATGATGGCTTTAACACGTCACGGGTACACGCTGATGAAAACTGCGTGATAGTCTGACATAAGTGAGAACTGTTTCAAAACCCCTTTTATTGTTAAAATGTAGTATTTTTTGTTGTACTCATTTTTTTTCTAATCGCGATTTGCCGTGAAAAGAGTTAGTTGTAGGCGAGAAATCGTGCCACAACCAAGCGATGATTTTATCCATCCAACAACATTTTTTTGTTTAAGTTTCTGTTATACAATCAACTTTGTAATTCAAGAAAAAAAGATACTCTTTTGTTTACTCATTCCGTCATAAATACCAACCAAGCAATTCTCGCATTTAACTGGCCAGAACGTGACTATTTAATTACAGATCGCTTATCGTTCATATGCTAATTGTTAGTATACATTTTGTGCGTTCTAAGTGCGCCAGCAAGGTATCGCTTACATATACAATACCCACCTGCGTCGTAAATATGTATGCTAATAAGTGATTTTCTTTTCTTTATTTTCAGGATTTCAATGAACAGTGCCCGTATTCGTTATCACCAGTTAGTACTAAAAGCCAAAAACTTCTAAGATCTCCAAGAAAAGCTACAAGGAAGATATCGCGGATACCATTCAAGGTAAGATTTAAACATTATTACGATCTTTAAGCTTCGTTTTCTATTTTTGAGAGCTCATCATTAAATTATGTATTTGTACGATTTATCTGCGCTCACTTTTCACTTCCCTTGTAGTGGATTTTATTTTTATCGCACTGCACCCCAAAGAGTTCCCGACAAGTGCCTCTTCTTGATTTCTAGTAAGCAGATAGTTTTTAAACTTTTAGTAACGCTCAATTGACAGTGATCAAATTGACTTTGCCATGTGCCTATCTTCACTCCTGCTCAAACATACAATACATATGGCTTGATCGCTTTGATGTGACGAAATTGTAAGATTGTGATGTTTTGATCGCCTTGAAGCGTTTACTCGGAATTCTTCATTGATGATGTTTGCATTGCATATTGTTTTTCCAATTGATCAATTATGTGTACCGCCAACATGGAGGTATTCTGATATTTGTAAGATGATTACACCTAGCTCATCATCTGTCTACCGAAACATTTGCGGACGTTTGAGAGATCTGCCGCTTTGACAAACAATTTCAAACGGAATAATGACTGATAAATCGGTCATAAAGTCAATGGAACATGGACATTAATTTGGACATATAGGTACAGAGGAAGAAGGCGGTCATATACTCTTAAAGTCAAATCGTTGCGGGACCACTTTTGGAATGTTCGAGCTATGGAGCATCCAAAATCTGATTAGACATACACACTGAAGTAAAACATATGTGTTTATATGTAGTTGTTTTCCTTTGTTTACACTTTGAGTTTATGATTAGGAACATACAAAGGAAAAACAAAATCTAGCATCGAAAAAACTCTTTAGTAGAATAATAATTATGTCAAAACCATACATGAAACCAAAATAAGTAGAAAAATATTTTCAGGTTTTACCATAAAAGAATACATATACACTTCGCTTCAACTGAATAAGCACAAACATTTCCTAAGCTGCGTTGTCCATTTTTTCAAAACCTTGTGCCGTAATATACCATTTGATGATGCAAACTATTTGCTTGTGATGTTGACAAAATAAATCGGAAAGTATATTCCAAAAAGTACCGCTATTTTTTTCCTTGTTCCCTTGCAAAGCATTCAATATGGAAAAATGCAGTTTTATTTTGCGTCAACTGAATAGACACAAATATTGAAATTGGAAATAAAAGTTATTGGGATTAAATGAAACAAGTTTTTCTTAAAATAGTTTGTTATTGGTTAATTTTAGTAGTGGGTACTGCCGCCTTTATTCGTAATAGTTTCGTAAATTCGATCCGGCATGGAATCGTACAACCTCTTTATATGGTTGGTTGGTTGAAAACCGGCCCTCGATGAGGATGCACTTAGACCAGAAGTAGGTCCATTGTGCTGCCGATGTGTAAGGTGGGTGGGTCACCCTCTTACTCAGGGAACCATTTGCTCCTCTGAATGAAGGAGCTAATCCTTGCTGTGCAGGCGTTGTTAAGATCGTTTAGATCATTGAAAAGGTATTCACCCAATGTAGCCTTCCTAGTGTTGGCGAGTGCAGGACACGTGCAAAGGAAGTGACTGATGGTCTCCTCTTCTTCCTCGTCCCTACAGCTTCTGCAGAAGTCATTGTAGGGGATGCCCAACCTTTGGGCATGTCTTCCTATAGCACAGTGCCCGGTGAGGGCGTTTACTAATTTCGAGAGGGTTCCTCTCTTATGCCTCAGAAGTCCGATGGACCTGGATTTGTTTAATGTCGGCCAGAGTAGCCTTGCGGTGTTGCACTGGTCGAGTTGGTGCCAACGATGGTTGGCTTCGTTCACCGCATTGGTGTCTATGAGGTTTTTAACATAAGACGTTGGCGCCTCGATGTCGGTGACGCTTATGCTATTTAAGCCAGAAGAGCCTCGTCGGGCCAGTTCGTCAGCTTCACAATTCCCTCGTATGTCACAGTGACCCGGCACCCAGCAAAGGGTGAGGCTATACTGACCGGCTATCTCGTTAAGAGATGCACGGCAGTCTTTCACTGCCTTGGATCTTGTAATGCTGGATGCAAGGGATTTGATGGCCGCCTGACTGTCGATGTATATTACAATATCTGATTTCGATATCGTATTAACCGACAGCCAGGCAGCGGCTTGGCGGACGGCGGTGACTTCGGCCTGAAAAACGCTGCAGTGTTCTGGAAGGTTAAAGGAGAGGTGAATGTCCAGGTCTTCAGAGAAGACTCCGGCACCGACTCCGTCCTCCGTTTTGGACCCATCCGTAAAAATTGACAGCGATTCGTGGTGTAGGACATGACGTTGTGTCCACTCGGTTCTGTCTGGGATTTGATGTTTGTAGCCCAGGTTGAAGTTGTATTCAGTGGGCAGGTGGTCGGTGACCTTAGGGAGATGTCGATACATCGATAGTAAATTGGCATGTCCAGTTTGTAGCTCCAAAGCTTCTCAGTCTTATTGCTGAGCTGGCAGCCAACTGTTTGCCGACGATGTCGGTCGGGAGAAGGTGGAGCATGGCTTGGAGCGCCGCAGTGGGAGAGGTTCTCAGCGCACCGGTGATGCTGAGGCAAGCAACTCGTTGAGTTTTGTCCAGCAAGGTTATATAGTGTAGCGAAATTTCCCTCCAGGCCAATTTAATGGCTGCAATAAGGGATTCTCTGTCCTCAAACTGACGGCCAGACTCATAAACTTTTCGTACTAACCATCCCCAAACGTTTTCTATAAAGTTCAGGTCCGGTGAGTACGGCGGCCATTGAAGCAATTCCACATTCTGCTCCTCTATCCAATTTTTTACTATGCGCGCCGTGTGGATGGGGGCGTTGCCCTACTGAAAAGTTCAGTTTATGGGTCCAAAAATGCCTGAAAATTTAGGAAAATTTCTTTTTAAATTTCCTTTATAACTTAATACAGTAATTTTTGAGGTTTTTAACTCAAGCTCAATAGTGCCATATAGCTAGCTGCTCCCCATACCATAACACCACCTTCTCGACTATGATTTTTAACCGTTTCAGATGTTTGGTACTATTGATAACCCTTCGCACTGTTAAACGCTTGCAGTAACACCGGCTTTCTGCTTTATTTTTGCCGCAGAGTCGCAGGAATTGGAAGCACATCTTAAAATTGCTCTTCGATCAACCGCTGTTGTTGCCGTTTTTTGACCTCCTTTCATGTTTTTTCCGTGCGAATCTTTGCTTCTTAAATAAGAATAGACCACACTAGAACTTCGTCCAATTTTGTTAGCTATAGAACGCCCGGTTAGTCCTTGTTCTTTTAGTAAATCGATTTGAGCTCTTTCAACACTATTTAGAGATTTTGATCTACCCATTTTTCTTTGAAATACAATTAATCGAACAAAATTCACTAAAAGTACTTCAACTGTTGATCTAATGTGTCAATCTCCACAGAAAGCTCATAACCAGCGAAAATAATGACTTTGTGTCTATTCAGTTGAGGCAAAATAAAACTGCATTTTTCCATATTTGCAAGCGGTACTTTTTGAATTATTCTTTCCGATTTATTTTGTCAACATCATACGCAAACAGTTTGTCAAATGATATTTTACGGCACAAGGTTTTGAAAAAATGGACAACGTAGCTTAGAAAATATTTGTGCTTATTCAGTTGAAGCGGAGTGTATGTATCAATAAGATAAAAGAAGCATAGCGAAGGGCTACAGTGCGCTTGGGCGAACTGTTGGATAACCTATTCCTATTCCTATCGCTCATGAAGTAAGCGTGGCAAATGTCTAAGTATGGGTGAATTGTTAAGAACGATCTACATTTTTTGTTATACAACATTTAAACCTGTGATTCCCAAAGGGGTCCAAGTGCACCCCCAGGGGTCCACGGGAGACTCGACGGGGGTCTACGTTGGCATGAAAAAAAATGGAGGGTTCGCCAGTTGTAAGTGGGGGTCCACGAAAATTTATCTGGTTTCGATAGTAAACAAAAATTATTTAAGTTAGGTTGGCATATGGATCAGATAGCCTGTTTATTTAGCATTAATTCCCTTTTTTTAAAACCTTCCTCAATTTTTTTGAGTAGCGTATTTTAAGAAGATCCGCGACTCTACTTGTAAAAACTTGCATATTCGATGTTCAGTGCAACGCGTGTCGAGACTTGCAAAGCACCGCCCGCAGCGCTTGTTCAGACGTGCAAAGGGACGAAATATAGCTTGAACCAAATCACTTGGCCAACGGTCGGTTGCGCAGACAGAAGATTTAAGAGAACAGAAATGGTGCGGCAGAGACTTAATCACCCCTATCGAGGCATCCGTCCGAAACGGAATTTTCTCCGATTTGTAGGAAATCGGAGAAATTGCATTCGAGGTATCCGTTCCGATACAAGTTTCGGAAAAATTCTCCGATGACATGTAGCGCACCTTGTCGCATTGCGTTGTACCGCGTTTATGTCAATTACTTTTGACAGATACACGGCAAATATTCTCCGAAGCTCTCCGACAACCAATTGTTGCGGAATATTTTAATAAACAATGGAAACTCCATCAAAATTGTAAGTAATGAAACTAACAATAAATGTTTGTTAGGATTTATTTCAGTGATGTCTTATTTCAGAAAGAAAACAACAACGAGGGCTCAACAAGAGCGATTGGTAGAAATGCTATCTACCAAAGTGGATATAACCCGCAATTTAACAAAAAACCGGCTGAGGAAGTTGCTACTTTTTGGGAAAGCATCGCAACTGAATTAAATTTGTTGGGTCCACCAGTTAGAGATGTAATTGGTTCGAAAAAGGTATATAAAATTGAAATCTTAAAGCGATATAACAAAGAACTGAATTTTTAAATCAAGGTTTGGAGCGACTACAAAACCTATATAAAAAAAAACTGGCAGACAACAAAAAAGAAGCATCGGTTACAGGTGGTGGACCTTTTAAAGTAAAAAGTTTTACTTCCGTTGAAGAATCGGTGATAGCAATCATCAATATGAAGGCATAAACGGAATTGGAGCAAGGACATATGGACCCGATGCCAAGAAAAAAAGTTTTGCAGAGTCTAATCTCAATGAAAATGTTCATAGAAAGGAAAACAGTTCATCGGCAAATTTGGAACTTGGTTATGAATCATTTGAAAACAGTGATGAAGACGACCTAATTGCAGCACCAAGTACAAGTGTATATAAGTTAAGTGAAATGAACCTAAAACTTTTATGTATGCCACGAAGGCAAGTTTTTGTTGACTCTTTTTATTATTTATTTATTAAAATAAAGTGTATATATTATGTTATTCAAATTGCATCAATATTTCATTTCTCGTTGCAATGACCTCACTATGATAGTATGATGTGAAGACCTCTGATATGCTCTCTATTTCTTCAGAATCGTCCATGCCTGCAGTCTCTTCCTCAGTAGAGAAATGAAGACAATTGTTTTCATCTTATGGGTGGCGACGGTGTAGAGGTTAGTGTGTTGGCTTGTGACCCGTGCGGTGCAGGTTCAATCCCCATGGGGAACAACAACATACGCCACCCAATCACATGCCTCTACACCAAAAGGAGGATTTCTGCCTGGTAGTACAATGGAACGTTACCGAGTCTGAGTGCTCTGGGATTTGGATTTCCTTTTTAAAAAAAAAAAAAAAAAAAAAAATATCTTTTGACAACTCGGTAACAACATATGTTTGAATTATAGAGATGATATTTTCAAAACATATCGATGTTTGACTGAATCGATATATTTTAAATAGAAATTGATTTGTGTTCTAGTTAACGATAGCGTACAATTTATTGGCAAAGTGACATCCTTCCTTGTTAAAAACTATGAAATTAAACTCCCTTTATTTATATATGATAATTTAAAGCTCGTTAGGTCTTCATTATATATAAGTATCGAAAGACATATTGACTTATCGATATTTAAATGGACTTTACACATCTCTTTTAGTACCTTAAGTCTGTCGTATATCAAATCAATGCGACGCGGTGCGCCATCGCAATTATATATAAATTTTCTTTCGAAGTCAGATACCTCGAATGCAATTTGAGTCTCCGAAGGAGTATGAGTTGCGGAGAAATTTCCGTTCCGACAGATACCTCGATAGGGCCGAATGTGTGAAGGTTATCTCATAAATTTTACAATGCCTAACTCAACTTTGTTTTTCTTTTATATATACATATATATAAATAGAACTCAACTTTGTTTTTCTTTTATATAATATAGAAATAGAACAAACCAAAACAAAAATCATTTAAATACGTAGGATGCAGCATAAAATAATTTCTCCCTGATGCTAACATTTCATTCTTAAAAACTACTAGGTAAAAATATGTTTAAACCTGTAAACACTCATCCATTAATGTTTTTTCCAAAAACCCACAGGTAAAAAAATATATATAGATGAAAATAGAAAACACGTCGCCCCAGGTAACTGGTGCTAAGCCACAGGTAGCTATACGCTTAACCACATTGCATTGTGTAAAAGTTTAAATTTTTTTATAAGTGCGCCGAAATTCGTCAAAATTTAAGAGACCTGCGCAGTAGATTGGCCAAGTTAGTTCGTGCTATACGACTTGTGTTTCCGGAATTTTGAAAACAAAAGTGTGAGTGAACTGATGTCTCAGTGCTTGCCAGCGCCGGAAAAGTAATAAATAAATCATTCAAATCGTGGAGTTTTGATGTCAAATATTGTTTAAAAGTAGGTATTTGCTCTCGAATTAACAGAAATGTTTCAAAATATAGTTAATCAAAAAATGTTTTATATTACATTAAAATAGTTTAACCCGGTTTTTGAGAACCTCTTTATGGGTCTTAGCGGTTTATTGCTTTTAATGATTAAAATCTGTTTTGCCGCCGGTGTTTTGTTTTTTCCATTGCCATAATAATTAATTAATCCTTTTCTATTCTGTTATAAAAGCTATATCCTGTTAAAATCGGCTTATTATTACTAAAACAAACATTTTTTGTTTACAGGTAGGTAACTGATATGAAACATGGCTGAATCTAAGAAAAAATGTCGACAATACAGTGTTGATTATTTGAAATTTGGTTTTCTTCTATCAAAGGCAGACAAACGATTGCCCATATGCCTTTTATGCAACAAAGTTTTGAGCAATGACTATATGAAACCATCGAAGCTCGAAATTTCCATATTAAAAATGTAGCAGCAGGGGGTCCACCGAAACCAGGTTAATTTTGAAAGTGGTCTACAAGAAAAAAAAGTTGGGGAACCTCTGATTTAAACGATGGAGGAAAAATTTTTTTTTAAAAAACACTATGTAACACACTGCGAAGAATAGGATTTTTTCAATATAACGGTTTTTTTTTAAATAGTGGGCTTGTCAGTGGGCGCATTTTAAAAATATTTAAACATGAGCATTAAGGGCCTATAGAGAGTACATTACAAATTTCAGCGTCCTAGCTCAAACTTCTGCTTTTCGATAAAGCATTTTTTTGGGTGTGTCAGTGGGCGGATGAGCTCCCGAGTATTTTGGGGGCCTGCATTTTTTTTGAGATTGTTTCAAAATTCTTAAACTTTAGTATTTCAGGCCCCTAGAGGGTATGTGGTTAAAATTTCAGCTTTCTAGCTCGAGTTTAAAGGCCTAATTTTTGTCGGTGGAAGGACATGACTAGATCGAGATTACTATCGATGCTGATCACAAATAAAGTAACTTTTTAAATAAAAAAAAATAATCTTGATTGCCATTGCGGGATTATAAAAAAAAACAGGAATAAAGCAAATAATTTTGATTGCAAAGCGGGATAATAAAAGAAAATTGACATTTGTATGCACTAACCTTTAATTAATAACAAGTATTGTTTTTAACAGCCAAAAGCAATAAAATGAAACATATATAAACATTATTTGACTATTGAACTAATAACTATAAATTAATTCATCATGATCTTTATATATATATTCATAAAAAAACAACAAATAAACTTATCGTGTGTGTACTTACATTGAAATGTTCTTCTTCTTGATCATTTTTGACGACGAACGTTATGATCAGGATTAGAAGGATCATAGCCCTCACACTGTACTGCATCCCTACTGGTCTGCCTGTGCGGTTCGCTAGTTCGACCCCAATAATGATCGGCAGGCCTCCTGGTTTCGGATCACTTCATTAATGAGGCCAATCAAATGCAGTTGTCTCTTTCTACGATGCAAGTGCATGCTCCCTTGATAGATTATTGTTTGATCGACCTTTTACGACACCCATCACCAGTCGTGTCAACCCAAGGATTTGCATGGACTCTATAGGATGTAAAATGTGTCGCTAGCTCACCTAGATGATTAAATTGTCCAGATGTGATTTCTTCCCTTAGTTGCCTCTTGCGACAAGCCCTGTTTGGGTGGCGCTGCAGTGATATTCTAAGAACGTCCTGCACGGGAAATATACATTGAAATGTTAATGGAACAGTTAATTCAATAGTATTATTAAATTATTGTGGGCGATAAAACTGATTTACTATTTTTTTTTTTATTACATTCTGAGAAACGGGCTTAGACGGAATTTGATAAAACTGGATTATAAAAAACGGGATTTTAGAACATTTTTTAGAGGGATTTTTAAAAAGCGGGGCTTCAATGTGCTCCCCATTCGCGCTGTCAGTTTTTATATTGTTGCCTGTGGTATATTAGTCCAGCAATACATCGCAGATTCTAAGTATTTAGTTTAGTTTTTAGTTTATTTGCGGAGAGTACAAGTAAGACATTGTCTTTTTTAGTACATATAAATATCTAACAAAAATACAAGTGCAGGTGATTTAACATTTTTAACATTAATTTAAATATGACTTAATCTAACTAATTTAAATATTTACAAAAAGAAAAAGAAAATGATAGGGGGGTAGTGAGAAAAGGGTAAGGAGATTAAAAAATTACATGTAGTTGCTGTTAAGATAAGACCCCGATTGTTTGCTTTATTGAGTAAGGGAGAGAATTCCAAAGCCTCGTGGCATGAACAAAGAAAAGGCGCGAAGAGTTAAACGAGTTGGAAAGGGGGGTTATAAGGTTAAGAGTTCTGTGTGATTGCGCAAATTGGAGCTTTTGAAACAGATAAGATGATTCTTTTTCGTGTATTATTTTGTGCGAAAATGCACAGCAACGGACATTAAGAAACTGTTGTAACGTACACCAAGGCACGCTGCTTTCAGTTGTCCAGACCAAGCCACCAAGCGGGTTGGCATCCGCGATGGCTTGGTCTTTAAAACAGAGGTTCAGTCTTCCTTGTCGTCTCGAGCCTGGGGGCTATGAGTCGAAGATCCTCTTCGCTTTGGCATTATTGTCCATTCGTTCGATGTGGTGGAGCCAACGTAGTCTAAGTGTTTTTGCTTTTTGGACTACATCCACATCTTGGTACAGCTCATAGAGTACGCGGTTGTTTCTTAGCCTCCGTTCGCCCTCGCACACAAGACCAAATATCCTACGGAGCATTTTTTTTCGAAAGAACCCAAAACTCCTGCTTATCGTCCAGCACTCGGTGCCATAAGGCAGTGCTGGCAGTATCAGTGTTTCGTAGAGAAAACTTGGTGTTTCGAGTTAGAAGTTTTGAACCCATTTATTTTGCCACACCGAAGTAGTTACGGTTTCCGAGGGTCATTCTTCGTCGGATCTCCACTAAGGTGCCATATGTGGAGTTGATGTTTACTCCGACGTATGTGAACTCCCTTACTCGGTGGACAGGTGTTTGTTTGTTTGTTCAAAGCAAGTACTTCGTTTTGTTCTCGTTGGCTTTAGGGCCAACCAATTTTGCTGTTCTTCAATCGCCGTGATGGACCTTAACACGGCACGCTGAGACCCGCCGAAGTTTTCGATATGTCTGCGTATCCCACTTGTTGGACGGATCTGTTGAAGATTGTGCGCACTATCTGCTCCAGCACAAGGTTGAAGAAGTCACGCGACAGCGCATCTCCTTGCCGGAATCCAGTGCAGGTTTGGAATAGTTCTGAAGAGCAATTTTGCCGGGATCCTAGTAGAGCTCCTGGCGATTACTAAACACTAGGCTTTACTTGTGCAGTAATCTGATTTGTTTTTGCTTTACTTGTATAAATAAAGTGAGTGTCTTGAGTGATGCTCGGCTGGAGTCACCGAGGAGTTCGTAATCGAAGTCGGTGTGCACCAGAGAAGCGTCTTAAGTCCCATGTTATTTATTACAGCACTTGATTATTTGCTTGAAGGAAAAGTGACGGATTCCAAAGTGCATCAGCTATTCTTTGCTGACGATGGATCCATCAAGCGAGGATCGAACGTCCCTGCAACGAGCATTTGATGTATGGGTGGATATTTTGGATGGGGATATCGTATTGGCCCGAAAAAACAGAATACTTGTGCTGCTCATTCTCTGAGCCACTCCAGACATTTATTTACATCGAAGAATGATTCCCAAATGCGGAATATTCAAACATCTGGTATGTAGGATTAATCGCGAAGTAACCTGTGGTGAGAACATTAGGCATCGCGAAAAAGTAGGTTGGATGAAGTGCGTGAAAATTCAGTCATCTTTTGTGACCGCCTCCTAAGCTGAAGCCGCACCGCAGTTGTGTGCCCGGCGCTCATATAGATTTAGCAATGTTGTACATACAGCGTACAACAAAAATAAGAGCAATTTAACGGCAGCTGAGATGAAGATGCTTCGTATGACAGCAGGAGTAACAAAGGTTGATCGAATAAGAAGTTCCATCTCGAGGAAATGAAGCGCGATCGATTCAGTTGGTATTGTCATGTTCAAAGGAGAGATCGTAAGAAACCCTTAAAAAAGGCAATATTAATCGGCGTTTCATACAGTCCCGAAAGAGAGGAAATCTTCAAAACTCCTGGATCACACAGATGCAGCAGCTGGTGTTGCTTCGCTGATGATTTGATTGGCCTCAGTGACGAAGTGATTCGCAATCGAGAGACCTACCGATATTTTTTGAGGTAAAACCGGTTAACCCCACAGGCGGACCAGTAGGGTTACGATCCGTTTACTTCTGATCATAAACTCTCCCTTAAAGAGAAAGAAGACCTTACGTTTTTTTCCCGACCAGCTTCTTGAGAAAGACTGAAAAACATAAAAATTGTCATGAAAAGCTGCTCAAATTCGTGCTAGGGAGTCACAATGTGTCCACAATGACGTGTGACTGGTGCAGATATCTCCTGTCCCGTCAACTGATCTACCTAACCTAACCTTCACCTGAAGATTTGCTTAACTTTTCTGCTTCTCGAATGTGGTACCGATTGGACGTATATGAGCTCAGAATGGTTAAGACATTGGATTTCATGTCCCTTCATCTTTCCTTGCAATATTAAAAAATAAAATTTCTGTTTTACGTTTTAGGTATTGGATGCCCCCGAACTCCAAGACGACTTCTATCTTAATCTGGTCGATTGGTCATCACAAAATGTACTTGCTGTTGGATTAGGTAGTTGTGTTTACCTATGGAGTGCCTGCACGAGTCAAGTAAGTTTACTTTGCATAGAGCATCTCTAAGACATTTTTATTTACACATCCATTATTATTTTAGGTTACAAGATTATGTGACCTTAGCCCAGATGCGAATACTGTCACCTCAGTATCATGGAATGAACGTGGCAATTTAGTAGCTGTTGGTACACATCACGGTTATGTGACAGTATGGGATGTAGCAGCCAGTAAACAGGTAAGAAATAATCGTAGAAGTAGTGTTTATTCTGGTGTCTTTGCGGTGCTGATAATTTCACGCAATATTGTATGAAGTGGTAATATTTGCCTACGTAATTAACGAATGGTGTTTGTTGGTCAAGACCACCTTCTGTGTGTTGCACAGTATCCAAATTTATTTTATTTTAACGCTAATTTAACGGCAAATAAATTAAAATGTTAAAGGATGTTCTAATTGGTCTCCGTTTTTTTCTTGATTCTAGATAAACAAATTAAATGGTCACTCTGCCCGCGTCGGTGCCCTTGCATGGAATGGCGATGTCCTATCAAGTGGTTCCCGTGATCGCTTGATCATCCAACGTGACACTCGTACTCCAGCGCAACAATCCGAAAGGCATTTGGCCGGTCATAGGCAGGAAGTTTGCGGTCTAAAATGGTCTCCAGACAATCAATACTTGGCTAGCGGTGGCAACGACAATCGCCTGTATGTCTGGAATCAACACTCTTTAAATCCTGTTCAGTCGTACACCGAACACATGGCTGCAGTCAAGGCGATTGCCTGGTCGCCACACCATCATGGGCTATTAGCAAGTGGTGGCGGCACTGCTGATCGCTGCATTCGCTTTTGGAACACCCTTACTGGCCAACCCATGCAGTGCGTTGACACTGGCTCACAAGTATGCAATCTAGCCTGGTCGAAGCACTCCTCAGAATTGGTTTCAACGCATGGTTACTCTCAGAACCAGATCTTAGTATGGAAATATCCCTCGCTGACACAAGTCGCAAAGTTAACTGGACACTCCTATCGTGTACTGTATCTAGCCCTGAGCCCGGATGGCGAAGCGATTGTGACCGGAGCAGGAGATGAGACGCTGCGATTTTGGAATGTTTTCAGCAAAGCTCGTAGCCAAAAAGAGAACAAATCCGTGCTCAATCTCTTTACCAACATTAGATAAACTGCAACCTAGGACAATTACACCTTTTCTAAACAATTCCTTTCTCGCTATAAATGTATGCTGCTTTTGTCCGTGAAATTCAGAATAAGAGACTTCAAACAAAATTTACATTTAGTTAATAACTAATAGTGATTATAATTTTTTGTATTGTTTTTATTTTTATTTTCTTTTGTTTATTTTTTATATTAATTTACGCACCACCGTCCGTTCACAGAGACTTTGTGTTGGACTTGTAATCAAAGGAATTATCGCGCGTTTTGGTTTAGAATAAAATAATTATTTATATAGAAATTATATATATTTTTTAAGTAATTTAACCAATTTCGTTTCCTTTAAACATTTATCAACAAAAAAACAATTGAAAACTAAAATTAACTTGTAGAATTTATAACAATACACACACATGTACGTTACAGTTCATATATATAAATATTGTATTAATATATCATTTGTGAGATGCAGCCGATGAGATGGGATAAGCCGGGTTTTCTTTTGGAATTAATTCGAAAATTACTGAATTTTGTAAAGAGCATTATAGCAAAACACAGAAAAACAACTGAGTAAATTATAAGATCTGATGAAAAAATTGTAAAAATAAAATTGAAATGTAAAAAATTGTGAATTGTTGGCAATTTCTTTGTTAAGTTTCGTTACTTTTATTCTTGACGCATGACGAATGAAATCTTCGAAGGCAGGAAAAAACGTATACAAAGCATTAGCCTCCAAAAGATTTAGTTGTCTAAAGTCGAAGGTTCAGGCGGATATGATAAATAAATGAGAAATTCTTATCCCGAATCTGTAATTTTTGCCACGAATCATTGAAACATGTCATAACCTAGTTCCCTTTATAAGAAGAAGACTGACTAGCTTTGAACATATCATCATCAAAGGTGACATCTTAATCTAAAGAGTGTGGCGCATGAATCGTGATACAAGAACAAAACGTAATAACTTTTTCTGTGAGAGTAATAGGCTTCTTTTTTTTTAATTGGCAGGTTACTTTTTAGATTTATTAAAATGAACGCTTTGAACTTCTTTGAAGAACACGGTGTAACAGTAACTTTCAATAGGGACCGTTATTGAAAGATGTTGAGGGGTTTTTTTTACCCAGAACTGCGCCGAAGAGTATCCGTTTCAACAGCAAGATGAAGCAACTGCACACATAGCCAGACCGGTTATAACGCAGCTCTAACGAAAATTCCCAAACAAATTAATTTCCAGCAACTCTACTTTCCGCTGGCCCCAAATGTCATCTGACCTGACTGCACCAGACTTTTTTGTATGAGGTTATGTCAAGTAAGAGGTGAACAAAAAGAAACCAAGGAATTTGACTGAATTAAAATAGTCCATTAATAATAATTTAGGCGATCCCGACTTAAACACCCTTCAGGCCGCAATGAATAATTTTCTGATCAGGTATCGGATATGCGTGGATGAGCATGGAGGTCATTTACGGTCTATCATCTTCAAAAACAATTAGCTATAAATATAAAATTGAATTTTCTATACAATAAAAATAAATTAAATGAAATACATTGATTAAAAAAAGTTATTTGACTTTCTTATTGAAGCACAATTGGTGCGCCACCATGTACTACGGTAAGATTAAATATATCGGCGTCATTCTTGGTAAAAGATTTGGTTTCAATTTTAGTGGGGGCAACCCCCCATTTATTGAGCTTAATTCAAGCTTACAAAATTATATCTTTAAAATTTAACTAATTATTGCTAGGTGGATGGTCCGTGGTAGGGGAGGGCAGATTTAACGGAAGGGGTGCAGCAATTAAAAAAAAAGAGGTTGCTAGAATTTACCTTCTGCAACAAGATAGAAAAGAAGGGGGATCCCAAATTGCTAGGGTTTCTGTTGAAGGTAATATAGTTTAGTAAACAAGGACAATCGGTGGAGGCAGTGAGAAGACAATGTATAAGCAGAATGTCAGCGACATCTCTTTTTTTCTAGGGTCTGAAGATTTTTTTTTGAAAGGATTAGTTAGGATAATAAGTCTACGGGGTCGGGCGCAGTGGCTCAATGGTTAGTGTGTCGGACTCAGTCGTTCCGATTCTCCCGCAGAGACAGGACGGCTAGTTAGTTACGGAAGATTTAAGGCGAAAAAGTGCGATATAGTGGTGATTAACCAACTAAAAACCTATTAGTCGATTAGCTCAGTAGACCGAGTGTCTGACTCAGGCGCCGGAGGCGCAGGTTCGATTCCCGGCAAAATGTTAACTTTTTTTTTTTTTTTTTTTTTTTTATTTATTTATTTAAAAGCTATTGATAGAGACAAACTCAAGTGTAAAGGAAAACAAAAACAAAAGGTGCGTACGGTGTATGGCGATGGACCCCGGAAAGTCGGAGGTCCCGCGTACGGGTGTGGGTGTGCCGTTGCGACACGTGGTGCAAACACGTGAGCCGGCAAAAAAATCGTTGTCAGTAACAACTGCAACAACAACCAGAGCAACAACAACAACAAAAACAGCAGCAACATTAGCAGCAGCAGGAACAACAGCTGCAGCAGCAACAATAACAGCAGCAGGGTGTATGCCAAGGGCAAGCAACCCAAAAATGGCAACAACAACAATGGGCCGGTCGTTGCCCAGGCGAGTTTTCGCGCAGGCAATACCAGCAACGACATCAAAAACAACAACATCATTAGCAACAGCTAAAATAGCAGCTAAAAAAGCTGCTACGATACCGCAACTGAAAGTTGCTACTGAAGCTGTGTCAGCAGTAGCTGTAGTCAGTGAGGAGTTCAGGAGGGTGGAGAAGAGGCGACGGAAATTAAAACCGAAGCCGAATCTTTCTGCCAAGAGAAGGGCGAACTTGGCAGGCACTAGCGTGGCTTCATCGGCCGCTGGAAGCGATGAAGACGCTGAGAACTCGAGCTCTTACGAGGCTGAAGGAGGAGGGGGCCGGTATGTCGGAGAGGGAAACTCCTTTAAGGACCTACCGGTCGATGATGAGGTCACCGTCCAAATGGACGAAGAAGAAGATGAGGAGGCGCAGCTGGACAAGCTTATAAAAGAGTTGCTGGAGAAGCGCAACCAGTTGCGCCTAAAGAAAACGCAGCAGCAGCAACAACAAGCTATGTTAAAGCAGCAGGTGCAGCAACAGCTGCATTTAAAGCAGCAACAAAGACAACAACAGCAACAACAACAGCCACAACAACAACACCAACAGCAACAACATCAGCAGCAACAACAAAGACAACATCAGCAACAAAACCTGCAATCAGAGCAGCAACCGCAGATACAGGTGCAGCAACAACAGCAGCAGCAACAAAAAAAACAGCGGAAGTCAAGGATTCCACCCATAAATGTGAGTAACTTTGATATTATAGATAGTATTAGGCTATGTAAGTTAATTACAAAAGACTTTCATGTCAAAAGGCTATCTGCCAACAACCACATAATTATATGTGATAAAATAGAGGAGTACCATAGGGTGCGCACCGCCCTGGGAGAGGTTAAGACCGAGTACTTCACGTACACCCCAAGGGAGCAAAAGCTAAAAACCGTGGTATTAAAGGGAATTGATCCCTCAATTAAAACGGAGGAACTTGAAAGAGAGCTTAAGAATTTTGAAAGCGATGACCTCAAGTTCGTGGGGGTCAAGCCGTTTTCTTCAGCTGTGGCAAGGGGTGGTAACCGTTACTTACCATTCTTTTTAGTGCAGCTCACTCCCGACAGCAAAATTGACAGGCTGCGAAATATCCGCTACCTGTACTATCATGCTGTAAGATGGGAGAAAATAAAAAGGTCGGATCGCATACTTCAATGTATGCGCTGCCAAAGGTTCGGGCACGCCGCAGCTAACTGCAACATGCAGTTCAGATGCGTAAAGTGCGACAAGGACCACAAACATGGTGAATGTTCTCTTGGCAAGGAGAGAGTTGAAGACCGGAGTGTCCTCTCTTGTGTGCTCTGCAGGGACTCTGGGCATCCCGCCAACTTCAGGGGTTGCCCAAAGTACCAGGAGCTAAAAAAGCGAGTCCAGGCCCGCAGACAGCAGTCGGAAGACGATAGGCGTCAAAAGAGTCGCTCGTTCTCGAATTTTGTGGCACCCAACGTGTCCTTTGCCCAAATGGCAGCTGGACCGGGTCAAGCCCACATGACATCAAACCAACCAAAGGTAGCCCAAAAGGCACCAGAGGTGGATCTGGACTTAAAATCGATCCTTCTGTCTCTGCACGGAAAGATCGATAAGTTCCAGAAACAATTAAATGAACAAGCGGCCCGAATTGACTTTATCTATTCGGAGCTGTTTGTGGGGTCTGGTGTGCCATAAATCTAATGGCTGCGCTGGATGAGGGAAACTTAAAGATCCTTGCTGTGAATGTTAATTCACTAGTCAGGATCGAGAAAAGAACGTCACTTGCCAATTTGTTGAAAACCGAAAACCCGGATGTGCTTTTGGTTAGCGAAACTAAGCTAAATCAGAAGCACAAATTGGGATACAAAAATTATCATGTAATAAGAAGAGACCGGCCTCACTCCACTCAAGGAGGTGGGGTTGGAATCTTAATTCGAAAAGGCCTGCGCCATAGGGTTATATATAGCGGGGACGTGCGTAGGTTCCAGTTGTTGGAAGCATGCATTATATGCATTCCTCTCCATAGCCGGAGGAGAGTGTATGTGGTGTCACTTTACGCACCTGCAGCACCTCCACCCAACCAATTTATGACAGAGCTCGAGACACTTTTTCGTAGTCTGCAGCTGAACTCGGAGGAGAATTATTACTTCTTGGCCGGAGATATTAATGCCAAACATGCGGCATGGGGAAATGTTACTGCAAATCCCAGGGGCAACCAGTTTCACGACTGGTGGCGCCTCAATATGATTGAGTACAAACTCGAGTTGTACGCGACGGATATCCCTTCCTTCCCAAGAAGCGGTGCTTTCCTGGACTTGGCCTTAACGGACGCAAGACTTCAACTGACCAATATAGACCAATACACGCGGAACTGTTTGCGTGCGTTTGAGTACGATAGTGACCACTACGGACTCGCCGCCGCAATACGGATCCCGAACGAGCAAACGCTGCTGGAGGAGTACGAAGCAGTGTGTTCATTCGATTATCGGAGGGCACAATGGTCGCGCTTCTCCAGATTTTTAAAGCGAGATATACGTTCGAGTGGGATCGACCCACCGACAAACAGTAACATGACAAATGATGACATTGATCGGCATTTATTGCAAATGAACGACGCCATCAAACGAACTATGGAACGAACTATTCCTCGGGTAGGACGTTCCGACGACGACCAGACAGAAAAGTACAGAAACCCTACAATCGACGCACTATACCGACAGAAAAGTAGACTGCTCTCGAGGCTTAAACGGCTGTACAGGCAATTTACTGATCGCGACGACCCGGAGGTAAGGATGCTGAAGTCAGAGATCCGAATCCTGAAACAGCTGATAAAAGAAAATTACAGAAAATCTGTAAGTCTGTATTGGGGCAATAAAATTCGGGCTATTAAAACCTGTAGTCCGAATATGTTCCCACAGATAAATAAGTTGTTCAGGAGGAAAGATCACAATGATATTCCTTGTGTTCGAATCTCCCAGACAGCAGAGAACAGACAGACAATACTGACTGCTGGAATAAGTCCAGAAAGTGTCGCTTCAAACGACAATTTTTTCGTGGTCGAGGACCCACAGGAGAAAGTGGATTTGCTGGGCGCTTGTTTCGAGGCCGTGTATACGGTGAACAATCCTGTTCGCCGTAACCACGACATTGAGAATAGGGCTCTATTGAGCCACTTCTATCTGCGCACCGAACTTGAGAATTGGCGATCTGAGAATAACGGATTCACCGTATTCACTGATGAAAACCATGCTAATGCAGTTGTCGCCAATGGCCGAGATGCATCGCACTTGTTCGTGTCGAAGGATGATCTTCTCTGCATCTTCGAGTCGCTAAAGAATAAAAAGTCGGCGGGGATGGATGGTGTCCCAAACGTCGTATTGAGACACCTGCCTTTGGAGGCTGTAGATATTTTCACCACGCTGTTTAACAATGCGCTGAATAATGCACATTATCCGGCGCATTGGAAGGTAGCAGTGGTACACCCTATCCCGAAAAAATGTAAAGATAGGACGAACCCTGCCAATCTCCGGTCAATTAGCTTACTTCCGAATATTAGCAAGGTCTTTGAAAAGGTTGTCAATAGAGCCCTGTTAAAGTGGGTCGAGGACAATAACATAATCCCGGACAATCAGTTTGGTTTCAGGGCGAGGCATGACACTATTCATGCCGCGTCGAAACTGGTTTCCGACATTCAGTGGAATAAATGCAAGAGCCAATGCACGGGTGCTTGTCTGGTTGATTTTGAGAAGGCTTTCGACACCGTATGGTTAGAGGGACTTTTCTACAAGTTGACCAGGCGGGGGATGCACAAACCTTTGCTATATGTAATTTATAATATGCTTATGGGAAAGAAGTTCGTTGTCAAATGTGGCAACGTGACTTCGAGCAGAGCCTTTGAAATTAAAAACGGTTTACAGCAGGGGGCGGTCAATTCTCCGATCCTGTTTAACATTTACACGAGTGATCTGGTGGGTTCACTCAGACATGCTATAGCGTATGCCGACGATTTGGTAGCATACAGATCAGGTCCTAAAATCGAGGTCATTAATATCCTTTTGCAGCGTGACTTCGATCAAATTAAGCGATATTGCGACGACTGGAAGTTGAAAATCAACTTTCAGAAGACGGAAACAATCTTGTTCAGAACTCCATTGGCTGGGGCCTCTAGGGATACCAGAAAAAACTGGAAGAAATTGGCCATTATTGGACAAAATGGGCAGCCATTGGCGGTGAGAAGCGTAGTTAGATATCTGGGTATCTGGCTTGATCAGTATCTGTATTTCGATAGACATATAGCTGCTTGTCTTGTTGGGGCCAAGAAGGCTTATGCTCTGACAAGGAGACTGTTTCATAGCAGTCAACTTGACTCCAGAGTGAAGGTCATTTGCTACGTGGCCCTTATAAGGCCGATTATCGCTTATGGTTGTCCATTGTGGTTCAATATAGCGCCTAGCTATATGGAAAAGATTCGGGTTTTGGAGAGACAATGTCTTAGGACCTGTCTCCGGTTGTTCCGAACGCCTGAATCCAACTATATAAAATACTATCCCAACAAGGTCCTATACGATGGGGCTCAGTTGAATAGGATTGACAATTTCCTTATTAAGGTGACTCGAAGGCACGTTGCAAGGGCGATGGCCAGCGACAATAGCCTTATCTTTGGGGCTTACTACCCCAATGAAATGTACATAGAGAGTACGCTCTGGTCTGGCTTTATCCCGCCGGAGGCATTTATCCATATTGATGCAAAAGGGCTGTTACAGACGAGGGATGGTATCCCGGTATTATACCACCGCTACCGCAGCGCGAGAGATAAGCGGCTCATCCGCGGCGAGGCCATCGCCAATGCTCATGAGCTCCTCCGTTTTAGTACCGCAATATCGGAAAGGGATAGATTCGACACGGAAAAGCAATTCGCCGAGTTTTGGTGGCTTGTTGAGGGGGGAGGGGTCAACATGCCCTCCCAGGACGGTGCGTTACTCTAGGTAACATCCTTTTAGCTTATAAGTTAGATGAAGTTAGCTAGGGCGTTTTTGGGAGAGGCCGGGCTCGCCAACGTGTGGTGGTGCTTCCGGGAGTTGACTGACGCTGTAAGGCCTCAGTCGGCTCACGGCGGCGCGTGTGCACGTTGACGACTGCCAGGCACCCGGAAAGCAATTAGGATTTTGACCACTTGTTGCGCAAGGCAACGAGTGTTCAGAATCCTAATTATAGTTAGAATATGTTAGGTAGTTTAAGTAAGTAGAATAGGTAGTTTGTAATTTGTTTTATATAAAAATATAAAATTTAAATAATGATGCCGAGTTTTATTTAATTTTCTCGAGGAACACATATGTAAGATTAGTTCGTAAAATAGTTTTTAGGCCGAAAGGCAATAATTATAAGATATAGTTAAGTTTAGGGCGTCCGCATAAGGATCAATAATCTAGAATAAGTATCCTGTTAATTTTAAGTTAGATTTAATCATTTTTGTCTAGTATGTAAGTTGATATAAGCTAATAATTAATAAAAATGAATTTAAAAGTAAAGTAAAAGTAAAGTGTGTCGGACTGCTAATCGAAAGGTCCCCGGTTCAAACCCCGCCGGGGCCAAGTAACATCTTGAGTTTTTTTTTTCCACTGCCCCACCTGTTGCGAACGTCTGACAAACATCCAAGAGTATCGATTGTCATGAGAAGCTTCTCAAATTTGCCGTTCGGATTCGGCGTAAAATTGTAGGTCCCTTCCACTTCGCACAAGCAAGTGGTTGGAGAAGCTAGGTTTTAGGCCCTCTATGAGCCGTTAATGCCTAATATTTATTTATTTCAATTAGTCTACGGGAGCCCGCGAAGTGCAAAACGGAGAAATCGACGTTGAATGCTTTCGATTCAAGAAACGTGGACACAATAGCATTTGCCCCTATTGTGTAAGACAGTTGAGTTGTCTCTTGGTTGTAATTCAAAATTCGGTATTGCCAAACACAACTTTAAGCAAAAAGTCGACTGTCAACAGACAACCAAGATGGCGGTGGTTGTCTGTGTGTATGCAACTGCTTTCACGATTACAACTGAAAAAGGTTGTCTTGCATAATACGAAAAAATAGTTTGGTTGTATGAAAGTTGAGTTGTATTGAAGACAACTCAACTAAGTTGAGTTGTGTTATACAATAGGGGCAATTGTGCCCACACTTGGGGTTTTTGTTTTGGCCAATTCTCTTCCTATTTATATAGGAAGGGCGGCCATTTGAAGGAGAAAGATTTCAACAACTCGTTGTGCCTCTCGAAACCATGTCGGCTGTATTCGACTTGGATCAAACGTGTCTCGAAGTAGCTTGGGGGCATCCCTGTTGAATCCGAGACACACGATTCGCGACAAATGTTTCCCATGCCGATGGATGCTTGACTAGCCAATGAAGGCCAATCTGTCCAAAGATAAACAGAGTCTACCCTTTTAGGCGCATTTCTTCATAACTTTCTCTATTAGTTGCACCGCAAAGTTCCAGCCTTAGAATCGGTTGAACCTTTCGACGAGACACTCTTGATTTTGCCACGAATAGCCTGACAATGATTACTCCATCTGCCACTGAACGAATATAGACGCAACATCCATACGCTCTCTTTGATGAATCTACAAACCTGTGGATTTGAAAGTTCCCCGCTGGTACAATACATCGTTCCATCGATATCTCTTTAAGATTTTTAAAGGAGTTCCATTGCGTATGCAAATCCTGTGATAGGAATTCATCTCATGATACCTTCAATATCCAAAGATCCTGCAAAAACCTTAGCCCTAACAATTATTGGGCAAATGAAACCAATGGGGTCAAAGAGCTGGGACAATTCCGAGAGTACACTGCGCATAGATATCCGTGTAGAAGTTGCGATATTTGGATCCAAGCAACAAAACTCGTCTGATTTGGGTTCACAGACAATGCATAAATAGCGTCTGCGTCGTTGATCCTCAAGGGTTTTTCTTTTTCAACTTCCGGTATCTTTTCCAAAAAAGTTGGTTCATTGGAGAACCATTTGCGGATTTCAAACTTTCCTCGTTCCAAGATATTCCGTACCTCTTCATACGTGCGTGAAATTTCCTCAATGGTATTGCTTCCTGAGATGAAGTCGGCCACGTAGAAGTCCTCCTTTAGTTTTGCGGCAGCAACTGGATACTCCTGGCTGTACTGATTGGACAGGCGGGCAAGGCACCAAGTATGGAGCACTGTTTGTGCCATATGTGACGGTGAGCAATCTATAAATCTTCACCTCCTTGTCGGGATGATCTCGTAACAGGCCACATTGATAGAACGTATCTTTGCAATCAACTAACATTTGGCGATACATCTTTGCGATATCTGCCATTAATGCAAACTTGTAGCAACGAAACCTGAGGACGATGGCAAATAGTTCGTCTTGAATCACCAGCCCCTTCAACATAATGTCGTTCAATGACAAATTCGAAGACGCTCGACTACTGCAGTCAAAAACAAGTCTCAACTTTGTTGTTGTGGAGTCTGGTCTAATAATGCACTGATGAGGAGTGATGTATTTAATTAACGAATGTGGGGATTTAGGGGCATTTACCATGTGGCCCAGGTCTAAATATTCTTTTATGAAAACGGCGTACTGTTGTTTAAAAGAAGGATCCCGAGTGAGCCGTATCTCTAGTCCCCGAAAAACGCTTTTGAGCACAGCACAACGAGTCTCCTAACTGCATGTTTCCATCTTTGAATGGAAGCCTCACAACAAATCTACCTGTTTTATTCCTCCGAACTGTCTTGAGAAAATGGTTTTTTGCACATAACTTCCTCCTCTGTCGTTAACGGCTGAAGAGTTTATATTTTCCAAAATTGTTTAACTATCTCAGAAAGATGGAGTTCAGAACTCCGATTTTCAGCGACCACATGACATAATGAGCTTCCAATTCTTGTCGTTTTAACCCTTTCTGAAACGACCCATCCGAAAAGTGTTTTTTTGCCATGCTGGGTGGTCATTATCCAGCTTGATCTGCCCTACTGACAACAGATCGAAGAACAGATTTGCTCCTAGTAAGACATCTACCGATGATGGGAGATTAAAACTATAATCCGCCATCTGCAAGTTTCTAGGAATTTTCCAGCTTTCGATATACAGTCTCCCGTCGGTTTGTGAACGTATCTTGGGCGAGGTACACTTTCTGACCGTGTGTCCAAACACCTAAACAATTTATACAAAGCATCCGCCTTTTGACTTCAGTGAAGTGATCTGCGGCTCTGAAAAGCAGAGCAATTCTCAATGATATATCCGCTTTCGTTGCAGTACTGACAGCTTTGATTTGATGCAACAAGACACGTTATGCTGTTGTTAACAAATTTCTTTGACCGGTTTTTTCGACGATGGTCTTGTGATGTAGCATGCGAGGGTGCGGGCAACGGCGATGATTTCGACTTCCAATGAGTTCAGTTTGGAATAGTCAATTGATTCCTCCCATTTGACCAACGGATCGGTCTCGACTGCATTGCATTAAAATGACTATTAAAGGCGTCTACTAATGACCTCAAGTCGGTAGTAAGGCCTCCATTTAATTAAACAACGATTTAATATGCTGATGAAGCATTATGTTTTTATACCCTATTCTAAGGGTATATTAATTTTGACGCATAGTTTGTAACATACCTTAATATTGCCCGTAGACCCCTAAAAGTTACTATATTTATGATCAGCATCGATAGTAATGTCGATCTAGCCATGTCCGTCCGTCCGTCCGTCCGTCCGTCTGTAGCCAAAAATTAGGCCTTTAAACTGGACCTAGAGAGCTGAAATTTTAACCATATACTCTCTAGGGTCCCGAAATAATCAAGTTTACGAATTTTTGAAATCCGCCCACAGACACGCCCACAAAATCAAAAAAACCAAATTTTGGAAAAAATCGAATTTTGAGCTAGAAAGCTGAAATTTTTTATATATGATCTATGACTACTAAAACTGCTCGGGATAAATTTTTTTCAAAATCCGCCCACTGACACGCCCACAAATAAATAAAATAATTTTTTTATACCCTATTCTAAGGGTATATTAATTTTTGAAAATCCAAAGTTTCAGCTAGTGAGCTGAAATTTATAGTATATACTCTCTATGGGCCCTTTATGCTCATGTGTAAATATTTTCAAAATCCGCCCACTTACACGCCCACAATTAATTATTATTTTTTTTTTAAAGTTCAAAGTTTGAGCTAGGGAGCTCAAATTTATAATATATACTCTCTAGGGGCCCTTTATTCTCATGTGTTAATTTTTTTTAAATCCGCCTACTGACACGCCCACAATTAAATAAAACAATTTTATTGAAACACCCAAGTTTGAGCTAGGAAACGTTTTTTTTTTTGGTAAAATCCTTTAAATGTTATATAACAAAATATGTAGAGCGTTCTTAACAATTCAACCATACTTAGACTTTTGTCACGCCCACTTATGAGGGATAGGAATAAGAATAGGGTATCCAACAGTTCGCCCAAGCGGACTGTAGCCCGTCCCTATGTTTATTATCGAATTTGTCCTGTAGTCGACTGATAGCCTTTGGATAATTTATGCTGTTGACCTCAAATTCCCTCACGGCTGCTAATGCTGCGCCTTCCAAACTGTCCAGGTAGCTAGTTAAACCGCTCCAAACTGTCCAAACTTAGGTTGTTGTAAACCAATTTCTGGAAAATACCAATGAAGTTTGGACACTCGGAATACCTACCGGAGAACTTAGGAATGGTTTGTGATTGGAGATTTGACCGAGGTAATCCTTGTGACGCAGAAGGAAAAGGCAGAGTGGAACTGACGAGGCCTTTCATGGTTTCCGGAGGGGATTTCTGCGGGCCACACTACATAAAAGAAAAGAGTTAGAGTTCCTCCCCCAAGAAAGATCTACGTTGCTGTTTTTATTTGTTTTATGGTTTTCATCATTGAATACGTTAAATCCGTTATTCTCAGATCGCCAATTCTCAAGTTCGGTGCGCAGATAGAAGTGGCTCACCAGGGCCCCATTCTCAATGTCGAGGTTACGGCGAACAGGATTGTTCACCGTATACACGGCCTCTAAACAAGCGCCCAGCAAATCCACTTTCTCTTGTGGGTCCTCGACCACAAAAAAGTCGTCGTTTGTAGTAACATTTACTGGAGTTATTCCAGCAGTCAGTACTGCCTGTCTGTTCTCTGCTCTGTCTGGGAGATTCCGGAAAAAAAATGTAACAAATAGAGAATACACGACTGCTAAGGTTTCTAGTGTCGCTAATGGTCCTCTGCAAGGCACAGTAACTGAACCGCCCCTTTTCAATATATGCATTTCTGATACACTTAGGGATATATACATATATATGGGCAAGATCTTACTTTACCGGAACAAACAAGTGTACATAAAAGTGAATTTGAAAATTGGTGGATTGATGCAATAATTGTTGTTTAAGACTTGATGACAATGAATGACATGTAGCGGTTGGTATACCAAGTTAAGCATTTTCAGGTAGCAAAGGTAAAGTAGTTCTATGTTTGATCGCTCATCAGCCTTACAGTTGTCTGGAATATCCATTTGCCTCGGCAACAAAAGTGAATGTTGAACTGCTCTGCATCTCCTTGAGAGATGTTCGGTAGTCTAGGGCTACGATAGAATTTATAGAGACTGATTCCAGCGACTTGATGGCAGAATGGTGGCGTGACCAATTTCTGCATTGATGTGATCAGGTTTTGAAACGAACAGCAGCATTAGCAGCCGTTTGTCTGCTGAAAATGTCGAGGGGTGTCGGGTGTTAGATAAAATAGAATGTCCAGTGCAGCAAGGATAGTAGTTCGGAGTGCCCCACTGATGCATAGACAGGCTGATGGTTGGATTCTGCACCAGACACACACCCCGTATATAAGTATCGAAGGAGCGACCGAGAAGTATACCCAGTGAGTGATACGGGGTTGTATGCATCACTTATTCACTATGCGTTTTTGCAAGAGAAGAGTTCCACCGTAGCTTTCCTCACTCGTTTCTGGAATGTTAAGTTAAGTTTCCAGCTTAATTTCCTATCTAAAATAAAACCCAAATATTTAGCTTCTTCGGAAAAAGTAAGGCTTATAGATACCGTTGATGGAAGGAGGGTCGATTTGTGGAATTTTGTATTTCCTAGACAAGTTCAGTGTTGTGGGAGTCTACGCCCAATCCACAACGAGCCGCCCATCTGGGTAGCTTGTAAAGAATGGTTTGTAGAAGCTCTTTTAATGTATTAAATGCTTTTCTGAAACGGCAATAGGTTCTTCATCCGCATATGCCATTATCTTGCAGCCTTAAGATAAGATTAGACTGTATGCCGAGTTGGCATTTAATGACCATTTTTGACAGTTTCCGCTGTCAAAATAGGGTCATGCAGTGTAATCGGCATATCTCAAATGATCTAATGACCAAATGACCACAAATGACCATGCTGATTTTGACAGATAAAATTGATAAAATTGCATGCAGTGTAATCGGACAATAAGCACGAATGCCAGTATAATGACCTAATGACCATAAGCAATTTATTGAAATTTGGTTATGGCATTGCTGTCATTTTTGTCATCTGAAAATTGTCATCTTTTCCAAGCGTGCAGTTATTTAATACTTCAATAATAACATTTTTGCATGATAATAATAATATTTTTGGATAACATTTGTCGTGTTAATAAGTGGTTTTCTTGTTATTTTTATGTGCATGGCTTAGTATTTGTTGTGTAATACCTAGGTATTATTTTAATGTTTCCGATTATCTGTTTTATTTATTTTGTTGAAAAATTAAGTTTCGCTTTAACATGTAGGTACGGCGTTACCACAACTCACTCTGAAAATATAACAACAAATGCCTTTAATGACCAGCAGGGCAAAAATTACCAAAATGGTCATTGTGGTCACGTAGTCTAATATAATACCCTGATAGCGCTGAACTTTTGGGCATTTGACAGATAATCTTGTCATTTGGCTGTGGTCATTTGAATGCCAACTCGGCATATAGTCTAATCTTACCTTTACTCTTCCAGGCAAATCAGTACTTTGACACTAAATAACTGTTATTACAAAATTATTAGCCTTGGAACATAGGATTTTTAAAAATAAGCATTGAATGGAGAACAACCTATTATTCCCTCTGTTGAAGTTTTTTTTTAAAGTATTTGTCTCCTTTTTTTATATATACTCACAGTTATATACGTAACATCGGGGAATGCAGCTCGGTTGGCTCGCGACAAGGATTTAAACCTCCAACGTGTCTTTGTCGCCACCCACTGCAACTTTTGGGACTTTAACTGCAACACTTTGCTTGATCATATAAATGGTAATGGATACTGGCAGTATGTCTCCCAGCAGTGCAAATACCCCAAACAGACTAGAAGATGAACTAAGTAGTAATTTCGGGGTAAACGGATTGGGGTCACGAAGTGGCTTGCTTAATGTCCTGATCTCAATCCTTTCGAAAATCTATTAGCCGAGGTATTATGATTTTTTTTAAATAACTTTTTGATTTCAATAGCTGAATGAACAACCTTTTTACCTCCGAAAATCAAATTTTCAATATGCTCCAAAACTCACAAAAAACATAGGGGCGGGCTACAGTCCGCTTGGGCGAACTGTTGGATACCCTATTCTTATTCCTATATCTCATAAGTGGGCGTGACAAAAATTTAAAGGATTTTATCGAAAAACTAAGCTTTTGTAAATAAAAACGCTCCCTAGCTCAAACTTTGGTTTTTCAATAAAATTGTTTTATTTAATTGTGGGCGTGTCAGTAGGCGGATTTAAAAAAAATTTAAGTATGAGCATAAAGGGCACCTAGAGAGTATATACTATAAATTTCAGCTCCCTAGCTCAAACTTTGGACTTTCAAAAATAAAAAAAAAAAAATTGTGGGCGTGTCAGTAGGCGGATTTTGAAAATATTTACACATGAGCATAAAGGGCCCCTAGAGAGTATATATTAAAAATTTCAGCTCCCTAGCTCAAATTTTGGTTTTTCAAAAAAAATATTTTATTTAATTGTGGGCGTGTCAGTGGGCGGATTTTGAAAATTGTATGTCACAAGCAGTTTTATGGGCCAAAGATCATATATAAAAAATTTCAGCTTTCTAGCTCAAAATTCAATTTTTCCCAAAATTTGTTTTATTTAATTGTGGGCGTGTCAGTGGGCGGATTTTGAAAATTTTATGTCCCAATCAGTTTTATGGGCCATAGATCATATATAAAAAATTTCAGCTCTCTAGCTCAAAATTCGATTTTTTCCAAAATTTTGTTTTTTTGAGTTTGTGGGCGTGTCTGTGGGCGGATTTCAAAAATTCTTAAACTTGATTATTTCGGGACCCTAGAGAGTATATGGTTAAAATTTCAGCTCTCTAGGTCCAGTTTAAAGGCCTAATTTTTGCCGACGGACGGACGGACGGACGGACGGACATGGCTAGATCGACATTACTATCGATGCTGATCATAAATATAGTAACTTTTAGGGGTCTACGGGCAATATTAAGGTATGTTACAAACTATGCGTCAAAATTAATATACCCCTAGAATAGGGTATAAAAAGTGTCAAATTCATTTTGAATTTTTTTAATTTGCGTTAACAGAGTACCTACACACATTTTTATACCCTATTCTAGGGGTATATTAATTTGGACGCATAGTTTGTAACATACCTTAATATTGCCCGTAGACCCCTAAAAGTTACTATATTTATGATCAGCATCGATAGTAATGTCGATCTAGCCATGTCCGTCCCTCCGTCCGTCCGTCGGCAAAAATTAGGCCTTTAAACTGGACCTAGAGAGCTGAAATTTTAACCATATACTCTCTAGGGCCCCGAAATAATCAAGTTTACGAATTTTTGAAATCCGCCCACAGACACGCCCACAAACTCAAAAAAACAAAATTTTGGAAAAAATCGAATTTTGAGCTAGAAAGCTGAAATTTTTTATATATGATCTATGACTCCTAGAACTGCTCGGGATAAAAAAATTTCAAAATCCGCCCACTGACACGCCCACAAATAAATAAAACAATTTTTTTGAAAATCCAAAGTTTCAGCTAGGGAGCTAAAATTTATAATATATGCTCTCTATGGGCGCTTTATGCTCATGTGTAAATATTTTCAAAATCCGCCCACTGGCGGCACGCCAAAGTGAGCTAGGGAGCTGAAATTTATAATATATACTCTCTAGGGGCCCTTTATGCTCATGTGTTAATTTTTTTTAAATCCGCCTACTGACACGCCCACAATTAAATAAAACAATTTTATTGAAACACCCGAGTATGAGCTAGGGAGCGTTTTTTTTTTGATAAAATCCTTTAAATGTTATATAACAAAATATGTACCATACTTAGACTTTTGTCACGCCCACTTATGAGCGATAGGAATAAGAATAGGGTATCCAACAGTTCGCCCAAGCGGACTGTAGCCCGTCCCTATGTTTTTTCATGAACTTGTGAAATCTAGCAATAAATTATTGAATGATGGAGGGGGGGTCCTTTTTTGTTGTGAGTTTGAAGCATTTTGTTTTTTTTTTCATTTTGAATTTCCGAACACTTTTGCTACTATTTAATATAATACAGAGCCACCACCATTCATATCTTTATAATAGACTTACGTTCTTAGCATCAAACAGACTAACGCAACTCATCGTTCCCCGGTTTACTTGTATGACATCTGAGAAGCAATTTCTCGTCAATGCCGTTCGCTTATGGAACTCTCTGCCACCCATTGTGAGAAGAACAAGTAATTTCACAGAATTTAGGACGCGATTGCAATTATTTTTCAACACATCTGACTAGTCTTTAGTTCTTCAAACTTTGTCTGACTCTGAACCAACATAACTTTATGCCCTTCTGTTACAGATTTTCTTTCTTTTTCTATTTAATGAATTTTGAAATGTCACACCAATCTTTTACCAAATTATTGAATTTAATTTCCACTTTTGTCTCTTTTGTCTCTTTTTCCACTTTTGTTCTTTTGTACCATATTTTTAATGCTTATTTTGTCAAGCTTCACAAAATTATAAGGTATTGTATCTTAATTTATGCATTCAAAGAAATAAATATATAAATAAATGGCGCCCAACGCATAAAGACAGTCAAGTTGCGCTTTCAATGGAACGATTTTTAGTTGCAAAGGTCGTTACCTTGGACCCGCAACAGATTTGTTCATTTTTTCAACTTTTTTAAAAAAAAAATTTCGCGATTTTTAGTTTATTTTCCCTTTTAATTTCTTTTAAATTTTACTTTTCTGTGTTTCTCTCACTCTCAATAACCGCATAAGCTCTGAGTTCTTAATATGAACGGAAGACGGCTGTCCAATCCGAAGGCCAAGCGCCAAAGGATCAGGTGAGGTAATTGGAAGTTCATATTAGAACGAAGAACGGATCGGGGTGGACAGACCCGTGTTCTAATTGCTATCCAATGAGCAAGTGCCAAGAGTACGGCTAATCGTGAGGCAAGAACATTGGTCTGAAAGCCTTGATCGTGTTGAGAGTAGGCCTGGAGCTACTGTCCAACCTTCAATCAGGTTATTCACCAGATGCCAAGTAGTGGTAAGGAGCAGAACGGCATACTTTCAACACTCGTTGAGTTCCTGAGACCCAGTCACGACTAGACAAGACTAGGACAAACAAACGTAACAGGACAACCAGAAACGACAGCGACAAAACTGATTCACCGGCGGAATGGTACAGGAGAACCGACCCGAAACTTTACACACCATCACAATTATCCAGCAGATATAAAACATTTCGATTATTAAATAGGATCTACCTTTTATTTTTATATTATTTTGAAATATACAACAGTGTTACAATTCTTTTAATTTCGGGATATTTTTTTTGAGTTTTGAATTTATTAGTTTCTACAATTTTTTTTTAATTTTTACTTCTTAGTTTTTTGAATTTATTTACCATTTTTACATATTTATATTTTTTTATTTCTTTATTTTTTTTACAGTATTAAACACTACTTTATACTTTTTTATTTTTTTATTTAAACTTTTTGAATTTTTGCTAGACTTTTTGGTAGGATTTTTGAGTTCTTTTAAGTTTGTTTGAATTAGTTTCACTTCAATTAAACTTTCAATCAAAAAGGTATTAAAGATAAAGGGGCAGTTGCTAAGGCAACTTTCGCTCAGCAAGCGGAGCCGCCAGCTGGGCGTGTGACGCGTAAGATGACACAGGAGTTGGGCATTTCGCAAGTTCCGGGATCAGCAGTGAGCGAGTCATCCCATTCAAGGGCTCATGGCAAGTCTGCGGTGACAATCGTTGATTGTGCGGATGATCTAAACCGCATAGCCCGAGAGCCCGAAGGGTGGGATCAACTACTGCGGTAAGATGGGGAGCAAAGAACGAGAGGCCATACCAGACACTCGATCGCTAGAGGACCGAATCTCGGCCCAGGTTCAAAGGGAGGTCTCGTTAGCAATAAGGGAGAATAGGGTAGAATTGCTGACGATATTCGCCGGAGGTTTGAAGGGGGTTCAAAACACCCTCCACGAGGAAATGAAAGCCCTTCAAGAGAGGATTGTGCAGCTAGCCGCTCCTCAAGCGTCTACCAATCTCAGGTCATCATTTCCCAAACCTCCTCCCGCAAAGTTGAGGGCGATAGGCAGGCGTCGGCCCAGCAGCAGGTAATGGGCAGTCCACCCCATGGTTTTGGTCGGGGACAGTCACATAGGGAGGAGTCTTTCCGATAGGAGTTTTCTTGCTCCGATATAGGGAGAAGGATCGACATCCACAAATGGGGGATCAAGTTTGACGGAACCCCTAAGGGTATATCCGTGGAGAGCTTCATCTTTACAATAGAGACTCTCCAACGTCAGAGCGGCTTGTCAAGCGATCAGGTTTTAGCGAACTTTCACCAATTGGTGACAGGGCCGGCGGAGTGTTGGTATTGGCAATACCTGGAAAAAAACGCAGGAGACACTCTGATTAATTATTTTGACCTCAAAGCCGAACTGCTTCATCAATTTAAAGATAGTAGGGGGGACCATGAGATAATCCGTCAAATTATGGATAGGAGACAGTTGACATTGACATTACAGATGAGACAAAGGCCAAACGAAACTAGACTTGCTGACCATTCTTCGCCAGAACTTAAAAGATAGGGTACCAAAGCTTATCTTTGGATGCAACACTTTGACGATCCGGGAACTACGCGATGAATGCAGGAGAGCAGAATGTCACATCGTCGCCAGAGACAGTAGGACCCGGAGAAACGTAAGCGAAGTCGGAAGTGTAGGGCTCGAGGGAAGAAAAGTTTTCGAGCAGGAAGTAGGAGAAGATGACGAAGAGGAAATAGCTGCCATCGACCAAATTCGACCTAACCGACGGCCAAACTCCACGACCATGGATAGAACGACCCAAGCGACTAGGGACCGTAGACACGAAAGTGGAACGAGAAACGCACCACATTCTTGCCCATCAAATTTCCACACTCTGACGTGCTTCAGTTGTGGACAAGGAAGTCTGGCCTTCAACTGTGAGAAGTGCCAGGAAAACTCGAGGATCGGCGGTGCATCCGGGAGCAAACCGTCGACGACAAACTCGATCCCGGGAATACAGATGGAAGCGTGCGGGGAAAAATGAAGTTCCGACAAAAAAGAGTTTACATAGACGATTGCAAGAATACGAAGAAGCTAGAAAAAGAATTTTCGGAGAAGAATGGACGCGGCCCTAAGACAGACAGAAATTTTAAGAAAATTTCAAGGCTAAGGGAGAAATGTGCAATATTTAGACAACGAAAGAGTAGAATAGAATCGACAGTACTTAACACCACGGACGACAATAGACCTTATGCCAAAGTAAAGATAGATGGAGAAGAAATGTTAGGCCTTTTAGACAGTGGTGCCTCGATTAGCTGCCTAGGAAAAGGGGCAGAGAAATTCCTAAAGAGACACAATCTGACGATGAATAAGATGACAACAGACCTTAGGACAGACAGCAGACGGAAATCCACAACGAATACAGAGACGATTTACGACGCAGGTTTCGTGGGGTAACAAAACTCAAGAGATCGAGCTCTTTGTGGTCCAAACCTGCAAAAACAACTCTATCTGGGTGTAGACTTCTGGAGTGCGTTTAGGGTCGCTCCGAATGTGATCAGCGAGATCGAAGATCCATCACCGACTGTGGAAGCTCCTCCAGTTCAGGCACTCTCACCAGCACAAGCACAGCGGCTAGAGCAAATCAAAAAACTCTTTCCATCATTTGCGCGGGGTCTGGGTAAAACAAGTCTCGAAGAACATGTGATAGAGGTGGATGACGACAAGATTCCCATCAAACAAAGACACTACCCGATCTCGCCTGCAATACAGAAACTGCTGTTTGAAGAGCTCGACCGTATGCTGTCATTAGGTGTGATCGAGGAGAGCAACAGCGCCTGGAGTTCACCTGTTGTGTTGGTGAGGAAGCCAGGCAAAAACATAGGGACGGGCTACAGTCCGCTTGGGCGAACTGTTGGATACCCTATTCTTATTCCTATCCCTTATAAGTGGGCGTGACAAAAGTCTAAGTATGGTTGAATTGTTAAGAACGCTCTACATATTTTGTTATATAACACTTAAAGGATTTTATCAAAAAAAACGCTCCCTAGCTCAAACTTGGGTGTTTCAATAAAATTGTTTTATTTAATTGTGGGCGTGTCAGTAGGCGAATTTAAAAAAAATTAACACATGAGCATAAAGGGCCCCTAGAGAGTATATATTATAAATTTCAGCTCCCTAGCTCACTTTGAATTTTCAAAAAAAAAAAAAAATTATAATAATTGTGGGCGTGCCAGTGGGCGGATTTTGAAAATATTTACACATGAGCATAAAGGGCCTATAGAGAGTATATATTATAAATTTCAGCTCCCTAGCTCAAACTTTGGATTTTCAAAAAAATTGTTTTATTTATTTGTGGGCGTGTCAGTGGGCGGATTTTGAAAAAATGTTATCCCGAGCAGTTTTAGGAGTCATAGATCATATATAAAAAATTTCAGCTTTCTAGCTCAAAATTCGATTTTTTCCAAAATTTTGTTTTTTTGAGTTTGTGGGCGGATTTCAAAAATTCGTAAACTTGATTTTTTCGGGACCCTAGAGAGTATATGGTTAAAATTTCAGCTCTCTAGGTCCAGTTTAAAGGCCTAATTTTTGCCGACGGACGGACGGACATGGCTAGATCGACATTACTATCGATGCTGATCATAAATATAGTAACTTTTAGGGGTCTACGGGCAATATTAAGATATGTTACAAACTATGCGTCAAAATTAATATACCCCTAGAATAGGGTATAAACAGATTGTGCCTGGACTCACGAAAAGTAAATGCAGTAACTAAGAAAGATGCATATCCGCTTCCCCACATTGAGGGTCTGCTTAGTCGACTGCAAGACACCAGGTTTATTTCAGGGATAGACCTCAAGGACGCTTTCTGGCAGATTTCTCTGGAGAAGGAATCAAGAGAGAAGACGGCCTTTACAATCCCAGGGCGGCCGTTGTACCAATTCACGGTTATGCCGTTCGGATTGTGCAACGCTGCCCAGAGAATGTGTAGGCTTATGGACAAAGTCATACCCCCCAAGTTAAAGGAGCATGTCTTTGTCTACCTCGCTGACCTCTTGGTTTGTTCTCCAGACTTCGAACTGTTTACGGGATGCGGAACTGTTTACGGGATGCGGGGCTTACCATCAATGTGGAGATTTTGGAAGGTCGTCCTTCCGCTTGTGCCATGACGTGAACGATACGTAGACGACCGACGGACATGAGGACGGGACGTTACGACGTACGAACTCTTCTCTACCAGGACATTTGACGTACGAGTGACTGGGATCTGGCGTTAAGAGGCTGTCTCTCGTTGTTTTCGGTCAGAGAGATAGCCATGGGAGTGTCGTCCGACACTTAGGGTGGGTAGGCCAAGCCAGAGCCAACATCATCTGGCAAGTCTCAGGAACGAGACGAACCTTACCAGGCAGCGACATTAGGAAGCATTGGATGCGCAGCAGGCTAGAATTAGGTAAGATATAAGTTAGATTAGGGATATAGAATAAGGTTTAGCTAACGTTTTAGATTAGAATAGGATTAGGTTAGCATAGTTAGGGTAGTGAAATTGCATCTGACTTCCTGGACTCTCTCCTTGGTAGGGCAAAGGTAATTTAGATTTTCCTTTCGTCTATCCTATCTTTCTCTTCTCTTCTCTTCTCTTTCCTTTCTTTTTTTGTCCATCCGATTAGTTCTCTGACTTTTTTCTTCTTCTTTTTTTTCAGGCACGATAATTTTTGGTTGTGAGCAGGTGGTTTAGTGTGAGGGGTGACAAGAAATACCCCCGTCCGACGAGCGATAGCCGTGCAACCGCGAGCGTGCCACCGTCCTCCTCCACTACTCCGAAGATGCCCCTGTGGCCAGCCTCGACTCATAACAATGGCGGTGGCGCAAAATTAATCACCCTATCGGAAGATGTTATAATTTCTGCAAATAGCGTCGTATGTTATTTGACATTTGTGAACTAGACAGCTGCAGTATAGAAACAGACAAGTAGTGGAGCGCTATACTCCGCAAGACCGTGGAAAAATTGTGTCGATTTGTTCGACCAATAATCGGTCGGTGGTGTAAGCGCAGTCTTACAGACTGGAACCACAGGAGACCTTGCAGGGCGTGACAGCCACCGGACTGGTTTTTCGGTCGAGAATATCGCGAAGAAACATCAACGAGACGACGGGCTACAGCGAAATTTACTGAAAGACTTACACATGTTCCCGTACAAAGTGCAAAAAGTGCATCAGTTAATACCTGCTGACCGTCAGTAGCGTGTGAATTACTTTCAAGCCATCCTCAATCTCAACAATGAAGAGATCAATTTTGTGTCGAAAATCATCATGAGCGACGAGGCGTATTTCCACTTGTACGTCAATCTTTTCTGGGGCACTGAAAATACGAGTGTGATGCACGAAGAGTAATTAGATCTACTCAGAGCCACTATGTGGTGCAGGTAAACGCCGCACGCTGGAGGAGTGATTGGGCAATATTTTTTTGAGGACGCCATCGGCAATACGGTCACTGTTACAGGCGAACGCTACAGGGCCATGATAAACGACTTCTAACTGCCAGAATTGGTTGAGCGGGGTTTTAACAAGACGGTTGGATGTTGTGAAGGAAGCGTTTCCTGCTCGCGTAATCTCCCGTTTTGGTGATTTGGCATGGCCAGCATTGGCCCGATTTAACTATCCCAGACTTCTTTCTTTGTGGAAACTTGAAGTCGAGAGTTTATGCCAACAAGCCTCAGAAAATCGCCGCCCCTAAGGAGAAAATTCGACAGGAATGCGAAAACGGGCACAAATGTGTATCAACACTGGCGGCAGCCGCTTGAAGGATATCATCTTTTCCGCTTAACAGAAAAAATTGTTAAAGGCCAAATAAAGATTTCCATTATTCAAAATCATTTTTTTTTATTTAGTAAAAAAGTTATTCAAAAACAAAATTGGACGATTAATTTTGCGCCACCCTGTACATGAGCAACCAATTCTAAAGCTACAAAAAAAAACATAGGCACGGGCTACAGTCCGCTTGGGCGAACTGTTGGATACCCTATTGTTATTCCTATCCCTCATAAGTGGGCGTGACAAAGGTCTAAGCATGGTTGAATTGTTAAGAATGCTCTACATATTTTGTTATATAATATTGAAAGGATTTTGTCGAAAAAAAACGAAGCTTTTGTAAAAAAAAACGCTCCTTAGCTCAAACTTTGGTTTTCCAATACCTAAAATTGTTTTATTTAATTGTGGGCGTGTCAGTAGGCGGATTTAAAAACAAATTACGCATGAGCATAAAGGGCCCCCTAGAGAGTATATATTATTATAAATTTCAGCTCCCTAGCTCAAACTTTGATATTCAAAAAAGTTATTTTTTTTAAATTGTGGGCGTCTCAGTGGGCGGATTTTGAAAATATTTACACATGAGCATAAAGGGCCCATAGAAAGTATATATTATACATTTCAGCTTCCTAGCTCAAACTTTGACTTTTCAATAAAATTGTTTTATTTAATTGTGGGCGTGTCAGTAGGCGGATTTTAAAAATTGTATCTCCCGATCAGTTTTAGGATCCATAGATCATACATACAAAATTTCAGCTCTCTAGCTCAAAATTCGATTTTTTCCAAAATTTTGTTTTTTTGAGTTTGTGGGCGTGTCTGTGGGCGGATTTCAAAAATTCTTAAACTTGATTATTTCGGGACCCTAGAGATTATATGGTTAAAATTCAGCTCTCTAGGTCCAGTTTAAAGGCCTAATTTTTGCCGACGGACGGACGGACGGACGGACATGGCTAGATCGACACTACGAGTACTATTGATGCTGATCATAAATATAGTAACTTTTAGGGGTCTACGGGCAATATTAAGGTATGTTACAAACCATGCGTCATAATTAATATACCCTTAGAATAGGGTATAAAAATACTCCAATGAAGTTGGAAGAGAAATGAACAACGTATTAGATATTCGCCTGAAAAGTATAAAATAAAGTTTGAAAGATCTTAACAAGTCTTTATTTGAGTTTTCAAATTGAAAATTTAAATTAATAAGGAACCGGGCAGTATTTTTGTGTTCAAGGTTTATTACAATAAATTGACGTTTTATCTATTAGCTGTAATACCTTTAGCGTTATTTTCCCAATTTATAAAAAAGTACACACCAAACAACTAAGCAAGTAAGTACAGAGGCATCTTATTCATGAATTGCATATTTTAACCGGATGGCGCTCAAGATTGGGGCTTTTCTTGGTTCGAAAAGGTTAAACAATTTTAGCGTTATTTCATTAAGCGGATACTAAAACTGCCCAATTTCACCCCCATTACGTGCTTGCATTAGACCCAGGGATGGAGGATGGACATAGTTACACGTTAGATCTCCACGTGTGATACATTACCAAGACTCTATTTCAATACCATGAAGCAGGGTGGCTTTCGAGAAAAGCGCAGCTGTGTTACCGCTTTGTTATTAACCAACGACCATACCACGTCGAGTTAATCGGTTCTCGTCAGATCACCGCAATTAAACGACGTTGGGCGCGGTTAGTACGTATATGGGTGACCGTTTAAGAACAACTGCGTGTCATTGGCCAGTCCCATCTACGAGTTGAGGTAGATAATACATACGTGGTATCACAATGGACCTAAATTGGTCTAAGTGTGTCGGCTTCTGCCGCCAGCTAACTAACCTAACCTAACCTAACCTACCGCTTTGTTAAATGTCATAGAGGATCTTCGGCGAGCACTGGACGAGGACAAAGACAGCTTTCTTGTTCTTCTCGATTTTTCCAAGGCATTTAACACAGGCGTTCACAGAAGTCTTACAGAAAACTCCGTCGACAATACAACTTCTCGCCTAAAGCTGTAAAGCTTATTTCATCATATCTGTCGAATAGAATGCAAGCAGTTGAAATAAGTCAGAGTTTGTGGGACTTTCTTTTCCAACCATTAGTGGTGTCCCGCAAGGATCCATACTCGGTCCCTTACTGTTTTCCCTTTATGTTTTTTTTTTCTGCAGTGACACAGTACCCTTATAATGGTAAAACCACAGCGCAGGCATTTAGTTTGTTGCGCAAGTAGCTCCCAGGAAATGATTCATTGCCTATTTTTGGGTGGTACTTACTGAAAGAATAGAAGGATAGGAAAGAAGTTTGCTGCGATGGGATCTTTTTCTCCACAGGTGGCGCCTAAATTGCTTAGGGAGATCAGTTTTTGTTGTACCTTCTAATTCAGTCCTATACTTTCATGCTCCATCTTTTTCTTTTTCCCTTTTTCTGTCTCTCCTATTTTTATTATCCTTTCTTTTTTCTTCTACATTTAAGTACCTGCGATGCTGTTACTATTGTTCAGAACTATGTTGTCATACCTTAAGCTCTCTTTTGTACATTTTTATAGCTTATCACTACTTTATAAGAAATTATATCTTAATGTGTATAGGCTCTTCTTAATTAATAAATGAAATGAAAGGTATGAAGATGCGAAAAAAATCAAGAAAACGTACAGAACCCTTTAAACAGCCAAGCAAGAATATACAAATATCTGGACAATGGTTGAGGACACCTATAGCTATTGCACTGATATAAAACAGCCAAACTACAATGACCCGTATACTAAAGGCGCGGGCAGACTTTATAATGCTTAATGGAAACAAAAGCATTGGCTTCATATTGTGCTCTCTGTGTAGCCTAAAAGAGGTGGAAACGATTCAGCATTGTCTAGGCAGACGCCCAGTGTTCAAGGAATTTGGACGCAGATACTTGAGTAGAATTAGTCTCAGAGAAAAATAAATAAGTATGGTATTGAATGGGGAAAGTGAAAATTGGAATAACTTAGTACAATATATAGAAATAGCTTTACAATAGTCGTGTTTCTTTGCACGCGGATATAGGGATAATTTGAAATTTGCATGTAAAATACAACAACAACTTATCCTATATATAAACAGGATAAACAGTGCTTCCAAAACCCATTTTCTTCGTTTCTGATGAACCGATGCGATGAATTTTTCAGGAAATGTCAAAGTTTGACATCCCTCCGACCACTAACACATCCCGCCGAATATTTTGTTCGTGATTTTATTATTATTTTTTTTCAAACTTCATTATAAAGGTAATTGAATTTAGCAAATCTGTTAATGTGAAATTGTTTTTCATAATTTTAGAATATATTTGGCATGAATTTCAATTGGCGGAAGTAAATATTTTTCAATTTCAGGATTTTCAATACAAATTTCTTAACTACAACTTACAGCTGTGTCATGGTGCATGTCATAGGTGCATGTGTGCTGCCAAGTTTTTTTTGATGAATTCTTAAGCGGCGATAGTCGTTTTCTGATGCCATCCCTATGTCCGCATGCAAAGAAAAACGGCTAATATAAAACATTTTGAATATATGAATTTAATAAATAAGTTTAAACAAAGTTATTTAACTTAGCTTCGACGGACGGCCTAGACTATGTCGTGTGTTCTTAATGTCTTTTAAATATATGATTCCATAAAATTAGACGCAGTAATGTCCCATAATCGAAAACAATAAGCGATTATTGGCCTTTTATATGCCACAATACATATTAATGAAAGTTATGCAATACCTTTACGTCTGAATTCTTCCGGCGTATTTTTGAGCACTGTATTGGCAACAGCTCATTCTTTTGTTTCTTAAAAATGAATATTAGATCTTTTAAAATGTTGTAAAGCAATATTGTCGGAATATTCAGTATCCAGGCGTAAATTGATCAACTTTGATTTGTTCAGAAAACCTCAGAGCATTTAAGACCTGAAATTGACTTGTTAAGTCCCCTCACCGGTGTTGCCAGCATGTATTGGTAAGTGTTGAAGACGCTTTACATATTTAAACCAGGCGTTGAAAACTGACCCCAACACATCCCTTTTGTATAAACATGTATATAAATGATTTGTATGCTACACGAACCAAGCTTCTGACACGATCTACTTTCGCTAAATAATATTTAAATTTAACGACAATCGAGTTACGACCTTCAATGTGTCGTCGTAAAAATAATTGAACCAGTTTTTTTAAGTCAAATGAAAAAAATAACCCTTCCTTCTATCCAATCAACTCCAACAAATGACCCCTTAAAAATAATACCGTACCGTCTACACCCGTCAGCTTTCCTTTGCTTTTTTATTTGACGTTTTATGGGAGAAACGAATTGTACCACTAATTTTCGGCCATAAATCATTTCACGAAATTGAACAGGCTACCAGCGCTAGTAGCATGCATCTGTTCACTGCTGCAGGTATCAGTGGCTTTTGTATGGAACTGAGACTGACTGAGTGGCAACCAGTTCGCTCATCTCATTGATTGACTTTCTCCAGCCATAGAACCCAGAGCTTGTCTGCTCTGTACGATGACGTAGCCGCAACACTTAAACAACCCACAGATACAATTTCCGTAGGTTCTACTTGTTTCGTCATACTTCTTCTGGTTGCCATGTACAGGTTTCCGCCCTCAGGAATTGCGAGTCTGACTATATCTCGCTTAGAAAATGATAACTTCCCTAGGGGTGGGTGGGATGGGAACCAACGCGTCTGCCTTATACAAGATGAATTACGTAAACTTATCTGGTCATACTTGAATAGTTGCCCGTTTTTACTCAGCTTATTGCAGGTGGTTGTTTGGTATTTTGTGGGTGGTTTGTTGTTATTGATCGCTTTTTTGCAGGGAAGGTTGTTTGTAGCTGTTTATATTTAGCAATATGGAGCACATACGCCGCATTGTTTGTTGTGATTGTTTTTTTAATGCTCTGATAAAGAACAGGAGATCAGAATGTGTAGAAACCGATGGGAAAAAGATACACTAAAGATAAAGGAATTGCGAACGTATCAACTAACAAGCAAAGCGATGATGCAGGACTGGAGAAGTTGTGTTGTGACTGCTCCTCCTCTTTTATCGTGTTTATTAATTTCGCTCTTAGTATGAATATTTGCGAAGTGTAAAAGGTGCCGATTTTGAAATGCCTGCTTTCTTTGGTTTCCTCGTTCGTTCGTACAATTGAGGGGTTGATTCAATTTTTAGACTGGAACGCAAATACGTTTTCATACGAAGTAGGTTATTTGATTGTTTGAAATGTTTTTTTATTTATGTGCGCTTGATTGTAGGGTGACGTGATATGCAGGTTATATGCTATTCTCCTCATTTAGGTGAAATTCGCAAGTTTTTATCTGCAAATGTGTTTGTTTTTCTACAATGTGGAAAATATTTCTTATTATATTGCACAATTATTCCTATACCTAAATACCTATACATTTTACGAAATAAAATCATTAGAAATTTTACAGATTTACTGCAATTATAACCTCATATAAAGGTTTTCGTTGTCGTTGTGTTCTTTTAACATGAATTATTGATTATTTTCAAAGCTTGTAAAACGTCTAAAGATAAAATTTCATAGAAGCGCATATCAAATCTCTGTACTGTAAATTGGATGACGACCACAACCACAATCGTTTTATAATGAAGATGTCACAAAAAGTTGTGATATTGTATGAATTAAGCAATATCTATGCAGTTCAATACCGATGATAATGATTCATTTTCCCTTGATATACTATTAAGCCTCAACCAAGTTCGGCAAAAAGAAATTCCTTGAGTTCCGGAGAGTCGCACACGTATAAGTTACATACGGGAGAAAAATAACACATCGGATTTGAATGTACAGCGAGGTCATTGTATCGAGGGCGCCAATCATCTGTTAACTATAGGATACTGGCTGCTGCAATCGCGGTCGTCTACCGTGTAGGGAAGATAAACGTTCAAAGCGAACCCTGTCCTAAAGTCAGGGAGGAATAGAGCGGAGTTGACCACAGCAAACGCACCCAAACCGAACTAGAATCCATGGAAGAAGAGCAGAGTGAGTGACTAGAACAATAGAAGCTCAGGCTATTCCAGCTTCTTTATACAACGCAGGAAGAACATACGGGGTAACGTGTGCAATCGAACCCCGTACCATTTCTTGAATCTATGGAAGAGAGTGCAGAGAGAGGTGACTAAAATAATGAAAATCTAGATTGCTACTCGTATCCAAGGGGAAAATAAATATATATTTTTATAAAAAATTAAAATAAAATAAGTAATTTAAAAAAAAAATGATCACAGAGTCCGTCAAAACTCGAGCTATGAACTAAATATTATCGATTCTCAAGAGGGGGCCGAAGCAATCAAAACTCAGACTGCTACACGCGAAGCAGATTGAAGTGATCGAATCTCAAGTGACCCTACTCAACGGAAGAGGAGCCCTTTGGGTGGCTACCAATACCTAGGGACCCTAGTTGCATCTATCTGCCAGTCTAAATGTGAGTTTATGTTTGTGCTGCGATTTACGATGAGAGCGACAACCCTAGCAAAGCGGACATTGATTCTCATATAATTGTTTACGTTGGAGCAGAATTTTGAACAACGAGTCACGATGCACACGAGCACCGATAATAAGGTGGTGTATTTTCTCAGTTCTTATCGATTATAGACATGGACCTTTTAATTAACGAAACTTTTGTCAGACCCGCATTGTGGGATAAAATAGATAAAAATCATTACAACCGATTTGTTTTGAACAAACAGGAGCGAAGTAACCTTTAATCTTCATAAAGTTCGCAAAATTCTTTAATCGTTTACCTCTCTGTGGGTGGCCTGAAAACTCGCTATCTTTCCAACTGGCTTAATTAAAGTAATATTTTGTAGCAATTGAGGCAAAAAAAGTATAGCTTTTCTTCTGAATTACTCATTATACGCGGTTCTACTCTGAATAATAACTTTTAAATGGTTTAATAAATTGCAAAAAAAAATACTTCTATTTTCGCCGTTATAGACGCTATAACACAATATAGTTAGTTAGTTAGAGAAACTTTATTTGAAAAATAAATTTTAAATTTTTACAATAATTTGATAGTCTTAAGCTTAATATTGTTTGGCCAATGGCCGTGTACCAAATTGACAATTTGTTTAAGCTTAATTATTATAATGAACTTATTGAAGTAAAACTTCTTTACGCACGCTTGACTTGGGGAGTAAGCTGGTGAATGCGTCACGGAAGTGTAGACAAACGTACATTTCCGGCAATACGGAAGTGTGGACAAACGTACGCTTCCGGCAAAACGGAAGTTAAGAGGGAAAGATAAGTTAGTGAAGATAGAAAGAGAGAGAGTTACGTTTCGTATCATACACTCTTTTGTTACAACCCATAAAATTTAGTCGTTGGAAAGGTTCGTGGAATGGGTAAACACCCTTGAATGTCCTCAATAGAGGGCAATATTAAGCTCATCATCTATCCAAACCGATTCAAAGGAGAAAGCTATATCTAAAACAGTTGCCGACAGATGGAATTTACCGGAAGTGAGTTAAGTCATTGTGTCCATGAATCGCAGTTCATTAGTTGGAAATAAAGAGCTTAACCGTCATTGTCAGATTTTTAGGTCGGACGGCAAAAAACCAAAGTTTGAGCTAGGGAGCTGAATTTATAATATAGACTCTAAAGGGGCCCTTGATGCGCATGCGTAAATATTTTCAAAATTCGCCCACTGACATGCCCACAATTTAAAAATATCAATATAGAGAGTATATATTATAAATTTCAGCTCCCTAGCTCAAACTTTGGATTTTCAAAAAAAAAAAAAAATTGTGGGCGTGTCAGTAGGCGGATTTTGAAAATATTTACACATGAGCATAAAGGGCCCCTAGAGAGTATATATTATAAATTTCAGCTCCCTAGCTCAAATTTTGGTTTTTCAATAAAATTGTTTCATTTATTTGTGGGCGTGTCAGTGGGCGGATTTTGAAAATTTTATATCCCGAGCAGTTTCAGAGTCATAGATCATATATAAAAAATGTCAGCTTTCTAGCGCAAAATTCGATTTTTTCCAAAATTTTGTTTTTTTTTGAGTTTGTTGGCGTGTCTGTGGGCGGATTTAAAAAATTCGTAAACTTGATTATTTCGGGACCCTAGAGAGTATATGGTTAAAATTTCAGCTCTCTAGGCCCAGTTTAAAGGCCTAATTTTTGCCGACGGACGGACGGACGAACGGACATGGGCATGTTACAAACTGTGCGTCAAAATTAATATACCCTTAGAATAGCAGAGCTTTTTGTAGTCATTTTGGCGCTTCGCGGTAGCAATCGATAACTCAGGCGACAAGAACAAATAACGGGTTTTTGTAGAACAGTTATTTACAATTTTTACTTTGGGGAAAGGGTCTATCTCGCCCGATTTAGGCGGAAGGGGCGATTTTCTAAAAACAAAAACATTTCAAATGGAAAAAAATATTTAAAAATAACGTTAATACTTACAATTAAGTATTGCACATTTTTTTATAACTAAATGTCGGTTCTATCATCTTGTTTTTAAATCAAGTGATTTCCATTAATAGTTTTTGAAAAAACTAATTTCAAACTCAAAATTTCGGCAAAAATATGAAAAAAAAAGTTTATATTATTTTTATTCCAAATTGTGAGACTATCTACATACTAAATTTATTTTACTATTTTTTTTTATGTAATATGTTTTTAATCGAATACTGAAAACTAGGTGGTTTTAAGTCTACTAGTTTTTGAGAAAATTGAAAATTACCAAACCTACTTTTTGTTAAATTTTTATTTATGGATTTTTTTTTCCTTGACGTCAATGAATAAATAATGATATCCTTTTAATAAGTAGAGAACAGTAAGTTGTTTGGCGTTACCTAGAATGCAAGTATTACGGTACGGCGTATAAACAGTGAGGTTATGTATGGAAGGGTATGCTGCCACCCTGCAACCCCCCTTGTTGGACTCACTATAGGATTTGATGTAGGTAAGCGGTTGTGTGTGTGCAAAGTTTCTTTTGCATTTAAGAAAATCTGGATTTAAAGAAACTGAGTTTGAAATTAGTTTTTTTTAAAAACTATTCATAGAAATCACTTGATTTAAAAACAAGTTGATACAACCGACTTTTATCTTTAAAAAAATGTGCAATACTCAATTGTAAGTATTGCCGGTTTTTTTTCGGACTAATACGGTACCCATTCCCCTCCAAATCTTCCCCCTTACATCAAGTGCTCGTTGCAGGGACGTTTGATCCTCGCTAATGATGACTCCATCGCCAGCAAAGAATAACTGACGCACTTTGGAGTTCGTCACTTTTCCTTTAAGCAGATAATCAAGGATTGTGATCAATATCAAGGGATTTAATACGCTACGCGGTGACGCCAGCGGACAGTAACTTACTCTTGTCCTTACTTCCACATACATGTCTTGGTTGTCTATCAAAGGCCTTTTCAAAATCAACCAACACCATATGCAAATCTTTTAAAGAATGACTATGTTTTTCCATCATGATCCAAAGTATAAGGATTGCATCTGTGCTTGATTTACCTGAGAGAAACTAATAGCGTCCTATTTTTCCTCCACTCGGATATCTAATACCCGCTCAACGATCTTTAATCAGCTTGAATAAACCTAAATTATCACAGTCTTGCGTATCGTCTTTCTTCCCTTCCCTCCTTTTCAGTTTGGAGATGAGAATCATGAGCGAATTGGACCCGATGTCTCACATCTTTTTCCAGAACTCGTATATACGAGGGTATCTCGTCCGGCCCATATGCTTTTTGTTTTTTGGTGTCTTTGACCGCCTTCCTAACTTCTTCGAGAGTAATGCCGTATACTTCTTCTTGCAAAGAAGTCGACGTTATTACAACCGACTTCAGTAAGGCTTTTGATAAGATTTCCCATAAATTAATACTTTTCAAATTGTCTGCCCTCGGCTTCGAACCCATATTGTTAAAATGGATTTCTTCATACCTGGAAAACCGTTTTTATAGTGTTCGGTTTAGGTGCGTTCTCTCGGCCCCTATCTTAGCCAGCTCGGGTGTTCCTCAAGGTAGTCACCTAGGTCCCCTTCTTTTCATTCTAACAATTAACGATCTTGAAAGGGTCATTCGAAACTCCTCTCTCTCTCTCTATGCTGACGACACCAAATTTTTCAAACCCATTTCCTCACACCTTGACTCCGGTCTCCTTCAAGAAGACTTGAACTGTTTTTCCACCTGGTGCCTTAAAAACTGTTTAGAACTTAATGTCTCCAAATGTCAATCTATTACCTTCTCACGTAAAAGCAATAAGTCTGCTGCTCGAATTTACCTTCTTCTCGGCCAACCTATTTCCCTCGTGCAATCCATTCGTGACCTTGGCATTTTATGCGACAGGGAGCTTAATTTCCGCTCACACATAGATGAGATAATTACCAAAGCAAACTCATCACTTGGCTTCGTTAAAAGATGGTCCAAAGAATTCTGCGACCCGTATGTGACCAGATCGTTATACATCACCTTCGTTCGCCCCCTCCTCGAGTACGCTAGCCAAGCGTGGTGTCCCTTTCAACAAGTTCATGTTTCAAGAATCGAGAGCATCCAACGTCGATTTCTTCGATTTGCTCTTCGTGGCCTTCCTTGGAATGATCACCTAATCTTACCTCCTTATCGTGACCGTCTCAAACTCATTAACCTCAATACACTTCAGGAACGCAGGGACGCAGCAGACATTCTTTTCATTCACCGACTACTCTCAGGTTTGGTAGATTGCGCGTCTCTTTATAACTCTATCTGCTTTAATACTAACCCTCGTAGTCTACGTTGCCCCGCCTCTTCTATCTTCCATCCCACCACACCTCCTATGGCTCTAACGAACCAATCTCTCGCATGCTGAGAAAGGTTAACTTAAACCTCACTATTTTCGACTTTAACCGCAGCTCTACCTCCCTAAAAACCGATCTCCTTAATCTTCCTTAGCCTCTAAGTCTTATTTTTAAGGTTTTCCATGTCTTAATTTTAAGTATGTTTTTAGCTTTAAGTCATTATGTTAGTTTTAGCTTGTATTAAGCCTAATAAATGGGGGCTATCGCCCCCACCAAAATTAAAATTAAAAATTTGTTAGGAACGGCTTTCGGAAAATATATCTGAGGAAATTATTAATTTGGAAGTCCTTCAAAATACTGCTGTCACCTGTGTTGTATTTGTTCGTCATCCACAAGAAACAGCATTGAACATTGTTGATGAGTTTTTGCGAACGGATTTCCTGGGCATTTCTCCATCTCCGAGCAGCTTTTTTGAAAATGGTAGTGCCTTTATTTAAGTTGGTTTGTTGCAGTTCGTGGATAGCCTGGTTTCTATCAGCAGCCTAAAAAGAAATTTATTCTCACTCCCGATACAGGCCCCTCTTGCAAAGTCTGTATTCCAATTCGATGCAAGCTTGTTCATTTCCATTATTAGTGATCCACTTTCACCAAGCTTTGAATGCCACTTTTTGTCTGCTATCACTGCTTTAGCTTCATTTGTCCACCACCATGTTTCGTTGCCGTGTTGATAGTGTCGATTAACTTCGTTAATGATGTGATGGAGATAACTTCGCATATTTGCAATAAAAGCTTCGCCTTTCTCATTGTTCGGATTGTACCAATTGATTTAAGCAGACACTTTTGTTTGTTTAGTTTTGTTCGTCCCCGCTTACATAAAAAAATCTGTCAGGAGGAGTCGGTGTTGCAGGGTGATTGCCTCTCCTAGGATCACTTTGCAATCTTTATCCCGAGGCTGCACGAAACGTGCTATTCTAAGGGTATATTAATTTTGACTCACAGTTTGTAACATACCTTAATATTGTCCGTAGACCTCTAAAAGTTACTATATTTATGATCAGCATTGATAGTAATGTCGATCTAGCCATGTCCGTCCGTTCGTCTGTCGGCAAAAACTAGACCTTTAAACTGGACCTAGAGAGCTGAAATTTTAACCATAATACTCTCTAGGGGCCAAAAAAATCAGGTTCAGGAATTTTTGAATTCCGCCCATACAACAAATTTATCGAAAAAATCGAATCGAGCTAGAAAGCTGAAATTTGTATATATGATCTTTGACTCCTAAAACTGATCGGGAGATGAAATTTGTAAAATCCGCCCACTGACACGCCCACAATTTAAAAAAACAATTTTATTGCAAAGTCAAAGTTTGAGCTAGGGAGCTGAAATTTATAATATATAATTTTTAGGGGTCCTTTGTGCTCATGTGTAAATATTTTCAAAATCCGCCTACTTACACGCCCACAATTAAATAAAACAATTTTATTGAAAATAAATTTGAGATAGGGAGCTGAAATTTATAATATATACCCTCTAGGGGCCCTTTATGCTCATGTGTAAATATTTTCAAAATCCGCCTACTGAGACGCCCACAATTAAATAAAACAATTTTATTGAAAAACCAAAGTTTGAGATAGGGAGCTGAAATTTATAATATATACTCTCTAGGGGCCCTTTATGCTCATGTGTAAATATTTTCAAAATCCGCCTACTGAAATTAAATGAAATTAAATTGTGGGCGTATTTAAGAAAAAACTTTTTTTGGAAAACCAAAGTTTGAGCTAGGGAGCTGAAATTTATAATAGATTAGACTCTTTAGGTGCCCTTTATACTTATTTTTAAATATTTTTTCAATCCCCTTGCTGACACGCCCACAATCAAATAACACAATTTTATAGAAAAACCAAAGTTTGAGCTAGGGATCGTTTTTTTCGATTAAATCCTTTAAATGTTATATAATAAAATATGTAGATCAGTCTTAACAATTCAACCAAACTTCGACTTTTGTCACGCCCACTTATGAGGAATATGAATAAGAATAGGGTATCCAACAGTTCGCACGAGTGGACTGTAGCCCGTCCCTATGTTTATTTGCCGGTGCCGGCTTTGTTTGACGAACATGGTATTTAGAACGATAAGACCGTATGACTTGCACAATTGCACATGCTTAGGATATCTTAACCAGGAGAGTTCCTGGTGCCATATCCCAGTCCTCCATGGCAGTCTTCGTTTTACTTCCCGGACGGACATGTCGTTCAAATCTTCGCCAACAAACAAAAGTTCTTCTTTTGGGATGTTCTTGGTGAGATTTTAAAAATCGAACAGACCTTATAACAGACGGGCGAAAACTGAAGCTAATGTCATATTTGAATGAGCCGTTCACTTTCGATCTATCGATTGCTTAAGAAAACCCATAGTAAAAGTATGCGGACGGAAGCAACCGCCTGTGTTTTTCCATACAAAAAACTGTTTGTCAAATTTACGGACGTAAAGTGCGAATGGGATCGGTGTTTGCGGGCGTAAGCAGAGGGGGAACAAAACTAAAGATTTTTGTAAGTATTAACTTAACATTAAACGAGAACTCGCGATCTTCGAATGGGTAGGTACTTGTTTTTTTAGTGATCGACTATATCATTAAGTCCACCATGAAAAATACTAAACTCTTCTTTACACAGTCTACAATAAGCTTGATACGCACTAGTTATGAATTTTATATAATTATGTATTTAAATGAAAACGAACTATATTTTATTATGTATATTTTATTCGACTTAACTGTTCGAGCTCTATTCCAGGAGTGAATCTTGTGCTTGATGAAAATCGTCATCAAACATCATTTGCTTTTAAAAGAGATGGGTGGTCCCATCACAAAAATGATACGCTTTGCATTAACTGAAATTTAATATGCAAAAGATACTGCATCATCTGTTGCAGTGTATTTTGTTTTTTCTTCAGATAAGAATAATTCTTTATCTTTTGCAATGTTGCAGAGTTCAACATTGTCGTCTAATATGACTCTCTCCCCCTTAGGATTCGAGTCCCTTCGATTTCTTATACATTTTCGTAATTCGTTTATAATAATATACAGTATCAAGAAAATAACAAGAATATAAAGTATAAAGTAATTATAATTTGAATGCTCTTTAAAAATTTCTTCTTTTATTTCATTTTTGTTACTAAAGTTAAGAGCTTGTGGTATTTCGGTTAGATTTTCTGATAAAACATTTAAACTTGGCATTATGATATTTGTTTTACTTTCGAAACGTTTTATGTTATAATTATCGATTACGATTTCGCATTTTTCGAATCTTATTATGTAGTTACCTTTTAACACGTATGAGAAGTTATTACATTTATTAAATAGAATTGTATTAACATTTACTAATAATAAATTGCCAATATCAATTTCTTGTATTACTTTATTTTTAAAGTTTTTCTTTTTACAATAAGAGTAGTTACTCGTATTACGTAAAATATTTGATATACAGGTGTTAGCTATTTTCATTTTTGATAAAATATTCTTTTCCTCCACAATATAGGTTATGTTATTAACCGTTACTACTTTAATTATTTCTATGTTTAATTGCATGCCATTTTTATTCGGTATAGGTATTAAAATATGAGTTTTTAACTCTTCTTTGACAAAATTTGGAATTAATATTATAAATAACATTATATCATGTTTATATGATCCTAAACTACATTTTATGTATTTTAACTTTAAACTATCAATGGTATAATAATCGATTTCTTTGTCAGTAAGGAAAAATCTGTTCATTATTCCGTGCTTTGACATTATGATATTTTCTTGTACCTTCTCAATTTTATCTTTCATTTGATTTATAAGCAACAGAAAATTGTTATTTGTAGGTATTTAGTGATTTTAACATTTTCTTGAATTGTATCTTTATAAGTTCTATTAAACCATTCTTTATGAGATTCAATAACCAATCTCATATTTGTTAAATAGTTTTGAAAATCATTATTTATTTTTATCTGTTTATTCATATTTGATATAACATTATGTTGATTGATATCTATGGTTTTTAAATGTGTCTCAATGTTTTCTTTGTCTTCATCATCCATATTTCCAAATAACCAATTTATAATTCTTCCTCCTATGTTTATTAGTGCTCTTTTTTGTCTAGTGTGAATTGTAATTGTTAATAGAGCGTGTTCTAATTCGTTAACCTTATTATTAAGATCAAAAATCAACCAACTGTCTTCTTTCTTAAAACTAGTAGAAACACTTATTTTAATTTTTTGTATTGTATCTTTGATTTCTTTTAAGTCAATAACGTGCATTAATTTTGAATAATTTTGTATGAGTTCGATTGATTCACTTTCTAAAACTGTATATCCGACTTCGGTTTCAAGCTTGTTTATTTCTACTGAACCTTTTACTGTTGACAACAGTATTATTAGCATTATTGTTGTTATCTGTAAAGGGTTTAAGCGGGCTTTTAATTTGTATTATATCAATTTTATTTTTATTGTTGAGATTATATTTTAGATATCTTTTTGCTGTTTTCTGCCTATTTGCCTTAGGGTTCTTAATATATATTTTATTACATTTATAATCGGGTATGGTTTCTCTTTTTGAGTTAATTCTATTAATAGTTTTCATTTTTATATCTTGCATATTATCTTTTATCTTCTTATAGTCTAAGTCGAGGCCATTAATAAAATCCATTGGTTTTGTTCTAGTCGATGAATGGATTGAGTGATTGTAAAATCCTACGGCCCATGTTTTCATCTTTTCTTTTTAAAATCCTTATATGTTCCAAAAGAGATAGGTGGAACCTTTCTATGTCTGAATTCCCAGTGTGGGATTAGGTGTAGTTTCACGACAGAATAAGTTTATTAGAGAATTATTGAATTCGTTATCCATTATTAACATGCTTGGTTTTCCTAATAATGAAATTCTTTCTTCTAGTTTGACTTTCACGGTGCACATAGTTTTATCATTAATTTTATGTACGCTACCTAGTTTAGTGAATAGTGAATCTATCTACAGTAGTTAAGAAATACTTTTTATGCATTTGGAAAATGTCTAGATGAACGATCATGTTTGGTCTATCGGGTGTTTCTGTGTGATTGAAATATTTTTTAAATGGTTTCCTTTTATATTTGTTTTCGTTGCAGACCTGACAATTATTGATATATTTATTAACATATTTTATTAAATTTGGATAAAAGTATTTATCTTTTATTTCTTCAAAATTTTCTCAAACTCCCATATGGTTAGTTTCATTGTGAATATTTTCAATTATTTCATATATTTCTTCCTCTCCTGGTAAGTCTATTGCTAGTTTAGAGCACTTAATAAATTTCAGGTTCTTATTATTACTAAATAACTCTATGAGTTTTTGTTGAATTATGTTATACTTACCATCATTAAGTTCAGAGTAAATACCAATGGTTCCCTTTTCTAGTAATCTTCTAAATATATCATTTAAATAATGATTGTTAATTAAGTCAATCTCTTTAATATAAATTATTTTATATTTCTTAAATAAAATTTCCTGTTCTTTACTTTTAGTTGAAACAATTCTTATTTGCTTTCGGTATTTATTGATAATTCCATCGCTGATATGAAAGTGATCATTTAAAATTTCCTGCTCGCTATGAACTGTTTCCATATCTTCATCTATTATTTCGAAAAGGCTTTTGATATCAAGGTTTTCTTCATTATTTTCATTACTTGTGTTATTATAATCTCTCTCTATTCTACTCAAAAAATCCGCTATTCTATTATCTTTTCCTTTTAAATATTCTACATCAAACTCGTATTCACCTAACATTATTTTCCAGCGAATTATTCTGGAATTTGGTTCTTTTAATGAATAAAGCCACTTAAGAGGTTGGTGATCTGTTTGTACCAAAAACGTCCTTCCATATAAGTATGGCCTGAAATATCTTACGGCCCACACTATTGCCAATAACTCTTTTTCCAAGGTGTGATAATTCACTTCATGACTATTTAATGTGCGGCTTGCATAACAAAACCGGTTTTCCTTCTGGACTCAATACTGCTCCTAAAGCAACATTGCTTGCATCGGTTGTCAAAACGATTTTTTTATTAAAATTGGGATATGCCAAAACTGGATAGGTTAATTATTAATTTATTTAATTTGTTTAATTTGTCAAAAGTATTTTGGTAGTCGTGATCATTTATATTAATTTTAGTACCCTTTTTGAGATACTTAACTATTGGATTTGCAATCAGAGAATAGTTTTTTATAAATTTTCTATAGAACCCAGTCAAGCCAAGATCTCTAGGTTTGATACCTTAGGGGGTAATTATGTGCCCTAAGAATTCTGTTTATTTTGATAAAAATTTACATTTATCCAGTTGAATTTTTAAATTGTATTCGTTAAGTCTATTAAATATCTTATTTAGACTTTCGAAATGTTCCTTCAATGACGTTGAGAAAACTAAAATATCGTCCATATAAATTACGCATATTTTATTGACAAAATCACCTAAAACGTGATTCATCATCCGCTGAAATGTAGCGGGAGCATTTTTCAGACCAAATGGCATTCGAGTATATTCGAAATGACCCATTGGACTGGAAAATGCAGTTTTTTCGATGTCATTTGTATCCATTAAGATCTGGTGAAAAGCCTTGGCTAAGTGCAAGGTTGAGAAATATTGTGAACGACCTAGTTTGTCAAATAAGGATTCCATATTTGGAATTGGAAACTTATCTTCTATCGTTATCTCATTTAATTTTCTGTAATCAATGATTATTCGGCATTTTTTTTTCTTTTAAATTATCTAACTTTTTTGGAACTACCCATAAATGTGAATTATAAGGCGATTTACTCGGTTTTATAATTCCTTGGGACAGCATATCCTTCATTTATCGTTCTATCTCCTTCTCATGTACCTGTGGGTAGCGATACATTTTTGAAAATATTGGCTTAGAAGAATTAGTAATAATTGAGAATTTCTTTTTCTTCAATATTTAACGCTTTGTATAATAAATCGTTAATGCTATTCTTAGAATTTTCAAAATAATGTAACTCATTATATTTAATTGGTAAAATTCTTTCTTCTTCGATAATAATTTCTGAATCATTTATTATCAGTGTATTATTTAGCAAATCTATTTTTGCACCTAAAGGAGTCAAAATATTATTTCCTATAATACAATCAAATGGTTTATTTCCAAAGTCTGTTATTTTCACAGACATTGTTTTGTCAGGGCAGTTAAATTCTTTAGGAACCATAACAATTACGTCTTCAGTGATTTTAGTTGATCCAGTTAAAGTGTTAAGTATTATAGATTTATCTAACTTTTAGCGGGTTTTGAAACAGCCGAAAACTCTATAATCTCCTTAAGTGGTAGCAGCTCCAGTGTCGATTAAACATCTAATTGGAGTTGCATTTACTGTAAGAGTTACTATTGGTAGTCTGTAGTCTGAGGCCGTTGTTGAAAATTTTCAACTTGGACTGCATCTATTTCCATTGGTTCTGGAATTAGATTTCTATTTCAAAATTGATTTGGATTTTGTCTCCTATAAAAATTGTTATTCTGATTATAGTTCCCATTTCTTTGGAAATTTCTATAATTTCCAGAATTATTGTTTTGCCTGTAGTTATTATTATTTGCTTGATTATTTGGTAAACGGTTTTGAAATCGACCAGAGTTTTGATTTTGATATTCTGGTTTATTAATTACTTTATTGATATTATTATAGCTTTTACTACTCTGATTCCTCAAATAAACATCTTTCATAATGTTATTTTCAATATCATAATTTCGGGCATCTGATATGCTCTTTGTTTCATTTTGTAATAATAGCACTTTAAGGTGTATAGGTAAACATTTACATAAACATCAAAGATTAACTTTGAATTCTTATCTGGTGAGAAATTATCATCTTTGATGATTTCTGTATTATATTTTGTATTCATGTCACTTAATATCTTATCTAATGTACCTCTTCAATATTACTTGCCCTCACGTTCATGGCATCCTCTCTGAGGATGAGATATGATCTTTTTATCCCGAATTCCTGCCGGAGTTTTTGTACTACATATATTGTCCCATGATAGGTCAGTAAGGGTGTCCACAGTTCTCAAAGCCTTCCCTTGAATTTTGTTAGCCAGAATTATTTTAATGGCTGGTTGATTTTCTTCCGCAGTTAATGATAACACTAACCCCACATAGCGTAAGTAATTTCGCAAAGCGTAACTGTTTTCTCCGTTAAATATCGGTACACTTCTTGCTTCTCAAGTAATCGGATAATGGTAGAGCCATATTTTTATACCCTATTCTAAGGGTATATTAATTTTGACGCATAGTTTGTAACATACCTTAATATTGCCCGTAGACCCCTAAAAGTTACTATATTTATGATCAGCATCGATAGTAATGTCGATCTAGCCATGTCCGTCCGTCCGTCCGTCGGCAAAAATTAGGCCTTTAAACTTGGCCTAGACACCTGAAATTTTAACCATATACTCTCTAGGGTCCCGAAATAATCAAGTTCACGAATTTTTTAAATCCGCCCACAGACACGCCAACAAACTCAAAAAAACTAAATTTTGGAATCGAATTTTGAGCTAGAAAGCTGAAATTTTTTATATATGATCTATGACTCCTAAAACTGCTCGGGAAAAAAAATTGCAAAATCCGCCCACTGACACGCCCACAATTAATTTTTTTTTTTTTTTTGAAAATTCAAAGTCTGAGCTAGGGAGCTGAAATTTATAATATATACTCTCTAGGGGCCCTTTATGGTGGATTTACACCATCACGCACGCGCATTTTTGGAACAAAACCGAAAAGAGAGATCCGTTTATCCGCAGTCAATGCTAATAAGGTGTAAGAGTGAGATCACTTACTTTAACTTGCTTTAACATTATTATGGAGATTTGACAGATGACATGTAAACAAACAAATTTATTTTCATCGGTTTTGTTGTAGTAGAATTAAAAAATAAATAAAAACATAGGGGCGGGCTACAGTCCGCTTGGGCGAACTGTTGGATACCCTATTCTTATTCCTATATCTCATAAGTGGGCGTGACAAAAATTTAAAGGATTTTATCGAAAAAACTAAGCTTTTGTAAATAAAAACGCTCCCTAGCTCAAACTTTGGTTTTTCAATAAAATTGTTTTATTTAATTGTGGGCGTGTCAGTAGGCGGATTTAAAAAAAAATTTAAGTGTGAGCATAAAGGGCACCTAGAGAGTATATACTATAAATTTCAGCTCCCTAGCTCAAACTTTGGACTTTCAAAAATAAAAATAAAATAATTGTGGGCGTGTCAGTGGGCGGATTTTGAAAATATTTACACATGAGCATAAAGGGCCCCTAGAGAGTATATATTAAAAATTTCAGCTCCCTAGCTCAAATTTTGGTTTTTCAAAAAAAATATTTTATTTAATTGTGGGCGTGTCAGTGGGCGGATTTTGAAAATTTTATGTCCCAAGCAGTTTTATGGGCCAAATATCATATATAAAAAATTTCAGCTTTCTAGCTCAAAATTCAATTTTTCCCAAAATTTGTTTTATTTAATTGTGGGCGTGTCAGTGGGCGGATTTTGAAAATTTTATGTCCCAATCAGTTTTATGGGCCATAGATCATATATAAAAAATTTCAGCTCTCTAGCTCAAAATTCGATTTTTTCCAAAATTTTGTTTTTTTGAGTTTGTGGGCGTGTCTGTGGGCGGATTTCAAAAATTCTTAAGCTTGATTATTTCGGGACCCTAGAGAGTATATGGTTAAAATTTTAGCTCTCTAGGTCCAGTTTAAAGGCCTAATTTTTGCCGACGGACGGACGGACATGGCTAGATCGACATTACTATCGATGCTGATCATAAATATAGTAACTTTTAGGGGTCTACGGGCAATATTAAGGTATGTTACAAACTATGCGTCAAAATTAATATACCCCTAGAATAGGGTATAAACATGGATCTCGTAAAGGCTGCCGTATTAATAGTGTTTTCCATCTTGAGTAGGTACAATCGGCGATGTGAAGCAGAGAAATGTCAAAAATGTATTATGGCGATTAAAACATATGATAGCAGCGCCCATTTTGTTTTATAGGAAATCGAAATTTGGTAAGCCATCGCTATAAAAATATCAACATGCATAGCTTTCCCGTAATTCCTACCACGTAAACAAGATGGCCGACTTGAATACGTGTCACGTTTTTTTGCATGTTAGGTAATGCTGTCCCTTTCAGTCACACGGATATTTAGTATTTAGCATCCCTTTAATCTTACATGTTAGGAATGTGTGACCGTGTAAATCCACCATTTGCTCATGTGTTAATTTTTTTTAAATCCACCTACTGACACGCCCACAATTAAATAAAACAATTTTATTGAAACACCCAAGTTTGAGCTAGGGAGCGTTTTTTTTATACCCTATTCTAAGGGTATATTAATTTTGACGCATAGTTTGTAACATACCTTAATATTGCCCGTAGACCCCTAAAAGTTACTATATTTATGATCAGCATCGATAGTAATGTCGATCTAGCCATGTCCGTCCGTCCGTCCGTCCGTCCGTCTGTAGCCAAAAATTAGGCCTTTAAACTGGACCTAGAGAGCTGAAATTTTAACCATATACTCTCTAGGGTCCCGAAATAATCAAGTTTACGAATTTTTAAAATCCGCCTACAGACACGCCCACAAACTCAAAAAAACAAAATTTTGGAAAAAATCGAATTTTGAGCTAGAAAGCTGACATTTTTTATATATGATCTATGACTCCTAAAACTGCTCGGGATAAAAAATTTTCAAAATCCACCCACTGACACGCCCACAAATAAATAAAACAATTTTTTTATACCCTATTCTAAGGGTATATTAATTTTTGAAAATCCAAAGTTTGAGCTAGGGAGCTGAAATTTATAATATATACTCTCTATGGGCCCTTTATGCTCATGTGTAAATATTTTTAAAATCCGCCCACTGACACGCCCACAATTTTTTTTTTTTTTTGAAAATTCAAAGTTTGAGCTAGGGAGCTGAAATTTATAATATATACTCTCTAGGGGCCCTTTATTCCCATGTGTTATTTTTTTTTTAAATCCGCCTACTGACACGCCCACAATTAAATAAAACAATTTTATTGAAACACCTAAGTTTGAGCTAGGGAGCGTTTTTTTTTGATAAAATCCTTTAAATGTTATATAACAAAATATGTAGAGCGTTCTTAACAATTCAACCATACTTAGACTTTTGTCACGCCCACTTATGAGGGATAGGAATAATAATAGGGTATCCAACAGTTCGCCCAAGCGGACTGTAGCTCGCCCCTATGTTTTTTTCTTTCTTTTAACTTCACTAATTTTTATTTTACACTTCTGAAGACTTTTAACTTCTTCAAACACGTTTTAGTTCTTTATTGAATCCTTTTTTTTAGTAAGGATCCCATCCTCGTCGCCAGCTATGAATTTTATATAATTATGTATTTAAATGAAAACGAACTATATTTTATTATGTATATTTTATTCGACTTAACTGTTCGAGCTCTATTCCAGGAGTGAATCTTGTGCTTGATGAAAATCTTCATCAAGCATCATTTGCTTTTAAAAGAGATGGTCCCATCACAAAAATGATATGCTTTGCATTAACTGAAATTTAATATGCAAAAAATACTGCATCTTCTGTTGCAGTGTCTTTTGTTTTTTCTTCAGATAAGAATAATTCTTTATCTTTTGCAATGTTGCAGAGTTCAACATTGTCGTCTAGTATGACTCACTAGAATCCGCAATACACAGCCAATTATAATCATTCTCCCAATTCGTATTGTATTTCGTTAGGCAATGTTTTATGAGTTTAGCTTTCTTCTTTGGTGTGATGTTTTCCGGCTCTGAGCAACCCGGAACAATACAGCTTAATTTATCTAAACTATTCTAATATGTGTATTTTAATGAACTCCAATATTTTAAGAAAACACACGGAAGAGAAGTAAACATTTGCTTGTTTAATTTAATTAATTTACGCAACTCAAAGCATTCACACTACCTTTGCAATTGCAACTGCCTACAAGAACCGTGTTGGTGTTGGAAACAGTAATTGTGTATTTTTATTGTATTGTTGCATGTTTGCTCAAACTGTGCCATTCAGCATCAATTAGTCAACTTTCACTCCCACAGATAAATAAGTTGTTCAGGAGGAAAGATCACAATGATATTCCTTGTGTTCGAATCTCCCAGACAGCAGAGAACAGACAGACAGTACTGACTGCTGGAATAAGTCCAGAAAGTGTCGCTTCAAACGACGATTTTTTCGTGGTCGAGGACCCACAGGAGAAAGTGGATTTGCTGGGCGCTTGTTTCGAGGCCGTGTATACGGTGAACAATCCTGTTCGCCGTAACCACGACATTGAGAATAGGGCTCTGGTGAGCCACTTCTATCTGCGCACCGAACTTGAGAATTGGCGATCTGAGAATAACGGATTCACCGTGTTCACTGATGAAAACCATGCTAATGCAGTTGTCGCCAATGGCCGAGATGCATCGCACTTGTTCGTGTCGAAGGATGATCTTCTGTGCATCTTCGAGTCACTAAAGAATAAAAAGTCGGCGGGGATGGATGGTGTTCCAAACGTCGTATTGAGACACCTGCCTCTGGAGGCTGTAGATATTTTCACCACGCTGTTTAACAATGCGCTGAATAATGCACATTATCCGGCGCATTGGAAGGTAGCTGTGGTACACCCTATCCCGAAAAAAGGTAAAGATAGGACGAACCCTGCCAATCTCCGGTCAATTAGATTGCTTCCGAATATTAGCAAGGTCTTTGAAAAAGTTGTCAATAGAGCCCTGTTAAAGTGGGTCGAGGACAATAACATAATCCCGGACAACCAGTTTGGTTTCAGGGCGAGGCATGACACTATTCATGCCGCGTCGAAACTGGTTTCCGACATTCAGTGGAATAAATGCAAGAACCAATGCACGGGTGCTTGTCTGGTTGATTTTGAGAAGGCTTTCGACACCGTATGGTTAGAGGGACTTTTCTACAAGTTGATCAGGCGGGGGATGCACAAACCTTTGCTATATGTAATTTATAATATGCTTATGGGAAAGAAGTTCGTAGTCAAATGTGGCAACGTGACTTCGAGCAGAGTCTTTCAAATTAAAAACGGTTTACAGCAGGGGGCGGTCAATTCTCCGATCCTGTTTAACATTTACACGAGTGATCTGGTGGGTTCACTCAGACATGCTATAGCGTATGCCGACGATTTGGTGGCATACAGATCAGGTTCTAAAATCGAGGTCATTAATATCCTTTTGCAGCGTGACTTCGATCAAATTAAGCGATATTGCGACGACTGGAAGTTGAAAATCAACTTTCAGAAGACGGAAACAATCTTGTTCAGAACTCCATTGGCTGGGGCCTCTAGGGATACCAGAAAAAACTGGAAGAAATTGGACATTATTGGACAGGATGGGCAGCCATTGGCTGTGAGAAGCGTAGTTAGATATCTAGGTATCTGGCTTGACCAGTATCTATATTTCGATAGACATATAGTTGCTTGTCTTGCTGGGGCCAAGAGGGCTTATGCTCTGACAAGGAGACTGTTTCATAGCAGTCAACTTGACTCCAGAGTGAAGGTCATTTGCTACGTGGCCCTTATAAGGCCGATCATCGCTTATGGCTGTCCATTGTGGTTTAATATAGCGCCTAGTTATATGGAAAAGATTCGGGTTTTGGAGAGACAATGTCTTAGGACCTGTCTCCGATTGTTCCGAACGCCTGAATCCAACTATATAAAATACTATCCCAACAAGGTCCTATACGATGGGGCTCAGTTGAATAGGATTGACAATTTCCTCATTAAGGTCACTCGAAGGCACGTTGCAAGGGCGATGGCCAGCGACAATAGTCTGATATTTGGGGCTTACTACCCCAATGAAATGTACATTGAGAGTACACTCCGGTCTGGCTTTATCCCGCCAGAGGCATTTATCCATATTGATGCAAAAGGGCTGGTACAGACGAGGGATGGTATTCCGGTCTTATACCATCGCTACCGCAGCGCGAGAGATAAGCGGCTCCTCCATGACGGGGACTTCGCCAATGCTCATGAGCTCCTCCGTTTTAGTACCGCAATATCGGAGAGGGATAGATTCGACACGGAAAAGCAATTCGCCGAATTTTGGTGGCTTGTTGAGTGGGGAGGGGTCAGCATGCCCTCCCAGGACGGTGCGTTACTCTAGGTAACTTCCTCTTAGCTTATAAGTTAGATTAAGTCAGCTAGGGCGTTTTTGGGAGAGGCCGGGCTCGCCAACGTGTGGTGGTGCTTCTGGGAGTTGACTGTCGCTGTAAGGCTTCAGTGGGCTCACGGCGGCGCGTGTGCACGTTGACGACTGCCAGGCGCTCGGAAAGCAATTGGGATTTTGACCACTTGTTGCGCAAGGTAACGAGTGCTCAGAATCCTAATTATAGTTAGAATACGTTAAGTAGTTTAAGTAAGTAGAATAGGTAGTTTGTAATTTGTAATTTGATTTATATAAAATCTCAATAATGAAACCGAGTTTTAGTAAATTTTCTCGAGGAATATATATGTAAGATTAGTTCGTAAAATAGTTCGTAAGCCGAAAGGCAATAATTCTAAGATATAGTTAAGTTTAGAGCGTTCGCATAAGGACCAATAAATAAGAATAAGTATCCTGTTAATTTTAAGTTAGGTTTAATAATTTTTGTCTAGTATGTAAGTAGATATTTATCAACGAATAAAAAAATGAATTTCAAAGTCAAAAAAGTCAAAGTCAACTTTCACCGCCATCTAGTAGAGAGCCATATAACCGATATTTGGTAGCATTTGAAAAGCAGTTTGAGTGGCTATGGAATACTTAGTACATCTGTGTTCTCGAACCTTCTGAACTCAACGAATCTGGAAATTTCGAGAGGTGTCACTAGGAGATATAAATAGATGTCGCAGGAGCACCCAAGAGTTTCTAGTTTTGAACCGCGATAAAGAAGTGCGATAGATGACAGTAGTGAAAAGTATAGAGAAAAAGTGGAAGTATTGAATAAGAGAAAAGTGATTGTTTATTTTAAAGTGATTAATTGTGAAAGTGAATTGTTGGATTAAATAAGTAAATTATTAGAATAATAATCAAGAAATAAAAGACATTGAAAGAGAACTAATAAAGATTAATTAAATAGAAATACGTTTTATCTTTTCGAATCCTAGCCTGGATGTAACAGTATTATCGATAACGGTAAAGATTGAAGCTGGCCTGCTCTTACTAAAATAGTTTTTCTTTGTTTTGTTTTTCTTGTAATTTGACATTGTGCCATTGTGATTAAATAAAATAGTGCATTTGTCTATGTGAACAGATGCAGAGTGTAAGAGGAAGTAAATGGATTTTCGGGATAAAAGAAAAAAACACAGACCAGTACCATAGGAACAGGGTTGTGACTTTACTGAAATTGCAGTAGATCTACTGCTTTTTTTTCGTAAAATAAATCTTCTGCCTTTCAATAAAATCTACTGCACTTTTGGTCTTACGAAAAAAAAATCATGCAATATGTACCTAAATGTAATCCACAAAATATTATTTTAATTCTATTACTGAATGCAGTCAGTCTTATTCTTCCTGATGAAATCCATCTATTACCTAATCATAATGTTCATACGGCTTTCGGCAATTGGCAATATTTTGATGGCAAGTGCCCAGAGTGTATCCATATAATGAGTAGGGGCACTCTCTCTACATATGCATTTCCTACTACTAAAAAGCAAAATGCAGAAAAAACCTACAATATGTGGAAGCAGGTCAAAAGGATGTGTTTTAACGCTTATGGTACACAGTATATTTTGACTGTACCACTACATGAGGCATACTTCGTAAGACGGGGTTTTTTCATAATGCTTTTTTAAAGGCGTATAGACTTGATCATTGTTCTGTGTATCTTTTAACTTCGTGCAGTGCCACCTGCTTTGCTTTTTTTAAAATGGTTTATGGCTGGATTTTCTGATCTTCTTTTCTTTGATTTTGCTAAAAATAATGCAATACGGTGTTCGGCCTAGTAACAATAAAAATGATTTGAATCATTATTTGCTAGTTTTTTTGGTTGTTGGTCACACTGGTTTTGCAATAAGGTTGGGAAGGGCGGTGATAACGTTTTTTCATAATGTATTTTTAAATGCGTATTGACTTAAATTCTTGTCAGTCGTGCGAAACAAGTGAAGAAAACGCAATTCTGTTAGTTCTCAGAGCAAACAAATAATAGCGCAAGTGTTTTTTCAAAGATAAAGTTCAACTGTTTTTTTTCATTTAAAAATATTGTAAGAACAAATGGGAAACATACTTTAAAGTGTTTGGCCTGCGGTCGAGAGGAAAAACAAATTGTCTGGAAAGTATCTTCGAGGTATTACGCAACCGAGGAGGAAGTAACAAGTAACTGACTCCATTTCAATATTCATTTGTTCATCTAAAAGATCATTTTCAGCAAAATACACGGAGGATATAACCCATGGAAACTGTGAATTTAGAGCTTGCCGTCGTTAAAATGCGATCACGAAAAAAGAAGGACAATGTGAAAATCATTTTCAAACCCGAATCTGACTGTAAAATTGTTGATTTCGGTAGCGAAAATGCGTTTCATTATTTTGCAGGCTACATTTTAAAAAAAAAGTCATAAACACAAGTGTGAGCTGAAATTAAGTCAGAAACCTAGTGTTTTCTCCATATTCACAGATTTCAAAGAAACTCTTCTCAAGAGTTTTTAGATGCGATAGAGAGCCAGAAGCAATTATTTATTTCTCGTTTTCATAATTTGTACTTTTGTAATAATTTTGAAAAGAAAATTTATAATATATTAAAAAATGAATTTGATTACTTTTGCTGTAAAATCAAAACAAAGAATTATTAGAAATTAGAAAAAAAATAACACTCATATGAATATACGAGCCCAAACGCAAAATAGTTGGCCTAGTACATATTGTATTTTTTATCACATACATTTTCAAATGCGTAATTATTATGCATAATTAATAAAAAGTTGTTTTTTTTTTCTTAATATTATCCATGAACATGTGTTCTTTACAAAGCAATCAATAAGTAAAAACAGTTAATGTTTGTTGCCACAAATTTCAACTGTTAACCCATTTTTTTCTTTGCAAAATAGTTGGCCCGTTAGTTTTTCGCGGCAAAATAGTTGGCCTAAGCTGGATAATGTCTTTCTCTCTTGGCATTTACCGTTTATTGTTGCGTTATTTAAGTGCGGATGTCTCAAGTCAGGCATTCACTGATTGCAGTCGCAATCAAAGTTCACTATGGCGCGTGGCAAGTGTTTATCGGAAGCCATACGTAATTTAATAATAAAAGCGTACAAAAAAAACCTTTCGGCATATAACATCGCAAAAAATTTGGAAATATCGAGGTCTTCAGTTCGAAACATTATTAATTTATTCAAGAAGACTGGAAATGTGAACCCACTGAAGAAAACTGGAAGACCATCAATTGCTTACGATCGTAACAGAAGGGCTTTAAGAAAAATTCTCAAGAAAGATCGTCGTGCTACAACGGCAAATATCACCTTAGAGTGGAAAAATGTTATTAAAAAGCAAGTTTCAAGAGACACCTGCATTCGAGAAATGAAGAAAATGGGATACAAATTTTATAAAGTAATTTTTAACCAAATTGTTTTTGTTTTATTAACTTAGAAAATTGTTTCTTCTAAAAAACCGTCACTTAGGCAAAAGAAAAACCACTTTTAACTCCTTTGCAAAAAAAGAAGCGCTTAAGGTGGACTCGTGATCATCAAAACTGGACGCTAAGGCAATGGAGGAGTGTAATATGGAGCGATGAGTCTCGATTCGAACTTTGTGTTGGAGACTCACGATCAAGAGTTTTAAGAACGCCAGCTGAAGCATTTCACCCAGACTGCTATAGACGAAAAACTAAATTTACCGCTTCAGTAATGATATGGGGATGTATGTCAGCTCAAGGAGTAGGTGACCTTCGCTTCATCGATGGTACTGTGAATGCCAGTAGGTATCAAGACATCCTAGAGCACCAACTTTTACCTTCGATTCCAAAGCTGCAAACAGAAGATGGCAGTTTTACATTTCAGCAAGATGGCGCATCATGTCATACAGCCAAGCAAAATATGAGCTGGCTTCGAGAACACACCATTCCAGTTCTAACGTGGCCTCCAAATAGCCCGGACCTGTCTCCAATTAAGACTTTGTGGGGAAAAATGAAAAAAGAATTAAGAACAAATCCGGCTAAAAACTTGAATGAATTGAAGGAAAAGATCCAAGAAGTTTGGAATGGCATAACTCCTGAATACTGCTTTAATTTAGTGGAAACTCTTCCAAGTCGAATTACAGCCGTTACTAAAAACAAAAGTGACGTCACTCAGTGGTAAAAGACAGTTATTTTTGTATTAGGCCAACTTTATTGCGTTGATAAAAGAGTTGGTCAACTATTTTGCGCTATATGAGTTACAATAATTTCGTTTATTTAATCATTCAATTAACTGTTATTATTTTATGAAGAATTATTTTTAAATCTAGACTTCTTCCATTCAATGTTAACTTAGATTAAAAGCGTGAAGTCGTTGATACTCTTGCCCAGCTTGACCTTTGTCAGATAAATAACTTTGCTAATGAATTTAATAATATCCCAGATTTGGTATTTGTTGATTCCGAACTCGACATTAGTATCAACAACTCCATGGTCCCACTCTTTCGTAATTCTGTTTTTAATGTAGCATTATCCATGCAGTTTGAGTTTTATGAATTTTTTAAACCAGGTTCCTGTGACAGTTTTTTTAAATATAACTATGCTAAAGCCAATTTCAGAAACATTTCAAACTATTTAGTTAGCATGAATTGGTTAGAAATCTTTAATAATTGCAATTTAGATAATTCTTTTAATTTATTTATGAACACTGTAAAAATGGCAATTGATTTGTTTACACCTAAAGTAAAGTCTACCAAGGGTAATAAACCCATTTGGTTTAATGATAGAATCATAATTTTAAATTATAGGAAAAATAAGGCCTATAAGCGATTCCGTAATAGCAATAACGACGCGGAACTTTTGAAAGTTTATCGGACGCTCCATAAACAATTCGATGTCTTAAATAAGTTTCTTTATAGACAGTATGTTCTTTCTGTTGAATCTAATTTAAAGATAAATAGTAAACGCTTTTGGAGCAAAAGCAATCTAATGGTATTCCTAACTGTATGCGTCTAAATAACGTATCTTCATCTGATCTTTCAACCATCTGTAATATGTTCGCTAACCACTTTCAGTCTGTATATTCTTCTGGTACTACCACACCTATAGTCCCTAGTAATAGCTCAATGTCCTGTGATTTCTTTAATATCGGCAAGTTAGAGTGTACAATCCCTGAAGTTCAAACTGCTCTTTCTTTATTAAATTTAGATAAAAATCCTGGTATGGATGGCATCCCGCCAATTTTACTTCAAAAGTGCTCCTTCGCGTTTTCTGTACCTCTTTGTTTAGTTTTTAATTTGTCTCTCCGGTCTGAACATTTTTTGAAAAATTGGAAGAGCTCATTTTTAACGCCCATATATAAATCTGGGTCGAGACATGATATTACTAACTATCGTCCGATCTGTAAGATTTCTACTATTCCTAAGTTGTTTGAAAAACTGGTTTGTGACAAACTTACACCTCTCTTAAAGAGATTTGTCTCTCCGTTTCAACATGGATTCGTCGCAGGCAGATCTACTACCACAAATCTATCAATTTTTTGTAATTCTGCCTTGAAATACCTTGAGAATGGCTTGCAATGTGATGTAATATATACGGACTTTGCTAAAGCGTTTGATCGCGTTAACCACAATATATTAATTTCCAAACTAACTGGCTTAGGACTTCACTCCAATTTCCTAAAGTGGATTCATTCCTACTTAACGGATCGTATCCAGTATGTTCGCATAAATGACACGTTCTCGTCACCAGTTTATGTTACCTCTGGAGTACCTCAAGGTAGTCATTTAGGCCCTTTGCTCTTCCTTTTATTTATTAATGACATTCCTGACTTGTTTTTGAGTTCCCAGTGTCTAATGTTTGCCGACGATTTGAAAGTGTTCCGACCTATACGTTCAGTTCACGATTGTATTCTTTTACAAGAGGATCTTGAACGACTTTCCATATGGTGTCAAAATAATGATCTTCATCTCAATGTCTCTAAATGTCAAAGCCTTTCTTTTTACCGTAACCTCTCTCCAATTCACTTTACGTACGTAATCGATAATACCTCCCTGTCCATTATTTCGTCCAAAAAAGATCTTAGAGTAATTTTTGACATAAAACTTAGCTTTTGTAAGCACATTGAGTCTTTGGTTGCCAAAGGTAATCAGATGTTATGTTTTATATTGCGGTATTCTAAAGACTTTCAAGATCCACATACTCTCAAATGTTTATTTTTTGCATTTGTCCGGTCTCACCTTGAGTACTGCAGTATAGTTTGGAATCCATTTTATGAAGTACATTCTATTAGAATAGAGAAGATCCAAAAGCGTCTTACTAGAGTAGCTGTTCGTAGACTGCGATGGAATATTGAAATGCCATCTTACGAGACTAGGTGCAAATTATTTGGTATCTTACCTCTTTTTAAACGAAGGCAATATTTTTCAATTATGTTTATTCGTGATTTGATAAATGGTCATATCGATTGCCCTTTCCTATTATCATTAATTGGATTGTATGCGCCTTCGAGAACTCTTAGAAATCGTCTTTTATTTTATGTACCTTATCATAGAGTTAATTATGGATACAATGAACCAATTTCTAGATGTCTTAGAGAGTCCAATAAATATTCTAGTATATTTGATTTTAATCTTAGTAGGGATTCATTTAGGAATAAATTAATTCTGTTGTTAGGCTTTGGTGGTCGTTTTTAAGTATATTTTTGTATTAAGTAAAAGTAATCTAGCGAGAACAGTAGATGTACTCATTTGATTGAAAAAAAAAATATATATATGTCTAACACTTTCACAATATTGAAATAAATTTTGAGTTTGTTTGTTTACTTTGGAGTGCCAATTTTTTTCGAATTTCATAAGACGGAAAGTAAACGGGCCAACTATTTTGCGTTTGGGTCGTATATGAATTTTTGTTTTGCCCTGTTTTAAAGAAAAATTAAAGTATTTTTTTTAGAATAATAATTTTAAAAATAATATAAATAAATTATTTATGTGTATATATGATATGTCTTACTTATATTTTGAAAATATAAAAATCTACTGCGAAACAGTTGAATCTACTGCGTTTTTTTTTCAAATCTACTGCGGACATCTTTTCAAAAAAGTTCCATCCGTGCGTAGGAAAAAGGAGTCTGATGATAGGTTGTGGCGAACCGTGAAACAGCGCTGTAACTCCAGCCGTCCACTTCACGTGGTAACGATTGTAAGATATATGGTTTTTCATTCAAAACAATATAAAGGAAATTGACGGAAAACAAAAACAAAACCGGGAGAAATTGAATGAACAAATGCGAAACAAAAGAAATGAAAAGCGAGACTGTGTCTGTCCTGTGCGGGACATTTAATGTTGGTCCTCCAGAATCCTTGCCCCAACCGCGGTCGTTAAGATTACGGGTGGTTTTTCGCTGTGGTGAGTGCCACCAGGAGTAGATATACCCATAGGTTGTTCCTTCACACTTTTTCTTTTGGTTTGGTTCGCTGTATTGCATTCACAGCGAGTAAAGCGCAGCCTGCATGAGTGCAGACCGTAGTCTATGCACATACAGACATCGCTTACATCTCTGCTATAACCCTACGACCTCAAATAGCGAGCGCATCTTACCGAGGCTCCCCTATAAACCAACTGGGGTCGCGCCTGGGGGGAACCATCCCCCAGTTTGGATTTTAGTCGCCTATCCGAATGGGGGAAACAGGACACTTATTCTATACTCTTTGTCCTTATGCGGACGCTCTAAATTTAACTATATATCATAGTCCAACACATTAACGAATGAGCCACTGCGCCCTTTATAAGAGCACTCAAAAAAAAGTGAATTTGAACAAAAACAATGTTTGTGGCACAAAGAGGTGTAATAGAACAAAAATGGTGCCCGGCCCGCAGTTCGTTGTTACAAAAAAAACATAGGGGCGGGCTACAGTCCGCTTGGGCGAACTGTTGGATACCCTATTCTTATTCCTATATCTCATAAGTGGGCGTGACAAAAATTTAAAGGATTTTAACGAAAAAACTAAGCTTTTGTAAATAAAAACGCTCCCTAGCTCAAACTTTGGTTTTTCAATAAAATTGTTTTATTTAATTGTGGGCGTGTCAGTAGGCGGATTTAAAAAAAAATTTAAGTATGAGCATAGAGGGCACCTAGAGAGTATATACTATAAATTTCAGCTCCCTAGCTCAAACTCTGGACTTTCAAAAATAAAAATAAAATAATTGTGGGCGTGTCAGTAAGCGGATTTTGAAAATATTTACACATGAGCATAAAGGGCCCCTAGAGAGTATATATTAAAAATTTCAGCTCCCTAGCTCAAATTTTGGTTTTTCAAAAAAAATATTTTATTTAATTGTGGGCGTGTCAGTGGGCGGATTTTGAAAATTTTATGTCCCAAGCAGTTTTATGGGCCAAAGATCATATATAAAAAATTTCAGCTTTCTAGCTCAAAATTCAATTTTTCCCAAAATTTGTTTTATTTAATTGTGGGCGTGTCAGTGGGCGGATTTTGAAAATTTTATGTCCCAATCAGTTTTGTGGGCCATAGATCATATATAAAAAATTTCAGCTCTCTAGCTCAAAATTCGATTTTTTCCAAAATTTTGTTTTTTTGAGTTTGTGGGCGTGTCTGTGGGCGGATTTCAAAAATTCTTAAACTTGATTATTTCGGGACCCTAGAGAGTATATGGTTAAAATTTCAGCTCTCTAGGTTCAGTTTAAAGGCCTAATTTTTGCCGACGGACGGACGGACGGACGGACGGACGGACGGACGGACATGGCTAGATCGACATTACTATCGATGCTGATCATAAATATAGTAACTTTTAGGGGTCTACGGGCAATATTAAGGTATGTTACAAACTATGCGTCAAAATTAATATACCCCTAGAATAGGGTATAAAAAAGAAAAGCGAATCGTGTGTAGTTGTTTCTAATTACCGTTATTATTGTGCGTACGAGTTTATTCATGTTTTTCTCAAAAAACAATTCCTTCATAAATTGGGAGTTATGGCACCGGATTTTAACAAGCTCAGACAACCTAATCACAAGAATTGAAAGCATTGAAGAAAATAACAGGAAAAAAGTTGTATAAAACGTAAAAGAAAAGTAAAGTATGTTTTTTCCCAAAATTATAGTATGTTTTAAACCTTTAATAATATTTATGTTCTTTCTTTTTGTTTTTAAATTAAATAAAGAAGTTTGAATTTTTGTTTGAAGTTTAAATCTCTTATTTTTTAGTTATAAGTGAAATAACATATTCGATAAACAAACTTGGGGAAGTTTGGTCCGGTGTAAAGTTCGAATTTGTTGCAAGGGAGTGAATATTCTCAGCAAACTGATAACACGCAAAAGGAACCTTCATATAATAGATAGGTCCTTCATTGAATATTTATATTTTTGTATGTAGGCACATTATGCATTTAAGAAAAAATTCAGAACTTCCTTGTACGGTCCTAATAGTTTTTTTTCCGAGAATAAAGCACGACACATTATGTAGATACGATAATATATTTTTATTTTTTTTTTGCTTATTTGCAGTTTTTTACAATTTGGTTATATAATAAATTTTATGTTGGAAACCTTTTAAAACTTGCTTGGGCGGTTGAAATTCGGTCTTATTGGTCGATTTGGTGGCAATGTTTGTGGTCGCTGTGGTCGCAAACCATTCCGATTTCCTCCAAAATTATTTGCGCCATAAATTGCTTGCGTAAGAGCTAAAGCTAAAATGCAAAACACGAAGAACATCTTTGAAGGCGACATCTTTCCTTAAATTTGGTTTAATGTTGCTGTTCAAGTAAAAGCTACGACTGAATGCTTAGAACCCAACCGATATTGGAGTATTTATGTATAGTCAAGACGAACAAAAAGTGATAAGAGACGAACAAATTATCTCGGGTGGGACGCGACGCGGTGAAAGATTTGCATTATCTGTCACAGTATCAGGTGGGATTCACAGAACACAGTCTGTTTTGTTTTCTACAGCTTAGCTACGCAGAAACTGTGACAATTTATTGTTTACATATTTATATTGTGCGGGGGTTTTAGGAAAATGTGGTTTTTCTTTACTAAAAGAAGAGCCCCTGCATTTATTAGGTCATACCATAACGAATATGACATTTTGTAGTGGTTTTATGGCTAAAGTGAACCTTCTCCTTTAACTAAAGGAGGCAAACAGGAGCAATAACGATTTACAATTTATTGTGTGGAGATACCAAGTTTTGTTCTTTTAACTTTCCTCCAGCCAAGAAAGACAAAATTCTAAGTAAGTTTACCTATACTTACCTACCTACGTCTGTGAAAAAAGCGCACATTACCGGTAAGCAATGCTTTTCCGAAAAGTATTGTATTTAACAAAACAAGACTCCGCGAGGACTTACTCTTATAAAAGGTGTTCAAATTCGAGGTATCATTTTAAATTTTAAATGAAAGACATAAGTTGTGTGAAACGGTTTTTTATTTTTATTGGAAATTAATGTACGTTGGTTTCGGTTAATAATGAAAAAGAATGTCGCCCAAGTGACCTCCTCTGCTAGCTCGGCAGTCTGTCAACCTATTACCAACATTTTGAATCACTTTTTCGCATAATGAAGGTTCAATAAGTAATTTTTGCTCGATGATGTTGTCTTTGAGGTGTTGAACAGTTTGAGGATTATCGGCATAAACTTTACTCTTCAAGAAACCCCATAAATAAAAATGCAGTAAATCGCATGATCTTGGTGCCCAATTCACGTCTATGCGATTGACGCAATTGTGCGTTAACTGTATTTTGTAAGCCTTTACATGCACATCTTTTTGCAAAATGTTAAACGAAGTAGTTGGTTTGAGGTTTCATTGCAGTGAACGACAATGAATTGACGTCCTTGGCTCTACAGCAACACTTCTGATAGCAGCTGCAATATTTCCACTCGAAGACCACTAGGTAGGCTTTACTTCTCTGAAAACTGTCATATCTCCAAAATCGAGAGAGCTTCCTCTCATTTCAAAGAAAAGTACGCGAACGCTTTTGTGTAAAAAGATGAGAAACGTCTAAGTTTGGCTTAAAAAGAAGCAACCACTGTTTTTTTTTGCTGGCAAACTCATAGGATTTCATCATTTGACAGTTTTCATTTTCTTACCGGCTGAAATTCAGTGTGAAGAAAAATGAACGAAAGTACATTTTTCTTTCGTTCATCTTTTTACTATTTTCTCAGTACGCGAACGCGTTTGTGTAGTTTTGCACGAAAGTTTATATAAATTTAGGTTTGCATATTAGTTCACGAACGGACCTCTTTTCTCATTGATCAAATAACTCACGTGACCATCGTTTGGCAAGTGATAGAAATTTAATTAGTAGTGAACTTGCAGTGAACTTGCAAATTGAACGCGCCGATTTTCTCTACCGTATTTTGAACGAAATTGTCGTTCAACTTTTGCAAAACTTTCACCATATTTAAAATAACTTTTTAAAATAAAAACACGTTGCTCAATAGTGTACCGATCCAGTTTAGCTAACGGGAATGTATTTACTTCATACCTGAAAAAACTTCGGTGTAATCTAATAGCTCTAAAAAAGTGGCGGCCAATTTAAAATGATACGTCAAATTTGAACACGCTTTAAATTTTCATTCCGGCATGCATATTCTGAAATTTGATTTACCACCTTTCCGCACCAATAAGACCAAAATTAAGGGTTCATAATATAATAAGCAAACACCCCAATTGCTTGCTAGAGGTTGCTGTCAGCAATTCATACATTTATATTCAACATTATATAGAGATTAAATGCGCTTGGGTATACTTTGGTAGCAATGAAAGGATTTTTATGAATTTTCTTTTCTGTACGTAGTTTTGGGAAAACAAGACGCACACAATACTCAACACATACAACACAAACATTATTTTTCCTCATAACGCTTGGATGTCTACCGAAAAATTACTACATACCTATACACAACACTATTGTTGTTTTTTGTTACTCAAACTTTCTGGCCCATCGGATTGTTTGCGTCAGATACTGACAAAAACAATTTTATTAAAAAAATCAAATATTTTACATCCTTTTTCATTAGAATTCGCTATAACACCTCTAAACGGTTGCATAGTTATGCAATGTATAAATATTTATGTAGCCTTTATATATCGTTGCATAAATCCCTGTTGCTCCGCCATCCCAAGTTTCAAACACGCCGATAATAAATATTGATGAACGAATTTCCACCTCTCAAAAGCTCAAAAGAAAAACTCAGCCCTTGTGCTGGATTTCCATTTTATTTTCTGGAATTCAGATTCAATTTGCAAGTTATACAATTCAAATAATACATTATATACTCACATCCGTGGCTTGAGTTGCGGACTTGAACAAGGTTATGATTTATGAAATTAATCAAAATGTGGTTAGAAGTTTGACATTTGAATAGAGCAATAAAGTTATGGTTTCTATTTTGGAAACAATCACATCTTGGAATGTTGCCATGTTCAAATTGTGAATGAATTAAATCAAGTTGGAGGCACAGGCAATACGTCCTTGGAGTGTTGCCATATTAAATTGTGAATGAATCTTTGAAGTATTAGTCGTTGGCTCGATGACAATCCCTATTCATAAAACATTATCCACCCCTATTAGTTATACAGAACTTCTGTCAGATAAAGTACCAAAAAGAAGAAATCTATTACATTTATGTGCCCAAACGGATAGGGTGACGTGGTCGAAAATGCACACCTGGTGCAAAAATTCACCATAGATAAATCTACCTAGCCGCCATCTGTTTTTGTGTCTACTTTACTCAAATACATCTGCTTTTTTTCTGGTTAAGATAGTCGATTTAAGTCTAGGAGTGTTTTCTTTGTGCGCGATCAGGGTGAGGTGACTGATACAATCTAACCTTAGACTGATCCCATTTCACTGCTCCGGAGGGAGAGCTACTGCTTCCTGATCCACGGAAGAGTCTTTTGAGATAACTGTTTCAATCGAACTTCAAACTGCTGCTCTCTATTTTCTTGCAGGAAGTTCTAAGTAAGGTGAATGATACAACCGAACACCGAAAACGTTATTAGATACCATGGAAGGGGTGATATTATGAATTTGAATGCACATGCATTACTGCTTGCGTCCTTACTGCATATATGTTTCGGGCAATAGAGACACCATGCAGCAAGAATTAACATGCAGTAAGCAGTGTGTAATTTTACATAAAAAATCATCATTGTAAAATGATTTTTTATGTAAAATTACACACCACATTTCTTGCTGCACATCTGTTTTCTCTAAACAGTTGCATAAATGTGCAGTGTATAAGTATTTATGCAGCCTGTATACCTACATTGTTTCATAAATCCGTATCCATATCAATTGTCCATCTCATATCAGTATGTCCGTTCGCGTACTAATATGCAATCGTAAATTTATATAAACTTATGTGCAAAACTACTCAAACGAATTCGCGTGCTGAGAAAATGGTAAAAAGAGGAACGAAAGAAAAATGTTCTTTCGTTCATTTTTCTGCACACAGATTTTCAGCTGTCAAGAATCTGAAAGTTTGCCAGCAAAAAAAAAACAGCGGTTGCTTCTTTTCAAGCCAAACTTTGACGTTTTTCATCTTTTTACACAAAAGCGTTCGCGTTCTTTTCTTTGAAATGAGACGATTCTCTCTCGATTTTACAGATTTGATAATTTTCATTCTACACATAATGGCTGGAACAAATGTGCAGCAAGAACCGTATAGTAAGATGATTTTATATGAAAAATGACATATTGCTTACTGCATGTCAATCCTTGCTGCACGTTGTCTCAATTCTTCCAGCAGGCAGCTATTATTACAACCCCCCCCCCCTCATGAGCTGAATACTCGCACACACACTCTAACTTGTCTCTGCCACATTAAATAATTACCTCCAATCTCTGCCTCAATCAATTATTTTCAACATTTGATTATTAAGAAACCTCAGTACTGAATAAATAAAAAAATTTGATTTCTCAGAGCAAAAGACAGAAGGAGAAAATGGCATTTCGATAATCTAGTCAACCTCCAAACGCGCTTAGATTATGCGGCCTCTATACAACGTTGCACAAGTTTTATGAATAAGGTTTTTGCGTTTAGATGCATTTTAAAGCCTGTTAGGTTTATGCACTCCTCATAATACGTTTAAAAATAAGTGTAAAGCTCTTTGTTACTAATATGGGTTGGAAAATTGAAACTGTACCGCAAGTGTGCATTCAAGTTCATGGGTTGACACGATTGGAGATCACCGGTGTCGTTAAAGGACGGTCAAATAATAAATCAATAACAGAGACATGCACGAGCACGTGTGTCGAAATAAAAAATGAGGTGCACCCAAAAACTGTGGGATCACAGAAATTCAATAACGCCAAAATTTAATTGAACTCCGTAAGGCCCATTTCACACGTAGCCGGAATGCTGCCGGCTTTGCTCACTGCCACAGCCGCAAGCCGAAACCGGGTAAACGGTTTTCTAGTCGGTGGTGGATACATAAAATCAAATTGCGCCTTCACACATGTCCGGTTGCCGTAGTCGGTTTTCAGCACAAACCACATTCTATGTGGTTTTGGTTTGTGGTAGTTTAAGAAGTAGGTTTGGAAAAAAATGTAAAGCAAAACAACTACATATTTATTTTGGTTTTGGTTTAATAATAGGTATCTTATAAAATACAATAATTAATCAAAGTCATTAAATTTTAGATAACTGTCATTTAACTGATCCCACAGGGGCTAAAAAATAATCGGTCATAATCTTCCTTAAGTTGTTGGCTGAATTTCCCCCTCGTACCTCGACAGGTGATAATTCGAACGAAAGTCACATTTGACAACTTGCTGTCTGCCGGCTGCCGGATGTGTGTGAAAACAATTGTTTTTTTTTTTTAAAAAAGTGTGAGCCGAAACCGAGAGGTCTGTCGATGCTTAATAAGATTGAACCTGTGATCACCACAGTCGGACCAGTGGAGATGCAGTGAAGTGGGAGGTTTATGATACATCTAATCCAGATAATAACCGCACCGTATAAAAAAGAAGCCACCTGGACAGCACTGTTGCAAATAAACGTCAGGGAACGTTATTTCTACTAAAACTTACTTAACAGGCACCCGATATGTCAGGAAACTGCCTGAGGTGCTGCATCTGCCGCCTATCCTCCAAGATCCCGGGCACACTGTTTCGAATTGTTCAGACCAAGTGCTCTGGTATCCGCGATGGATCTGTCTTTAAAACGGAATTTCAGACTTCCTTGTCTGCTCGAACCTGGGGGCTGAGAGTCCAAGATCCTTTTCCGGAATTCCGGCTTAGGAGTTTTGAATCTATTTGTTCCGCAAAACCAATGAGGTCTCATTCGTGAAGTTGAGACTTACTCCGAAGTAGGCCAATGGGCAGATAGTTTCGATATCATCCTCTGGGCGTTGGGCCGATCTGTTCAAGATAGTGCCTCCAGTGTTGATATCTGCCTTTCATTATATGCTTTAGAACAGGATTGAAGACACGTGATAGCAATGAAAAGATGGTGTGCCTCGACTTGAAATTCATTGGTCTTGCACGTAGAATATGATAACGATCGAACGACATCGTTTCGACCACACCGTATGTCAGAAAGCGCGGCGGATCGCTTTTTATTGCGGATTTCCCTTCTTTAAAAAGCGAAAATACTTTTCAAATGTAATTTTTAAAAGCGATAGGTGGCGGATTGAAATTACATGTTAGTATTGACACGATATAAGGCATTACATCAGTCGTGTTTAGTGCGTTGTGGGGTGAACAACTCTTAAAACATTACTACCTACATAGTTTCATTATGAACTGTCAAGTGTGTGCCGAGAAAATCGAAAGAAATTCCACATCGAAAATATCATGTGGTGATTGCAAGAGTTTTTTTCATGCAAATTGTGTTAATATCCTGCAACAAGATGTTGACTATTTTAAAACAAGTGGTGTGTTATATCGATGTGATAAATGTTCAGTGCTGAGACGCAGATCACTTCAAATGCCTGAACCAATAAAAGTCTGCTACAACAAAAACATTCAGTCAACAAACCAGCTGAATTCACCGGCCTTAAACAGTGAACCTAAACGAAAAGGCAATAACAACAATTTGCAGCCGTCATCAAAAGACTCCGCCGCATATGAAGAGGAAGGTGAAGAGTTTACTCTCAGAATGGTCTATCAAAAACTCACTAGTCTGGAGGAAATAAACCATAAATTTTTACAGTCTTTGAGTGAGCTTCGTGCTGAAAATGATTCCTTAAAATCAAAAATTGAAATGCTGGAGAATAAACTCAATTGGCAGCAACAATACCAACTAAGAAACTGCATTGAGATAGCTGGAGTCCCCAATGCCAACAACATAACTGCGAAAGGCATGGCACAGCGCATATTTAATAATGCTTTGTCTGTTGAGGTTCCTGATGACAAAATCGACAAGTGCTACGTACGGAAGGTGCAGAGAAAAAAAAATGAGCAATTCGCACCCAGTTCCTCGAATGATTCATCGATCATCTGCATAAGTTTTACGGATTCCTCTCTCAAGAAACGGATTATGAGAGAAAAATCTATCAAAAAGAACCTACTGAACTCGAGTGTGCTTGGAAGCGGAAGTTTTGAAGGCGGTAGCGGTGGTAGCAGTGGTAGCAGTGGTGGCAAAGGCAGAAAAGGAGAAATGAATGTTTACATCAATGATGCCCTTACTAAGTATACGCGTGCATTATTTATGAAGGCCAAAGAGGTGAAGAAGCAGAAGGGGTTTAAGTATTTATGGTACAAAGAGAATAAAATACTAATGAGAAAGGTTGAAGGTGGAAGAATCATCGCAATAAGATCTTTTAATGATCTTGCACTAGTCTAGTGCTTTTGCATTTTATTTATTTAAGCGTTTTTTTCTTTTATCAATGTTTTCCAATAATCTAAATGATGTTTTTTCTACCTATGATCTTCTGAACTCTAATTGTGAAGATGTATTTACTAATGAATTATATTGCTTAAACAAAGTCTTTTTCGTTCACCAAAATATCCGAAGCTTAAGGGAGAATTTTATGTCTTTAACATCGCATTTAAATTCATTTGCTTGTATGCCTGATTTTGTTGTAGTCTCTGAAATTTGGATCTACAATCTTGAGAAAAATGATTATGTGTTACCTGGATTTAATTTTTTCGCGAACACGAATGAGAATTACGCTGCCGGCGGTGTTGGTTGCTTTATTAATACGAATTATAATGTGTTTGATGTGTTAGAATTAAAGTATTCGAGTGCAGATATTTTAAAATTGTCCTTTAAAATCAAGGATGAAGTCTATGTCATGTTATGTGTTTATAGGCTGCATATGATCAATGTTTCGGTATTTGTGGATGAGTTCTCATCTGTTTTGGATAGTGTTAGATCTAGGAATTTAATAATCTTAGGAGATTTTAATATTAATACTCTGGAGAATAGTGAAGTTGTCTCCACTTATATGGATTTGTTGGCCTCTCATGGATTGGTGTCTTTTATAAGTGAAGTTACAAGAACTGAATCGGGTACGTGCATAGATCACATTTATGGGCGTTTCTCATATTCTTCTCTCAGTTCCTGTGAGAAGTGTGTTTTTGACTTGAAGATCACGGATCACTGCATGACGGGTTTTGTGGTAGATTTGATGTCTGATAGTTCCTCTATCGATTCTAGTTCCCCACCACCAATAACTAAAATAGATTTTTTGAAGTTAAGAGCTCTATTATCCTCTGAGTTTTGGGAAGAAGTATTTGCTGAGGGTGATGTTTCAAAGGCATATGATATTTTTATTGCATCTCTAAGTTGTCATATAGTGAGTTGTACTTTCACAATTCAGCCAAGAAAGTCAAAAATAAGGCTCAAGCCTTGGATAACATCTTACTTGATAAATAAAATTAAGAAAAAAAACAAACTTAGAGTAAAGTGTCGGAGAAACCCATCAAATTCCTCTTTAAAGCAAACCTACAAACAAATGTGCTCTGAAGTAAGAGGCGAAATTCGGATTTGTCGAGAAAGCTACTACACTAACAGATTTAATTCAGTTAAAGGCAATGTAAGATGTGAATGGCAGCTAGTCAATAGCATTCTAAATAAAAAGACAGTCGCGAAAAGGCCATCTAGCGTACTCTCAAATCATGTAGTAATTTCCGACAAACTGGGTATTGCTAACGCTTTTAATAACTACTTTACTTCGATATCTGAGAATACAGAGCTACCCCCTAGAAATCTACCTTGTGCAAATTGTAGTCTCTCAAGAAATCCTTTTGAACCCTTGCAAAGCAACAGTTTTTTATTTGAGTCGATAACTGGATTTGAACTTTTAAAAACAATTGGCTCGTTGAATAAGTCCAACTCTTCAGGATTTGATGGCTTGTCAAATTTAGTATTGAAAAATATTTCATGCTTTTTAGTCGATGTGTTGGCCCATATTTTCAATAAAAGCATCTTTTCTGGAGTATTCCCTGATGCTCTGAAATGTGCTGTTATACAACCTTTATTTAAGAAGGGATCCGCTGATGTATTGAGTAATTATAGGCCTATCTCACTTCTACCTTCTATTAGTAAAATTTTTGAAAAAGTTATGAAAAACAGGATGGTGAGTTTTTTTAGAAAAAACAAATTTCTTCAGTTCAGTTCAGTTCGGGTTTCAGAAAGGTAGATCTACAGAAGATGCTCTTCTTCGTTTTTGCTCCCAGATTTTTGAGAACCTGGATAAAAAGAAATGTACAGCCGGATTGTTTGTTGACATTACTAAAGCATTTGACATGGTTAACCATGACATATTGCTCCGCAAAATTGAAAATGCTGGATTTCGTGGTTTTTTGTATGAGTGGCTTAAGTCATACCTTAAAAATAGGTCACAAAGAGTTAAGGTTGATGACACTAGGAGCGATGTTAAGCTTCTAAATATTGGAGTTCCTCAGGGTTCTGTCTTGGGACCTTTACTTTTCTTAATTTATATTAATTCGTTGTTTTATTTGCCATTTAAGGGATTACTGACAGCATTTGCGGATGATGTGGGCTTTGCTTATGGTTCAGATAGTGCTTTAAATCTTACCTCGGACATTAACTTTGATCTTTATCTCTTAAGAATCTGGTTTGCGGAGCATAAATTGATTATCAGCTCAAAAACCAAAATTATGTTTTTCAGTTTGGTGACGCAAAATAGTTTTGAAGCTGATGTATACTTTCATGCAGCTGATTGCCAAAGATTTCAACTACCTTATTGCACTTGCATTCCAAGTCCGTCTGCTTGTGGTTTTCAAAGTGGTCTCACCTGCAGCAATAAATGTTTTAAGATTGAAAGTGTTACTGAATTTAATTACTTAGGACTATCAATCGACTCAAGGATGAGCTTTAATAACCACACGCAAAATTTGAGAAATTATTTTCGTGGTGCTCTCAGGCATTTTTACTCTCTGCAAAGGATTTGCGGTACTAAACTTTTGCTAAAAATCTATTATGGAATCTTTCATTCTAGATTGCAGTATGGTATTACCTGCTGGGGAGGAGCTTATGTAAATAAAATTCAGCCTCTTTTGTCAATTCAAAAGCATACTTTAAAGAAAATCTGCCGAAAACCCCGCTTACACCCTAGTTTTCCATTGTTCAGAGATTTGAGAGTTCTTCCAGTACGTCACTTGTACTGCTATAAAGTGCTTAAAATGTTCTTTATGAGATCAGGGAATCTTAATTTCAGACTCATCAACAGTTATAGTTTACGTGTTAACTCCTTAAATCAAGTTTCTGTACCTGCTTTTCGTACTACTGCGTTTCGTAATTTTTATTGTGTTGCTGCATACCGTTTATTTAACCAACTTCCACCTTATGTAAGAGCACTTATACATTATCATGCATTTGTTAAACAGGTAAAAAATTGGCTTTTTGGCCTTGATCTTAAAATTATAGAATCTTTGTTCCATGTTCTTCGTTGATGTTTTGGTGAAATATTTTTTGGCTTTTATAAATGTTATTTCTCATCGTAAGAGTACCTACATTCCTACTTGAATTTAAGATATGTTGTGTAATTTTTTTTTTTTTTTTTTATTGGGTCACCCCACCCATCATTTCAATTTTAGCTTCTTATTTTATGGCCTAAGTGGCATTATCTCTATTTTTTTCAAAAAATATATATGTCACTATTATTTCTTTTTGAAGCTATAACATGCAAAGATTATAATAAAATATTGTAATACATTTTAAGAAATAATAAAAAATTGAATACATACATACATACATACATACATTACATTGGTCGGTTCCATTTAAGGCCGATGAGGCTATGGTTAGTGCTTGGTATACCTACGTCCCTGCACGGGTAGGAGAGATGCCGATGCACGTTGGTTTTAAATGTTTGTAAATCACAATGTGTAGGAAAAATGGAGCGGGGAAGAGCATTCCACATTCGTGTTGTACGACTAAGGAAAGATTCCTTGTAGTTCACTGTACGTCCGAATATAGGCTTAAGGGTAAACCGATGCGCATTCTTGGCATGGCGAGTATTGCGGTTGAAATGTTCTAGGGGTGGAATGGAACTGGCTATTTCGTTTGAGTACTTATGGTGGAAATAACGATAAAATAACGAGAGACAAGCGACATTGCGACGATGACTAAGACAGTCAAGCGATCTCGCAATGTTACAGTCACCAATGAGTTTTATCGCGCGTTTTTGGATCCTGTCAAGTACCTCCAAATAAGTAATTGGAGCACCAGACCAGATATGCGCATTGTACTCAAGTTTTGGGCGGATAAACGCCTTATAAATAGTAGCCAGATCAGAAGAGGTGAACTATTTCTTGCAGCGCTTAAGGAAGCCTAGGCATTTCGCGGCGTTCTTGGCGACATCGAATATGTGGTCATTCCAACGAAGGTTGTCATTAACACACATACCGAGAATGGAAAGCCGTTCGGTTTCAACGATGCAAGTGCCATTCATGGACAATGGCATGGTGTTAGGGTTTTGCTTTAATGACAGAAGTCAGCATTGCGTTTTAGAAGCATTAAATTCTACTCTATTAGTTACACCCCACTGAGTTATGCTGTCGAGATCGGAATTTAATGAGCTTAACATACGTTGCCGTTCCAGTTCCACACCCGAAGATGAGGGGCGTGACCCAAGAAACGAATATGAGAAGCTGAGGGTATTGTCATCAGCAAATGAATGGATTGGATTAGAGGTAGTAGACAGAAGATCATTTATAAAAATGGGAAAGAGAGTCGGAGACAAAACAGAGCCTTGGGGAACACCAGAATTTATTTGGTGAGTTGCAGACTTGAAACCGTCCAAAACAACTTGAATTGAACCGTTCAATTCAAGTTGTTTTGGACGGTTTCAGAGATAATTTCTAATCCATTGAAGAAAGGTATCATCGATTCCAAATGCACGCATTTTCGACAAGAGAGCTTGGTGCCAAACTCTGTCAAATGCCTTTGAAATATCAAGCGCAACGATCTTACTTTCACCACCTTGGTGAAGAGATTGGTTCCACTTTTCGGTTAGATAAGTCATCAAATCACCAGTGGACCTGTTGCTGGGAAAACCGTACTACCGGTCATTAAGAAGTTTTCGGGATTCAAGATATTTCATGAGCTGACGGTTTAACAGCGTTTCCATGACGTTGGAAAGAAGGGAAGTTATTGCAATTGGTCGGTAGGAGGAGGGAGATGAAGATTCGCCTTTTTTGTGGACAGGCTGGACAAATGCTGTTTTCCATCTTCTCGGGAAGAGCCCTGAAGAAAAGGATAGATAGAAAAGCTTGCGCAATGGTTTTGCCAGCGAGGAAGAACACCTCTTCAGAACGATAGGGGAAATACCATCTGGACCAGCCACTATACGACTGCGGAAGTGGATTGGTCCCATTGAGTATACTACGCGCTCGAGTACAGGGGGAGACAAAGCACAATCTGGGAGTGTTGAGCTGACTGCAAAGTGAGCAGCAAGCAGATTGGCCTTATCTATAGAACTGACAGCTGGAATGTCATTGTAAATGAGTGTCGGGATAGATGATGAGGCCGAATTCTTAATGTTTTTAACAAATGACCAAAAGTTTTTACTACCCGTGGGACATTGTAGTATTTTTTGCCTCAACTTTTGATCATAGGAGAATTTGACACGATTAATGTGTGCATTGCAGTCATTTCTGGCTCGTTTAAACTTTTTTCGGCTTTCCTCAGATGGGTTGGCTTTGAATGACCGAAAGCTTTCCTCTTTTGACCTGATAGCCTCTTTGCAGCTCGAGTCATATCACGCATTGACCTTGGGTTTGATACTTTTTATCCTGTTAGGGATGTAAGACTTCATACCCAGGTGAATTATGTTTGATACCATATCAGCAACAGCATCCACGTCACTGTCGAGGAAGCACAGCGACCAGTTAAAACTGTTAAAGAAACCGTTAAGTTTTTCCCAATTGGCTTTCTCGTATTGCCATACGGTTCTTTTGCGAGTTTGTTCTTTAACAATGTGGTTGGAGTACGAGAATTCAACTGATATGATACAATGGTCTGACGAACCTAGAGGCGATAATACGTTTAAGCCGTATTTATCGGGGTGAGAGGTAAGAAACAAGTCCAGTGTGTTGGCAGTTTGACTGCTAGGGTCCGGTATTCGTGTCGGCTCATTTACAAGCTGAGTCAGGTTATTTACCTGAGCAAAGATCTCGACCTACCTTCCTTCGGGTGTTGTCTGGACAGAATGTCGAAGCCAACTTGAATTGTGTATATTGAAATCGCCCGCAATGACGATTTCAGTACGAGGGTGAAGGGTCACAATTCTTGTGATGGAATCAGACACGGCATCTAACTCATTATAAGTTGAATGTCTATCCAAATTTGGGCTTCTGTAAATAAAACAGTAGTGGATTAATTGCCTACAGACATGGAATTTTAGCCAAATGAAATTAAAGTCTGGGTTGGAACATTGCGTCGCCTGAGAATTGTTTTGTTCCATATGCCATTGGCACTTTTTCTAGAAAAACGCATTTAAAGGTTTGCTTACTTGGTACTCCGAAACTGTGTGATACGACTTTTTTTTATTTTTTTTTATTTGAAGTTAGTCTTATAAAGAGTTCACCAACCAATTTCCAAAGTGTTTTGCCAAACCGTTAAGAAGCCAAGTTCATTAACGTAAAAGTCTCCTTTTTGACTTGTGTCCCACTTCCTACATTTTGAAGTTGGTTTTTTTTCATTCACGTGGAACACAAAAAAATGGATATGGCACAAAGCCATTCTCATCCAAAATATCTGAAAGGCAAGAAAGCATAGACTTGGATACTACAATTTGAAAAGAAAAATCGATTTCATCTTTTTTGTTTACAAAGTTTTTATTCAAAAAATATAATCAAATAAGAAAATTATTCAAAGTGTTTAGCATTAAACCAGTAAGTGCAAAATGTCAGATCAAATCAGGTCAGAAAAGTACAGCTTCAAATAATCCTCTTGGTTTTCTAGTGAATTTCGGGTTTTGAGTGAGCATTGTACCGTCAATGTTTGGCCTGATGTCGATTTGATCACAATTTGAACATGGTATCCTTTCGATTTTTATACCCTGTTCTAAGGGTATATTAATTTTGACGCATAGTTTGTAACATACCTTAATATTGCCCGTAGACCCCTAAAAGTTACTATATTTATGATCTGCATCGATAGTAATGCCGATCTAGCTATGTCCGTCCGTGCGTCCGTCGGCAAAAATTAGGCCCTTAAACTGGGCCTAGAGAGCTGAAGTTTTAACCATATACGGTCCCGAAATAATCAAGTTTACGAATTTTTGAAATCCGCCAACAGACACGCCCACAAACTCAAAAAAACAAAATTTTGGAAAAAAATCGAATTTTGACCTAGAAACCTGAAATTTTTTTTATATGATCTATAACTCCTAAAACTGCTCGGGATATAAAATTTTCAAAATCAACCCACTGACACGCCCACAAGTAAATAAAACAATTTTATTGAAAACCCAAAATTTGAGCTAGGGAGCTGAAATTTATAATATATACTCTCTAGGGGCCCTTTAAGCTCATGTGTAAATATTTTCAAAATCCGCCTACTGACACGCCCACAATTTAAAAAAAACTTTTTCTTTAAATCCAAAGTTTGAGCTAGGGAGCTGAAATTTATAATATATACTCTCTGGGGGGCCCTTTATGCTCATGTGTAAATATTTTCAAAATCCGCCCACTGACACGCCCATAATTTAAAAAAAAAAACTTTTTTTGAAAATTCAAAGTTTGAGCTAGGGAGCCGAAATTTATAATACATATATACTCTCTAGGGGCCCTTTATGCTCATGTGTTAATTTTTTTAAATCCGCCTACTGACACGCCCACAATTAAATAAAACAATTTTATTGAAACACCCAAGTTTGAGCTAGGGAGCGTTTTTTTCGATAAAATCCTTTAAATGTTATACATATAACAAAATATGTAGAGCGTTCTTAACAATTCAACCATACTTAGACTTTTGTCACGCCCACTTATGAGGGATAGGAATAAGAATAGGGTATCCAACAATTCGCCCAAGCGGACTGTAGCCCGTCCCTATGTTTTTTTTTCATATTGTTACATCCAGGCTAGGATTCGAAAAGATAAAACGTAATTCTATTTAATTAATCTTTATTAGTTCTCTTTCAATTTAATTCTTGATTATTATTCTAATAATTCACTTATTTAATTCAACAATTCACTTTCATAATGAATCACTTTAAATACACAATCACTTTTCTCTTACTCAGTACTTATTTTTTTTTATTTTTTTTTTTTTAAATTCTGGCTCGCCAAGGCGATTTATAAAAGGGGGGGGGGGGGGGGGGGAGGGGGGGGGGGGGTACTTCGATCTAAAAGATCTTTTGTACCGTATGGGCCAGAAAAATTATAAACTAGTAAAATTTCCACTTTCCGTGTAAAGCGGACAATTTTGCCAGTAGAAGAATTCTTTATGTCCTCGGGGCTCAATTGTTCCCTGAGAAAGATCTTCTTTCTAATTCCATTACGGGCTGGGCATTCACATAAAATGTGTTCAGCTGAATCGTCCTCTTCAAGACAGAGTCGGCACTCAGGAGAATCTGCTATTCTCATTTTGTGTAGATGATATCTTAAACCGTGGTGACCAGTAAGGTAACCTACTAGGTTTTTGATATCATGCCTGCTTAGGTTTAGACATTTGCTGGCATTATGATTGAAGGGCCGAATGGCTCGTTTGGCCTGTCTTAGACCTGGGATGTTATCCCAAAGATAGATACATTTTCTATGTTCCCAGCTTTTAATTGCTGCCGTTGCTGCTGATCTAGGAGTGCAGCAGAATGGTTCGGGACCTTTGAAAGGTGTTTCTGAACCTTTTCTGGCCAGTTCGTCGGCCTTTTCGTTACCTTCTACCCCGACATGACCCGGAATCCACCATAATTTGTTCTTGTTTCTTGTTCCGAGTATTTGTAGGGTATTGAAGCAGTACATGACTGATTGGAGTCAATGGTATACGAGCTAAGGACGTTTATAGCTGCTTGACTATCCGTGAAAATATGGATGGTTGCACCTTTTATGCCAGGTAAAATAATGTGGCTGGCGCATTCTTGAATGGCGTGGAGCTCCGCTTGAAATACGCTGGGACTTTTTCCCATGGGTATCGTAAAGCGTTTGTGTGGTCCGTATATTCCCGCTGCTACCCCCGTTTCCATTTTAGAGCCATCCGTATACCACTTTATGCCGTTATGGCTGTTTGGTGGATTATTGCTAACCCATGCTTCTCTCTTGGGTATCTCCGTGGAGAACCGTTTGTTGAAGCATAGTATTTTTTGAATGCGGTCTGTGACCGCGCAGTTCATGTTAAGTTCTGACAGTTCATCGAGAAGGGTCTTAAGTTCCGGATGATCATTAAGACTTATCTCGTTTAGCTGTATTAGACTTATTGCACTGCGGATCGCCACTTTTTGGACGTATATGTGGAGGGGTATAATTCCTGTTATTGCCTCTATGGCAGCTGTTGGACAGGTACGCATGGCTCCGGAGATACCAAGGCACGCCAGCCGTTGCACCTTTTTGAGCTTCTCTATTGCGACCTTTTGTGTGGATTTTGTCCACCATACTATGGAGGCGTATGTTATGATGGGTCTTATCATCATTGTGTAGATCCAGTGGACGATCTTTGGAGAGATTCCCCAGGTTCTACCATATGTGCGACGACAGGCCCATAAAGCTCTATTAGCTTTACTGATTTTGTTGTTTATGTGAGAGTTCCAGTTAGTCTCTTGTCCAGGATTACTCCAAGATACTTGACTTCGTCGGAATACTCTACGACCGTGTCGTTTATTGTGATTAGGCCTAGGTCTAATTTCCTCCTTTTAGTGAAAGGAACGATGACGGCTTTACTGGGATTTATGGAAAGATTTTCCTTAATGCACCAGTCTATGGCTGTCTTTAGAGCATTTTTCATTTTTGATGTGACTCCTATTGAGTCTTTGCCCCTAACTATGATGACAATATCATCGGCGTACCCAATTGTGGTGTAGCCCAAATTGCTCATCTTGTGTAGCAGGTCATCGATGACCAATGACCATAGACGGGGTGAGAGTACTCCCCCTTGTGGGCAGCCCCTTACGGCTGTTACTGATACTGAGGTCGTTCCTGACGAGGAAGTTATTTTGCGACTTTCCAGCATCGCTTTGATCCATTTAATAGTTGGTTTATCTATGTTTCTATGGTACAAAGCATTTGATATGGATTCATATCCAGTGTTGTCGAAAGCACCCTCTATGTCCAGAAAGGCACAAAGTGCGATCTCTTTGCAACGGTAGGCGTTTTTTTATCTCTGTAGTTAGTCTTAACAGAGCGCCTTCCGTGGATTTGCCCTTTTGGTACGCATATTGGTGAGGGTGCAGAGGCATGCTTTTTGATATGCATTCTCTAATGTGAATGTCAAAAAATCCTTTCCATTGTTTTCAGAAAAAACGATGTCAGGTTTATCGGACGATATGATTTAGGTAATTCTCTCGGCTTGTTTCCCGGTTTAGGTATAAATACTACGTTTACCTCGCTCCAGGTAACTGGTATATACCCCCAGTTGAAGCTGAACCTAAATAAGGCAATCATCGATGGTAGTAAAAATTCTATTCCATTTTGAATGAGGGCTGGAAAAATACCGTCTGTACCTGATGCCTGGTTGGAATGGTTTAAATGAGTTAATTGCCCATTTAACCTTATCCGGAGTAAAAAGTGTTCCGGATAAACTATTAATTCTGCTGAGGTTTCTTGGAATTCAGACCTCCGCTGTATGGTCGTCTGTAATGACCATCGTGTGAGAACCTGGGAAGTGAGCCTGAAGCAAAGTTTTCAGCGTTTCTTCCCGGTCGCGTGTGATTGAACCATCTGATTTGATTAACAATCCCATGCCATTTTCTTGATCCGTTGACAGGGCCCTTTGGAGGCGTGCCACCTCTGGAAGTTTTTCTATCTTCTCACAGTTTGCACGCCATGAGGCTCTTTTGGATCTGCGCAACTCTAAGTTGTATATGGTCAGCATGGATTTATATTGTTCCCATGTGCCGGTGCGTTTGGCTTTGTTAAAAAGCTTTCTCACCCTCTTTCGAATAGACTCAAGGTTATCGTTCCACCATGGTACGCACCTTTTAACCACGGTTCTTTTAACCTTGCAACTATTTTTGAATGAGGTAAGAATAATATCATTTATTTGACATTGCGCAGCATTTGCATCAATTGTATTTGATGGTGCTTCTGGCAGCATGTCAGATCTGACCGCAAGATTTTCGCGGTAATTTCTCCAATTAGTCAGTCTGTTGTCATAACGGACTGATGCGTGTTCGGCATTGCATCTTATCTCGAAACGGATGTGCATATGATTCGATAGAGATGCCTCGCCAGACACGTGCCATCCCTCTATAATATCCTTCATAAAAGGAGATGATATAGTAAGGTCTAAAACTTCTTCTCTTATAGAATTTCTAAATGTATGACTATTTCCCTTGTTTAGAAAAACGAGGTTATTGCTATATAAATATTCTAATAACGACTCACCTCTGTTATTTGTATCTCGGCTGCCCCAGATGGTATTATGTGCGTTTGCGTCGCAGCCGATTAGTATATGTACTTTCTGGTCCTCACAGTACCGGACAAGTTCCTGTACTGGTAAGAGAGGCACTGCATCCGTGTCTCCAGGAAAGTACGCCGATGCGCATACAAATTTATGCAGCTCTCGGCCTTTGTGGCGCTCTATTAGAACCGCCACCAGATCCCTAGTTGTGAAACCTGGAATGAGAGAAAATTTTATATCTTTCTTAATAGAGATAGCCGCCCTTGGTCTGAAAGGACCTTTGGCGAAAATTAGCTCTCTGTGTTTACAGTTTAATCCGGATAACTTACCATTGGTTGCCCAAGGTTCCTGGATTAGTCCAATAGCACTGTTCTCTTCGGCACATCGCTGGCTAAAGGTGTCCGATGCACCCATAGCCCTGTGCAGGTTGGCCTGCAAGACGCTGAGACGGGTGGTCATTTGCGTCTGTATTCAGGGTTTCGTACTCTATTGGGCTTGTTATCACCTCTCCTACGTACGATACCCTGTTGAGGAGGACCACTTTGTCTGCCTCTAGGAATCGTGTTTGGCTTTCTCTGGCTGCGCTTGACTTCGCGCTTGTAGCTTCTTTTTCTGGCACAGTTGTTGCCGTGCTTGAAGCTGCAGCCTTAGCGGCAGCGCTGGTGCTGGCCCCACTTGGGTCAGTTGCGGTGCTGCCATGAGCTGTGACATCCTTCTTATCCAAAACGTGCTGTTTTTGATCTTTAGGGCCCTGTGTGGCCGTCTTGTCAGGACTTTTTAGGATAAGTTTGCTCTGTCCGAATCGAAAAGAGACCATACCCTTTAGCTCCACGAGTCTCCTCATGGTGCTGTCGTTTATGGCAAAGACCATATGTGCGATGTCTCGCTCATCCGATCTTTGCAGAACCCTCCACGTTCTCGTGTTAAGTTCTTTGTTTTGGCCATCTAATAGGGCTAGGATCCTTTCGCTAGCTACGCCGGTACTCTGCGGGAAGAACCCTCTGATGACATGTGGTTTTTTAAAATTTTCCTCTCCCACAAGCATCACCTCTAACCCGCATTTCTCTTTTAGCTTGGCGAAGGTTGCCTTCATCCACTCTGCAGTGATGGCGTCCGCACATACGATCATGAGCCATCCGGCTTTGAACGTAGTACCGCGGAAGGATGGTTTGACCTCCTCGTCACGCTGTTCGATCGTGATATCCATAATCCTCTCCTGTATCGAACCCATGTGTTCGTTGGAGAGAGGATTACGATCGATGTCCACCGGTACAACACCCAGTCTTACATAGCTCGTTATATTGCTATACGAGACTTTGTCGACGGTTGTCTTCCCAGTGCGACCTCGCTTCGCTTCGGATTCAGGCGGGGTATTATCCTCGGATCGCTTTCGCTTCACCTCGGGACCCTTGTTTTCCACCTTTTGTATCGCATAGAGACGGGCCTGCTCAATGGTGCTCCCCTTCTTCTGCGCGCGCTTAAATCTGCGCTGTTCAGATGGTGTGAACCTAACGTACTCAGACTCAGTCCGTGCCACATTGCCGACTGTCTTAGGTACGTCCTCTATATCGGGATGTCTTTCATCCGATAATATGCTGTTGCATATGGTGCTGGATTCTGAAATAGAGTCACTGAGTTGAGACAAGTTCTCTTCAGGTTCCCCCATTTCAGAGTCGATGGTTACCGACTCTATTCCTTTGACAGATGTCGTGTCGTCATCGACAGGGTGTTCTAAAACATCCCTATTTGATAATGCAATTTTAGAGGCACATTCTCTATTGTTTCTTTTGTTGTTTGGTTTATTTTGAAACCCACGAGTATTCGGGATATGGTGTCGCCCGTGGTCTACCCGTCTAACCACAGGAAGGCTATCTTAAAATCGGAGGTCGCCTGGTATCCGAAGTTTGCAAACTAACGACTAAGCACCCTCTTAGCCATGCATCTCTCGGCGCTTGCCACCTTAGATTAGGGGTTTATTGGGGAAATAGGATTTAGGGATTTGATGGAGGGGGGATATGGGTAATTGAAAATTGAAAGGAAAGAGGAGAAGGGTGGCGGACTTGTAGTCCTGGTCAGTTCTTAGTTGACGCTCATCAGACGGTCTGTCCCAGAAAGGCCCTATGACTCTTTGCGCCGTAAGCCTCCGCACCGGCACCATCGAATTTGCGTTCTATGATGGTGCACACGTCAAGGTGACTGACCCCGCAAGGAGGACTCAGTACTTATACTTTTTCTCTATACTTTTCACAACTGTCATCTATCGCACTTCTTTATCGCGGTTCACAACTAGAATGTCTTGGTTGCTCCTGCGACATCTATTTATATCTCCTCGTGACACCTCTCGACATTTCCAGATTCGTTGAGTTTAGAAGGTTCGAGAACAACATAATTATGTATGTACTAGTTATTCCACAGCTACTCAAACTGCTATTCAAATGCTGCCAAAATTGGTAATATGGCTACTTTCTACTAGATGGCGCAGAAAGTTGACTAATTGATGCTGAATGTCACAGTTTCAGCAAACATGCAACAATATCCCCCTCTTAAACTTGTTCGTCCCGAACAAGCACGTCAATATTTTCACCATGGTACCGATGGAGACGATCCACATGGACAACTTTCAGCTTGCCTCTTCCTCGCTGGATCCGGTAGACAACATCGTTGATGCGCTTCACTATCTTATAGGGTCCTTCCCAATCCTGCTGTAGTTTAGATGACATGCCTTTTCGGCGATGAGGGTTGTATAGCCATACTAGATCTCCTTCCTGGAATCCTGCGGTGGTTGCTTTTGTATCGTACCTCGTCTTCATGCTGTCGCTGGATATCCGAATCTTATCTCTAGTTTTCCGATGAATGTTTCTGATGATTTCTCTGAGATCCGCAACATAATCATCTTCATTCGTTGCTTCATCAGTCGGAGATCCAAACATCAATTCACTAGGTAACCGGATGGTTCGACCAAAAAGGATTTCGGATGGAGTATGTCCTGTTGTGTTATGAACTGCGCTTCGATAAGCTAATAGGAACATGGGGATCTGCTTGTCCCAGTCCCGCTGGCAGTCGCTAATAACCTTAGAAAGGTGTTCGTTTAAGGTTCTATTGAAGCGTTCGACCATTCCGTCCGATTGTGGATGAAGCGGGGTTGTTCTTGTCTTCTTAATCCCTAGTAGCTGGCATACTCCGTGAAAGATCTTCGACTCGAAGTTTCGACCTTGGTCCGAGTGCAATTGCATTGGTACGCCAAATCTGCTTACCCAGTTGTGGACAATCTGCTCTACGACGGTTTTAGCTTCTTGGCTAGGTATAGCAAATGCCTTAGGCCATTTAGTGAAGTAGTCCATCACTACGAGGATATAGCGGTTTCCACTGTTGGTTTCTGGTTCAAAGGGCGCTCCAACGTTGTATTGATGCATCTTCCCTTGCATTTTTACTCTCGGGCCTTTACTGGCTGCGCAAATGGCGCATTTTCGGCACCAGTTTTCGACATCGTCTCTTGCGTGGATCCAGTAAAAGTGTTCTCGCACTTTTTCAAAAAATATAATCAAATAAGAAAATTATTCAAAGTGTTTAGCATTAAACCAGTAAGTGCAAAATGTCAGATCAAATCAGGTCAGAAAAGTACAGCTTCGAGTCATATGTTCTCCTCTCAGCTGCGAAATTTCAAATAATCCTCCTGGTTTTCTAGTGAATTTCGGGTTTTGAGTGAGCATTGTACCGTCAATGTTTGGCCTGATGTCGATTTGATCACAATTTGAACATGGTATTCTTTCGATTTTTATACCCTGTTCTAAGGGTATATTAATTTTGACGCATAGTTTGTAACATACCTTAATATTGCCCGTAGACCCCTAAAAGTTACTATATTTATGATCTGCATCGATAGTAATGCCGATCTAGCTATGTCCGTCCGTGCGTCCGTCGGCAAAAATTAGGCCCTTAAACTGGGCCTAGAGAGCTGAAGTTTTAACCATATACGGTCCCGAAATAATCAAGTTTACGAATTTTTGAAATCCGCCCACAGACACGCCCACAAACTCAAAAAAACAAAATTTTGGAAAAAAAATCGAATTTTGACCTAGAAACCTGAAATTTTTTTATATGATCTATGACTCCTAAAACTGCTCGGGATATAAAATTTTCAAAATCAACCCACTGACACGCCCACAAGTAAATAAAACAATTTTATTGAAAACCCAAAATTTGAGCTAGGGAGCTGAAATTTATAATATATACTCTCTAGTTCGATAAAGTCAATAGACAAGCTTTAATATACAAACTTTCTTGCATTGGTTTGTCAAGAAAGTTTCTCGAAGTGTATGCAAGTCTTATTTCGTCAACAAATGCAAGGGTATGGGACGGTTTCACATTTTCAAATCGATTTGATACAATTACAGGTGTTCCTCAGGGTTGTATCCTCAGCCCATTATTATTTGCCCTGTTCATAGATGATGTCTGCGAGCATCTTCCGGGTGGAGTTAATTTTGCTAACATTATAATCAAAGTCCTGTTGTACGCGGACGATCTAGTTATGCTTGCTGATAATCCGTTCACGCTTCAATTGCAAATAAACCGCCTAAGTTCATTTTGCGAGTCTTGGGGCTTGCAAATTAATACCCAAAAAACTAAGATTGTTATATTTGAAAAGAGACAATCAAGAAGGCGAGCGGAAGAAAAATGGTCTCTAAACAATACACACATTGAGGTTTTACAAGAGTTTAAATATTTGGGTGTCCTCTTGACCTACAATTTAAGCTATCTAAAGCACTCCAAAGAAAAAAGCAACGAAGCTAAATTGGCTCTTAATATAATGTGGCCAAAGTTTTTTTCGAACCAAAATGTTGATATAACGTCCAAGTACAAAGTTTTCAACGCGACAGTAAATGCATGCATGGCATATGGCGTCCAACCCGTCGGATACACACACTTCGAAGCTTTTGAAACTGTACAAAGGAACTTTTTTAAGAGGATATTTCGTTTGCCTAACTATACACCCAACTACGCCATATATGTAGAGTCAGGAATAGTCCCTATATATATACAAAATTTGAAGGCAAATGCGAACTTCATTACTAGAGTGATGAAAAGAAGTGAAACTTGTCTTCACAAAATCATCTTAAGAAAATTACTTCGATTGAATGCTTCCCCGTTTAAAAACTGGAACGAACTAGCTTTATCTTACGAAACAAGTTTAAACTTAACAGAAACTAATGTGACCGATTGGCAGGCTCAGTTTTCTGATGTGATTGCTAAGGTGGATCACAAAATGTTTCTGGATAACCTTTCCAGAGCATCTTCATCTACTTCAAGAGCTATTTATAGTCATTTAAACCATGAACTGCCCTCGGAAGTCTCTTACTTTAGTAATGAATTTTCAGCCTCGGTTATAAGTATTATTTTTAGAGCAAGAGTTGAAATTTTAAATTTGAACTTTATACCTCATCGATCAGACTTGCCCCAGCTATGTGATCTATGTAACGGAAGAGTGAATGAAGATATATACCATTTCGTTGCTGCTTGTCCTATTCTACAAGAAATTCGCCGGTTGCATTTTCGGGAAAGTTTTATATCTTTGGACAAACTTTTTGAAATTTTAAATGGAGCAATGGGCTGGCTCAGCCTCTTTAAATATTGCCAACATGCTCTTTCTTACCGTAACAGTTTCACATATTAAACTTAGTCAATTACCCACTTATTGCAGTTTTGACCAAAATTTATTGTTTTGTTGCTGATCATACTAAATTTGATAATATCTCTTTTGTGTTTCAAATCACGTTAAAATTGATAATATTGTATAAACAGCTATTTCTAACCAAATTGTGTATTATCTTGGGTTTCAAATCATGTTAAAATTGATAAAATTTTGTATAAACAGCTAATCAAATTAACCAAATTGTATAATATTTTGTGTTTCAAATCACGTTAAAATTGATAGCATTGTTTTATATAATAATATTTCTTCATATCTTTTGTTAAACATTTTTTCTTTTTTCCTTTTCTTTATATTTTAAAATTTTTGTTTTTTTTTTATTTCTTTTATTTTTAAATCATATTATGAAATGTCATCTCAGGCAGACGGCGGTATTGCCATGTCCTTATTCTTAAGTATACCAATTTGTAAACTTTATGATGAAAAAATAAAGAATCTATCTATCTATCTATCTATCTACTCTCTAGGGGCCCTTTAAGCTCATGTGTAAATATTTTCAAAATCCGCCTACTGACACGCCCACAATTTAAAAAAAACTTTTTCTTTAAATCCAAAGTTTGAGCTAGGGAGCTGAAATTTATAATATATACTCTCTAGGGGGCCCTTTATGCTCATGTGTAAATATTTTCAAAATCCGCCCACTGACACGCCCATAATTTAAAAAAAAAACTTTTTTTGAAAATTCAAAGTTTGAGCTAGGGAGCCGAAATTTATAATACATATATACTCTCTAGGGGCCCTTTATGCTCATGTGTTAATTTTTTTTAAATCCGCCTACTGACACGCCCACAATTAAATAAAACAATTTTATTGAAACACCCAAGTTTGAGCTAGGGAGCGTTTTTTTCGATAAAATCCTTTAAATGTTATACATATAACAAAATATGTAGAGCGTTCTTAACAATTCAACCATACTTAGACTTTTGTCACGCCCACTTATGAGGGATAGGAATAAGAATAGGGTATCCAACAGTTCGCCCAAGCGGACTGTAGCCCGTCCCTATGTTTTTTTTTCATATTATTACATCCAGGCTAGGATTCGAAAAGATAAAACGTAATTCTATTTAATTAATCTTTATTAGTTCTCTTTCAATTTAATTCTTGATTATTATTCTAATAATTCACTTATTTAATTCAACAATTCACTTTCATAATGAATCACTTTAAATACACAATCACTTTTCTCTTACTCAGTACTTATTTTTTTTTTTTTTTTTTTTTTAAATTCTGGCTCGCCAAGGCGATTTATAAAAAGGGGGGGGGGGGGGGGGGGTACTTCGATCTAAAAGATCTTTTGTACCGTATGGGCCACAAAAATTTTAAACTAGTAAAATTTCCACTTTCCGTGTAAAGCGGACAATTTTGCCAGTAGAAGAATTCTTTATGTCCTCGGGGCTCAATTGTTCCCTGAGAAAGATCTTCTTTCTAATTCCATTACGGGCTGGGCATTCACATAAAATGTGTTCAGCTGACTCGTCCTCTTCAAGACAGAGTCGGCACTCAGGAGAATCTGCTATTCTCATTTTGTGTAGATGATATCTTAAACCGTGGTGACCAGTAAGGTAACCTACTAGGTTTTTGATATCATGCCTGCTTAGGTTTAGACATTTGCTGGCATTATGATTGAAGGGCCGAATGGCTCGTTTGGCCTGTCTTAGACCTGGGATGTTATCCCAAAGATAGATGCATTTTCTATGTTCCCAGCTTTTAATTGCTGCCGTTGCTGCTGATCTAGGAGTGCAGCAGAATGGTTCGGGACCTTTGAAAGGTGTTTCTGAACCTTTTCTGGCCAGTTCGTCGGCCTTTTCGTTACCTTCTACCCCGACATGACCCGGAATCCACCATAATTTGTTCTTGTTTCTTGTTCCGAGTATTTGTAGGGTATTGAAGCAGTACATGACTGATTGGAGTCAATGGTATACGAGCTAAGGACGTTTATAGCTGCTTGACTATCCGTGAAAATATGGATGGTTGCACCTTTTATGCCAGGTAAAATAATGTGGCTGGCGCATTCTTGAATGGCGTGGAGTTCCGCTTGAAATACGCTGGGACTTTTTCCCATGGGTATCGTAAAGCGTTTGTGTGGTCCGTATATTCCCGCTGCTACCCCCGTTTCCATTTTAGAGCCATCCGTATACCACTTTATGGCGTTATGGCTGTTTGGTGGATTATTGCTAACCCATGCTTCTCTCTTGGGTATCTCCGTGGAGAACCGTTTGTTGAAGCATAGTATTTTTTGAATGCGGTCTGTGACCGCGCAGTTCATGTTAAGTTCTGACAGTTCATCGAGAAGGGTCTTAAGTTCCGGATGATCATTAAGACTTATCTCGTTTAGCTGTATTAGACTTATTGCACTGCGGATCGCCACTTTTTGGACGTATATGTGGAGGGGTATAATTCCTGTTATTGCCTCTATGGCAGCTGTTGGACAGGTACGCATGGCTCCGGAGATACCAAGGCACGCCAGCCGTTGTACCTTTTTGAGCTTCTCTATTGCGACCTTTTGTGTGGATTTTGTCCACCATACTATGGAGGCGTATGTTATGATGGGTCTTATCATCATTGTGTAGATCCAGTGGACGATCTTTGGAGAGATTCCCCAGGTTCTACCATATGTGCGACGACAGGCCCATAAAGCTCTATTAGCTTTACTGATTTTGTTGTTTATGTGAGAGTTCCAGTTAAGTCTCTTGTCCAGGATTACTCCAAGATACTTGACTTCGTCGGAATACTCTACGACCGTGTCGTTTATTGTGATTAGGCCTAGGTCTAATTTCCTCCATTTAGTGAAAGGAACGATGACGGCTTTACTGGGATTTATGGAAAGATTTTCCTTAATGCACCAGTCTATGGCTGTCTTTAGAGCATTTTTCATTTTTGATGTGACTCCTATTGAGTCTTTGCCCCTAACTATGATGACAATATCATCGGCGTACCCAATTGTGGTGTAGCCCAAATTGCTCATCTTGTGTAGCAGGTCATCGATGACCAATGACCATAGACGGGGTGAGAGTACTCCCCCTTGTGGGCAGCCCCTTACGGCTGTTACTGATACTGAGGTCGTTCCTGACGAGGAAGTTATTTTGCGACTTTCCAGCATCGCTTTGATCCATTTAATTTTTTTATCTCTGTAGTTAGTCTTAACAGAGCGCCTTCCGTGGATTTGCCATTTTGGTACGCATATTGGTGAGGGTGCAGAGGCATGCTTTTTGATATGCATTCTCTAATGTGAATGTCAAAAAATCCTTTCCATTGTTTTCAGAAAAAACGATGTCAGGTTTATCGGACGATATGATTTAGGTAATTCTCTCGGCTTGTTTCCCGGTTTAGGTATAAATACTACGTTTACCTCCCTCCAGGCAACTGGTATATACCCCCAGTTGAAGCTGAACCTAAATAAGGCAATCATGGATGGTAGTAAAAATTCTATTCCATTTTGAATGAGGGCTGGAAAAATACCGTCTGTACCTGATGCCTTGAATGGTTTAAATGAGTTAATTGCCCATTTAACCTTATCCGGAGTAAAAAGTGTTCCGGATAAACTATTAATTCTGCTGAGGTTTCTTGGAATTCAGACCTCCGCTGTATGGTCGTCTGTAATGACCATCGTGTGAGAACCTGGGAAGTGAGCCTGAAGCAAAGTTTTCAGCGTTTCTTCCCGGTCGCGTGTGATTGAACCATCTGATTTGATTAACAATCCCATGCCATTTTCTTGATCCGTTGACAGGGCCCTTTGGAGGCGTGCCACCTCTGGAAGTTTTTCTATCTTCTCACAGTTTGCACGCCATGAGGCTCTTTTGGATCTGCGCAACTCTAAGTTGTATATGGTCAGCATGGATTTATATTGTTCCCATGTGCCGGTGCGTTTGGCTTTGTTAAAAAGCTTTCTCACCCTCTTTCGAATAGACTCAAGGTTATCGTTCCACCATGGTACGCACCTTTTAACCACGGTTCTTTTAACCTTGCAACTATTTTTGAATGAGGTAAGAATAATATCATTTATTTGACATTGCGCAGCATCTGCATCAATTGTATTTAATGGTGCTTCTGGCAGCATGTCAGATCTGACCGCAAAATTTTCGCGGTAATTTCTCCAATTAGTCAGTCTGTTGTCATAACGGACTGATGCGTGTTCGGCATTGCATCTTATCTCGAAACGGATGTGCATATGATTCGATAGAGATGCCTCGCCAGACACGTGCCATCCCTCTATAATATCCTTCATAAAAGGAGATGATATACAGATATAGTAAGGTCTAAAACTTCTTCTCTTATAGAATTTCTAAATGTAGGACTATTTCCCTTGTTTAGAAAAACGAGGTTATTGCTATATAAAATTCTAATAACGACTCACCTCTGTTATTTGTATCTCGGCTGCCCCAGATGGTATTATGTGCGTTTGCGTCGCAGCCGATTAGTATATGTACTTTCTGGTCCTCACAGTACCGGACAAGTTCCTGTGCTGGTAAGAGAGGCACTGTATCCGTGTCTCCAGGAAAGTACGCCGATGCTCATACAAATTTATGCAGCTCTCGGCCTTTGTGGCGCTCTATTAGAACCGCCACCAGATCCCTAGTTGTGAAACCTGGAATGAGAGAAAATTTTATATCTTTCTTAATAGAGATAGCCGCCCTTGGTCTGAAAGGACCTTTGGCGAAAATTAGCTCTCTGTGTTTACAGTTTAATCCGGATAACTTACCATTGGTTGCCCAAGGTTCCTGGATTAGTTCAATAGCACTGTTCTCTTCGGCACATCGCTGGCTAAAGGTGTCCGATGCATCCATAGCCCTGTGCAGGTTGGCCTGCAAGACGCTGAGACGGGTGGTCATTTGCGTCTGTATTCAGGGTTTCGTACTCTATTGGGCTTGTTATCACCTCTCCTACGTACGATACCCTGTTGAGGAGGACCACTTTGTCTGCCTCTAGGAATCGTGTTTGGCTTTCTCTGGCTGCGCTTGACTTCGCGCTTGTAGCTTCTTTTTCTGGCACAGTTGTTGCCGTGCTTGAAGCTGCAGCCTTAGCGGCAGCGCTGGTGCTGGCCCCACTTGGGTCAGTTGCGGTGCTGCCATGAGCTGTGACATCCTTCTTATCCAAAACGTGCTGTTTTTGATCTTTAGGGCCCTGTGTGGCCGTCTTGTGAGGACTTTTTAGGATAAGTTTGGTCTGTCCGAATCGAAAAGAGACCATACCCTTTAGCTCCACGAGTCTCCTCATGGTGCTGTCGTTTATGGCAAAGACCATATGTGCGATGTCTCGCTCATCCGATCTTTGCAGAACCCTCCACGTTCTCGTGTTAAGTTCTTTGTTTTGGCCATCTAATAGGGCTAGGATCCTTTCGCTAGCTACGCCGGTACTCTGCGGGAAGAACCCTCTGATGACATGTGGTTTTTTTAAAATTTTCCTCTCCCACAAGCATCACCTCTAACCCGCATTTCTCTTTTAGCTTGGCGAAGGTTGCCTTCATCCACTCTGCAGTGGTGGCGTCCGCACATACGATCATGAGCCATCCGGCTTTGAACGTAGTACCGCGGAAGGATGGTTTGACCTCCTCGTCACGCTGTTCGATCGTGATATCCATAATCCTCTCCTGTATCGAACCCATGTGTTCGTTGGAGAGAGGATTACGATCGATGTCCACCGGTACAACACCCAGTCTTACATAGCTCGTTATATTGCTATACGAGACTTTGTCGACGGTTGTCTTCCCAGTGCGACCTCGCTTCGCTTCGGATTCAGGCGGGGTATTATCCTCGGATCGCTTTCGCTTCACCTCGGGACCCTTGTTTTCCATCTTTTGTATCGCATAGAGACGGGCCTGCTCAATGGTGCTCCCCTTCTTCTGCGCGCGCTTAAATCTGCGCTGTTCAGATGGTGTGAACCTAACGTACTCAGACTCAGTCCGTGCCACATTGCCGACTGTCTTAGGTACGTCCTCTATATCGGGATGTCTTTCATCCGATAATATGCTGTTGCATATGGTGCTGGATTCTGAAATAGAGTCACTGAGTTGAGACAAGTTCTCTTCAGGTTCCCCCATTTCAGAGTCGATGATTACCGACTCTATCCCTTTGACAGATGTCGTGTCGTCATCGACAGGGTGTTCTAAAACATCCCTATTTGATAATGCAATTTTAGAGGCACATTCTCTATTGTTTCTTTTGTTGTTTGGTTTATTTTGAAACCCACGAGTATTCGGGATATGGTGTCGCCCGTGGTCTACCCGTCTAACCACAGGAAGGCTATCTTAAAATCGGAGGTCGCCTGGTATCCGAAGTTTGCAAACTAACGACTAAGCACCCTCTTAGCCATGCATCTCTCGGCGCTTGCCACCTTAGATTAGGGGTTTATTGGGGAAATAGGATTTAGGGATTTGATGGAGGGGGGATATGGGTAATTGAAAATTGAAAGGAAAGAGGAGAAGGGTGGCGGACTTGTAGTCCTGGTCAGTTCTTAGTTGACGCTCATCAGACGGTCTGTCCCAGAAAGGCCCGATGACTCTTTGCGCCGTAAGCCTCCGCACCGGCACCATCGAATTTGCGTTCTATGATGGTGCACACGTCAAGGTGACTGACCCCGCAAGGAGGACTCAGTACTTATACTTTTTCTCTATACTTTTCACAACTGTCATCTATCGCACTTCTTTATTGCGGTTCACAACTAGAATGTCTTGGGTGCTCCTGCGACATCTATTTATATCTCCTCGTGACACCTCTCGACATTTCCAGATTCGTTGAGTTTAGAAGGTTCGAGAACAACATAATTATGTATGTACTAGTTATTCCACAGCTACTCAAACTGCTATTCAAATGCTGCCAAAATTGGTAATATGGCTACTTTCTACTAGATGGCGCAGAAAGTTGACTAATTGATGCTGAATGTCACAGTTTCAGCAAACATGCAACAATATCCCCCTCTTAAACTTGTTCGTCCCGAACAAGCACGTCAATATTTTCACCATGGTACCGATGGAGACGATCCACATGGACAACTTTCAGCTTGCCTCTTCCTCGCTGGATCCGGTAGACAACATCGTTGATGCGCTTCACTATCTTATAGGGTCCTTCCCAATCCTGCTGTAGTTTAGATGACATGCCTTTTCGGCGATGAGGGTTGTATAGCCATACCAGATCTCCTTCCTGGAATCCTGCGGTGGTTGCTTTTGTATCGTACCTCGTCTTCATGCTGTCGCTGGATATCCGAATCTTATCTCTAGTTTTCCGATGAATGTTTCTGATGATTTCTCTGAGATCCGCAACATAATCATCTTCATTCGTTGCTTCATCAGTCGGAGATCCAAACATCAATTCACTAGGTAACCGGATGGTTCGACCAAAAAGGATTTCGGATGGAGTATGTCCTGTTGTGTTATGAACTGCGCTTCGATAAGCTAATAGGAACATGGGGATCTGCTTGTCCCAGTCCCGCTGGCAGTCGCTAATAACCTTAGAAAGGTGTTCGTTTAAGGTTCTATTGAAGCGTTCGACCATTCCGTCCGATTGTGGATGAAGCGGGGTTGTTCTTGTCTTCTTAATCCCTAGTAGCTGGCATACTCCGTGAAAGATCTTCGACTCGAAGTTTCGACCTTGGTCCGAGTGCAATTGCATTGGTACGCCAAATCTGCTTACCCAGTTGTGGACAATCTGCTCTACGACGGTTTTAGCTTCTTGGCTAGGTATAGCAAATGCCTTAGGCCATTTAGTGAAGTAGTCCATCACTACGAGGATATAGCGGTTTCCACTGTTGGTTTCTGGTTCAAAGGGCGCTCCAACGTTGTATTGATGCATCTTCCCTTGCATTTTTACTCTCGGGCCTTTACTGGCTGCGCAAATGGCGCATTTTCGGCACCAGTTTTCGACATCGTCTCTTGCGTGGATCCAGTAAAAGTGTTCTCGCACTTTTTCGAGTGTCTTATTTACTCTCAAATGACCTCCGGACACTCCGTCATGCAGTTCCCTAAGCACTTCGTTGACTTTCGATCTGGGTACCACAAGCTGCATCACGGCTGATGTTCCATCCGAACTTTCCCATTTTCTTCTCAAAATGCCATCCTGAACATGAAGTGAATCCCATTGTGCCAAGTATGCTTTCAGTTCCGGACTCTTATTGGAGATCTGCTGCCAGTCCGGCTTGCCTTTATGTTCCTTCCAGGCGATAATCGGCCCGGATCTTCCCGTTGAGCATTCCGGATCTCCCGTGCACTCCAGCCGCTAATGGGCTCAGCTCTCAACCGTTGGACTGATACTTTATCTTTTTCTTCCTGGCGTACGCAATGTTTACAATCAGCCTTGCAGGGCCGCCGGGAGAGGGCATCTGCGTTGGAGTGAAGAGTTCCCTTTCGGTGCTGTATCTCGTAGTCATACATCTGCAGCCGTTCAATCCACCTCGCGACTTGTCCTTCAGGGTTCTTAAACTGCAGAAGCCACTTTAGAGACGCATGATCTGTACGCAGGATGAATTTCTGCCCATATAAGTACTTGTGGATGTTTGCCACGATCAAAGCCAGGAGTTCCCGCCTGGTTACGCAATAGTTCCTCTCCGGGTTGGATAGCACTTTACTGAAGTAGGAAACTACTCTCTCTTGGCCATCATGGATCTGCGAAAGAACGGCTCCGATCCCAGCATTACTAGCATCGGCATCTGCAATAAATGTTTTTCCTGGAGTAGGGTACGCTAGAATTGAAGCATCACACAGTTGGTGTTTGAGACTCTTGAAACTCGTTTCGCATTCACCTGGCCATTTGAATGGTTTTCCCTTTTCCGTCAGTTGATGCAAGCTCTTCGCGATCCTTGCAAAGTCCTTCACAAACCGTCTGTAGTAAGTTGCAAGTCCCAGGCAGCTTCTCAGTTGATGTTTGTCTTTGGGAACGGGGCAATTTTTCACCGCATCGACCTTCTCTGGGTCAGTCCTTACTCTTTCGGACGAGATTATGTGCCCCAGATATTTTACCTCAGATCTAAAGAGATCAGACTTTTTCGGGTTAAGCTTTAATTGTGCACTTCGTAGTCTCTGGAACACTTCCTTCAAGTTATCTCGATGTTCTTCAAACGTTTTTCCAACCACGATGACATCGTCCAAGTAGACCAAACACGTTTTCCATGTTAGCCACAACAAAACACGCTCCATTAGACGCTCAAAGGTTGCCGGCGCGTTACACAGTCCAAATGGCATTACTGTGAATTGGCAGAGCCCGTTTCCTGCTGTGAAAGCCGTTTTCTCATGGTCTTCCGCATGGATCTGCACTTGCCAGTAGCCACTCTTCAGATCTAGGGTGGAAAACTATCGGGCTCCGGACAGTGTATCCAGCGTATCGTCAATCCTTGGTAGAGGGTAGCTATCCTTTTTGGTGACATTATTCAGTTGGCGATAGTCTACACAAAACCGAGTGCTGCCATCTTTCTTTTTGACTAGAACAATCGGAGATGCCCATGGGCTTTTAGAGCATTCGATCACTCCTTCCTTCTCCATCGTCGACACGACCAACTCTGCAACTTCCGTCTGCTTAGCCAATGGTAATCGTCTGGGGGGCTGTCGAATCGATCTCGCATCTCCAGTGTCTATCCGGTGTTGTACAAGGTGTGTTCGGCCATACTCGCAGTCCCGCGAAGCGAATATATCAGCAAACTCGTTAATGAGGTTCCCTGCCATGGCTTGCTGCTCCTGATTCAGATCGCAGTAGGGGAACCCGGGGCATAACAGGCACCCGGGGTAAAATGGGCCCCCTCTTTATTTCTCTGTTGAGTAAAGTGTCAACTCCGAAACTAAATATGTCTTCCTTAAATCATCGGTGGCAATTCGGGGAAAACCCGTCTCTGAACAAAATTGCCACGTGTTCTCTGTTTTGGCTAAAAGAAGATTTTTCATTGAGTTGAAGTTATTTTCAAGTGAAATAAAGAGTGTTTTTTTGTAACAAATATCTATTTTATACTAGATTTTCATCCTTTAATATCAAAGTAAGTAAATAAAGCTGGTATTAATTAAATTATTTCCGTTTTAGAGTTAAATTGAAAAGAATTTTTTACAGATTTTTTGTAGAATATGATATGGGGCAGAATGGACGAAGCATAATGGACATGGATGCCCATTATGCCCTATCTGTTAATCCGATACCAATGGATGCACTGTTATCCTCTCCAGAGCCCGATTTGACAAACAATGATGCACCAACGTCATCAACTTCATTCCAAAAGTTTTCTCCATCTCATATTGCAGCTGTTCCCAAAGCACCAGCTAAAAAAAGAGTTTCTAAGCGCAGGGGAAAGACTGCAATAATTACAAGCTCTCCTTACAAGGCGCAGCTGGAGGCTGAGTCCACGAAGTCCAAGCCTCTTGTTATGCAAAAGAAAAAAGCCTCAACAAAAAAGAAAACTACCAGGAAGGAAGAATCTTCAGAAAGCGAGGAGGACGAAGAGTGTCTTTATTGTGGGCATTTATACTCCCAGTCTACAGAAGGACGGGTTTCCTGCAGATCATGTGGTAAGTGGGCACATTGTTCTTGTGCTGGAGAGGATGATGTTGACGATGAATGTAGCCACATTTGCTCCCGTTGCAACCCAGTTTAGATTTGCGCCCGTCATGCCCCACATATGTCCATTGTGCCCCAGTACCGGGGTAGAATGGGCAAATTCTATCATTTACTAAAATTAATTTAACATACTGAATTATTTTTTTTTATTTATTTTTCTTTTGTGTACTAACGTATTTATCAATTTTCTATCTAATAAAATTGTTTTGGAGAAAATAAACACATTTTTGCAGTTTTTATAACAAGAAATCCTTAAGGGGCCCGTTATGCCCCGGCTTCCCCTACTGGAATAAATCTCTTTTCACCTCAGTCATTTCCATTGGTGAACGAGGCTTCGCAACACCTTCCTGTGATAGTTTCGTGATGGCAGTAACCGGTACACATTTTCCAACCACCTCACCTTGCTTCAATTTTACGCTTTTGTGTTCCGCATTAAGAATTCGTTCGGGAACCATATTGTCCTTCGGCTCGACAAGCATTTTTCCAACTACGCAGTTTCGGCAGTGTTTGCCTTCTGGGTCAACTAGAAAGAATCGGTGGGCCCCAGGATCACCTTCCAGCTTTTTTTTTTTTTTTTTTTTTTTTTTTTTTCTTCCTTCCTCTCCTTTCCTTCCAGCTTTGTCCAAATCAGTGTCTCTGAAGAACGTGGTAGGACCTCGTCCTTACTTATGACTGTCATCAGGGATGCGGCGTTCTCGTTCCCGTACACCATCGGAATCTCTACGTTTCGATACTTGAGTACTTGCATACCAATGTCCAATACTACATCATGCACCTCGAATCGATTCCGATGATGCATTCGTCACATATATCGGCTACTAGGAAAGCGTGGGAGAATGCTAATCCTGCCAAATTTATTGTAAGTATGACCTCTCCATACACTTTCGTTGTCGCTAATGTTGCTGTTTTCAGACAGTAACTGCTGATGTTGTGCAACCAAGACTGACGGACGATGTCCCGCCTTATAATGGAAGCGGTGGCACGGGTGTCGATGGCTGCCACGCACTTATTTTGACCGATTTAAGCTTCCACTGTTAGACTATGGTTTCCTCGTTTGGTTTGTGTTGTGTACTGAAGTAGATCTGGCAATGCTGGTATCTAGCTTTATGTCAACCGAGTTCATACATTCTGATTATTCAATACATCTGTTAAGATTGTACTCTTTCCCATTAACTTTAATAATAATTAATGTTCTTTGATTACACGAGTTTCACTTAATAATAAGAAGTTCCAAACTAGATACAATATAAATTGGCAACGAGGCAAAAGTTTAAATAGAATTCGTTAAGAATAATTGCTACTACAGCTGCTGGTGAATTGGGGTGGACTGCTATGTCTGCTGTAGTTGGGCTGGTGGGGCCTTTCGACGGGAAGTCGTCATGGTCGAGTTACCTAGAACGTGTTCAATTTTTCTTTGAGGCAAACGGCATCGAGGAGGAGGAGAAGAAACGTGCAATGTTCCTGGTGCAGGTTGGCGAAACTGGATATGAGGTGTTAATATCTCTGCTTATGCCAAAAGGCCCACGCGACTACACATTTAAGGAGCTGGCGGAGAAATTGTCGGAGTACTACACACCGAAACCAAATGAAATCGTGGAACGGTTTCACTTTAACAAACGGGTGCAAGGAAAGGATGAGCCCGTTGGAGAATTTGTAAAAGACCTACGAAAGCTCAGTAAGTATTGTAATTTCACTGAGCTCGACAACATGCTACGTGACCGTATCGTGTGCGGTGTCTACGATGAGAGAGTGCAACGGAGTTTGTTTGCAGAAGTCGGTTTGACTTTAAAGCGTGCGTTGGAACTATGTATTGCATCAGAAACAGCGGGGCTTAATGTTGCTGAGGTCCGAACAAAGTCCACAATGAAAGATGAATTGCTTGCAGTGACAGTTAAGACGAAGTATAAGACTGACACGAAATGTTTTCATTGCGGGTCTTCACATCAAGGCAAGGACTGCAAATTCAAGAATGCCAAATGCTACTATTGTGACAAGAAAGGTCATATTGCTAAGGCGTGTCTAAAACGGCAGGCTGAGGAAGGTGGTAATGGTCGCAAAGAACTCGGTAAGAGGGGTAAAGCGAATGCTATTCTGGTTGAACAGTCAAATGTGTTAGATGTAACATTCGCCTTACCAGAGCATCAGGCGAACATGCCCACATATTGAAACTTATATGACTGTCACTTTCTTTTTCGTTTTTCTTCTTCTTCTTTTATCTTACAATAAATGGATTCACTATTCTAAAAGGTTGTGTCGTGTTTTAAATCTTTTCTCATCCTACAGATATTAACAGGTTATGGGCCCAGAGTTGTTGCTCTAATTAACTAAATAAAGACAATACAGCTTGCGATTTATTTTTTTTATAAAAGTCGTTTCAAGTTCAGCGTGCGCAGAGTGGATTTTCTTTGGATATCGTGGCGGTATGGCCGACTCATTGCGAACAACGATATCGAAGCTGGGAGTGGACAATTACCACATATGGAAATACAAATTGGAGCTCTTGTTAAGGAAAGACAATTTGTGGGAGGTCGTCATGGAACCAAAGCCTGACCCAGTCACCTCCGATTGGACTAAAAAGGACAGTGATGCCAGGGTTTTGATTGGTCTTTCCGTCGAGGACAGCCAACTCCATCACGTACGAAGAGCCAAAAGTGCTAATGAGGCATGGGACAGACTCAAGCAACATCACGAGAAGGCGACCCTCAGCAATAAAGTGCAATTAATGCGGCAAATATGCAACCTAAAACTACACGATGGCGGTAACATGGAAGAACACATACAGCATATGACGACACTTTTCGAAAAGTTAAGAGCTTTGGGAGAAGATGGACTTTCCGATAGCTGGACTATAGCCATGCTCCTTAGTAGTTTGCCCCGATCATATGACATGTTGGTCACCGCATTGGAAACAAGAAGTGAAGCAGATTTAACTCTCGAAATGGTGGAGAGAAAATTGTTGGAGGAGTTCGCCAGGCAAAACAGTGGCAGCAGCAATTCAGCTTTAAAGGTAATAAATAAATTTAATACAGATTTAACTAAATGTTGTTTCTTTTGCAAGAAAAATGGCCATTTCAAGAAAGACTGCAGAAAATATAAAGAATGGAAGAGCAAACAAACAAAAGCAAACGTTAACATTGTAGAATCCAACCAAGAATTCTGTTTTCACATAAATGGGTCTGATTTCCATGGATGGGTCCTAGACTCAGGAGCCACTGTTCATATTTCTAATAAATTAGAGGATTTCGTCAGCCTAGATTCATCCGACAAAGAAAACGTCACCGTCGCTAATGGACAACAAATCGTCGCGGAAGGTAAAGGGGCATGCAGAATCAGCGCACTGAACAACAGTAATGTGGAAGTATCCCTATGCATCAAGGACGTACTCTACATTCCAAATCTTCAGGGAAGTTTGCTGTCCATAAGGAAATTGACGGAGAAGGGATATAAAGTGGACTTCAGCGGCGCTATCTGTAAAGTTCGAACTTCTGATGGTATCGAGGTAGCAGTGGCAGACCTAAAGGGAAATTTATACAAACTAAGACAGAAGGAAGTTGGTAATAGAGCTCTACGCGTTACCAAATGTTGTAAATGGGGAAATTGCCCGCACTATTGGCACCGTATATTTGGACACCGCGATATTGACTCTATTAAGAGACTTGCATCAGGAAATATGACTAGCGTTCCATTTAAGATAGTCGATTGTAACCAAAGAAAAATTTGCGAAATATGCATACAAGCGAAAATGACTCGTCCTCCATTTAAGAAAAAATCAACCAAAGAAAGCTGCGCACCATTAGATCTCGTTCACAGTGACGTTTGTGGCCCCATGCAAACAATAACACCTGGTGGCAATAGGTATTTCTTAACGTTTATTGACGACTATAGCAGATACACCACTGTCTATTTGTTGAAAGAAAAGTCCGAGGTCTACGATCGCATCGTACAGTACACGGAAATGGTAAAAACTAGATTCGCAGCTAAGCCGAAAGTAATCAGGTCAGATAATGGAGGCGAGTACACAGCAGGAAGGGTTTTGGGTTTTTTCAAGAAAGAGGGCATACATTACCAGCATACTTCACCATATAGCCCGCAGCAAAACGGCACAGCCGAAAGGAAAAATAGATATCTAGTAGAAATGGCTAGGTGTATGCTTGTCGATGCGAAACTCGGATATGAGTTTTGGGGCGAGGCTATCATGACGGCAAACTACTTGCAGAATAGATTGCCAACAAATGTTCTCTCAACAACGCCTTATGAGAAATGGACGGGGACCAAGCCGAGTATTAGCAATCTTAAGGTTTTCGGATCCAAAGCATTCGTCTACATTCCCAAAGAAAATCGAAGGAAGTTAGATGATAGGGCTCAGCTGAAAACATTCGTCGGTTATGATGAGCATTCAATGGGATTTCGTTTCGTTGATGAGAAAACTAAGAAGATTCTGATCAGTCGAAACGTAAGATTTGTGGACAAGTTTTCTAGCGACAACAACGATCAGGACATTACCGATAAAATTCTAAGCTCAGACGAGAGGAATATATCAGAAACACAACAAGGTCAACTCGAGGTAAACCCAGCACCCATAAAGAGCAATGACAGCACAAAGGCACACGCATATCTCGATGAGTGTACGGACTCGCAGAACATCTCAGCAGGCGCATGCGAGGACAGTGAAGTGGTAACGTTGAGGAAATCTAGCAGAGTGAATAAAGGAAAAGCACCAGCACGTTTAATCGGTGAAGTAAACGTAGTAAAAACGCAAATCACTCAAGAACCAAGAAGCTATACAGAATCTATCAACTGCAGCAATAGCAAGCAATGGATAACAGCAATGCAGGAGGAGATACAAAGCCTACAAAACAATAACACATGGGAATTGGTTGCTCCGCCAGAGGATGCCAACATCGTCGGATGCAGATGGACGTTCAAGATAAAACGGGACACAAACGGAGAGGCTACAAGATTCAAGGCAAGATTGGTGGCGCAAGGGTACAGCCAAAAATACGGACACGACTACGACGAGATCTTTGCACCAGTTGTAAGGCAGTCAACTTTTAGAACGCTTTTGTCAGTAGCGGGTTATCGTCGAATGAAAGTCCAACACCTTGATGCGAAGTCAGCATTTCTAAACGGGGAGCTTAAGGAAGTTATATATATGAAGCAACCACCTGGTTTCGAAGCAGATGGAAAAAGACTAGTGTGCAGACTACAGAAAAGTATATATGGACTTAAGTAGGCTGCACACGTTTGGAACAAAACAATCCATAAAGTACTTACAGACAGTGGTTTCACTCAAAGCAAGGCGGACAGATGCCTATATAGCCTATCAGACGAACAGTTTTGCTGTTACCTTTTAATATACGTGGACGACATTCTAGTTGCCAGCGTGGATGAAAAAGCTATCCGTCACGTCGAGGATTTATTGAAGAAACACTTTGAAATAAATAATTTAGGAGAAGTAAGTCACTATTTGGGAATCGAAGTCACAAGAGATACTTCTTCAAATTACATGATTCGACAGAAACAGTACATCGAAAGAATTCTTCAGGACTTCGGTCTTCAGGACGCAAAGCCCTCCACAATCCCTCTCGACCCCGGATACGACAACTCAATAAGCGAGTCAAGCCTTTTACTTGACAATAAGAACTATCAACGCTTGGTTGGATGCTTGCTCTATATTGCAGTTAATACAAGACCTGACATTGCAGCAAGCATATCCATCCTTGCCACCAAAGTATCTAAGCCAAGTCAATTTGATTGGATCGAACTAAAGCGCGTTCTCAAATACCTAAAGGGGACATCAAGCCTTCACCTATACCTTAGTTATAACAACAAGAAAGGAAATACACTCATAGGGTACGCCGATGCGAATTGGGCAGCAGATAAAAACGATCGAAAATCAAACTCCGGATATATATTCTTCATGAATCAAGGAGCCGTTAGCTGGTCGTGTAGAAAGCAGAGCTGCGTGTCACTTTCCACAACGGAAGCAGAGTTTATAGCTCTCTCAGAAGCGTGTAAGGAGGCGACATGGCTGAGGAACATTTTAAGCGACCTAGATTGCACTCAACCTGAACCAACGATTATCCTAGAGGACAACCAAAGCTGTTTGAAACTAATTCAGGAAGAAAAGCTCAGTAACCGTTCAAAGCACATCGACACAAAGTTTCATTTCGTCAAAGACTACGTAGATAAAAATATCGTCACCTGCAAGTATTGCTCATCGAACGAAATGTTAGCAGACATGTTAACCAAACCCTTAGGTGCAGGACGTATCCTGTCGTTGAGGAAAAAGTGCGGTCTTCAGGCGAATGAGGAGGAGTGTTAGATGTAACATTCGCCTTACCAGAGCATCAGGCGAACATGCCCACATATTGAAACTTATATGACTGTCACTTTCTTTTTCGTTTTTCTTCTTCTTCTTTTATCTTACAATAAATGGATTCACTATTCTAAAAGGTTGTGTCGTGTTTTAAATCTTTTCTCATCCTACAGATATTAACAAAATGAAGCTCTCTATACATTGAACTCAGTGAATAACTTAGTGGCTACAAGTTCAAAGTATATCGCACTAATAATACAATACTGTTGTAACTCAAAATGTGACTTTTTCCAGAATCGGCGAAAAACTGATAACTCACGTTCTGTTACAGATTATAAAGAAATTAATAATTTATCCGGATTGTTAACAAAAATAAAGGAATTATCTATTTACGTATTATTTTAAATATTGCAGGTAATAAATATATTTGCAATTTTTGAGTTAGGACGGTATTGCCCCCAAAAAAGTTTTCAGAGAGATGAATTATTTTGAATTATTTAGTTATTCTTGAAAAATTTTGAGTTACTACGATTTTATGTGGACTTTTTCTCCACGGTTTCAATAAACTTTTTGAAGTTACAACAATTTGTATTTTTTTTGTAGTTAAAGAAAACCAGTTTATAAAGACAAGACTTTTATGAAAAAAAAAAAAAATATTTCAACATTGTGTACACTTATTCAACAAAAAAATTACAACAACACAAAGTTTTTTACATTTGCTCAATCTTTTACTGCGTTAAAATTAAACATTCAAACCTCGGAAGTAAGAATCAAAATATGCCCTGGGAATTATATTTTTTTTTTGAGTGGATGAGTATCTGTATTTTGGTTTAATGTCTGTAGTATGTCTAATTATAAATTCGCTTTCTTTTTGTAAGTCTCCCAAGTTCCAATAATTGTTGAAAATATCCTGTCTTTATGCCTCATTTATCTTTGAACTGCAATTTAATCTGCATTTTTCGACACATGTCGGCCCCATCTTCTTTTCAGGTACTTGTTTTTTAGATGCTTTACCAGTATTGCGAAGCTTTTTGCTATTTTACTCTTCCAATTTCCTACATTACGTACCCTCTTTCTACCTTTGGTGTTGTCCTGCACTTCCGAAGCAACATTTGGCTCTATAGCCTTTTGAATTGCTGATTCACCAGTTGAAGCAAGGGGTGTATTTTTAGCTTCATTATCCGAGTTACTTGATGTGGAGCCACTGGAAGAAGAGCTACTTGACGAAGAACTACTCAACAATTTTGTTGCTCCACCTCGAAGTAATCTGTCTAGCTTATTATTTGTACCAGGTATAAAATTAGGGTCACCATCGGAATCATCAAAATAACTGATCAGTGTACAGTGGTGAAATATTATATTTCCTTTGGTTGAATTCAGTCGTCGATTTAACATTACTAGTACTCGGTGCACTGTCCATATTAATTTCTTGGAGAACTGGATTGATTGGAGAAGGTGAAGATATCGAGTACACCGGTTGTTCTTTTACAGCTTCGTTGTCCTCATACTGGGGCCAGTCATTGTAAGTACTTACCAGTTTCAATAATGAAGGTGAAGAATTCAAAGAACCCGATGTTTCTTCAACATATTTGTCGTTTTCCTTTTCCTGGTGATTGTTTGACGTTGTTTTTGTCGCCAATTTAACAAGCAAACGCCCACGATGCATACTTATTCTACCAAACAAAACGTTTTTTTTGTGTAAAACACCTTACATATTATACATAATCACCTAGAATGTAGTAACTCTAAATTATTAAAAAAAATAAGCTAATGAGGATCTTTTTATTTTTACTCGGACATGTTCAAAAGCGTGATTTTAAATGCTGTGATTAACTTATAAGTATTGGTTTAAATGTTAACAGCTTATCACAAAAAAACACCTAATCAAAATTCTTCAACAAAACTGTATTAAGTCTAAAATTACTTACTTAACCAATAAGAATGTCGCAAGTAAAAATATTATTTTAAATTGAATTTTTTTGAATCAATAATAATGTTGCAACTAGACATACACCAATTTCATCTTTGGGTTTAAATCAACTGTACTGTATTAACTTGAATTAATAGTTTAATTTGTACATACCTGACGCAGCAAAAACGTTGCAACTCGAAATAATGCGCTCTAAAAAGAAAAGTAACACGTCCTTCCTAGCCGAATGTCAATCTAACTAAAGATGATGCAATATTGGCTGGGGGTTTATTACAGGCAGTCAACCATGAACAATGACTTATAGTGCCAACTCTTTTTTCTTTCTTGCAGTATGCTTGTTCTGGATGATTATGTACTTTATGCCAATCAATCATAATTTACCCTATTACATTGTGAACTGGTCAAATTAAAAGTCTACACTACGAATGTAAATAATACAAAGTGTACATACAAATCAATATAAATTGCATGACTTTGTCTTTCAAAAGGTCATTATTAAATAAAGAGTTACATTTATAACGTGCTAATATCGTTGCATTTTCTTTTCCTGAAGAACCGAAAGTTCCAGAGTCCACGGGAAGTTTAAGTTCGTCGTTGTTTTCTTTAAGATCTAAGGAGAAAACATTTGGTCCATTCGAGCCAAATTAAAACAAAAAAAATTACCAAGTGACATTGAGACATTCAAGTGTAACCTCAAATAATATACGTACATTGTGCATACAACAAAATATAATTCAATTTTCAATTTAAATAAATTAATTCAAATAAAGAACATTTTCATTGTGAGTTTTTGTGCAAACCGAACTTCTCGCGGCGCGTAATTATAAATCAAGAACCTGTGGATCAGTGGTAAGTGAGTTATTAGTAATTTTGCCATTATATACATATATATACAAGGTGGCGCAAAAGTTGTCAGGTGGCGCAAAAGTTGTCACCCGATGTTCTTTCGCTATAATTTTTTTTATGAATGGAAAACTTTGGTTCTGCTTTTGGATTATGTTAATTGGTGTCTTAAGTTTTTTCTGTATAGTTAACTTCACAAATGTCAAAGTAGAATTTACATTTGCCGCCATTTGCAAAAATTATAGCTTCTTCCGATAGGATGATGACTTTTGCGCCACCTTGTATATACCCAAATTGCCAAATATGAGTACTACAAAGGCACTCAAACTTCTTAGAAATTCTTTATCCATTATGAAGATGGATTATACTAATTTTTGCTCAGCGGCTGAAACAAAAAAGACGAAAAACATTGTTAATGGTCGACGGTTCGGGAAATATATTTAGATTATAAGGCTGAACTGTTGGATTGCTTAGACCACATAACTGCATCTACATCAAACAGTACCGCGGGTACTGGACAAGGCGGGATACGACTACCAGAAATGTCACTGCCGCTATTTTCGGGGCATTATGAAAAATGGAGACCGTATAAAAGCAAATTTGAAGCGATGATTCATAAAAATGCTAGTCTCACAGAAATACAAAAACTACACTATCTAAAGTCCGGTTTGTCTGGGGAGGCTGAACGTTTGCTCCAGCATTTAGAGATTGACGAGGGCAATTATGAAAAGGCGTGGTCGATTTTATGTTCGCGCTACGACAATAAACGCTTCCTGGTCAATACACACTTGAAGCTTTTCTTCAGTCAGCCGGTGATGCACAATGAAAATGGTGGGGGGTTAAAACGCTTGTTGGATACATCCACGGAGTGTTTGCACTCTCTTCAAAATTTGGGGCTTCCTGTAAATAATTGGGACGTCATAATTATTTATATAATTTTTCAAAAACTCTCACCATGCACGCAGCAGTTGTGGGAAGAACGACTAGGGGCGTCGAAAGAGTTGCCAAGTTTCAGCGAATTTGCTCAATTTCTCGAGGCCAGGTTTCGAACATTGGAGGTTATGGAACAACAAGGTTCCAAATCCACTCAGTCAGCATCCAGAAACTTCAATCAAAAGACACCTGCAATCAAAACGTCGTTTCACATAAAGAAGAACAAACCGAAGGAACAATATAGCTGCAATGTGTGTGGTAAGGGGCAACACTCGATCAGGAGTTGCAACCGTTTTGTCAAAATGGATGTCGGAGACTGAGTTAGCATGGTCACTAAAATTGGAGTTTGCTGCAACTGTTTAGCATATAGCCATACCACGCAAAATTGTCCCAGTCAAGGGCGTTGCTATTTCTGTCAGCAGAAGCATCATTCCCTGTTGCATATGAACTCGGATGTGAATATTTCACATAATAACCCGGTACTCCCCTCCCAAACAAATCCAGCACAACACAACATAGGTAGCACTCTCCCAAACAATAACAATTTTCCTCCACAGAACCCTGGCACAACACCACATTCTTTTAATCCCACACAAAACCCAACCAATCAAGGTCAACCCCACCACACTTTAACGATAAACCCCAATGCACCACCATTACAACCTGGTAGGCAGGAGCATCCAACAACTAGTGCAGGGGTTCGCAACCACTTGGCAGAACACAATAGAGATACACAGGTTTTATTAGCAACTGCAACGGTGAGGGCCAGGTCATCAACGGGGAAATACTTTAGTTTGAGAGCCTTGATCGACCCGGGTTCCGAAGGCACGTTTATCACCGAAGCAGCTATGCAACTATTAAATCTGACAGCCCATAGTACATTCATTGAAGTGTCAGGGTTGGGAACGGTCAGCAGTGGAGCATGCCATAGGTATGCTGATATATCGTTTGGGTCTTTGCACTTCACATTTGAGACAACTGCACGAGCTTATGTGTACCGATCCCTGACTGGGCTTCTCCCGGCCAACAGATTGGCACTCAATGAATGGAAACACATCAGCGGATTAACGCTTGCAGATCCCCTCTTTTTCAAACCTGCTACAGTAGATTTGCTGATTGGAAGCGATGTCTACTCGGAACTCATTCTACCAGAAATTTCCAGAGGTAATGATACGTCACCTGTGGCTCAGAATATTCTGCTGGGCTGGATTTTATTCGGAAAGGTGTCGGCAGATTCACGCAAGTCTATCAGAAGTTTTCTGCAAGTGTGTGATATAGGTTCTGGGAGATTGAAGAGGTACCCTTTCAAATCAAAGATACTGAGGAGAACCAAAGGTGCGAGAAGCAGGAGACGATGCGACGCTTACCTGATGGGCGGTATGAAGTGTCACTTCCCTTTAAGGACGGATGTCAACCTGCGCTTGGGGCCTCGAAGTTAGGAGCCTTGCGTAGGCTGCATCAACTGGAGAGGCGTTTTGACAGCAACCCCAAACTAAAATTGGACTACACTAAGTGTATCACCGAATACCTGGAGCTAGGTCATATGACCGAAGTCGACGTCACCAACGATGAAATTCTTCAATCTCCATTTCACTACTTCGTTCCACATCACGCCGTGATGAAAGAGGCCAGTTCGACAACAAAACTTCGAGTCGTCTTCGATGCGGCTGATAAATCGTCGGATGGTACTTCGGTAAATGAGCGGCTATGGGTAGGCCCTAAGACACAAAATAACATTAGCGATATTATTTTGAGATGGAGACTATATCGATTTACCTTTACAGCAGACATCGAGAAGATGTATAGGCAGATCCGGATGAGACAAGAAGACGCATACTATCAACTTATCTACTGGCGTAGTAACGACAACGAAGAAATAAGGACTTATCGCTTGGACACTGTAACTTTCGGCACAGCCTGTGCACCTTACCTCGCCATTCGGACGCTGAATCAGGTGGCAGTTGATGAAGAGACACGTTTTCCGGAAGGCGCTAGGACAGTACGAAAGGAGATGTATGTCGACGATTTGATCTCAGGGGCAGATTCAGTTGAGGAGGCGTTAGTCAAGCGTGATGAGGTGAGGAATTTGCTGGCGACCGCAGGTTTTCATTTGCGAAAGTGGACAAGCAACTCTCATCCTGTCCTACAAGACATTCCCTTGGATCAGCGAGAGTTGGATTTCTCCTTCGCATTCGAAACTTCGGAGCATGTTAAGGCCCTCGGTATGCAGTTGATGACGTTTTCGCATTTAAAAATGTGTTCAGCGATGCTTCTGGAGTATTGTCGAAAAGAACAATGTTGTCAACAATCGCACGTCTTTTTGATCCACTTGGCTGGATTTCCCCTTGCATCATAAAGGCAAAAATCATGATGCAGCAGCTGTGGTGTAAAGGACTTTCTTGGGATGAACCTATCCCAGCAGATCTCAGAGATGAATGGGCGAAATTCTGTCAGGAGATTCCATTGGTCGAACATATTCGAATACCACGATGGGTTCATCTGCAAAAACAACAAAAGGGTATTGAAATCCATGGATTTAGCGACGCCTCTGAAAAGGCGTATGGAGCAGTAGTATACCTACGAGTGTTGGATGAGGAAAACCACGTTCATGTCCACCTTCTGATGTCCAAAACAAGAGTGGCTCCTCTAAAGACCGTCACTCTTCCCAGACTTGACCTTTGTGGAGCGGTTATATTGGCGTCGCTCTTGAAATACGCTTCATTAACTTTTGAGGAACTGTCTACACTACTGACACAAATAGAGGCATGCCTGAATTCTAGGCCTCTATGCCCGCTTACTAATAACCCCGATGATTACTCCACATTAACTCCCGCACACTTTCTCATTGGAGAAGCTCCTCAGACTGTACCAGAACCTAGTCTCACCGAAGAAAACATATGTTACAATGACAGATGGAAAAGAATTCAGCAGATGTATCAAACATTTTGGCGACAGTGGAGTATCTTGCACGTCTCCAGCAGCGGCCAAAGTGGCTTAAAACCGAAACGCAACCGAAGATAGGAGACCTAGTTCTGGTCAAGGATGAACGTGTTCCACCATCGAAATGAATTAGGGCCAGAATAACTAAGGTACATACATCCCGGTGCCGATAATTTAATTCGAGTCGTTACTTTAAAAACATCGACTGGTGAGCTCAAAAGACCGATTACCAAAATCTGTCCGCTACCAAGCAATACAACCGCAGAAGAGGTAATTGTTTGATTGCAACCAACAAATAACTTACATTTTATTCGCGAATGCAAATTTCTCACAATCAAAAAACTCAACAACTCTACACTACAACAACAACAAAAAACAGATATTATTAACAATACTCATCATACAAAATTTCCCTGCATCATGTAACACTACACCACACACAACACTTTACTACTACAGTCCACTCATAGAAGGACGTTTCAAACACATATACCTACACACACAACTATGCGCAATTCATTCATAAATTGACAATAATTTATAATAGGTAATACAATAAAGAATTCACTCACCTGTTATATTATGCTGTTCACCGCATCCGTCATACACTAGAGCTGTGTCAATCGTTCAAATTTAATGATCGAATCGTTCAAGTATTGGTTGAAAAAAATGATTCGGTCATTTCAATCAATCAATCAATGACAGATGGGACATGGGAGTATTGTATTCCTCCATTCAATTTCAATACAATCAAAAACCCCAATCATCATTCGTTCAATTTAGTTTCGATAGAGACAGATACATTCGAATGGATTGTAGGAGTGAATACACGGGAAACCCCTATAAGCCCGCATATGAAAAGCCCGCACGCCAAATTATGAAAAAGCCCGCAGCACAAAAGCCCGCATGCCATAAGCCCGCACAATTTATTTTCAGATTTAGCCCGCATATGATGCGGGCTTATTGTTTTGTTATTCACCTCATCACTTCAATTTTAAAATTTTTAAAGCCAATCAAATCGATTGAAAGAAATATTTGTTCCGAGTAATATGGAGGGGGATGTAGTTATTCACCACACTCACCTCTTCCCCTCTTTTTTTTTTTTGAAAACAAGTAAAATCTCTTAAAAAAATTTTGTTCGTCCTAAAAAGAACCGATTTATTTATCATATCCACCTCTACCCCTCATTTCCCCTCCTAAATTGAAATTGGTCAATATCTCTCATTGAATATTTAGTCGTCCTAAAAAGAACGATTTTGGTTCATAGAACCACCAATACACAAAATCACTTCACTTTCACTGGATTGGGAGCAACCGCACTGCTTCAGGCATCGACGAAGAATGCGATAATTCAGAAAAATACCACTTCTTATATACACTTTGTCGAAGACATTTCGAATTGAAAATATTTTTGACAACCAATCAAAACTCTTGCAGGATATATTTTACACAACTTCCCTCTCCGTGATTCTCATGATTTCTTGCATCTTACAGATGGATTTCTGTGTGAATTCAATGGATTTTAAATGTACATTACTTCTATTTTAACACGCAATTGTTTAGGAAATAACCATAGCCCAAGTGCGGATAGTACATGTGTTGAATAGATGCTCTTACCATTGAAAAATAATAGCATTCCTCCCAATAAAAGAGAAAAAAGTTCATAAAATGGACAGAATTTGTATACATTTGATTAAAGCAGACCGCAAATCATGCGAGTAAATGGAGTTCATATTTGGAATTATTCGCTTATTTAGTGGAAAAACCAGTTTAAATCCTAAGATTCCGCGAGCGGGCTACATAGACCCGACATGATGCGCATAAATTCGCCTTATCTTTTTAATTCGGCGCTTATTTGCTTGTGTTTATGGCGCCTGCCAGACAACCAGCATATACCCTTAGCGGAGCAACGAAGTTGCGTGAGCGTGCTAAACCCTGCGGAAAGATAGGTGAAACCCTAAGATCCAGCGAAGCGGGCCACACAGAACGAACATTATGCGAATATATGGTTATAATCTTTAGAATTTGGCGCTAATTTCAGTGTTTATGGCGCCTGTTTAACATTTCTTCGACGTTAAGACGCAATTATCTTGGAAATAATCTGATCTCAATAGTGCAATAGTTGTCTATTCAAAGGAAGATTGACACTATTCCTCACAGTAAAAGATGAAAATGATGCGAATATATGGACATTATCTTTGGAGTTGAGCGCTAATATCATAGTGCTTATGGAGCCTGCCAGGCATAAAGCATATACCCTTAGCGGAGCAACGGAGTTGCGTGAGCGTGCTAAACCCTGCGGAAAGATAGTTGAAACCCTTAGATCCCGCGAAGCGCGCCACTCACAACAAAAATGATGCGAGTTAAATGGCATTATCTATGAAATTTGACGCTTATTTGTAAATGTTTATGGCGCCTGCCAGACAATAAGCATATACCCTTAGCGGAGCAACGAAGTTGCGTGAGCGTGCTAAACCCTGCGGAAAGATAGTTTAAATCCTTAGATCCCGCGAAGCGGGCCACCCACAACGAAAATGATGCGAGTTAAATGGCATTATCTATGAAATTTGACGCTTATTTGTAAGTGTTTATGGCGCCTGCCAGACAATAAGCATATACCCTTAGCGGAGCAACGAAGTTGCGTGAGCGTGCTAAACCCTGCGGAAAGATAGTTTAAATCCTAAGATCCCGCGAAGCGGGCCACCCAGAACGAAAATTATGCGAATAATTATCTTACAATTGGGGGCTTATTTGTTTGTGTTTATGGCGCCTGCCAGACAGCCAGCTTATGCCCTTAGCGGAGCAACGAAGTTGCGTGAGCGTGCTAAACCCTGCGGCCACCTAGGCAAAAATGATTACTAAAAGGATTTCCTTCTTCATTATTTTCAGAGTTTAGAATAGAAAAAAAGGATGAAAGGATGAAACAAACGAAACAAAAAAAGTGTATATAAACAATGCAAATAAGCGCCGAATTGAAAAGATAAGGCGAATTTATGCGCATCATGTCGGGTTTATGTAGCCCGCTCGCGGAATCTTAGGATTTAAACTGGTTTTTCCACTAAATAAACGAATAATTCCAAATATGAACTCCTTTTACTCGCATGATTTGCGGTCTGCTTTAATCAAATGTATACAAATTCTTTCCATTTTATGAACTTTTTTCTCTTTTATTGGGAGGAATGCTATTATTTTTCAATGGTAAGAGCATCTATTCAACACATGTACTATCCGCACTTGGGCTATGGTTATTTCCTAAACAATTGCGTGTTAAAATAGAAGTAATGTACATTTAAAATCCATTGAATTCACACAGAAATCCATCTGTAAGATGCAAGAAATCATGAGAATCACGGAGAGGGAAGTTGTGTAAAATATATCCTGCAAGAGTTTTGATTGGTTGTCAAAAATATTTTCAATTCGAAATGTCTTCGACAAAGTGTATATAAGAAGTGGTATTTTTCTGAATTATCGCATTCTTCGTCGATGCCTGAAGCAGTGCGGTTGCTCCCAATCCAGTGAAAGTGAAGTGATTTTGTGTATTGGTGGTTCTATGAACCAAAATCGTTCTTTTTAGGACGACTAAATATTCAATGAGAGATATTCACCAATTTCAATTTAGGAGGGGAAATGAGGGGTAGAGGTGGATATGGTAAATAAATCGGTTCTTTTTAGGATGACCAAAAAATTTTTAAGAGATTTTACACGTTTTCAAAAAAAAAAGAGGGGAAGAGGTGAGTGTGCTGAATAACTACTTCACGCCATTTTCGAAGCCCCAAAATATTTTCTATAAGAGTTTTGATTGGTTTACTTCAATTTCTAAAATCACAGAAAAGAGATTTCTTAAGGGGAACTTCATATTTCCCCATGACATGCGGGCTTTTGTGGTGCGGGCTTTTGGGATGCGGGCTTTTGATATGCGGGCATTCGTGTGCGGGCTTTTGATATGCGGGCAAACGGACCCAACCCGAATACACTCAATAACAACGGCACAGAAGCGGTATTTTTGTAGAACAAATATGTGTTTGTAAAACGAAATAAGCCGAAATAGATAAAAATATTTTGAGTAGTATTGACTCGATGAACGATTGACTTCGGGCATTGTGATTGCAATCACCAATACTTTATTGTGATCGGGTCAAAAAGACCGAATCAATCACGATTGACACAGCTCTATCATACACTCATGGTGGATGATTTCGCACAAAACGCCTGCAGTTCACATTTAATATTAAACTAATAACACTTCACACGATTTAATTCAAACCGACGCGACGCACCAAAAACTATCACAACAAAACAACTCTTAAAAAAGGCTGGCGACTATGTGCAGTAGATGAAAAGAGATAGCATCGATGTTCGGGCAAACAGGGTATAGGCAATTACTAGTACTCACTCACTTGTAGGATGCTTGTCATTAGTCATTGTTTGTCTAAATGTTTGTTTCTTTCCCACTAATTGTTTCTTCGACAGATAAATAGAAGGACAAGTATATAAACAAAACCAGAGACGAACAAGGCGAATTGAAACCAAAGATGCAAAATGCAGCACAGTCATTACAAGGATGCCACTTTTCTGTTTTGGACCACAAGGATGCCACTTTTCTGTTTTGGAAACCGTGCAGGTGTTGCGAACTAAGATCACGGCGGGGTGAATGTTCTGGATGATTATGTATACTTTATCAATCAATCATAATTTACCCTATTACATTGTGAACTAGTCAAATTAAAAGTTTACACTACGAATGTAAATAATACAAAGTGTACATACAAATCAATATAAATTGCATGACTTTGTCTTTCAAAAGGTCATTATTAAATAAAGAGAGTTACATTTATAACGTGCTAAAATCGTTGCATTTTCTTTTCCTGAAGAACCGAAAGTTCCAGAGTCCACGGGAAGTTTAAGTTCGTCGTTGTTTTCTTTAAGATCTAAGGAGAAAACAATGCTAACGACGGTACATGCGATGCCTGATCAAGGCAAATGCTAGGGCCTGAGCGAGAGTTCTCTTTCCAGCCATTCTTACGGCCATTTGCAGTTGTCTATCTTCAATGGCTTGGATAAACGCCTCCACAGTCATTTCATTGATGAGATCCTCACCAGCATTAGGATATGACAAATGTGCCAGACGTTCGATATCTGCTTGCAGCTGTTAGAGTGTTTCTCCCCTCTTCTGGCCTCTACTGCGTAGCTGGACCCTGTACACCTGCTGCATATGCCCATCACCGAAGCGCATCTCTATAGCCTTGACCAAGGCGTCGTAGTTGTGTTGCTTCTCTTCTGAGACGGTTTGGAGTAACTCCGCAGCTGTACCTCTTAGTGCGAGCGTTAGCGCAATCGACTTTTCCTCGTTATCCCAGCTGTTCGCCATTGCAGCTGCTTCAAACTGTTTCTTGTAAATTGGCCATGATGTTTGACCTTCTCGGACAGTCCGCAGAATATTCTCGAGCCTTCTGCTTCTTCACTTTCTCGAGCTCTTTAGTCAAGTTCTCGAAGTTTGTCTCATGCTTGCAAAACGTCTGATGGATTTCGTCGAATTTGGTTTCAACCTTCTCGAACTTGTGGTCAATTTCTTCGAGTTTTCCTTTGAGAACATTTTTAAAATCTTCCACAGCACTCTTTTGGGCGGTAACTATCAAATCTAGAGAATTCTTCTGTTCATTGAACTGAGAGTCCATAGAATTCTTCTGTTCATCAAATTTAGAATCAATAGAATTTGTCTATAGCTCTAGGGAATTCTTCAGTTCATCTAACTTAGAGTCCATGGAGTCGAATATCTGATCGAACTTGGCCAGAAGTAATTCCATCATAGCAGTCATATCAACGCTTGTACTTACTTGTTCTTCTGCTACGTCGAACAAAACGGACTTGGGGTTTTCTCCTTCGTTTTCAACAGCTTCCTGCAGTCGAAGCACCAGATCACTTTTTCTTCCAGCTGTGGAGAGATTCCGCTTTTCCAGTTCATATACTGTATACTGAGCTGTAGTAATTTCAATGAGCGGCCCATTTTTGTTTTCCTTTTTTTTTAAACAAATTCACTTCACTTTAATTTCACACTCAGCCAGGTTCCACATTTCACTTTCACTCGAAATGAAATCGAAATCGAGCGAAAATAGATTTTGGTGTTGTACATTTCACTTTTATCGATATCGATTTCAAATTTTTCGAAATTGAAACAGGAAATTGGCAGGTTCCACAATTCGATTTTATCGATTTGAAAGTGGTTTCAAATCGAGCATTTCCATCAGTGTGAAATAGTGGAAACAGACGATAGACGTGTTTGAAAATGTAAGTAAATAATAATAATAATTACATTAGAGTAAAATTCTTTCCATATATTTTTTAAAAAACTACATATTTAAAAAGGGGCAATCATAAGAATACTTTACAGGATGCAATATTCATTAAATTTATGTCGATAAATAAGGACCTTTCTAGAGGATTCATGAAAGGCGATCGTGTTGTTGCAGATGCTCTTTGTAACGAGCTAAAAAACGATCTTAATTGCCACGGTCCACCCCAGAGGGACATAACTGGCTGAAATGAGTTTTTGTTGTTTTTTATAGCCTTTTCAAATAAAGAGTATACCATTAGCAATATGGTTTCTTATTTGGCTGGCTTTATTGAAATTTGCAGATTCTTCCGTAAATTCGTCGTCTTCTTCAATTTCACTTGCCTCGTACCCTACCTCAAAACTCTCTTCTTCTTCATTTTGTAGCTTAAACTGTCTTCAAATGTTGTGCAACACCACGGCAGTTACCACAGTACTCATTTTTTAAATAAATCGCGAAAACGAGATGAAATTTAAAACAAACAAACTATTTATTACAATAAATATATTTTTGCGACGTGTCAAATGACAGATAAGCTGTTTTTAATTTCACTTGAAGTGATTTCGAAAAAGTTTCGAACATTATAAAATGAGTGAAATGTGGAACACGGAAAACAAATTCACTCGATTTACAATTTCACTTTCGATTTCATTTCACTCGTTTTCTGGAACCTAGCTGACTGAATACGTTTTATCCCACTTCTGTCACCAATGTTGCATCCGGGCTAGGATTCGAAAAGTTAAAACGTAATTCTATTTAATTAATCTTTATTAGTTCTCTTTCAATTTAATTCTTGATTATTATTCTAATAATTCACTTATTTAATTCAACAATTCACTTTCACAATTAATCACTTTAAATACACAATCACTTTTCTCTTACTCAGTACTTATACTTTTTCTCTATACTTTTCACTACTGTCATCTATCGCACTTCTTTATCGCGGTTCACAACTACAATGTCTTGGGTACATACATACATAATATTTTTTATTTAACTTTAAAATTTTATACAATTGGCTTAAAACTAGTTACTAAAGGTTAACAAATTATTAATAATATATAGCTTGTTGGCTCAACAATAGGGGCACAACGGTTTACAATGTATTTTTTTTTATGTAGATTATAAATGTATTACATTAATAGTGGCTTGATTTATATTAATATTACAAAATTGGCTTTGTGGTTCTCGTGCTGTTTGGACATGGTTGTCAATGATTTCGGATGGTTGTGGGTTGTAGGGTGTCACCGGTGATTTATCCTCGGTGGTGGTTGGTGTCGACTGTGTCGTAAAAGGGATAGCTGATCCAGTTGTTGTCTATCGGGAACATGCCTTCGTTTCGCAGCGCCATGACGCCAAGATATCGATGTTCTGGTATGAATTGGCTCTCGCTTAATCTTCTTACCAATGGATTTGGATGGGTTGATATACTTTCTAGCAGCTTTTGGAATAATTCCACCATGTATCTTTCCAAGGGCTTCATATTGGCTTCTTCGTAAAGACGGCTGCTACACACATGTCTTCTTCGGATTGGGTCAAATTGGAGTCCAGTGCAAATATTCAGCATTTTCCTCTCGAAGATGGCAAGTTTCAGCATAAATGTCTTTGAAATAGTGTACCAAATTGGGAAGACGTATGTTATAACTGGCCTTATCAGTTGCTTGTATAACAGTAGTTTTGTACTTTTGCTGAGACCATTTTGTTTCCTCATCAATGGGTAGATTCGATGGAATGCGAATGTGGCCTTCTTCAGCACTGCCTTTGAGTGAGGGTTAAATCGGAACCTCTCGTTCAGATGGACTCCAAGGTACTTCACATCGTTTTTGGTGGATAGCGTCGTGCCATCTGGTAATCTGATGACAACGTTGCGACAGTTAGAGACTGACCGGCCTCGGGTTCTTCCAGTGATTGGTCTTCGTATGCATAACAGTTCGGATTTGTTGGTGTTTATCCGAATTCCCCATTTTCGCTAGTAGGAAAAGATGCTTCTGACGTGGTCTTCGACTCTTGATGCGGCTATTGCTGGGGACAAGGAACTGCTGTATGTGACGGAGTCATCTGCGAATAAGCAGCTTTGTGTGGTTCCCTGGAGACGGGGATGGTTGGACGTATAAATGTTGAAGAGCAGTGGTCCTAGCTTAGAGCCTTGAGCTACACCGGGTCTGATAGGTCTCGTCCTTGACCGGCTATTACCGACTTGGACAAAGAATGACCTAGATTGGAGAAAGCTGTAAATAATTTTAATAATGTTAGTAGGGAAATTAAGCTGGGTAAGTTTATGAATAAGCCCTTGTATCCAGACGGAGTCAAATGCCTTCTCCACATCCAGGAAGCATGCGACAGTGACTTGGTGGTTGTTGAGGGCCCTTGTAACATCATGGTGGAGTTTCATCAAAGGGTGCAAGGTTGAGTGCTTCTCGCGAAATCCGAACTGTATATCTGGTAGGATGTTCAGTGCATTAGTGACTGACTTCAATCTCCGCAGTATGAGTTCCTCCAAGATTTTACTCACACTACTGAGAAGTGAAATTGGTCTATATCCCATGACGCTGTTGTGATCGCCCTTCTTAGGAATGGCTATTATCCTTGCAGTTTTCCATTTTGCGGGGAAGTAGCAGCTACTGATGCAATTATTTAGCAGTATGGATAGTAGAATCATGACGGCGTGGGGCATCTTCTTCAGCACAAAATTTGAAATTTGATCAGGGCCTGATGATTTCTTGGAATGACTGCCATGGATGATTTCCGCGATTTTTTCAGGTGTGGACAAGGTCTCATTCTCCGTTGGGTCATCGGCTGGATTTGTTTCGCTAAACCTTGGTGTTTGACTGGACCATCGCTCAATATTTTCTATTGTTGAATCGATTTCTGCTTTAAACTCTGCGTCATTTGGGGGAGAAGGAGTGAAGTTCCCTTCAAAGTAATCTGCTAGTGCATTGGCTTTATCCACTGAGGTTGTTGCTGAACCCTGGTTGGTGATCAGTGTCTCCGGCATCTTGGCGCCTTTTCCGATGATTCGATTTATTTGTTTAAATGTGTCCGGACCGGGTTTGATATTTTGCAGCCGAGTTTGCATTTGGATGTTATTGAAGTGTTGTACTGCATTTCTGAACATGATGTCAGTGCATTTTAGTTCGCTCAGGACCATCTGGTAGCTGCTGTTAACGGTGTTCCATTCACGATCTCTTATTCTTTGTAGTCGTTTTCGGAGACGCTGCCTATGGCGGTACAAGTTTTGGATGTGGGGTGGGAGATGGCTGTACCTATCTTTAGATGTCCTGGGTTTCTTTTGTTGGTTGAGTGCACTGCTAACTGTTGCTTCAAAGTTTTCGATCGCTGCTTCTACTTCTTCATTAGAGAGGTTTCTGTTGGACGGTGGCATTATTAGCCTTTCTTCCACGTCTCTTTGCAGTCGCTCGATATCAAGTTGATTGTAATCAATGTAGTCGCCTTCTGGTCGTGTGTTGGTGAAGATGGGCCGGTTCAGCTTGATGGTGAGTTGCACCGCATCATGGTCAGAGTCGCTGATGAGGGTTTTGCACTGGTAATTCCGGATTTCTGGAAGGATGTTCACCAGGTTGGAGGATACCAGGAAAAAGTCTAGCCAGGAAGGTGGCCTTGGGTACGTTGGTCTGCCTTGTGAGATTACTACAAGGTTATGCTGGTCGAAGTTATCTTCTATCCATTCCATTATTGTTGTGCCTTCCTCATTTATTATTGTATCCCCCCATGCTTGGTGTCTAGCGTTGAAATCGCCGCCAATAATTCCATATGTGTGCTGATTTACAAGACCGTTTAGTATTCCTAGGTCGTGTTTGGTGTCGACTGATCTTGCTTTACATTTGTTGTAGCTGCTGATCACCATTAGTGTTTCCGTTGGGGTTGTTTGGATTACTACTCCTGTTGCTTCAAACGTCGTTAGTCCAGCGATTCTTGATTTTTTGGCGGTGATATTTTTTCGTACGAGAATTGCTGTGCCTCGTTTTCCTTCTATCTTATCTGTTCTAAAGATGTTGTAGTTCTTGAGGTCTATTCTATTTCGGCTGGTGAGCATTGTTTCGCTAATGAGCGCGATGTCTGGCTGGTTGGTCTTAATAAAGAGGTGGAAGGCTGTTCGTCTATGGATGCTGTATAACGAATTAACGTTATATGCTATCACACGCAGTTTTCTTATGTACTGCATAACTGGAATAAAAAGGTCGCTAGCGCCACTGATTTTTTCTTCTTCGCTCAATCCAGAGTAGTTCGTGGGAACAGCATTACGGGCCTTCTTCATTATGCTGACTAGATCTGTTCCGAAGACTCGGTGGACTTCGTTGTTAAGGTCGACTCTTCCGGTTGGATTACCACGAGCTGCTTGTTGTTGTCTTTGTTTTGCCGCAATAGTAGGGGATTGTTGCTGTGGGCTCGGTCTTGTTTGCGGCTTGTCGTTTAGTCTGCGTGCACTCATTTTAGCTATTGAAGCAAAGCTGATACCGGGCTGTGTGAGGACGCAGGCGGATTTTTCTGCAAACTCCTGCTGCTTCTTTTTCTGTGTGGCGGCTTTCTCAGTTTCAGCAACTTTTCTTTTGTAGAATGGGCAGCCCTTGTAGTTTGCTGGGTGTCAATTAATTTTACAGTTGGCGCAGTATACATCCAGGTCTGTGGTGTCCTTCCTTTTGCATTCTCCTGGTTGGTGGTTGTGGCTGCACTTCACGCACACATAAGCCATGCCGCAGTTTGAAGCGACATGACCGAAGCGCTGGCAGTTCTTGCACTGGACGATATCTTTATTTTGGAGACGTTCCCAGTGCACTCGTTGGTTAAGAAGGAGAGTCTTCTTATAGATATCGTTGACTACACAAGATTTGTCGACCTCTATAACAAAGCTATTGAATGCCTTTCCGTTAGCCCTTGGTGATTTAAAGGATGAAACCTTCAGCGCTGGGATTCCTTCATTTTTGAGCTCCTCTTCAATTTCAGATATGCTGTAAGAGTAGTGGATACCTTTTAGTAGCATGATGATCTTCCTGTCTTCTCGAGGCGTGAAGGTGTGGTGCTGAATTTTTCTTTGTTTGAGGAAATCTCTAATAGACTCAAATCCATCTCGTGTAGATGCGTTGCTGACCGTCTTGATTGTATTGATGTTTCTTAGGGTAAACACGATGTTGGCTCCCTTGGCGAAACGGCTTATTTCAGCAATGTTCCCCGAAAAACAGATGATTGGCGGCATTCCTACTTTCTTCGTTGGGGATGACGTTCCTGGTTGGGAGTTTAGTATAGTCGGTAATGGTGGCTTGGCATTGGTTGTTTGGGCTGCTACTTTTGGTGCAGTTGCTGCTGTCTTCGTTGTTGTATTTAATAAGGCTGTCTCTGGTGGGCTGCTGGTCTTTTCTGTTTTGGTTTTTTTTGTACATGTAGTCTTGGGTTTTTTTGACCTTTTCCTTCCTGGTAATGGCGATGAGCAGGAGCTTTCGTCTTCGTCTGTAGCTGTTGCGTCCGTGGCAATTTCGATATTTGACGGCGTTGACGAAGATTCGCTAACGTCACTTGTCATTGAGACGTTGTTGTCCTCATCCTCAGAAGATTCTTCAGGTTCCGCTTTGGTTACCCTATTCATCAACGCACCGAATTCATATCTTCATAATATCGAATATTATCTACACAACTGTAATGGAGGTGGAACAAACCAATACTAAAATGTTGTTTGTGATCAGTATTCCACATACATAGCTTGCACACGTGTGCACAGAGGACAAACCAATTCTCAACTTTGTTAATATTTTCGGTATCTCTTGTCGCAGTGATATGCACGTGGAACAAAACAATTCTCACAAAAAAATTGCGATAAATTATATGGAAAATTTGTCTCAAACGCCAAAAAATGGTTATGGCACAAAACCATTCTACAAACTGTTGATTTTGGTGGATATGGGACAAAGTCGATGTTCGATATCTCGGGATTGGAAAGACTAAAAGCAAATCGAATCACACATTTAAAAAGAGCATACAAAATTACCATAGAATCCGTTCCTAACTCAAAAACGGCAAAAGTAGCGTATGGAACAAAACAATTCTCAGGCGACGATTGGCCATATTGAGGCTGACGTTGATAGGCTACGTCACTACGTATATAAACCGCGAGACCGTGATGGGGGAAGAATAATGGCACTAAGTTGTAACCAGGTAGGCTAAACTCGATTAAATCGGAGCCGACGCTAACCTGTGTTTCACTTAGTGCCAAAACAGCTGGTTTATTGAGAGAAACATGGCCGTATAATGAAAAAAATGTTTCCTCAACCCACGGATGTTGCTCACATCCACTACAAAGTTTCTACATATTATAAATCACAAACATAAAAAAACCACAAACTCTGACGCTAACAACCTAAGCAGAGCCGTGAAGTGAAGACGCACGTTGGCTTTCCAAAACAAATTACTGCAGGTGTTATGCCCGTACGGTAATTTGCTTTGGTCTACCAACAAAATCAACACCACACGGAGCGCTATCCGCCTGATGCTGTCTTTACTCAATCATTGCAAGTACACACACGAAAATCGTACGGCACTTGCAATAGCCAAGCAAAAGCAACAGTGATGGAGTGTGATGGGACACGATGGAATACCCGACGCTGTGGCTTTTTTTTTTGTAAACACTGACACCGACACTGCGTGTTGTTTTTTTCGATTTTTTTTCGCGAACCGTAAGGTCGCGACAACTGTTGGCGATGACGGGCAAAAAATAAGCGCATGCGTCCACGACAAGAGACGAATCAGTAACTGATTTACAATTCGAATTCGCTATAACACGATTTTAAAACTGCGGCAAACTCCCCACTAGCGCGTACTTCTACCACGCGGATTCGCTATAACGCGATTTTTGGTCTTTTATAACGCGAAAAATGTATCTACCTATCGCATTCCTGTATTTCGAAGTATATTCCCATTTAACAGATATACGTGTTCAGTATGTCTGACTTATGAAAATTCCCTTCAATGTTGGCTCCGTCTGGTTTTGCTTATTTCTACCGATTTTTTGTTTCTGGTAGGTTAGTAGGAAGGTACGTGTTTCGTCGGAATATTCTGCTTTTGGTATTATAGGAATAGTAGCTGCTTTTGTATATGTATTTAACAAATTGCAATGCATTTATTTTTCAAAACGTAACCCCACCTACGGTATGTGGTCCAAGTATCGTATTACGCGCCGTGACTGTGTGCGACATTAAGCAGGGATATGCCTCGATAACTCTGGCAGAACATAGGATCGGCTTTCTTGTAGAATTTAGATGGTGTATATGGAGCTACTAGTCCAGTCATCGGGCATGCTTTCTTACTTGGTTGATGATCAGTCCTACCAAAACATTACCTTTGTATTTTAAGAGCTCCGCTGGTAAGCTATCACCCTTGATGTTCTTTAGCTTTTATAGAACTATGCAAACCTATTCAATACTGGGTGGTGGATCCGATTCTTCGTTGATTGGATGTGGAAATTTTTTATAAAACCTAATTGATTCGATATCTGGGAGTTGCGAATTCCCTTTTTTCTACGAAGCATTTTCTTCTCCTCTCTTCTCTTTCCTTACTATCCTAGTTTTGCGTTTACAAATGTGCACGTTCATACCACGGGCTCTTTCTGTGGTGGCTGGTAGCCTAAGGTGCTCTCGACTAGACTCTGGCTACTTCAACTTCATTTCCATGTTTCACATAATGTTCGGCAATTTTATTCAAAAGGTCAAAAATTTAGCTATTTCAAGCCATCATAATGTTGATATCTGACAGGATTCTCTCAATTTTTTTTTCGAACATAAACTCCCGCATTTTAAGGGAAAAAGATTCCCGGGGAATTCGTAATAGGGGAATTTAGCTCCCGGGAGAAAACAATTCCCGGGGAATATTTAGAATAGGGCTGATAATGTTCACCGATATGAAATTTCACAGGGTTGGGCACCGCCCATTTGCTGGTTTCAGGAGGCATGACATGTGGAGGTCGGCTATCTTATATAGCTCATCTGCGGCCACATTCGTAGTTTTTCGCTGAATTCACAAATTATTTTTTTTCTGAACGGGTCAATTAAATGCAATAATTGGTCCTCCCAGAATCCGTAGGACCGAACTAGATAGTGTGGATTTTCCAGTAGACCTGGCCTGCCACCTGGGGTATTACTTCCTGTTCACAAATTCACAAATATGTAATGATAATGATAACGGCTTTATTGTCAGTGAACAATTTCCTTTTTTATTTTGCTTTGCTTCTTCTTCTTCTTATAGCTCCTCTCCCTTACGGAGGTTGGCAATCAGCGTGGTGTTTCTTTGATTTTTAGTCTGTTGTATATTTCTGTTATCGAAAGATGGAGCCACTTCCGTAGGTTTGATATCCAGGTTAATCCAATACCTCTTCTTCCATCTATTCTACCGTGTAGGATGACCTGGAGCGGTTTGTACTTTTCGCTCCGTAAGACTCTTGTCATAGAAATTCTATTTTCCCTTTTTAATGATAGCCACAAGGCCTTTCTCTAGGTTTATGCGTCGCAGCACTTCTTCGTTTGTTACTCTACCAGTCCAAGATATACAAAGTTTTCTTCTGCATATCCACATTTCAAAGCCTTCATAAGAGTCTACGTTTCCGCTCCATATAAGAGCACAGACCAAATGTAATATTTGACTAATCATACTTTTAGCGTTAAGTAATTAAGTTAATTGCTTTGCATAATGATCGCAAATTCTGACTTTATAATCATTTTATAGGATCTTTTGACTCCCGCCAATAGATACCTTCAGGGATAAGGTTAATAAATTATGAGGGAATAACTTCCCTTGTCAGCAATATAAATCCAATAACTGAATGGAAACAGTTCCCGGGCAGTTTTTTTCGCGATGGGCCTTTTTGTATATTTATAATGCATGTACACATTTTCTACTCTTTAAACAATTTCCAAACGGATTTTTGTTATAGTTTTTGCATTCTTTATATTTATTCTGTGGCTTAAATTAAATCAAAAATTCATTTTTAAATGTTTTCTTATAAATAAGTACAAGATTCTTCAAACTCCTTCTTATGTATGGTGTTATAAAAAAATCTACATTTAACACAATTATACAAAAAATAGTTTTTATTAAATAATGAAACAGAAAATAATATTGTTTTAAAAATTAGGCATTGACATTCTACTAAATAATACTCCATTAATAAAAGCTATAGGGAGAACAAATGTGTGGACAATAACGTAATGCATACTTTATACGTATAACGAATTGATTGTTTTGTTTTATTATCTAATTTACATTTAAATCACGATTGTGAATGATAAGATAGAATGTTAAAGATTAACATTTTATTTCATGTGGTGGATTCTGATTTAATGGTAAAGGATTTTTTTATCTTTTCTAGTCTTTTGAGACAGCAGCAGACACAGAAGGGAGTAAAGTACGTTTTACATTTTATGTAATTAAGTGCTGGGCAGAAGTTCCTTCCATTTTTATCATAATCGCAAGCATTCTCAATATAAGTTCGGGAATATCTTTGTACATAGTAAAAGAAATCCACTATAAGCCAATATCTGTTATCACAATCCTCTCAAGTAAATCTGTCTTTTGTTTGAAACGAAACCAATCGCGGCGGTCTCGATTCGAATCCAACTAATGCTATGCTAAAAAAAACTTGTCTATACATCTATTTAAGTCTTTTTAAATAATTAATGTTTGCTATATACATTTGAATTGTTTCTTCCACCACAGAAATGTAACAATTGTGCTATTTCAGAAATAACATTTCTGAAGCCACTTTCTGGTGTCTACTTTCCGTCATTGGCCACTTTGTGTCTCGTCATTTTTTTACACATATTTCTTCTTGCTCGCTGGGCAGGGTTTGCTGACCATACCACTTCTTTTTTTCACTTTATATTTTCTAATGCTCATTTTGTCCACCACAACTTTGGCGTTTATTTTAAAAAGGAGTGCAAACTTCTTTACCGAAACTGGTGCGTATTTATCCCCAATGGCAATCTGTGTGTAGATTTTTGACAAATCAATAGATTCCGGTTGTTTTCCATAAAATGACACACCTACTGATGTCTCATCAGGTGCAGTGGTGGCATTAGATTCAACCCCAATCGGCGCATGAAAGTCATGATTCGCTCTCGAAGTGATTGTGCTGAATAGCGGAGCAGGCGGTAAGGGTCGATCTTCCGATATCGATGATTTTCGTTTCTTTAATCTCTGTGGTCCAGCTGGCATCAAAAAATCACTTAGGCCGCGTTCGACCGCACTTATTGCTACGGTACTCCTCCGCTTAGCGATTCTCTTGGCTGTCACTGGAACTGGTGGTGGTGGAAGCAGTGGTGTGGACTCCCTGGCTTCGGTTAGTTTTCTCGCCATCAGACGTGCCATGCAGAGTGGCGGGATCGGCGGCTCAAGCGCCTTTTTGCATATCTCATGATACATCGCCAAAATTCGTTCAGTGCTTCCATACTGAGTGTGCATCAAGTTTCTTTTGTTTACAATCAGTCCATTTGGGAAGATCAGTAGCATCTGTCCTAGGAATGCTGTAATGTCCGCCAATGTGTAGATCTCCTTAAAGCCCTTAAGCTCATTACGATGGGTTGCATAGCAATGCTGCATATAAGAGTTAAAACTACTCTGATCCTTCAAACAGAAGTGGCAATGCATAAAACCACCAAAATGATCAGTCATATGGCGCAGTGTTGCCAATTCATTAGTCGACGAATATTGGCACATGCCACAGCGGTAAATGACCTCATCTTTGATCTGTTTGTAGCGGAAGTTGGAACTTGAGTGGCGCTCTCGTTCATGCTCAATGATTGCCGTCTTGTCTGCGCAGATCTCGGCACAGAAGTAGCACTGCATATAGACCTGGCATTCGCCAAGCGCGAGAACGCTCTTCAAAAGGCTTGATGACAGGTTTTTCACATCTGTGGGCTTGTGCTCGCGGTGATAATGCCTTGTGAGAACCTCCAGCCGCTTAGGGGGGTAATTAAATGGGCAGTGACCGCATGTGTTTGGTAGCTTTGGATCGGAGGCGTAAAACACCCGTTGACCATGCTTGTTGTTGGCATGCAGCTGCAAACTCACATAGTCACCGACATACGAACACAGTGGACACTTGAGAATCGAGTGTACGCGGAAGAAGAACGGGAGCTTGGGCACCAACTCAAAGTTCCTTGTATGCCAATGCTTCGTTTTCCAATGTTGGTTGAGAGCCGTCATTTCCTCGCTCTTGAAGTCGCAATGAAAGCAGCCTAAGATTCCAGGTTTCATTGCTGACTCTGACTCAATCACCTGTACTATTTCGACATCGTCATCTTCATCATCCAGATCCACGCCCGCCTTAGTTAAACTTTGTTTAGTTCGCTCAGCATCTTCCTCATTTTCCATTAGTATACCGCGAATGCTCCGCACTCGTTTTGGGTCGTCGCGCGACCACAGTGGACGCGTATCCGCCGCTTTGTCCTGTGGCGTTTCATTGATTTTGTAAAACACGTACTTTGCTTCCCTCGTCTTTGTGGGGTGTTTTGTGTCAATATGATCCATGATATGAGACAAATGTGCAGAGCCATAAGGGCAGTGCACACAAGTGTACTGATGTTTGGCCCGATGCATAGAGTTTGCATGCGAAATCATTTGATTCCACGTCGTCGTTTGGTGCTTACAAATTGCACATTCCCACTTGTTTTTATTTGGAGGTGCAACTGATGGTGTTGTCGCTGATTCACTCGATTCAGCCTCAGAAGATGTTAATGCAGCCGAAGAACCAGCCTTTCCCACTATTAGCTGGATGGTTTTATTGACCTCACCATCTGTTCGATCGTAGGTCACGAGGTTTATAAATGGGACTGTGGAGTGCTTTTCATTCACATGTCGCTCCACCACGTGCTTGGTGTAGTGCAAGTAGTCGCATTCGCCGCACTGGTAAATTTTCAGACCATGGAACTTCAGATGCTGAACAACTCTCTCGGCGCACATCGTCTTCTTGCATATGTCCTCTTGACAGTGGGGGCATTGGTATCCCTTCTCACCCGAGTGCAGGGCGTTCAAATGGGAACGCAGCATTTGGTCGGTGATAGTGAGATATGTACATCCCGGGTGTCCGCATACATATCTTCGCATGTCTGGTACATAGATTGGGATTTTTACTGAGCTCTCCTTTGACTTCGCGCTACCAGGGGTTGCATTCGAACTGCAGGCGAGATTAGTCATTTTATCAAAGTGTTTTTCGTTCTTCTCCAGACAAGGAACAGGATTGATAGGATCAACACTCCCGACGTCCACCTCTTGCTTGTGCAGCTGCAAGTGTCTAAACATATTTGTTCGGACCTTGGTCTTGTAGTTGCATACAGAGCAGAAAACCTGGTTGTTGAAGATCGGCTGTAACGGCAGCAGATACTGCTCATTTGGTTTGAAGTGCGTCTTAGTCAGGGACTTTTTCCGTTCCCATTCGGCTAAGAGCTTCTCTCCAAACTGCATCACTTCCATGGGCGCCAGTTTATCTGAATTAACAATGAAAAAAGCGGATATTTTTCCTGGTGGCTCGTCCGGAATCAGCGGCTGGGCTTGGACTTGATTTGAACGCGAATGAGACTCATTAAAGTGCTTCTGCGCCTGGTGAAAGTTGGACGCCGTCGCACAACACACGTAACAGAAGTACTGATGACGAGCATGTGTTTTCATGTGAGCTTTCAGAATGCCAGCACGTTGATAGTTGACTGCACAGTGGGGGCAATGCAAAGTAGTGCCTGGCGACCTGGTAGGAAAATTTGATGTCATGTGATAAGCCACATGAGCCAGGAAGTCCCATTCCACCACTGACTTCTTACATTCAGGATAGTACGGACATTTCCAGAGTTCCGTATCGGGCATGCCTGTCTCGTTAACTATTTCCTCGGCGACTTTTCTCAATTTCTCCGAAAAACTTTTCTCCTGCTGTTCATTGCTTTCGGTGATCGCCAGTGGATCTTGCTCCTCCTCTATCGGCTTGCTGGTGGGATTCGCTGTAGCTCGAAGAATGTCTTGGATTTTCTGAGTCAGGTCGTTTGTTTGCAGGCATGGTGAGGTCGATTTAGGACGTAGGTGAACTTGTGTCATGTGCTGGAAGTAGTCGGTGATGCTCCTGCCTAAAAACGTACAGTTATGGCATTTTAGAGCGCCGCGATCGTTGTCGGTCCGCATGTGAAGCAAGATATGCTCGTTCATTGCCGAGCGCAGATTTGTATAAAACTGACACTGATTTGCGCAGCACTTAAAACTGTGTGTGTGTGTTTTCACTGGTGGATGTACTGGCGAAGGTACTGGTGAGTTTCGCTGAGAGTTGCATGTCATAAAACCGGGTAGATTAATTGATTGAAATGGTATTGGGGATTTGGTCTGCGAGGGCCTGCCGGAATCGTTTTGTAATGGTGAATTATGTTGCCCAACAGTCGGAATCAGGTCCGCGAATTGTACTTGGCCTGACATCACCGATTTTGCTCCATCGTTGAGACTTATAACCTAGAAAGAAAAAAATTGTACACATGTATGTTCCACAAGGTGAGAAAAGTGTCTTACCTGACTTATTTGTAATCCTCCCGAAGTCGATTCAGACTGATTTAACACTAAGTTTCTTAATTCGTCGTCGGTAACTCCCTCAGCCACCCCAGTGATAGTAAACTCTTTACTGACATTTTTATACAACGGTATATCATTCTCGAACGCTGGTGGTGGTGTGGGTTTTATCATTGCCTTTGGTTCACTTTGTAACAGAGACGTCAAACATAATTTGGATGCTTTAGCTTTCGGCGGCCGTTGCAACAACAGCGAAGTAGTAGCTGGGGCTGGTGGCTGGAGAGAAGGTGGTGAAGGTGGCTGTTGTTTGCCAGTTGATAGAATATCTCCTGTCAGTCGACGAAATTTAATTCTCGGTTTATCGCCAGGTTGTTCCTCTACCTTTGGTTTTAAATGACTATCCAATATATGTTGTATCTCCCTCCCTCCTGTGAGACATATTTGAGCGCGGCAAGTATGACAATAACCATTCCACTTAAGGGAGGGATGTTCCAATAGGAAGTGGTTTTGAAGCCCATCTGGGTGGTCGGAGAAAAGGAATGTGCAGGCCGTGACCATACAGTAGTACTTTAACGTGTTTCCAGACAGCGAAAACCCAACGTTTCCAATCCGCTGAACACTTGCTGTGGATGATATCTGCGTTTGTAAAGTTTGGGCTGTAGTTATTGCCGGCAAAGGATTACCCAGAACGTCATATTTAATCTGATCCAATTCAGTGGCCATCGCTATTGCATCTTGAAGGTTGTTTTGCTCTTCTGGAAGAAGAAATATAGAAGAGTCCAGGTCATTCAAATCCAAGTGCGGGAAGCTGGTACCATCGCCTTCGAGACAGTTGAAGTTAGTTGCCAAAAGCATGTCCAAAGAGTCGCCAGGTGTATCCGGCAAAAGTTCTGACAAGTTAGAGATTTCTGGAGGGCTTGAAGGTCCTGCAGCTGCTGTTATGGGTGCAGCGGATTGCGGTCCGGTGGATTTACCTGGTGGATGTAGAGCATCTGTTTTCTTCTTTTCCTTCTCTTTCGCTAACTTCTTTGAACCAGGCGCAATAGATGCATACAGCCGGCTCAATGTCTGAAAAATGGACTTATTCTTAGTTTTATCTTTCTGTGAAGTACCCTTGGTTTCCGTTATCTCAATGTCCTCCCAGTTTTCATTGTCATCCTCGTCATTATCATCGGCCCACTCACTCTCCGAACCGTCGCCATAAACTGTTGACTTATCGCCTTCCTGCTCATCGATGACAAGCATGCCTGATTCATTGAGAGAATTATCTGCTGTCGGTGAATTTTCTGATGGAGGAACAGTTGCATTTTTTGGCGGTTCTACCTCTTCAATTTCCATCTGCATGGGTGTAGTGTTGCGATTAGGTACATATGTTTCCCTTAAATGTTCCTCGATTGGAGTTGAATCTTCTCTTCTAACCTCCTCCGCCTTTTCATCGTCCAACAAATTTTGTTTTTCAATATTTTTGAATCGCTGAGTCAGTTTCTCAGCGATGGTCATTCGTACAGCAACGGGCGTCTGGCCAGCCTTAAATGGTGACATTGCATTGACACTCGAATCAGAGGTTATCCCTTCATCTTGATCAATTGATTTTAAACGTTCCGTTAGTACATCAGATGTTGGTGAGGCCAGTTCTCTTGAGAGGAACACTTCCATGTTCGATTCTTTGGTAGTTGTGTTGCTCGTTGGAGGAGATGGAAGTACCAAAGTGTCCTTTCCTGATGCAAGCACTTCTGTTGGCTCCTTGATCTCATCCATTTTTGTAACTCCAGCAGAGTCAATCAACTTCACTTCGATGATGCGCCCAATAGATTCATCATCTTCCAAATTGTGGTGCAGTTTTAAATGACGAACCACTCCGCTTCGCACGATCTGGATAAAATTACACAAATAACACACAAAAGCCTTGATCATATTTCCCCGAAGACAAACCGGGTCTCGGTTGATCCTCTTCGCATCCGGGCAGCACCTCTTAATATGCTCCATCAAGTGGCTGCAGCCGTTCATGCCTTTAAAGCAGCCAGAGCATTTGTATTGATATTCGCCTGTATGGATGGTAAAGTGTTCCAACCAGCAGCGGAGCGAACTCGTGGACTGAAGGTCACAAAATGGACAACGATAGTGGAATGCTAACATACCCGACTTCTTCGACATGGAGTAAAGCGCCCGGTTGCCTTTATTGAGTTTTATATCATTCATTACGGCTGGTGGAAGTCGAGATGTATAGACTTCGGAATCATTATGTGCACTGAGATAGTGAGGAGCTATAAAACGGGCCTTTTCTTTGCAGATGACGCAGCACGAGGCATATTCAGACATGGAGTGCCAGTCAGGATTAATATTCTTTGGTGGTAATTCATGCTTCTTTTTTTTGTCTTTTTTTTCTTTCTCTTCCTCTTTCTCCACTTGCACTTGATTCTCTTCCATTTTTTTCACCTCGGCGACTTGCTTCTCTTTCCTCTCCGTCCCAACTTTCGCTGGCTTCTCTTCATTCATTTTCTCCTCGGCCATTTGCTTCTCTTTTCTCTCCCTCGCCACTTTCGCTTGCTTCTCTTCCTTCTGTTCCACATTGACGTGTTGCTTCTCTTTCCTCTCCACTTTCGCTTCCTTCTTTTCTATTTTCTCACTTTTTGGGTCGTTATCTTCTCCTTTGATTTTCTTTTTCAAGTGTACCAACTGAATGACATCATCTTCATCGTCGTCATCGGATTCCAAACAGAAAGATGACGATCGCTTCGATTTTGGGCCGGGCTTTTTCTTAGCTGGGCAGGATACTTTTACTGGCTCATTCGCTTCCTCATCCTCCCCTGGAAGTTTAATCGGTGTATTCGGTACGAGGACGGGCATTTCTGGAGTAGAACTCTCCTTCTGACCTCGACTTCGAAGTGTTCTCATGTTCAGCGGACTGATTAAAACCTTTGCCCTGCGCATATTACGTTTACCGATCGGCGAGGGTGTGCCTGAGGATGTGTCATCCTTTAGTCGAGCGCTTTTCTTGTCCTTTGGCTGTTCTCTTGGTTTAGCCGGCGGCTTTTCGTTAGATGATACCTTAGCAAGTGTACACATTCGGCGGCCAGTGGCTGTAACTACACCCTGACAGATGAACATATCACGTATGTCTTCATTAAGGCGATCCAGCTCATTTTTCTTTGTACGAACCGCTCGCGGTTTGGTCTGTTCTGCCGGTTTCTTAACATTGACAGCTGCATCCCTGTCCTCATCCTCGGGACTATACAAAATGTCCTAGATACAAAGATAGAAACTATTATTCGAGAAAGAAAAAAAAAAAAAACAAAAACACATTACCTTAACCTGTTGCAGTTTCTTCTCGTCCAGCACTGCCTGTAACATGTCCAGAATGCGATCCTTATTTGTTGTTGGATCCACGATGCTCTTCAGAAATCCTTCTAGCCACTCCTGTTTTTTTTCATTCTCATCAGCATCAGCAGCTGGCGTTTGTGGCTTCGAGCCAGAACTGGTAGGCTCTTCTGTGGATCCTACGTCTTCCGGTTCGATTGGGTTATCGTTATGCGAGTCATCCGCATCACCACCCTGCGATGTTGTGCTGCTCACTGCACATATCTGTCCATCGTCGGAGGTGAGTTTCCCACCATTATGTCTTCTAGTTCGTGTGACGATGGGTGGGGATTTCTTTGCGTTTGTCTTGGGACCAGGTTTTCCACGTGTTTTCGGTGTAGTAGCAGGACTTGCGACCGCCGCTTTTGGTGTGATCGGTTTTTTAGTTGTCTTTTCATTAAAATTGATTGTAGTTCTGGTCCTTCTCTTGCCAGCAATTATATTTTGGGTGGATACAATGGAGTTGTCCGTTGTTGGAGCGAACATTTCCGACGGTGATCGACAACGTATTACTGACGGAGAGAGACTTTCACCTCGAGAGTGCACTTCTGTATTTGGCCGATCTCTTGCAATTGTCGAACGGCGAGTGAGAATCTTACGGGGTTTTATTTCTTCTTTTTCTTCTTCCTTTTCGTCGTCCGTTTCTTCTTCAGTTTCTTCTTCTGATTCTTCTTCCGTTTCTTCTTCCTTTTCTTCTTTCTTTGCTACTTTACTTTCGCCTTTCTTTGCTACTTTACTTTCTTCTTTTTTTGCTACTTTACTTTCTTCTTTCTTTGCTACTTTACTTTCTTCTTTCGGGTCTTCTTTATTAGATTTTTTCTTGTCTTCCTCCTTTTCATCTTGAGTTTCAGTCTTGTGTTTGTCTGGAGATCCTTTCTTTAAAATTCTTTTCGGACGTCCCGGGCTACGTTTCACTACATTTTCAGATTCATCTTCAGAGTCTTCTATTAATATACTATCATCCGACTTAGATACATCCAGACAAGAGTCAAGTTCCGTAGATTCATTTTTTAAGGGTTTGGTCTTTGCGGATTCCTTTGGTTTCTTCTCTGGGGAATCTTCCGACTCCATTGTTGCGACTTTGGGAGCGTCAAGCTTATTCGCAGACTTTTCAGCTGATTTTACCGGTTCTTCAATTGTTTTTGCCATTTCATCATCTGCATTTGTGGGCTCTGCTGATTCATGAAGTTTTTTCTGCGATTCATCTTTCTTCTTTCCCGATTCTTCCGATTTCGGCCCCAATACTTCAATTTTTCCAACTGGTTCTTCCTTTGTTGGTTCTATTTTAGGTTCCTCTGGTTTCGGTTTCTTTGGGATTTTAAAGCTTTGCATACTTCCACCCAGTTCCGTGCCATAATCTGCATTCCTGTACATTTTATCAAGGGTTGATGGTACAGCTGATACCACGGTAGAAGTGGCAGGAACTGGATCGGCTACTGTCGCTGCTTTCGTCGCTTCTTCGGCCGCCTGTTGCCGGCACTTTGACTGTTTATACTCGCCATAAGTTTTTGGCTCTGGAGGTTTCTTTTTCTTGGATTCCAGATACTTCATCCTCTCAGTCAAGTCATTCCGTTCTGGATTGAATTTATCAGCATAAATTGTGGCCTGCAGCTTGTGTGTCCTTGGATCTAGCCGGGAAGATGGTGGCACACCAAATAACGGCTTTGGATGTGGTCCACTTGAAACAAGAACAGGAGGTTGTACATTTATGTCCAAGAGGCTTGGGATGGGTGAAGTATACGGTATTGGTGTACAAAATGGAACCACTGGCGTTGAGTCCATGCGAACGTTTCTGAAACGTGGATCGTAAGAATTAATATTGGCGAGGACATTTGTACCCGGAGAGTTATTTATTGGAGTCGCGACCAAGGGCGAGTGTTGACCCAACATTTTACCAACGCGCGGATCAGCAGTGCGAAGTGGCGAAACCGTAGAATCTCTCCGTGGATGTGGATTGTATTTGAGAGCCAAGCGGTCTCCCCCTGTCATAAGATCTCTAATGGGGGGCGATTGAATGGTTTTTTTTTCATTTTTCTCTTGCGGCATTGCTGCCACAGAGTCTCGCCTTCTATGGGGATTATACTTCAGTGCCAGGCGTTGGATAACAGGATCGATTGGATTTACTGGTGATTTTGGTGGCGATTTTGGCGTGGAATCCCCTATGGGGGTTGGAGGCTTAAAGAGTTCTCGATGAGAACTTGGTGCTGGTGGTGTAACGTGTTTTAACGCGTCATCAGTTTTTTTTGTTGGGGTTTGTCCCCTTCTGTAGAATGGTTCCCTTTCGTCTTGACCTTTGTTTGCAGAAGGTGGTGGCGACTCCATTCCAGAACTGGATGGCTTTGAAATCATAGCCAGTTTCTTACGGACAGTTTCAAGGGCAGTTTCTTTTTCGCCCTTTTTCAATTCAATCGATTTGGCTTTAACAGTTTTGCCGAGGGCTGCCTCGAGTGACTCGTTTAGCAAATCATCTATGTCATCAGCACTGAGTGGAGGACTTTTGAGCACTTCATCGATTGGAATAACTGGTGGTGGTGGGGGTGGTGGCGGTGAAATAGGTGGCGGAGAAAGAGGCGGTGCAGGCTTTGCTGTAGGTTTGAGTTTCATCTTGTCATTTTTCACCTCGATACGGAAGTTCTCAAAGTCCACCTTCTGCTCCACTTTGTCACCGAGTCGATTAAATATATTACTGATTGAAGTTACCAAAGCAGGAGGCATCTCCGGCGGCGGAGGGTTCATAAATGGGTTAAACACTGTTGATGGCGAATCAGGCTTTTTATATTTGAAGATTGTGTCGTGGAACAGTTTATTTTGATAGAAGTCTTTATCCAGGTTGACCTCCGGCATCGGTGTTGCAAGATCACGGGCATGTTTTTTGCTCTTCTCGTGGTGACGATGTTGGTAACCACTGTTTGAATCTCTGTGTTGAGAGTGTGATAATGATGATGTTGTTGATGACGGCGGTATTGGTGGCGCTACTGGTTTTGCAGCTGCCTTAGGGGGTTGTGGTGGTGTATCCTCTGGGTCATCCCAATTCTCTTCCTCAGAACTATATACCTTTTTGGGTTCATTTTTATGTTGCCGATAATTACTGGACGAGACAGTCGACGATGAAGACGAAGACCATGATTTGTTTAAGGAAGATGGATTGGAAGATGCTGCAACGGGTTGGGGTTCAGGCGGCCAATCTCTCTTATCTGACCAGCGAGACACGTGGCTCGGTCGATCTAGATGCTTTTGATGATGCTGGTGAGAAGGTGCTGGAAGAGGCGGGTGGTGGTGATGTTGTTGTTGATAATAGTGATGATGATAATGCTGCTGCTCTTGCTGTTGCGGGGCTTGTTGGTAGCTATTGTTGCTATTATAGTAATCCGTGGAGTGGTTCTGATATACTGAACTTATAGTAGGAATAGGTTTGCCCCCTTCTGATTGCGCCTTAGTGGTTATCACCGATCTCAATGGGGAGCAACGACGTTCCGTGGGAATTTCAACTGGTGGGCAAAAATCTACATCACCAAATTGTGTAGGACTTGCTGGGCAGGTGTTGATTTCAATTAAATTACTTCTTGTCACGAATTTGGCTGAAGATGACGAAGATGTTGACGATGGCGGATGTGGTGGTACACTCGATCTATATGGCATCGTTTGTAGTTTCTTTGGCACATCGGAAGATGTGTTTGTTGTGGTCGTAGTAGGGGAAGGTTTATTTAAAGTCATTGGCGGACTCAATTCATCAGACTATTATCGTAAAAAAAATATTGTTTTAACCAAAAATAAAAGCTCCTCTACTTTGTTAAGAACTTACCTTTTCAATTTTTGCATGTAACTTTTTCAATACAGATTCACACTTCAAAAGGGTGTCAATTTTTAATCTGTAAATGAACAAAGAAAAACCAACATTTATATTTTAAAGACTCTGGTGTGGTGTTGTTGTCTATAACTCACTTTTTCTGTTTATTGTTGAGTAGATTATGCAACATTTGCATTTTTTCAAGCTGCGCTTTTCGCGGTTTATCTTGATCATTATTTTTGAGTTTTTCAATTACACGCTCTAGGAAAGGAATGTATTTTTGCATTTCTTTAAATTTACGTTCGTAGAATAGGTCACCCATTGTGTCGCTGAATTTTTATCGTTTTCAACTAAGGAGTTTATAAAAAGAATAAGAACAAAAACTGTAAAAATGGTTGAAAAAGTGTGCGCAAAACATAGAAATGAACAAATACGGGGGTTGGTAGACCTAAAAGTACCCGACCTGACGTATAGCCGGTGGTTGTTCTTTAAAAAGAATGACTATGGTAAAAATAATCAACCTTATAAAGCTCAACATAAATGAAGGATCTCAGTGAACTTGTAAGCATTGAACAAATTGGTCATCGTTATGTTATACAATACTTTTATTTGAAAGACCTCTGCTCAATCAATATCAGAGCGAAGCTACATTTTTCTTTAGGGAGTCTGCTCCTCCGTTTACAACAGTAAAATATTAAGTGGCAGAGATTGAACGTGGCCGTTTGAACTGCTAAGATGAACACCGCAGTGTCGACCGAATGAGATGAATATGGCAGAGATGGTGAACAAATCCACAAAATTGTATTGGATGGCCATCAACTGAAGCTAAGCTGTGCGCAGGATAAGTGCCGCGATTACTGACAATAGAAAAAAAAAACCACGTTGTGAGAACTTTTCAATCAAGTGTTTTTCCAAGTTTCACAGCAATAAAGCCGCGTTTTAGCGTCCATTCATAACCATGGATAAAACATGGGCCCATTACTTCACATCCGAGACGAAGCAACGGTCAAAAAAGTAGATCGAAGATGTCATAACATCAGCTTTTGGGATGCGCGTGGAATATTTTTTATTGATTATCTTACAAATGAACAACAATCAACGGCGAGTATTATGCATTCTTATTGCAATGTTTGAATAATGAAATGAAGAAAAAATGGCCGCCTTTAGCGTATTTTTTTTTTTTATCAAGACAGACAATGCACCAGTTCACACATCCGGCATTGCGATGGCCAAAGTCAATAAGTGTCAGTTCCAATTTCTCCCCATGCTAATTTAGCCCTCTCGGAGCATGTTCTGTTTCCAAACTTGGAAAAAATGGCTACACCGTAAAAGATTGGCCAACACTGACAAGTTCACATCTGCGATTGATTGCTATTTTGAGGAGCTCGACGATTCTCACTCGCTTTTGAACATCATTGGGTAAAATGTTTAGAGCTCTAAAAAGACTATGTAGAGAATTAGATATTTTCCTATTTTTTGTGGTAGGTCGGGTACTTCTGGGACTACACTCGTATACCTACAAAAATTGAGGAAAAAGAAGTATTTAAAACTTAAAATAATAACTTGATTTGATCAATGTAACATAATTCATTTGTTTTCCAAAGTGAAGAAAAAATTTAATCAACAAAACTAATACTATACTTTGGCCTAAGATGAACACGATGAGACCTAAACGTGCCAACGTAAATTCAAAGTCATTCTAGTCCTTAGTCAAAAAACGAATGAATAGTTGCTAACGATTTATCAGAAAATGGTCATGCTTTATGCATGTATATTTGCAGTCGCTAAACTCAAGTGAAATGACATTCTGATGACTGAAGTTATTGCAAATATAAACATTTGTCGTTAACGTCGAGGTTATGACTTCCAGTTTCCACATTCCGTTGTTGAGGAGATGTCTGAGTATGTCTTTTGCTGAGTTTAAGCTAGACATAGGTTTGGCATTTGCAAACTAATTTCCCGGAGACAAATGACAATAAGAGTACACGAGTCACCTAAAAATGTTAGCCCAGAGCTGCCTTACGTAGATATTGGACAGGAGCTGTTAGGAAAAAGAGAACGGTATCCACAAGAGACCTTTTTATGACTTTCACTGAAGCATCGTCGCCCGAAGATTTGGGCCACAATTTGTGTATTGTGCCCTAGCGGCGAAGTTATTTTCAGGATTAAAGGTATCATAATATTCCCACCTTACTGCATCTCTACAGGACCGCCTGTAGGGTTCGCCGGTTTAACTCAAAGAATAATGACACGCCTTCCGGTTTCGGATCACTTCGTAACTGAAGTTATTCAAATGCTGGTGATGCTGCACTTGTGTGATCCAGGAGTTTCAAGGCCTGCCTGTTTTATATCATTTCTACACGTGCATGCTCCCTTACTACACTGGAGATCCCAAGTCGTCTCAACCCACGATATTCTAAGCCCTCCCTGCAAACAAATGGAAGTCTTGTTCCTGAATTCGATTTGGAACTTTAAATTGAGAATTGTAAGGGGAGGCGACGCCGACACTAGAAAAAAATTGATTGAATAAAAAAAAAAAAAGGTGTGAGCCACGCTGCACTCACGGTATAGTTGATGTGTAAACATGTAGCCACAGTTGCCCGTCAGCTACCTAATTTGTTATCTAGCTAACGCCGTAACTAATTAACTAACGGAGTTAAAAAAATTGAACATACATAATTAATAAAAAAAAAAACAACGACACGCGGTTGTTCTCAAACGGTCATCCATCTACGTACTAACCGCGCCAAACGTCGTTTAATTGCGGTGACATTTTTGCTCTCGTTGATGTATAAATATATTTTTTCTCGGTAGGGGCTAGTTGGAAATATCTAGCGTCACCGTCATCGTCAGATTTTCCCGTTAATTTTTATTACCACGTGAGTTAATCGCTGCTCGACAGATCACCGCAATTAAACGACGTTTGGCGCGGTTAGTACGTAGATGGGTGACCGTTTGAGAACAACCGCGTGTCGTTGTTTTTTTTTTATTAATTATGTATGTTCAATTTTTTTAATTACGTTAGTTAATTAGTTACGGCGTTAGCTAGATAACAAATTAGGTAGCTGACGGGTAACTGTGCCGACATGTTTACACATCAACTATACCGTGAGTGCAGCGTGGCTCACACCTTTTTTTCTTCTGTTTTTTGGCTTTATTCAATGTAGGCAAACGTTTTCAAAACTGTGTATTTAAATAATAAAAAAAACTGTTTGATGTTTCACCCAGATGTGGTAGTGTAGGATCATCACCATCAGTGGATTACCACATACACATCCAATCCATGCGCAAATTTTACTCGTTATGTAGCTAGTGTATATTAATCCACGACTCAAAAGTAAGTGTGAATTTTTTTTCCATTTCGAATGCATCTTCAGTTCGAAGAATGAACAATGGAAATGTTTTATTATCCCGGGGTCTGCTTTAGTAAAATTATGACTAACATTTTTTATTTAGTTTAATTTAACATTTACATAATGCAACTACCCTCACTCTTGTCCTTTCTCCAAAAAGACAAAACAGTCATCAGCTTAACCAAAATGGAGTCCGTCGCGTGTCAAAAGTACATACGTACACTCAAAACCAACAGTGGGAATGCATTGGGTTTTTTAGCGTTCGCTCATCTATGTCGCTTTCGTTGAGTTGAACAACATTTAATTTTTGTCACTCGTCGCGTAAAAGTGACATCAAGTATCGTATGAGGGCACTATGGCTAACTTTGGAGTAAAAAAGAACGCATACGGAAGAACTCACCAAAAGCGCAAATTTCTATACCAAAACCAACGGTTCAATAAACAGGTTTAATGTCAGAGGGACATTCTATCTAAACTTTTAGAGATGCTATCCAAGTTAATTCATTACCGCTGGAAATGTCCGATGAAAAAAAGGCTGGAATCTGTTTTTTTCGTATCATTCTTGAGAAAGTTTCTTGGATCAATCAAGGTCCAAAAATTAACATTAGGCCTTAACGACCCATACAGAGCCTAAAAAACTAACTTCTCCAACCACTTTCTTGTGCGAAGTGAAAGGGACCTACAATTTTGAGCCGAATCCGAACAGCAAATGAGAAGCTTATCATGACAATTGATACTCTTGGGTGTTTGTCAGATGTTCACAAGAGGTGGGTCAGTGAAAAAAAAAAAAACTCTAGATGTTGCTTGTCCCCGGCGGGAATTTTATTTGATTTGATATGCATAAAATAAAGCTTTTTCTCGCTTCCAAATACTAAGAGTAAATACTTGATCCTTCTTCTTTTCTTTGACGACAAGGTTATGCTCTGGACTCCCACTAGTCCGCCTGTAGGGTTTGGCCTCAAAAAGTAACAGCTTTTCTCCCGATTTCAATTCACTTCATCACTGAGGCCAAACAAATGCTGGTGTTGTTTGCATTTGTGTAATACAGGAGTTTTTCAGGTCCCTATTTTGCAATTGTATAGGTACATTGATTTATATAGCCATTTTGACGGGGGTTCGTATGATCTCTCCTTTCAACATTACAGTACCAACTGAGCTGGTGTGAACGCTTCATCGGACCTTGGAGAATCTTATTCGATCAAGGAAAATTCATTCCAGTTCCTACTACCACTTCATCGGAAACTGATGAACTGGTATAAGGAACTGGAAAAAAATATATTTAAATGTACATAATTATGTAGAAGTTAATATTTTGTAGATTCAGTCACATTTTGCTTAGCCCCGTGTAGGGACAGGTTGAGAATATTATTACGGCGCGCCCCGATAAACAAAGCTTGTCGTAAAAGGCGACTAAGAGGGGGAAAATTACATCTAGACAATTAAACATCCAGGTGAGCCTAGCGACACAGTTGACATTCTAAAGCTGTCGCGCTAGTGTGCATGCAAATCCGTTGGTTGGCAAAACTGGAGATCACCGGTGTCGTAAAAACAAGATCAAACAAGAAATATGGAGTTGGAACGTTGGATGTATGAGTGATTGTTACTACGAGCCTGAAGAGATAATGGTTAGAAGGCGAGTTGACATCTTATGTATCAAGAAGACGAAATACGCGACACACAGGAAATCGGGCACGTTTCTTGAACGTTAGGACTAAAGATTTAAAGATGATCTTCGACGGGACGGAACATTGTAGGAACGGAATCAGCATTATCGTTTCGGCAGAGCTACTTGGAAGAGTGTTGACCATTTCAAAGACCAGTGACCGTACGATGTCTCTCAAACTGGTGATGCAAGGTGAGGTGTGAAATATTGTCAATGTAATGCAAGACTTAAACAATATTTAGAGACGCTTCGATAAAACCAGTATGTTCATTAACTCCTAACTTTTAAATGCTTCAGCTTAATATTTATTATTGTACATTGCTTGTTTTTTTTTATTTATTAATTTACGTTTCTTTTTTTTTTTTGACTACTTAAAAAGAGTGAGTACTATCTTTTTAAGTAAAAGTATTGTTATACTGAAGCTTATGCAATTTTATAAGACATTGTATCTTGCTGTGCAAGTCTATTATAAATAAATAAATAAATCTTAAATCTTTAATAAATGCAAGCAGAGACAAAAAGAAAGCATTCTGGCTAGATTTTCACAACCTCATCAAGAACATCATAAAAGAAGAACTTTTGTTTGTTGGCGGAGATTTGAACGGCCATGTCGGGAAGTCAAACGAAGACTATGAAGACTGCCATGGAGGACTGGGATTCGGCACCAGGAACACTCTGAGAGAAGATATCCTAAGCATGTGCAAGTCAGGCGGTCTTATCGTTCTAAATAGCGTGTTCGTCAAACACAGCCGGCACCTGGTCACTTATATCAGCGGCGGAAATGAAACCCAGATTGTTTACCACGTTTCATGAAGCCTCGGGTTAAAGACTGCAAACTGATCCTTATACAGCAATCGCCCAGAAACACCGCGTCTTCCTGACAGGCATTATTATGTGCGCGGTGACGAACGGAACTAAACAAACAAGTATCTGCGAGAATCAAATGGTAGGTACAATCTGGACAAAGAGAAAGGCGAAACATTAATTGCAAAAATGTCTCCATAATATCTCCATCATTGAAGTTGAGGATGCAGAGTCCAGAGCACAAGATATGTGGAATTCCCTTTAACACATTATATATACATATCCCTGCAATGTCGCATATAAGATCCTATCCAACGTACTGTGTGAACGTCTGAAGCCGTTCTGCAACACATTAATTGGCACGTACATACCAGTGTAGCTTCCGGCCCGGCAGATCGACAATAGACCAAATCTTCACACTAAGGCAAATCCTGGAAAAGGCCAATGAATTTCAAGACCCACCACCTTTTCATCGACTTTAAAGTCGATAGCATTCACCGTCAGGAGCTCTACGTGGCGATGGCCGAATTCGGTATCCCGGCAAAACTGATCTAGTTCTCTCGCGTGACACTTAAAAACACGCCGTGTAATGTGCAGTTTAAAAGCAGCTCTTCCGAATTATTCCAAACTTATACCGGATTTCGGCAAGGAGATGCGCTATCATGTGACTTCTTCAATCTTGTTCTGGAGAAAATAGTGCAAAGGGCAGGTGTCAAAACGGAAAGCACTATCTTCAATAGATCCGTCCAGCTACTGTGGTATGCAAACCATATGGACATCATCGGCCGTTCCCAGCGTGCCGTGTTAGAGGCTTTCGCGGCGATTGAAGAACAGCCGAAATTGTTTGGTCTTGAAGTAAATGAGGACAAGACCAAGTACATGCTATCAACAAACAAACAAACATCTGTCCATAGCCTAGGACCAAACTTCACTGTTGATAGCAATAACTTCGAGGTAGTTAAAGACTTCATCTACCTAGGAGTAAACGCCAACTCTACGAATGACACCTAAGTGGAGATCCGGCGGAGAACTACCTTAGGAAACCGTTGCTACTTCGGTTTAGCAAACAAATGGGTTCAAAGCTCCTCACTCGAAGGACAAAATGCATGCTCTATCGAACCTTAACCCTACCAGTCTATTTCAAAAAAATTTCATTTGAAAAAAATACTCCGTCGGATATTTGGTCCTGTGTGCAAAGAGGGCGAATGGAGGAGAAGATACAACTGTGAACTGTATGAGCTGTACCAAGATGTGGATGCAGTCCAAAAAGCTAAATCAAGTCGACTACATTGGCTCGGCCACATTGAGCGAATGGAAAATAATGCTCCAGCCAAGAGGATCTTCGACTCCCAGCCGCCTGGTTTGAGAAGGCAAGGAATACCGAACCTCCGTTTAAAAGACCAAGCCATCGCGGATGCCTGAGCGCTTGGTCTATACAACTGGAAGCAGCGTTCCCGGGATCGTAGAAAATAGAAGGCTGCAGTGTCTCAGGCTGAGACCCTTCACGGGTCGGGAGCCCGTTAATTAAAAAAAAAAGTAAGAGATGAAGATGCTTCGCATGCTAGCAGGAGTAACAAAGATTGATCGAACAAGAAGTTCCAAGATCCTAGAAATCTGACGAACCCCGTCCAGAAGAAAATATCAATCAACGTTCCAATACAAACGCAAAAGAGAGGCAGGTAATTTAAGCAGAATATCTGCTTATTTAACCTCAACGTGGTTACCACCGGATACTGTTAATGTCTACCTAGACAAGGCTGGTTAGACTTATAAACGTGAGTGTTGAACAAGAAGAAAATATCATTACTATAATGTCCTCAGAAGTCTTATATAAGCCCCGCAGAGGACAGTTGGTTGGTCTTGAAGTTAATGAGTATGCGACCAACTACATGCTATCAACAAGACAGCAAACATCTGTCCTCAGCCTAGGACCAAATGCCACTGTGGATAGCAATAACTTCGAGCCAATGAAGTACCTTTTTTTCTTTCCTATGAGTAAACATCAACTACACGAAATACCCTGGAAAGCGCTGCTACTTCGGTTGGCGAAACAAATGGGTCAAAACTCCTGACTCGAAGGACAAAACACATGATCTACGGAACCATAATCCTGCTATATGGGCTCGAATCATCATCATAACCCTGGGCGGGGCAGAGGCCGTCAAAAAATCTCCACCATCTTTCCCGGTCTGCGGCTATATATTTTAGCTGCGGCCTCGTTTTCCTCTGGGTCGCTGCTTCTGCTAAAACTCTTGGTCTCCACGTTTTTCTAGGTCTTCTTAACCGCCGTGGACGCTGAGGTTGGCTTCATCAGTTTGTGAACCATATAGCGCCATTTTCGCTGTCTTATCTCGGCATATCGCAAACGTCTGACAAACTTCAAAGAGTATCAATTGTCATGCGAATCTTCTTTTTGCCGTAAATTGTAGCGTTAATGCCTTAAGGCCCTTTTAGACGATCAGTTATCAGTTCAGTTAAAAAAGACAGTGCATTTAGACGTCAGTCTGGTGTTCCGTTGAGCTTTCATTTTACTTATGAGCTGTCGCAAGTCAGAAGAAATACATTGCGTCAAATATTCACGTATGAGTGAAAGCGTATTTTTGGAGCTACTGCAACTAGTGACTCCAATTATAAAAAAAAACAAGAAGCCATATCACCTCACGAAAGATTAAGTGCAACCCTCCAATTTTTAGCAACTGGAAATACTTACCAAAGCCTTAAATTTCTTATTGCAATATCGGCAGCCAGCCTTTATACCTGAAACTTGTAAAGCAATGATAAAAGTACTTAGGGATTATATAGCCTAATCAGTGGCTTCCTCACAGGACACTGCCGTGTCAAAAAACTCCTGATGACTATGGGCATAGCACAAGACAATAGCTGCAGATTGTGCAACGAGGACGTAGAAACAGCAGAACAATATTTCGTGAATGCAACTGTTTGATCAAAACGCGATAACGTTTCCTAGGTAAATTCTACCTTAAAGCAGCAGGCATAGCTCTGCCAGCTCTCCGAAAGAATTAGCCGCCTCTCTAAAAAAAACTGCAGCATCATGGACGAGCTCTAAATGGAGGATATAACAATAGACCCAAGCGGCCGCAGTGATCTGGATACAGTATACCACCTCCCCCAACAAATTTAATCTAATCTAGGGATTATATAAAGGTAAGTAGGTACTCGTATATTTGAAATATAAGAACAGGAACTCGAAAAAGTTGATTCACCGCCAACTGCAATTGAAATAACGATTGAACTGACAACTTATGGGAATTCCATCAGTTTCAGTTAAATTTAATAATAAATTTAATTTAAATTTAAAATTTAATATTTATTTTTTTTTTATCTCGGTATCCAACAGCTGTTCACACGTTTTCCATAATTCCTGATTAGATATAATTTGTTGCCAATGAATCGAAGACGTATTGGAGACATCGATTAACAAAAGTCTGTAACTTTCTCGTGATGTTTGCTAGTTTTCAGGTTTGAGGCACCAAGTAAAAAATGTATATAGATTTTGTTGACAAATAATACAGTCTTGCGATGAAAAAATGGGGTTTAAAACTGTAGTATCCTCGGCATAGAGGAAAAGTGCGGAATATTTAATTATGCGCTCAAGATCGTTTGTTGTTAGGATAAAGGAAGGGGACCTAGATGACGGTCTTGTGGAACACCAGAGGACGAACGGGAATGGACCCACTTTTTTTTAAATATGGCGGAAAGACCATCTTGGCCATCAAATCTTTTAACCTTGTTTTCAAGTACTGAAGGGTCAAAGGCCCGACCGAGAAAGAAGACAATGACCAAGTAAAGTAGGTAATCAAAATAAAAGGGATCCGGGAAAGAAGAGATGTCGGCAAAATTTGTTTAAAAAAACTTGGTTGTGTCAAGTTAAAGTTTAAGCACCTATAGGGCCCCGAGAAAGGTTGACCACATTCCTTAATTGAGGGCAACGATACCTACTAAGAAATCGAAAGGTTGAATACAAAAAGAAAGTGAGACCTAAACTGTGCAACCAAATGCCGAACTATAAGGCTTCTAATAGATTTTCCTGACGACCTACAAGAATCCGGCGACAGTTAGACGGTAAAAAAAAACAAAAGAAAGACAAGTCAAATTTTTTTACCAGCTCTCATCTGTCCAATGAATCCATATAACATGGACGTACCTATTTACTGCTTGCTTTCATCTGAATAGTCGAAACCTACCAAAAGTTTCTTGATAGCATTGTCTGGTCGCAATTGTTTAACTTTAGAAAACAAGATTTTGAGTTAACGTTAAACACTGTAGACATAGTCTGAAAGTTCAGCCGGCTATGTAGTTTGTACTTTTTACGTCGCACCAAGTATTCATTTCATTGTTAGTTCAATTTCTTCTTGAAGTTCGGTTCTCAACTCATAAAAACCCCTCATGTTACCGAATACATGCATGTGTACATATATATGCATATTATTTTCATTCAATTTTTATGTGTACCCGTTGAAAGGTATGTATCCATTTTGTTCTTCTTTCAAAAGAATGATCTCGTTTTCCCTTACAGGAACCACCATTTTATCTACGACGTATGTATTTTCCTTTTATATTTTCCTATTTCGCTGACGTTATTTTTCTCATCTCCAAACGGAATTAAACCCACCATTCGTCACATTATTGATTTATTAAGTTTAGTAGACATTTTACACAAAAGGCATAGTTTTTACGTTCAGCCGACCTCAACCCAAATATTTAATTTCATATCTCACAATACAAATATTCTTGCAAAATGTGCGGAATGGTATACTGCCCACATTACCAGGATAGAGGTAGGATGGTAAATCCGTGCAAATTTCAAAAGAAAAAATTAAATTTGCAAAGTGCAGGCCGAGTTCGTAACACTTATGTACAACACTCGCAGGACTAGAAATATTTGCATGCACAAATAAAGGTGAAAACAAAATTATAAACATTTATAAGTATTTTTCCAAAATCAGGGAACCTGGAGCACCCGCTGAAAGAGCCATTGTCGTAATAATGTAATCCATTCAATTCGCAGCACCGAACACACCAAAAAACTGGTAAAATAATGTTTACTTGTTCAACACAAACACTTTGCAGAGCCCATCAATAGAATTTGTGATTGCTTTATTGTCACAGTTAGGTCATTATATTTAATATAAACTATTCAATAGTGTATTTAATTTGTATTTCCACACCAAAATTATAAAATTAGCGATTGCACTGAACAATTTCACGCACCATTTTCAACTGCACGAACATAAATTTGCTGACAGTTTTTTTTAATGTTGAGGAGTGAACTACTGACAGAATAGACAACCAGCTGAAGAGAGGTTACATTTCGGGTTGAGAGTGTGTGAGAAAAGCGCGCGATTTTTATCAAAATTTTAGACCAAATAACAAATACAACGGAAAATAGGGGTTGTGTTGTTGTTGCTCTTTACCTTTTGCCTAGGTAAATTGTTATTGAGCAAACGTGAGAAAGCGAAAAACGATCTGAAGCCGAAGAGCGTAATGTTAATTTTACATGTAATAAATTTTTCTGAAGAGACCGTGAAAAAGAGTGCACAGTTTTTAGTACAAAGAGAGGAGTAATGGAAACGAACTTTTTTTTGATGTGAGTTGAGTTTTTGCTGGATTCCGAAGATGGTGATTTTGTTTTGGAAACAGGGGAATGTTTGATTTGTTTGGTTTTTTTTGTTACAGGTTTGGGGGTGTTCATAGATGCATTAATTGTTAAATATGGTCCACTTTACGCGAAATCCTAATATATAAGCCTAAAACAACGTTTTGACAAATATTTAGCGGAGGAAAACTAAATATGTGTAATAATTATAGGTCCGTTCGCGTAGATGAACGAAAGAAAAATGTACTTTCGTTAACTTTTCTTCACAAGAAACTGACCTGTCTAAAGATGAAATCCTATGAGTTTGACAGCAAAAAAAATAGCGGTTACTTCTTTGCAAGCCAAACTTTGTAAAGTTTTAACCGCAATCTGTCATAAAGGTACATTTAGAACAAATTTAGAAAATATGAGAGTATCATTTGTGATATTTATATCATATATATTCATCATCAGTGATATTATTTGCGAGTTCATTAAGCCATGGTTGTACAAAGTGCTGATGCAGGTGCCCAGGGCGTGTTTCGGAGATATTAAGGTATGTCAACCACAAATAGGCAATAATAAAACCTTTTGGATTCACACATCAATATTTTCACTTTAAAGCGCTGAATGCATCCAGTCAAATGTGTCGGCTTTAATGTCATTTACTATGATCCCATACATTTTAACATTAAATTTAAATTAAAGTAATACGGTATATATCCATATGAAAAATTAGAAACTGTTATTATTGATTTTGTCCAGTGACATATTATGCCAAACATATTCTACTAAAATTATACAAAATTTCCACATCTTTCGATTTTCTACACTCCGATGAAATCACCTCGAAATCTACATGCAGTCGACAAATTGTTATAGCACAGCCTTCGATACAACCATCTTTTTTCACCCAGTGCCGCATCGAGGACTTGTTTTTGAGGGGGTTTCCAAACTCTTTCGACATTGTCATTAACATTGTTTTTGGTGTTATATTACTTTTAGGGGTACAGTGGAAAAGTTTTTTTTAACTAACACCTTTTTTTTTTTTTTTTTTTTTTATATAATTTGCGTGCGCTAAAGGGATTTCTTTTTTCTGTAGTGACACAGTACCCTTATAATGGTAAAACCACAGCGCAGGCTTTTAGTTTGTTGCGCAAGTAGCTCCCAGAAATTAATTGCCTATTTTTGGGTGCTACTTACTGAAAGAATAGAAGGATAGGAAAGAAGTTTGGTGCGATGGGATTTTTTTTTCTCAACAGGTGGCGCCTAAATTGCTTTAGGGAGATCAGTTTTTGTTGTGTGTATTCAATTTATAAAAATCATGGCCCTGGTCGGGATTCGAACGCACGACCTACCAATCACTTTAGTGAATACACTACCATCGCACCATTGCCACCTGCTAGGCCTACATAGGCATATTTTTTCATTTGTTGAACATTTTGGGTGAGGTTTGAGCCCATATATCTGTTTTATTGGCAAAACAAATGGTTTCAAAGCTCCAGACTCAAAGAACAACGTGCATGCTCTATAATCCTGTCAGTTCCGCCGAGTGCTAGATAGGTAGGAGAGGGGAGCTTATATTTAGTTCTTTCGAAAGAAAAATACTCCGTATGATATCTTGGTTCTGTAATCGAGGAGGGCGAGTCCAATCAACAAGGAGTAGATACATCCCTAGATACAACCCCCTTTCCCTTTAGCACACGCTAATTATAAAAAAAACCGCGAGGTCTCTCATGTTCAAATCCAACCGGTGCAGTGGGAAATCTTTACGATGTTACTTAAAAATCGTAAAGTTTTGTCAACTGCCCCACCTCTTACAAATGTCTGACAAACGTCCAAGAGTATCGCATTTTTAGCGTTTTTTTGACAGTTTCTCATTTTGTCCTGTTTTGGTAGGGAAAATAAGCAAAAAATGAAAATCTCTTCGCATTTTTCAGCGCTTTCTTGAGTGGTTCTCATTATAACAAATGAAATAAATAAATAAAACAAGTAAACAAATCAAACAGTTGTATTTGTCCTTTTCGCCCACCATCTATCTGTCTTCTTTATGTACGACAGACTTTTAATGCATTAAAATGGGGGGAGGGCATTTTACTTCACCCCTTTTAGGCGGGAGGGCAGTTTTCTAAAATATTGACTTGAAATGAAAAATATATATAAAAACAACGACAGAACTAACAATAAAATGGTGCCGTAACATAACCCCAAGCGTCATAAGCCCAAATCTCGAAATTTGGCCTTATGTCGCTTTTTGAAAGTGAGCATTTGGTATTATGTCACTTTCACAAAGCGTCATAAGGCCAAATCCGGAAAGTGACATAAAGCCAAATTTTCAAATCCGTACCTCACACCTACTCCAAATCAAGCAGTAACCCCAAGCAGGGGGGTTGCAATACATTGTTTATGGAATCTACTCGCGATTTCGTAACTAATCCCATAAACAGTGAAATGCATATGGGGGGCCATGCTACCCCGCTGCAACCCCCCTGCTTGGGGTCACTGTTTGATTTGGAGTAGGTGCAAGGGCAAATTGTTGAAAACAGCACCAAGCGAAAGTGTCATAAAGCCAAATTGGCCTTATGTCACTTTCACAATGCGACATAAGGCCAAATTTCGAGATTTGGGCTTATGACGCTTGGGGTTATGTCACGGCACCCAATAAAATACTATAACTGTTTTCAAAGCCGGAAATCTGTTCTTTTATTTTATTTTTTTATCAAGTTATTCAAGTTATTTCTATGTTACGCTAAAAAAAAACCCGATGGTTTTATGCCTATAGTTTTTAAGAAATTTGAAAATTACGAAATCTTTTTTCTTTTACGAATACTACTTCGTTGCTCCGCTTAGTGTGTCTAGTAGTCTGGCAGGCGCCTATGCCAACATTACCTATAAGAAAAAGTCCCAGCGTATTTCAAGCAGAGCTGCACGCCAATCAAGAATGCACTAGTCCCATTAATACATCTGGTTTTATAGGCGCAAACATGAATATATTCATGGATAGGATCATAAATGCTCTTAGCTTACATACTATTGACTTCAAATTAGTCTTGAACAGTTTTAATACCATTAAAAGACGGTGCTCAAGGAACAACACCAAACTATGGTAAATTCCGGGCCTTGAGGGGTTTGAAGGTAATGAAAGACCGACGGACTGGCAAGAAAGGGCACAAAAACTCCTTTCAAAGTTTCCGAACGTTCGCTTTAACCTTAGATTCAAATCAAAAAATCAAATATTACCGAAGAAAAAGCTTGACAGTCCACACTTTTCCCTGCCTTTGACAAGCGTCGCTTTGCAGCAATGTTACGAAACATTACATTTTGTTTTTACGTCTCTCATTTTGAAGTTGAAATGCAACGTAGGAGACGGGGATATGGAGGTCGACTATATTTTTTAGCTCATCTGTGACACGGAGCATTACGAAGAGATGGGATTTTCGGTGCCGGGAAATAACTTCACGGGAAATAACTTCACCTCAAGTGGGAAATAACTTCACTTTTTTTGTGAATTTATTGCTCACAATAGGTTATTGCGTAGGCATTGCACAGTTAGGGACACATTGCCCCTGCTTGGGGTTCCTGTTTGATTTGGAGTAGGTGCAAGGATAAATTGTTGAAAACACTTTTTTTTTAGATCGATATAATTTTTATTCATAGATTAAGGCTTTACAAAATTTAATAAATACTCAGCTTCCTCAGAGATTTGATATATTATATCTTACAACTGTAAATTTTTTAAAGTTTTTGTGAAAATAATTACCAATTGGGATAAAAAGTTTGAAGGAAACTATGATTAAAACCTTCATTTAATATATATTTTGTTTTAAAAACTTAAAACTAGGGAACAGCCAGGATTGCTGAACTAAATAATTTAAATAAATCAATAAATAATTACAACAAGAAATAAATAAATAAATAATAAGAACAATAAATAAATAAATAAATAATAACAACAATAAATAAATAAATAAATAATAAAAACAATAAATAAATAAATAAATAATAACAACAATAAATAATTAAATAATATTTAAGTGCTCGTAAAATTGCTGAACTAAATAAATTAAATAAATCAATAAATAATAACAACAATAAATAAATAAATAAATAATAACAACAATAAATAAATACATAAATACATAATCGCAACAATAAATAAATAAATAAATAACAACAACAATAAATAAATAAACAAATAATAAGAATAATAAATAATTAAATAATATTTAAGTGCACAAAAAACGTAAAAAAAGCGCTTACTGCCTTATTAAATTGTTTATCAACATGTTACTAGAATTGCTACATCTTAAGCTGAATCTTTGGTTGAGAACTTCACTCTTCTTTGACACTTGTAGTACCCGTGTTTCTTTATGTAGAAGTTGGGTTGAGAAAAGCCAGTGAAGGTTTACCATCATTTTTAATGTTTTGTTTTGTGCAATTTGAAGTTTTTTGATATGTGATTTCGCACACGTTCCCCACACCGGACAAGCATACAGGATAATGGCTTGAAAGATGACTTTATAGATTGTAATCTTGTTGAATTTACTCAGGGGTGATTGCCTACATATAAGAGGGTACAGTATCTTAGTAGCTATACTCATTTTGTTAAGCGTATTTGTTATATGGCCCCGGAAGGTTAATGTCTTGTCTAGATATACACCGAGATATTTGCCAGAATCAACCCACGGGACATGACAGTGGTTAATTAGTAGCTGACCAAGAGGAAGATCACAGGACTTTCTTTTCCTACTGAAAAAGATGGCCTGGGTTTTATCAGCGTTTAACTTAACTTTACTTGTTTTGAAATAATTAACAATGATGTCTAGGGCATGCTGCAAGTTGTTTTCAATTACATGGCCAACATCGTTTGAGCTATAAATAGCAGTGTCATCTGCAAACATTGCTATTTTACAATTCCAAATTTCTGGAAAGTCCGCGACATAGATGCAACGACATATATAGCAATACACTGAACCTTGAGGTACTCCTGAAGTAATAATTCTTGAGCTGGAGTGTATGTTATTTAAATATACTTGGTATGTTCTATTTGACAAAAAGCTTTGTATAACCTTTATGAGATATAATGGGCATCTAAAGTACTTCAGCTTATAAAGAGGACCGTCATGCCATATACTGTCAAAAGCTTTTTCGACATCCAGGAGTACCAGTCCAGTAGATTGCTTTGCCCTGAATGAATCCTTAATGTGGTTGCAGATTCGAAGAACCTGATGAGAAGTGCTGTGACCTTGCCTAAATCCAAATTGTTGGTCTGGCAGGACATTGTGAGACTCAAGAAAAGCAAGTAGTTTTATTTTGATAATTTTTTCTAATATTTTACTTAGGCTATTAAGAAGACTTATTGGACGATAACTATTTGGGTTGTTAGGTGGTTTACTTGGCTTTAGAATTGGTATAATTTTTGCTGTTTTCCATTTACTTGGAAAATAATACAACTTGAGACAAGCGTTAACAATAGAGGTTATAAAGGTTACTCCAATGATTGGTAACTCTTTCAAATAAGAATTTTTCAGAGTATCTAACCCTGGTGATTTATTGCTACGCATATCCTGTATAATAAATTGGACATCTTCAATTGAGACGAATACGTCTGCTGGCAAAGTGACATTGGAGCTATTGATCACATTGATAGACTCTTCGACTTCGTTGTTAGCCGATCTGTCTCCGCTGATTAAAGGATTATTAAAGTTCATTCGTTATTATCAGGGAATCATCAGTTTTTTAGAATTTTGGCTATTTTCCAGAATGGTTTAGAATTTGGATTAAGGGAACATAGTTTTTCGTTCCATTTTTTGTTTCTGAATTTTAGAATTTCTGCAGCTATTTGTCGTGTATGCTGGTTCATTTCATTGAAGTTATTGCGTAGGCATTGCACAGTTTAGGGATACATTGCCCCTGCTTGGGGTTCCTGTTTGATTTGGAGTAGGTGCAAGGGTAAATTGTTAAAAACACTTTTCAAAACGAAATAGGGTCATATGTTTAAATAAGAACATATTTTCAAATTTGGCCTTATTGCGTTAGGCCTTATTTCACGGCACCGATATAAATTGCTAAAAAAAATTGTTATATTTTGTTATAATTGAAATTATACAAAAACCTCATAAATAGCTCCTTTTACATTCGCTCTTCAGTTATAATAGACAAATTCTCAAATTATAGATGGGAAATAACTTTACAAAATTTAAGGTGGAGTAATTGCTCCCCTTCAGTGGGGAATAACTTCACAAAAAAAGTGAAGTTATTTCCTACTCGAGGTGAAGTTATTGCCCATGTGAAGTTAATGCCCGTGAAGTTATTTTCCTGCACTGATATTTTCGAATTGTGTTTTATTGGCTTAACATAATTGCGCAAATTGGCAGTCGTTTAAAGTACACTTTAAAATGATAAGCTCGTGACAAAGTCCAAATTAATTTTTAAGTCGATGAAGCGCCACTCATTATTATCACCTCGTACAACAAGTTAAAATTACCACAACCTCATTCTTAATATTTAACGTCAAGTTTGTTTTTAAAAGAACTAGAGTTTCTTTTGTTCCCACCTACCTGAACGTACCTTTAGAACAGCTGTACATATCGATATACACATTTTCATTCTTTGTTTGTGTAATTGGAGAGGATGATGTTTTTTCGTGTGTTATGGATCGAGGATATGTTTGTTTACCTTATTCTAAGGGTATATTAAGTTTGACGCATAGTTTGTAACATACCTTAATATTGCGCCCGTAGACCCCTAAAAGTTACTATATTTATGATCAGCATCGATAGTAGTGTCGGTCTAGCCATGTCCGTCCGTCCGTTCGTCGGCAAAAATTAGGCCTTTAAACTGGACCTAGAGAGCGAAATTTTAACCATATACTCTCTAGGGTCCCGAAATAATCAAGTTTACGAATTTTTGAAATCCGCCCACAGTCACGCCCACAAACTCAAAAAAAAAACAAAATTTTGGAAAAAATCGAATTTTGAGCTAGAAAGCTGAAATTTTTTATATATGATCTATGGCTCCTAAAATGGGTGGCGACGGTGTAGAGGTTAGTGTGTAAGCTTGTTACCCGTGCGGTGCAGGTTCAATCCCCATGGGGAACAACAACATACGCCACCCATTCACATGCCTCTACACCAAAAGGAGGATTTCTGCCCGGTAGTACAATGGACCGTTACCGAGTCTGAGTGCTCTAGGATTTCGAATTGCTTTACAAAAAAAAAAAAAAAAAGGCTCCTAAAACTGCTCCGGATATAAAATTTTCAAAATCCGCCCACTAAAGTTTATTGAAAAACCAAAATTTGAGCTAGGGAGCTGAAATTTATAATATATACTCTCTAGGGGCCCTTTAAGCTCATGTGTAAATATTTTCAAAATCCGCCCTCTGACACGACCACAATTTAATTTTTTTTTTTGTTTGAAAATCCAAAGTTTAAGCTGGGGAGCTGAAATTTATAATATATAATCTCTAGGGGCCCTTTATGCTCATGTGTTAATATTTTTTAAATCTGCCTACTGACACGCCCACGATTAAATAAAACAATTTTATTAAAACACCCAAGTTTGAGCTAGGGAGCGTTTTTTTCGATAAAATCCTTTAAATGTTATATAACAAAATATGTAGAGCGTTCTTAACAATTCAACCATACTTAGACTTTTGTCACGCCCACTTATGAGCGATAGGAATAAGAATAGGGTATCCAACAGTTCGCCGAAGCGGACTGTAGCCCGTCCCTATGTTTTTTTCTTAATTTGTATTCTCCCCCATAGACGTGTCAAAAATATCTGGGGTCAGATTCTGTAAGAAACGAAACGAAAAAGGTTTTCGTAATTGAAGTCGAGGAACCAAAAAAATCATGTTTTATTTTATAATAAGCGCGCACTAAAGGGATTTGTTGTGACCCTTATAATGTATTAGCTACACAGCGCGGACGTTAAGGAAATTAGGGTGAGAAGAAAAGGAGAGATGCCGATGCACGTTGGTTTCGAATGTTTGTAGGTTTAGGTTATAATGTGCAGGAAAAATGGAGCGGGGAAGAGCATGAAAGCGAAATTTGGCTTCATGTGACTCCTTTGTCGCCCATTCTCGTTCGTTAACGTGTGTAAAACCTTGTGACAACAAAACTGAAGTTTGAGAATCTAACTTTCAGAACCTTAAAAGAAATATTATGTAGACGCAGTGACTCAGTGGTGAATGAATTGCCAAAATTCGAAAAAATTCGTTAGGACTTACAAAAAAACGATGTGTCATTTCTATCATACTTTTTAAATACGACAAGCATAATAGCGAAATAACAGAGTCATGTATTTTTGTGTCAAAACTATCACGGTCCGATTTATTGCATAAAGAATTTTCTTTTAGCAAATTTTTAAATACCAACCTACCTCATTTTTCGTCCCATATTTGGCGTACCCAAAACACAAAAGTAAATTGTTAATTTACAGAAAAAGCAAGCGTGACAACTTAAATGGCTGAAACACTTGTGGAGCAAGGGCTGTCCAGCAAGATGGTTTTGTACTTAAAATAACACATTGCTTACTGCATGTCAATTCTCGATGCAAGTCTCTATAGCTTTTTTTATTTTTATAATGTACTCGCACTAAAGGGATTTATAAATACCCTTATAAATGTATTAGCTACACAGCGCAGGCGTTAAGGAAATTACTAAGTAAGTAGTAAGTAAGTAAGTAATTCATTTATTTAACATGTTCTTATTACATTTTACAAGTAAGAATAAATTTTAAAGCTATGGCTTAGCCGTCAGGTTGGTTAGCAAAATGCTTATACATGTACATTTGTAACTTAAACAATATAGTTATTTTTCTTTTGTTAATAAACTTAATCAATCATACTCTGCTATTAATAGCGACCTGTATTTGTAGATGGATTTAATATAATAAAATAACTTTTTCCAATCACACTTGTTCAGAATTTGTATTGCCATGGTAAGGAATTTTTTTCTGAAGTAAGCTAGTCTTTGTGGTTTGTAGATTGGACAAACACTAATAATGTGAAAGCAGTCTTCTTGCGCTTTTAAGTTGCAAATATTACAAAACTGGTTGAAGCTTCCATTATATGGGCTGCCATTTAAACCAATCAACTCACATCTTGCTTTGAAAATAAGAGATATTTCACTATAGTTGAGTGAGTCATTGAAATAGTTCTTATCCTTTAGATTGAAGTTCAAGTGAGAATACAATACTCTGCTATCTGATTCACGAGCTTTCTTAATAAATCGCACACGAATAGCATCTTCATTTTTATTTATTATTCGATAAAGTTGGTTCTTTAAGTTATCCAGGTTGTTTAGATCGAATGAAATACTTTCTCCACACGCGTTTCCAATTCTTAAACATCTTGACGCCCACCAGTCCTTGTTTCTTAATTCATAAGATAGCATTTTTTGGTTATTCGGGAGTCTGGATACGAACCTAATTTAATGATGTAATCCGCTTGCGATTTGAGAGTGCTTGTAAAAAGCATTGGAAGACCCGTTTCCAAATAGATTGTGTAGTTCGGGGATTTCATTGGTAAGTTGAATAATTTTTTCAAGAAGTTCCTGTGAAATTACTTCGTACTCGTCTGATCCCCAAACTTGAGAGGCGCAACAAAGAGTTGATTTAACAACTGAATCGAATATTCTGTATTTCGTTGAAACGAGAATCCGTTTGTTTGCAAAAACATTTTTCCATAATAGATTCACTAAGCTTTGGGAAGACTTGGCTTTATCCGTTAGATGGTTACCAAATTCTAAGGTTGGGTTCAGTTTCACTCCTAAATATTTGAGTTCTTTCACAATCTCTAATCGGTTTCCATTGTAAAACCATCTATTTCCACTTTGCACTCGTGGTGAACGGGAAAAGACCATAATTTTAGATTTTTCAGTTTTGATGGTTAGTCCCCATTTTTTGCAGTAGCTGGCTACGATTTATCATCAATTGGAGATTTTCAGGAGATTCAGAGAGTAGAACAAGATCATCGGTATATAACAAGACATTGACCACGATATTAGCAAGTCGTACTCCACCAGGTAAATCTTTTTCTATGTCGTTTATAAATAGAGAAAACAATAAGGCACTAAGAGGACATCCTTGCTTTACACCAGTCTGTGTTTTAAACCATTCTGAGAAATCCTTTCCATCCCAGACTGCTGCACTTGTTTCGGCACACATTTTTTTAATGGTCTTAAGAAATTTTGTAGAGATACCCAACTGAGATAGTTTATAGAAGAGTGCGCTTCGGCTAACAAGATCAAAAGCTGCCTTGAAATCTACAAAAAAGCTATACATTTCCTTGTTTCTGGCTTGAAAGGCTCTTATAATCGAAGATAATGTGAATATTTGGTCAACGGTTGAAAAGTTTTTTCTGAATCCAGCTTGACGCTCTGTCAGAATATTTTTTTCATCTACCCATTTTTCTAATCGTCCTACAAGTATGCCACAAAATATCTTGACTGACACATTCATGAATGAGATTCCCCTGTAGTTTTCTACGTTTTCCAGCGAACCCTTTTTGTGGATGGGGAATATTACAGACTTCTTAAACGATGAAGGGATGTCTGCACTCGAGCATTTTTGTAGAATTCGTACGGAATCCCATCTTCGCCTGGCGCCTTTCCATTTTTGGATTTCATGATAACAGCATTAATTTGGTCAGTTGTTACCTCACCATCTAGGGAATCGTCGAAAATGAGCGGGTCTGCATACGAGAAAAGAAGGTTTGAGTTATCCAATAGAAGATGTTTAAAATATATGGATAGATCATCAGCAGATACTCCTGTACCTATTTGATAAACTGTACCATTAATCTCCCTTGCTATTCTGCAGAAGTCCTTCGAAGACTTTGTTTGACTTGCCGATTATCGAAATCAGTTTTCTTAGCTAGGCATAGATTTTTGTAGTGGGTATTCACTTGGTTATACCACTTTTTAACATCAGGGTCATTACAAGTTCTCCAGACACGCAAAAGGGCAAATGATTTCTTCCTAGCATTTATGCATTCTCTATCAAACTATTTTTGTTTGAATGGTGACCTTATATTTGAAATATTGTTCGATGCAGCACTTCTTATACAACAAGTTATTTGATTTGCAAGTGTTTCTTTTTCTTCAGGTATCGAATTATTTGCTGAGAGCAAGCTGTCTAATAACCGGTGGTAGGTATTTTTTTTTTTCGGATTTCCATTTAAGTATAGGTAGCAGGGGCAGGTTTTTGTGATGGGAGGATGTTTACCATCAACTTCAACCACGATTGGCATGTGATCCGAAAAAGTTTTGCATTGTACCTCAAATTTTTTAATTTTCCCAGTCCAGTCGTTGTTTACAGCACAAAAATCAATTTTTTTTTTTTTTTTTTTTTAAATATAAAACCCTTGCTCAAGGGCAGGCACTGCGACCTGAAAAGATCTTTTGTGCCACAAGGTTGTCTTTACGCCAGAAGGCGACTGACTTCCCTAATGAAACTCAGCACGTCTTTGGTGGTAGAGTTGCGAAGCTCTGCCAGTGATAACATCTCTCTGTGGAGAAGGCGTCGTCTCAACCAATGTAGAGCCGGGCATTCACAGAGTATGTGTTCTGAGGTCTCCTCGTCCTCCATGCAGAATCTACATTCTGGCGTTGGACATAGGTTCATCTTGTTGAGATGATATCTCAGACCGCAGTGGCCAGTGAGAAAGCCAACCAGCAGTCTAATGCTTTCCTTATTATTTAGAGTAAGGATTTCCTTATAGGAGTAGGGCTTAATCAAGCGTTTAGATTGTCTCAGACCAGGGGCGCTTACCCAATGTTCAAGGCGAGTCTGTTGCTCCCAATCTTTGACAAGCCCTAGAGCAGTAGTCCAGTTGACACTGCAGTACGGTTCTGGACCGACAAAAGCGGCTTCAGAGCCAGCTCTGGCGAGCTTATCTGCAGCTTCATTCCCTACAAAACCTCGGTGGCCAGGCACCCATCCGAGTTTAACTTTGTTGTATTTAGCTAGCTTTTTTAAGGCGCAGCAGCAGTTTTTTACAGTCAGAGAGTCTATTGTGTTGGACGACAGTGCCTGAAGTGCCGCCTGACTGTCTGAGAAGATATGTATCTTTGCGCCCTTAATTCCTTTGTTGGAGTTTAAGATAGCGCAGATCTCAATGGCATGGATTTCCGCCTGGAACACTGTGGGACACATCCCCATAGGTATCGAGACCCTGGTGTTGGGTCCAAAGACGCCAGCACCAACTCCAGACTCCATTTTTGATCCGTCGGTGTACCATACCAGACTTTTTGGGTCCACAGCTGGAACTCCCGAGACCCATTTAGAACGGTCTAGTATTTCTACCTCAAATAGTTTATCGAAACTATATTCCCTTACCATTAAGTCAGGGATGGTGTAAAACATATCCAAATTTTGGATTGAGTTGAGTATCTTCAGGTGACCCACATGGTCATTTGAGTTATACTTATATTCAAGCTGAAGCTTAATAGCGTATCTGGCAGCCGTCTTCTGAATGAATGCTTGTAGTGGTGACAGTCCAATTATGGCTTCAAGTGCTACCGTAGGGCATGTGCGCATGGCACCAGTTATTCCCAGACAGGCAACACGTTGTAGCTTTTGGAGCCTGTTAGCCCTAGTACGTTCAAGTACTTTTGGCCACCACACGATGGAGGCGTACGTGATGATGGGTCTAACCATCATGGTGTAGATCCAGTATATCATTCTGGGGTTTAGACCCCAAGTTCTGCCGTATAGGCGTCTGCAGGTCCACATGGCTCTTGTGGCACGCTCAGTGGCGGCCTTTACGTGTGAGTTCCAATTTAGTTTCCTATCCAGGATGACTCCCAGATATTTGACCTCATTGGAGTAGCTCAGGGGTGTACCATTTACGGTGATAGGTTCGAAGTTAACCAGTCTTTTTCGCGTAAAAGGTACCAGGATGGTTTTAAGAGGGTTGATGGAAAGTCCTTCCTTAATACACCATTCTGAGACATGTAGCAACGCTTTTTGCATGCTATCAGTAATCGTAGCGCTACGCTTACCATTAATAATTATCGCCAGGTCATCAGCATAACCAATGGCGTTAAAGCCTAGTCTGTGTAGACTGACCAGTAGATTGTCGATGACAAGTGACCACAAGAGGGGAGAGAGTACTCCTCCTTGGGGACAGCCTTTGGCTGCCGTCACAGACACCGAATTACCTCCAGAGGAGGAGGTAATTATACGACTTTCCAATATGGCTCTGATCCATTGGTTCGTCGATACTTCGATACCTTTATTACTGATCGCCCTGGCAATCGAGTCGTATCCGGTATTATCGAAGGCACCCTCAACGTCCAAGAAGGCACAAAGTGCCGTTTCCTTAGACTTGAAAGTCTCCTCTACCTTTTTGACAAGGCAGTGAAGAACACCTTCAGTGGATTTGCCCTTTCTGTACGCAAATTGACTTGAGTGCAGGGGGCTTGATGTTACTATCTGCTCCCTAATATGAACATCTATAAGTCTTTCCATGGTTTTTAGAAAGAAGGATGCTAGACTGATGGGTCTGTATGATTTAGGCAGTTCACTTGGCCTATTGTAATTTTTGGGGATAAGCCGTCACCACCTGGGGCTTTAAATGGTTTTAATGAGCCAATTGCCCATCTAACCTTATCTGGACTAAACATTTTTCCAGATAAGCTGTTTACTCTACTATCTACATGTACCTTGGGGTCCACATCGTTAGAGTTACCGCCTATGTCGCGAATAGACGAACCTGGGAAGTGAACCTGAAGAAGCGTTCTGATTGAATCTTCTCGGTCCGTCGTGTAGGTGCCATTTGGTTTCTTTAATCAATAACTGAATTGCCTTGCCCTCCGACAAATGTGTAATGTCCTTCTCTATCACCTTCGGTACAGCCGTTTAACACAATAAGATCATACATTTGAAGCAGCTCTAGTACACCTGTTCCACTTTTATTGCAGATTATGTCTTTAGATACCCTATTGGTACAGCATATACTAGGGTTTGTTACAGTTTGCACTATAGTGGTTTGTGAGTTACTTATTCTCGAATTCCAATCTCCAATCAGCATAACGCTTTTGCTAGCTAAACATGACATTGTATTACACAGCTTCTCAAAGTCGTAAGTCCATTTGTTGCGGTTTATAAAGGGCTTTTCAATAAGAGCGCTACAAAAGTTTTTTTAAATAAAACAAAAAAGGTTTTGGATATCAATGAAATTTTTATTCCTGTGAAAGTATGTTCGATGCCATTATGTATATAACTCGATTTCTTTTGCATGGCCACCACGGGCACGCTTGCAGAAGTCCAGGCGCTGAACCCAATTTTCGACGGTTTTCAAGCATAAATCGGCCGATACTGCTGCAATTTCACGTTCGATATTCGTACGAAGTTCATCAATCGTCGCTGGCTTGTTGGCATAGACCCTAGACTTGACGTAGCCCCACAGGAAATAGTCGAACGGCGTCAAATCGCACGACCGAGGCGGCCAAGCCACTGGACCATTTCGTGAGATAACACGGTTTCCAAACTTGGTTTCCAATAAATTGATTGTGGCATTCGCTGTGTGGCTTGTGGCGCCGTCCTGTTGGAACCACATGTCCTCCAAGTCCATATCATCCAATTGGCCTTCTTTTCGCAAAATTCGCCACAACGACGTCACAGAGATGCTTAACGCTTGAGAACGACGTGTGAGAGACACATTTGGGCTTTCTTCAACTGAAGCCTAAGCGGCAGCAATATTCTCGACACTACGGGCACTTCTTTGTCTCACTGGCACGGGAACATTTTGCACTGTGCTTGTGGATTCAAATTTTTCCACTAGACGCTCAACTGTTGATCTGCTAGGACGATTATGACGACCATAAATTGGACGTAGCGCTCTTAACGTTGAAGCCACTGACTCCGAATTTCGGTAGTAAATTTTAATAATTTCGGCTCGTTGTTGGTTCGTATGTCTTTCCATCATGAAATGGCAAACCTTACTGAAGGGAAATGTCAAAAGAGCGGCAAGAAAATCGGCGTCGTTTGCTGTCCCTGTCGCTCTACTTTTGTAGCGTCCCTGTTGAAAAACCCTTTATATGATGGAGCGATATATATATTATTATTTTGTGTTACACATTTTACTACGGTAGTTCCTTCAAATTCATCAAAATTACTATTAAGGGGCCCTTACATGGTCAATCGCTGGACATCCTGCATCGTGTATGTGTGGATTGACGCTACCGCTTACACAGTTCAATCGATTGACGTGAAATTTCTATTTTTCGTGAGTTTTCGTGGTGTACGGATGTGCGATGAGTGAAACGGACGATTGTATTGCATATATTGCTTTTGCAATATATTCTTGAATTGTACTGCGAGATGCACACGGATATTCGCTGTCTTTAATGAAACTAATTTCACTAAAATACCAAAGAGTTGGTTCACTGAAATTATCAACACCGGATCCGCTTTTGTTTAATTCATTTAAACGTTTTAGCTCGCGCCGAAAATTCGTTCTCAACGTATTTATTTTTCTGGTGACATCCGCTTTTTGTGCACCAGGATACTTTTCTTTATACTTTTGCAGTAAAACTTCATAATCTTGCATTTTTTTGTTTCGGTCGTAATAATCTTTTCCTTTGACATCCCATAAACTCGGTAATGACCGATAGGTTTCAATTAATTCCGATACAAATGCTCGGTCTTCATCGTCCTTCAATTTTCCGCTGGCGCCAGACATGTTTTCGCTTCAGTGACACGATACACAATGCAAAGCAACAATACAAAAGCAATTACGTCAATCCAACCCTTACACGTATCAATCGGCATGACGTTCATCATGCAAATTCAAACTTGCTTTGATTTTCGTCAATCAGATTTCACCAAATGTGTGTGACTCATGCAGATACATTTTCACAAACACATGTTAGTGATTCATGACAATCGATTGACCGTGTAAGGGCCGCTTTAGGTTAGAAGATAGGGAGAGATGCTGCAGCGATTGTAGTAGAACAGCACAATATGGTACAACTTTTCCGTGTTGACTTTTCGTGATGTGAAATTGTACGACCAAACGTTCAGTGATATTTAGGTCAGACAAAAAGCATACTGAATAGGCGTTTTTCTTTTTAGGGTCAGAGTGCACTGAGTTGTCAAAAAAAAGTTTCTTTTTTTTAGCTTATAGCGCTCTGAGCGCTCTCGTTATGTTTTTTTTCGCTCAGTGCGAGAAAGACTGAAAGGAGGGACAATAAAGGGAAAACAATTAAAATGGCTGTTGGCTGTGTGTTTATCTGGGGCTAAAAGTAATACAATTTAATAAAATGATTTTTATCAAAGAAACATGTTGCTAATCATATGACGGTGATGTTGGAGATATTAATGGCAAACATGCGGCATGGGGAAATGTTACTGCAAATCCCAGGGGCAACCAGTTTTACGATTGGTGGCGCCTCAATATGATTGAGTACAAACTCGAGTTGTACGCGACGGATATCCCTTCTTTTCCAAGATGCGGTGATTTCCTGGACTAGGCCTTAACGGACGCAAGACTTCAATTGACGAACATAGATGAAAACACGCGGAACTGTTTGCCTGCGTTTGAGTACGATAGTGTCCAATCCTGTTCGCCGTAACCACGACATTGAGAATAGGGCTCTGGTGAGCCTTCTATCTGCGCACCGAATTTGGGAATTGGTGATCTGAGAATAACGGATTCATCGTATTCAATGAAGAAAACCATGCTAATGCAGTCGAGTATGGATTTGATGTGTTTGTGGTAATCCACTGATGATCCCAAACCACCACATCTGGGTGAAACTCCACAAATATATATAGTCATAAAAGTAAAAGTTGACTATATATATATTAATTTTTGACTTTCAGTCATAGCCATACAATAGGCTGAACAAACATTTCTTTTGTTATTCTTCAAATCTGAAGGAACATTTGAATTGGAAATAAGTTCACACTCACTCGTGAGTGGTGACAACACATATAGGTACCCCTGGTATAAAATTTTTAATAATTCAGTTGTCGCCAATGGCCGAGATGCATCGCACTTGTTCGTGTTGAAGGATGATCTTCTGTGCATCTTCGAGTCACTAAAGAATAAAAAGTCGTCGGGGATTTATGGTGGTCCAAACGTCGTATTGAGACACCTGCCTCTGGAGGCTGTAGATATTTTTACCACGCTGTTTAACAATGCGCTGAATAATGCACATTATCCGGCGGATTAGAAGCTAGCTGTGGTACACCCTATCCCGAAAAAGGATAAAGATAGTACGAACCCTGCCAATCTCCGGTCGATTAGTTTGCTTCCGAATATTAGCAAGGTCTTTGAAAATGTGAAAAGAGCCTTGTTGAAATGGGTCGCGAACAATAACATCATTCCGGACAACCAGTTTGGTTTCAGGGCGGGGCATACCGCGTCGAAATTGGTTTCCGACATTCCGTGGAATAAATGCAAGAACCAATACACGGGTGCTTGTCTGGTTGATTTTGAGAAGGCTTTCGACACCGTATGGTTAGAGGGACTTTTCTACAAATTGACCAGGCGGGGGATGCACAAACCTTTGCTATATGTAATTTATAATATGCTTGTGGGAAAGAAGTTCGTTGTCAAATGTGGCAACGCTACTTCGAGCAGAGTCTTTGAAAATGAAAACGGTTTACAGCAGGGGGCGGTGAATTCTCCAATCCTGTTTAACATTTGCACGAGTGATCTGGTGGGTTCACTCAGACATGTTATAGCGTATGCCGATGATTTGGTGGCATACAGATCAATCAGTTCCTAAAATCGAGGTCATTAACATTCTTTTGCATCGTGACTTCGATCAAATTAAGGGATAGTGCGAAGACTGGAAGTTGAAAATCACCTTTCAGAAGACGGAAACTATCTTGTTCAGAACACCATTGGCTGGGGCCTCTAGGGATACCAGAAAAAAACTGAAAGAAATTGACCATTGGACAAAATGGGCAGCCATTGGCGGTGAGAAGCGTAGTTAGATATCTGGGTATCTGGCTTGATCAGTATCTATATTTCGCATATACATAGTTGCTTGTCTTGCTGGGGCCAAGAAGGCTTATGCTCTGACAAGTAGACTGTTTCATAGCAGTCAACTTGACTCCAGAGTGAAGGTCATTTGCTACGTGGCCCTTATAAGGCCGATCATTGCTTATGGTTGTCCATTGTGGTTTAATATAGCGCCTAGTTATATGGAAAAGATTCGGGTTTTGGAGAGACAATGTCTTAGGGCCTGTCTCCGGTTGTTCCGAACGCCTGAATCCAACTATATAAAATACTGTCCCAACAAGGTCCTATACGATGGGGCTCAGTTGAATAGGATTGACAATTTCCTTATTAAGGTGACTTGAAGGCACGTTGCAGGGGCGATGGCCAGCGATAATAGCCTGATCTTTGGGGCTTACTACCCAAATGAAATGTACATAGAGAGAACGCTCTGATCTGGCCTTATCCCCTCGGGGGCAGTTGTCTATATTGATGCTAAAGGGCTGGTCCAGACGAGGGATGGTATCCCGGTATTATACTACCGCTACCGCAGCGCGAGAGAGAAGGCGCTCATCCGCGGCGGGGACGTCGCCACTGCTCAGAAGCTCCTCCGTTTTAGTGCCGCAATAGCGCAGAGGGATAAATTCGATACGGAAGAGCAATTTGCCGAATTTGGTGGCTTTTTGAGGAGGGCGGGGTCAACTCTAGGTAACACATAGTTTATAAAATATACTCAGTTAGCTAGGTCGTTTCTGGAAGAGGCCGGGCTCGTCAACTTGTGGTGGGGCTTCCGGGAGAGGATTGACGCTGTAATTGTTGACGACTGCCAGGCACTCGGAAAGCAATTGGGATTTTGACCACTTGTTGCGCGAGGAAAAGAGTGCTTATTATAGTAAGGATAGGTTAATTTTATATAATACTAGCTGTACTAGCCTGGCCTTGCCCGTGCCCAAGCTGGTACCTATCCGGGGTACGCTGCGTCTAACAAAAACAAATACATGTCTTTGTTTAGTAAGAAACAGAATTGCAAGTCAAACTTGGTGAACCCATTTTGACCAAACTTCAATACCAAAGATGGCCTGATTTGAGCTCAATCGGTTTAAGGGACTCGCTTAGCCCTTTCACGCAACTTCGTTGCTCCGCTAAGGGTAAGTGCTAGTTGTCTGGCAGGCGCCTATGTCACCTTACTTTTTTGAATCCAACAACAACACGAAACAAAGAAACTTCGATTTTAATTTTCTTTCAATCAATTTGTTTATGCGCACGGTTTAACTACATGCAACAATTCTAATTGAATGTCAACAACGAAATCGACCAACATATACAAAACTGGGAATACAACGCCACCTACTGGAATTCAACATATTTATATATATTTCGAATTTTACAACATAAGCTCCCATTAGTGTAAAGAAATGGCGATTTGAAAAATTTTTTTTTCTATGCGTGGTGCCACGCCCAGTAGTCTAACTTCGGTCACATTTTTCTATGTGCATTGCCCAAACTATACACATCAAAATTTCCAAATTTTACAACATAAGCTCCTATAAGTGTCGAGAAATGGTGATTTGAATGATTTTTTTTTTGTATGGGAGGTGCCACGCCCCTTTATCCAATTTCAACAAAACCTCACAGGAACACTCCCTGGTCAATTCCGAAGAATTGCCGTAAATTTGAGCTGAATCCGAAAAACAAATTCTGGAACCCGATCGCAGCGCCACCAACCGGGCCCAATTGTGAAGTTGTCTAATTCATACGTCCTACACAATCGGGACATAAGTTCCAAAATATTTTGTCGAAGATGGGACATAAGTCCCAAGTTTTGGAGAGATCTCTAATCTCAGCAGCAGGAAAGGGTTATTGGATTTCATTTCAAAGGCTCTGTTCGAAAACGGTTGTAAAAAAATTTCATCCGACTTGCTAGTCATTAGCGGTGCCTTGAAATAACGGCAAACGAAACCTCGCACCTACTCCAAATCAAACTGTGACCCAATCATGGGGGTTGCAGGGGGGCAGCATGCCCCCCCCCCCCCCTATTCATTGCACTGTTTATGGAATCTACTTGCGATCTCGCAACTAATCCCATAACCAGTGCAATGCATATGGGGGGGGGGGGGGTCATTCTGCCCCCTGCAACCACCCTCCTTGAGGTCACTGTTTGATTTGGAGTAGGTGCAAGAGCAAATTGTTAGCAACTGCTTTAATGAAAAGTGAGATAGCGCCAAATTGGCCTTATTTCACTTTCACATCATTTGGTGAGACATAAGCCACTTGAGTGAGACATAAGTCCCAAATCAATTTTGATGCGATATAAATAATCATGTTTGAAGAAAGAGGAAAGGGAAGTTCATGACGGCAAGTTAACGAAAACGCACGCTATGCGCGAACGTGTTTTCCACTCTTAATACGAATACACATACTTATGTAATTTACGTGTGCAAATAAAAAATTGGCGAATGGTACGACACGGCGACATAAATATTATCCTGAATTTTAAATTTACAATTATTCAATTGGTTAAGAGTTTATTTCTATATTCACATTTTCTTTCGTCGTATTGAGAGCTCCTGCAGAGTCCGGCTTACTATTAACGCCGTTCTTGCGGCAAAGTACCCTGCCAGTTATCCAATTAATATAAGGCGCTTCCGACTTGTTGAGCACACTCGGCATACATTTTTGACAATATCTGTCTTGCGCGTTACAGTTCCTTTGAGTTTTAGAGCCCTTACTATGCGCACGCGCCATCCTTTGCAGTTTCTCGCAACGTTTCTCAGCTCCCCACACTGTTTCGTAGCTATCATAACTTCTAAGGTCACAAATAATTTCACTGGTTTTACCGCTCAGAGTTGAGTTCGTATAGCTATTCGTAAATTTCCGTTCTTTAAAGGGTTGGTTAGTTTAACGAGTGTGTATGATTAGCAAGCAGCAGCGGTCGATGTTGTGTGGATATAAGGCTCGCCTCGATCATAGGAAATATATCAAGGCGGGTATCTATTTAGGGGCATGCTTCCTGCTGAAGGTGTAATATTTTTTGTAAATGTAGTTGTTAGTGCGAAACTTTCTGGTACATGGTGAAGAGAAGTAATTATCTGATGTCAAGATACCTGTGTATAAAAATTTCTTGAATTTGGACGGCCTATTACTACATAACTCCGTGACATATAGCATTGATATGTAATCTTCAGCTCACGACAATTCTTTAATGGTTTGCAAGCCAGACATTATAGGAGTGTATAGTGCGTAATACAATTAAGTTTAACGAAATTCTGTTCGCTTACTCTAAAATTTCGTAATTTTCGTCAAATAGAAAATTAGCCGAAGAAATTTCAAATGTTTGGCTTGTGAATGGCTCATATCTTTGGTTATATTTTTCTGTCTGTCTCTTATAATTATATATTTTTGACGTAAACAAATTCGGTAACTTTATGTTGTTTAAAGCGTTCGATTACTTGTTCGTAATTTTTCTCTTTCTGAGAGTATTTTACTCCCTCTCTTTAAAATTTCACAAACTTTGGTGCGGAAAGTACCTACCACAACATAGCTAGGGAACGGTATTCATTAAATTGATTTAATTTCAGTTTAGATTTGAGTTAATCCTGAGCATAACAACTTCGCATGCTTTGATAATACACAATATCAAAGATATCACTTCGTAAATATATATAACGGCAAATTGCTATTTACTGACTGATTTCCAGTTCACCAGAAAGCCGATTCTCACTCCATCAAAATAAAATATACCGTCTCCTTCAAAGATGTTTCACTTTCGTATGTATTTTCGAAGTATTTTACAGCTTGTTTTATGATTTATTTCTCGATTGTTCCTTTGGGATCAAGTATGCTTGATTAAGTACTTCCAGCTGTATCCAACTGTTCTTTTCCTGTGGTTGTACAGGTTCACTGGTGTAGTCATGAGTTGTAAGCAAAGAAATTTAACATGCTTTGACATTTTAAAATTTCGAACTAAATAAATAAAATTGCGAATTTATGACGGACAGCTGTTATTTATATTTTTAATGTAAACATTTGGTAGTATTTCGGCAACGATTTAAATAAGTTTTTATTTTCCATTTCAACCGAGCATGGTGACCGTTTGGAGGATATGCTTTCAGGAGAAAGAATGCGTTCTTTTCCGCATTACGGGAAAATACAAAATAGTACTTGCGTTAGCCCAACGGAATGGGGTTATTACTATCCCTTTATCCGAAAAAGAAACTCCGCAATTAGTTCTTTGTGTGTAGTTTTTATACTTATATCAGAAATAAATAAGACAATTGTCCATTGTATATAGTAGTAATTTTTTTTCCCGAAGGGGTGTTAAAAGCGGAGTAAGGGAACAATCAAACTCAACACAACATAATTCTTTGTAATATCACATTGTTTTTTCCGTGTTAAATCTGTAAAATCACATATTGAATCTGATGAAATAAAGCTTTGTAACATCGCCATGCTACATAAGTGTCAACATGATTTTTACTAGAATAATTTTTCAAGTCCGCTTTCCGAAATCACTTTATAATTTCGCAAATTTTTTATTTAAATTCCTCTGCATAAGTATTTCCAAAGAGTTCCAGAGCTTCCTCTGTCCATTAATAAATTAAATCCATTAAATACATTGAAATAGAGTTGTCTTCAGGGTTGCCGATTTCAAATTCATATAAATATAATAATATATTCTTCCTGAATTTTTAGAAATAACGTCATTGAATTATTCGACATATCTACCACGACAGTATCTGTTTTATAGGCCATGTTCACCACCATGTTCAAAATGCCGGCGATAGGAAGTTAGTATAGTTTTAGATAGTCTGTGTTGATTTTAATAAAGTTAAACCTCGTCAGAATGTTTGCCCCTGAATTACAATTTATTATTCTGTGTGTTCATGTGGCATATATATTAAGAAGCATTTTCTAGCTGCAATTTGGAAGAAAATACAAAACAGGAAATGCTTTTCCTTTATGTAGCGGTTATTAAATTTCTTAGAGCTGCGTTATTAACAAATCGTGGAATATTTTTTAATTCATTGCTTTTACTTTTATGTTGACGCCAGCCAGCCATACCTATATTACATTCGTTATAGGTAACTTTAGTCATTCGAGCATGGTCTTAAAGCAATTGAAAATATTGACAACACTTCTGGATTCAGTTTTTTTTTTAAATATATTTCGTGATGACAACAGTTTTATGAAAGACAATTTTATGATCTAGAAAAATTAATGGGTGTCGAAGTTTTGCAAAATGTAATATAACATGGACATGCAGTTTACAACAAAATATAAAATGCAGTGAGTGTGAATCTGCTTTTAAATAAACAATTAGACAGATAAAACCGTTCTACAAACAAACTTACCCAATTAAAATAAAAAAAATCCATATTTTATTCGTCGTAACTGCATTAGGAAAATCAACAACAACCAATTTTAAGAATGCAATTATTAACTTTAGAGTTGATTACATTTTTGCAAGCCTGTAAGTGTAACAGCTATAAAAGTGAAACTGAACGATTTTTTTTTGTCAATGTTGACACTTTTTGTTAAGCCGCTCTCTGGCTGTCAAATTTGTCAGTAAAATTTCCAACAGAACGATATACAGCCCCGCGGATCTCAATTGCAACTACAAATATTTATTTTCAGAATTTATTTTAATATTTAACATCAACATTTGTATGAAAGGGTAACTTACATTATCATTATACTTTTACAAAAAAAAACATTGGTCGATACATTGATGATTTAGTACCCGACACGATCTACTATTCTGAATATACTATTGGTCTCATTTTCAATCTTAACACTTTCTTGCACTAATTTGGAATTGTTTTTTGTCCGTCTGTATTATGTTATCGATATAATCAAGCTATCGATATATAAGGCAATTTCTTAAAATTTTAATATTACAAAAACTTTTTAGTCAGACAAATACATATTTTAGTTATCAAAGGAAACAGAACCATAACCATTTGCTCACCGATGTCCAATGACAGATGTGAAAATATTTGCAATCATCCATCTACCATACTATTATTTTACCCTCAAAAAGCAAACCTGTTTCTTAATTTATGAATCTAAAAGAAATTCTCCGTACCATGCAACAATTTGTTAAGTGCCTAGGTGCCAAACTAAAAGCTATACCTGCATTGCAATAAAATAACGTCATCAACATATACATACATTATACATAGGTATAGATGTATGTATTTACATATATTTCTCTTGCATGCAAATCCGCGTTTACATATGATTCTTTGAAGTTTTAATAAGTTTAACATATCTAACTCAACAAATACTCACATCAATGAAATTTTTTCTCGAACATTTCCGAGAAGATCATCCCCTTTAGTTCCACTTTACGTAACAAAACCGTTGACACGCGGAGAATATGTACATAATATGTAGGTACATCGAGAAAAAATAAAAACGAACGAACAAAAAATGGAATCTAGGCCCGGAAAAATCAATTGAGAAATCAGAGCAGCTCACACACTATCAATTTGACCTACTCACTTGTAAAACTGCGAATAATTATTTTTTACAATCCTTAAAATGTCTTCTCAAATTAAAATTCAACAATTTTTTATCTAAATGATTAAATTTTCCTTTTTTAAAAAAGCAGAGGTTCCTTCTGTCGCACGACTTCTTCGACGTTCGTCGCCTTTGTGCTTTATCACGTAGAAAACTGAAAATGCAATGGCGGAAATATCGACTCAAATACCAAACACACAATTTTTACTACAAAAAAAATAAAAATCTCTTAAGAAAAAGAGCGTATGAGCTACCATACCAAACCATCTAAATTTTAGGTACAACTTTTCAATTTAATCCCGCAAACACTGCGGGCGTTGCCTGTCGAGTACGATACGAGGAGCCTTTTTAGTACTGACAAGGGTGTATTGTGTAGTCGTTTATATATCAAATCGGCTCAAAACTCATTCCTCGAACGCATAGCGAAGCAGAGACAAAAAAACAGTCAGGTTGAGCGGATCGTTTTCAGGTCAGGAGCCAAGATGGCCGCATACAAAATGTTTGCATGTTAAAATAACTGATTTTCGTTGCCAAGTGGTAAGTATATTTTTAAGAATACCCAGTTGTAAATGATTTTCAGCAACAAAATACCAACCAGATATGGATTTTAGGGCCAATTATCAGCAATTTTCACAAATTTAAGAAACTATAGTTTTAATTCAGAAGCGCCAATGGCTACGTTTCTCCATCCAAGAAAATTTGTATCTTGCAAGCAAACAAGTAAATGGTCAACATTATTTCCACTTGAAACATTTTGGTTTCATCCCCAAAACTTGCTTGCACAACGCACAAATATAAAACTGGATAATATTATTTGCAAAGCTTGATGAAAAAAGAAAAACAAACTGGGTGCTAAACCTAAAGTATTTATTGAACCAAAAGGTTGAACCGGAGGATGACGACGACGAGTTTTGTGAATATTTAATCACCTAAGGAGGATGTCAATTTTTACTCAACAAAAAAGAACATTCGTTTTACAAAGTTGATTGCTGGATATGAAACTTGATATATTTTAATATTTATATTTAATGACCACGTAATGGCCGCCGTCGATAGCAGACACAACCACGATGATTGTTCTTTGATGAAATGAAGTAGCCATAGGGTGATACTAAGTATTTTTTTACGTCTACAAGTGGATTGTATAATTGTGTGGAACGAATTCATGCAAAAGAAATGCGAAATGTTTCGAATGCGATTTAAAATTAAAAAAATATTATTGAAATTGCAATTGCAATGGTCTGCAAAAACAATTGTTTTCTCCTTTTTTAATTTTGCACAAAATACAATAATAACAATTTTTTAACACGTAGGCTAGCTAAACAAAAATGATAAAAAAGAAACACTGTTTTTGGCTTGAATTTGAAAATTATAATTTATTCTGAAAATATATATATATAAAAAAATGTATTTGTTCTAAAATGTTAAAATAAATAATGCATTTTACTTTTCAGATTTTTTTCTTTTCATTTTTACACCGTATTTTAAGGGTATATTATTATGACTTATAATTTGTAACATACCTTAATATTGCACATAGACTATATTCGTGATCAGCATCGTTATAATGTCGATCTAGACATGCCCTTTTATTATTAGGGCTAGAAAACTGAAATTTTAAATACAAGGTGGCGCAAAAGTCATCTTCCTATCGGAAGACGGATAATTTTTGCAAATGGCGGCAAATGTAAATTCTACTTTGATATTTGTGAATTTAACTGATACAGAAAAAACTTAGGACACCAATTAACATAATCCAAAAGCAGAACCAAAGTTTTTCATTCATAAAAAAAATTAGAGCGAAAGAACATCGGGTGACAACTTTTGCGCCACCTGACAAGTTTTGCGCCACCTTGTATAAACTCGGGGACCGAAATCATTAGTGTAAGAATTTTTATTATTAATTGTTTTTTAGGGGGAGTTCGTTTACTACGACGCCAAAAATTGATAACGGTTTTTTTTATAGAAAGGGCAAACAAGCATTATCTCGCCCCGTTTAGAAGGTTAGGTAGGGGCAATTTTAGAAAAAAATGACTTAAATTGAAAAAAGGTGTGAGCCACGCTGCACTCACGGTATAGTTGATGTGTAAACATGTAGGCACAGTTGCCCGTCACCTACCTAATTTGTTATCTAGCTAACGCCGTAACTAATTAACTAACGTAGTTAAAAAAATTGAACATACATAATTAATAAAGAAAGGACCTCTTAGTCAAATAACATTTAACACAGATATACCGTGTGGATTCTAACGGCATTTAGGAAAATATCCTTTCTTCGACTTTTAAGGACCTTTTTTGTTGTTGCAAGGACCTCTTAGTCAAATAACATTGAACACAGATATACCGCGTGGATTCTAACGGCATTTTGGAGAAATACCCTTTCTTTCACTTTTAAGGACCTTTTTTGTTGTTGCAAGGACCTCTTAGTCAAATAACATACAACACAGATATACCGTGTGGATTCTAACGGCATTTAGGAAAAACATCCTTTCTTCGACTTTTAAGGACCTTTTTTGTTGTTGCAAGGACCTCTTAGTCAAATTACATTGAACACAGATATACCGTGTGGATTCTAATGGCATTTTGGAAAAATATCCTTTCTTCGACTTTTAAGGACCTTTTTTGTTGTTGCAAGGACCTCTTAGTCAAATTACATTTAACACAGATATACCGTGTGGATTCTAACGGTATTTTGGAAAAATGTCCTTTCTTCGACTTTTAAGGACCTTTTTTGTTGTTGCAAGGACCTCTTAGTCAAATAACATTGAACACAGATATACCGTATGGATTCTAATGGTATTTTGGAAAAATATCCTTTCTTCGACTTTTAAGGACCTTTTTTGTTGTTGCAAGGACCTCTTAGTCAAATAACATTGAACACAGATATACCGTGTGGATTCTAACGGCATTTTGGAAAAATGTCATTTTTTCGACTTTTAAGGACTTTTTTGTTGTTGCAAGGACCTCTTAGTCAAATAACATATAACACAGATATACCGTGTGGATTCTAACGGCATTTTGGAAAAATATCCTTTCTTCGACTTTTAAGGACCTTCTTTGTTGTTGCAAGGACCTCTTAGTCAAATAACATTGAACACAGATATACCGTGTGGATTCTAACAGCATTATGGAAAAATATTCTTTCTTCGACTTTTTAAGGACTTTTTTGTTGTTGCAAGGACCTCTTAGCCAAATAACATATAACACAGATATACCGTGTGGATTCTAACAGCATTTATGAAAAATATCCTTTTTTCTACTTTTAAGGACCTTATTTGGTTCTCCAAGGACCACTTGGTAAATAACCTTATTACAACTAAAAGTGACATTCTTAAATCGGCCATCGGTTACCGAAGTACAAATCGATATTTTTCCTCTTACCTTCAACTGATGTACAACAAACTACAAGCTATACAACCTCAATTATTCAAAACAAAACTTCCACACAACTTTCCGGTGTTTCATAAAATTTAACATAAATAATTAATAATTAAAAAAAAACAACGACATGCGGTTGTTCTCAAACGGTCATCCATCTACGTACGAACCGCGCCAAACGTCGTTTAATTGCGGTGATCTGTCGAGCAGCGATTACTTTACTTTTAAATTCATTTTTATTAATTATTAGCTTATATCAATTTAAAGACTAGACAAAAATGATTAAATCTAACTTAAAATTAACAGGATACTTATTCTAGATTATTGATCCTTATGCGGACGCCCTAAACTTAACTCTATCTTATAATTATTGCCTTTCGGCCTAAAAACTATTTTACGAACTAATCTTACATAATTATGTTTTCATCGAGAAAATTGCTAAGAAAACTCGGAATCTTTATCAAATTTTATATTTTTATATAAAAAAAAAAAACAAATAAAAAAAAAAAAAAAACAAATTACAAACTACCTACTCTACTTACTTAAACTACTTAGCATATTCTAACTATAATTAGGATTCTGAGCACTCGTTGCCTTGCGCAACAATTGGTCAAAATCCCAATTGCTTTCCGAGCGCCTGGCAGTCGTCAACGTGCACACGCGCCGCCGTGAGCCGACTGAAGCCTTACAGCGTCAGTCAACTCCCGGAAGCACCACCACACGTTGGCGGGCCCGGCCTCTCCCAAAAACGCCCTAGCTGACTTAATCTAACTTATAAGCTAAGAGGATGTTACCTAGAGTAACGCACCGTCCTGGGAGGGCATGTTGACCCCTCCCCCCTCAACAAGCCACCAAAATTCGGCGAATTGCTTTTCCGTGTCGAATTGATCCCTTTCCGATATTGCGGTACTAAAACGGAGGAGCTCATGAGCATTGGCGATGCCCTCGCCGCGGATGAGCCGCTTATCTCTCGCGCTGCGGTAGCGGTGGTATAATACCGGGATACCATCCCTCGTCTGTACCAGCCCTTTTGCATCAATATGGATAAATGCCTCTGGCGGGATAAAGCCAGACCGGAGCGTACTCTCTATGTACATTTCATTGGGGTAGTAAGCCCCAAAGATCAGACTATTGTCGCTGGCCATCGCCCTTGCAACGTGCCTTCGAGTGACCTTAATGAGGAAATTGTCAATCCTATTCAACTGAGCCCCATCGTATAGGACCTTGTTGGGATAGTATTTTATATAGTTGGATTCGGGCGTTCGGAACAATCGGAGACAGGTCCTAAGACATTGTCTCTCCAAAACCCGAATCTTTTCCATATAACTAGGCGCTATATTAAACCACAATGGACAACCATAAGCGATGATCGGCCTTATAAGGGCCACGTAGCAAATGACCTTCACTCTGGAGTCAAGTTGACTGCTATGAAACAGTCTCCTTGTCAGAGCATAAGCCCTCTTGGCCCCAGCAAGACAAGCAACTATATGTCTATCGAAATATAGATACTGGTCAAGCCAGATACCTAGATATCTAACTACGCTTCTCACCGCCAATGGCTGCCCATTTTGTCCAATAATGGCCAATTTCTTCCAGTTTTTTCTGGTATCCCCAGAGGCCCCAGCCAATGGAGTTCTGAACAAGATTGTTTCCGTCTTCTGAAAGTTGATTTTCAACTTCCAGTCGTCGCAATATCGCTTAATTTGATCGAAGTCACGCTGCAAAAGGATATTAATGACCTCGATTTTAGGACCTGATCTGTATGCCACCAAATCATCGGCATACGCTATAGCATGTCTGAGTGAACCTACCAGATCACTCGTGTAAATGTTAAACAGGATCGGAGAATTGACCGCCCCCTGCTGTAAACCGTTTTTAATTTGAAAGACTCTGCTCGAAGTCACGTTGCCACATTTGACAACGAACTTCTTTCCCATAAGCATATTATAAATTACATATAGCAAAGGTTTATGCATCCCCCGCCTGGTCAACTTGTAGAAAAGTCCCTCTAACCATACGGTGTCGAAAGCCTTCTCAAAATCAACCAGACAAGCACCCGTGCATTGGTTCTTGCATTTATTCCACTGAATGTCGGAAACCAGTTTCGACGCGGCATGAATAGTGTCATGCCTCGCCCTGAAACCAAACTGGTTGTCCGGAATTATGTTATTGTCCTCGACCCACTTTAACAGGGCTCTATTGACAACCTTTTCAAAGACCTTGCCAATATTCGGAAGCAAGCTAATTGACCGGAGATTGGCAGGGTTCGTCCTATCTTTACCTTTTTTCGGGATAGGGTGTACCACAGCTACCTTCCAATGCGCCGGATAATGTGCATTATTCAGCGCATTGTTAAACAGCGTGGTGAAAATATCTACAGCCTCCAAAGGCAGGTGTCTCAATACGACGTTTGGGACACCATCCATCCCCGCCGACTTTTTATTCTTTAGTGACTCGAAGATGCACAGAAGATCATTCTTCGACACGAACAAGTGCGATGCATCTCGGCCATTGGCGACAACTGCATTAGCATGGTTTTCATCAGTGAACACGGTGAAACCGTTATTCTCAGATCGCCAATTCTCAAGTTCGGTGCGCAGATAGAAATGGCTCACCAGAGCCCTATTCTCAATGTCGTGGTTACGGCGAACAGGATTGTTCACCGTATACACGGCCTCGAAACAAGCGCCCAGCAAATCCACTTTCTCCTGTGGGTCCTCGACCACGAAAAAATCGTCGTTTGAAACGACACTTTCTGGGCTTATTCCAGCAGTCAGTACTGTCTGTCTGTTCTCTGCTGTCTGGGAGATTCGAACACAAGGAATATCATTGTGATCTTTCCTCCTGAACAACTTATTTATCTGTGGGAACATATTCGGACTACAGGTTTTAATAGCCCGAATTTTATTGCCCCAATACAGACTTACAGATTTTCTGTAATTTTCTTTTATCAGCTGTTTCAGGATTCGGATCTCTGACTTCAGCATCCTTACCTCCGGGTCGTCGCGATCAGTAAATTGCCTGTACAGCCGTTTAAGCCTCGAGAGCAGTCTACTTTTCTGTCGGTATAGTGCGTCGATTTTAGGGTTTCTGTACTTTTCTGTCTGGTCGTCGTCGGAACGTCCTACCCGAGGAATAGTTCGTTCCATAGTTCGTTTGATGGCGTCGTCCATTTGCAATAAATGCCGATCAATGTCATCATTTGTCATGTTACTGTTTGTCGGTGGGTCGATCCCACTCGAACGTAAATCTTGCTTTAAAAATCTGGAGAAGCGCGACCATTGTGCCCTCCGATAATCGAATGAACACACTGCTTCGTACTCCTCCAGCAGCGTTTGCTCGTTCGGGATCCGTATTGCGGCGGCGAGTCCGTAGTGGTCACTATCGTACTCAAACGCACGCAAACAGTTCCGCGTGTATTGGTCTATGGTTGTCAGTTGAAGTCTTGCGTCCGTTAAGGCCAAGTCCAGGAAAGCACCGCTTCTTGGGAAAGAAGGGATATCCGTCGCGTACAACTCGAGTTTGTACTCAATCATATTGAGGCGCCACCAGTCGTGAAACTGGTTGCCCCTGGGATTTGCAGTAACATTTCCCCATGCCGCGTCGAGCAGCGATTACTTTGACTTTTAAATTCATTTTTATTAATTATTAGCTTATATCAACTTAAATACTAGACAAAAATGATTAAATCTAACTTAAAATTAACAGGATACTTATTCTAGATTATTGATCCTTATGCGGACGCCCTAAACTTAACTCTATCTTATAATTATTGCCTTTCGGCCTAAAAACTATTTTACGAACTAATCTTACATAATTACGTTTTCATCGAGAAAATTGTTAAGAAAACTCGGAATCTTTATCAAATTTTATATTTTTATATAAAAAAAAACAGATTACAAACTACCTACTCTACTTACATAAACTACTTAGCATATTCTAACTATAATTAGGATTCTGAGCACTCGTTGCCTGGCGCAACAAGTGGTCAAAATCCCAATTGCTTTCCGAGCGCCTGGCAGTCGTCAACGTGCACACGCGCCGCCGTGAGCCGACTGAAGCCTTACAGCGTCAGTCAACTCCCGGAAGCACCACCACACGTTGGCGAGCCCGGCCTCTCCCAAAAACGCTCTAGCTGACTTAATCTAACTTATAAGCTAAGAGGATGTTACCTAGAGTAACGCACCGTCCTGGGAGGGCATGTTGACCCCTCCCCCCTCAACAAGCCACCAAAATTCGGCGAATTGCTTTTCCGTGTCGAATCTATCCCTCTCCGATATTGCGGTACTAAAACGGAGGAGCTCATGAGCATTGGCGACGTCCCCGTCATGGAGGAGCCGCTTATCTCTCGCGCTGCGGTAGCGATGGTATAAGACCGGGATACCATCCCTCGTCTGTACCAGCCCTTTTGAATCAATATGGGTAAATGCCTCTGGCGGGATAAAGCCAGACCGGAGCGTACTCTCTATGTACATTTCATTGGGGTAGTAAGCCCCAAATATCAGACTATTGTCGCTGGCCATCGCCCTTGCAACGTGCCTTCGAGTGACCTTAATGAGGAAATTGTCAATCCTATTCAACTGAGCCCCATCGTATAGGACCTTGTTGGGATAGTATTTTATATAGTTGGATTCGGGCGTTCGGAACAACCGGAGACAGGTCCTAAGACATTGTCTCTCCAAAACCCGAATCTTTTCCATATAACTAGGCGCTATATTAAACCACAATGGACAACCATAAGCGATGATCGGCCTTAAAAGGGCCACGTAGCAAATGACCTTCACTCTATAGTCAAGTTGACTGCTATGAAACAGTCTCCTTGTCAGAGCATAAGCCTTCTTGGCCCCAGCAAAACAAGCAACTATATGTCTATCGAAATACAGATACTGGTCAAGCCAGATATCTGGGTATATCTAACTACGCTTCTCACCACCAATGGCTGCCCATTTTGTCCAATAATGGCCAATTTCTTCCAGTTTTTTCTGGTATCCCTAGAGGCCCCAGCCAATGGAGTTCTGAACAAGATTGTTTCCGTCTTCTGAAATCTGATTTTCAACTTCCAGTCGTCGCAATATCGCTTAATTTGATCGAAGTCACGCTGCAAAAGGATATTAATGACCTCGATTTTAGGACCTGATCTGTATGCCACCAAATCGTCGGCATACGCTATAGCATGTCTGAGTGAACCCACCAGATCACTCGTGTAAATGTTAAACAGGATCGGAGAATTGACCGCCCCCTGCTGTAAACCGTTTTTAATTTGAAAGACTCTGCTCGAAGTCACGTTGCCACATTTGACAACGAACTTCTTTCCCATAAGCATATTATAAATTACATATAGCAAAGGTTTATGCATCCCCCGCCTGGTCAACTTGTAGAAAAGTCCCTCTAACCATACGGTGTCGAAAGCCTTCTCAAAATCAACCAGACAAGCACCCGTGCATTGGTTCTTGCATTTATTCCACTGAATGTCGGAAACCAGTTTCGACGCGGCATGAATAGTGTCATGCCTCGCCCTGAAACCAAACTGGTTGTCCGGAATTATGTTATTGTCCTCGACCCACTTTAACAGGGCTCTATTGACAACCTTTTCAAAGACCTTGCCAATATTCGGAAGCAAGCTAATTGACCGGAGATTGGCAGGGTTCGTCCTATCTTTACCTTTTTTCGGGATAGGGTGTACCACAGCTACCTTCCAATGCGCCGGATAATGTGCATTATTCAGCGCATTGTTAAACAGCGTGGTGAAAATATCTACAGCCTCCAAAGGCAGGTGTCTCAATACGACGTTTGGGACACCATCCATCCCCGCCGACTTTTTATTCTTTAGTGACTCGAAGATGCACAGAAGATCATTCTTCGACACGAACAAGTGCGATGCATCTCGGCCATTGGCGACAACTGCATTAGCATGGTTTTCATCAGTGAACACGGTGAAACCGTTATTCTCAGATCGCCAATTCTCAAGTTCGGTGCGCAGATAGAAATGGCTCACCAGAGCCCTATTCTCAATGTCGTGGTTACGGCGAACAGGATTGTTCACCGTATACACGGCCTCGAAACAAGCGCCCAGCAAATCCACTTTCTCCTGTGGGTCCTCGACCACGAAAAAATCGTCGTTTGAAACGACACTTTCTGGGCTTATTCCAGCAGTCAGTACTGTCTGTCTGTTCTCTGCTGTCTGGGAGATTCGAACACAAGGAATATCATTGTGATCTTTCCTCCTGAACAACTTATTTATCTGTGGGAACATATTCGGACTACAGGTTTTAATAGCCCGAATTTTATTGCCCCAATACAGACTTACAGATTTTCTGTAATTTTCTTTTATCAGCTGTTTCAGGATTCGGATCTCTGACTTCAGCATCCTTACCTCCGGGTCGTCGCGATCAGTAAATTGCCTGTACAGCCGTTTAAGCCTCGAGAGCAGTCTACTTTTCTGTCGGTATAGTGCGTCGATTTTAGGGTTTCTGTACTTTTCTGTCTGGTCGTCGTCGGAACGTCCTACCCGAGGAATAGTTCGTTCCATAGTTCGTTTGATGGCGTCGTCCATTTGCAATAAATGCCGATCAATGTCATCATTTGTCATGTTACTGTTTGTCGGTGGGTCGATCCCACTCGAACGTAAATCTTGCTTTAAAAATCTGGAGAAGCGCGACCATTGTGCCCTCCGATAATCGAATGAACACACTGCTTCGTACTCCTCCAGCAGCGTTTGCTCGTTCGGGATCCGTATTGCGGCGGCGAGTCCGTAGTGGTCACTATCGTACTCAAACGCACGCAAACAGTTCCGCGTGTATTGGTCTATGGTTGTCAGTTGAAGTCTTGCGTCCGTTAAGGCCAAGTCCAGGAAAGCACCGCTTCTTGGGAAAGAAGGGATATCCGTCGCGTACAACTCGAGTTTGTACTCAATCATATTGAGGCGCCACCAGTCGTGAAACTGGTTGCCCCTGGGATTTGCAGTAACATTTCCCCATGCCGCGTCGAGCAGCGATTACTTTGACTTTTAAATTCATTTTTATTAATTATTAGCTTATATCAACTTAAATACTAGACAAAAATGATTAAATCTAACTTAAAATTAACAGGATACTTATTCTAGATTATTGATCCTTATGCGGACGCCCTAAACTTAACTCTATCTTATAATTATTGCCTTTCGGCCTAAAAACTATTTTACGAACTAATCTTACATAATTACGTTTTCATCGAGAAAATTGTTAAGAAAACTCGGAATCTTTATCAAATTTTATATTTTTATATAAAAAAAAACAGATTACAAACTACCTACTCTACTTACATAAACTACTTAGCATATTCTAACTATAATTAGGATTCTGAGCACTCGTTGCCTGGCGCAACAAGTGGTCAAAATCCCAATTGCTTTCCGAGCGCCTGGCAGTCGTCAACGTGCACACGCGCCGCCGTGAGCCGACTGAAGCCTTACAGCGTCAGTCAACTCCCGGAAGCACCACCACACGTTGGCGAGCCCGGCCTCTCCCAAAAACGCTCTAGCTGACTTAATCTAACTTATAAGCTAAGAGGATGTTACCTAGAGTAACGCACCGTCCTGGGAGGGCATGTTGACCCCTCCCCCCTCAACAAGCCACCAAAATTCGGCGAATTGCTTTTCCGTGTCGAATCTATCCCTCTCCGATATTGCGGTACTAAAACGGAGGAGCTCATGAGCATTGGCGACGTCCCCGTCATGGAGGAGCCGCTTATCTCTCGCGCTGCGGTAGCGATGGTATAAGACCGGGATACCATCCCTCGTCTGTACCAGCCCTTTTGAATCAATATGGGTAAATGCCTCTGGCGGGATAAAGCCAGACCGGAGCGTACTCTCTATGTACATTTCATTGGGGTAGTAAGCCCCAAATATCAGACTATTGTCGCTGGCCATCGCCCTTGCAACGTGCCTTCGAGTGACCTTAATGAGGAAATTGTCAATCCTATTCAACTGAGCCCCATCGTATAGGACCTTGTTGGGATAGTATTTTATATAGTTGGATTCGGGCGTTCGGAACAACCGGAGACAGGTCCTAAGACATTGTCTCTCCAAAACCCGAATCTTTTCCATATAACTAGGCGCTATATTAAACCACAATGGACAACCATAAGCGATGATCGGCCTTAAAAGGGCCACGTAGCAAATGACCTTCACTCTATAGTCAAGTTGACTGCTATGAAACAGTCTCCTTGTCAGAGCATAAGCCTTCTTGGCCCCAGCAAAACAAGCAACTATATGTCTATCGAAATACAGATACTGGTCAAGCCAGATATCTGGGTATATCTAACTACGCTTCTCACCACCAATGGCTGCCCATTTTGTCCAATAATGGCCAATTTCTTCCAGTTTTTTCTGGTATCCCTAGAGGCCCCAGCCAATGGAGTTCTGAACAAGATTGTTTCCGTCTTCTGAAATCTGATTTTCAACTTCCAGTCGTCGCAATATCGCTTAATTTGATCGAAGTCACGCTGCAAAAGGATATTAATGACCTCGATTTTAGGACCTGATCTGTATGCCACCAAATCGTCGGCATACGCTATAGCATGTCTGAGTGAACCCACCAGATCACTCGTGTAAATGTTAAACAGGATCGGAGAATTGACCGCCCCCTGCTGTAAACCGTTTTTAATTTGAAAGACTCTGCTCGAAGTCACGTTGCCACATTTGACAACGAACTTCTTTCCCATAAGCATATTATAAATTACATATAGCAAAGGTTTATGCATCCCCCGCCTGGTCAACTTGTAGAAAAGTCCCTCTAACCATACGGTGTCGAAAGCCTTCTCAAAATCAACCAGACAAGCACCCGTGCATTGGTTCTTGCATTTATTCCACTGAATGTCGGAAACCAGTTTCGACGCGGCATGAATAGTGTCATGCCTCGCCCTGAAACCAAACTGGTTGTCCGGAATTATGTTATTGTCCTCGACCCACTTTAACAGGGCTCTATTGACAACCTTTTCAAAGACCTTGCCAATATTCGGAAGCAAGCTAATTGACCGGAGATTGGCAGGGTTCGTCCTATCTTTACCTTTTTTCGGGATAGGGTGTACCACAGCTACCTTCCAATGCGCCGGATAATGTGCATTATTCAGCGCATTGTTAAACAGCGTGGTGAAAATATCTACAGCCTCCAAAGGCAGGTGTCTCAATACGACGTTTGGGACACCATCCATCCCCGCCGACTTTTTATTCTTTAGTGACTCGAAGATGCACAGAAGATCATTCTTCGACACGAACAAGTGCGATGCATCTCGGCCATTGGCGACAACTGCATTAGCATGGTTTTCATCAGTGAACACGGTGAAACCGTTATTCTCAGATCGCCAATTCTCAAGTTCGGTGCGCAGATAGAAATGGCTCACCAGAGCCCTATTCTCAATGTCGTGGTTACGGCGAACAGGATTGTTCACCGTATACACGGCCTCGAAACAAGCGCCCAGCAAATCCACTTTCTCCTGTGGGTCCTCGACCACGAAAAAATCGTCGTTTGAAACGACACTTTCTGGGCTTATTCCAGCAGTCAGTACTGTCTGTCTGTTCTCTGCTGTCTGGGAGATTCGAACACAAGGAATATCATTGTGATCTTTCCTCCTGAACAACTTATTTATCTGTGGGAACATATTCGGACTACAGGTTTTAATAGCCCGAATTTTATTGCCCCAATACAGACTTACAGATTTTCTGTAATTTTCTTTTATCAGCTGTTTCAGGATTCGGATCTCTGACTTCAGCATCCTTACCTCCGGGTCGTCGCGATCAGTAAATTGCCTGTACAGCCGTTTAAGCCTCGAGAGCAGTCTACTTTTCTGTCGGTATAGTGCGTCGATTTTAGGGTTTCTGTACTTTTCTGTCTGGTCGTCGTCGGAACGTCCTACCCGAGGAATAGTTCGTTCCATAGTTCGTTTGATGGCGTCGTCCATTTGCAATAAATGCCGATCAATGTCATCATTTGTCATGTTACTGTTTGTCGGTGGGTCGATCCCACTCGAACGTAAATCTTGCTTTAAAAATCTGGAGAAGCGCGACCATTGTGCCCTCCGATAATCGAATGAACACACTGCTTCGTACTCCTCCAGCAGCGTTTGCTCGTTCGGGATCCGTATTGCGGCGGCGAGTCCGTAGTGGTCACTATCGTACTCAAACGCACGCAAACAGTTCCGCGTGTATTGGTCTATGGTTGTCAGTTGAAGTCTTGCGTCCGTTAAGGCCAAGTCCAGGAAAGCACCGCTTCTTGGGAAAGAAGGGATATCCGTCGCGTACAACTCGAGTTTGTACTCAATCATATTGAGGCGCCACCAGTCGTGAAACTGGTTGCCCCTGGGATTTGCAGTAACATTTCCCCATGCCGCGTCGAGCAGCGATTACTTTGACTTTTAAATTCATTTTTATTAATTATTAGCTTATATCAACTTAAATACTAGACAAAAATGATTAAATCTAACTTAAAATTAACAGGATACTTATTCTAGATTATTGATCCTTATGCGGACGCCCTAAACTTAACTCTATCTTATAATTATTGCCTTTCGGCCTAAAAACTATTTTACGAACTAATCTTACATAATTACGTTTTCATCGAGAAAATTGTTAAGAAAACTCGGAATCTTTATCAAATTTTATATTTTTATATAAAAAAAAACAGATTACAAACTACCTACTCTACTTACATAAACTACTTAGCATATTCTAACTATAATTAGGATTCTGAGCACTCGTTGCCTGGCGCAACAAGTGGTCAAAATCCCAATTGCTTTCCGAGCGCCTGGCAGTCGTCAACGTGCACACGCGCCGCCGTGAGCCGACTGAAGCCTTACAGCGTCAGTCAACTCCCGGAAGCACCACCACACGTTGGCGAGCCCGGCCTCTCCCAAAAACGCTCTAGCTGACTTAATCTAACTTATAAGCTAAGAGGATGTTACCTAGAGTAACGCACCGTCCTGGGAGGGCATGTTGACCCCTCCCCCCTCAACAAGCCACCAAAATTCGGCGAATTGCTTTTCCGTGTCGAATCTATCCCTCTCCGATATTGCGGTACTAAAACGGAGGAGCTCATGAGCATTGGCGACGTCCCCGTCATGGAGGAGCCGCTTATCTCTCGCGCTGCGGTAGCGATGGTATAAGACCGGGATACCATCCCTCGTCTGTACCAGCCCTTTTGAATCAATATGGGTAAATGCCTCTGGCGGGATAAAGCCAGACCGGAGCGTACTCTCTATGTACATTTCATTGGGGTAGTAAGCCCCAAATATCAGACTATTGTCGCTGGCCATCGCCCTTGCAACGTGCCTTCGAGTGACCTTAATGAGGAAATTGTCAATCCTATTCAACTGAGCCCCATCGTATAGGACCTTGTTGGGATAGTATTTTATATAGTTGGATTCGGGCGTTCGGAACAACCGGAGACAGGTCCTAAGACATTGTCTCTCCAAAACCCGAATCTTTTCCATATAACTAGGCGCTATATTAAACCACAATGGACAACCATAAGCGATGATCGGCCTTAAAAGGGCCACGTAGCAAATGACCTTCACTCTATAGTCAAGTTGACTGCTATGAAACAGTCTCCTTGTCAGAGCATAAGCCTTCTTGGCCCCAGCAAAACAAGCAACTATATGTCTATCGAAATACAGATACTGGTCAAGCCAGATATCTGGGTATATCTAACTACGCTTCTCACCACCAATGGCTGCCCATTTTGTCCAATAATGGCCAATTTCTTCCAGTTTTTTCTGGTATCCCTAGAGGCCCCAGCCAATGGAGTTCTGAACAAGATTGTTTCCGTCTTCTGAAATCTGATTTTCAACTTCCAGTCGTCGCAATATCGCTTAATTTGATCGAAGTCACGCTGCAAAAGGATATTAATGACCTCGATTTTAGGACCTGATCTGTATGCCACCAAATCGTCGGCATACGCTATAGCATGTCTGAGTGAACCCACCAGATCACTCGTGTAAATGTTAAACAGGATCGGAGAATTGACCGCCCCCTGCTGTAAACCGTTTTTAATTTGAAAGACTCTGCTCGAAGTCACGTTGCCACATTTGACAACGAACTTCTTTCCCATAAGCATATTATAAATTACATATAGCAAAGGTTTATGCATCCCCCGCCTGGTCAACTTGTAGAAAAGTCCCTCTAACCATACGGTGTCGAAAGCCTTCTCAAAATCAACCAGACAAGCACCCGTGCATTGGTTCTTGCATTTATTCCACTGAATGTCGGAAACCAGTTTCGACGCGGCATGAATAGTGTCATGCCTCGCCCTGAAACCAAACTGGTTGTCCGGAATTATGTTATTGTCCTCGACCCACTTTAACAGGGCTCTATTGACAACCTTTTCAAAGACCTTGCCAATATTCGGAAGCAAGCTAATTGACCGGAGATTGGCAGGGTTCGTCCTATCTTTACCTTTTTTCGGGATAGGGTGTACCACAGCTACCTTCCAATGCGCCGGATAATGTGCATTATTCAGCGCATTGTTAAACAGCGTGGTGAAAATATCTACAGCCTCCAAAGGCAGGTGTCTCAATACGACGTTTGGGACACCATCCATCCCCGCCGACTTTTTATTCTTTAGTGACTCGAAGATGCACAGACAGATTGGCGACAACTGCATTAGCATGGTTTTCATCAGTGAACACGGTGAAACCGTTATTCTCAGATCGCCAATTCTCAAGTTCGGTGCGCAGATAGAAATGGCTCACCAGAGCCCTATTCTCAATGTCGTGGTTACGGCGAACAGGATTGTTCACCGTATACACGGCCTCGAAACAAGCGCCCAGCAAATCCACTTTCTCCTGTGGGTCCTCGACCACGAAAAAATCGTCGTTTGAAACGACACTTTCTGGGCTTATTCCAGCAGTCAGTACTGTCTGTCTGTTCTCTGCTGTCTGGGAGATTCGAACACAAGGAATATCATTGTGATCTTTCCTCCTGAACAACTTATTTATCTGTGGGAACATATTCGGACTACAGGTTTTAATAGCCCGAATTTTATTGCCCCAATACAGACTTACAGATTTTCTGTAATTTTCTTTTATCAGCTGTTTCAGGATTCGGATCTCTGACTTCAGCATCCTTACCTCCGGGTCGTCGCGATCAGTAAATTGCCTGTACAGCCGTTTAAGCCTCGAGAGCAGTCTACTTTTCTGTCGGTATAGTGCGTCGATTTTAGGGTTTCTGTACTTTTCTGTCTGGTCGTCGTCGGAACGTCCTACCCGAGGAATAGTTCGTTCCATAGTTCGTTTGATGGCGTCGTCCATTTGCAATAAATGCCGATCAATGTCATCATTTGTCATGTTACTGTTTGTCGGTGGGTCGATCCCACTCGAACGTAAATCTTGCTTTAAAAATCTGGAGAAGCGCGACCATTGTGCCCTCCGATAATCGAATGAACACACTGCTTCGTACTCCTCCAGCAGCGTTTGCTCGTTCGGGATCCGTATTGCGGCGGCGAGTCCGTAGTGGTCACTATCGTACTCAAACGCACGCAAACAGTTCCGCGTGTATTGGTCTATGGTTGTCAGTTGAAGTCTTGCGTCCGTTAAGGCCAAGTCCAGGAAAGCACCGCTTCTTGGGAAAGAAGGGATATCCGTCGCGTACAACTCGAGTTTGTATTCAATCATATTGAGGCGCCACCAGTCGTGAAACTGGTTGCCCCTGGGATTTGCAGTAACATTTCCCCATGCCGCGTCGAGCAGCGATTACTTTGACTTTTAAATTCATTTTTATTAATTATTAGCTTATATCAACTTAAATACTAGACAAAAATGATTAAATCTAACTTAAAATTAACAGGATACTTATTCTAGATTATTGATCCTTATGCGGACGCCCTAAACTTAACTCTATCTTATAATTATTGCCTTTCGGCCTAAAAACTATTTTACGAACTAATCTTACATAATTACGTTTTCATCGAGAAAATTGTTAAGAAAACTCGGAATCTTTATCAAATTTTATATTTTTATATAAAAAAAAACAGATTACAAACTACCTACTCTACTTACATAAACTACTTAGCATATTCTAACTATAATTAGGATTCTGAGCACTCGTTGCCTGGCGCAACAAGTGGTCAAAATCCCAATTACTTTCCGAGCGCCTGGCAGTCGTCAACGTGCACACGCGCCGCCGTGAGCCGACTGAAGCCTTACAGCGTCAGTCAACTCCCGGAAGCACCACCACACGTTGGCGAGCTCCCAAAAACGCTCTAGCTGACTTAATCTAACTTATAAGCTAAGAGGATGTTACCTAGAGTAACGCACCGTCCTGGGAGGGCATGTTGACCCCTCCCCCCTCAACAAGCCACCAAAATTCGGCGAATTGCTTTTCCGTGTCGAATCTATCCCTCTCCGATATTGCGGTACTAAAACGGAGGAGCTCATGAGCATTGGCGACGTCCCCGTCATGGAGGAGCCGCTTATCTCTCGCGCTGCGGTAGCGATGGTATAAGACCGGGATACCATCCCTCGTCTGTACCAGCCCTTTTGAATCAATATGGGTAAATGCCTCTGGCGGGATAAAGCCAGACCGGAGCGTACTCTCTATGTACATTTCATTGGGGTAGTAAGCCCCAAATATCAGACTATTGTCGCTGGCCATCGCCCTTGCAACGTGCCTTCGAGTGACCTTAATGAGGAAATTGTCAATCCTATTCAACTGAGCCCCATCGTATAGGACCTTGTTGGGATAGTATTTTATATAGTTGGATTCGGGCGTTCGGAACAACCGGAGACAGGTCCTAAGACATTGTCTCTCCAAAACCCGAATCTTTTCCATATAACTAGGCGCTATATTAAACCACAATGGACAACCATAAGCGATGATCGGCCTTAAAAGGGCCACGTAGCAAATGACCTTCACTCTATAGTCAAGTTGACTGCTATGAAACAGTCTCCTTGTCAGAGCATAAGCCTTCTTGGCCCCAGCAAAACAAGCAACTATATGTCTATCGAAATACAGATACTGGTCAAGCCAGATATCTGGGTATATCTAACTACGCTTCTCACCACCAATGGCTGCCCATTTTGTCCAATAATGGCCAATTTCTTCCAGTTTTTTCTGGTATCCCTAGAGGCCCCAGCCAATGGAGTTCTGAACAAGATTGTTTCCGTCTTCTGAAATCTGATTTTCAACTTCCAGTCGTCGCAATATCGCTTAATTTGATCGAAGTCACGCTGCAAAAGGATATTAATGACCTCGATTTTAGGACCTGATCTGTATGCCACCAAATCGTCGGCATACGCTATAGCATGTCTGAGTGAACCCACCAGATCACTCGTGTAAATGTTAAACAGGATCGGAGAATTGACCGCCCCCTGCTGTAAACCGTTTTTAATTTGAAAGACTCTGCTCGAAGTCACGTTGCCACATTTGACAACGAACTTCTTTCCCATAAGCATATTATAAATTACATATAGCAAAGGTTTGTGCATCCCCCGCCTGGTCAACTTGTAGAAAAGTCCCTCTAACCATACGGTGTCGAAAGCCTTCTCAAAATCAACCAGACAAGCACCCGTGCATTGGCTCTTGCATTTATTCCACTGAATGTCGGAAACCAGTTTCGACGCGGCATGAATAGTGTCATGCCTCGCCCTGAAACCAAACTGGTTGTCCGGGATTATGTTATAGTCCTCGACCCACTTTAACAGGGCTCTATTGACAACCTTTTCAAAGACCTTGCTAATATTCGGAAGCAAGCTAATTGACCGGAGATTGGCAGGGTTCGTCCTATCTTTACATTTTTTCGAGATAGGGTGTACCACAGCTACCTTCCAATGCGCCGGATAATGTGCATTATTCAGCGCATTGTTAAACAGCGTGGTGAAAATATCTACAGCCTCCTATCAGTAAATTGCCTGTACAGCCGTTGTGCCCTCCGATAATCGAATGAACACACTGCTTCGTACTCCTCCAGCAGCGTTTGCTCGTTCGGGATCCGTATTGCGGCGGCGAGTCCGTAGTGGTCACTATCGTACTCAAACGCACGTAAACAGTTCCGCGTGTATTGGTCTATGTTTGTCAGTTGAAGTCTTGCGTCCGTTAAGGCCAAGTCCAGGAAAGCACCGCTTCTTGGGAAAGAAGGGATATCCGTCGCGTACAACTCGAGTTTGTACTCAATCATATTGAGGCGCCACCAGTCGTGAAACTGGTTGCCCCTGGGATTTGCAGTAACATTTCCCCATGCCGCATGTTTGGCATTAATATCTCCGGCCAAGAAGTAATAATTCTCCTCCGAGTTCAGCTGCAGACTACGAAAAAGTGTCTCGAGCTCTGTCATAAATTGGTTGGGTGGAGGTGCTGCAGGTGCGTAAAGCGACACCACATACACTCTCCTCCGGCTATGGAGAGGAATGCATATGATGCATGCTTCCAACAACTGGAACCTACGCACGTCCCCGCTATATATAACCCTATGGCGCAGGCCTTTTCGAATTAAGATTCCAACCCCACCTCCTTGAGTGGAGTGAGGCCGGTCTCTTCTTATTACATGATAGTCTTTGTATCCCAATTTGTGCTTCTGATTTAGCTTAGTTTCGCTTACCAAAAGCACATCCGGGTTTTCGGTTTTCAACAAATTGGCAAGTGACGTTCTTTTCTCGATCCTGACTAGTGAATTAACATTCACAGCAAGGATCTTTAAGTTTCCCTCATCCAGCGTAGCCATTTGATTTATGGCACACCAGACCCCACAAACAGCTCCGAACAGATAAAGTCAATTCGGGCCGCTTGTTCATTTAATTGTTTCTGGAACTTATCGATCTTTCCGTGCAGAGACAGAAGGATCGATTTTAAGTCCAGATCCACCTCTGGTGCCTTTTGGGCTACCTTTGGTTGGGTTGATGTCATGTGGGCTTGACCCGGTCCAGCTGCCATTTGGGCAAAGGACACGTTGGGTGCCACAAAATTTGCGAACGAGCGACTCTTCTGACGCCTATCATCTTCAGACTGCTGTTTGCGGGCCTGGACTCTCTTTTTCAATTCTTGGTACTTTGGACAACCCCTGAAGTTGGCGGGATGCCCAGAGTTCCTGCAGAGCACACAGGAGAGTACACTCCGATCTTCGACTCTCTCCTTACCCAGAGAGCATTCACCATGTATGTGGTCCTTATCGCACTTCACGCATCTAAACTGCATGTTGCAGTTAGCTGCGGCGTGCCCGAACCTTTGGCAGCGCATACATTGAAGTATGCGATCTGACCTCTGTATTTTCTCCCACCTTACATCATGGTAGTACAGGAAGCGGATATTTCGCAGCCTGTCGATTTTGCTAGCTGGACTAGGAAGAATGGTAAGTGACGGTTACCACCCCTTGCAACAGCCGAGGAAAACGGCTTGACCCCCACGAACTTGAGGTCGTCGCTTTCAAAATATTTGAGCTCTTTTTCTAGCTCCTCAGTTTTAATAGAGGGATCGATTCCTTTCAACACAACGGTTTTAGGTTTTTGATTCCTTGGGGTGTACGTGAAGTACTCGGTTTTTACCTCTCCCAAAGCGGCGCGCACCCTCTGATACTCCTCTATATCTTCACACATAATAACATGCTTATTGGCAGAAAGCCTCTTTATATGGACATTTTTAGTAATTAACCTACATAACCTAATACTATCGCTAATTTCGAAGTTACTTACAGTTATGGGAGGAATTCTTTCCTTCCTTGGTTGTTTCTGTTGTGCCTGCGTCTCCCGCTGCTGCTTTCGTTGCTGTTGTTGTTGTTGCTGTTGTTGTCGTTGTTGCTGCTTCTCCTGCAGTTGCTGCTGCACCTGCTGTTTGAGCTCTTTTTGTTGTTCATATTGCTTCACTTTTTTTTTGACGCAGCTGCTCGCGCTTTTCTAATAGCTCTTTAATTAATTTGTCGAGCTGCTCCTCCTCATCCTCTTCGTCTGTTTCGTCCATTTGTGCGACGTCCTCATTATCGACCGGTAGATCGCGAAAGAAGTTTCCTTCGCCAACGTACCGGCCCGCTCCAACGTCAGGTTCATATGAGCTGAAGCTTTCTGCGTCGTAGTCATAACTTGCTACTGGTGCCACCGAACTCAAACCGCCTAACTTTGCCGGCCTCTTGGCCGACAGATTTGGCTTCGGGTTTAATTTCTCGCCTTTTCTCCACTCTTTGAAACCCTGCCGCTGATGTTATGGGACTTTCTATGGCTGCTACTGTTGTAGCTGGTTTTTCGACTTTATTAGCCGCCGATTTGGCCCCTTCCTCGTCAATGCTTTTTTGTTCGCTGCTGTTGCTGCTGTCGTTATAAATGATGTTGTTGTTGCATGTTGCTGCATTGCTCTTATTGGCAAACGACCCGTTGTCATCTTTGCCGGTACCGCTGTCTTTGCCATAGTTGTTTCTGCTACTGCGGCACTTGTTGTTATTGTTGTTGCTGCTAAAGCTGATATTTTAGCCGGCACACGTGTTTTCACCACGCGAAGCAACGGCACACCCACGCCCGTACGCCGGACAACCGATTTTCCGGGGTCCATCACCTGACCACTTTGCGGCACTTTTTTTCTCCACTGTCTCTATCAGTATAATTTGATTTTATGAAATAAAAATTAAAACCTGGTTTGGCAGGAAACGAACCCACACCTCCGGCGTAAGAGCTCGCTACGCACTCTACTTATCTGCACTTGAATTAAAAAAACTAATGTCCACTATTTGGTTTACACTTTGCTATATTGCGTACGTCACTAACTAGCCGACCTCTCTCTTCGAGAGTTGCGGAACGACTGCGAGCAGCGATTAACTCACGTGGTAATGAAAATCTGACGATGACGGTGACGGGAAAATCTGACGATGATGGTGACGCTAGATATTTCCAACTAGCCCCTACCGAGAATAAATATATTTACACATCAACGAGAGCAAAAATGTTTACACATTAAAAAAAAAATCTAAAAAAACAACGACAACACTTACAATAAAGTACTATACCGGTTTTAAAAGCCAGAAATCTGTTCTATAATCATAAGTTAAATTAAATTATTTATGTCAATAGTTTGTGAAGAATTCGCATGCAAACTCGAAATTTTGATAAAAAAGTGGTCTGGGTGCGACCCGCAAGGCCCACACGACTAACTTCCCAGTGGGATATGATTTATGCGATTAGTGCGAAATTTTGTAATGTGGTTAACCATAAGATATGGTTTAGAATTATTTAATATTAAAAAATGTTCTTTAATATTCTTCATGGAAATTAAATGTTGTTAATAACAGCGATGTGTGATATACATTAATGCAACCATTGTTATGAACACGGAGAGCTGTAAATTGGCATATAAACGAAAAGACGGAGCACAATCTAATAATGATTTGCTCAATGACAAATGACAATAAATAGTACAAATAAAGGCTAATTATTACCTTCCCAGTGGAAGTTGTTGTAATGGGGCCCGATTTTGTGAATCGCGAATTTTGACATATCTACACGTTTCAAGGTCACCAGAATCCAAATCCAACGTTTTTATAGAGATGTCTGTGTGTTTGTGTATGTGCGTTCGGAATTATCTTTCGCCACAATTATCTCGAGAACCAAAGATGATATTAATATAGCACCGGGTTTATTTGAAGCGTAATTACGTAACTCAGAACTGAATCAGCCCGTTTCTCAATAGCAACTCGCGGGGAATTTGTTCTCTTTTCCCTTTACTCCTGTTCTAAATAAAAATTTCCTTGGATTTTGTTCACTTTTTCCTTTTCCCTTATTCTAAACAAACTTCGAAAAAGAGGAAAAAATTGCGGGAAAAAAGTAGGCTATTACGTTTCCAGCGAAATCGGTCCAGCCGTTTTTTGTTAGTAAATAAATAACTAAAATAATTTGCCTTTATTTGTACTATTTATTGTCATTTGTCATTCAGGAAATCATTTTTAGATTGTGCTCCGCTATTTCGTATACATGTAAATTTACAGGTCTCCGTGTTCATAACAATGGTTGCATTAATATATATCACACTTCGCTGTTATTAACAACATTTAATTTCCATGAACAATATTAAAGAGCATTTTTTAATATTAAATAATTCTTAACCATATTTTTAACCAACATTTTTAAAATTTCCCACTAAACGCATAAATCATATTGATCCCACTGGGAAGTTAGTCGTGTGGACTTGCGGGTGCACTCAGACCACTTTTTTTAGTTATTTATTTACTAACGAAAAACGGCTGGAGCGATTTCGCTGGAAACTTAATCCGTTCTGAGTTACGTAATTACGCTTCGAATAAACCCGGTGCCATATCAATATCATCTTTGGGTCTCCAGATAATCGTGGCGAAAGATAATCCCGAACGCACATACGGGCATACGTACGCACACACAGACATCTCTATAAAATTGTTGGATTTGGATTCTGGTGACCTTGAAACGTGGAGATATGTCAAAATGCGCGATTCACAAAATCGGCACCATTAAAATAGCGAAAGATAATTCCGAACGCACATACGTACTTACGTACACACGTACATACGTACATACACACAGCCAGACATCTCTACAACAACGTTGGATTTGGATTCTCGTGACCTTGAAATGTGAAGATATGTCAAAATCCGCGATTCACAAAATCGGCCCCATTACAAGAACTTACTGGGAAGTTAAAAATGAAAAAAAAGTAGACCAATTATTTTCAAAATTGTCGAATGAGGTGCTAAATTGGCTTTTTGTGGTCAATTGGCGCGTTCAATTTGCAAGTCAACTGCAAGTTGATTAAATTTCTATCACTTGCCAAACGATAGTCACGTGAGTTATTTGACCAATGGGGAAGTGTAAAATAGTACGGACTAGTAGTTGCCTTGTAAATTGAACACGCCCAATGTTACTATCAATTTTGAATCGAACACAAAAAACCGAATGGTATTATGTCTTCTAGTTTTGAAAATTGAAAATTACTAAAACTACGTTTTTATGAGATTTTTGGTATTTACGGTGATCTCATTTTGAGGATTAGTGTTAATGTGGTTCATCTTTGTAAGTAAAGTACAGCCATTCATTTAGCGTTACCCAGAATACACCACGAGGAGGTAGAATTGCATGGCATTGCGCGTCTCAGTCAGTCAGCTTGTGAGTAGATAAGTCAGGAGTTAAGGTACGATCAGACGGTCATCCAAACTTGTCATCCGGATGACATGCTGACCTCAGAGAACTTTTGTAATTCGGTTGTCATCTGCGAGCGTGTCATCCGCTAGATGACACCCGATCACACAGTGTCATCCGTTCGGTCATCCAAGTGTCATTTTGTCCCAAAATGGATGACACGCTTGCTTTGTCATCCGGTTGACATGACTGGATGACAGGCGGATGACAGCCGATCACACGAGATTACACTAATGGCACGGATGACACTTTGACATTTTGTAATAAACGTCAATCAAGGAAGGAAAACATTCTCGAATTTCTATGGCGGGAAATACGTTTCGCGCGAATATTTCATTAAAAAGTTTATAAATCAGCCAATTTTAACAAAAAGAAAGAGTCTGGCCAATATATTGTGATTGTGTGCAAAAAATAAAAGTGAAACTGTGAAAATCGCGTTGTGGCAAAAAAATACTTTTGTTTGGAAACAAATTACTACTAAATACAATTGAACAAGACAATTAATAACAATATATAATAAAATGTCGAAGAGATTTGGAAGGTGTAATTTTATCGGCGTATTTGTTGGAGAGCAGCAGCGACGACGACTTTGACAATAGTTCGATCCCACACGAAAGCGCCGTGCTGTGTGGACAAAAAAGTGGTTGATGCGTCGTGCGAAGGAAGGTTTTTGTTCAAAGTTGCTGCTCAAGCTCCGTACTGAGGAGCCGCATTTGCACAAAAATTTCCTACGTATGTCAGCCACTCAATTTGACTATTTGTTGGCTTTAGTGAAGCCGATCATAGAAAAAGAATATGCGGATGAGCATTTCGGCAGAGGATCGATTGGTGCTCACGCCGCGCTACCTGGCCACTGGAGAACATTTTCGTTCACTGCAATACCTCTTCCGAATACCTCAGCCTACCATCTCGGCAATCGTTCCAGAAGTTCTCGAAGCTATTTACACGGTTCTAGTCAAGGACTTTATTAAGGTGAGTGTGTGTACATGTATAGTGGAAATAGAAAACTTGAAATCGTTTTTGTGCGTAGATTCCGAAGGATGAAGCCGAATGGGAGGAAGTATCGAAGCGATTCGACGAGACATGGCAATTTCCCAATTGTATCGGTGCTGTGGACGGCAAACACGTCGTGATGGTTGCACCACCTAATGCCGGCAGCATATATTCTAATTATAAAGGTATGAAATAGTTGAATATAATGGAATACAACTGCACTATTAAACGCAAATTATTTATTTCTTTTGCTTTCGATAGGCACGCACAGCATTGTTTTGATGGCAGTCGCAGATGCCGATTACAAATTGTTGTTCGTTGACGTCGGCCGTAATGGGAGAATGTCAGACGGTGGGGTATTCAACAGAAGCACTTGCGGCCAGAAGAAGAAGTGGAAACGTTGTTTAGTGCTTTTGGTAAATTTCATGATGTCCAATTGGTGTTTCACAAGTAATTGAAGTGCTGTAGTTTTTGTATTTGGAAAACAAGCGACTTCAATTGATCAAACCCTGAATTCTTTCTTTTTAAGGAGTGGTAAATTCAAAGGAATTGCTTACATTAAATTCGATGCGGAAAAATCAGCTTTAACAGCTTTAATGAGACTGGACCAGCACGAGATACGAAACCACATTGTAAGTAAGGGAACTAAAACCAAAAGCTCCTTTAAATTCATGAATTTTCTTTCAGATATCAGTTGCCATATCGGCGTCTCCTCCCAAGACAATTGCAGGCAAGGAGGCACCGATAATTGAAAAGATTCTTGGCATGAGCACAGGTCGAAATTTAAGTCATCCATCAATCCCAATCAGAAGCCTCGAATGCCCCTAATCCGGAACGCCGTTCGAAAACAAATAACTCCAACAATTGGCAGCTCAACACCAACTACCTCAGCGAACGGCTCAATCAAAGCGAAAGATGACTTTCGAAATCTACTTATTTAAAAAAAATCCTCAATGAATTTGGAATTGGTGAAACAATAAAAAATGCGCAACCATTTCTGGATCTAATAGTTTTATTACAGAAATGCAAAAAAGGATAACGATTTTCGTTGATATCGGCTCCTTCCTCTTCGTACTCTTCATCTTCTTCATCGTAGCCCGCTTACTTCACTTTTATTGATTCAAATTATTTACCGATAGGAAACCTCTCTCCCATTTGAGGTCTGTGCTTCCGACTTTTTCACGATACAAACGTGTCATCCGATGTTAGATGACAATGTGGAAAATCTAGTAATGTCATCCATGGGACGTTGTCATCCGGATGACACGCTGTCAAAAATATTTGGTCATCCAGTCCCAATAGCGATGACAAGCGATCACACGGTCGATGAAATCAGTCATCTGGATGATATAGAAATCGTGTCATCTGGTATGTCATCCGGTTGACACGTTGAATGACATGCCGGATGACAGGCGATCACACGGGATGACCACTTTAGGACAAATTCTACGTCATAGTGACGTCAGCATGTCATCCGGATGACAAGTTTGGATGACCGTCTGATCGTACCTTTAGTTGCAAATAGTTAAGTCAATTTTTCAATATATTAAAAAGATATGTAATGTTTGTAATAACGAATGACTGGTAAACAATAACCTGTACCACATTTGCATAACAAAATCAACGGTACAAAATTAGAATGTTTATTTGTTTTTTTTTATGATCTAAGTAGGTATACTTTGAATTGAACATTACAGTTGCATTATATAGGTATGTAGTACACAAACATACATATTCAAAAATTATATAAATTTGCTGCAGTCGTACAGTAGTACCTTAGTAATGTGAATTTTTCATAATGCATTACATTTTAAATGTGCAACTTTGGGCTACGTATATGTTATATATTTAGTTGACATTGGATATATTAGGATAAATTCAAATTTAAATCCAGATTCTGTAAATGCAAATGAAACTTTGCATACACCAAACCTCGCACGTACCCCAAATCCTATAGTGGGCCAAGGCAGGGGGTTGCAGATTCTTAACTGGTTATACGCCGTAATGCTGGGTGCTAGCACTGATGTATTTATGTAAGCAAGCAAAAAAACAAAAATCTCATAAAAAAGTAGTTTTAGTAATTTTCAATTTTCTCAAAAACTAGAAGACATAAAACCATTCGGTTTTTTGTGTTTAATTCAGAATCAGAATTGATAGCAACATTGTCCGCAGAAAGCCAATTTAGCACTTTATTTCACAATTTTGAAAAAAATTGGTCTAAACTTTTTTTTTTATTTTTTTTATCAAAATTTTGAGTTTGCATGCGAATTTTTCAAAAACTATTGACAAATAATTTAATTTAAATTAAATATTCATCAATCATTGTAAATGAAAGCCCTATTCTTCGCAAAAGAATGTAGATAAAGGCGTTTTGAAGAATTCCTTTATATAAAGTTTTCTGGCACGCCCACTATGAATTCGGTTTAAGGTATTGAAAGCCTCCAGTATATTTGTTCATTGCTCTCACAAAGTTCTAAGGCTCGGCTTTAGTGGTGGCAGAAAAATGCTTTCACTTTGTGATAATGGTTTTTTTTTTTTTTTTTTTGTCGGGGTGTGTGAGACTTTCTGCACTAGAGCACTCAGACTCAATACTGGTCCATTGTACTACCAGGCAGACACACCACATTTTACTGTGGGAATTTACTCGTTTTTCTAAGAAAAACGAGAAGGCGCTTCAATGATAAGGAGCTTAGGTTTACAGCACTCACCATATCCGCACCAAATACCAGCCACCTGATACGAGTAAAAGCAGGACAATCACAGAGGAAATGTTCCGCAGTGTCGTCGCTTTCTCCACAGGCTTCGCAGTTGGTGGTGTTGCTTAGGTCTAGCACCTTAAGGTGTTTGGCAAAAGCGTAGTGTCCCGTAAGAACGCCAGTAGTCTGTCTACAGTCTTTTCTGTAGAGAGACAACAAGAATGCCGCGGATTTCCCACAGACGTCGGGGAGCATTTGCTTAGTCTGTCTGCACCCTGGAGAGTCATGCCAACGGCGATTGTGTTCATAGGAAACCCAACCGTCAATGGAAGCCCTGACCGAGGACGCAGGCAGACAGATCGCTGGTTCAGGTCCTGAGAGGTCCCCCTCTGAGCCTTGTCTAGCAAGTTCATCGGAGATCTCATTTCCCGTGATACCGTTATGACGCGGGACCCAGACAAGTTTAAGTGAATTCAGCCTTCCGACCGAATTCAGAGATATCTTGCATTCACGTACTATTTTGGAGGTAGTTAAGGGTTTGAGTAAGGCCTTAAGCGCAGCCTGACTGTCGCTACAGACGCAGATACTTCGCCCCCCACCTGTTCCTCGTAACATAGTCCATGGCCATTAGGATAGCATAAGTCTCTGTTTGGAAGACTGACGCATATTTGCCTAACGAAAAGAAAAGTCTAACGTTATCGCTCTCCACGAAGACACCAGCACCAGATCCTTGATCGGTTTTGGAGCCATCCGTGAAGATTCGACTGCATTCCCTTTCAGGTTCAGAGTCCGGCCAGAGCCAGTCCTGGACGCGCGGAAAGTCGACCTCGTAGTTGCGCTTGTGCTAATGGTTCTTCATCTAAAATTTTTTTTTCAGTGGTCACGCTCCTTCGCAGGTTTCAATTTTTTGCCAAAAATTAAATAAATAAAAATAAGACATTAACGGCTCATACAGGGCCTAAAACCTAGCTTCTCCAACCACTTTCTTTGCGAAGTGGAAGGTACCTACAACTTTGAGCCGAATCCGAACGGCAAACTTGAGAAGCTTCTCATGACAATAATTGATACTCTTGGATGTTTGTCTGTCGTTCGCAAGAGGTGGGGCAGTGGAAAAAACTCTAGATGTTACTTAGCCTCGGCGGGAATTGAACCGGGGATCTTTCGATTAGTAGTCCGACACACTATCCATTGTCTATCCTAGTGTCTATCTCTTGCCCGACTGTCCCAGTTAACATTGCTATAACTTTTAAATCAGCGCAGATGTTCCACGAGTACTTTAAATATTCAGTTTTCTAATTTCAATTTTTCAATTTTAAATGCCAGTGGCGGATGCTGTTGTTTAGGTTGGCATGGTGCGATGGTAGTGTATTCACTAAATGATTGGCCGGTCGTGCGTTCGAATCCCGGCCAGGGTCATGATTATTAAAATTGAATACTTACGTAAAATACAGATCTCCCTAAGCAATTTAGGCGCCATCTGTGGAGAAAAAACTCTACAAAAGCACTAAACCTCTTTCCTATCCTCCTATTCTTTCGAATAGTAAGTATCACCCAAAATCATGCAATGCAATACTTCATTTGTAGATGCTGCTTACTGTTCAACAAAAAATGCATGCGCTGTGTTACAACACTATAAGGGTCTGTACAAATACAGAAAACAAAAACCCATTAGCGTAAGTAAATTATAAAAAGAAAAAGGTAGTTAAATGCCCAAATTGTTTTTCAGTGCTGAAATAACATTGATATTATTTTAATGGATTACAACACACAACATATTCAAAATTATTGAGATTTGAACAAACTTAATGAAAAAAAAAATTTGGTACGATATAGAGCAACTCGTAAATGGAAAGCCGAGCTGAAGCACGTCAATATCTATACATTCCGCATACTCTTATATGGTTCTTAATAATTCACTCCTTCTGGATTCCAATGGGACATCGAAAATCGTCTTCTTCTCTATTGTGTATGTGTTGGTTAAATCTGAACAGGAAAAAAAACATGTCTTCGACAAGTCCGATGAAAGCGTTTATATGGGTTAGTAAATTGGAGTGGAATCCGAAATGAAATTGGGAAGCAAAAATCACTGTCAAAGAGTAGATAGTCCGAGTGTGCCAGTGAAACATTTCGGTAGTGTTTTTTTCTGTCCGGAAGACAAAAAGAGTACTCCGAGTCGTCCAATGGAAAACGAAATTATTTAAATTAGGATATTGTTGCAGACCAGTGTTAGGTACTCGTCTTTGAAAGTTTGAGAGACAGTATTCCATGCTGGTATGATACTACAATTTTTCTTCTTTTGTGCTCAATTATAACTCTTTTAGAGTATTAAAATGTAACATCTTTTTGTTTTTTTTTTACTAATTAAAGGAAATCCAAATCCCAGAGCACTCAGACTCGGTAACGGTCCATTGTACTACCTGGCAGAAATCCTCCTTTTTGGTGTAGAGACATGTGAATGGGTGTCGTATATTGTTGTTCCCCATGGGGATTGAACCTGCACGGCACGGGTCACAAGCCAACACACTAACCTCTACACCGTCGCCACCCTCAAAAAATGTAAAAATGTAACATATAAAGATACAAATAGGTACTCACACCTATACACATTACTTCCAGCAATTAGATACATAGGGACGGGCTACAGTCCGCTTGGGCGAACTGTTGGATACCCTATTCTTATTTCTATCCCTCATAAGTGGGCGTGACAAAAGTCTAAGTATGGTTGAATTGTTAAGAACGCTCTACATATTTTGTTATATAACATTTAAAGGATTTTATCAAAAAAAACGCTCCCTAGCTCAAACTTGGGTGTTTCAATAAAATTGTTTTATTTAATTGTGGGCGTGTCAGTAGGCGAATTTAAAAAAAATTAACACATGAGCATAAAGGGCCCCTAGAGAGTATATATTATAAATTTCAGCTCCCTAGCTCAAACTTTGGATTTTCAAAAAAAATGTTTTATTTATTTGTGGGCGTGTCAGTGGGCGGATTTTGAATTTTTTATCCCGAGCAGTTTTAGGAGTCATAGATCATATATAAAAAATTTCAGCTTTCTAGCTCAAAATTCGATTTTTTCCAAAATTTTGTTTTTTTGAGTTTGTGGGCGTGTCTGTGGGCGGATTTCAAAAATTCGTAAACTTGATTATTTCGGGACCCTAGAGAGTATATGGTTAAAATTTCAGCACTCTAGGTCCAGTTTAAAGGCCTAATTTTTGCCCACGGACGGACGGACGGACATGGCTAGATCGACATTACTATCGATGCTGATCATAAATATAGTAACTTTTAGGGGTCTACGGGCAATATTAAGGTATGTTACAAACTATGCGTCAAAATTAATATACCCTTAGAATAGGGTATACAAATTGAGGGAAATCTTAGGAAAATTCTAGAAAAAATAACACAATGTAAGAGAAAACCGGGAAAAAATGTATGCCTAAACCACAATCACGCGTACATTGGTTTCGTTACGTCCAATGACTTAACGTGTGCTTTTACCTTTGACTCAAACCAAAATATTAACTACTACCGAAGACTCGTATCGTATATACCAAGAAAAAACTTGACAGGCCATACTTTTCCCTACCTACGACACACCTACATCTCGGTAACAAGACCGATACTTTTGTATGGGGTGGTTTTTTTGTGGACTGCCCTAGATAAAGCGATACATCGCGATAAGCTAGGCAAAGTCCAACGAACAGCTTGTCTCTGCATGAGTGGTGCACTGCGCACTACCCCCTCTGCTGCAATGGACATTCTGTTTCACCTGACACCCCTGGACATCTTTAGCAAGCAAGTGGCTGCTAGTACGGCTATCCGCCTCAAAACAACGTTCCAATGGTCCAAGAATGAAATCGGCCACGCATCTATTCTGAAAAAATTTGGAATCTTCCCCAGTAACATAGACTACACCACCCCTCAGACCCTTTCTGACAAAAACTTCAAGGTCAGGATCCCTCCCAGAACATTCTGGGAAGGGCCACCCGTCGAAAATAAATCGATCCATTTTTATACCGATGGATCCAAAACTGACGCGGGGGTAAGAGGTGGTGTGTTCTCTGACAGGCTGAATCTCAGCCTCTCCTTTCGACTCCCTGATCACTGCAGTGTGTTCCAGGCAGAAATCTTGGCTATTAAAGAAGTCCTGTCGTGGCGGAAGAAGAACGTGATATCCGTTACGGATATCTGGATCTTCTCAGATAGTCAAGCTGCATTAAAATCCCTGGATTCTGGGTCCACAAACTCTATCGTAGTCCGTGACTGTCGATCATCTCTAGTGGAGATGGCAAAGCATTTTAACATCCACCTATGCTGGGTGCCAGGACATACAGACATTCCAGGGAACTGTAGGGCGGATGAACTCGCCAGGAAAGGAACCACACTGCCCCTTTTACCTGATAAAGGTTCACTAGGCATCCCAATCGCTACATGCAAACTCATGTTTATGAGACAGACCATTGAGAACTGTAACCTTAGGTGGACAAGTGGCAACACTTGTCTAGCGACAAAGCAGATTTGGCCAAAGCTGGATCTGAAACGCTCTAAGTGTTTGATATCTCTAAACAGACTTCACATTGGTGCTATAATTGGTGTGATCACCGGACACTGTCTCATAGGCAGACATGCACCAAGGCTTGGCGTCCACACAAATGACTTCTGCAGAAGCTGTATGGACGAGGAGGAGGATGAGACAGTTCTCCACCTTCTCTGCACATGCCCTGCTCTTTCTCAAAGGCGTAAACTCCATTTAGGATCCTTCTTTTACAATGATCTTAACGATCTCATTAACACCGACATAAAAAGTCTGTCAAGCTTCATCAGAAGCTGCAACTGGTTCAACGAGTAGGAGGATGATACATCCGTGTGGTATCACAATGGGCCTGTCACTGGCCTAAGTGTGTCGGCCTCAGCCGACTGCCACTACAACCTTACCTAACCTATCCGCAATCGAGAGTACAAACCTTTGGTGGAGAAGTTGTAATACATGTCTAGCGACTAAGCATATCTGGCCAAAGCTGGACCTGCGACGCTCTCATTGGCTCTGCTTTAGGTATCATTACAGGACACTGTCTAATAGGCAAGCACGCATCAAGGCTTGGCGTCTATTCAAATGACTTCTAAAGTAGCTTTGTGGTAGGTTTCATTGATTTCTTTTGGTTCAACTGATTGTGTGTGTCAAAGCGAAGCTACAAAGCGTGATTGTGTTTCAAGCATTTAAGTCCTTCCTCATTTATATAGCTACATCCTAATGCTATATTTTGTCTAAATTTGTTCTCATTAAAAATGCATAAATGACAGACGTGCATTCTTTGTCGCACTTAATTACCTACACACTTCCACAAATATTCAATAAAAGAAAATAAGAAGCAACAATAAATTGCATTTTTTATATAATTATTCTAAAGAATATTCAACCAAAAACAAATCACGAGGCAAAAACCAAACAGGAAAACTAAGATACATTGAAAAAAACTCATTCTTTCTTACCTTGCGTTATGTTTCCCGAATTTTATTTATAAAAATTAGGAAACAAATTATAGAAAAAGTGTTATAGCATACCAGCATAATGCTTAAGCTGCTTTACAGCAACGTGATGCACCATTTTTTAACACGCCCATTTGTTGGGGTCGTATTTGACACAACATTGTTTTTCTTAAAAAAGTAAAATACTAACAAAATGCGAAGACAATATATTTATTAACAATTTGCCTATACAAATTTTTTTGCAACTCCCACTTTTTTTAAGGCGTTTTTATCAAAAACTTTGGTTTTCAATTACTAACTGTTAATAGTAATAGCTTCTTCCTTTCCGACTTTGTCACGATCATGATTAAGGGAAACTTAAACCTCCCACTTTACTGCATCCCTACTGGTCCGACTGTGGGTATGGGGTTCGCCAGTTAGATATCGATAAACATCTGCAGGCTTCCTGGTGTGGATCATTTTATCACTGGAGCCAATCAAATGCGGGTGTTGTTACATTGATGGGATCCAGTAGCTTTTAGGGTTACCTCTTTCTACGATTTCGACACTTGCATGCTTCAACTATTGAATATGTTTCGTCGTCCGTTTACGACACAGGTGATCTCCAGCCGTGCCACCCCAAAGATTTGCATGCACACTTGCGGGACAGCTTAAGATGTTGAATGTATTGCTAGGCTCACCTGGATGTTAAAATTGCTTAATCTCCTTAGTCGCCTTTTACGACTAGCACTAGTTTTTGGGCGAAGCTGCAGTGATATTTTCAGCCCGTCCTTGCACGGTGATAAATAAAATTGAATTTATTATTTCAGATAATTAATTGCTTAATTAAGCTTTTTTTTAATTTATTTTTATCGAAATAACAAAATTGCCAACAGATGAAGATGAAACTACCAACCGTGTGACGAATTTTTATGATTTTCTTTCTACCGGCACAAATTCATGCTGAAAGTAAGTAACATCCATTGGTATAGATAACATACACATTTATTTGCTTCTTTTCTTTTGCAGGAGAATTTGTTGGAGAAATGGTAGCAGGTATACCAAATAAAAACATGTATTGTACTTAAAAATAAAATAAACGTGAACAAACATTTCTGATTTTATATTTGATATGTAGTCTAGTGGGTGAAATAAAATTAATTTATTTAAATACACCGGCGAGTACAGTGAATTGAACGTGGAATAAAGTCACGATATTGTAGTTATATCCATCGCTTAGCAGTCACCATCGCTGATATAGCAAACGACAGCGGATAAATTTTCCGCGTTTTTAATTTGATTTTAAATCCCTCCAGAAGACTTTCAAGTCCGACACCCGCCTTTGAGGAATCCAAATTCCCACGCGCTGCGAATACGCAGACGTGCGGCGGATGTCGAAAGAGGAGATAAGCCAGGAAACCACACGACGCCACAAGAAAGACAAGGTATGTACGCAGCACATAGTTTCAAGCAGCTAAAGACTGCGAGTGTTTCAATCGCTCGTCTCATCCATCTCAGTCCAGATCTCGGTCGGATCACACCGCAGGAATTGGAGAAGCCCTCCGCCACTACACTCCAGAGAGAAATATCAGCTCAAGGAGCTCACCGAAGCATGCACCGAACCGCAAATAAACGGGATAATCAGCATAACGCTATAACGTGGTTTCCCAGCCGGGGTAGGCTAAGCGGGAATGCCTGGGTCCTAGAAATAGAAAAGGGAGAGGGAGAAATCGACCCGCGAATATGCACCCAGAAATTGTGCGAGAAATCAAACACTTGTAAAATTTATTTTAAATGATACTCCAAATTGTATTTATCGATTTCTTTAAATTTATGGTATGTCGTCGATGCGGCGTGGCTAAGCTCCGGTGGTAAACTCCCCGACTCCTAGACGATATCCTCTTATATAGGCACCTATTGGGGTGAGTTTTTCCCGTGGTGTCTCGGTGGTGGTGCTGCTCCTGTGGCGTCTCTGTGGTGGTGCTGCTTCTGTTGCTGGTGTTGTCTCTGCTGCTGTTGTGGTCTCTGCTTCTGTTGTGGTCCCTGCTGCTGTTGATGTTGTCGTTGTTGTTCTTGTTGTTGGTGTTGGTGTTGTTGTTGTTGTTGTTGTTGTTGTTGTTGTTGTTGTTGTTGCCTTCTTACTACCCTACACTACCAACTACTATCTATTTAACTCCCTTCTACCAACTACTTCTAAGAGGGGCGAGTACCTGGGCCGCAATAAGCTGCGAACCCTGTGTCCTCACTGCCCGCTCTTGCTACGTGAGCCCGTAGTGGACGCCAGAGCGCTTCTGCTCCACATATGTTGGCTGGATCCAGCTGTCATGTGTCTGGTCCGGCGGCCACCACTCGACTGATTTTGCATTTTGTGGGAGTCATGCGCATCCAATCAGTGGTGACATTGCGAGGAATGGGGTAAGTGTGGGCAAGCGTGTTGGTATTGGTAGGAGTGTGCGAGTGTGTGTGTTGTGGTGGGTTGGTATTGGTGTGGTGAGTTTTGTTGGTGCTGCATTATGCTTGCTGACGTATTGGTGGTGGTGGGCAGGTGGGTTTGTGCGATAGCACATGTGGCGAAGATTACTTCGTTACAACGCTATTGGAAAATAGGGAAAATACCGTACGACATAGGTAAGCCCTGTTAATCGCCGACACGTGATATAATCACGCCACGCTTGTGAACCTACTTACCGACGCGTTCTTCCTCCCCTTATAGATACTCACCAGCAGCGGCAGCAGTCCTAACGGGTACAACGATTACACCAGCATTTCACCCCGCGAGGCACATACCGCGGCCAGGAGATCCTGATTTACGTTCGTTCCGGATTCACCACCCACTCATCAACAGCAGATGAGTGTTAAAATTAGTAACAGGGTTTATAACGTCGTGGATTAGTCACGTTAGGTTAAGGTAGAAAGTGTAGTGCACTAACCATTCAAATACTCGTACATATTCAGTATTCATAAAATTTATTTCAATTACTAACTACGTATTAGTGCATGAGTGTGCAACGGGCGCGTACCATCCTTTTTTACGTTAAATCCGGCCGCGATTGGATCTTTCTTTTTGCGAGTGGACATCCGTCCTCTCTTTTAAAGTATCCGTAATGCACGGATAACACACGTGTAAATTGCTTAGAGAAATTATCGTGAGTGTAGCGCGGAAAATAATTCAAGAAATCAACATCGTTGCGATATCCCTTTTTGGGAACATCCAATCAGACTGCGAGGATTTATCCCCAACCCATTGTGATTTATCCACGGGCGGGAATCGGTTTAATGTTTTTTTTTGGTAATGAAGATACATCGAGGTTATTCTTTTTTTTTTATCGGCAAAATACAACAGCTCATCGAGAGGCAAAAGAGAGTACAGTACACTTCTCCGAACGCCCTACCAAGGCACATAAAGTCAGAGTGCAAGTTATATTCTAACATTTTTCTCTATTCTCGAGAAGTTATTTGCGTTGGTATCCCAGAGATACATCAATCCGAGGAATTTACTTTTGAAGCTAGGAAATATTTAATTTAATTAACTCTTAACATCATCAACGTTTTACAGCAACAGTGGTGGATCGAATATGTGCGCACATCGGCGAAGGGATAACATCACGTAAGTTTATTTTACGGGTCGCTATTTCAATTGCAGTTTTACATAACATTTGCTACACTATATTGTATTGGTATATAAAATTAAATATCGCCCCTCCCTTCAAAGATCTCGTCCATCTCCTGCAGTCAGGATAGCGATTCATATATCAAGTGAATTTCAAAGTACGGATGTACATCTTTCATGGCAGGAACATGGTTCTTCGTTGTCGTCCTAGTACAAGTATCGGCGTATACCCTCGTGTAACTTGTTTTTAGTCGTCCTTGTTGTTTTAAATACTTCTTTTAATTAAGTTTACTAATATTTTTAATATTTTCATATCTTTCATATACCACTTCTTTGTGATATGACGTATATAGGCTTAGGTATTACGTGTTGTAAAGACCCTCTGTCCATCCGCAGTCATCCGCAGGGATGCTGACACCTGTTAGTTTTTTTTTTTATCTATAGTTCATGTTAAGATCGCTCCGCAAGCGAACATCCTCGCGTAGAGACCTTCAGTCTTGTAACTTGAGTCCTCTTATGGGACCCAACTAAGTATTCCTAAGATAGTTTCGTAAGTTTTTTATTTCTTTTTTTCCTTTGTATAAAATCGCTTAGAACCCTACGGATACCAAATTAAAATTTAGTCGATAAGAAATGAGCTAAATATAATGATATTTACCCGCGCAGTGGAGCGCAGAAGCACTGCGTATTATTGGCCTTTTTAGGGTCCGAAGGGCCATGGAGTAGGTCCAAGGTCAAGGTCGTAGGGAAGCCGAAGTCAGACCCGGTGACCAGGGAGTGTGACACCATCGGGGGGGTATGAATATCCGAACTTAAACGCGGATTCATCCTCCTTTCCGGACACGGGGTCATTGTGAGCAAAGCGTTGCGATGGCCATAGGCGTCCGCTACTATAGCGGCGGGGCGGGCCAGCTTAGGGGAGATCCACCAGCTCTTTCCTCCCCTCTTCTCGTCGTTCTCTCTTCTCAAACCCTCTCTCGCTCTCTCTCTCTCTCTATTATTAGAGGCACCCTTGTTACAGCATCGATAATCCTGGGGGTCCAGGATAGGGTTTCCGAACCCTCTAGAGCGACCTCTTCGGGCCCGGATGAGGCTATCTTCAGGGATAGCGTGGGGCGTGCTTGGATTCATAGGTTACGGCGGCGTTTCACCCGGTCGTCCGAATCCCAGTGCGCCATTAAAGTACAGGCATGCAAATAACGAGGTAACCCCACGTTTGAGCTCACAGCAAGTTCCCGCTCCCGCCGACGAGCTAGCACGGGGCGGCCATGCCCGGCTGTGAGTGGTCGAACGAACCCTCTCCCTTCGTTATATTCGGCGGAGGCGGTCTCCTGGCAGTCTGTAGGCCAGGAGTCGTCGTCCGTCCTCACTGGTCGACAGGTCCCAGCGGTGATGCAAAGGTGGCCACCTTTGGTAGCCAATGGATACGGGGAAAGGGACAGGTGTATGATGTTACCGATGTCGCACAACGTGGTGCAAGTATAGCTCAACCATCCGCGACGATAGCCAGCTCGTTAGTGTCAGGGTTGTACCACAGATGGAGCGCAAGATCAATGTAACACTGTACATCTGGCTAGAGATGGTTACATCTTTCAAAAATGACTAATGATGCAAAAAAAAAATATTTTTAACTTACATTTTGGTTCCACCATAATGTTAACCTTTGATTCAAGTTCCACATTCTGACTCCTCTCTGTAATTCAGGCGATGAAAAAAAAAACTAAAAAAAAAACAGTGAACATGTTCACCAAGAGGACTTATCTCTTGATGCAGCAATTTATAGTCTTTTTTGGAGGCGTTAACACTTTGGCATGCAATGAAGAGCTTTCAGTTGGCGGGTATAAAGAATCGAAGAAGCGGATCACAGCACTGCTTTCCTTCAATGCTGCAGGAACTCATAAATGCAAGTTGATGGTGATAGGTAAGAGTGCTCGATCCAGGGCCTTGAAAAACGGTCGACTACTTCCAGTTATCTACAAAGCCAACAAACGAGCTTGGGTAACCCAACACCTATTCCTTGAATGGTTTAACAAAAATGTTGGTCCAGAAGTAAAAGCCCACCTGGAAAAAGCTATCTTGACAAAGATTCTAAAGTATTATTGCTCTTGGATAACTGTCCAGCTCACCCAGACGTGGGTGAAAGTCACAAACGTAATAGTGAGATATCTTCCACCAAATTGCACATCTTTGATTCAGCCAATGGACCAGGGCGTGATTCATAGTCTCAAGTGTCATTACCGCAAAGATAATATTCGAAAGCTAGTAGCTTCAGAAAATCGACATGATTTTTCCAAGTTCTTCAACATAAATAAAATGCCTTATGGGCTATCTCTCAGTCCTGGAATTTCGTTCTGAAAAATGTTTGGCACAATTTACTTTCTCCAGAAAATGAAGAAGAAGGTAAGTTTCACCGCAATCCAAAGTTTTAATGTTTTTACATTTCTTATTTACTTCAGAACAAGTTGCCCTTGACGAAGTTTCAGAAATTATGGACTATGCAGAGAACTTTGATGTCAACGAAATTAGAAATTGGGTCGACTCGGATGCAAATGCTCCAACATTTGCTGTTTTATCGGAGGACGAAGTACTTGGGATGATAAATAATCGTATTGAATCTGACCATGATATGTAAGCTCTTTCCGATGAGTCACAAGATGTGAAAATTACGAAAATTCCAATAGATGAGCCAATTAAATCAATTCTATACTTTTGAGTTTTTTTAGAAGATTCTATCTGCTCTGGGATAACACCTCAGGATATAGTGAAAATTTACCGTGTTAACAGAAATCTACTTAAAGAAAAACGAGGAGGGAAATCTCTACGGCAGATAACACTGCAAGATTTTGTTTTAATATTAAAGAAACTTTGTAATTTTTTTATATACAAACTTAAAAATGTTTTGAGTACAGTTTTTTTTGATATTCGTCTAGTGAATGGTTAATTACTTGAATAATTAAATGTTTTTTTTTTTTGCTTTTTATGAGATAAATATGAAAAAAACCTGAATATAAGATGACTTTTTTCTTACTAAAAACAAATTCTATTAACCGGGATTTTCAATTATCCGTGATAAGCTTGGTCCCGACCATCTCGGATAACGAGTTTCGACTGTACTTGTTCTTAAACTAAGTGGCAACGCGAGATCAAGAGACAAGTGGCTGTCATTCTATTCGGTTCATTTCTCTTTCTTTCTTCATTCCATTCTGGATATTCCGGATATAAAATTCGAAAATTCTATCTTTTCTATTCCTTATCCGGAAAAAATAAAGAAACACACTCACTGAATGTACTCTCGAATTTTCATTATTTGGGCAACTCAAGCGGCTGAACTGAAACTGAACTGTCATAATTATTAATCCTCTGTCACGTTGCCATAAGTAAACAAAATTCTCTTCGACATAGTTCAATGCAGAAATATAAACAAAACACCTTCATAATTAAAATGAAACACCTTTTTCTTGCGGGATTTTTTGCTGCCTGTGGAAGTTTCTTTGGAAAATTGTCCGGAGGGAAGTATGGAATTCTGTTGCAATACCCTCTCCTGCAAAGCATTTTCATTGAACAGGTACTTTGTACTTAACTTTCGACATTAGAATATAAAATAGTCTTCTCGCAATCAAAAAAGTATCTTATATTTTTTCAAGCGTTGTTTCTGATTCTGATGATATTTTGTAATGTTTTGAATTGGAGTTATTTTCTCAAAGCATTGCAGTCAGCGGAGCAAACTCTGAAAGCAACCGTTATGTCTGCCGCATCAAATTACATATTTTCGGTGAGAACATTTTTAAATTGTCAAATGTACTGATTTACCTCTCATCTTTCACTTTTAGTTTCTGTTTGGCATAGTTTTTTTCAGTGAAACAATTTCTGTACTATCACTCCTGGGAACGACATCTATAGTTATTGGCTTGTGTTTTCTTTGTACCTAATATTATAACAAAGTTGAAAACGTTGCAATCGAGTTTTCGTAAGGCCTACATAGGAGAATAGTGAAATTAAAATTTGGAAACTGCAAATTTGTAGGTAGGTACCTGTGCAGATTTATACCACAGATAGCTACATGTGATAATCGACATCCACATGAGAAGTTCACAAATCCGAGGATTCCCTCACTTCAAAGAACCTAACAGAAAAGGTGGAACGCGAATGTCTCAATTGATACTGTCATGAACGAACACCCACAAAATGCCATGTCAATCAACGTTCCTAATCCTAAACAACCGCGAAAGAGAGAGAGCGCTTAAAACATCTGAACTATACAAAAGCAACGACACCGGCATCTGATTGGCTTTAGTGAAAAAGTGTAATAGTGCTGCCTAGAGATGGATTAATTGCCATTGGGGGAATAAACAACATTTATTACGCTAATAACATCAATTACCAAGTGTGGTTCCACCTGTAATTTTATTGTCAAATGCCAATTTATATGTGTACTAAGGTAGAATGGTGTTAACATAGCTTAATACATAAAAATCCCGTGTAAATATGCACGCTAATCACCGAACAACAGAACAACCGAATTCAATGAAATTTTGTGAATGTGTATGGTTGGTTCCAGCTTGAAGGAAAGTAGCATTATTACGCCGATGATAATAAAACAGTATGGTTCATCGAACACCTGCACAGCTGAATTTCCAAATCTTGCCCGTACCATACAATCAAAAATTTCCATAGAATTAAAATTGTACGATTTCGGCGTTTCAACATTTTTCGAGCAGAAACTGTACATGGATTGATTTTGACAGCCAAACCTTTTTTTATTGTATTTGATAGTGGTTGGTATTCTTAATGAGCAATTGAAAAAGCACGGTATGCTCGTTTCATGGAATACAAATTGGTCTAATGTTTTTCTTTTTGAAAAGGTTTTAATTTTGGTATGTCAACATAAATTTAGGTATTAAATGACAACCTATTGGCAACTAAGATACCTAAATGCCAATAGTACCATAAAATATGATCCTGATGAATAGCAAGTTCATTTGAATTTGTTAAATCATATAAATTGATAATTTTTATAGATAATTGGCGATAATAACACACGGCTTTTATAGTTTTGATAGCCAAAGGGTAGTGATGCGAGTATATGAGAGCACAGGCGTTCTCACGATAGCCTCACAATACCAACTCCTACTCTACACCTCGGCTGGAGATTAAGTAATTAGCCCCTTTGGAAGTTCGCTGGTGGCAGCGGTGGAGGGAGGGAAGAGGAGGGAGACACTTCCTCATGCTTCAGGCGGCAGCGGACGAATTTCCTAGATGAGATCAACGGTGGCGTCTGGTCCAGTGAGGTTGAACTATTAGTGTTATTCCTATATGAGCTGCTTCGACCTATTTGAATCCCAGGTCATTAGGTTTCCCCAATACGGAGCACCGATATTGGAAAAGAGTTGATGTCGGATGAGCCCTAAATGGGCAAACGGCAGCGCTCATATCTCCGAAGTGGGTTACTGACTCCACAAAACCCGTCTGACGGGTAAACAAAATAGAATTGGCCCTCCAGGTTAGGGGTTGTGCCGTCGGGGTAACTTCTCGACCACGTCAAACATAAATATGCTTCTATGGCCATCAGACCAACCTACTACGATCTGAGAGTATGCACTTGGAATGTGCGTACACCCCAGGTGCTACTCAAAAACTTGAGTCTGTCCTCTGCCGTACAAGGCAGATATCGTATCCAATACGATGGAAAGGGTTGGGTGTGATGAATAGAAAAAATTGCGGCATTTATAACAGCTGCCATAAAAGATTCCATATTATAGGGTGCGAATTCGTCTTGGGAAATCGGCTTAGGACAAAAGTTATAGACTTCAAGCCGATAAGCGTCAGCAATATGTGGAACCGAAATCGCGACATCTTCAATGAGGTAGCCGAGACCACCGTAGCTTACCAGCCACCCCGGAAGAAGGTGACAGAAGATGCACATTAAAAAACGCCATTGTAAAAGAAGGGCAGCGGGGGAAGTGTATCGAACCAAAAGAAGGGAAAAGAAGATCCTGCGTAGAAAGAAGAGGGCTTACGCAGTCTACCGTGGTCTCCAAAGAGACATGAAAGCGGAGTAACTACAGGGCCTCAAAACGATTCCTTAAAAAAATGACTGTGAAAGATCCAGCCTCTATCATTGATAGAGACAGGGCCTTGATCAGGAAGCATAAGAGGGCAATAAAGAGCTTCGAAAATCAGAAGGTTCACAAACCCAATGCACCTTCAGCTCCTGAACTGCAAAAAGAAACAACAGTAGTGGTGGTAGACAAATCCAAAGGTTGTCATAATAAGGCTAACAAGGAACAGTCTAAAACCACTAGACTAGAAAGAAAGAACAAGGTACAGGCTTCAAGCAGGGTCTCTACAGGCACTAAGGCCGGAACCTCTGGCACCTCTTCGAAGAGGCAACGGTCAGAGGAAGGGAAAAAAGAAAGCCGACCGAAAAGACCGAAGGCTTTAACAAGCCTAGACAGCACTCCGACGAGCCTAATAGCACAGTCATTGATGAGCAAGATCCCGATGGAAAGATCACAGCTGAGCACTGGCTGCTGACAGAAAACGTCATCCTTAAGGCCATGATGGTCAACATCCGAAATGGGGGACTAGATTACGAGTTTGACGGGGCCGGATGGCACAATGGTGTGAAGATAGTGGGGTGTGGAGACGGGCATACCCTTGAGTTTCTCTCCAAAACCATCGCCAGCATTGGCGAACTGTGGGAGGGAGCCAAACTGAAGGTCATACCCAGATCCGCACTGCCACTTAGACAGAAAGTCAAAGTATGGATACCACCCCCCTTCGACAAAGCAGAGGACAAGAACATCATGGTCCTCCTCGCTGGGCAGAACAAGAATATCCCGATCAAGGAATGGGTCAAGGTATACTCCAGAAGAAATGGTGACGGCAAGGAGCTCTGCTTTGCAATAAACCAATCTTCTGCAGCCAGCATAAGACAGACCCCAGGCAACAGACTGAAGTCGGGCTAGGTGCCATAAGGGCACGACTGGATGAAGATGAAGAGCCAAAGGTTGCAAAAGCTGATAGTGGTGCAAATTAATTTGCATCACAGTAAAGCAGCAACACACGACCTACTGCTGTTCATGTCTGAGGTAAGCGTGGACGTGGCATTAATTCAAGAGCCCTGGATTTTTAAAATTAAAATCCAAGGACTGAAATCGCCATTTTACCATCTGTTCCACGCTAAAGAAGAAGGTAAAGTAAAAAGCTGTATTCTAGTCAAAAAAGCTGTTGTTAACATATTTTTTCTTCACAGGTACAGCAATGGAGACACAGTGGCCGTAAAATTGAAGCTCCGGAAAGGAACCTTATCCTCGCTTCAGTTCACATGTCACACGACGAGGAAAACCCACCATCCGATACAGTACGTGAATTAGTGGAGCACGCTAACACACGGAACACATCATTGGTGGTAGGGTGCGGTGCGAATGCACACCACACGCTGTGGGGCAGCGCAGGAATTAATAAAAGAGGTGAGTCGTTGTTTGAATATATTATTTCCACAAATCTATTTTTGTGTAACAGGGGAAACCAGCCCACTTTCCAAAACAGAAACAGGTCAGAAATTTTAGACATAACTCTCAAAAGCAACAATGATCATATCAGGGTAGAAGACTGGAGAGTTTGTCGAGAGAACTCTTTCTGAGACCATAATAGAATACTCTTGACAGTCAATCTACAATATATGGCACAACGAATTTTTAGGAACCCTAGGAAAACGAACTGGGCAGACTATGCGAAAACGGTTAGTGAGTACACACAACATCCAAAAGAGGACAAGTTTGTCGACACTCACTCAATCGACAACGCAGTCGAGTATATTACCAAAACTATGCACAAAGCCTTTGCCTTTGGGGTGGCGACGGTGTAGAGGTTAGTGTGTTGGCTTGTGACCCGTGCGGTGCAGGTTCAATCCCCATGGGGAACAACAACATACGCCACCCAATCACATGCCTCTACACCAAAAGGAGGATTTCTGCCTGGTAGTACAATGGACCGTTACCGAGTCTGAGAGCTCTGGGATTTGGATTTCCTTTTTTTTAAAAAATTAAAAAAAAAAAAAAAAAAAAAAGAAAAAAAGCCTTTGCTAAACACTGTCCCATCTCTCGCAATCGCAAACCCAAAAAGGCAACTTGGTGGACCAGCGAGCTTCAAAAGCGGCGAACATTGGTTAGACAACTTTTTAACAAAGCAAGACAGAGTAAGACAGATGAAGACTGGACTAAGTATAGGACAGGTCCGAACTTAATCTATATACTAAAGAAATAAGGAGAGCAAAACTCGAATCCTGGAGTACGTTCTGCGAATCCATAGAGAGTACAAACGAGGCTGCCAGACTACGTAAAGTACTATCCAAAGACCCCACGGTCCCAGGGTATATTAAACGTGCTGATGACTCTTGGACAGAGTCTGGCCAAGAAACTCTACAAATTTTAATGGATACTCACTTTCCGGAGTCTAGTGAGAACACTGGATGTGAGGTCAACTACACTCCGGTTCCGCAAGACACACAACCGGACATGGCAATTGAAAGTATCATAACAGAGCACAAAATTGCTTGGGCAGTCAAATCTTTCCAGCCCTACAAATCGGCGGGACCAGATAATGTCATACCAGCAATGATACAACAGGCTCTAAACGCAATACTGCCATGGCTAAAAGCTATATTCAAAAGCTGTATAAGACTGCTACATACCGCAAAGCTGGAAAGAAGGAAAAGTGATATTCATTCCCAAAGCAGGAAGACATATACACTGCACAGCAAACGATTATAGGCCGATAAGTCTCTCCTCTTTTCTCTTAAATACACTCGAGAAAATAATCGACTTATATACAAGAGACCTTTTAAACGAAAACAACCTATGCAGTACTCAACATGCCTACCTCAAAGGCAAGTCCATTGAAACAGCCCTGCACGAAGTTGTGTCATTTATAGAAAAAGGATTACACCATAAAAAATTTACCATGGCAGCATTTTTGGACTGGACATTGAGGGAGCTTTCAACAATGTCAAAACAGCGGCCATAAAATCAGCGCTCGTAGACTTAGGAGCGAAAATAGAAATAACGAACTGGGTTTACGAAATGCTTAACAGCAGAGTAATTAACTCGGAGATCGGAGAGAGTAGCATAAGGAAAACAGTGTCCAGGGGCACCCCACAGGGAGGCGTCATATCTCCCCTCCTGTGGCTTCTAGTGGTCAACAAAATCCTCACGACTCTAAAGGCCAAAAAGACGAAAATAGTAGCATACGCAGACGGTATTGTAATTCAAATAAGTGGAAAGTATCTCCCCACTATCAGTGAACTCATGGAATCTGCCCTTAAATAATTATCCTCGTGGGCAAGACCGAACGGCCTTGGAGTTAATCCAATAAAAACCGAATGTGTTCTGTTCACTAGGAAAAGAAAAATCGAGAATTTCGATATGCCGAAGCTAAACGGAATTCGTCTGAAACTTCCCCCGGAAGCAAAGTATCTGGGCATCATCCTAGACTCTCAGCTTACTTGGAAACGTAACACAGAGGAACGATCAAAAAAGCACTTTGTGCCTTCTACGCATGCAAAAAGACCTTTGGCAAACGTTGGGATATGCGGCCTTACATAACCCATTGGATGTATACAGCGATCATACGACCCATACTTACATACGGGTCTATTGTTTGGTGGAATGCAACAGAAAGTACTACCTATCTCCATAACCTCTCTAAGGTACAGAGATTAGCATGTATCGGCACAACAGGAGCAATGAGATCAACACCCCAAGACGGGCTGGAAGTCATTTTAAACCTACCCTCCTTGGTAAATACATTCGCAGCATGGCAGCCAAAGGAGCCCTCCGCCTCAAGGAGGCAAACATGTGGAGACACAGCTCCTATGGGTACGGCTCCATAATTCACATTTACTTGGGTATCGATCTATCCAGGAAAACGGACTACATAATCCCCAATCGAAACTTCGAGAAAAACTACTCTACATATATACCCCAAAGAGAGAACTGGAACGCGCACGCCAGCGCACAAGAAATCCATATCTATACGGACGGGTCAAAAATGGATGTAGGTACAGGAGCAGGAGTTTTCTGCGAGCCCCTAGACATAAAGGACTCGTACAGACTCCCCAACGAATGCAGCGTCTTTCAAGCCGAAATAGTCGCCATAGACAAGGCAGAAAAAACAATCTCCGCGAAGAATCTGGATCCTTCCAAGATTACAATCTTCGTAGACAGTCAGGCGGCGATCAAAGCACTAGACAGCGAAACCATAAAGTCAAAAACAGTCAGGAAGTGCCTAAAATCTCTTAACGAAATAGGCGAACGACACAGGATCACCCTCTGCTGGGTCCCCGGTCATAGCGACATCGTCTGGAATGAAAAGGCAGATGAACTAGCAAGAACAGGGTAAGCACTTGACGCAATGGACGCCATTACGTCAATAGACATCCCAATTAGTGCAGCAAAAAGAAACATTTACCAAAAACTGAGGGAAAAAATTAACACTACCTGGCCCCAAAGGAACGACTGTGTTATATCTCGCAGCCTATGGCCAAGAATCGACGAGAAAAGAACAAAGCACATTCTGGGAATGAATAAACAAGAAATACGTATCCTAACTGGCGTACTGACCGGCCACTGCACCATAGGTGTAATCGCAAACAGGCTGGGCATTAGCTCACCAGACTACTGCAGGAGCTCTCAGGGTGCAGAAGAAACCGAGACCATCAAACACCTGCTCTGCGAGTGTCCAAACCTCCAGACATCTCGACTTGGCTATTTGGGTAACAGATTTTTCGAAGACTTAGAGGACGTAGCGCAGGTACCACTGACGGACACAATCAGGTTTGTCAAGAAAACAGGTTGGTTCCAATAGGCCAACCAGCAAGAATAATTTAAACGAAGTATGGTAAGTGTTTTTATTGTAAGTGAAGTTTTATACCACGATAAACAAAAAGGGATGACAATGGACCAATGGGCCCCCGTGCAAGCACAGCAATTGCTTAAGTTAAGAAATCATTTTAATCTTATATCGCGTAACAAAACAATATAGATTATTTTTATCCAATTGTAACATTTTACCTCAATCCGCCCACAAGGCGTCAAATATCGTTTTTCAAAACGAAATAATATTTGAAAAGCGCCTTCGCTTTAGAAAGAAGACCATATCAAAAGCGGCAATTAAAGCGAAATATGTTACCAAAGGCAGAATATATTGGGTGCCAAATTGCTTACCAGTGGGGGGGTTATATTATGTTCAATGCGATGGAGAAAACCTTTATAGCATTCTTCTACAAACTAGCGACTAACAAACGTAGGAATTAAGAAGAACTTTATGGAAATTGTCTTTACTTTTTGTTGAAAAAAATTATGCACACAACCGAAAAACGGATACTCGCCCTTTCTTCTTCGGTTCTTTTATTTTTTATTTCTTCAAATTCTGACAAACCCCGTGGTTTTCACCCTTCAAGCAAGAGACTCCGTTTTACGTTCGCAAACGGAGTCAATGACATATGGAGTACTCCGCATACGGCTCCGCATACGGGTCCGAAAAACGAGGTTTTTCGGATCCAATTAGTATGGAAATTGTAATAGCCGCGGACTCACATGTGTATGTATTGTGACAGATTGAGTCCGCTATGCTCAGCAAAAAACGAATCCAAAACTGATCCAAAAAAAAGGTACAAATCGAGGCTAGATAAGAAGAGAAACGAGAATCGAGTATCGCTAAAATAAAATTCAGAAATGTTTGTTCATGTTTATTTTATTTCTTAAAAACAATACATTTTTCCATTTGAAATACCAGCTACCATTTCTCCTTCTCCTGCAAAATAAATGAATCAAATAAATGTGTATGTTATCTCTACATATGTATGTTACTTACTTTCAGCAGGAATTTGTGCCGGTAGCATTAAAATCATCGAAATTTGGACCACGATTGGTAGTCTCGCCTTCATCGGTTGCTATTTTTTTCTTTGATTTTGATAAATCTAAATTCAAACAAAGTTTAAGTAAGCAAATAATTGTGTGCAATAATAAATTCAATTTTAGTTTACCTTTTAAAGAAAATTATATCTGCAGCAGCAGCCAGAGACAGTGTCAGTGACAGATGAACGAATCGTCATTACAAATAACTATTCTCGACTCTCGCTCTTCTTCTTATTGGCAATGTAGCTACAGTCAATTTACAAATGTGTGCGTGGAACGCCTCATATATCACGGATCCAAAACTGACGGGAAAAGTTGGGTCAGTGTTTTTGCTTGAAGGGGAATTGCACATATCCGTCATCAAAAGCGATACGACGCGCCTACTGATCACAGCAGTGGCGGAAATGAAACGCAGATTGACTACGTCTGATAGCACATTTCATGAAGCCTCGGGCTTAAGGTTGCAAAGTGATCCTGGGAGAGGCAATAACCCAGTAACACCGACTTCTAGTGACAGATTTTTTTTATTGAAACGGGCACGCACAAAAATAAACAAACATAAAGGTTTGCGAAACTCATGGACAATTTTCTTCTTCACGCCATCGACGAAGTTGAGGATGGCGAGTCCATAGCACAAGACATGTGGAATTCTCTACAACGAACTTGCTCGGTCGGAGCCAAATCACTGTACGGGGCTTCAAAATTATACTATCAACACGCAAAGAAACATGGTGTTGGGAAGATGAAGCTAAAGCAGTGAAAAGGGACAGGAAATCATCATTCCAATAATGAAGATGAAAAAGCTCGCCTTGAATTGCAATACAGGCTTTGCAAGAGACCTGCGAAAAGAAAGCGCGACCGAATTCAATCAAAGTGTGTAGCTGTTTTACAATCTGCGCAAAAAACTTTCTTGGGCAAAGATTCATATTTTTTCAGTTGAGATGAAGTGATTTACTCTCTCGTAGCCTCTCTCTCTTACAAACTTTGTGTTGTAGGGAACAACTAAACAGTTTTTTGTAACTCTGGGTAGCTTAAAGTAACTTCAAAAAGTAAGGGAACACACCTATTGAGTTATAATGAAATACTATAACTTGGAAATACCCTCATGCCTGTAACAGATGTGCAGCAGGGATGCACGCATTAATGCATACAGTAACGCACATGAGACAGTGCAGTAGGAAATTGACATCATTCAGTGTACTTTTTGCCTGACCTAAATGTTACTGAACGACCAGTCAGCCTAAAATACTAGGTAGAACAGCACGTGGTTATAGTAGAACAGCACGTGACAGGACGTGGGTCCTCTTCTTGCCCTATCACTCTCTCTATACATGATGCCCATTTAGCAGCTGTTGAAAATGCTACTTAAATACATTTACTACTCCCTGTGCCTCGGTCTTTTGCGCTTCCGAAAAACCCATACATCATCATACCACGGGCTTAAACTTGGGATGGCTGGTAACCAACGGTATTCTCCTCTACATACATATTAGGCCTTTAACGGCCCATACAGGGCCTGAAGTGGAGGGGACCTACAGTTTTACGCCGAGTCCGAACGGCAAATTTGAGAAGCTTTCTCATGACAATTTGATACTCTTTGATGTTTGTCAGACATTCGCAAAAGGTGCCAACAACACGCGATATTCCCAAGTGGTCCCCCATCTAAGTACTAACCACGCACCTACGTCGTTTAATTGCGGTGATCGAACGAGAACCGTTTGATTGTGACAAGGTCGTTGACCGGTTGGTGTGCTCCTCTACCTCTGACTTTTTAGGGTGGTGACGGTGTAGAGGTTAGTTTGTTGGCTTGTGACCCGTAGGGTGCAGGTTCAATCCCCACGGGGAACAACAACATACACCACCCATTCACCAGGATTTCTATCTGGTAGTACAATAGACCGTTACCGAGTCTGAGTACTCTGGGATTTGGATTTCCTTTTTATAAACCAAAAAAAAACCTCCTTGATGATGTCGCGAAATTGGTTTCATATATGGTTGGCGTTTGTGGGTGGTGAGAGCACAGAGTACAGTCCCCCGCTCATCCGCTCTCTGTAGACTCTAGCTACTCCAGTAGACTACGACGAATTTCTGCTTTTGGACAGTTCGCAGCTTCTTCTCGTTGGTCCTTCGCTCTCTTTATTTATCCGGAACAAGAAAATGATCAGAGTTGACGTTTGTCTCTCGGAATGTATCTCCTGGAATGCGGTAATATCTACCTTGTACCGCAGATTCAACTTTTTGAGTTGCACCTGGGGTCTATAAAAGGTAAACACTTTTCTGGCGTAGTCCGTAGACGTTCCGGGTCGGGTGGCCATATGAGGGTATTCATAATCCGAGGCTTCTCGTGTCTCTCTCATAACTAATGTTGTTTGACGCGTTCGGAAAGTAACCCCTTAAGAAGTTTTTGTAGCAATGCTTAGAGGTATAATATAATTTTTACCTTATAGTTTTTTTGTTTTTTTTTTTGTTTCCATAACTGATGAGCGAATAGAAACAACCAATTTTTCACGACATCGATTGTAAAATGACATTCGATGTTTTAATTTTTTTAATTGTTGATGTATGTGGTTACAAAATAGTTGCTATATTTAGTGACCTACGAGGAGCCCTTTCTATACTTATTGTTAATATTTGTATACTTCTAACTTTTTGTTAGGTTTTTCTATGAAATAATTTTTTTTTTGCTTTTGTGGATGTTCCTCATCTGCTTAAACTTGAAAGACATTTTTATAGACCATGGCTTTTTAATAACTTAAAGGAAATTTAAAAAATATAAGTCGCAAGTTCACTAAGACACAGAACTAAGAAGGTATATTATTTTGGAGGGGGCTGATGTGAGTTCCGATGATACTCCATATTTGGAAACGCCACTTACCTACAGGTAAGAAGTTTTTAAACATACCTTACACGTAATAAAGAAAATAATACCATAATGTCTTGCTAGGTATAATATTTAAAATCATCTCTTGGGAGCCAGAGGATGACGTTAGGTATAAAAGATCAAGAAGAGTTTAACATCCTGGAGATTCCGATGGTCTGTAAAATATGGCTGGATATATTTGACATAAGCTAAAGACCACCATTCAGCTTGAAGGAAATGTTCAAATGGCATCCAGGGTGGATGGTCATCATAGTGATGAATCACCCACCATGGTGAATCACTTATCTTCGTTTGAATCAATCTTCAAATCCTTTAATTGAGAGGACTTGGTAATTTGTGCTAAGTTCCAGCAAAATCTTGATTTAGCCGAACACGATCTTAAAATTTAAAAAAAAAATGTCCCCGCCTAAATGTATTTTACAATCAGATCGCAAAACGAAACCAAGTATTGACCTGTTTCTACCATAATCATTTTCAACAGAGCACAATAGTGTTGCATACTTGCAAATGAAATAAAAACGCAAAGTTTAAATTGTTTTTTTTTTAATAAAATAATAAACCTGATAAAACTTAAATTATTTATAAAAAAAAAGTTTTTCTTAAATAAATCAACAAATACAATTAAAGAACAAATATACAATTAAAGAACAAATTATCCTTTGCAAGACTAAATCACTGCCGGGCATTTTGTACTTAAAACGACAAATTTTTCCACTTGATTGAGTGCATCTAGCGCATTTACTTAAGGCAACAACTTAATTTATTTTATGTTTTAGTACAAAACCTTTGATTTTACATTAAAACTCTATATTCGTGGCTTATTTGCTAAATTTAACAATGTGTATAACAAAGCTCTTCCGCCTTACTACTTTATACTATGGCTATGCGGTGCGGTTGAATGATTTAATGGTGATGGATGAGATTTATCTTTGATCTATATTTGAGTGTCAATTCTACAGTCTACTACTCTCCTGAACAGTTGGTTTATCAAAACCGTTGCTACCAAGTGATAAATGAGGCAGAACTGCAGGCCTTCCATTGGTAGTCATCTCATCTCCAGAAAAGACACTGTTGTCATGACCCAAGTCAAGGGTAGTTCCGTTTCCATTCTCTGAAACTGGTTTTGCTTCTTGTTTGCCTTCCAGTAGGAAGCACAGCAAAAAGAACATGATTGAACTAACTCCATAGAATCCAGCATAGAAGATCATAATTGAGCCACGATATCCAATGGCCTTTGCAACAGGGTCAACCAAGATGGGTAAATTTCCTCCAATGTTGTTCATGACGAATAAGAAGATTCCAATTGTGGTTGATCGAAGTTGCACTGGAACAATTTCCACAACGATGGCGAAAACGATGCCAAACCACATTTCAGCGAAAAAGTAGCTCAGACCTAGTGTGATCATAGCCCACACAGGATCGAAATAGACCGACCCAAAGGCTGGTATTGTGGAAATCAACTGACTGAGGGCGAGCACAAATGCTCTGGAACGAATTCCCATCTTCGCGACAATCTTGTCAGATACTATTCCACCAACAACCACGCCAATACTTCCAATGCCGATTGTGACAGCGAACAACCACCATCCAAGATCCACATCGGGGAAATAGTTATTATAGTACAGATCAGCATTGTATGCAAACGCCATTCCACCGCAGTGACGGATGGATGCGGCCAACATGAGAAGAATCATTCTTGGATGCAGTACTACGTCCCAAATTGAGATTTTCTTTCCATCCTTTGTACGATCACTTTCGCCGACTGCCAGACGCTCTGGTTCTTTGACAGTTGTTCCAGTGAGAATAGCAAAGATCACTGCCAGAACTCCAGTACCAATGTAGCACATTCTCCAGCCCAAGTCAAAGAAGTTTAGCTTTGTTATGTACCGTCCAACAGGGAACGCAATACCATAACCTCCATAGATACCCCAATTAAAGATCGCCATCACCAAGGCACGTTTGTTCTCGGGAAAGATGTCCGTCATTATACCCGTCGCCAAAGGATTGCAACCAGATTCGCTAAAGAGAACGTTATTATTATTAAATCGGTACCTATATTTATCAATGTTTAACTTACCCAGCTGCCATTACCATCCTCAGCAAGATCAGTTGCCAGTACTCTTTCACAGTACCCTGTAAAATGGTGGCTATAGCAAATACCACCGTGCATACCGTCAACATTCTGACTCTGTTGTATTTGTCAGCAGCGAAACCCATAAAAACTCCAGCAATGGTGAAAACTGCTATAAAACTTGGTCCAGCTAACAGCTGATAGTCTAATCCAAGACCGTTATAGTTCCACTCACAGTATACTGTGCCATTTACATTCAATTCGGTGCATCTGCAGGAATAATTTTATTATTTAATTTCAACGAAAGGATATTCCGGAAACTTACTGTGAGCTGTTGTCAATTTTGTTGCACGCTTGCGGCACAGACCATCGATCAAAGTCCGTATTATTTTGTTGACAAGCGAAATCACCGTAATCCAATTCCATTGCGGTCTGTTTCGATGTCACACCGATAAGATAATGGCCCAATTCGCCAAGGACATACCCTATTGTGAGTACAGCAAGTGCATAGCTGTTATAGAGGAATCCAAGCTTTTTAAAGATCGGAACCATGGTTGAATGTGTAACTGAAATAAATAATTTATAGAAATTGTTAAAATTAATAAAATTGAGGCTTCTTGCCATTCCGGGAGGGATAAGGGAAATCATATCTAGGCGATTTTAACATTCAGGTGTGAATAGCGATACATTTAACATCTTGCAGCTCTCCCACAAGTGTGCACGATCAAACAACAACCAGTAACTGAAGCATGCACGTCTTGAAATCGTGAAAAAGAGGCCGGCCTTAAACCTCCTGGATCACTTAAATACGGTGCTACTGCATTTGATTGGCGTCAGTAAAAAGCGATCCGAAACCGAAAGGTATGCCGATGTTTATTGAGATCAAAGATGCGAATCCTACAGGCGGAGCAATTTTGGATTGCAGTAAAGTTGGAGGGTAATGTTCCCCTTAAAAAAAAATAACGGCCTATACACAGGGCCTAAAACCTAGATTTCCAACCATTTGCTTATGCAAACTGGAAGGGACCTACAATTTAAGGCCGAATCTCATGACAATTGATACTCTTGAATGTTTGTCAGACGTTCGCAAGAGGTCGGGCAGGGGAAAAGCTTTTAGATGCTACTTGGCCCCGGTGGTATTTGAACCTGAGACCTTTAGATTAGTAGTCCAACACAATAACCTCTGGGCCACTGCGCCCACAAATGGTCCCTTTAATCCCGATTATAGCTTTTCTGTTACGACACAAAGAATTAGTGTGAGTATGAGGCTTAAAAGCATTTTTCAAAATTACTTTGCTGACAGTTAACTCAAAGTGAATATCGAACCACTTAGCAATCAGTAGCAGGCTTCTAAGCCTTTCCTGAGTCGTTAAATGTTATTTCAATTGATTGCATTTAGCCTCTTTTTCAATAAGAGATTCATATCTCCACTTCAGACTACTGCCATTCAAATGATCGATAGTGGTACAAAAAGTCGGTTATTTTCGTATTTTCTAAATCTTTAAAAAGACCATCTGTTGCATCCAAAGACTTCCAAGAACTCTTCTCTTATAGCATTTTACCGCTACTGAGTTATAATGGGTGTGTTCAATTTGCAAGGCAACTACGAGTTCCCTACTAGTTAAACCTCCATGACTTGCCAAACAATGGTCACGTAAGTTAATCGGTCGATGAGGAAGGGTAAAATAGAAGACTAATAAATAGTTGCCTTGCCGAATTGAACACGCTCAATTCTTTTTCCCATTTGTCCTGATGATTGGAGTCAGAACCAACCGAAAAATGAAAAAAAACCTATCCCAAATATTTGTTTTTGGTTTTCAAAAACATTATTTTTCACCTTCTCAGTTGGTTACACAATTTCAGCTACAATTATAAGCAGACCCACCGCGACCAATCGTTAATAACAGAGAGTGCCACTATTTTCTTCAGCACGATATTACCGTGATAATGATCTTCATCGTGAAATCTCACGTTTGTGACATCTGTTGCTCGGCTGAATGAAGTCCGTACAGTTATCACCAGCAACAAGCTGAGTAAACAAAATTGTATAGAGTCATAAAATCCCTTTTAGAAACCAGATGTAAACATTCATTGAATGTAAATAATAATTGAACACCCTTCGGGATTTGAAGTGCAAACCATAAATTATATCACATTCATGATGACATTCATTTCATATGCTTTGTAACAGATTCCTCTGGACAATCGTATAAATACTGGATCAAATTAAATTGTAAAATTAGACTGTAAGAGATTATCAATAAAGTGGGACCTCGCTCCTAAAAAATATATTTTTTTCGTCTCCGACTATAAGAAGTCGTTAACTGGCGCCCGAGCAGCAGGGACAAGTTTTAAATAATTAAAAGTGTTAAGGTGAAAAGTGATCTAAAAATAATTAGCACTAAAAGTACAGTGAAAGTGTACCCTCAACGGTCAGTAATTGGAAAAACACCAAGTGTAGTAGCAACCGAACCATTAGTAGGAAGTGGCAATATTTAACACCATTCTCCAAAAAGGATACATCGGACTACTCCAGCACTGCTTGTCCAAGTGTGTAACCACTCACCCGGACACGCGCACTATAAAAATCCTCTGAAGATCATCAGACTGTAGAAGGATCCAGAGAAGGGTTTTGATCATCTGCGTTGCCCCGCAGTCCATCCGGCTCCATTGGATGAAAGATGGAGATCATTATTTTAGTGTAAGTAAAATGAAAAATAAATACAAATTAAATATTAGAGGTGAAAAACCAAGAAAGAAATACATACAAACTAAATATTAAAGGTAAAAAACCAAGAAAGAAATTAAATATTAAAGGTGAAAAACCAAGAAAGAAATACATACAAACTAAATATTAAAGGTAAAAAACCAAGAAAGAAATTAAATATTAAAGGTGAAAAACCAACGCAAAAAGTGTTTTAACAAGTTAAAGAAAACAACTAGAATTAAATAGTTTTACGCAAAACTTTTAGAACATAAAGAGAGATTAAAAGCTAAGCAAATTAATTATTTTGTCAAAAGCTTAGAAATTAGAACAAAAAAGGAAAAATATATTTTTTTTTTTATTTGTTGAATTAAATATTTACAAAATTGAACATTCTAAGTATAAAAACGGACAATTTTATATATAATATACTATATATTCCATCTTTAATTTTATATTTTTTAATCATTTATCTACGATCCCTCCTCCTCTAATCTTATTTTTGTGTTATAAAAAAGAAAATGGAAGAACTTAAAGACACAGTAACCAGACTTACTGGAGCAGTAAATGCCCAGATCGACTTTATGAAGAAAATTGATCATAGATTAAGTGCTTTAGAAGTTAGGACAACATCTTCAAAAAATAATGAGAGTATTCCACCGGGTCCTAAAAATGAGCAAGAATTGAAAGAAATTTCCAAATTACCGGATTGCATAAAAGAATTGCAGGTTTTCGACGGTAATCCCGTCCAATATATATCGTGGATACACACGGTTGAAACAATCCTAAGGGATTATGAGGTAGTAAGAAATAAGCCGATCTATAGATCAATCCTCCAAAGCATTAGGCAAAAGATTCGCGGACATGCGGATACCGCACTAATCTCCTATAATATATTTAATGAAGATTGGAGCTCAATAAAAAAATGCCTCTCATTGCATTACGCAGATAAAAGAGACATTCGAACATTGGAACACCAATTAAATTCGATGTCACAGAGAACTTCCACTCTTGACGAATTTTATGCAAGTGTTAACCACCAGTTTTCACTTATAATAAATAAAATCAAAACTGAGGATTATTCTTCAGAAACGATTACGGCACTGATTGAGAGCTATCGAAATAGAGCACTTGACGTGTTCATTAGGGGATTAAATGGAGAACTCTCCAGGATTCTAATAATTCAAAAACCCCAAACTCTCCCAGAAGCATATGCGACATGCCTTGAAATACAAAACCTAAATTATAGGAACATTTCCCTTCACAAAAGAGATTTTAGTAATAGCATTTCAACCCCTGTCAACCAAATCTTCGCTCCTAGACAATGGCAACATAAGCCATCAAATCCATCAAAGCCACTCCCCGTACAACAAAGAAACGCGGCTTATAATATTCAACACAATCAACAGCAGAGAAATTATTTCAATAATCAGAAGCAACAATCAAACTACCCTCCACCGCAAAGACCAACACAGCCAAAACCACCAACTCCAATGGAAACAGACCAATCCGCCCAAACTAGACAAGTTAATTACATGAATAGACCCAGCTACAATCAACAACATTATCAACAAGATTACAGGTACAACCAACCAGCTAATAATCAAAACTTCCAACATGGTTCAGGAAATATTCCACAAAAGCGTCAAAGAGTGTTTAATATAGACACACAAGAAGAAGAACAATATCCTTGTAATAAAATCAGGTATAAAAATACCCCTAAAAGAAAAACAATCCACACAAGTAAATAATATAGAAATTAGAGATACCCATTTAAAAATCACAACTAAAGAAAAAATCCAAACCATATTAAGTAAATATAAACATATTTTTGGACAAGTAAATGATAAAGAGATGATAGATACGAAAGTGAAAGCTGAGATTAGGACAACAACTGATGAACCAATTTATACGAAGTCTTATCCATATCCTTTTAATATGAGGGAAGAGGTGCAAACTCAAATAAAAAAATTACTGGACGATGGAATTATACGCCCATCCCAAAGTCCCTACAATTCACCTACGTGGATTGTACCGAAAAAATTAGATGCTTCAGGTACAAAGAAATATAGACTAGTAATTGATTTTAGGAAACTTAATGCAGTAACTATTCCAGATACATATCCAATACCAGATATATCTAGCACATTAGCCAGCTTAGGTAATTCTAAATATTTTACAACAATTGACTTAACGTCAGGGTTTCATCAAATAAAAATGAAAGAGACCGATATACCTAAAACAGCATTTTCCACTATGAATGGAAAATACGAATATACACGACTACCATTTGGATTAAAGAATGCTCCTGCAATCTTTCAAAGAATGATAGACGATGTGTTACAGGAATACATAGGCAGAATTTGTTACACATATATAGATGACATTATCGTGTTTGGAAAAACTGAAGATGAACATCTGAGGAATGTTGACACTATATTTAATAAATTGGAAAAAGCTAATCTAAAAGTTAATCTAGACAAAACTGAATTTATGAAACAAGAAACTGAATTTTTAGGATACTTAATATCAAGCAACGGCATTAAACCAGACCCAAAAAAAGTTCAGGCAATAGAAAGAATTAAACCCCCAGAGAATCTCAAAGAATTAAAGAGTTTTCTTGGACTGACGTCCTACTATAGGAAATTCATTAGGGATTTCGCAAAAGTCGCAAAACCTTTGACGACTCTTACAAGGGGAGAGAATGCTCAAATAAAAGCCAATCAATCGCGAAAAATTAAAATTACATTAGGCAGTAAAGAACTTGAGGCGTTCAATAACTTAAAGAAATTACTCATATCCTCCGAAATATTAATATTCCCAGATTTCAATAAACCATTTGTTCTCACAACAGATGCATCGAATCAAGCAATAGGTGCAGTACTATCCCAAGGCGAGATAGGAAGAGACAAGCCAATAACTTATATTTCAAGATCCTTAAATAAAACTGAGGAAAATTACGCTACCAATGAAAAGGAAATGCTAGCAATAGTGTGGGCCTTAGATAACCTTAGGAATTATTTGTATGGAGCTAGGAAGATAAAGATTTTAACAGACCATCAACCTTTAACATTTGCTTTAAGTAATAGAAACACTAACGCAAAGTTGAAAAGATGGAAAGCCCGAATTGAAGAATATAATTGCGAAATAATATATAAACCTGGAAAAACAAATTTAGTAGCAGATGCGCTGTCAAGATTAAAAACCGAAATGAACATTTTGACTTCCAGCTCATCCGCAACTATGCACAGTGCAGAAGAGGACAGTACAGACCTCATCCCACATGTTGAAGTTCCTATTAATGTTTTCAAAAATCAAATTATCTTCAGTAACAATGAAATGAGTATTTATGAAGAACCACATCTTAACTACAGAAGACACTACATAGGAATACAAGAGATAAACAAAGACACTCTCATTCGAATTTTAAAGGAAAAATTAAATCCAAATATAATTAACGGAATTAAAATTCCCGAACAACATATACAGATACTTCAAGATAGTTTCAAGGAACATTTCAGCAAATTTAAAATCAGGTTAACACAAAGAATTGTTCAAGATATCTCAAAGGAAGAAAATAAATTTAGCATTATACAAACAGAACACACAAGAGCGCATAGAAATCACAGAGAAAATAAAGAGCAAATTTTAGAGAAATACTATTTCCCGCAGATGACTAAACTAATCAAGAAATATACAAAAACTTGCGAGATCTGTAATAGTAATAAATACGATAGACATCCCCTGAAACCAGAATTACAAGAAACTCCTATCCCTAAATATCCATCCGAGATACTTCATGTAGATATCATGGAAATAAACCATGAAAAATTCATTACATGCATCGATAAGTTTTCCAAATTCACCAAATTCTTCCACATTAAGCAAAAATCGGCAATATACCTCAGAAATAAGATGATGAAAGTATTACACTATTTTACAGTACCAAAAATACTAGTTTCAGATAATGAATCAGCATTCATAAGCCCAATAATTTCAAATTATATTAGAACTATAGGAGTAGAACTTTACCTTACTCCACCACAAAAAAGCGAAGTAAATGGAACAGTCGAAAGAGTCCATTCCACTATTATAGAAATAATGCGATGCCTTCAAAAAGAATACACGGACTTCACGACAAAGGAATTGATTAACATTGCAGTAGATCGTTACAATAATAGTGTGCATTCAGTAATAAAAAAAAGACCAAGCGACGTTTTCTTTGGTAGAACACAAAAAATAAATTATCAAAACTTAGTGGATTTTCAAGCCAAAGTAAATGAAGACTTAGTAGAATTAATTAAAAGAAATCAAAAGAATAAAATTAGCATAGCCAACTACAAAAAAAATAAACCAAAAACTTATGAGGTAGGACAAATTATCTTTGCAGCAAATAAAAGAAGAGACGGAAAACAAAAGCCTCCCTTTAATAAAGAAATAGTTGCAAAAGACAACAAGGTCACTATTACCACTGAAAGCGGAAAAAGAATTCACAAATCCCATATTAAAAATATTCAGGAATAAAAGCCAATGTATCTTTTATTGTAGGTCGATCCTGAGTTGTATACTCGCTACACTTAACGTATATGAATACAATAGTCCTATAATAACCATCAAACAAGGAGAAGGAAGAATGCTAAACGGAAATTTTAAAATAGTTCACGTTATAAATTTAACACAGTATGAAGTTATCATTAACGACATAACACCATTCGTACATTATCCAACCAATTCAACCAGTATCTTGAGACCACAGATTATACACCTTGTGAATCGAGTAGAAAATCTATTGCAACAATTAAAAGAAAGGATTCCAAGACCAAAAAGATCAATCAACTGGATCGGATCCGCCTGGAAATGGATTGCTGGAAATCCTGATGCAACAGACTGGGATAACATTTTAGCAAGTCAAAATGAAGTTATTATAAATAATAATGAACAATACAAAATCAATAATAAACTAATGGACACGGCAAATACTCTAATCACAAATTACAATAATATCTTAACAACAATAAATATACAAAACAATGATAAATTCGAGCAGATGCTTTTTAACAAATTAACCATCATAAAAGATGAAGTGAATGAGATCGTGTTGGCATCTCAATTAGCAAAAAGGGGAATAGTAAACACTAATCTTCTAGATAAAACAGAAATTAATCTCGCAATATCCCAGATAGAAACTCTACCATACAACAATGATATTGAAGCATTGGAATATGCTGAACCATCAGTTATTTGTAAAAATGCCATGATACTTTACGTTATATCCATACCAAAAACTAGCAATCAAGAATATAATCATATTCTTATTCGCTCAACAATATCTAGATCAAAACAAGTTCATTTAGAATTCAAGGAACTATTGATCAATCAACATGAAATATTTGGTGTATTAAATAAATGCAATTCAATAAATAATGTATTAGTCTGCCGAAATTATCAATTAAAGCAATTACCAGAAACTCATTGCATCTCTCAACTTGTGAAAGGATATGATGCAAGGTGTGATTTTGAGTATAATAATGGCGCAGTTCTAGAAAATATAGATGACAACACAATATTTGTCACAAATTTTAATGGTAGTCTTATTCACGAAAAGAAAACCCAACATTTAGAAGGTAACTTCTTGATACAGTATACTAACGAAACAATTCAAATTAACGACCAGGAATTTTCCAGTAAGGAAATAGAAACCTTCCAACCCTTGCCCCAAATCCTACAATCCAATGTTACTGAAAACAATGTAAGATTAGATTTGGAATATTTGCTTAGTCTCCATAGAGATAATATAAAGAAGTTAAATGAGATTCATACGAATAATAAAATATCAACTTCAACAATTGTTTGTACATTAGCAATAATTATTGTAATAATCAGTATTTTGTATTATTGTCATAGAAAAAGAAATAATTTAGATTCCAACAATACAATTGTAATACCATTGAACACACAATCAGAAAATCATCAAGAAAAATTGAGTGATATAAATCCAATACATGTAAATTTTTAATAGATCTACGAGACGTAGATTTCAAAGAAGGGAAGAGTTATCACCAGCAACAAGCTGAGTAAACAAAATTGTATAGAGTCATAAAATCCCTTTTAGAAACCAGATGTAAACATTCATTGAATGTAAATAATAATTGAACACCCTTCGGGATTTGAAGTGCAAACCATAAATTATATCACATTCATGATGACATTCATTTCATATGCTTTGTAACAGATTCCTCTGGACAATCGTATAAATACTGGATCAAATTAAATTGTAAAATTAGACTGTAAGAGATTATCAATAAAGTGGGACCTCGCTCCTAAAAAATATATTTTTTTCGTCTCCGACTATAAGAAGTCGTTAACTGTACCGTACAAATGCACTGCAACTGGTATTGATAGTAAAGTATTAAAGATACTTCGCAGGTGTATCAAATGCTATTATGGTAAGAATATTGCTTCAACATGTAATAATTAAAAACCGGTTACATACTTTACGATGACAGAAATGGCGATGATGTTCAATGTATCCACTTTTATGTAGGCGTCTGACACTCTGACATGACCTTGGAAAGCCTCGAATATACCATAATGTAGTTAGGTAGTTGAAGACATTAATCATACCGCAATAGGCAATATTAGCGTCTGTTGCAATGATTATTCGATTTGATTTTTGCAAGTTGTGCATCATAGTGGTAGTGGTAGCAATATGCAGCTTTAGAAATAAGAATTCTTGTTTCCATTGCAATGCAAATATATTGAAAGTTGTTAAATATCAGTTTATGAATTCTGATAGTTTGAACTACCTCATACCACATTTTTTTTTTGTTTTGCTTATTCAATTTGTCTAAAGATTACAGACTGTATGTCAAGTAGGCAAATGATCACCATAATATGGTGGTCATATGTGACAGTTCTCGTTGTTAAAATAGTTGCCTGCAGTGGAATAGGCATATCGTTAATAATGTATTTGTCTATTGACCGCACATGACCATGCTGATTTTGAAAGATTGCAAGCAATGTAATCGGACAATGAGCACGAATGCCGGCATACTGACTTAATGACCATATTTATTTAAATATGTGATGGCATATCTGTCATTTTTGATATTCAATTACCTTCGATTTTTTGCAGAGAATTCTTATTTTCTTGTTTATTCAATTCTTCAAGTGTCTTTCTATGTGCGATGTCAATTATTGGGTTTGTCCTTTTTTCTTAAATTGGCTTAGGTATGTATTTTTTTTCTTTTCTTTTAGGATATTTTGATTGTCCAGTAGTTTGTTTGTTGTCGATATATTTTGTGTGAATTATTGTTTTTTTTTGTGGATATTTGTTTCTTCTATTGCTTGTCTCTTTTCACTGTCACATATACGGTGTTAGCACAATTCGCTATTGAAAAGTAATAAAAGATGATTTAAATGAACAATAAACATATATGACAATTTTGGTAATTGTGGTTACGTAGTCTAACAAACAACCTTGACAACTGTGATCTTTTGGTCATTTGACGGACAGTCTAGTGATTTGCCAGAGGTCATTTGTAAGTACAATTGGCATACAGTTTAATCTTACCTTTGGTATTGTAATCTAGTAATCGCTTGAACGTTGACTAGGTGGTTGATTTTTAGAAAACTCAACATTAAGGTGGTTAGGGAGTTCGTATTCAATGCTGAGAACTCCATGGTCTAAGTAAGGAAAACAAATCAACATATGTAAGTATACGGTTCGACTACTAAAACCGCTCTATGCGATTATGAAGAGCAATCACTTGCAATATGTAGAACTCTGCACGAGAAATAACGTTAACAGAATCTCATCAACAAAAACAAATTCATTTATATTCTCCCTGATAGCAGAGTAGCGCTAGCTATTAACGCCTTTTCAATCACTTCAAAATAGCCAGAGAATGCCTTAAGCTACACACGGCACTAGCTAGCACCAATAGCAGAGCATATCCTATGCCACTGTAACTGTTTAGCAATAATAATAAAAAAGTATCTAAAATATATTATTTTTTTTTATAATTTACGCGCACTACCCTTATCATGTATTGGCTACACAGCGCGGGCGTAAGGGAAATTAGGATTAGAAGAAAAGGAGAGTTGTCGATGCACGTTGGTTTTGAATGTTTGTAGGTTGTAATGTAAAGGAAAAATTGAGCGTTTAAGAGTATTCCACATTCGTGTTGTACGGCTGAGGAAAGACTCTTTGTACTTCACTGTACGTCCGAATACAGGCTTGAGGGTGAACTGATGGGCATTCACTGCATGGCGGGTATTGCGGTTGAAATGTTCAAGGGGTGGAATGCAACTGGCTATTTCGTTAGAGCACTTATGGTGGAAATACCGATAAAATACCGAAAGACAGGAGACAGTACGACAATGACGAAGAGAGTCAATCGATCTCGCGATGTCTCGGTCGCCTATGATTTTTATCGCGCGTTTTTGGATCCTGTCAAGTAGCTCCAAATAAGTTATTGGTGCACCAGACCAGATTTTTTGCGTTGTACTCGACTGCAGCGCCACCTCAAGTAAGTCTAATTGCAATCTTACCATTCTGATACCACAATTCCTTGTCCTCTTTTAAGAGGTTAAAACCAACGAGGTCATTTAAAATTCCTCATAGTGTTTTAGGTGTTAATAATCAATAAAATTTGATATGTAAAAGCCTTTACAGGTCTAAAAGTTTAGCTTCTTCAGGCATTTGTATTTATAACGTTATATTTTTGGCGCGAATAAAAGGGGGCCTATCCTATATTCCGAAAGGTAGATTTGAGAGCGTCTCATGTCAATTGATACTATTGAATGTTAATTTTTATTTTGCATTATGGCCTTCATGGCGCTCAATACTTGTATAAAGCTTAGTTTTTTTTTTAGTTTATTAAAACAAAAAAATAAAATGTAATACATACTGTTTTAAGTACACCAAATAAACGTTAAAAAAAATATTATTGAATATCTGTCAGACTTTCGCAAGAGGTTGGGTAATGACAGGTGTTACTTAATTTGTGGGATTTGGGCCTGCATTCCCTCGATCAGTTTCCTACAAGTCTTATAGCACGTTTGCATGGACATGAAATAAGTCATTTCAGCGTTTCGAAATGTTGAATTTCGTCTTCGCATTTGGAAGTCTGTCAAAAAAAAAAAAAAACAATTAAGTATCCCCACACGTCATTCAGAGTACGCTGAATAAAAAACAAATTAGAAAGAAAACAGCCCGCAAAACCTTTGTTCGAATAGAGACAAAAGACCGAAAAATATATAAAAATATAAAAAAGTGGAAAGAAACGGAATCAAATCAAGTCAATCAATGCATATTTAAGTTAATTTTATTGGAGAATGAAATATTTCGGTGCAATTATGTTGTACTTCTGTTTTCAAAAAAAAAGAAAAAACCAGGGCAACCAACCGTAGCTGTCATATGAAATTTTCTCCGTTCTGTGGGAAATGAAAATTTGAAATATTGAATTTTGGGTCTGTGTAGGTACTTTTAGAAGAAAATGTACTGTGTGAAATGGGGAAAGTAAACAGCAGCAAAATGGTAGGTACATTCTTTGCACGGATTTTTTTTCGGAAATTCCTTCCCATAATTGGTGTACCGAGGCGAAAAATATAGTGCATACTCGTATTTATAAATTTGAACAAAGCTCTTATTTCAACGCAATCTTATATTTATTTTATAAAATACACGCAACAGAAAAGTAAAAATTAACACTATCCCGCATTCGCTGCTGGAAGTTACTAAAGCTATTTGAATTGTCCTCTATACCACGATGTCTAACAATTTGACACTTTCTTTTAAAAGCTGTTCAATTGTATTCAATTTAGAAATGTTCGATGAGGTATATTTAACAGATAAAATTCTTCGTTAGCTGTCATATAGGAGCAATTTTCAGACAACAAAGGGTGTCAAAGAAAAAGGGGTTAAGCATAAATAATAGCATATTTTTGTGTAAAATTTGAATTATTTCGTAAGGGATAATCATATATAGTTAAAAAAGAAATCAGTTTGAACAAATCCTTAAATATCGCGAAATTAATACAAACGCGCCCTTAATTTTTTTTTAATGATCTGTCAATGCCCAAACGTCAGACAAGGCTTACATTTTTATCATGGTGAAGTTAACAAACGAGAAACATTTGCAAATTATTAAAAATTACTATCGAAATTCTAAGTTAAAAAATTGTAAGAGAGCTTAAATCCTGAACACACTTGTGTTTCAAAAGTCTCCATTGCATCCACAAAAAGCGAACGTGTGGTGTGGAGTATTTGCCGCAGGTGTGATTGGACCGTATTTTTTCGTCGAAGAAAATGATCGTCATGTTTCGGTCAATTGAGTTCGCTATCGTGCCATGTTGGACATATACTTGACTGGCAGACCCAACAGGATTAGCTAGGGTGTTTTGACACCCTATGCATAATTATATCCCCAAAAGCGGGCGGGACAACAATTTAAGCATTTGACTTAATATTTCTTCATTTTATAATCTTTTTATAGTTTTTAAATAAAATGACAAACTTCTAATGTCCCCCTAAAAAATGGGTTTGTCAAAAAACCTTGCATGTGCGAAATGTTGAGAAGGACATTGGCTATACTGTTTGTGAAAAACAGAGCCCCATTTTCCCTAAACTTTGACGATAATACATTCGAATTCGGGATCATTGCAAGCTCTTTGTGAATATATTTGAGCTCACTTTTTCACTTTAACTATAGAATTAATTATATACCTTGTCCCACACAAATTGTCAGTACAGATCTTATGGGGGATACTGGACATTGGTGCCTGTACAATAAATGCTCTCAAGGTACTCATTCACGTAAATTGCCACTGAAATAAAAGCTAAACCCCTGACTCACTAAGGAATTATAGTTGCTATTTCGCTCAAATTCGCATACATCCCACCAAGCACCAGCCTGACGCGGAGCCGAGGGCGGAATGATCGTGTGGTCGCCATCAACCGTGTATTGAAAATATGAAAATCAAAACAGAGTTATGGCAGAAAGAGATCAACATTTCAACTTCAATATCAAGTCAAAGGACATCTTTAGAGCTTTTTCTGTGGTTTTGTCAACGAGCTTTAGGGTTTTGTGCCTATGAGAACACTTAAACGAGTTTTAGTATGTGAGGGTGTTACCATTTGTTTTTTCCAATTTTTATGTTTTTTTTTGGGAAACCCGTTCACGTTGTGTTTTATAATGAAGGTTTAATTGCGCCGGATTTTGAAAAAGTTAATTCAGTCAAAGTACAATAAGTGTATATATTTATTAGACTTTCTATTTTTAAGTGATATTGTTATTGTTTTGATTAATGAATAATAAAATTTTTTTGAATAATGAGTAAAATGGTTAAAAGTCTTCAAAGGATTTTATTGCAGAAAAAAGAAGCATTGTAAATAGATAAATGCAATTTACTTTGGAAATTGTGTACAATGTGGAGGCCCTATTGACCAAGCTGATCCACGTTAGACTTTATAACTCCACAAATATTTATACTGTACAGAAAAAGCTTTGTACTTGATTTTTAAAGAAATGTTTTTAAGGTAAGCCGATATGTAATTTCGGTTCTGACATCCAATTCTGAAGTATTATTTTGGCATGTATCTCATAATTATTTTCATTAATTTCCACGCCTACTAAGAATACCTACTTGAGAAAATACCTTCTATAACATGTTATAAATTCATCAAAATCAAGTCCTTTACGAATTTGTAAACAATTATTATTAATTCGTTCAGCAGGTTGTTTTGTTTTTAAATCAGGAGATGGTAGCCATATGGCTCAAACACATGTGCAGCGAAAGCAAGATGATTTTGTATTTAAAATGACACATTGCTTACTGCATTTCAATTCTTGATGCAAGCTGCCTCTATTTATATTCTTAATGCACCGATTGTAATAGAAGAGCACAATTGGGTACAACTTTTCCGACTTGACGTTAAGTGCTGTGAAATTCTATGATAATACCTATTATCTTAGTCTAATTGATCATTCAGTGATATTTAGGTCAGGCAAAAAGAATACTGAATTATTTCTTACTGCCCATGTGTTTCATGTGCGTTGATGCATGCACTACTGCGTGTGTCCTTGCTGCTCATGCGTTTTAGCTAATGCAGGTATTGCTGTCCAATTCGTGGCGATTTATTATGCATACTACTGGTACACAGTAACAGCTTAAAAGAGTGACAACTGACAAGCAAAGTCCTATCTTGGCTGTACTGACAATTTTTATGGGACAGAGTATAGAAAAATCATTCATTTTATTTACTCACGTATAATACTGGCTGCATTCAAATTAAAACTCAAACGGTTTTCCAAGAAAAAGTACAAAATTTTAAGATCTTTATTTGGTTCGATGTGAGAATTTCTTAAGGGGAACTATACTGGTAATTATCTGTCAGGAATTTTATTTATAATTGGGCTTCTAAACATTCCGTATGATGGCGTGCTACGCAACTTGCGAGGTCCCAATAGTACCTTATGTGAATTTTAATATTTACTCGCCGCTTCGTATTATTATTCTCTTCAGCGTCTGCTATATCTACAGATTTTGCGAATAACAGGACAGTATTATATTATATAAGGAACTTCCCTGATGCCAAAAGTCTAAAGGGCCAATTATAGTCAACGTGAACTTAAGCGAGTGTCAAAACCGAACGAAAATCTACAAGAACCAGGACAGTATCTATTAGGCTATCGATAACATTATAGGTCCGTTCGCGTACTTTATGTGTAGAAAAATGAAAAGTGTCAAATCTCCAAAATCGAGAGAGAATCCTCTCATTTCTAAGAAAAGTACGCGAACGCTTTTGTGTAAAATGGTGAAAAACGTCTTAGTTTGGCTTGAAAAGAAGCAACAGCTGTTTTTTTTTGCTGGCAAACACATAGGATTTCATCATTTGACAGTTTTCATTTTTTTACCAGCTGAAATTCTGTGTGAAGAAAAATGAACGAAAGTACTTGTTTCTTTCGTTCATCTTTTTACCATTTTCTCAGTACGCGAACGCGTTTGTGTAGTTTTGCACGAAAGTTTATATGAATTTACGTTTGCATATTAGTTCGCGAACGGACCTTATATTATATAAGGAACTTCCCTGATACCAAAAGTCTAAAGGGCCAACTATAGTCAACGTGAACTTAAGCTAGTGTCAAAACTGTACGAAAATCTACCAGAACCATTAGGTCCGTTCGCGAACTAATATGCAAACGTAAATTTATATAAACTTTCGTGCAAAACTACACAAACGCGTTCGCGTACTGAGAAAATGGTAAAAAGATGAACGAAAGAAAAATGTACTTTCGTTCATTTTTCTTCACACAGAATTTCGGCTGTTAAGAAAATGAAAACTGTCAAATAATGAAATCCTATGAGTTTGCCAGCAAAAAAAAAACAGCGGTTGCTTCTTTTCAAGCCAAACTTAGACGTTTTTCATTTTTTTTACACGAAAGCGTTCGCGTACTTTTCTTTGAAGTAAGAGGATTCTCTCTCGATTTTGGAGATTTGGAGATTTTTCTACACATAAAGTACGCGAACAGACCTATTGTCAAAACGAGAAGTACCCACTACTGCTTCTGACAACTTAAGCAGTTCTTATCCAACGTTTAGTGCTCTCAACAAAGAATTAAAATACAGAAGGAGATTGTACTTTAACTTTCTCATCAAATCTGAATTTTTGCGCACAAAATAAAGCGGATGTTATTATGTAATTCTTATAAGTAATCGCAATCATCTACTCATGTCATTGTTTTATTTGCTTTAGAATAGAACAAAAGAAATTGAAGCGGAAAGACAACAAACTGTCTGAACTTGAAATTTCCGCACGTAATGAGCCATTTCAGTCGCTCTTACTTAAGTTGTTCAGCAGAAGCAATTAAGTCAAAACGCAGAAGTCAACATTTCACTATAATTAGGTACCAACGTTGGACTAGACTTACTAGGCTCTTGAGGGGATATTATATATAATTCTCTTTTTCCATGAAAAAATAAATAAATCTTATTATTAGGTACCTAAGTAATGTTCATTGTTTTTTCGGGAAAAAAATATTCCCTGAAGTGCGCAACAAATTCATTTCTACATTCGGAAGCATTCGGCTTTGATCTAGATTCACTTTTAATTGACTTTAATTACTTTCATTGTCACTCCTCAATCAAACTCAATCATCAAATGAAATCGCCACACCGCCAATCGATTAAAATATTTTTTCCATAATAAGACAGATTATTGCTACTAATTGCAATTTGAAACCACATTCAGATTAGCACTACAATTCGTTAGAACTCCTGGGAGATTTATCAAACCATGTTTGGATCGTGGCTACAAATAAACACGTACGTAATCAAAATATAAATCATGGAACTCTATCCCGAAGGATGATGTCAGATTGAAGAAAAAGCAATGCCGCAATTTGACTGGCAACCACAAGGTCATTGTCGGAAGATGCCAAAAAAGGGCGCCAAAATACCAACATCAAAATTTATGATTATTACCAAATGGCTCTAGCCCCCGGTTCTATACGAAAATGAAAAAATAAACAATACCCTTGACCGTTCTGGTTCTAGTCCAGCATTTGACATTTTGCACCTGAATTCTGACGCATTAACATTGGATTTTATGTATCTATGTGTATGTGTGTACATATTCGTGTTCTTTTTCTGAAGACGGCATGCGAACATAACTTCTTTCTTGCGTTAATTGATTTCAAATGGTAAACAGATTAGCTTTATAACTATTAAAGAAACTGCATTTTAATTGAATGGTTATTAATTGTATAAACATCATTTTTAGTTGGTCAAGACACTGAACATGATGCACGCATGCTGATATGAGAATTGGGGACATACGCTACATCTTTGTCATACACGCAATTCAAGACGCCCGATTGTCTTTCGCACGCGATTTCATCAAAAATGAATAAAAAATAAATACAGGCTTGGAAAATGTTGATTGGGTTGCAGCCTGAGCGATCTATATTTATTTAAAGCACATTTATCTCTTAATTTGAAATGAATTAGAGGTAAATTAAAGTTTTTCAAATATTAAAGTTAAATGGTTAGGACAACGATTAAACACCAGTCATCAATGGGAATGAGTTTTAAACGCATGCCTTGAGAAGTTAACTGATCTTTTGTGTGCGTCATATTAATAACATAAATTATACTAAATGCATGATACATACTTATGCTCGTTCTATTATGTATAATATGTACATTTATGTGGTGAAGCTCGAAAGTTTCCTGAAAAAAAGTTGAGGTAATAGTTGAGGAAAACCCCACTCTATTTATAAGCAAACAATTTAAAACGCGGCCTTAAAGCTTAGAAAACCCCCTATATTGATGTTAATTTGTTTGACATAAATTTCGTGCAAATTTCAATATTATTGACAAAAAAAAACAGTGAAATATGATCATATAATCAAAAGCGAGCTAATGTGTGCAAATAAAAACATTTAAGTCAACAAAAATAAAACGATAAAAAATGCTGCTTTTACTTGTATGTAGGTTAAGTGAAGTAAGGGGGTGCCTGCGTACTTTTTTAGACACATTGTATTATAGATACATTTTTATTTTTAATGCATATTTAATTCCTTCCATAAAGATCCAATTACATGTTCAAATCAACCTTCACCCAAAATTAAAAGTCAGAATGGTGCAGATTCCAAATCCAATTCCCTACTTTATACTATTTCCAACAGTCAATAATCGCCATGGCTTGTCGCAAGTCCACTAGTTTGAACAGCGGCACAACCATCTACACAATAGCCCATTAGAGAACGAGAAATGCTTAGGAAAGTCGATTGCCAAAGTTCATCAACAACGCTTAAGGAAACCCTGCTTTTCGTGAACGCTGGAAAAATACTACACAGGGTGGCAAAAGTACAAAATAATTTCCTCTGATATTTTTTCCAAGAGCCGTTCCTAATAATGAAGAACTACCCGGCATTACTTTCGAAGAAGTTGGAAAAGCGGTCAAGGATTCCAACAACGAAAAGCGGTTAGACCGGACAAAAAATACCCTCTGAGTTCTGGGGCCTATTTCACCAAACTACAAATTACAACCACAAATTTGTACTTGTGAATCACAATTACAAATTTGTAATCTGGTTTTCCGTTTCACCAAATACAAGGTGGCGCAAAAGTCATCACCCAGTGGCGTTCACCAATCCGACTGAAAACTACATAGGATAGATGTCAAACTTCGTGGATCATTTAGAACATTGGCACCAGAATTGCCTAAGGCACACCCAAGGGCTGAAAACCCTATCGGAAGATGCTATAATATTTGCAAATAGCGGCAAATGTCAATTTTACTTTGACATTTGTGAAGTAAACAGATGACAACTTTTGCGCCACCTTGTACAAATATATGCACCCACAAATTTGTGATTAGACAAGAAAAAATTGTAAGAATAACCATGTTGATTACAAGTGTAAAAATTCAGGTTGCACCGGGTTTTTGTGCAATGTGTAATCCACAAGTGTTTTCTCACAAATTTGTGGAATATCGTCGTGCAATCCCGGAATTAAAACGAAGGGCAAAATACATAAGACCTTTTTTTGTCTCCTTGATTAGAGAAAAGAAGGAGGTTTTATTTGGGTGAAGTAAACGTGTGGAAAGATATTTTAATTTCATCATTTATCCTTTTAATTCAAAATGGAAAGGATTGGAAATATCTTCGAGATACTGCGTGGCAGAATTAAAAACGGGCTACTCTGGTAAGTAGATAATATGTAGGTAGGGGAAGGTCGTGTACCTCGGTCCGGATTTTAGTTTTTTGCCAATATTTTATGTGTCGTTTTTTCTTTAGTTCTTTTCTTTTTTTTCTTCTTTTTTTTATGTTACTACCTGAAGTCTTTTCTATGATATGGCGAAACTACCAAAAGGATATTGCTTACCATTCCTTAGAAAACTTAACTTTTATATGCTAACCTCAAACAGTCCAAGGTACAAGACGTGGTTGTACCTTGGTCCACGGAGTATTGTAACCGAAAATATTATTAAACGTTTTTCTTTAGTTTAAAGGTGAAAACTTTAATTTATTTCAATAAAAAGTAAAAATGGTACCATTTTTAATTTTTTTCAAAAAAAAAACAGCAAAAAACCAACCATTATCTTAAAGTTTGTGGCTTGATTAAAAAAAAATTATTTCAAATAATAGTATTAAATAAAAAAACTCTTTTACTAAAAAAAACTTAACAAAGGACTTCAATATTATTTAAAAACTTACTTTAAGGGAACAACATAAAAGAAAAACAAATTTATCACTTCAATATTATTTAAAAATTTTCATTAAAGGGCAAACCAATGGTCCAAGGTACACGCGCTATGATAGGTCTAAGGTACACTTACACCACTTTAGCCAAACAAATTCGATTTTAACGTAGTATTCAAACCACATACGAACGACAATGTGTTCCTACCAAAAGATTATTAATACACTTTCCGAAATCGATTAAAGTAGCGGATAAAAGACAGAAAACTAAGCACTACATAACTTCAGAAAAGAGATAAAAAAAATACTTTTTTCATTGAAAACTATGAAAGGGCCGGTTTTTGCGTGCTTTGTAGTTTTCTGGATATTGGCACTCGGACCAAGGTACAAGTTAAGCACACACGCCTCTCAGCAGGAACCGTAGGTGCATTGCACCCTTCACCAAGGTCAGCTGTACTCAAACATCGTACAAGTGCACACACCGCAACAGAAATCGTAGTGGCATTGCACTCGACTCATCAAGGTCAGCTGCACCGTAATAAGAGATGCACAGTTAGGCTAATGATTGCGATATGCGCAATCGCATTTTTGTAATACTAAGCGACGCGCACATCAGCAAATTATGGCAACATGTGCCATTATTATTTTGTGTTAAGTAAGTTAGATTTTAGATTGGGAAAAATAAAGTTTCAGTTTGAAAATAGAACTCGGACAATCGTCTCTTATTATGTTACACAACCTTCCCCTACATATAAATTTAATTTTTTAATTTTTTTTTATATTTTAGCTTAAACTTGATAAGCTAAAATAAGCTTCTTTGAAGACTGGTTCTGTCTAGTCTCATTTTAACCGATCTCGATATATCATTTTTGATATTATCGGTAAAGAATCGCCAACAGTTCAAGGCCTAGTTGATGAGTCCTCTTCAGTACCTACTGAAGAGGTACTGCCACCCCAGTGCGGAAACGTGGGGGATATTGAAGGCGAAATAAGGTAAATGCAAATGCTTGTTTCTCACAATTATTTTTAAAAATATATGAACGTATTTTTTAATTCAATCAGACCTCAAGTCTGCAACAACAAAATGCTAACTGACCAAGCGGATATTCTTCGATTGAAAAGAAGGAGGCTTCAATTCGAAATTAATAATTTGCAGTTGAATGCCTTGAAAAAGGAACGCGACTTGGGGACTGCGGAGCTGGAAGAAAACACTTTAAAATTAAGTGACTATTAAAAATAAAAATAAAATAAATAAACATATATTTCATTTAAAGTTCAAAAGTCTTGTTATTTAATATGATATTTGCTAACGAAAAGTGATTTAAAAAATATTCTAAGAAAGCCCGACCATCAAAATTTTCAGCATTTTGAGTATCCTCAGTGGTGGTGAACATTTCAATAATACTATCTATCTGCCGCTTGTCGGGAAATGTTGGTTAAGATGATGCAACATTTTATAACAGTAACTGCTTTCATGGATTGCAATCGTAAGTGCGTCAGACACGGAAATTTCTCTTTCAAAATTCCAATCGCGTTTTCTATTATTCTCCGAGTTGATTTATGTGCACGAATATAACGATCAACTTCAGGAGTTGGGTTTCTCCAAATGGGGGTAATTAACCAATCCTTTAAAGGATATCCTGTATCCCCAAGCAAAACAGAATGAGAAAAAGGTCGAAACCCACTTTCAAATTTTGAAAAAAGGGACTTCTTTGTAACACCCTTGATTCGTGCACACTTCCCGGCCAATTTACATATGCGTTATAAAAGGTATAGTCCGGCCCACATACCAACATAAAATTTATGCAGTGCTGTCCATGTCTGTCCACATATACAGATTTAAACTCGCCAGGGGCATCTATGTTTGTTAAGGTTCCGTCTATACCTCCGTTAACACATGGCATACCTTGTAAGAAAGAAAATTGTTTGCAAAACTTAAGAAATTAAATATTGTTTACCTGCAATATTGTAAGACTTTTCACAAATACTTCCGTGTTTATTTGGCCAACAACACTTTCAAACAATTAATTAACATTTGCTGCACAAACGCGAGAAACACATCGGCAAACGGTCGATTTAGATATCCCATGCATATCTGCACCATGGTATTGCCCTCCATTTCCAAGCCTGTGAGAAACTGCTGCCTTGGTGTTAATAGTTTTTTCCAGTCGTGTCGGCTATTTGTAGCCCAATAATTGCAATTATTTCCTCTGACTTGCATCGAGTCAGGCGAAATTTTTCATTAAAATTAAATAACTCCGAAATTACATTTTTTTCTTATAATGAAAACATGATCGTCACTTTCGCTACTATCGCTACTACTATGCCTTCGTTGCAAAGACATTTTTTCGATTACTTTCAATATGAAAATTTGTAGGAGGAATTATACGTCAACTTTCAGTTGTAAAATATTCTCACATACGAGTACCTCACAAAATTTGAAAATAATTTTCTTTGGTGAAACGTAAACTCACAAATAAGTCTACTTTTCACAAATTTGTAACTTGTAAATTACAACTATAAATAACTTTTGGTGAAACGAAAATGGAAATATTCGCACAAATTTCCCTTTGTAGAATACAACTACAAATTTGTAATACCCACAGTTTGGTGAAACGACATAAATCAAAAAAAATCACAAATGTTGTTAAAAAATGCTTGTAAATACAAATTTGTAAGTTGGTGAAATAGGCGACTGGAAGAAGATATAAGATCTCGGGTCCAGATGATTCCTATTCCCGGGTTTGTCGCACGTAAATCAACCACAGATGCAATCCAAAGTATAAGGATCAAGATTTAAAAAACATTGCGATTCTTTAAAGGATTTGCATTTGGTGTTGGTTGATTTGCAAAAGCCTTGAGAGATCTGTAGTTAGTGGAGCTAAGACGACGAGGAGTTCCAGAAACTTACATCCTTATGATCCTAAACAATTATGTGGGAGTAAGTATGATGTCCCCTTGGAGTCACCGAAGAGTTTCCAATTAAATTGGTGTACCGCAGGGATTCTTCTTAAGTCCCTTGGTTTTTATTACAGTAGTTGATTATCTGCTTGATGGAAGAGTGACGGACTCTAAAGGACATTAGCTATTCTTTGCTGATGATGGAGCTGTCAAAAGCGAGGACAACACATGCATGCAACGAGCACTTGATGTAAGGGTGGATGTTTTGTAGGGGAATGGGTATCGTATTAGTCCAAAATAGATAGAACACATGTGCTGCCCGTTCTATGACCTACTCTGACCTATTACAGACATTTGTATGAATGGAAAAGTCATTCCAAAGTGCAAGAAATTCAAATATATGGAATCTAAGATCAATAGCAAAGCAGCCATCTTCTTGCCTGGTGCAAAAGGCTCCCTACCGCACTTGTGTGACTGGCGCTCACATACGGCTCACAATGCTTGGAAGCGCACAAAAAGTATGAGTGCAAATTAACGGCAGCTGAGATGAAGATGCTTCGAATGACAACAGGAGTAACAAAGATTGATTGAATAAGAAGTTTCAAGATCCGACGAAGCCTTCATGTCAAAGAACCTATCCCAAAGAGCATAGACCGCGATCGGCTATCTTGATATTGTTATGAGAGATCTTGCGAACCCCGATGAAGTCAGTATCAATCAATGTTCACATGCAAATCCTGGATCAGATAAATTAAACAAAACCGGATCAGATAAATCAAAAAATGGCCTCCCGATACTTTTTGAGGTCAAATAAGGAAACCCTACACGAAGTAGTAAAGCGATCATCACCTGACCTGATTTCTTTTTTCAAACACCTACTATGAATAATTTCTAAGGATTACAGTAAAACCAATATATATGTTTTTTTTTGTCCTTAACAGGCCCATACAGGGCAGAGAACCTAGCTTCTCCAACCACTTTCATGCGAAGTGGAGGGGACCTACAGTTTTACGCCGAATCCGAACGGCAAATTTGAGAAGTTTCTCATGACAATTTGACACTCTTAGAGGTTTGTCCGACGTTTGCAAGAGGCGCCAACAACACACGGTATTCCCAAGTAGTCCCCTATCTAAGTACGTCGTTAAATTACGGTGATCGAACGAGAACCGATTGATTCGACGTGGCAAGGTCGTTGGCCAGTAATACCAATGTGAAGTTTAAGTTTGTGTTCGCTGTACAGAACAAAAATATCCCGATCAAGGATTGGGTCATGGTATACTCCAGAAGAAGTGGTGACGGCAAGGAGCTCTGCTTTGCAATAAACCAATCTTCTGCAGCCAGCATAAGACAGACCCCAGGCAACTGACTCGGCTAGGTGCCATAAGGGCACGACTGGATGAAGATGAAGAGCCAAAGGTTGCAAAAGCTGCTAGTGGTGCAAATTAATTTGCATCACTGTAAAGCAGCAACACACGACCTACTCTTGTTCATATCTGAGGTAAGCGTGGACGTAGCATTAATTCAAGAACCCTGGATTTTTAAAAATAAAATCCAAGGACTGAAATCGCCATATTACCATCTGTTCCACACTAAAGAAGAAGGTAAAGTAAGAAGCTGTATTCTAGTCAAAAAAGCTGCTGTTAACATATTTTTTCTTTACAGGTACAGCAATGGAGACACAGTGGCCTTAAAATTGAAGCTCCGGAAAGGAACCTTATCCTCGCTTCAGTTTACATGTCACACGACGAGGTAAACCCATCATCCGATACAGTACGTGAATTAGTGGAGAACGCTAAGACACGGAACACATCATTGGTGGTAGGGTGCGACGCGAATGCACACCACACGCTGTGGGGCAGCGCAGGAATTAATAAAAGAGGTGAGTCGTTGTTTGAATATATTATTTCCACAAATCTAGTTTTGTGTAACAGGGGAAACCAGCCCAATTTCCAAAACAGAAACAGGTCAGAAATTTTAGACATAACTCTCAAAAGCAACAATGCATATCAGGGTAGAAGACTGGAGAGTTTGTCGAGAAAACTCTTTCTTAGACCATAATAGAATACTCTTTACAGTCAATCTACAATATATGGCACAACGAATCTTTAGGAACCCTAGGAAAACGAATTGGGCAGACTATGCGAAAACGGTTAGTGAGTACACACAACATCCAAAAGAGGACAAGTTTGTCGACACTCACTCAATCGACAACGCAGTCGAGTATATTATCAAAACTATGCGCAAAGCCTTTGTTAAACACTGTCCCATCTCTCGCAATCGCAAACCCAAAAGGCAACTTGGTGGACCAGCGAGCTTCAAAAGCGGCGAACATTGGTAAGACAACTTTTTAACAAAGCAAGACAGAGTAAGACAGATGAAGACTGGACTTAGTATAGGTCCGAACTTAATCTCTATACTAAAGAAATAAGGAGAGCAAAACTCGAATCCTGGAGCACGTTCTGCGAATCCATACAGAGTACAAACGAGGCTGCCAGACTACGTAAAGTACTATCCAAAGACCCCACGGTCCCAGGGTATATTAAACGTGCTGATGACTCTTGGACAGAGTCTAGCCAAGAAACTCTACAAATTTTAATGAATACTCACTTTCCGGAGTCTAGTGAGAACACTGGATGTGAGGTCAACCACACCCCGGTTCCGCAAGACACACAACCGGACATGGCAATTGAAAGTATCATAACAGAGCACAAAATTGCTTGGGCAGTCAAATCTTTCCAGCCCTACAAATCGGCGGGACCAGATAATGTCATACCAGCAATGATACAACAGGCTCTTAACGCAATACTGCCATGGCTAAAAGCTATATTCAAAAGCTGTATAAGACTCTGCTACATACCGCATGGAAAGAAGTAAAAGTGATATTCATTCCCAAAGCAGGAAGACATATACACTGCACAGCAAAAGATTATAGGCCGGTAAGTCTCTCCTCTTTTCTCTTAAAGACACTCGAGAGAATAATCGACTTATGTACAAGACACCTTTTAAACGAAAACAACCTATGCAGCACTCAACATGCCTACCTCAAAGGCAAGTCCATTGAAACAGCCCTGCACGAAGTTGTGTCAATTATAGAAAAAGGAGTACACCATAAAGAATTTACCATGGCAGCATTTTTGGACATTGACTGAGCTTTCAACAATGTCAAAACAGCGGCCATAAAAACAGCGCTCATACACTTAGGAGCGAAAATAGAAATAACGAACTCGGTTTACGAAATGCTTAACAGCAGAGTAATTAATTCAGAGATCGGAGAGAGTAGCATAAGGAAAACAGTGACCAGGGGCACCCCACAGGGAGGCGTCATATCTCCCCTCCTGTGGCTTCTAGTGGTCAACAAAATCCTTACGACTCTAAAGGTCAAAAAGACGAAAATAGTAGCATATGCAGACGATATTGTAATTCTAATAAGTGGAAAGTATCTCCCCAATATTAGCGAAGTCATGGAATCTGCCCTAAGAGAATTATCCTCGTGGGCAAGACCGAACGGCCTTGGAGTTAATCCAATCAAAACCGAATGTGTTCTGTTCACTAGGAAGCAAAGTATCTGGGCATCATCCTAGACTCTCAGCTTACTTGGAAACGTAACACAGAGGAACGATAAAAAAAAGCACTATGTGCCTTCTACGCATGCAAAAAGACCTTTGGCAAACGTTGTGGTATGCGCCCTTACATAACCCATTGGATGTATATAGTGATCATACGACCCATACTTACATACGGGTCAATTGTTTGGTGGAAAGCAACAGAAAGGACTACCTATCTCCAAAACCTCTCTAAGGTACAGAGATTAGCATGTATCGGCACAACAGGAGCAATGAGATCAACACCCCAAGCCGGACTGGAAGTCATTTTAAACCTACCCCCCCCTTGGTGAATACATTCGTAGCATGGCAGCCAAAGGAGCCCTCCGCCTCAAGGAGGCAAACATGTGGAGACACAGCTCCTATGGGCACGGTTCCATAATTCACAATTACTAGGGTATTGATCTATCCAGGAAAACGGACTACATAATCCCCAAAACGAAACTTCGAGAAAAACTACACTACATACATACCCCAACGAGAGAACTGGAACACGCACGCCAGCGCACAAGAAATCCATAACTATACGGACGGGACAAAAATGGATGTAGGTACAGAAGCAGGAGTTTTCTGCGAGCCCCTCGACATAAAGGACTCGTACAGACTCCCCAATGAATGCAGCGTCTTTCAAGCCGAAATAGTCGCCATAGACAAGGCAGCAAAACCAATCTCCGCGAAGAATCTGGATCCTTCCAAGATTACAGTCTTCGTAGACAGTCAGGCTATCAAAGCAGTAGACAGCGAAACCATAAAGTTAAAAATAGTCAGGAACTGCCAAAAAATCCCTTAACGAAATAGGCGAACGACACAGGATCACCCTCTGGTGGGTCCCCGGTCACAGCGACATCGTGGGGAATGAAAAGAGCTAGCAAGAACAGGGTCAGAACTTGACGCAATGGACCCCATTACGTCAATAGACATCCCAATCAGTGCAGCAAAAAGAAACATTGACCAAAAACTGAGGGAACAAATCAACACTACCTGGTCCCAAAGGAACGATTGTGTGATATCTCGCAGCCTATAGCCAAGAATCGACGAGAAAAGAACGAAACACATTCTGGGAATGAACAAACAAGAAATACGCATCCTAACCGGCGTACTGACAGGCCACTGCACCATATGTGTAATGGCAAATAGGCTGGGCATTAGCTCACCAGACTACTGCAGGAGCTGTGAGGATACAGAAGAAACCGAGACCATCAAACACCTGCTCTGCGAGTGTCCAAACCTCCAGACATCTCGACTTCGCTATCTGGGCAACAGATTTTTCGAAGACTTAGAGGACGTAGCACAGGTACCTACCACTGACGGACACAATCAGGTTTGTCAAGAAGACAGGTTGGTTCCAATAGGCCAACCTGCAATAATAATTTTAAACGGAGTATGGTAAGTGTTCTTATTGTTAGTGAAGTTTTGTACCACGATAAACACAACAAGGGATCACAATGGACCAATAGGCCCCCGTGCAAGCACAGCAAATGCTGTGCACTTCCGTTCAAACCTAACTTAACCTAACCTTGCGGTCCCTTTCACTGCTATGCAATGGGAAATTCCAACGAACGGGACCACTAATTTAAGCTCCACATAAAAGTCATTGTTAGTAATGACTAAAGACAATTGTTTTCATTGGCCAATATAAACGACGCAATCATATTTTTAAGAATGTATTTATGCGTAGCTCAAAGGGAGCATCATAACCTTTCAAGCGTAGGGAGATCCAAAAGATCTACATATAACGAATTTATTGCGAGGCTAAAATGTGTAGTCTGTTTCACTCCATTGCAAAAGGAAATTAAAAAGAACGAGATCACTTGCTTATATTGTCCATTTACTTTGTTATTGGTAAGACCCTAAATATGTAAAACCAACACCATCTGGTTGCTAATATCCGGTAGAAGGCAAACCACAATTTTTATTTTAGAGCTTATCTAACACACTGTCCCATTTGTGAGCACCAAGTATTTATAATATCAGAATGCTAATACAAATAATAACATAGGCGACTAATTGTTATTTAATTCCGCTAACCGGCAAAAAATCTAACATAATATTTAAGCTCTATTATTTTTCGCATTTAATGAATTTGATTCCAATGAAATTGCTGAGACTGATAATTTACATTTCATTACACAGCCCGATGTGATGTTGCTATGCTATTAACGACATAAGAAAATCTCCATCTCTAAACTTATTCCTAAGTCAACAACTTCACCCCACGAGATTCCGTGTTGGACTTGAAATAACACCTGTTGCAATGCGAATTACCATTACCTACTTTTAATTATGCATTTAGCCGATCTAGTTGTTAACGCAGATCTACAATGGAACACCTGTCTTACCATTATAATATGGGTGTTGTGATATCATACATTATTCAATAGGTTAGTCTTAGGTTCTTGCTGCAAAGTCGGACATCGTTAGTATAATGTAAACATTCTGTGGAACACTTGCAAGCTGGCGTTCAATCAATCAATACATCATTTTTAATTGATTGTTTTTTTTAAATAACAGTTACAAAAAAAAAAAAAACAGTTCCGAAATATCAGTGAGCTGTCATTAAAATATGAGTTAGGAGCATGGTTACGTATTCATACCCCAAGATTAAGTTTGACACACTTAGTTAGAACAGTAGTTCCTCAAACCGGATTTACAAAACAATGCGGATTATTGACGCACAAAGAATCTAATGGTGTTAATGAAGTATTTATAGGAATAATTATTGCTTGTCGTGGGTATAATGAACATACTCAATTATCAATGCGTCATGTCCTTATAGAGTTATTTCCAAAGTTGAAATTTTGAGGGAAATGGAATTTCAGTACTTGACACGTGCCACTATTAAAGTGACTGTAGGCGCGAAGGCCCATAAATGAATACATAATACATAGTTAGATCTTGCCGTTAGTTATTATTTGAAAGGTTACTCGGTAAAAATGTATTATTGTTGATTGGTAACTTTTGCTTTTTGGGAAGCGTTGTACGAGTACCTAGTTAGGTATAATTATGATGCCATTGGGAAGGGAGAGGTTGCTAGTACTGCCCACTCATAGAACAAATTCTATATAAAATTATTAGTTTCAGCCCTGTAGGTCTTCTTGAGATCTTAAAAATTAAATTGTTAAAATCTATTAATCTAGTGTAATCCCCTTACTATTGTCCAACGACTTAAAGGTGCACAGGAAATGTACGACTGTCTCCTTCTCTTTCTCATCTCTGCAGCTTCACAAAAAATTATTGTGAGGAATGCCCATTCTGTGAGAATATATAATTATCGCACAGTGCCCGATTATATATTTTTGTCAGAAGGGTTCATCTCTTATTCTGTAGTATTTAATTGGATCTTCTCTGTCCCATAGCTTTGGCGCTAATTGTCTAACGGTGCTACATTGGGTAAGGTGGATAAATATAAGAGTTTATTTTTTCTATCGTGATGGATCATGGATAAGGTACCTAACTGACGACATTGGTAGATCAATGTTGTCTATGGTTCTGCTCTTTGTACCGAAAGAGCCTAGTCTAGCCATTCGGCAGCTTTAAATTTCTCTTGAACATCACTGTGACCTGGTACCCAGCAAAGCTTGATGTTAGACTGTCGGACTTTTTCGTTAAGAGATACGAGTACGCAGTAGTTCTTCACTGCCCTGGATCTTATTATGCTGGATGTGAGGGGTTTGATAGATGCCTACCCGTCGATATGTTTGATGATATCACTTTGGGGTATGGTATTTTTCTTTAAACAGTCAGCGAGTTATAAAGTGGTGGGTGTCCAGATCTTCGTTTTGTCACAAAAAATCAAAAGTATAACAGGTAAGATACATTCCTTCAAAAAATTATGCTTGGCACACACTTCGAAGAATAGTAAACCCTTGCCTCTGAATGAGCTGTTTATACCATAATGTGCAAACTATTGATCCTTATATTACATATTGGTCTTGAAGTTTACGAGCACAAGATCAAGTATATGCTTTCAACAATCAAATATCTGTGCATCGCCATCTTAAAGAAAGGCGATCATATGGCTTGCAAGAAATATTGAGGCATGTCACATATAAGCTCCTATGCAACAACTGTGTTAACGTCTCAAGCTGTTCTGCAGCTCTTCCGAAGGAACATGCGTCGGATCATGTAAATTCCTCAATCTAGATCTGGAGTGCTGAGGATTTGGAAGAACACTTCTGCAGACTGTTAAACGGCGGAAACAGTCAACAACCCGCTGTTAGACAGAATGATCTGTTCAGCTTGGACGATGATAGCCAAAACTTCCTTCCACCCGACCTATACGAAGTGAGGATAGCGATATCCAAACTTAAGTCCAACAAAGCTGCTGTATGGCCTTCCGGCCGACCTTCTGAAAGCAGCGGGAGATGGCTTGGTAAGGAGCATGCACCAACTCATCTGTAAAATTTGGTCGGATGAAAGCATACCCGACGAAGGGAACCTCAGTATCGTGTGCCCCATCCACAAGAAAGGAGATACTATGAACTGCGCCAACTACAGACGAATAAGTCTCCTGAATGTCGCGAATAAGATCTTGTCGGCTGTATTGTGTGAGCGCTTAAAACCTTTCGCCAACAGCCTGATCGGCCAAGAAAGTCAACCATCAATTAAATTTTCACAGTCCGACAGATCTTGGAAAAAACCCAGGAATTTCAGTTCGATATACACCATCTATTTATCGACTTTAAAGTCGCCTATGATAGCGTATATAGGGACGAATTATACAAACCCATGTCAAGTTTTGGTATCCTCGTCCGTTTGTGCAGGATGACGATGAAGAAATCTCGCTGCTCCGTCAAAGTCGGCAAGAACACCACCGAGCCATTTGATGTAGAAAAAGGTTTGAGACAAGGCGACGCGCTCTCATGTTCTTTCTTTAACATCGTTCTTTAAGCAATTGTACGGAACTCACAAGCCAACATCAGTGGTACAATTTTTTAAAAGTCCGTTCAACTACTTGCCTATGCTGATGATATTGACATTATTGGGAGAACGCGGCGAGCTATCAGTGGCGCATTTGTAAGCATCGAAACGAAGGCGGCGAAGATGGGTCTGGCTGTTAATGAGGACAAAACGAAGTATATGCTGCCAACGAGAAAGGACTCTCAACATCGGGGACATCGGGGCAAAACGTCACGATGGGCAGATACAACTTCGAAATAGTTAAAGACTTGGTATACCTGAGCTCCACTATCACTTCACAAAATGACATCGGCGCAGAGATTAAGCGAAGAATCACTCTTGCCAATCGCGGTTTCTTCGGGCTAAGAAGGCTTCTAAGAAGTAAAGCCCTCTCTCATTGAACAAAGGAGATATTATTATAAGACCTTAATCATCCCGGTCCTACTGTGCGGTGCAGAAGCATGAACCCTGTCAAAAGCGGATGAAAACCTTCTGGGATGCTTTGAGAGTAAGATTCTTCGAGTGATATTCGCTCCAGTTTGTGACGATGGAGTGTGGAGAAGAAGATTCAACGACGAACTATACGGGCTATACAGCGACGCTAACCTGGTAAAAAGCTAAAAATACAACGGCTAAGACGGCTGGGACACGTTGAGCGTATGGACAACAACGCACCTTAGGTGGTGCGCACAATTGGAGAACGACCTCAACCAACTTGGTGTGCGTAACTGGAGGCAGCTAGTCAGGGACCGAGCTGATTGGAGGGGCTTGTTGGCTGAGGTCGTGGTCCATCCCGGACTGTAAGCGCCACCAAAAGTAAAAATAAGTAAGATCTGAAGTAGCTGTGCGCAGGGCAGCTGTCAACATGGAAGGCACTATCTTCGACAGTTCCGCCCAGTTAACGGATATGGGAATGATATCTACACCATAGGCCTATCTCAGCGTGCGTGTTAGAGGCTTTCATGGCGGTTGATAAAAAGGCGAAATTAGTTGACCTTGAAGTAAACGAGGACAAAACCAAGCAGAGAATTCGTGGTAGCTAAGGAGTTCACCTACCTTGAAGTAAACATCAACTCCACGAATGAACCCTTAGTGAGGATCCGATGGTCTGGCAAATCAAATATGTCGGAAACTCCTAACCCTGCTCTACAAATCACTGATATCCATATTGATATTGGAAAGGAGAGCTTATATTGGGTTATTTCGAAGGAATAATAATCCTTTGGATATTTGGTCGTGTATGCGAGAAGGTCAAAGGGGGAGAAGATACAAACACGAACTCTATGAGCTGTACCAAGATGTGGATGTATTCTGAATAGTTGAAACGCATCGACTTAATTGGCTCGGCCACATCGAGCGAATGCACATTAAGGCTCCAACGAAGAGGATCTTCGTCTCTCAACCCCAATGACAATAAGGAAAGTGGAAGGAAGGCTGCAATGACATTCCACGAGTTGGGAACAAGTAATTTAGCAAATACTGTACCCAACACATTACGAAATGAAACACAAAAAATGAATTTGATAGTCATCCAAAAAGCTTATAAGGTTGTAGACCTTCACCTAGCAGACATGTCACAGTCATTAAAATGTCAATATCTCATGATTCATGATTTCTTTCATTGTCCTTATATTGCCAGTTTTAAAGTGATTTCCCACTCTTTCATATTTTAGTGTGAATACTTAAGGCTCATTGTCACATACTCTTGATGTTTATCCTGACTTCTACTAATGGTTATTAGTAGTCCAAGTAATTGCAATATTGCCCTTTCAGTAGGTGTAGTAATTACTTTAACAAAACGTTTAAACATAATTTTCATTTCTCTACCAAAGTACGGATAAATATTTGTTCAGTAAAGCTGTTTTGTATAATTAAACTTTATCATCAGAAAAAAAATCTGTTGGAAAAAAATGGTCAGATCCAAGACGTTAAGCCCATTTCTGGTTCTGAACACAGGTGTCGATTTCAACCTTGATACCGTGACTTTGATAAATTGACAAATCTACAAATTGTCCATACTCATAATGGCCGTTAATCACACATTTATGTGTGACATGCAGCGTTCAGAATTCTCATTCCAAAATTAAATTGTCTCGTAAAAAGTTTATAATTTCCCTAGTTAATTGTTAATTACGAAAAAAAAAATTAATGCTAACATATCACCTGGAAATTCAATTGCCAGTTTTAAACATGGTAGCAAGAATTCAGCACGGAATTCCATGTCGACTGGCTTGGCTCTTACTCTTAGCAAGTGGGTAATTATTTTGTACATACGTACCATACTACCATTAAAGTGATGAATCAATGTTACGTGTTATGTGCATGAGCGAAGCATCTAATGCCGCATCAAACATATAGCACAAGGTCACGGTTGAAGAGTAGCCACATATTTGTAATTTTTTGTTGTTGTTTAACACTAAAACTTGTTAACGTATTAAATTTAATATTTATGGGATAATTATACGTCATATAATTAAGATGAAATCACGGAATCAAGATGTTGATGTAAAAATTTAGTTATGTAGCTACATGTAGAATAGAAGACAAATTGATCTTATGCTATGTGAATTTATTCATGATATGAGTTTTAATGAATTCCGACTGTTTATTTCATACGGATATCTGGATATGCTTCTATTTTGTCAACTGCAATTCATTTCACAGAGTTTCTAATTTGTGCTACAAGAAGTTTATTGAGTATAAAGTTGCAAGTATGTTTTCTCGATATCGCTTCCTTTTACTAATTTGTCAAGTAAGGTACATTTTCGCACAAAGTCGTAAATAAGGGAACAGACCTAATGGGTCGTATGAACTTTTGGACCAGAAAATAATTTTTTAAACGCACCGATTGCAGACCCTCCAAAATGTTTGAAAAATATTTTAATGCTGACTTTTTCTAACCTATACCTTCTTCGATGTTGGGGTCTCTCAACAAACACGTAGGGTGCACTACAAGTGCCTTAATTAACGAATTCCTCAAAGTTAAGAGTAACATTCGCGGTAAGGGGTAATTCCTTCCGTCCTTTCCTTAACGGGCTCCCGACCCGTGAAGAGTCTCTGCCTGAGACACAGCAGCCTTCCATCCTCTACGATCCCGGGCACGCTGCTTCCAGTTGTCCAGACCAAGCGCTCTGGCATCCGCGATGGCTTGGTCTTTGAAACGGAGGTTCGGTCTTCCTTGCCTTCTCGAACCTGGGAGCTGCGATTCGAAGATCCTCTTAGCTGGAGCATTATTGTCCATTCGCTCGATGTGGCCGAGCCAATGTAGTCGACGTATTTTGGCTTTTTGGGATACATCCACATCTTGGTATAGCTCATAGAGTTCGCGGTTGTATCTTCTCCTCCATTCGCCCTCCTCGCACACAGGACCACAAATCCGCCGAAGAATTTTTCTTTTGAAGGAGCCCAGTATCAGCTCTCCCTTCCTGCTTATCGTCCAGCACTCGGCGCCATAAAGCAGAACTGGCAGGATAAGGGTTTTGTAAAGCATACATTTCGTCCTCCGAGTTAGGAGTTTTGAAGCCAGTTATTTTGCCAAACCGAAGTAGCAGCGGTTTCCTAGGGTAATTCTTCGCCGGATCTCCACTAAGGTGTCATTCGTGGAGTTCATGTTTACTCCGAGGTAGATGTACTCCTTAACTACCTCGAAATTGTTGCTATCAATAGTGACGTTTTGTCCTAGGCGGCGGACAGATGTTTGTTTGTTTGTTGATAGCATGTATTTAGTCTTGTCCTCATTTACTACAAGGCCAACAGATTTTGCCTGTTCTTCAATCTATCACGGAGCGCTGTGATCGGCCGATGATGTCAATATCGTCCGCATAACCCAGCAGCTGAACGGACCTGTTGAAGATAGTACCTTCCGTGTTGACACCTGCCCTGCGCACTATCTGCTCCAGTACGAGATTGAAGAAATCGCATGATAGGGCGTCCCCTTGCCGAAATCCGGTGCATGTTTGAAATAGTTCCGAGGAACTATTTCCAAACTGCACGTTGCACCGCGTGTTTTCCAGAGTCACGTAAGGGGTAATTACTTTCTCGAATGCGAACGCGATGTGAAAATCGTTAGTTGAAAAAAAACCAAGTACATAACTGGAGCACGAATTAAAAAGAAGCCGTATCGGCTTGAAGTAATCGATAGTGGAGAAAACTTAGATTTTCAAAATTGGAGTGCACTGTTATGGGCATATCCATATAAATACCCGCTCTGCCAGCCTTATAGCTCTCATAGACAACGTAACTTAGGACCGCAACTCAGTAAAATAAATGGCTCTTCTCAATCACTAATATCTGCGTACCGAACTTGAATGGGGTGATCTGAGAATAGCGGGTTTCACCGTATTTAATTATGAAAAACATGCGAACATCGTCATATCCGATGGACGAGACAACCCTCACTTGTTCGTGTCGAAAAATGATATCGTCGTATTGAAAAACCCGTCGTACTGAAAAACGCGCCTCTAGAGACTATAGATACTGTCGCCACACCCTATCCCGAAAAGGGTTAAAGAAAGGAAAAATCCTGCTAATATCCGATTTATAAGTTTACTTCCGAATGTTACTAAGGCTTCGGGAAAGTCGTCAATAAGGCTATTTTGAATTGGGTTGAGGGAGGGTGGAGGGAAATTACTTAATTCTGGAAAACCCTATTGATTTTATTGGATACTATTCATGCCGCGTCAAAGTTGATATCCAAGAACCAATGCACAGGTGCATGCCTGGCGGACTTTGATAAGGCTTTCGACAACGTATGGCAAGAGGGGCTACAAGTTGACGAGGCTCGGTAGGAACAAACCCTTGCTGTTTGTAATATATAACATGCTTATGGGAAAGAAACTCGTCGTCAAATGTGGCAACGTGACATCGACGTAGTCTTTGACATTAAAAACGGTTTACAACAGGGGCGGTTAATTCTTTGATACTTTTTAACATCTACACGAGTGGTCTGGTAAGTTCGCTCGCAAATGCTAAATCGAGGTCATCGACATACTTTTGCAGCGTGATTTGATCAAATCATATGGTGTTGCGGATAAAGCCTAAGATCAAGTTTCAGAAGTCGAAAACATTTCTGTTCACAACTACATTGTCTGGCGCCTCTAGGGATACCAGAAAAAACTGAAAAAAATGTGGCCATTATTTGACAAAATGGATAGCCGTTGGCAGTAGTAGATTCATCGGTATTCGACTTGACCAGTAACCAGTAACTATATAGATTTAGATGCTTGCCTTGCTAGTGCCAATGCGGCTTTTGCTCTGATGAGGAGACTGTGTCATAGCAGTTAACCTACCGCCAGGGTAAAGTTCATATGCTACGTGCCGGTAATAAGGCTTATATTCCCTTATAGTTGTCTATTGTTGTTTTACAGCGCCTAGCTATATGGAAAGGATTCGGGCGTTTGCAAGACAGTGTCTACGGACTTATTTCGGGAGCTCCTGAGTCTCAGTACATAAAACATCGAGGTCCTATATCCTGATGAAGGTGACTTGAAGGCACGTCGCAAGGGCGATCACCACTGACAATATGAAATGTACCGCGAGGGTATGTTTCAGTCGGGATTCATCCCGCCAGAGGCATTCAATCATATTGATTCAAAAGGGCAGCTGCAGACGAGAGACGGTAACCCGATATTGTACCACCGCCACAGCAGTGCGAGAGATAAACGGCTCAGCCACTATGGTGAGCTCCTTCGGTTTAGTTCCGTGATTGCGGATGGGCAAAACCGATACGTAAACAGTAGGTACACGTAAATACGTTTTCCCAGAATGGCCTGCTACTCACGTAGCATCCTCATAAGTTAGCTAGGTTGAGTTAGAGGATTTTAGGACAGACCGGGCTAGCTAACATGAAATGGTGCTCCACCGGGGCGACTTCCTGCAGCCCGTGCGGCGGGCTAAGGGTATCACTGCACCGCCCCTACCAAAAAATAGTGCTTGTTGTACTAGGTGACTACGGCAGAAATCATACAGGTAAGCAGTTTACTATTCATGTGAGCCTGGCGACAGGTAACATATTGAAACTGTTCCGCAAGTGTGCATGTAAGTCCGTGTGTTGACAAGACTAAAGATCACTGGTGTCGTAAAAGGAAGATCAAACAATAAATAATAACAAATTTCATGCACATGTCTTAATCGCGACATAAAACAAAGGCAGCCCAAAAAACTCCTGGATCACACAAATGCACCTCCACCAGCATTTGATTGGTGTCACTTATGAAGTGATCCCGAACCGGCGTACCAGTAGGAATGCAGTACCGTCGGAGGGTAAATGTCCATTTAATTCTGATCATAGTTTCGTCGTGAAAGAAGAAAAAAACATAGGTTAATGTGATCAACCAAATCAAATCAATTTAAGAAGTGCTTAAATAAATGCTAAAGTAGGTAGCCTATCACTAGTCAAAGCGTATTAATTTGGTCGATTAATGGCACTATGGTATAGTCGCCCACGCTAAACGAGTGTTATAATTAAAATGCCTACATCAAAGCAAAGTTAAAAATCAGAACTCGTAACAGATTATTTAATTTATTGAAGACAACAAATGAAGAAAAAAAATTAACAATCCAGTTTGATGTTGTGATCAGACCACTATTTAACCTTCAATTTATAAATACATAGTACAGTTATCGATTCGAAAATAATTTGTATTTGCAATTTGCATTCCACTCGACTTTAAATTATGGTCAATTGAATGGCATTTGTGACACACTTCTGTCAGAACTAGCTATGCTTGAATAATTTATAGAACATTGCAAAAACATTGTTTTAGATGTGGAATGATAAAAATAACTATTCTAAATAAAATTTAGGAAAAAGAGAGTTGTGAATGAAATTTAAAAGTGAGTTATGAATTTGGTGTTTTCACCATTTTGACTTGTGTCACGTGCGTTGGCATTAATGCGCTAACATTTGTCTAACACTCGATATTTTGTTTACTTTTGAAATTAGCTAAAGTGCTTTGAATTGCGGATTAATGTTGTTAAGGGGTAACAGATGGTTGTGAGAAAGTGACATTTAATAAAAATATCCATCGTAGCGGTCTAACTATTATTTATAAATGCAGTTGGTTATTCATTAAATGATAATTATGCATGAACGGTAATAAGATTCAAAAAATTAAAGATTAGTTGCAAGACACTGAAAATAATATATGCATATACCTAGTTTTACTTAGTCTAATCACAAACCAATTTAATCATTATTCAATAAAACTCAAAAGTAGGTATAGGTAGCTATAGCATTTTTGGAGTGACTTGCCCTACAAGCGGATGCTGAATAAAATAAGTGTGGAGTTGTCAACAAATTTACCCAACTTTTATATCCAATTCCTTTTTATTTTGGCATTCCCGATCATCAGGATTAAGTAAATCAAAAATAAGGAATGTGGAAACTCAATTATTGAAATAAGCATAACTTGGCACCACTCGACTATTAATTTTGAAATCCCTCCTTTTTATTTATTTGTTTATAATTTGCTTATTTTTCGTAAATTGTCACAACCAAAAAGTGGAAGGGTTCTCTAAGAGGTCGCTGAACACATTACAGGTGCGTTCGCGGTGTTGTGGTTCGCTGTCAAAAGTAAACCTGTATACACTTAACGTAACCCACAGTGCGAGCATAATGTGCGGTATTCGCGACAGTTCCATAACTTTAAACTTTGATGTACATTGTATGGGACAGTTTGAGCTTTATGGGTATTTGCTTTTGACAGCCCGACACAACAGAGCGACCGCGACTGTATGTTTTTGTTTTTATTATTCTTGCAAAAGGGGCTTCAAAGAAATAAGAAAAAATGAAGAGCGAGAAACCGTGTGGTATTCGTGTTGAACGCCCAAGAAGCGAGCGGTCTTGTAACTGAATATTATTTTCTTTGTGCACCTAGGGCTTAGTTTAGTTATAACAATACGTTAAAAGTAGAACAGTAAACACATTGAAACGAAACACATCATAGGAACGATTTGTATCATTTCTGTGAATTGACTGAGAAGTTGAACAGAAAAAGTTTTCCATACGAAAAATTAATGAATTCGTTTTCTAGCCAATTTTATGTCCAATTACTCAATGATTTGTGTCATAATTAGTTTAATAATCCATAAGCAACATTCTAAGACAAAGATTGTGTCGATCTATTCATTTCAACTGGGTCTGGCTTTAACTGTGGCCTTATGGAGGAAGAACCGATAAACGGTCGCCTATTATTTCGCAAAGTGTCACTTGATTTGGTTACAATAATTTTTGTTTAGTTCTCAAAAGTTGTTTTGTATTTTGTTTACCTTTTTGTGCGATCATTTGTTTAAATAACATACCATTCTTGGCAATCAATGTGCAATAAAGTCCAAATCGAAAATACAATAACATCCAAGCAACAAATAATATTTAATTAAACCAGTTAAAAATGAGCTTCAATCGAACGTATTATAAAAACATAGGGAAGGGATACATCCGCTTGGGCGAACTGTTGGATACCCTATTCCTATTCATATCACTCACAAAGTGAACGCGGCAAAAATCCAAGTATTGGTGAATTGTTAAGCACGATCTAGATATTTTCTTATACAACATGTTTAGAGGGCTAATATTTGCTGACGGACGGACGGACGGACATGGCTAGGTTGACATAACTATCGATGCTGATCACGAAATTAGTATTTTGTAGGGGTCAACGGGCAACTTTGAGGTATGTAACAAACTGTAAGTCAAAATTAATATACCCTCAGAATAGGGTATAAAGAATGGAATCGAAATCGCAATGAAAAATGAGAATTTGTTTTGCAAAAGAACAAAATCCGAAATGAACGATTTGGAATAACGAAAATCGAGGTGGAACAAAAGGAAAAAAAAACATAGGGAAATGCTACAGCCCGCTTGGGCAAACTTTTCGATCTTCTGCTTCTTCTTCCTTAATGTCGGTCAGGCTATGATCAGGGTTAAAGGGATCATAACCCTCCCGCTTAAGTGCATCCCTACTGTTCGGCCCGGGGGTTCGCCGGAAACGTTGATTGATATTGCCTTTTTAAAAGAATTCGTAGGGTCGGTCGCGCTCCAGATTTTTCGAGACAGGTTCTTAGACTTTTTCGGTTTACTTACTTAGATTTTTGCCACGCCCACTTTATGAGGGATAGGAATATGAATAGGGAATAGGGACTGTAGCCTTTGCCTATGTTTTTTTTGTTGATTAAGATATGTCAAGATTTGCAACTTTTCAATGTTTCATTGGGATACATTTTTTTTGATCTCAGATATTTTTTTCAAATTAACCACAAAATTGACAGCCGTCCGAGTAGGTCCTCTCGCGAACTTTTTTGTTGTAGGCTGGATAAAACCTGTCAAATTGATGTGAGAAAGAAATCTCTCAAAGAAACGCATTCAACCACATTCTCGTAAAACTTTACAAAAACACATGTGAGAATGAAGGACAATGTAGATATCTTTATACGTAATGTCGATAAACGCCAACGAAAGAATTCAAATATCTTTTACATTTTTGTTCACTTACTTGCTTCCCTCAAACAAAATCTTAAGAAAGGAAAGCCAAACAATCAAACAGCTCCGAACAAGCAATCTATAACTTCTTGTAGACACGCACACACACATATCGTTTTCCATGGACAAAATATCGGCTTAAATATGCTTGAACATATTTTTCTAGAGTATGCAGCTTGCCTTATCTGTCAACGCTTTGACAGTTTGTACCAACCAATAGAAATTTCTGTAGCAGAAAAATGTAGGCTTTACAGTAGAGCGGAAAAAGTCTTCTTAGCAACTTTTTTGGGTTAAGAAAGAGGGATTCGTGAAAAATTTTACAAATTGAAGATTTTGCAACTTCGCGAACAGACCTTATATTGTTTTTTTAAATATTAAATTTTGATTTGGTAATTGTTCATCATTGGTCGAGATCTCAAAGCAAAACAACTTGTGACTGGGAATTTGGCAGCTACACCGATCTAACTGCACGGATACGAAAAGATCGAATCAAAATCTGACATGCTCAAAAACACCAGAGATTTCAGGATGTCACGATTTCAAATGAGTCTTTTCGCGTGTTTTTGAATTCTGTAGCTCCAAATTAGTTATTGGTGTTTAGCCAGTTAGGCGAAAATTCGGTCACCTATTTGTATACCTATCCTCCAAAGTGGGCGTGGTATTGGGTTGAGAGTTTTTGCAAATTAATTTTTTTTTGGTTTTCCAACAAAATTACACAAAATTTAAAAATTAGTCAAAAGCCCCAAAAAGTGGGCATACCCAAAATTTATGTATGGGCGGGTAGTTAACAATGACATTGTTTTTACAATTTTGTCATAAATGTTTTTTGTTTTTTAATGAATGTTTCGCAAAAACAATATTTTTAGGGTTTGCTCCAAAAAACACTTAAAAGCAATAGAGAACACTTGTGGTACTGTTATACCAAATTACACCATTTTAAGAAATTGACGCTTTACCTCTAGAGTAATTGAAAAGGAGAACAACTAGATCACTTCCATCATATTGCAGAACTGAAATAAATACCCAAACTCAAGAAAGCAATCGATTCGTAAAATAAAGTCTCAAAAAGATACCACGATCGCAGTTCAGGTTGAAGCAGCCGTTGTAGAGCGAGACAAAATATGGCACCAGCGTAAGCGGAAAGTATAGTTGAACACAAAAATTAAAGACACACATCAGCGGCCAAGGCCATATTGGACGCAGATAAAGGCGAAAATGTCTTACGTAGCGTCGCAGTAAGAAATAGTTGCATAGATACAAGGCAATCGCACACAACGATGTATTTCTTTTAAAATATTATTTATTACTTTATATTTGCTGCAAAACGATTAACAAAGCTCTGTATATTCGTTTCCATTAAACGTCAGTACAACAAAGGATCTCTATGTCGGGTTCCTTCGCAACAGTAACTCCCAGAAACACGCGAAAAGTAGGTTAATTGAAAGGAAAACGTTTAATGTGTCCTTGAATTCAACCTGAACTCGTTTTGAAACGATGACAAATAATTCTACATTGTTCTAGCTACCAATCAATCAATCAATCAAATACCGCATTTGACCAAAGAATTAATAAATTAATTCATGTCTTCCAAAGTTCTAACACAAAGCGGACGGCAAACTTTCTGCTAGTCATTGCCGAAGCTTAAATTAGCAAAAAAAAAACCGCGGTGTTTTTATTTTATTTCTTTCTTCCAAATTACCGGGCACTTGGTTTCGACTAGACAATTTCAGAACATGGTCCCAAACCCACATACGATACAAATGATAGTTCTTCTTCGCACATGATATTTTGTACACATGATATTTTGTGGCACCCCCTCATTGAATGAACAATCCTCAAACCTCTTTTAAAAACCACAAATCAATCATGGTAACCGTCGAACATGACATGGCTTTTGACCCTTTAAATCGTCGGTCCTCACCCCTTCCCGCCAATATTAACCCAAGAGATACACCAATTAAAGAAGCATTTTTCTCATTGTCAGAACAAGTTTCTTGAACTTTTTTTTTTAATTCTTTTGCCTTCTCACAGTAAAAACACTTTTAAGTTTAAAAAAACAAAAAAAAAAAAAAAATACATATAGTTTTAATAGCAAAACGAACCTTTTCTGTCGTTGTTTAGTTCACTCTTCAACTTTGAGAGAAAATTTCTCACAACTAAATCACTTTAAAAAAAAAAAACTTATTCTTAGCTTCTTAGGATAGTTTTTCTTTAGTTTATCGAACTAAGCTAAGCTACCGACCCGTTCGATTCCGGTAATCAAAAAGAACTGATCCTAGCTACTTGCAATTCGTTACGAGCATGCTTCATTTCTTCTTTTGATTCGGGCCGAGATACTTTCAGTTTTCGTTTTGCTGATTTTCTTTGCCACCACCAACACCTCTATCACGATCAAAACACAAGCTACATACAATCGTGGGGGTTAAAGCCAGACTTCGATGTGTGGTAGGTATTCAATTTTTATACTACTGCATCCGTTTTTAGTGGACAAAGTTAATGTGAGTATGGCAGGAATTTGAGTTTAGTATGTTTTAACTTTAAGTAGAATACAAAGGTATCAATGTATGGTTTGATTTGAATACAAGTTCTTGTCTTTGGCTGAGTCATTTAGATATTGTGATACAGTTTATTTTTATGTTTTGGGGGATTTTGTGGGGAATAACCGCGAGCTCACGACTTATGATCGATATTTTTTGACGTCATTGCTGTCGGTATGTCATGAAGTGGTTTATGGTGAAGGGTCAGCATTTGATTAAACGCATTCTACTGGGAGTTGGGGGTTCAACTAATTCCTTTTGACCTCTCTAGATAGAACTTGAACTAAAATAAAATAATCAAAGGTACCTATAATTAGTTGCGGCCGTTATCTGAAGGACTTGGGTCAACACAATTAGGCAAGGCTGCACAATGAAAAAAATTCGTAAAATTAACTATGTATTTGTACATAATGTAGATATTTGGAACCCAAAAGGAAAAAAAACATTTTTTTATTTTGACAATATGAAAATTAAGCCCATACCGATAAAAGCTTATTTCATGTTTTGATAAACGATATTGAGGATCAGTTATATGTCGTTTTGAAACTTCACGGAACGAAGACGCACCAACTATTCAAAAAAAAAAAAACAAAGCTAGAAAGCTGAAATTTGGAACATATAACTTCCAGGCGGCCCGAAGTGTAAATATATTTTTAACATCAAAACTTTATAAATAAACAGAAATCCCAGGATCTCTCTATTCGATGCTTGAAATTATTTAACACGGGAGTTATGTACAGCAGTTCTACAAGGTGGCGCAAAAATAACCTTCCGATGTTTTTTGGCTGTAATTTTAAAAAAAAATTAAAAACTTTGATTCTTCTTGTGGATTATTTTTATTTGGTCTTTTAATTTTTTTTACATCAAGTCGAGAATATGATGTCATGTAAATGGCCGCCGCTACAGTTGATTGTCATTTGAGCCCTTTTTATGGCATTTTCCATCACTTTGGCCAAAACTTCCGGCGATAGGTCCTCACATTGTTGACGGATGTTGTCTTTATTGTTATTGAGACAAACCCGCGACTTCAAAAAGCCCCACAAAAAGAAGTCTGGAGCGGTCAAATCAGGCGATCTTGCTGGCCAGTGCAAATCGCCAAAACGGGAGATTAGGCGCCCGGGAAATGCATCCTTCAGCATATCGGTTGTGGCACGTGCAGTGTGTGCCGTTGCACCGTCCTATTGGAACCACATGTTGTCCAATCCCAATTCATCAAGTTGCGGAAAAAAGAACTCGTTGATCATTGCTCTGTAGCGCTCACCATTCACAGTAACCGTTTGGCCCGCGACGTCTTCGAAGAAAAAAGGTCCGATGACTCCTCCAGCGAAAACAGCACACCATACAGTGACTTTGAGCGGGTGTAATGGCTCTTCGTGGGTTACACGCGGATTTTCAGTGCCCCAGAAGCGTAAATTTTGCTTATTTACGTACCCGCTAAGATGGAAATGGGCCTCATCACTCATGATTATTTTTGATGAAAAATCATCTTCCTCTTGGTGGTGATTAAGGATGGCTTGAGGGTATGTTAGACGCGATTGGCGGTCAGCAGCTAACAGCTCATGCACCGTCTGGACTTTGTACGGAAACATCTTCAAATCTTGTACCAAAATTCGCTGTAAAGACCGTCGACTGATACCCATTTGCGTGGCACGTCGTCTGGTCGATGTCGACGGCGCTTCCATGACATCTTCGGCTACAGCAGCAATATTCTCTGCAGAACGGCTACTCCGGGGTCTGCCACGCCTGGCAGCATCTCGTGTTGCGCCAGTCTCTTCGAGGCGAGCGGCTAAACGTCGCAGTGTTTCACCAGTAGGCGTTGGACGGGTAGGAAATCTGACGAAATTCACGTTGTGCCAAAGTCACCGACCGATTATTGCTCAAATAAATAGTCACCAATATTCCGCGTTCTGGAGCAGTGTAGCGTAACATTGTTTATTAACGTATATTTCGCATTTGTTTACTACACAAATGTCAAAACAGAACTGACATTAGGGGCCAATCGCAAAATTTATAGCATTTTCTGATAGGAGGATTACTTTTGCGCCACCTTCTATAATAAATTCAGTCGCAGACAGGGGCCTATTTCACCAAACTACAAATTATAACCACAAATTTGTACTTGTGAATGACAATTACAAATTTGTAATCTGGTTTTCCGTTTCACCAAATAGAAATATATGGACCCACAAATTTGTGATTAGACAAAAAAAATTTGTAAGAATAAACATGTTGATTACAAGTGTAAAAATTCCTGTTGCACTGGGTTTTTGTGCAATGTGTAATCCACAAGTGTTTTCTCACAAATTTGTGGAATATCGTCGTACAATCACGAAATTAAAATTAATAAGCAAAATAAGATTTTTTTTTGTCTCTTTAATTAGACAAAAGAAGGAAGTTTTATTTGGCAAATTTTGTAATGCGTTAACATGAGGTGAAAGTTAAAGCGTGGAAAGATATTTTAATTTCATTATCTTCTCAAGGTATTTGGAATGGAAAGGATTGGAAATGTCTTCGAGATATTGCGTGGCAAAAATTATCTACTGAAGAGGTAATATTGCCACGAAACCATCTAACTGAGCTGGAGTGTTGAAAGAAATCAGTTTGGAATTAAGTGACTACAAAAAATAAAAACAAAATAAATAAACATATATTTCATTTAAAGTTGAAAAGTCTCGTTATTTAATATGATATTTGCTTATAAAAAGTGATTTAAAAAATATTCTAAGGTAGCCCGGCCATCAAAATTTTCAGCATTTTGAATTGAACATTGAACAGAATGAGAAAAAGATAGAAATCCACTTTCAAATTTTTGAAATAAAAAACTGGAATTCTTCGTAACACCCTTTAATCGTTCACACTTCCCGGCCAATTCACATATGCGTTATAAAAGCTATAGTCTAGCCCACATACCAACATAAAATGTATGGAGTGCTGTCCATGTCTGTCCACATGTGCAGATTCAAACTCGCTAGGGGCATCAATGTTTGTTAAGGTTCCGTCTATACATCCGTAAACACATGCCATACCTTGTAAGAAAGAAAATTGTATGCAAAACTTAAGATATTAAACATTTTTTACCAGCAAAATTGTAAAACTTTTCATAAATACTTTCTTGTTCATTTGGCCAACATACAACACTTTCAGACAATAAATTAATAATTGCTGCACAAACGCGAGAAACACATCTGCAAACGGTCGAGATATCCCATGCATATCTGCTACACCATGGTACTGCCCTCAATTTCCAAGCCAGAGTAAAGCTGTGAGAAACTGCTGCCTTGGTGTTAATGTAAAGTTTTTCTCAGTCGTGTCGGATATTTGTGGCCCAATAATTGCAATTATTTCCTCTGACTTGCAAGTCAGGTGAAATTTTTCATTCAAATTAAATAACTCCGAAATTAAATTTTTTTCTTAAAATTAAAACATGATCGTCACTTTCGCTACTATCGCTACTACTATGCCTTCGTTGCAAAGACATTTTTTCGATTACTATCAATATGAAACAAAACTTGTAGGAGGAATTACACGTCAACTTTCAGTTGTAAAATATTCTCACATACTACACAAAATTTGAAAATAATTTTCTTTGGTGAAACCTAAACTCACAAATAAGTCAACTTTTCACAAATTTGTAACTTGTAAATTATAACTAGGTATAAAGAACTTTTGGTGAAACGAAAATGGAAATATTCCCACAAATTTCCCTTTGTAGAATACAACTACAAATTTGTAATACCCACAGTTTGGTGAAACGACATAAACCAACAAAATCACAAATTTTGTTAAAAAATGCTTGTAAATACAAATTTGTAAGTTGGTGAAATAGGCCACAGATTGCTACTTTTAAAATAAATTTATATTTGTGGCAAATATAAAAATTATTGAATGAAAAGAAGATTTATATTATATTCACAAGTAATAAGTAATCATATTCCTCGTTACTAAAAATGCAACATTTTTAAACACGAAAGATTGTCAAATACCGAGGACCAACGTTTGTCCTCGATGAAAAAGTTTCGTCATGATTGTACAGATGTTTTCAACGATGGTCAGAGTCCAGCGCACAAACAATTTGTCCAGTCAAACTCTTTCAATTCCATCAAAATCAAAAAATATTTAGTTTTCTCACTCATTGCAAAAGCTTTTTTCTGAATTTTAAATATATTTGCTGAACTCTTTCACTTAACGAAATTTCAATCAATTAAGAAAAACAAAACGAAAGGCTGAGTTATTGATTTGGTTAAATTTAAATAAAAATTGTTCAAGTGCTGATACCAACGGCTTGTCGTTTTAAGGGGATTTTTTCAGTATTTCTGAATGTTTGGTGATCTCAATTTAAAATTTAATTTAATCGGTGAATCCAACAGTATTTGAATGACGATAAAAAAATGTATGGAACATCTCTTCGATCTAAACATCGGAAAGTCTTCGGCCTCACGTTAAGTGTTATGGTTAATCCTATCACACCTTTATTAACCGGCGAAATGCATCACCCCTTACAGCATATGTACATCAATACCAAATAATCAAGTTTAAGAATTTTTGAAATCCCACAAACTCAAAAGAATTTTGAATTTTGAGCTAGAAAGCTGAAATTTTTTATAAATGATTTTTGACTCCTAAAACTGCTCGGGAGATAAAATTTCTAAAATCCGCACACTGACACACCCACAATTAAATGAAACAATTTAACTGAAAAGTCAAAGTTTGAGCTAGGGTGCCGCGATTTATAATATAGAATCTCTATATGCCCTTTATACTTATGTTTAAATATTTTTTAAATCCGCCCACAATTAAATAAAACAATTTTATTGAAAATCCCTAGTTTGAGCTAGGAAGCGTTTTTTTTACAAAAGCTTCGATTTTTTCTATTAAATCCTTTAAATTTTATATAACAAAATATGTAGAGCGCTCTTAACAATTCAACCATACTTAGACTTTTGTCACGCCCACTTATGAGGAATGGAAATAAGAATAGGGTATCCAACAGTTCACCCAAGCGGACTGTAGCCCGTCCCTATGTTTTATTAAAGATTTTGATTATTCTACAATATTTTCAATTTTGAAAGTAACTTTAACAATAGTTGTTTTTGAGTATGCACATTGTAATTACATAACTTTTACAGAAGTTGCTTATACTCGTAAACTGTCATCTATGCCTGAACTAGGTATTTAAAAAATTGTGTACGTTAAGTTGGCTTTTTTACCTGAGGAATATATTTCGCCTTTCCAACAAGACTTTGTTGCCGGAAGATCTATAACTACCAATCTTGCATTTTTTTCAAATTTTATTCTTAATAACCAACAGGAAGTACTAAAAATCAATGTTATTTGCAAAGGCTGAATGACTCTATATTTTATTTTTAATTAAAAATTAGAAAGATTGGGACTGCATTCGACATTCGAGTTTGTCGAAAGGGTTGATATCTTACTTTTAAGGTCGTATACAATTTGTATCCATTGACCAAATTCCGCTCCTTTTTCTCATATTCATTAATGATATGCCTGAAATCTTGATAAATTCTGTTCGATTCTATTTGCCAATGACTTAAAATTCCTTAGATAAATAAAGGGTCTTTCATTAAGGACTTGACCACATCTTTTTTAAATAAAATGCAAACTACTTCAGATTAAAAATGTATTGCCTTGAATAACTATGAAAACATTTATGAATGAAATTCGGCTTCGTTCATATGTCCACCACAGGAACGTATGCAGCGGTCGATACGTTGAACCAAATTTTCGACGCCGGCGGGTTGTTGGCATAGACCAATGATTTAATGTAGCCCCATAAAAAAAATCTCTGAGAAAAGCACTGAGACTTCAATAACTCGATTGTTGCACCCGCTGTTTGGCTTGTGGCACCGTCTTGTTGGAACCACATCACTGATGTCCAATTCATGCAATTGCTCAAAGAAATAACGTTACAACATGTCTCTGCAGCGAATACCATTTACCGTAACGTGACGGTCATTTTCATCGACGAAAAAAAAACGGCCCAATGACGCCACCGGCATGAAAACCGCACCAAACAGTGACTTTTTGCGGATGAAGTGCTGTTTCATGAAGCACATGAGGGTTCTCACCTGTCCAGTAACGCATATTTTGCTTATTGACGAAGCCGTTTTACAAAAAATGCGCTTCATCGCTGAAGCTGATTTTCTTCCATCATGTCCAGAGCCCACAATTCGAGAACGTACTTCGCTTCATATGATCAAGTGGCTTTAGTTCTTGAGTCAGTTTGATCTTGTAATGGTGTAGGCCAAGATCCTTACGCAAAATTCTCCATAATGTGTTCTGCGAGCGGCCCAATTCTTGAGAACGCCGTGAAATTGACTGATTTGGCTCGTTTGCGATGGACGCCTCTACGGCAGCAATATTCTCCACACTTCGGGTAAAACGTAGTCTCACTGGCACGACAACATCAAGCAGCGAATATTCTGACTCAAATTTGTTCACTTGACTATGAATTGATTGCTTACTGGGACTAGAGTTACGGCCGAAAATTGGCGTTAGCGCTCTTAAAGCTGCGACCACCGACTCGAAATTTCGGTAGTAAATTCTAATTATTTGTAAACGGTTTAAGGTTTGAAGTTGTCAAGTCGCTAATGACAGACCCTTTACAATCTACTGATGATTGTTATTTTTTAAAAGATTATATTTAAAGGCTAGCGGAATGGTGTACAAATAACAAATTACTTTTGATCATATCTAAATGTCAATACTTTTCCTTTTGTCGCAACTGTTTACCAATTAACTTTGATTACAACATTGAGAATTACGAGTATGTCCCTGAAACCGTTTCAGAGAAAAAAAAATCTTGCAGTAGTTTTTGGCTCTAAATTAAACTTTGTAAAACAAGTGAAATATAATGTAGTCAAAGCAAACTCTATGTTGGGTTTCATCATACGTAATTCTAAAGACTTTAATGATCCATATACCTACTCTTTTTGTCACAGCCGTGTTTCTTTGCACGCGGATATAGGGAAAATTTGAAATTTGCATGTAAAATACAACAACAACTTATCCAATATACGCTGACTTTAGCGGGGATAGCTATCGCCGCTAAGTCAGTTAGCGGGGATAAACAGTGCTTCCAAAACCCATTTTCTTCGTTTCTGATGAACCGATGCGATTAATTTTTCAGGAAATGTCAAAGTTGTACATCCGACTACTAACACATCCCGCTGAATATTTTGTTCGTGATTTTATTATTATTTTTTTTCAAACTTCATTATAAAGGTAATTGAATTTAGCAAATCTGTTAATGTGAAATTGTTTTTCATAATTTTAGAATATGATTGGCATCAATTTCAATTGGCGGAAGTAAATATTTTTCAATTTCAGGATTTTCAATACAAATTTGTTAACTACGAGTACAACTTACAGCTGTGTCACGGTGAATGTCATAGGTGCATGTGTGCTGCCAAGTTTTTTTTGATGAATTCTTAAGCGGCGATGGTCGTTTTCTGATGCCATCCCTATATCTGCGTGCAAAGAAACACGGCTTATATAGCGCTTATGTTTGGTCGATTTAAGAATATTGCTTCTCGGCATATAAATAGACGGACAGTTTTATTGGTTATGTTTATAAGTGATATTTTATTAAGTCATATTAAATGTCCTTTTCTGATATCTTTGATGGATCGTTATGCTCAGCGTTGCCTTGTTTTTTGCCAAGTCGGGATTTTGGAACTTTTTGAGTGAAAACAGCGGGATTCTTTCGTCGAAAGCGGGACATAGTAAAAAAACGTACATAATCAGAAGTTTTCAAATATTTATCTTTTTATTTGAATTAAAATTACGTGTACGTGACATAGAAAATGTATTTTAATAAAAATATAATATTTTAAATCAGATTCACCCTATCGTAGATGTGTCTCATTCGTCTTTAGTATAAAAAAAAACAGAAATGAAAATCAAAAAGGTTTTATTCATTCGAAAAATATGGCGTTTTAAAAAATAGTCTGTGGAGTGTGGAGTGAATGTTACAAATTGCAATTTACAATAAGAAAATAATTATTTAAAGGAATTACTTATTCATGATATTTCTGTGAAGATTAAACTTCTAGTAAAGTTTCCTTTTTCTCTTTAATAAAGATGAAGAACTCTTCATAGGATAGCTGTAGATTAAACTGGATGAGTACTTCTGCTTTCATTAAATTTACGGAGCATTTATTTCTGGCATCCGACCATTTTAAATTCATCTGAGAAAAAAAGCATTCGATACTTAATATGAAAGACGCTAGATTAAATATATTCCTGGTATCTTTTTTTGGAAACTGTTGAAAGAGCTGGTACCATTTCTGTGCGGTGGTGGCAGTGGTATCTTTGCAATTTCCTACTAATACGTCCAAGGATGATTTTAACAAGTTAAATTCTTCATATAAGTTATCTACATACAGCAGATACAGCATTTTCAATCATGTCAAAACTAACTTCACTTTCCAGGTTTATGAATGTAAATCTAGAAAAAATATTTTTATCTGAAAAATTATAACGTTTGTCTATTTATTGTTGGCAATTTGTGTAAAAAAATTTGAAGTCTTCGATAGCTTTGGTCCGTTTAGATTCAACCAATTTATTTAAAATTAAAATGACTCATGCATTTCCGTTATGGCAATATCATTTGCCTGAGACTCTTTTATTAATGTAGTAAAAGCACTTATCACATTATGAACAAAATGCAAGTAGGCTAGAGTTTTTGTTTCCTCTGCTTTAGAGTAAAAAAATCTTTTCAATGGCTTTCGCACATGATTCTTGCTTATCAAAGTAGCTTTTCAAAGCAGGCCAAACCTTGATTACTCTCTCAACAGCAGGACAGGGCGACATAAATCTTGTATTTACGTGACGTAATAATTCGACAAACTCCATTTCCGTAGTTTCAAATATCTTCATCAATTCCGTACGACGCGACGTTTAGCTGAATGTGAGAAATGGCCGTATATTTTTAAGATGATAGCTTCTACATCGATGTCTAATCTATCACATGCATTTGCTCATGTTATGCAAGATGTGAACTGAACAGTTAGCTTTTAATATTTTTTCGTTTTTGTCAACGAGATTCATGAAACCAGAATTATTTCCTGGAAAAGCGGGACTGAGGCTGTCCGCGGGACATTTAATTTTGATTTAAAAATCGGGACGTCTTGCAACGCTGGTTATCTCGACAGCTAAGAGAATGTTACCTGCTCCGCGAAAATGAACATAGGGTAAACTATGCACTCAACGAACCTTTAACTCGCTGTGTTAGAGAAACTAATCTTATTGCTTAAAATATTGATTTTAATTTTTATATTAGTACACTGACTTTACAAAATAACGTTTCTTTGTTTAAACGACACCATGTTTGTCATTGAAAGATTATTGTTTACGTTTTTGTTTTTTCTTATTTTGTCAACTTTCGCTAAGTTAATCAAGAATTAAATGCTCTGATAGATGTAAATAAATAAATAATTAAATAAAAAGATAAACTATGCACGTTGTTCATTGATTTTGTAAATAGTTACCTTAAACCATACATATTATTAAACTTCACTATTGTTGATTGTTCCTTTTGATTATTGTCTAAAAACTGACATATGACATATTATACACACAAGAATGTAAGTTTAAACGCATTCATAACAAATTGGTTTTATTAATATAGTTGATAGAACGCCCTTCAATTATGCATTTCTCTTAAATGAGTGCAAATAAAACTGTCCATTTAAAAAGATCTGATAAAGAAAGAATCTCAAAACATCTAATTGCAAGTCTTGAAGCATACCTACCTTAAATTATTTTACTGCAAGCGAAAACACTGGCCAAAACGATTTGTTTCCTGAAAAATTTCCAGAGGTTTACAAGCAAAATAATGCAATATACAGGGTGTCCCAGTTAAGGTTTAAGGGGAGCAATTGTATGCCAGGGACGGAGGGGGGCAAGTCTAACCACTTTGGGTACATCTGTCCAGTTACAAAAAAGTTATGTCTCCTTAAACTCAAAATTATGAAAATTTTTTGTTTCATTTTTTAAAATAAAATGCATTTTTCTCAAAATTTTCAGCAACTTTTTTACGACAGCTTTTACCAAAACAGAAGTTTTTGTAAAAGCCATTTTTTCCCAGACGAAAATTCATGCGAAGTGGCGGGGACCTATAGTTTTACGCCGAATCTCAAATTTGAGAAGCTTCTCATGACAATTTGATAGTCTTGGATGTTTGTCAGACGTTCGCCAGATGCGTTAACAACACGCGGTATTCCCAAGTGGTCCCCATCTAAGTACTAACCACGTCCTACATCGTTTAATTGCGGTGATGGAACGAGAACCGATTGATTCGACGTGGCACGATCGTTGGCAGTTTAGGCGCCACCTGTAGAGAAAAAACCCCATCACACCAAACTTCTTTCCTATCCTTCTATTCTTTCATGCAGGAAATAGCACCTAAAAACAGGCAATGAATCATTTGCTGGGTGCTGCTTGCAGCACCAAACAAAAAAATTAATCAATTACCGAAAAAAGAAATTCGTTTAGCGCATCCCAATTATAAAAAAAAATAACTTGAAATTGGGTGATAATAGACCCCCTCTGAGGCTATTGAATAAAAGATAGATTTAAATAATATTTTAAGAAATATTTTGTTGTTGAAAATATATTATACACATTCTAGCTTCTTTATTTAAAATTTGTATAATGCATATGGATAAAGCTGTGCAAAGTTTATTGTCAAATCGTTATTTCAAAGTCAAAGTTATTTCAGATATCCCGAACTTTCCAAATTATCTAGCGGCCATTTTCAGGTTGGCTGCAGAGCTGCCAATTGCGCAAAACATAGTCTTTAAAAGAATACTGAATCAGAGTGATGGCTCATTATTCTTTAGATTATTATTAGATGCACACACTAATTTTAAAGAATAAATAATTATAATAACCTACAAAACCTTTAGTAAGATTTTATTGAAGAATTTCGCCATCAATAATAACAAAATGGATGACAGATCATTTGCATATCAGAGCTCAGGGTTGAACTTCATTCGAATTTGCTAACCATATCAACAATCCAGATTAAATCAGTTTCACCGATGCTATAGTCTAGGATTGAATGTCAATGAAATCTATTCCACTAAGGTCAAGTTCAAAACATTAATAAATGTTAACCCAGCTTGAGTTTTGGAATTATGTATTATTTGGTGACCATTTTGATACCTCTTATGTATATTGTAAATACAATTAAGCGCTTTAAAATATTTTTGAAATAACCATAAATATCACGGCAGCGGTGTTTGGATAAAAAAATGTATATTAAAATTAAAACACGTTAACGAATAACGTTGAACTCTTCCGGCAATTGTGGAATATTCAATTATAGCTATGTATTTACGCGGCAGTGACATTCATTCTTGGTATTTCCACTTTTAAAATGTATCTTTTGGGGCTTCCCCTTAAAGAAAGGATAAAACTGTAGGCAGGCCTATTTTTAGGTCGATGTTACGATTTTGTATTATTTTCGTTATATCAGAGGGACGCAGAGCATCGATTTATGTAGGTGACACATTCGTTAGTTGTATAAATGATCTGTTCACCATTGCGTTGTAGTAAGTCCTAAAGTCCTTGGATTATAAAGTTGAGACCATGAAATGAGCCTGAATGAGCCTATCCTTCTCATGAAAGTCTTTGGAATGAAAGACATTTTGGCAGACAGAGGAACAGCGTGGAGTGTAAAACAAAATAATTTCTCTTGTATCGAGCGGGCGGTTTAAGTTTTGTTCTTTATCTACTATCTACCTTAGAGTACCGATCTGCCTCCCAACGCGTATACACGCATTATTTCAAAAAAAAATAAATGAAAGAAAAATAAAATAAACGGGAAACAGCCGAAATCAAATCGAAAAGCAAACAAATAATAATCCGTGCGCGTGTGTTGTGGAAAGTCAAACAAAAAAATTGGAAAGTTTAAGGGCAATCAGTTCTGTGTTGCTGTTAATTTTGTTGGTGGACGAAAACAAGTTATCGTATGGGCATAACACCTGCGGTATTTTTTTTTGTAAACTGTGCAGAACTTTGCTTCACGGCTTCGTTTAGGTAGCGTCGTAGTTTGTGTTTTTTATGTTTGTTCTTTGTAATGTGTATTAAATAAAGATTGGATGTGAGTAACATCCGTGGGTTAAGAAACATTTTGTTCCCAGTGTATGCTCATGTGTTTCGAAACAAACCAGCTGTTTTGGCACTGAATGAAACACAGATTTGCGTCAGCTCCAATTTAACGGAGTTCAGCCTACATGGTTACAACTTTTTTTTTTTTTTTTTTTTTTATTTTATTTATTATTATTATTTTTTACTAAAAAGGAATTCCAAATCCTAGAGCACTCAGACTCGGTAACGGTCCATTGGTCCATTGTACTTCCAGGCAGAAATCCTCCTTTTGGTGTAGAGGCATGTGAATGGGTGGCGTATGTTGTTGTTCCCCATGGGGATTGAACCTGCACCGCACGGGTAACAAGCCAACACACTAACCTCTACACCTTAACCAACGACCATACCACGTCGAGTTAATCGGTTCTCATCAGATCACCGTAATTAAACGACGTTGGGCGCGGTTAGTACGTAGATGGGGGACCGTTTGAGAACAACCGCGTGTCGTTGGCCAGTCCCATCTACAGAGTTGAGGTAGATAATTATACGTGGTATCACAATGGACCTAAATTGGTCTAAGTGTGTCGGCTTCTGCCGACAGCCACATAAACCTAACCTAACCTAACCTCTACACCTCTACACCCATTACAACTTAGTGCCATTATTCTTTCTGCACAGAGCGGTCTCGCCGTCTATGTACGTAGTGAAGTAGTCTAAGAACTTCAACCTCAGTACAGCCAATATTCCAATTCAGAATTCAATTTCATCTGGCTTAAATTCCATGTCCGTAGGCAATTCATCTACTACTGTTTCGTTTGTAGAAACCCAAATCTGGACAATCACTCATCTTATAGGGTAAGTGTACTAGTATCCGGACAGCATTAGTGTGTAGACACTTCGTTGTTTATTTGAGATTAATAGGCAAATCGCACATAAACAGGCTGAAACATCAACAAAAATGCAATCTCTAACATGTCATACGAATACACACAAAGTTTCAGATAAATCAACTGTGTAGTGTAAGAGTTACGCGTTTGTTGATTGTTCGATATCTAGAAGGTCGGTTGTGCTGCAGTTTTATGTGCAAAAAAATAGTGCGGGCATTTGAAGAAAGTAAGTAATTCACGAAGTATATATTGACCTATTCTAATGTGAAATATTTAGTTTGCATTTAAAAACATTAAACGTCAACTGTTTTAAAGAAAATATCGAAAAAACTTAATTTGTTGTCTTTATTTTCGGTGTCCGGATACTAAAACTTAAATTGAAAAGCATTTTCAGTTCCCGGACAGACTGTCCGGAGACTGAAAATAGGAGCAAAATTGAATTTTCTGTTTTTAAAGCGCCAAAATAATAGCTACGTATATTCTCTATGATTTAATGAAAGAGAACTGCAATTTTCTTGTAGATTTTCGGTACCCGGACAGGATTTTGTAACCAAGAACACGTCTCTCCGGATACTCAAATATAAGGTTTAGTATCCAGACGACTTTATTTTGTATCTATTTCACGTATTTGTATACTACATCCATAGGATAAAGGGTATACTAGGTTTGAGACACCCAAGGCCTTGACGGCATATAGTCGCGCCGATTGAATCGAATAAGCCACATCATCCGTCTGCCCGTTTAGTTATCATAGACCTTACATTTCAAGCTAGGTGTTAAAAACTACATTATTTTAGGTCCATAAGCACGGCAAGTGATTTTTTTTTTATAAATTCATTTACTTTGGTTATAAGCATAACAAATTAAAATTGACATAAGTAGGTATGTACTTAACCTACCTCCTACCTACTCGGAAGCTAAAACTCAATAAGTAGATATTTTAGACCTACCTAGTAATCTTGCAATCATATCCGCACCAAATACCTGCCACCTGACCTGATACGAGCAAAAGCAGGCCAATCACAGAGGAAACGTTCCGCAGTGTCGTCGCTTTCGCCACAGGCTTCGCAGTTATTGGTATCGCTTAGGCCTAGCACCTTAAAGTGTTTGGCAAAAGCGTAGTGGTAAGAACGCCAGTAGTCTGTCTGCAGTCTTTTCTGTTGAGAGACAACAAGAATGCCGCGGATTTCCTACAGACGTCGGGGAGAATTTGCTTAGTCTATCTGCACCCTGGATAGTCATGCCAACGGCGATTGTGTTCATATGAAACCCAGCCGTCAATGGAAGCCCTGACCGAGGACGCAGGCAGACAAATCGCTGGTTAAGGTCCTGCGAAGTCCCCCTCTGAGCACTATCTAGCAAGCTCATCGGAGATCTCATTTCCTTTGATCCCGTTATGATCCGGGACCCAGACAAGTCTAAGTGAACTCAGGCTTCCGACCGAATTCAGAGAAATCTTGCATTCGCGAACTATTTTGGAGGTGGTTAAGGGGTTGAGCAAGGCCTTAAGCGCAGCCTGACTGTCGCTACAGACGCAGATACTTCGCCCCCTCCACCTGTTCATCGCAATATAGTCCATGCCATAGCATAAGTCTCCGTTTGGAAGACTGACGCATGTTTGACTAACGAAAAGAAAAGTCTAATGTTGTCGCTCTCCATGAAAACACTAGCACCAGATACTTGATCCGTTTTGGAACCATCCGTGAAGATTCGACTGCATTCCTTTCCAGGCTCAGAGTCTGGCCAGAGCCAGTTCTGAACACGAGGAAAGTCGACTTCGAAGTTGCGCTTCAGCCGAAGTTCCGGTGTCATTGCATCGGACGATATATCCATAAGACAGGAGTCGAAGGACAATAGTTGCGCAAGTTCATCAAAACTCCGGTGCGAGTTATACCAAAAGCCACCTCTTTTTAAACGTGAGATAGTTTTGATTGTACAACCCATGATGTAAACATCAAGGCCAGGCGTGCTGGGCAAGGCCCCCGTGCAGCCGAGACATACCTTCTTTTGGAGTTTGGCGAAAGCAGCAGTATCGTATTTACGCGAAAGCTTATTCCACAAACAAAACGGTGCGTATGCTAGAAATGGTCTTATCATAGCCGTATAAATCTATAGGACTCTTTTCGGTGATAAGCCCCATGTCTTGCCGAAAATGCCCTTGCACTGCCAGAAAACCGACAGCGCCTTGGCTGTCTTCAGCTCAACATGCTTGGACCAAAGAGGTTTGCTATCCAGGATGACTCCCAGATACTTTGCTTCATTGGAGAGTTGGATTGTGACGCATTTTAGCACTGGCTGAATGTAGTAGTTAATATGTACCAATTATGCAACAATATTTATATAGTTTTTTTTGTTTTTTAACAATGTTTCATTTATTTAAAATAAAAAAGGAAATACGAAAATGAATTAAAGTCAAAGATCAGAAAATCGTTAAGTGTCCGGATACTAGTACACTTACCCTAGTGAGTTCGATGCATTGCCAGATTCCATCACAATAAATGTAACCCTGCACCCTTGTACTGCAATCGTCAGTGCGGGCGATTTCAATATACAAGTTAAATTAATCACTAATTATTTCGATTAAAAAAAATATCTTTATTCTTCACTTTGCTTTTACATTTTTTACTTTGAACAATAATCTTACAATAAACTTAGCGTCTAATCGAATGAACTTATTCTTTAGAACTTAATTAGGCAACTGAACTTAACACTAAGACTTATCTAAGCAACTGAACATAGATGACTTCAAAACACTTCTATTTGTTGCCCTCTTGATGCATGTGTCCACTCCAGACATAGCATCATCATTTCGGGGATGAATGCTGTGACACGATCGTACGTGTTGTTATGAGGTGGTTTCTAAAACCTATAACAGAAGGATATCTGCTACGGATCGTTTGCCTGAGATACCTACTTGGCATGCATGTGGCTGAGGCACGGCTGAGCTCGCCGGATAAGGGGGGGGGGGGGGGGGGATCTTGTATCTTAGCAAAAGGAGCACCATTGAACAGAGAAAAAAAAAATCATGCCAAGATTTTAACGGCCTTACAAATGTCAAATGACGAAATTTAGGTGTCAAACGGACGGACAATATTGTGGTAACTTCACTTCCACTCTGCTTCACTTTAGGGTGACTGATGGCGTGCCACCCTGGATACAGTTTACCCTCCCATTTCACCAATAGGTGAATCACCTTGACAGCTGATCGTATCCGAGTATAGTCAACTGTCCCTAAATTAAACTAGCGCGGAAAATTAGTGCAACATAGAAGAGATCACCCAATACACAACCCCCATTGAAATATTTAAACGTTCATTTCGGTATAATCAATCCAGACAAATTTTATTTAAATCTAGGGTAATATAAATAATTCATTTTGTGTTTATTTACTAGTAGGCATATGTTTAGATGGTAGGTTAAGAATTGTGGTTATGTATATGGCCTGTATATGATTAAATTATATAGTTTTATGTAGGTATAGTTAGGTATTTAAGTATCAAGGTGTTAGTTTATATAGTATGTAGCTTAATTAGTTATTTATAGCAAATTTAGGACAATCTTATTAGGTAATTATTCAATTCATAGCAATTCAAGTATTTATTTTATAGGCAAATTAATGTATATGCAATTGTTAGGATTTCAATGAAACGGTACATGTATGATCAATAGTTTAATGAATAGTAATCAAGTTTTCAAATATTAGAGTATATATTATATATACTGTATTATATACATACATATATTTTGGAATATAGGTAGGCATGTTAAACAATTGACATATGTAACTTACTGGTATTTTCCCCCGTTTGACGACGTTGATATTAATCCCAGAGTGTTGTGCGCACAATCCTCGGTAGTCGGTGTTTGAACTATATTTCGTCGACACTATATGGATTATAGTAATATATATACCTATATATATACCAAAAGTAACACTAGTTCAATCAAATTTTAATTAGCTAATAAGTTTACGTTATGTAAAAGCGGATAAGTAGGCATATACTTTGATTTTCACTTAACTGCAATTAAATATAAACTAGTGGTATGATACTACCGAAACTTTAAAAAAAACATTAAACACATCCGCACATGCATTATGAATACTTATATATACAAACTATTAAATCTCGTTAACTAGAATTAAAACCACGACGTTAGTCCCTCGAATTCCGACCAAAACTGATAATTCGCATGCAATCGGTAAAACGGTAAGTTTCCCGCATGCGCTTACTTCTGATAGAGATTTTGGCTTACGGAGCCCTTCCCATACGCCAATGCTCTCTTGTGGAGATTTTCTTGCGATCATAGATCGGTGCCGTGCTTTCTTTACTGTTAGGGTTAATACATTAAAATCATTGACTTTATGAGAGGTATATGTATGGACATACTTAAGCACCTGTACTTCCAAGGTTTGGTGGTAGTTTGGAGCGTGGAAATCACGTTTATTGGTGAATTCGACGTAGGGTTGCCGTGGAGGGGTATGGCAAAGCGAATTGTTATTAAGGAAGCATAAAACTATAATGTTTTATCGCTTCCTATCGCCAGATTGGGGAAATAAATTTAATTAGTGTCTGATTCCCTGTGGACATAATTAGTTTTCTTAAATTGCTTTTGTCACACTGTTAAGCAGCTTACCGTAGAATTATTTAATTTTCCATATATATTTTTATATATATAATTTTAAGTTTATCCCTTTAAGAAACTTTAAGTATCTTTTGGTTTATTTAGTTTTTCTCAAGACCTTTTATTTTTTTTTTTACTCAATCTTTTTTCTATATATTTGCTTGCACGATCACTCCTGTTTCACCGCCAAAATCAAAAAGAAAATTACAGCGAATAGCTAGTAAGCCCTGACCCATTAGTGGAGATTTTTTTTTTCTATTTTCCTTTGCTTCCTCTTTTGTGTTTTGGAGAATTTGGTAATCATAACCAAAGGGAAATTTGTGTAAGGGCTAGTTTGTAGTTGGGCTTAAGTTAATCAATTTATTAAGTAGGTAATGCAGTTTGCTGACATCCGCAACAAACCTATTTTGATTACAAATAGCATGCAGTAATCAAAAAGGAAACGTGATGTACAGCTAATACAATATTATTGTCGCAGGTCCTTTGCATGATACCGTCCCATTGGCTTACCATTAAGGTCTTCAAGATCATATAAGCAAGTACCTATCCTTGCCCTTACTCGACACTTGATAAATTTTGGCATGAACTTTGAGTTTTTCCCTTGAGCAAAGGAACTGTGCTCGAAGTTTCTCCGGAAAATTTCTTGCCCTACGACAAAGTTAACTAACTTTGACCTTCGATTATAAATCTTTTCTGTCCTTTGGTGAGCTTCTCGAAGGTTTTGAGTTATGCGTCCCCTTATCAGAGTCATTTTGTCCGCATGAAATGTAGCCGGAGTATCGGACTCATTCAAGCACTGAAGATTTTCAAGTAATCTATATTCGGATCCATGGTGAATCATATGCTGACCAAAAAGTGCATAGTACGGGGAACCCTTAATTACAGAGTTGTAATCACTACGTAGAATTGATTCGATTTGGGTTATATATTTATCCCACTCAACGTGCTCTTTCTTGATTAGTACTCGTAATTTTGTCAAAATTTCAAGATTTGCTCTCTCGGAAGCGTTAGCTTGTGGACTATAAAGCCCGGTCTTAATGTGCTTTATGTTGTAAATATTCAAAAGCTTTGCGAATTCTCGTGAAATGAACTGTTTGCCATTGTCACTGTGGATATATTGTGGGATACCAAACGTATGAAAGATATTTGACTCAAGATACTTAGCTATTGCGATCGCACACGCCTTTTTTAATGGTTTTAAGAAAACGAATTTTGTGAAGTGATCTATTGCAATGAAGATGGCTGAATTACCCTGTTTTGTTCTCGGGTATGGTCCCAACAAATCAATATATAGGCGTTGCATTGGCCTTTCAGTAACAATTTGATTACCCATTGGAGGGCGAAGGGTGGTGTTTGGCGCTTTTACCCCCTTGCACACATCACAACTGCTTATATATGCATGGATTTGTTTAGCCATACCTGGCCAAAAGTATTTTAAGCGAATCCTGTAAATAGTTTTCGCGAAGCCTCCGTGACAACCTACTTTGTTATGCGCGTTAGCTATGGCTTCTGAAGTCAGCTCTTGAGGTAACCACAATTTCCACAAGGATGGCTCTTCATCCTCCAAACCATTTCGGAATTTTACTCTTTTATAAATAAGGTCATCTGTGATACAAATATCAGGTAAGTTTCCTTCGTGCGCTTTTATATTTTCCTTTAATTTACAGTATTCTCCTGTGTAAAAGTGAGGAGAGTTTAGGTCAATATCATGCTGAACATCGGCGTCCGTAGCATTTAGCTCTTCCATGTACACTCGAGAAAGTGTATCTGGGACAACGTTCAATGATCTCTTGCGGTGCTCCATTACAAAATCATAACGTTGCAACTCAAGACTCCATCTAATCAATCTACGATTGGTAAGATTTTTTTGTGTCATGAGCCACTTTAAGCTGGCATGATCCGTTATGATTTTGAACGGAAGCCCTTCCACGTAAGGTCTAAATTTATTTACAGATATAATTGCGGCCATACATTCTAATTCAGATACGGAATAATTCTTTTGGGCACTATTCAACTTCTGAGAAACAAATGCAATCGGTCTCTCCTGATTTTCGGCATCCACTTGGAAAAGAACACCTCCTACACCTGTAGTCGAAGCATCACACTGTATCGTAAATTCTTTGGTAAAGTCTGGTTGAGCTAAGACCGGAGCAGATGTTAAAGCGCTCTTAAGTTCATGAAAAGCAGTAATTGCATCGTCTGTCAGAACGAAATTCTTAGATTTGCGGAGACAGTCGGTCAACGGTGCAGCTAAATCTGCGAAGTTTTTAATGAAACGACGGTACCATCCAGCTAACCCTATAAAACTTCGTATCTGACGTGCGGTTTTGGGAATTGGATAGTCCTTAATTGCAACTACCTTCTCTGGGTTGGTTTTCAGACAACCTTGTCCGACAATATAGCCAAGAAACTTAATTTCTCTTTGGCAAAATTTGCTTTTTTCCACATTTATGGTAAGCTTTGCCTTATGCAAACAGGCAGCTACTTCTTTTAACAAAAGAAGATGCTCTTCAAAAGTTGCCGAACACACTAGCAAATCATCTAAATAAATAAAGACGTTCTCACGAATACGAGCAGGTATTACTCTGTCCATGAGACGACTCATTCTTTGTGGGGCGTTGCATAGCCCGAACGGCATAACTGTAAACTGGTACAGTGGCCGTCCTGGCACAGCAAATGCCGTCTTTTCTTTTGACTCATTTTCAAGTGGAATCTGCCAAAATGCATCCTTAAGATCGATTCCACTTATAAAATGTGTGTCCTTCAATCTGCTTAACAATCCACCAATGTGTGGCAACGGATAAGCATCTTTCTTCGTTACGCTGTTTAATTTTCTAAAGTCGAGACAAAGTCTTACTTTATCTGGCTTAACCACAAGGACAATGGGTGAACACCAGGGACTATTACTTTCCTCAATCACGCCAAGATCAAGCATTCGATCTAGTTCCTTATACGCTTGCTCTTGACGAGGCGGTGACAAAGGATAGTGCCGGGCCTTTATGGGCACTGCATCTCCCGTCACAATGGTATGTTCTTCCAAGGTTGTACATCCTAAGCCAAGTTGTGTGAAAGAAGGAAATAGTGCAATAACTTTTCCCATCACATGCTGCTGATTTGGTGTTAAATTATGAAAATTTGTTTCCTCATGTATTATGGTATTTTTGGTAACACTAAGTTCCGATACTATTTGTGGAGCAACTTGGAATTCTTTCCAGAAGTTTATTCCAAGATAAACTTTCTGTTGTAGGCTGGGAACAATGTAAAAACTAATGATTTTCGTAATGTTATTAAAAGTAACAGGTATCTTACAAAATCCAAGAATGCTTTGTTTGGTTCCATCCGCAGTGCTCAGGTGAGATTTGATAGTTCTCATATCAATTCCATTTCTTTTTAGAAATTCTACACAATCTTTACCCAGAACACTAACAGAAGCACCTGAATCTAGCAATGCATAGACTGTTTCCGCGCCCAATTTAATATTGACGAATGGTCTTAAGTCAGGACTTTCATTAATGAATGTACTTTCAAGAACTTTTCTATGCTGTTTACGACGCTGATATCTGATCCTACATCTTTGTATGCTTGTTGAAACTGGTTTTGGAGTATTACCTCCGAATATTTTTGCACGAGCAGAGTTGTAATTGAGAATTCTTTGATGGAGAGATAATTTCCCTGAATTAGGATGCAATGACGAATTACCCTTTTCTTCTATTCTCTTTGCAATCTTAATAGGCTTAGAATTTAAATTGGTGTTTAAGTTTTGAACATTAGATGGCATATGGCTATCTAAAGTTCTGTCTGATTTTAGAAACTCGGGGAATGACTCTGGGAACGAGAGTCCCCGGTGGCCATCTCGCTCACAATCTTGTTTTCCAAATGCTTTTTGCAATTTGGAGTCGCAATGTTCTTTTCACCACATCTGAAACAAAACAAGTTTCTTATATTTGACGGGCAGTCATAAAATGAATGACCAACTTGGTCACAATTCCAACAGCGGAATTTGGAAGTATCTATGGGATACTTTGGTTGGTTCGATCTGCGAACTCCGGACAAAGCTGCTATATCCTCTTCTTGGCACTGAACATGAGTATTATAAGCATCAGGATCTTCGATCTCATTAACAAAACGCTTTTGTTGTTGAAATCTCTGGTGCGCTTGATGTTGCAAAAACTTTTCAGCTTTTCTTGCGACATCACGAAGATGTTCGACACTATTGACTTGGTAAGAGAAGAGCAAAGCACCTAGGTTTTCCTTTGTGTTCTTTTTAAGTAATTCAATGAGTTGTGAATCTTGTAGCTGTATGCGAAGTCTATAGTTCATAGTGGTTATAGCCGTATAAAAATCGTCGAAGGTTTCTATATAGCCCTGCCGTCTCCCTAACATTTTTATTATCATATCTTGGTCGTTTTCCATTCGTCCAAACTCTTTTGTAATGGCATATTTTAGTTGCTGGTACGAAGCAAATGGTTTGTTTTTAAGAAAAACCCAAAACCAATCTTGAGCTTTACCTTGTAAAAGCACATGAAAGTTTGCTAGGACATTGTCCCAAGTGCACATTGTTTTCTCTTTCAGTGTTTCTACCTTAAAGAGAAAATCATCTACATTGCTATTACCGTCGAAAGATATTTGCCATTTCTCGATTTTAACGAAGTGGTTGGGAGTTGATGGGTTACTATTCGAATTTTGGCTTGGTTGTTCGAGCTGTGGATTTGGCCCAGTTGACATTGAGGCATTTAAAAATTGTTCGAACTCTGACTCTCGATTTTGTTGATGAGGAATACGACGCTCTTCAGAAGGATTTGGAGTCTGTCTGTTGATATTAAGTTTATCGAACTGTACCGCAATGGTATCCCGGATGGACTTCATTTCACTAATGTAAACTCTTTTGACCAATCTTGAGCTTTACCTTGTAAAAGCACATGAAAGTTTGCTAGGACATTGTCCCAAGTGCACATTGTTTTCTCTTTCAGTGTTTCTACCTTAAAGAGAAAATCATCTACATTGCTATTACCGTCGAAAGATATTTGCCATTTCTCGATTTTAACGAAGTGGTTGGGAGTTGATGGGTTACTATTCGAATTTTGGCTTGGTTGTTCGAGCTGTGGATTTGGCCCAGTTGACATTGAGGCATTTAAAAATTGTTCGAACTCTGACTCTCGATTTTGTTGATGAGGAATACGACGCTCTTCAGAAGGATTTGGAGTCTGTCTGTTGATATTAAGTTTATCGAACTGTACCGCAATGGTATCCCGGATGGACTTCATTTCACTAATGTAAACTCTTTGACTCGCTTCTAAGATTCGTTCCAAAGCAGATACAATGGGCATAGAGCCACTATTAGTGTTGACATTGGGAATCGGTGGTTCCACAGTATGGCCTAAATTTTGTGATTGTGGCCGAATAGTCACGTTATTATCCGCATTTGCTGTTAGTCCTAGCAGAGTAAGCTCCGGATGATTTTGCACTTCTTGATTTGAAGCGCTATGGCTAGACGCTGGAAAGTCATCATAGTTCCTGAATTCGTTTGCCATTTGAAGTTTTTGAGCTGGAGGACTACTCTGCGGAACGGAAAGTACAGATATTCTCTGATCACTGGCTTGATTAGGCGGAGTTCTTAACACTTTTGGTTGCGTTATCTTAGGTACTGCACCCAAGGATGTACGATCACTAATATTTATCTTCTCTTTCCTAATACTATCTGAAGGTTTGGTAGTTGAACTATTATGTCTAGTATTGTAAAAATGTCTACTTTTCGCTTCCTTATTAAGAATAGATTTTGGATCCATAATACTAAAGCGTTTCCTAATTATTTTTTTCTAACTAGTTTTTCAATGGTAAACTTTCGGTTTTCTATTTCATGGAATTTTCAGGGGGCTGACAATGGTTTTCTACTTCTAGTTGCACAATCTTTTATTAACGGACGGACAATGAAGCAGGTGTTAGTAAAGTTTCACGGAACGAAATTGCAAAATTTCTTTATGAAATTGTCACTCGTTCTTCACTCAGTAGCATTCAAATTTATTCGAATTAAATTTGCGACTTATTACTAAAAGGGTATTAATAAATGAAAAACCTTATCATGCAACCACTTATCGGGTTTCTATCCAATAAGTAGGACTAATGTTAAAGTAAAAAAAAATGTTTCAGCTTGGCTAATAGTATCAGACGCCACGCGAATTTGAAGTTTGTGTTTCAAATATCGGGACTATTCTGTTTATTTACCGAACTGGAAATTTTTGAGGATTTATTTGTTACTATGAGCAACAAACAGCATAAATACTACCATTTAAATGCGCTGTATTTTATGCACAAACGTTGGGCGCCATTTTCTTGTTACGAGGTGGTTTCTAAAAGCTATAACAGAAGGATATCTGCTACGGATCGTTTGCCTGAGATACCTACTTGGCATGCATGTGGCTGAGGCACGGCTGAGCTCGCCGGATAAGGGGGGGGGGGGGGGGGGATCTTGTATCTTAGCAAAAGGAGCACCATTGAACAGAGAAAAAAAAAATCATGCCAAGATTTTAACGGCCTTACAAATGTCAAATGACGAAATTTAGGTGTCAAACGGACGGACAATATTGTGGTAACTTCACTTCCACTCTGCTTCACTTTAGGGTGACTGATGGCGTGCCACCCTGGATACAGTTTACCCTCCCATTTCACCAATAGGTGAATCACCTTGACAGCTGATCGTATCCGAGTATAGTCAACTGTCCCTAAATTAAACTAGCGCGGAAAATTAGTGCAACATAGAAGAGATCACCCAATACACAACCCCCATTGAAATATTTAAACGTTCATTTCGGTATAATCAATCCAGACAAATTTTATTTAAATCTAGGGTAATATAAATAATTCATTTTGTGTTTATTTACTAGTAGGCATATGTTTAGATGGTAGGTTAAGAATTGTGGTTATGTATATGGCCTGTATATGATTAAATTATATAGTTTTATGTAGGTATAGTTAGGTATTTAAGTATCAAGGTGTTAGTTTATATAGTATGTAGCTTAATTAGTTATTTATAGCAAATTTAGGACAATCTTATTAGGTAATTATTCAATTCATAGCAATTCAAGTATTTATTTTATAGGCAAATTAATGTATATGCAATTGTTAGGATTTCAATGAAACGGTACATGTATGATCAATAGTTTAATGAATAGTAATCAAGTTTTCAAATATTAGAGTATATATTATATATACTGTATTATATACATACATATATTTTGGAATATAGGTAGGCATGTTAAACAATTGACATATGTAACTTACTGGTATTTTCCCCCGTTTGACGACGTTGATATTAATCCCAGAGTGTTGTGCGCACAATCCTCGGTAGTCGGTGTTTGAACTATATTTCGTCGACACTATATGGATTATAGTAATATATATACCTATATATATACCAAAAGTAACACTAGTTCAATCAAATTTTAATTAGCTAATAAGTTTACGTTATGTAAAAGCGGATAAGTAGGCATATACTTTGATTTTCACTTAACTGCAATTAAATATAAACTAGTGGTATGATACTACCGAAACTTTAAAAAAAACATTAAACACATCCGCACATGCATTATGAATACTTATATATACAAACTATTAAATCTCGTTAACTAGAATTAAAACCACGACGTTAGTCCCTCGAATTCCGACCAAAACTGATAATTCGCATGCAATCGGTAAAACGGTAAGTTTCCCGCATGCGCTTACTTCTGATAGAGATTTTGGCTTACGGAGCCCTTCCCATACGCCAATGCTCTCTTGTGGAGATTTTCTTGCGATCATAGATCGGTGCCGTGCTTTCTTTACTGTTAGGGTTAATACATTAAAATCATTGACTTTATGAGAGGTATATGTATGGACATACTTAAGCACCTGTACTTCCAAGGTTTGGTGGTAGTTTGGAGCGTGGAAATCACGTTTATTGGTGAATTCGACGTAGGGTTGCCGTGGAGGGGTATGGCAAAGCGAATTGTTATTAAGGAAGCATAAAACTATAATGTTTTATCGCTTCCTATCGCCAGATTGGGGAAATAAATTTAATTAGTGTCTGATTCCCTGTGGACATAATTAGTTTTCTTAAATTGCTTTTGTCACACTGTTAAGCAGCTTACCGTAGAATTATTTAATTTTCCATATATATTTTTATATATATAATTTTAAGTTTATCCCTTTAAGAAACTTTAAGTATCTTTTGGTTTATTTAGTTTTTCTCAAGACCTTTTATTTTTTTTTTTACTCAATCTTTTTTCTATATATTTGCTTGCACGATCACTCCTGTTTCACCGCCAAAATCAAAAAGAAAATTACAGCGAATAGCTAGTAAGCCCTGACCCATTAGTGGAGATTTTTTTTTTCTATTTTCCTTTGCTTCCTCTTTTGTGTTTTGGAGAATTTGGTAATCATAACCAAAGGGAAATTTGTGTAAGGGCTAGTTTGTAGTTGGGCTTAAGTTAATCAATTTATTAAGTAGGTAATGCAGTTTGCTGACATCCGCAACAGTGTTCAGCATGTTTACTTCATAGAGATTGCCATCTGCACTTCTTGTGCGTAATATTGGCACTGTTTGTGACGACTGACTTTGTTGTTGATGTTGTATCTGGTGGATGGGGATGGCTGTTACTTTGTTATGGAGTGGATTAATTATTTAATGATCGTGCTCGACTCTGTTATTTTGTTGTGGATTTATTATGTTTTGCCTCGTCAATAAACTCTTCTTTGTTTCGTTTATTAACTTACACAATTGGCGTTGGCTGCCACATTCTATTCAGACAGCACCCAAAGGAAGGTACGTTGGGTTCTTTACTGAGGTAAAAAATTTAACTCAGTTTGTAAGTGAGCCGAACCGAAAACCGGGCATTAGTAGTCAAACTGCCAGCACACTGGTTTTATTTCTTCTTACCTCTCACCCAAAAAAATAGGCCATAAACGTATTGTCACCTCTAGGTTCGTCAGACAATTGTGTCATATCAGCGAATTTCTCGTATTCCAATCACTTTAAAAAACAAACTCCTAAAAGAACCGTATGGCAATACGAGAAAGCCAATTGGGAACAACTAAACGGTTTCCTTAAGAGTTTTAATTGGTCGCTGTTCTTCCTCCTGCAAAGAGACTATCAGGTTAAAAGAGGTAAGCTTTCGATCTTATAAGGCCAATCCATTTGAGGAAAACCGGAAAAACCCTTATTAATCGTGTCAAATTCTCCTACGACCAAAAGCTGAGTCAAGAACACTACAAAGTCCCACGGGTAGTTAAAACTTTCGGTCGTTTGTTAAAAAACATCATGAATTCGGCCTCGTCATCTATCCCGACACTCATTTACAATGACATTCCAGCTTTTAGCTCTCTAGATAAAGCCAATCTGCTTGCTGCTCATATTGCATCTAGCTCAACGCTCTCAGATTGTGCTTTATCTACCACTGTACTCGAGCGCGAAAAATACTCCATGGGACCAATCCACTTTCGCACTCGTACAGTGGCTACGGCTATAGAGTACTTCGAGATCTTGACATACACTAATCCGCTGGTCCAGATGGTATTTTCTCTCACGTTCTGAAGAGGTGGGCTCTTTCCAAGGAGATGGAAAATAGCATTTGTCCAGCCCGTACCAAAAAAAGGGTGAATCTCCTTCTCCCTCATCCTACCGACTAATTGCACTTACGTCTTCTTTTCGAGGTCATGGAAACGCTGATTAACCACCAGCTTAGGAAATATCTTGAATCCCGGAGACTTCTTAATGACCAGCAGTACGGTTTTCGCAGCAACAGGGCCACTCGAGATTTCATGACTTTTCTAACCGAAAAGTGGAACCAATCACTTCATCAGGGGGTTAAGTAAGATCGTTGCGCTTGATATTTCAAAGGCATTTGTCAGAGTTTGGCAAGACATGTCGAAAGTGCGTGCATTTGGAATTGATGATAATTTTCTTCAATTTAATATACATTTCGGACCGTTCAATTCAAGTCGTTTTGGACGGTTTTAAGTCTGCTGCCAAATAAATGCTGGTGTTTCCCAAGGCTCTGTTCTGTCCCCGACTCTCTTTCACATTTTTATAAATGATCTCCTGTCTGTTACTTCTAATCCAATCCATTCCTTCGCTAAAGAAAGTCTTCTTCTTGTTTCTTTGATCGCAAGTGCCCCGACCAAAGCGGCCAGCATATAGAAACACTGAGCTGATTGCCCTACCAAGCCCCATTCTGGGGGTATTATAAATTTGACTCATAGTTTGTAAGATACATTAATATTGCTCTAAGAAACCTTAAAGTGACTATATTTGTTATCAGCATGTCCGTCCGTTGACACTTTTGATGCCCTAAAATTGTAGCTATTAACTGCAATTTCTAACATATACTCTTAAGGGGCCCGAAATAATCAACCGTAGCCCACTATTTAAAACAAAAATCAGTTTTATCAAAGATATCAGAATTCAAGCTAGAAATTTGGACTCTTTACGTGCTCAACATTTTAAGGACCATTTCATCGCGGATGCCAGAGCACTTGATCTGGACAACGGGAAGCAGCGTGCCCTGGATCGCAGAGGATGGAAGACTGCAGTGTGTCAGGCAGAGATTCTTCACGGGTCGGGATCCCATTTTATTGAAGAAGTCAATGTTCTTTGAAACGCCCATTTGTAAGAAGTGAACCCACGTCCAGTCAATTTAGAACTGGTTCCAGCACCCAGTATTGAAAAGGCAAGCATAGTTTTAAAACTAAAAAGCAATAAGTCTTCCGGTTCTGATGGTTTTCCAGCGGACTTCAACAAATACGATGACTGGACTCTCAGTTTCATATGCCTGAAGCCGTTCCGAAACACTGAACGGAACGTGCCAGTTAGCGGGTCCTTGATCTTACTCTCTAGAGTTGCGTTAGTTTTGTGAAGTCCCCTTGCACTCTTGTGTGTGGCACCTAAGGCATATCTACCTCTAGAGCGTTGTGACTTACGGTTAGGATCGAAGATTCGCCAAACGATTAGCAAATGAAACTCTTCATTTTGTTACATATTTATTGAGATATATGTAATTATCAGAGTTAAAAGCGGAGCCAAGGAGCCTTGGAGCATTCACGCCAAAGAACCTTCCTCAAAGGCAATGGTAATGTCCTGTTTAATGGAGACATCCTACGAAACCCGTTAAAACGTAAATATCAACGTCAATTTTCTTATACATTTGCGAAAGAGGGTAGTCCTTAAAACTACTGGATCACACAAATGCAACTATGCAAGCATTTGATTGGCTTCAGTGGGGAATTGATTCGAAATCGGAAGGCCTGCAGATACTTTTTGAGACCAAACCGGCAAACCCCACCGGTGAATGCACTGAAGGTAAATAGTTTTGATACCTTTAGTCCAGATCAAAACTGCACGGTCTCAGAGATATTGTTTCTGATCCCTATGGAGCAGCGAGCGTATTCCATCGTCCTTCTGCACAATGTAATGTGTTTGATTGAGTTGCTAAAACAAGATATGGGTTTAACTCATTCCTTTAAATGCTCTCCTGTGCGATGAGTATTGATGCGGACTTCTTGGGTTTTCTTCGGGATTTATCTTCCGCTATTGTTTAAAGTTTGGTGAAGAACTTGCCACGACTAAAACCGCTCTTATGGGACCCAATCTGATGGTTGGTATATAGGGTCTTGTTAAGGAGACCAATGCCTCTACGTTAAGCAGTTTAGAGGTTCTTTCCTTTCTTGTGGATTGGGCAAGCTATGCAGAGGTTCTATATTCATCGGGCATAGGTTTTTTTTTAAATAACTTTATTCATCCATTATAAACTTACAGCTAGGTACAATTTATTCAAGTTAAATGAAATAAATAGTAATCATTATATAACTTAAAGAGATAATTTGAAAGATACATTCCAGATGTTTCAAAAAAATTCAATTAAGATCTGATGTGGGGTGACAATCAGTAATTAGCAATTCATAGAAAACAATATTGTAAAATTTAAGTTTAGATTTATGAAAAGAAATTATTAGAATAAACATAACAATTCTAGAAATAAGATACTCTAAAGGGAAAACAGGAAAGAGAACTAACAATTTTGCTATGTTGAAACTGATTTTAAAAGGGATTCAATACTGTCATTATCAATTGTGAAAATGCAGTCTTTAACTTTTTTCAAAAATGAAGTATAATAATGTGTCATTCTGATGAATAAAGGTATTTTGTTGAAGAGTTAGGAGTCGTAGCAGTGTTAAATTGTGAGAAATGAGTATAACAAGATACAAGTTATTTAGTCGTAGACTGTATAGTTGCGAGTTTCTGTTTGGGATGTTACCACTTTTCTTGAAAAATTCTTTTAATACTTTATATACGTAAAGGTGTCTCATTGGTAATATTTGCAGTTCCTTGCATAGAGGCCAACTTGCAACGAGTCTGTTTTCATTACAAATAACACGTATTAAATGTTTTTGAGCTACAAGAGAGGTCTAAGGTTAGTGGAATAACATCCGCCTCAGCTGGATATGCCATATTGTAGCTTAGACTGCGCGAGATCATTATAAATTAAACAAATCGCTTTTGCGATCTCACAGCGCGAATATGTGCCTTACAGTTTAAATTTGAGTCAAATAAAACCCCCAAATATCTAAATTGTAACACAGACTCCATTTTAAAGCAGCTATCGGAGCATTGCGTTTCGGAATAAAAATTGGTTTCACCACACTTATGAATAGGTGGCTAAATTTTGTACAGTTGTGTGCATGAAAATATAGATTGTAGTCAGAAAGTTATTACCAGATAGCTTTAGGAACACCAATATAGTTTTTCCGCTAATAATAAGCAAACCACGTTCTTAGAATTTCAAAATCTTCTTTAATTTTAGTTACACAATCAAGAGATGTGTGTCAAACTGGTAAGTGAATGCTATATCGTAACCAAAGGCAGTAGACGACCCATTGAGTTTCAGTTTGAAAATAGAATTAATATATATTCAGAAAACGAGTGGACCAAGCACGGAACCTTGCGGAACACCATTTTTTAAAAACCAGGAATTACTGAAGGTTTTCTTCCCATTTTGCTTTTGTTTCCTTTCTCTCAGGTATGATTGAAGCCACTTAAATGTTTCACCTCTGAAACCTGCAGCATAAAGTTTGTTAAGTAGACGCTTTAGTCATGTCAACAAAAAGCGCCATGGTAGATTTATAACAGACTAGGCTGCCATGAAGTTGGCAACACAATCTTAAAATAGCATCCTCCGTAGACATTTCTGATATAAACCCTAATTGGTTATTAGTATTACTAAAAAAAATATTTTTATTCAAAAAGGACGTGACTCAAACTTTCATTAGCTTTTCAAAAAGTTTGGGGAAAGTGGGAAGCAAAGATATCGGCCTATAATTTGAAACCGTTTTCAACACTTGCGTTAAACAAATAACTTAAAATATCTACTACATATGATGCTATTTTCTTAAGAAAACTACTAGATATACCATCCTAATCATATCGTCCGATAAGCTTGATATCGTTTTTTCTGAATAAAATGAAAAGGATTATTGACGTTCATATTAGAGAATGCATATCAAAAAGCATGCCACTACACCCATATCAATATGCGTACCAAAACCACAAATCAACCGAAGGTGATCTGTTAAAACTTACAGCACAGATAAAAAAACGCCTACCGGCGTAGGGATTGCACTATTTGCCTTTCTGGACATAGAGGGTTCTTTTGACAACACTGGATATAAATCCATATCAAATTCTTTATATCATAGAAACATAGACAAATCAACTATATAATGGATCAAAGCGATGCTGGAAAGACGCAAAGTAACTGCCTCTTCAGGAATGTCCTCAGTATTAGTAACGGCCGTAAAGGGCTGCCCAAAAGGGGGAGTACTTTCACCCCTCTTGTGGTCATTGGTCATCGATGACCTGCTACACAAGATGAGCAATTAGGGCTTCACTGCAATTGGGTACGCCGATGATATTGTCATTATTGTCAGGGCAGGGGCAAAGACTCAATTGGAGTCACATCAAAAATGAAAAATGCTCTAAAGACAGCCATAGACATAGACTGGTGCATCAAGGAAAATCTTTCCATAAATCCCAGAAAAACCGTCATCGTTCCTTTCACCAAAAGGGGGAAATAAGACCTAGATCTGATCACAATAAACGACACGGTCGTAGAGTATTCCGACGAAGTCAAGTATCTTGGAGCAATCCTAGACAAGAGGCTTAACGGGAACTCTCACATTAACAACAAAATCACTAAAGCTAATAGAGCTTTATGGGTCTGTCGCCGCACATAAGGCAGAACCTGGGTAATCTCTCAAAAGATCATCCAGTGGATCTATATAGTGATGATAAGACCCATTATAACATACGCCTCCATAGTATGGTAGACAAAATCCACACAAAACATCGCAATAGAGAAGCTCAAAAAGGTAGAACAGCTTGCTTGCCTAGGTATCTCCGGAGCCATGCGAACCTGTCCAATACCTGCCATAGAGGCAATAATAGGACCAACACCTCTCCGCATATACATTCAAAAAGTGGCGATCCGCAGTGTAACAAGTTTAATACAGTTAAATGAGATAAGGCTTAACTACCATCCGGTACTTACGATCCTTCTCGATGAACTTCCGGAACTTAATACGAACTGCGCGGTCACAGACCGCATTCAAAAAACACTATGCTTCAACAAACGATACTCCACGCAGATCCCTAAGATAGAAGCATGGGTTAGTAATAACCCACCAAATAGCCACAACGGTAGAAAGTGGTATAAGGATGGTTCTAAAATGGAAACGGGGGTAGGAGCGGGAATATACGGACCAAACAAACGCTTTACGATACCCATGGGAAAAAGTCCCAGCGTATTTCAAGCAGAGCTCCACGCCATTCAAGAATGCGCTAGTTACATTATCTGACATAAAAGGCGCAATCATCCATATATTCACGGATAGTCAAGCAGCTATAAACGCCATTAGCTCGCACATCATTGACTCCAAATCAGCCATGTACTGCTTCAATACCCTTTAAACACTCGGATTAAGAAACAAGACCAAATTATGGTGGGTCCCGGGTCATGACGGGGTGGAAGGTAACAAAAAGGCCGGCGGACTGGTCAGAAAAGGTTTGGAAACACCTTTCATAGGTCCCGAACGTTTCTGCTGCACTCCTAGATCAGCAGCAACGGCAGCAATAAAAAGCTGGGAACATAGAAAATGTATTTATCTTTGGGAAAACATCCCAGGTTTAAGACAGACCAAACGAGCCATTCGGCCTTTCAATCAAAATGCCAGCAAATGCCTAAACCTAAGCAGGCATGATATCAAAAACTTAGTAGGTTACCTTACTGGCCACCATGGTTTAAGATATCATCTACACAAAATGAAAATAGTAGACTCTCCTGAGTGCCGACTCTGTCTTGAAGAGGACGAGTCAGCTGAACACATTTTATGTGGCAATGGTGCGATGGTAGTGTATTCACTAAAGTGATTGGCAGGTCGTGCGTTCGAATCCCGACCAGGGCCATGATTTTTATAAATTGAATACACACAACAAAAACTGATCTCCCTAAAACAATTTAGGCGCCACCTGTTGAGAAATAAAAAATCCCATCGCACCAAATTTCTTTCCTATCCTTCTATTCTTTCAGTAAGTAGCACCCAAAAATAGGCAATGAATTGCTGGGAGCTACTTGCGCAACAAACTAAATGCCTGCGCTGTGGTTTTACCATTATAAGGGTACTGTGTCACTACAGAAAAAAGAAATCCCTTTAGCGCACGCAAATTATAAAAAAAAAAAAAAAAAAAAAATGTGAATTTCTGGCCCTAAACGGAATTAGAAAGAAGATCTTTTTCAGGGAACATATGAGCCCCGAAGGCATAAAGAAATCTTCTACTGGCAAAATTATCCTCTTTACACGGAAAGAAGAAATTCTACTAGCTTAAACTTTTTCTGGCCCATATGGTACAAAAGCACCCGTGCTCTCATGATATGTAGGAGCCTGGCGGGGAAGGCATGGGGATGCAGCCCAAGCATCCTGCGATGTATGTACATTGCAATTGTGAGACCAATGATCACATACGGAGCGGTAGCATGGGCGAAACGAACCAGTCTAGCCACAACTCGACAAAGTGCAAAGACTGGCGTGCCTGTGCATTACCGGAGCAATGCGTAGGTTCCCAACCGCAGCCATGTAGGTGTTATTGGAACTGACCCCTCTACACATCATGGTGATGAACGAGGCAGACAAAACAATCCTAAGGATGGCAAAGGAGGGAATTGGGAGAGGGAAATGCATCGGTTCGAAAGAACACGGTGACTTACTCAAAAAAACTCCCATTTCTCCAAGGTCTGAAGCAAGCAAAGAAACTCTTAGGAAATTACAACGAAAAGATATTCAAACAGGCCTCCTCACGGGGCACTGCAGACTCAAGGAGCACCTGAGGAAAATGGGAATATCAGAGGACGGGCTCTGCAGATTCTGCAGTGAAACCGCCGAAACCCCAGACCACATACTGGAATCCTGTGGGGCACTGGCCCACAAAAGGATGAGATACTTGGGCAGGCACCCAATAACAGACAAGGACATACAAACCATGAACCCACAGCTCATTCTTAGATTCATCAAAGAAACTGAACTGGACGCTGTGCTCTAAGGAGTGTGACCTGCCAAGGATAAATCAGAGCAATACCTCGACACGCTTCACAAAAGGAGTATCTAGGGAGGGCTCTGAAAGAGGGCATGAACCTCTCCGAGGCACAAGCAGGGGACACAATAGACCAATAGGTCCCAGTGTAATATACCCTAACTAGATATTATTATTATTATTATTATTATGGTACAAAAGACCTTTTAGGTTGAAGTGCCACCTTTTAAATCGCCTTGGCGAGCCAAAAGGTTATTAAAAAAAAGAAGATATTCCATCGGAAGTACATGCATTTCTACTTTTTAATGAAAGAATCGCAAGATAAATTTCACGAGAATTTATCGAATTGAAAACAAAACTATTGGATTGTATACTTTCTGCCATTAAAATTGAATTGTTTCAGCAGTCACAACTCAAGTATTAGTCGATTGTAGGTTTCAGCTTTTCAGATATTTCAGTGAAATATATATTTTAAATTGATTCGAGATGGAACTAGGGTCATTGAGAGAGACACCATCAACTTGTAAATTATCAATAGCAATTGCCTTTCTATCTTTACCAAATATGATGTATACAACCCTCAATTCATCTCCAATATTTCCTTTAGTTCTCTACTAGCTGACCCATGCTCGCCTTGCTTCGCCAGTCTGCCACCTCTCAAATTTAAAACAAAATACTTGCTGATAAGAACTGATAAAGAAAACTTCGAGAGTGTCCCTACTCATTATATGGATATACTCTGAGTGTGACTCCCTCTCAATCTCATTTACATTTCATACCCTATCTTTCTCAAATCCATGGCCATGCGCCATAAAAAAACAACACAAACTGCAAAAGGTGCATACAAAAAAAGAAAAGAAAAAGCACATTGCACAAAACGTGCAGTTAGAGAAACAGATTTGTGTCGCACACACACACAAATTTTCGTCCACTGAACGCTGGGAAAATCAAACGATCTAGCTTCAATCGAACATTTTACTTTTTTGAATTGTATAAAATGTATAGTTTAATGTTTATTGTTCAACTTCAGGATAACCTACAAAGATGATTTATATCTTAAAATCTTTGTACATAATTGAACTTTATATTAAAAAAAAATCCTATTTCATTTGGATGAGTCATTCCAAGGCTAGGAGCTAGAAAGCATTCGAAAGTTACAACTTTTCTTAGATATCAACTTAGATCTTCGCTTCTGGACAGCGGATGAAGCATTTTCCCGCTGTAAAAAGTAGCCTATGTCCATTCTCAGGCTCTAGACTATCTGTGTACCAAATTTCATTTAAATCGGTTCAGTAGTTTTGGCGTTAAATCGAGACAGACAGGCAGACAGACAGAGTTACTTTCGCATTTATAATATTAGTATGGATATTATTTTTGACGGTTTTGCAGAGCGAAGCATAATATTGTGCTTGTCACCGAATAAATCTTGCAACTGAGTTGCCATGTGCTCTCTACCAAGTTTTTCCGCCATCCGGTCAATTAGTCTGGCTGGACTTAAATTAAGATATTGCTGTATCTACATTTATGCAGAAAAAGTAAAGCAGATAAAGCTGGATGCATTAAAACAGCTTCAAAATGAGCAGCGAGCAGGTGAGCTATCAGTTGAAATGTTATTGCAACATGTGTTTAATAAAATTATTAAACGTTTATCCTATTCAACCGGTCAAATGGTAAAGAAAATATAATGCGAAATTATCTACAGTCTGAGATGTTTTAGACCAACACTTGGAACATTTCCGATATCATAGTCAACACAGTAGAGGAAGACACAACAACTAGTTAGACGAGAAAGTGTTTGCAGTCCATCTGTCACCGATTCAAATAAGGTTGCTTTAGTGTTTGTTTTTAAATGACACTTAGCTCAAAGCATTTTCGGAAGTTCTGACATTAAATCGAAAGTCTAATACAATAAAACATACCTAAATATGAGTGGAATTTTCTGATGTGGGATTTTTCGTTATCTTTTTGTTTGTAAACAATCTTTGAGTATGACACATGCAATTCGCCTGCTAGACCGGTCCCAATTAATTATAGCTCCATCGCCAACTGTGCTTGGTCAACTTAATACCTTTGTTTGGATCCAGCTAAAGAAAAATATATAGACGCATGGAGTACCTAGAAAATTAAATTGTTTCGTAATTATGTATACATATATTCAAGCAAACCCCACAAATGGTAAAAATTAAAAGAAATATATTTAAATTGCGCGACTGGCTCGTACGAAACATTCTCACTTTTATTAGAGCCGTATGTATATCGCAATATAGGTACACAATAGTCGTGTTTCGGTGCTAAGTGTATATCCAGCTCAGCATAATTTTACACGTAAACAAAAACAAAAAGGGGTGCTGAAGATAAAGAGGTCACGACGCAAAGGAAATTGATGTAAACAAAACCAAAAACGGGAAAATTGTGAGATACCACATACAAAACCAAGTTAAATTAAAAATTAAAAGTGAATATAGAATACGATCTAGGCGTTTTATTTGTAAAACTATGCTGAGCTGGGTATACACTAGCACCGAAACACGGCTAATATAAGTACTTTTTTGTATCATTATATTTATATGCACACGCACATATACCATTTTTTTAAGTCACTTCGTCCGTTTTCGATCTATTCCCGTTTTTTAAAAGTACCGTCGAGTATCTGGAGAAAAACTAAGTATTTTTTTACCTTCGCTCCAAGGATTTAAAATACCGAAATGGATCAAAATTAATCGATCCTTTTTTAAGAAAAGTAAAGTTTTCAAAAATTTTATAAATTGTTACATCAACTAACAAAGTCTATATTATAAATTTAAGTTTCCTAGCTCTAACTTTGGCTTTTCAATTGAATTGTTTTATTTAATTGTGGGCGTGTCAGTGGGCAGATTTTAGAAGTTTTATTTCCCGAGCAGTTTTAGGAGTCAAAAACCATATATAAAGAATTTCAGCTTTCTAGCTATAAATTCGATTTTTTCGATAAATTAGTTTTTTTAAGTTTGTTGCGAATTTCAAAAATTCTTAAACTTGATTATTTCGGGCCCCTAGAGAGTATATGGTTAAAATTTCAGCTTTCTAGGTCCAGTTTAAAGGCCTAATTTTTCCCGACAGACCTCCACCTTCTTTCTCCAGTCTGAGTGCTCTGGGATCTGGATTACCTTTTTTTTTAAGTAAGAAAAACAATGGGTAGAAGAAAGGACACTCGATGACTGGACTACCAGCTCCATATGCCCGATCTATAAGAAAGGTACCAGTGGGGCTCCGGCGCAGCAGATCGACACTAGACAAGCTGCAGGACAAGCAGGAGAGGAGAGCTCATATTGTGCTCTTTCGAGATAAAAATGCTTCATTGGATATTTGGGCCTGTGTGCGAGGAGAAGTGATTGAGGCGATAATACAACCGCGAACTATATGAGCTGTATCTGTGGATGTAGTCCAAAAAGCCATGTCTTCGACTCCTAGCCCCCAGGTTCGAGATGAAAAGGAAGACCTTCTCGGATGCCAGAGCTCTTGGTCTGGATAACTGGAAGTGTAAAGAGCATTTCAGTAATATTTATTAAAAAAATAGGTCTGTTGGTTTGTTGTTGACATCTTTTTTTTTTTTTTTTTTTTTATAAAAAAAAAGGAAATTCAAATCCCATAACACTCAAAATCGATAACGGTCCAATGTACTACCAGGCAGAAATCCTCCTTTTGGTGTAGAGACTGGAGAATGAGTGGCGTATGTTGTTTTTCCCCATGGTGATTGAACCTGCACCGCACGGGTCACAAGCCAACACACTAACCTCTACACCGTCGCCACCCTTATTGACATCATTACTTACTTACTTACTTACTTAACGGACTCCTGACCCGCGAAGAGGTCTCTGCATGAGACACTGCAGCATTCCATCATCTGCGATCCCATGCACACTGCTTACAGTTGTCCAGACCAAACTCTCCGGCATCCGAGATGTTTTGGTCTTTATAATGACAGTTCGTTCTTCCTTGCCTTCTCGAACCTGGGGGCTAGGAGTCAAAGATCCTCTTTGCTAGTGCATTATTGTCCATTCGCTCAATGTGGCCGAGCCAATGTAGGCGACATGGTTTAGCTTTTTGAACTATTTACATCCAAATCTTGGCACAGCTCATAGAGTTCGCGGTTGTGTTCTCCTCTATTCGCACTCCTCGGAGACAGGGCCAAATATCTCCCGCAGTATTTCTTATTTTTCTTTCCAGAGAATCCAATATTTGCTCATTTTTATTACTTATCGTCCAGCACTCGGCACCATAAAGCAGGACTGGCAGGATTAAGGTTCGATAGAGCATGTATTTTGTAATTCGATTGAGGAGTTTCGATCCCATTTGATTGCCAAGCCGAAGTAGCTGCGGCATCCTAAGGCAATTTTTCACCGGAGCTTCACTAAGGTGTAATTTTTTGAGTTTATGTTTACTCCACGGTAGATGGGCTCCTTAACTACCTCGAAGTTATTTCTATCAACAGTGACATTTTGTCCTAGGCTGTGGGCAGATGTTTGTCACCCCTATTGCGAGTGTCAATCGACAATTGATAATTGACTATTTTCAATGTGTGCTATTGGGAACCAACGATTCTAAAGGATGTTGTCAACCACAGTCAATTAAAACAATCATTTTCATTGATATGCTTGTCAATCGCATTTTTTTTAATTGACTGCGATTGACAAAATCTTTAAGAATAGTTCGTTCACAATAGCACACATTGAAAATAGTCAATTATCAATTTTTGATTGACACTCGCAATAGGGGGTGTTTGTTTGTTGATATCATGTACTTGGTCTTACTCTCATTAACTTCAAGACCAATCAATTTCTTCTGTTCTTCAATCGCAGTAAAAAGCCTCTAACATGGACGCTGGGGACGGCCGACGATATACATGCTGATCAGATCTATTGAAGTAGTTATTGACATACACCCATACAAAAAATAAATTCAATATTATTAGCATTAACGCCACATACAGGGCCTAAAACCTAGCTTCTCCAACCATTTGCTTGTGTAAAGTGGAGTGGACCTACAATTTTAACCCAAATTCAAACAGCAGACTTGAGAAGCTTTTGATTACAATTGGTACTCTTGGATGCTTGTCAGACGTTCGCAAGTGGTCGGGTAGTCAAAAAGAAGTTTAGATATTACTTAGCGCCGGACGGCCGGCGTAATTTGACCCTGAGACCCTTAGATTAGCAGTCCAACACACTTACAACTGGGCTACTGCGCTCACAGCCATACATAGATGTGAACTCAATTTGACAAACTATGAATTCGCTTGCTAAAATTTCGCACTTGGCTGAAATTTTGAGTTTTGAAATGCAAAATGTACTATAAAACTATGAACGAGCCAACGACCATACCACGTCGAGTTAATCGGTTCTCGTCAGATCACCGTAATTAAAACGACGTTGGGCGCGGTTAGTACGTAGATGGGGGACCGTTTGAGAACAACCGCGTGTCTTTGGCCAGTCCCATCTACAGAGTTGAGGTAGATAATACATACGTGGTATCACAATGGACCTAAATTGGTCTAAGTGTGTCGGCTTCTGCCGACAGCCACATAAACCTAACCTAACCTAATGAACATTTTGGACTTATAAGATACAAGCTATAGAAGTCATACTTATAAGCAATTTCTGGAAAAATAGTTTGTGATATACATAGATAAAGGGAAAGTGTCAGTGCGGGCCACTTGCGGGACAAAAGCCCATAAGGAAACCGATTTTTGTCGTTGGTATAAGAGCAAGATTAAAACACTTGTTTACTGAAAAATCTAAAGGCATTTAATAAAATATGTAATTGGCCAGGCAGGTATTATGAATGACTGCACTCGACAAAAGAAAAACCCTGTTACCAGCTGTAACCCCTTTGTTAAAAGCTTTTTCTTAAATTAATTATTTGAGCCGTTTCTGGTATTTGATTTTGATCATCACCATCGCTTCTATCCACAGCTTTCTTGCAGCTCCGCCTCATTACCCTCGCCAACTAGTCTCGTCGTTCCCTATATGTTTTCTTGGGAGGCACTACGTGCCTGAATATTTCATTATTCAAATGCCAGAGGGCTCGTTGAAGTGTCAAAGACGTGTTGATGAACCCATGGTATAGCCTCGGGTGGTGAGAGACTGACGAAGAAAATAATGTTTGACAATAAATTAGTTTCAAAAGAAAAATCTATCTTTCCGACTACTCCACTGACCTTATGTGATGGATGAAGGGGCTACAAGTTGGTAATCATTAAACACATTCCACATACCAGACCCAAAGTTTGGTTTCGCAAGTCAAGGAAAAGGTTGTAGTGCTCGATGGATTTTTACGTGATTTGTTTGACAATTTGATGGCGGTGGCGGTGGCGGGTGTGCATCTTCTGTTTGTTTCGTATAAGTATCTTTTTGCACATGAGGCATAATATTTGGCCGTCTTTAATAAAATTAAAATAAATTAATTTGGGTATTAGGCGTCAACGATACATTTTAGATATTTTGATGGGCATTTATGTTGTGGTTGATTTTTGCGATTTTATTTATATAAGCTTCACACAAGGAGGATGACTCCTACTTCTCCGACATGGGACGCCCTCATAAATAATGTCCGAGACACCGAATCTTAGGAAAAACTGCAAGATTTTCTTTAGCTCAAGCCTCGTTCATCTCCCCATTACATGGTTGGGTCGAGTTTTGGCATTGAGGCACGCTTATTGTCGGCTAAATATTCTGCAGATTTTTTTTTATAAATCATCAGGAGCGACTCAACTACACATAGTGGCCAGGCACGATCTTTGCAGTTTTTGGAAAAATGTTCAAACAGATTGTCTCGAATATCACTATTCACATATTCTTTCTGTCATCTTCTTTAATTTTTCTCCGGAGAAGGCGATGCTCTCCAAATCTATTTTACATGTAGATGTCCTTAATAAATCTAATTCTCTCTCGCTTCTTGAGCGCTGATTGAGTTTTCTCTTGAATGAACTCAGGAAAGCAGTCACTTTACCTACGCCTACGCACTCTTAGTCAAGTTAGGTATTTCTGGTGAATTGGAGCTCATCAGTTCCACTGTTTCTGATTCTTGGCAATGATGTCACTTTTTGGAACGTGGATATTTACGTACGGATGTATTTTGGATGGCCGCAGTAAAATAACTTCACCATAGTCTTACCTGTTACGAGGATATTCATACCGTCTGCGAACGTATGAATATCTCTTCGTCTTGTGGTATGTCTCTTGTGTAAAGCACGAACGGGATTGGACCGAGAACGCTACCTCAAGGTACACCGGCGCGAATTTCTTTGAACTTCGATTACTCAGTCCCGTATGTAACACGAAAGTGCCTGTTTTCTAGTTACGATTCCAATTCTTAACAACTTTTCCAGTAAGATGAGCGTCAGTTTATCCTTCGGGCCTCCTTGCCATACCTTTTCGAAGGCTTGCGATACGTCCAGAAAAGTACTGGAGCAGATCTTTTTTCATCAAAGGCCATTTCAATCACATTCATTATTCGATAAACTTGATAGATTGTGGAATGTTTAGCCCTAAACCAGAATCGGTGATCCGAGATCAAGCTCCTTTCTCCAAAAATGGGTTGTATTCGTTGTTTCTCAACGACCTTGGACATTATTGCCAGAGATAGGTCTATATGGTTCTTTGTCGTACGGACATTTTCCCGGTTTCGGAACTATTATGGCTTCGGCAACTTTCCATTGCCCCGGAACATATAAATGTCTGAAGGAAGCATTCATAAAATAACGAAGCTTGTTTAATGTTTTTTTTTGTAATTCATTTAAGATTTCACCAGTACATAAATATCCTGGAGCCTTGATATTCTTTAAATTTCTTATTTTCTCTCGAAGTTCGGACAGCCATACGGCTTTAATGTTAAAGTTGTCGGCGTCCGTGTTGTTGGCTCGAACACTGCTCCTAAATGCTCGGTAAATAAATCCGCTTTGTCTCTTTTTGCCCATTTGCCTTTAGCTTATCTTATCGGTGGTCAGTGCATTCCGTTTTTTTTTATATCCACAGCTAGTTTTTTTGTTTTTTTTTGTCGGGGTGCGAGACTTTTTACACTGGAGCACTCAGACTCAATACTGGTCCATTGTACTACCAGGCAGACACACCACATTTTACTCTGTGAGAATTTACTCGTTTTCCTAAGAAAAACGAGAAGGCGCTTCAATGATAAGGAGCTTAGGTTTACAGCACTCACCATATCCGCACCAAATACCTGCCACCTGATACGAGCAAAAGCAGGACAATCACAGAGGAAATGTTCCGCAGTGTCGTCGCTTTCTCCACAGGCTTCGCAGTTGGTGGTGTTGCTTAGGCCTAGCACCTTAAGGTGTTTGGCAAAAGCGTAGTGTCCCGTAAGAACGCCAGTAGTCTGTCTGCAGTCTTTTCTGTTGAGAGACAACAAGAATGCCGCGGATTTCCCACAGACGTCGGGGAGCATTTGCTTAGTCTGTCTGCACCCTGGAAAGTCATGCCAACGGCGATTGTGTTCATAGGAAACCCAACCGTCAATGGAAGCCCTGACCGAGGACGCAGGCAGACAGATCGCTGGTTCAGGTCCTGAGAGGTCCCCCTCTGAGCCTTGTCTAGCAAGTTCATCGGAGATCTCATTTCCCGTGATCCCGTTATGACCCGGGACCCAGACAAGTTTAAGTGAATTCAGCCTTCCGACCGAATTCAGAGATATCTTGCATTCACGTACTATTTTGAAGGTAGTTAAGGGTTTGAGTAAGGCCTTAAGCGCAGCCTGACTGTCGCTACAGACGCAGATACTTCGCCCCCCCCCCCCACCTGTTCCTCGTAACATAGTCCATGGCCATTAGGATAGCATAAGTCTCTGTTTGGAAGACTGACGCATATTTGCATAACGAAAAGAAAAGTCTAACGTTATCGCTCTCCACGAAGACACCAGCACCAGATCCTTGATCGGTTTTGGAGCCATCCGTGAAGATTCGACTGCATTCCCTTCCAGGTTCAGAGTCCGGCCAAAGCCAGTCCTGAAAACGAGGAAAGTCGACTTCGTAGTTGCGCTTTAGCCGAAGTTCCGGTGTCATCGCATCAGACGGCATATCCATAAGACAGGAGTCGAAGGACAACCGTTGCGTAAGTTCATCAAAACTCCAGTGCGAATTATACCAAAAGCCACCTCTTCTTAGACGTGAGATAGCTTTGATTGTACAGCCCATGATGTAAACATCAAGGGGCGGGAGGTTCAATAGTGCATCTAGGCCGGAGTCAGGCGTGCTGGGGAAGGCCACCGTGCAGCCGAGACATACCTGCATTTGGAGTTTGGTAAACGCAGCAGTAACGCATTTACGAGAAAGCTTATTCCACTAAACAACCGATGCGTATGCTATAAATGGTCTTATCATAGCCGTATAAATCCATAGGACTCTTTTCGGTGATAAGCCCCATGTCTTGTCGAAAATGCCCTTGCACCGCCAGAAAACCGACAGCGCCTTGGCAGTCTTCAGCTCAACATGCTTGGACCAAAGAAGTTTGCTATCCAGGATGACTCGCAGATACTTTGCTTCATTGGAGAGTTGGATTGTGACGCCTTTTAGCACTGGCTGAGTCAACCCGACCAGCTTCCTCCTTCTCGTAAAGAGAACAACCTCAGTTTTAAGAGGTTTCAGCGAGAGTCCATTCCTAGTCGAATAAATCTTTCGCCTTTTACTAAAGATCCAAAGCTAGTAATTGGAGGTCTTATCGACAGCCAAACTTCAAGGCAAGCAGTAGCTTCGCGATTTTTAGCTTGTTGCAATGGGTGTTCAAATAAGTTTTTTTGGGGGATTGCGCAATCGTTGCCATCTCTTCCGCGCTCTCCTCTTTACTCGAGTGTGGTTTTCGACTTCAGGCTGGCATTTGGCTTTGTTGTACCATGCTCTTATTTTCCGGCAGGGAGTGTTTTTCCACGCAGCGCTCTGAATGGCTTCCACGAGTTTGTCAAATTCGTTTTCTGTCTCGAACAGCGTCTTAATTGACACATTTAGAGGAACATTTCGCTGGCAGTCTGTTGTAAAACCGTTCCAGTTAGTTTTGCTACTAGCTACCTACTCTAAGCCTTTCTGTAGAGAAAAGAAAGATTTCTGCCTGGTAGTACAATGGACCGTTACCGGGTCTGAGTGCTCTGGGATTTGGAAAAAAAAAGAAAAAAAAAGCCTTCCTTCCTTTTTTGCTGGACTCCCTCCTATCTTCAAGATAACTGCTGACTGGTCTGAGTAGGCATCATAACCTTCTTCGACGTACAGAAGGTATTTGATGACCCTTTTTGAGAGATAGAAATCGATGAGGTGCGGCTTTTTTTCTGTCTTCTTGGCTAATACGCAGGTTTTCCCGTCGAGAATAAGTCCATTCAACGTTTCATATAGGCTCTGTACAGTAATCTGCCTTACGTGGAATCGCACTTTGAATGCAATAAAGTGTCTTGTTAAGATCACCACCGATGATAAAAAATGTTGGTCCGAGTGAGGCAAGGAGGCGAGCGATGACGTCGGCTACCAGCATATATACCGGAGAGAATAAAAGTGTATACAATGGCATTTTTCCTAAGAGCTTGAAAATCGCGGAAGTTATTCCAATCCTAAAAAAAGGTGGTTGCAAAGATGTTAATAATTATCGACCCATATCCCTCCTTCCCGTTTTCTCTAAATTATTCGAGAAAGTTATCAAAAATAGAGTGGTGAGTTTTCTGGAAAAGCATTCCTTTTTCAGCTCAAGTCAATTTGGCTTTAGAGCTGGTATGTCAACAGAAGATGCTCTCTTAGTTTTCTGTGAACAAATTTATACAAGCTTGGACAAAAAAAAGACCACTGCTGCGTTATTTATAGACATTACGAAGGCTTTCGACACAGTAGATCATACTCTGTTACTCTTAAAATTAAGGAAAGCTGGTTTTCGTAGTTTCATTCTGGATTGGTTTTCCTCATTTCTTCAAAACAGAAAGCAAGTTGTGAAAATAGGTCAATCTTTTAGTAACTACAGTAATATCGAAACGGGGGTCCCACAAGGATCGGTCCTGGGACCCATCCTTTTTCTAATTTTTATTAATTCTATTTTTAGCCTCCCACTAAAAGGTAAGAAAACCGGTTTCGCTGATGACATTGCCTGCTCGTATTCAACTGTTTCAGTCTTAAATCTGGTTGCCGACATCAATCATGATCTAGAGCTATTAAGACACTGGTTTAAAACACACAAGCTGGCTATCAGTGCTAAAACAAAAGTTATGTATTTCAAACTCCCACTGCTAAATAGTTGCCCTCCACCATTAATATTCCACAGTTGTGACTGCAAGAATATGTTGTTAAGTACAGAAACCTGTGTTACAAGTCCAAATATAACAACTTCTTTTGATATTGATGAAGTTTGTTCGCCAAATAGTTTCCTAATAGAAGGTGTATCTACTTTTAAATATCTGGGTCTTCTTTTTGACTCTCATTGTTACGTAAAATTTAATATATAACTCACCGAGTTTTTCTACTCTTTCATCACCCCACAACCACCTATTTTTAAATTTTTTTTGTAGTGTAATATTTATTTACTCAAATCACTACATTCGCCACTAGTTGGCTAAAGGTTCTTATCCTTAGTCTCTATAGAATGTAAAGATATACAACAATGCTTTATTTGTATTATTATGAAAAACACTTAACTTTAAACTGTCTGTAAATCTTTTTTTCCTTTTGAAACTATATTGTTTACTTAGTTTTATAGATTTAAAGTTCTTTGTAAGCTCTGTACAGTACATTGTTGAAATAAATAAATAAATAAATAAAAATAATAATAATAGAAATCACTAGGGGCGATGTTGTAGTCTAAATGGTTTATTTTAACGGCAACTGAACTTATTTCCATGGAATCAAGTTGTATACTTGTGTTCTCGGAATGTGACGATCCGCCTCTCGCATCCTCCGAAGGGTGATGCCCGTGATAATCACATTTTCATGTTTTCAGTCCACATCAATTTTTGAACTGGGTCTCGATATCAGTCATATATTAACATTGTTTTTCCGTAGGAATACATCATTGGATTTTGCCGAATGCCGTTCGCATTCCATGTTAATATTCTTAACTCGAGTTTGCCCGATTTGTCAAGTATATAATTTGCTTCATATTTGTTTATTTTTCAAGTTTTTCCAAAACTACTGATAATATTTGAGCGACCGGATCGGTTGTGACCAAACTTTTTTTATTCTCGTTTAATGCGAATTTTGTATATGATCAAACGCCCGATAGTACCGGTCTTTCCATTGTACTTGACATGACGATTTTCTCTCTTGCAATTTACTGACCTCACACAGGCGGCCAAGGAGGTACAGAGGCGAAAAATAGCCGACAAACACATCACCATTTACTCTGACAGCCAAGCGGCTATAAAAGCTATGGAGTCAGTAGTAATCAGGTCAAGGGCGGTGTTAAGAGGCAAAAAATACCTAGACGAGATATCAGCTGCCAATACGGTAACCTTATGCTGGGTACCAGGTCACAATGACATCTCGGGCAATGAGAAAGCGGACGAACTAGCAAGGAAGGGATCGGAGATGAGTGCATCTCTGGCCCTAAAATCCATAAGAACCCCGCTAAGCACATTAATGCTAAGTATCGACACTGAATCCTTGAGTAAAGCAAACTTACGTTGGATCAATCTCGATACATGCAGACACACAAGAGAGCTCTGGCCAGCGGTCAACCAAACGAAATCAAAAACCATGATCGGGTTTAACCGCAAAGACATCCGAACACTGACTGGGGTCCTCACTGGACACTGTATAGTGGGCCTACATGCGGAGCGGCTGGGCATACTGCACAACGACTACTGCAGGAGCTGCAGGGACGTTGAAGAAATAGAATCTATACGTCACCTGCTATGCGAATGCCCTGCCCTTAGAACAAAAAGATTGAAGATTCTTGGCAGCTACTTCTTTGAGGAGCTGGAGGATCTGGCTGCTTTAGAGCTAAAGAAACTCCTGAGATTCACATATGAATCAGGGTGGTTCTGTTAAAGCGTATTACCGAGCTGTTAAACAGCGGTTTCCTTTATCTCTCTTTTCAGGTTCCCGGAAATTTTAAAGAATCCCTAAATGGACACAATGGACCCAACTGTTGGTCTAAGTGAGCCGTGACACCCGTCACAAGGGCATCCATATACCTACCTACCTACCTACCTACTGACCTCGTGTTTTTTTTATTCTTTCGCTATTTCATAACCTTGATAGTTCGCTGGGTGGTGAGTTTTTAGGGCTGCGACTGACTTCGGTTTCTTTGTCTCCATCCGTACATTTCTTTTCTTTAAGCCTTGGGTTTTAACGCCTTCCATAATGTCTTCTTTTATGCACGACGGGTGAGGTCGCCTAATGAAGACTCGCAGCGGTTTTGTCGTATTTATTTTCATGAGAATACAATCATTTTCTCCAAGTTTAATTTAATCTCTTTATAAATTTGCAGAGACAATAAGAGGACAACAGCAATTTCGAGCGGACAGCTATGATATATACCACACATGTAATCGACAAATGAAAAATCAAACTAAAACAATGAAACATCGAGGAGGTCTTCTCCAGCAATGGAAACATCAAAAAATTACTAGAGATTACAAAAAACAATTCACAACTAAAAGATAAATCGGGTATTTATGAGGTGAAGTTTGGGAATTGCAATGATTGTTTTGGGGCTCGTTTTATGGAACATATTAGTCACATTTAACATAACAGAGCAAATAAATCGTCGGTAGCTTTACATGCTCTAAGCCGCAACCACTTTGACATCGTAACGATTGCAAGGCGGCTTGATGCATATGAAAGCGTTGTCATACACATGAACGATCAGCTGATGAACGGGGATAGTGGCAATATTGTATCACCGTTGCTCAATTTGATTTAGGTTTTGTCTCTTTTGCACCAATTTGTTTATTTCGTACAATATTCGTTCCTATGTTTCTCTTTTATGCACAGTTTTTATTCTGTTTTCCTTGTAAAACTTCTTAATGTATTGCTGATGATGAGTCGAATAAAACTCGAAATGCATTCAAATAAATAAAACCACAAGCTGAGAGTTCGTGCGTTTCGAAATTTAACTTGGTTTTTGTCCTAAGAAGTTGTAAAGTGAAAGAAAGAAATTTAATTGATTTACATATAATCAAAACCTTCAAAATTAACTTTTAAGCACAACAAACCTGAAAATGTCCAAAGGCGTGGTCGGTTATCGGTGGTACAATGTAAATGTACCATCAGCGATGCTAAGTGGTACAGAAATGTACCAACCGTACATTTCAGACAATAGTAAAGAATCACACATTTTATATAGCAGAAACATTTAATTAATTTATTGCATATTAAAACTTTAGAAAAAAAAGCATAAAAAACAAAAAAAAACACAAAACTAAAGAGAGATAAGATAACATTTAAGAAAATATGAATTGAGAAATGAAAAAGCCTTATGGATAAGGAGTGAAACTGTTTTTACATAGAGGTACTCCGCATTCTTTGCACAGAGTTTCGGTCCACGATTGTTCTTTCGGTTGACTGCAGCTCACACAGCGACGTCTTGTAGTTCCTTCGATTGCCAAATGTTTGATGTCACTAGCACTACGTATGGTTGGCTTACTTCCTGGATTCAATGACCTACTTAAAGGTGTCGATTTCAGACCATTTGAACAAGGAGCTCTGTCACATTGTTCCTGTTGCTCATGACTGTATCAACAGCAGGAAATGGAATTGTATTCAGTAAATGAACAAAAAAAAGCCCTCGAAACATAAGGAAATGTCGTGTTTAGTTATAGAGCTTTCCAGTTTTCATTCCACTCGTTCGCGGAATGTCCCATCTTATTATTCAATTTCCTTTCTAGCATAAATATCAAAGTCGTAGGTAAATCAGGCCGCAACCACATTTTAATGCCATGTTTCAACTGATTCATAAGCATAATATTGTTTCAATGTTCCTCATCACTCAAATTTGGCCAAAGATTCGTCTATGTTTTTGAAGGTTTTTTTTCAGGAATTCAATTAGCTCTCTAAGTGCCTGGCCACACGTTCATAGTAATAAATGTCATTCCGATGAACATCTTTGCTACACACAAGTTCGATTTCCATTGTATCCTTGCTAAAATCGTAGAGAACGAATAGGCTTTAGAAGTGCTTCGTGCTTCATTGCTCATAATAGTCTCCGCTCCGAAAAAGGTCTACCTTGTCACTTTTATTGCTAAACAAGTCGTTCAGAATAACTTCGATATCATTTTGATAAAAACCACGCGCCATTATCGAAATGAAACAGAGCAGCTATTGAATAATAATTGCCAAAATAAGACGGTAAATACAAATACGAGTATGTACCCCGTTTTTGTTATTCTTGTTCGGCTCCGGTTGTGTAAGTTATTTTTGAATAAAAGATTACTTTAAGTATTCTTAATATTTATCTTTATTTACTATTTCTTCATAAATGTCACAACTTTTTTTTTTATATTTTTGTTACTATGGCACATAGTACTCGATATATGAGGAAAATTGTGTCTGTTAGTTAGTTCCAGCCGTTTCGAAAGGGTAAAGTTTATAATGGTCCACATTTGTGGACTCCGGGTGATTACGTTGTAAAAAACCCCAATTTGAAAATTAATTTAACAATATTTTTTTTATTATTTTCCCAAAAAAATAAATTAATTTCTTCCCCAGTCTTAAAATAATTTTCTATAATAATACAAAACATAGGGACGGGCTTCAGTCCGCTTGGGCGAACTGTTGGATACCCTATTCTTATTCCTATCCTATATTTAAAAAATATTTAAACATAAGTATAAAGGGCACCTAGAGAGTCTATATTATAAATTTCAGTTTCCTAGCTCAAGCTTTGACTTTTCAATAAAACTGTTTTATTTAATTGTGGAGGTTGTAAGCATAAAGGGGTCAGGGATAGGTGGTATTTCCTTGTTTGCAGCAGCATTGGCACGCTTGCGGTTGCACAGCGTATACTCGTCGGTGGGGTGGGATCTTACTGCTGTAGCCTAACGCTTACTTAATTTATCGTGCCAAATAGGAGAAGTGATCCAGAAAAAAAATTGTAAAAGAAACTATGACTGAAGGTCAGTATTATTGTGAATATGAAAAGGGGTATATGAACTGTCTCAATACTTAAGTGTGACGTCATGAGTGTTTTGACATCAAGAGAAACCCTCCCCTTTACAATAGGCAGTAACCATTGCACCATGACTATCCCTTCCTCGATCTCAGTTGGAATAGTCCGGGTTTAATTTATATTTCTTTAGTTACGGCTTTGGGTGATGATGAAAGTCTGTTTTAATCACTTTTGAAGTGCGGTGGCGAGCTTTAATCATGTGGTCTTGCGAAGTCCCAACATGTTGCTAATATTTTTGAACCACTTGCTGAACACCTGGATTTTAAAAGGAGGATGACCATAGCGGGGCTCTATGGCACTCTCTGCTAAGGTCGTTCAAAAATGTCTAGGGGAAAGGACAACTCGATATTAATTTTGCTTAACAGAATTTTATTATGTCATTATCAGTTGTTGTCGGAACTTCATCCGCAGTTGACGTACTAATTACTCCTCCTCAGTGAAGTGTGTATAGTGTCAAAATTCTGAAAAGATCGCGGACGGCCGATGTTGAAGACATTATGTCTTCCAACATCAAATCTAGGAAAATGTGTGATAGAGATAGAGACTCTAATATCAATTACTGGAGGCCCTTACAAAGTCTACCAGATAGTGATTTTGATGATGAAAATGATGTAGTGATTACGAAAAATCCGACGAAGCGTGTCAAAGTGCCATCAATTAATGTTCTTCACCAAAGCAACGAAAAAATTCATAAACTCTTGAGCGAAAACGAAATTTCTTCTTATTGCACCAAGAAAATGTCAATAGGAATTAAAATAAATTGTGCTGATATTGAAACGCATCAAAAAGTGAGTGCCCTACTCAAAAATGTTCAGTGGCAGTATTTCACCCATGACCTCCCATCGGCAAAGTCATTCAAGGTCATACTATATGGTCTTGATGAACTACCAATCTCTTCACTTAAGAGTGAGCTCATAAGCCTAGGGTTAAAATGCGAAAACATTAAAATTATTAAAAAGACTCATGAACGCTATACCCATATAATGTACATTGTGTTTCTTGAAACTGGTTCCATCAGACTTCATGAACTAAAAAAGAACTTTCGTTCGATACTTAAAACCCAAGTCAAATGGGATTTTGCGCGAACACAAACCAAAAAACTGACGCAGTGTTTCAACTGTCAAATGTTCGGACATGGTGAGAAAAACTGTAGTGTAAAAACTTTCTGTGCTATCTGCTCATAAAACCACAAAACCGAAAATTGTACGGGTAAACATGCAATTACATGTGCGAACTGCAAAGGGCATCATAAATCTGATGATAGTTCTTGCAAAAGTCGTCAAACCTTTCTACAAATAAGAGAAAGTATCGCAAACAAAAACAATTCCTCGCGGCATCGCCCAATTCATAGACAAAAGCCAACATTCAACATGAATTATGAAGCTTTTCCACCGCTTAACTCGCAACGTTCGCATAAAGCTTCTCCCTTACCATCACACGGACCTGATCAGCAGCCGAGAAAAAACGTTTGGCATGTAAGCAGTGCTGAAAAAGAGAATTCCAGTCGAAACATGCTCTTTACATTCGAAGAAATCAGCGCTCTCACCTCTGAGATGACAACTTTACTCAGCCAATGCAGCAGCAGATCAGAGCAATTTAATGTTATTACTCAACTTGCAATTAAGTATATTTACTCTAATAAATAATGAATGCAAGCCTTAGAATTATTACTTGGAATGCAAGAGGCGTTCGGAATAAAAGCTTAGAATTGTTTGCTTTCTTAAGCAAAAACAATATCGATGTAGGTTTGATCTCAGAAACAATGCTTACAAGCCAAACAAAGTTATCCACTAGAGAGTACAAATGTTATCGAATGGATAGGGAAAATAGAAGAGGTGGTGGTGTTGCCATTGTAGTGACTAACAAAATCCGTCACTCCGTTTTGTCGTCAGTTAATACAAAGGTAGTAGAAAATTTAGGCATTGAGATTCCATTCTCTAATGGAAACTCAATTAAAATATACTCCGTCTATTTCCCTGGCGGAGCTGCAAATTCATTTAAGCGCGAAGCTCTAAGAAGTGACTTAAGAAAATTAACAAATCTCAATACCAGGTTTATAATTGGAGGAGATCTAAATTGTCGGCATCGTAACTGGAATTGTAGCCGCTCAAATTCCTACGGTAACATTTTGTCCAACCTAAATATGTCAAATAATTTCCTGATATTACATCCACCTCATCCAACTTATATTCCTTCAAATAGTAGGTTCAACCCATCTACGCTTGACCTCTTCCTAACTAATGCGGTTGGACTTATAAGTCAACCAACTGTTATAAATGACCTCAGTTCCGATCATCTACCCGTGCTTTGCAGTGTACTTAGTTCACCTGTGATAGAAAATACATTCATTTACGACCTTAAGATAGCAAACTGGAGTAGATATAAGTCAACTTTAAAAAGACTGTTAGAAAATGTGCATGTGGAAGATTTAAATGTTGTAAGCTCGTCCGATCTTGGCCAATTAATTGAATATTTGAATACATCGATCCTGGAAAGTGTAAATGTGTCAGTACCTAAAAAGTCCGTTTTGTCCATTAATAATAGTCCGTTGCCGCAAACTATCCTTTACTTAATTAAGCTCCGAAATAGATTCAGAAGAAAGTGGCAACAATGCAGACATCAGTTTTATTTCGATGAGTTTAAGTTATTAAACTTAAAAATTAAAGACGAAATAGCGAACTTAAGAAATAAAAAATGGAATCAAAAAATGAGCTCCTTACGGAAAGCAAGTGCACCATTCTGGAATATTATTAAAATAATAAAAAACAAACATACTTATATTCCACCGCTTAGAAATGGGAACACCGCAGCCCTTTTAAACATTGATAAAGCAAATACGCTAGCAACATCATTCCAATCCAACTTTTTGCTGACCTTACATAATCAAAGCTCAATTGAGAACTTGGTCGATTCAACAGTAAATACCGTACGTAGCCAAGCTTTTTCTCACAACTCACTATTTGTGTCACTAGAAGATGTAAGAGATGTCATATCTAACTTAAACAACCGTAAATCTGTTGGTCCTGATAAGATTATGAATATCTACTTGAAAAATCTTCCAAAATCTGGTATTAAGCTCATCCAATTTATTTTCAACAAATGTATACAAATTGGATATTTCCCAGTTGCATGGAAGCATGCAAAAATTATTCCAATTTTAAAGCCGGGTAAAATACCTAGTGACCCCTCTAGCTACAGGCCCATAAGCCTCTTAAATGGCTTAAGTAAGTGCTTTGAAAAGGCCATTAAACAGAAACTTCTATTGCACGTAGAGGAACACAGCATCCTTCCTGCTGAACAGTTTGGTTTTCGTTCATATCACAGTACAACCCACCAGGTCCTCCGAATAAAACAGCACATTAAGGAACACTTCAATGTGGGTCAAAGCACAGGTACGGTACTCTTGGATGTGGAAAAGGCATTCGATTCAGTCTGGCACAATGGGCTGATCTACAAATTGATACAACTCGACTTCCCACTGTATCTCACAAGAATTATTGATTCCTTTCTGGATCGTAGAACATTTCAAGTCAAATTAAATATGTGCCTCTCCAATAAGTATAATATCCCTGCGGGTGTTCCACAAGGATCTGTTTTGGGTCCCATCCTGTATAATGTTTATACATCTGACATCCCACACTTATCAAATTGTCAATCTGCAATTTTCGCAGATGACACATGTGTTTATTCCTCCGATGCTTTTGGTTTAACGATTGAAACCAATTTGCAATCCGCCCTAAACACATTAAAAGTATATTTTGATAAATGGAAAATAAAAATAAATGCTCAAAAATCGCAGGCTATTTTTTTCACAAGAAAAAGAAAGCCCTGTTTTTTACCGAGCCGCAACTTAAGCATAGATGGGCTACCTGTTGAATGGAATAACCTTGTTAAATATCTTGGTGTCATTATTGATAAAAGAGTCACTTTTGGTCCTCATATTCAGCACACTGTTGAAAAAATTAACAGAACAATTAAAGTTCTCTACCCTTTTATAAACCGAAAGTCAAATTTAAGCAAGGATAATAAATTGATTATATATAAAGCAGTCTTTCAAGCAATAATGTTTTATGCAGCTCCAGCTTGGGGTAGTTCCGCGAAAAGTCATATTTTAAAATTGCAAAGAATGCAAAATAAGATTTTGAAAATGATACTCAATCTACCATGGCACTATCCCACCAGTCTTCTCCACGACGTGGCAAATATAGAACTTGTTTCTAATCGCATTGTCAAATTAAAAAACAAATTCCGTTTATCATGCGAGTCTTCAGAAAATAATTTAATTGTAAATCTTGTACCTGATTAATCTTTTTATAATTACTGTGTTAATATGTTCTCTACACTAGTCTTATTAATTAAGTTAACCTACATGTTCTATGCTTATTATTATATTAAAATTATTTATTTATTTATTCCGTACTTGTTTATGTACTTATTTATTATTTATTTATTTATTTAGGTATCTAATTGTCTATTTATTTATTTATATAATTTTGTTTATTTATTTATTAACTCTAGTTATTTATTTTATTATTTACTTAAATGTCTATTTATTCGCTTTTCTTTTTTATTGATATATATATATTTATTTCTTATTTAACTTTTGCTCTTTTGCTATTAAACTATTATTAGCTATAGAATCTTGTTAATTTATTAAATATATATTGTTCCTTTTATTGTTACATAAATGTTTTGTATATGCCAACTTGTAGTTTTTAAAACTCTGTAACTTTACATGCGTAACATGCAACACTGTGATACTTCAAATGAAGGTTTTTTAAGTAGCTTTTTCCTTCAACTACTCACTTATTTACATATAAAACTTGCATTCATTTTATATATTTTTCATAAGAAAGGTCAATAAATACCATATCTGTGTACATTAATGTTTAAGACAATATCTGTAAAACTTTTGCTACCAATAAAAAAAAAAAAAAATACATAAAAATACATTATGTCATTAATTCTTACCAGGGGCGAACAAAAATTGTCTTTACGCTCTGCTTCGACGTGGTTTTTGCATAGCCAACACGTTTATTGCCAGATTACTGGATTCCCACGCAATTAAAGTCAAAGAAGAAACTTTTGTTTTCTTTTCTTTTTCTTGCTCTATTTTTATAATTTTCAGGAGCAATTTCTGCCTTAAATTATTAATTATCTTTGAACAAATAACCTAACAAAAAAAACCCTTGGCTACTCACGTTGTACAAGATCGTTCAGCCAAGTGGTGTGGGATAAAAGTAAAAAGAAAGACAAGACGATTCGCGATGGTTTAAATAGCTTTCCGTCTCGAACGGAACGAATGGAACATAATTTCGATATCGACTGAAATGGTAATGTGGTCTAAAAGCTGTGTTCGATATACCATGTCCGGCTTTTACTTCGGGTCACTTTATCGACCGTTTAGCTTAAACATTTAGGTGGTAGATTTAACATGCGAAAATAGATTCGATATGAATATGCTACAAGGCGTCAGTGGGCGGATTTTAGAAATTTTATCTCCAGAGAAGTTTTAGCTTTCTAGCTCAAAATTCGATTTTTTGAGTTTGTGGGCGTGTCTGTGGGCGGATTTTAAAAATTCGTTAACTTGATTATTATGGCTAAAATTTCAGCTCTCTAGGTCCAGTTTAAAGGCCTGATTTTTGCCGACAGACGGACGGATATGGCTAGATCGACATTACTATCAATGCTGATGATAAATATAATAACTTTTAGGGGTCTACGGCCAATATTAAGGTATATTACAAACTATGAGTCAACATTTAAATACCCTTAGAATAGGGTATAAAAAGAAATAATAATTAGCAATATAATATATAAAAACATTATATTGTCCCAATTAAAGAGTCCTGCTCCGCGGATAATAAAAAAATAATTTTTCGGGCGACCACAGACCGATCAAAACACAGTTTACTTTGGTTGGTTGGTTGGTTGAAAACGGCCCTCGGTGAGGATGCACTTAGACCAGAAGTAGGTCCATTGTGCTGCCGATGTGTAAGGTGGGTGGGTCACCCTCTTACTCAGGGAACTATTTGCTCCTCTGAATGAAGGAGCTAATCCTTGCTGTGCAGGCGTTGTTAAGATCGTTTAGATCATTGAAAAGGTATTCACCCAATGTAGCCTTCCTAATATTGGCGAGTGCAGGACACGTGCAAAATAAGTGACTGATGGTCTCCTCTTCTTCCTCGTCCCTACAGCTTCTACAGAAGTCATTGTAGGGGATGCCCAGCCTTTGGGCATGTTTTCCTATAGCACAGTGCCCGGTGAGGGCATTTACTAATTTCGAAAGGGTTCCTCTCTTATGCCTCAGAAGTCCGATGGACCTGGATTTGTTAAATGTCGGCCAGAGTAGCCTTGCGGTGTTGCACTGGTCGAGTTGGTGCCAACGACGGTTGGCTTCGTTCACCGCATTGGTGTCTATGAGGTTTTTAGCATAAGACGTTGGCGCCTCGATGTCGGTGACGCTTATGCTATTTAAACCAGAAGAGCCTCGTCGGGCCAGTTCGTCAGCTTCACAATTCCCTGGTATGTCACAGTGACCCGGCATCCAGCAAAGGGTGAGGCTATACTGACCGGCTATCTCGTTAAGAGATGCACGGCAGTCTTTCACTGCCTTGGATCTTGTAGTGCTGGATGCAAGGGATTTGATGGCCGCCTGACTGTCGATGTATATTACAATATATGATTTCGATATCGTATTAACCGACAGCCAGGCAGCGGCTTGGCGGACGGCGGTGACTTCGGCCTGAAAAACGCTGCAGTGTTCTGGAAGGTTAAAGGAGAGGTGAATGTCCAGGTCTTCAGAGAAGACTCCGGCACCGACTCCGTCCTCCGTTTTGGACCCATCCGTAAAAATTGACAGCGATTCGTGGTGTAGGACATGACGTTGTGTCCACTCGGTTCTGTCTGGGATTAGATGTTTGTAGCCCAGGTTGAAGTTGTATTCAGTGTGCAGGGGGTCGGTGACCTTAGGGAGATGTCGATACATCGATAGTACATTGGCATGTCCAGTGTGTTGCTCTTTCCATTGTTTGGAGCTTCTCAGTCTTATTGCAGACCAGTACTCCATAGAAGAGAATCGGTTTAACTACCGACATGTATAACCAGTGCATAATTTTTGGTTGTAGGCCCCACGTGGAGCCTACCGCCTTTTTGCAAATGTAAAGAGCAGCTAGGGATTTCCTGGCACGTTCGACTACATTTTCCCTCCAAAGTAGCTTGCGATCAAGCTTCAGGCCTAAATAGCTAGCGCTATTTGAGAGTGCCAGAGGAGTGCCTCTAATCTTCGGGGTGGTGAACTCAGGGAGTTTATGTCTTCGTGTGAACAGGACCAGCTCAGTCTTTGTTGGATTGACGGACAGGCCGCATCTTTCGGTCCAACCTGTCAGTATGTTGATAGCAGATTGCATGACATCGGCCAGCGTCTGCGGGTATTTGCCTGTTACAAGTATTGCGACATCGTCTGCATAGGCGATAACTTTGTTCACTGCCCATTTCAGTTTTTCCTCGCTTATGAGGTCCGGAGGTGATGGTAGGCGTGCAGCGTTTACCAGGGCAGGGTTTTCGTTAGGTATAGGCGTGCAGGCGGGGAAGTGGGTGTCCATAAGCAGACCAAGCGATGCTTCATCTGATTCTGTCCATGATCCGTTGGGATTCATGAGGACACTTGGTATGGTTGGGTTTTTGGAAAGGACTTTGCGTAGCCTAGAGGATTGAGACGTATTGTCAATACTCTGACAGAAACTGCGCCAGGATCTACGCCTGGCCTTACGAACTTCCGCTTTGAAGCTCTTAAGGCTTGCTTTGTAGATATCCCAGTCCAGAGGTAGCCTCGTTGTTTTGGCTTTGTTGAATTGCTTCCTGCTTGTGTGGCGAAGCTTGTTAAGTGCTGCATTCCACCACGGTGGACGATTGTCTGCCTTCCACGTAGTAATTGGACAGGATTCGTCGAATGCTACGTTTAAGGCGGAAGTTAGAACAGCGTTAAGCTCATCTAGTTCCAATTGTGTTTCTGGAGTCTTAGGCACACGATTGGACAGTTCAGCGGAGAGGATTTCATTGTGTTTACACCAGTCAGTTCTTCGACGATTGCGAAAAATTGCTGGTGAGGTGTTATATTTCTAGTTCATATTCCAGATAGCGGTGATCGGTAAAGGAGTGGCTGTCAGATACAGTCCACTTAGAAATCGCAGGGTACAAGTTAATAGAGGCGAAGGTAACATCTAGTACCTCTTGTCGGGTTCTGGTTATAAAGGTGGGACTATGTCCCCTATTGCACACTATTAGGTCAGTGCCTACTAAGAATTCAAATAGGGACTCACCTCGGGGGTTAGTGTCGGTACTACCCCATAATTCGTGATGCGCATTTGTGTCGCATCCCAGCAAAATTTCTTCTCCTCTCTTCCTGGCTTCTTCTACCACTACTATCACTCCCTCTGATGGAGCTGAGTTGGGGTCATCGTAGGGTAGGTATCCTGAAGCTAGCCAGATGTGGGCTTCTGCAGATTTTAGGAGTGTTACTGCCAGGTCATTCGTGCTGCGGTGAGGAAGAAAGGTTAAGTTTAGTGTGGATCTAGCGAGAATGCAAGCTCGAATGTTACCTGCGTTCTTGGTGTGGTATAGCGTGTAGTGTGGGTCCCTCAGTCCCATGACGATGTCATTTCTAATCCAAGGTTCTTGGATGAGGGCGATGTCGAAGCCTCCTTCATTGAGGCGGAGTAGTAGGTTAGCGGATGCTAAGGTGGAGTGATGGAGGTTAATCTGTATCAGTTTCAGCATCATTGCTAACTGATACAGACCTCTCCACAACGGTAGCGTCCAGGTTCTCTGGCGATGATGGATCATCATCGGGGATCTGGTCGCGGGGGGAGGCGGGTGTCGCGGGTGTCGCCGATTCAGAGGGGCCAGCAACGGTGTTGCGGTCCGAAGCAAAGAGTCTTACTTCCACCTCTTTAAGACCGCATCGGATCTTAAAGTCCTTAGCCCGGAGCAAGGGGAGAGACTCAGTGGTGAGCGAAACGACCAGCGAACGGCCAGTTTTCTTCGCTTCTTCCGGTTTCTTGGAGCTCGGTGTCTCTTCGATAAACTTCCAGTCTTTGACTGGAAGATCCGGATTTTGGTACTTGACTAGACAATGTAGTTTGGCTGGCTCGCTGGGTTCAGTTGGAACCCAGATTCTAGCTCTTGGCCTGTGGGGGATTTTGCTCCGGTCCACCGCCTTAAGCTTAGCACCTGGCCAGATGTCACCAATACCTGCAATGGCGGTGGTGATGAAATCGACCGAAGTTTGGTCGTCACAGGCTAGCAGCTTCACGTAGCCCTGGTGCCATCCAGCGTCCTTAAAGGTGGGAGGTGAGTTGGGATGGGTGATGATACGCTCGCAAAGGCAGTTCATCACTCTGCCTTCAATGAGCCTCCATTTCTCGTATGAGATTCTCCCTTCATCGTCAGACAGATCCACTATCGCAACGACGAGGCTATCCGTGACCGTTTCAGAGAAAGGTTTGGAGCTCGTTGAGCTCTTGGTCTTCTTTGAGGCGTTGGACTCCTCGTCTACGGATCTACGCCGTTTGGGCGCAGTTCCTGTCGCAACGACGAATCGGATCCCAGCTGGGTTCGTTGAACCATTGCGACTCGTTGAGTCTTTAGCTTGGGTGCTGCTCTTCCGATGAGAGGGATTCGCTCCTTGAGTGGTGGGGTGACTAATGCCACGAATGGTGGGTTGGTGTGGGTCCCGGGTGGAGGGGTGGCGTTTGCCACTAGAGGGGGGGCGTCGTACGCCATGGGTACCTGGGCGCCCGGTTTTGAAATGCCGTAGAGGCTGCAGCTTAATCAGTTCGTTGAACTGATTAGCCGTGTCGGTTGCCCAGGTGTGGGATTCCCGCTCCTGCTGGCTCCAATCCTTTTCCGGCTTTTTGCCTAGTCGGTCTAGGATACGGAAAGCCGCTGAGGTCTCTCGACTTAGCGACTTCTTCTCATGGCCAGAGAGCTTTAGAAGAGTTGGAGGAGCTGTACTGCACGACGGTGTCGTGTCGTTCAGCTCGTCAGAGAGCATCGAACACTCGCTTGTAGCGTCTTCAATGCAGAGGTTCTGCAGGTGCTCCTCCACACGTGTAGTGCTTTTGGAGCTGCTGGCGGTGCCAGCTGTATCCGGTTTTAGTTGAGGTCCGGACTCAGAATTTTTTTTTTTTTTGGATTTTTTTTTTTGTTTTTTGTGTCTTTTCGATATTTTGGTTGTTTTGTTGCATTTTAAGATTTGGATCCCACGAGTAGCTAGGGAAGGGGTGGTCCATCCGCACAGAGCCCCGCATGTACGGACAAGGCAATCTGATCCAGAGTGTGCCAGTTTCTCTGGATACACCGCTTGCGACTGAGCTATTTTTGTTTTCCCTGGGCCCTCAGCCAGGCTGATTCTCGGCACGGTACGGTTCACACCTTAATCCAGCCCAGGCTGAAGAAGGAATGGAGGAGGGAGGAAAGGATGGGAAAGACAGGGTGGGATGTGATTTTCTGGGGTTTACTCCCACTAAACACTCTAACCCAGAGTTGGTTTTGGTCCACGATGGGTCTTACAGTGGGATTCTTGTCATCTTCACTGCTATAACCTCATTACCCCGGATAACGAATCACTGTGAAACTTACACTTCATCGTACCGGGGCATCCCCTTATCCGCCACCCAGGGACGCGCCTGGTAGGGGACCTACCCCCCCAGGACAGTTTACTTTTATACTAAATGATTTATTCGCGATTAATACAATAATACGATAATACAATCCGTTTCGTATGGTGTCTAACTTAGAACTAACTTATTCTAAAACCTATTCCCACGACGCTGACTACCTGGAGACGACTTTTATCCTTGGTCAGCAAATGCAACGGATGCGCGTGCATTTGAGTCAGCTCAAATGCACGAGCCAGACGACGACCGGTGGGAAAGCTGCAACCAAGGCAATACCATGGATCATGTATCCGGCATAATGCTAACGTGTTTATTCACGTATCATGTATCCTGCATATGCTCTGCATGTAAATATGTAGGTATGTATGCCTCGCCCACGCTGGATGGTGTTAACTTCCCGTATAGAGATGGGTTAAGAATATCACTACATTGTACCCGATAAACAGAGCTTGTCGTAAAAGCCGAATGAGGGGAAAATCACATCTAGGTAAAGACATTATTTTTTCTGCAAAAGTTGTTTAGACTCATAGCTAAGTCAACACAATTCTTCTAACTGCTCAAACTTTCTATATTCCTTCACAGATATACATTATCTGTGTTACGTGCTCTTCGGCTTATAGGTCCCCGTAGAATCTGCATGTGTCCGGGTCAACCAGTCTGAGCCTTTTGGCATGTTTCCTTAGAAGACAGTGTCCTGACCGAATTCCAACTAATGTTCTAGGTTTCTCCCTGCTTTATATTATAATTTTCATAGATATTTTTGCTTAAAATGTGGCTATAGCGACAAAGATAACACTATTCCCATGCCCAACAATATTTGACCATGTAGGGTCAGAAATATTATTTGAAAGCTCTGATGTGTCCGATCTAATTAAATTGTTTGAAGACTCAGGCTCTTGTCTGAACTGAAATGAGCTCACTCGGCAGGTAGCAATGCTCTCGATTACCTATGTAACTCGCAAAACATACCCACTGTTCGGGAGCATTTTGCAATAAGGGCGATCACATAACGATGATCGAACAATAAAGGTGTATTCATTTGTGAGGCTTAAAGGCATGGTATAAAGATACAATGTGTGCTCGACAGTTCTGCTCCGGTGGTGTTATATATCACGCTGTAGGTTGCTGCCAAAGCTGACTTTAAAGGTAAAAATGAAAGAAAATTTTTTGATTATTGGGATAACTGTTATGTTAGTTGTTCGTTAAAAGTTCACGCTCCTTTTCACAAATGACATTCCCTGCATTATGGAAAGAAGGAAGATACCACCAAAAAAGTCATATATTTTTGCAAAGGCAGTTAGGAAGGCGACCACTTGGTGCGTTAGACAAGGCCTGATTGTAGTTAGTGTAGTCTAAGTAGCTCAGCTAGCTTAAGTAGCTTAGGTAGTTTAAGTATTCTACATAAAATATAAAATCGTTAACTTCACCAAATTACTTTTTCTTGGTTTTAAAAATATTATGTAAGCTTAGTCTGAACATAGTTTTGTAGCTCCAAATACAACTAGATTTAACCCTTTCGATCCGGATGGGACATAGAACAAAGGTGTTTTTATATCTTGGATGTCCCATCCGGATCGAAAGGGTTAAATGATATAGTTAAGTTAAGAGCAATCGCCTAAGAGTCATAAGCTAGTTTAAGTTAAAGGTAAGTTCTAATTTATATTTAGTCATTTTTGTCTAGCCTGTAAGTTTATTGAATCTATATATATAAAAGAAAGTGTCCGAAGCGATGTAACCGCATAACTCGAGATTGGCCGAACCGATTTTGATGATTTATACTTTGTTGGAAAGGTATTTTCTCAGCACGGGTTTTAGAAGAAAAAAAATCTAAATTTCAAAATGGCTTATTTTGACCACCCAGCGTGTTACGAAAGGTTTTTTTCGATTTTTTTTTAATTTTTTTTTTTTTTCATTTTGTATTTATTTATTTTGGCAACAACCAAATAAAGAATCACATTTGAATGTAACATATCGTATCACAATTGAACTGTCAGACGCAACGTAACGCCATCTATTATCGATCAATGGAGAAGCCAATTTTGTCGGATTCGGATTTCTTCATTGCGATTTTGTGAGTTTTTGTGAATTAAAATTGATATGAGAATATATCTATATCTATTTATATATATAAGTATATAAATATCAATCCATATTTGCGTTTGTTGCCGGTGTTTGGCCAAACGCGTTAACCGATTCCAATGAAATTTTTTTCCATGAAAGGCGACGTCTGCACGAAGGTTGTTATGTTTGGCTATATCTGCATCGGTGTGTGAGATATGGGCACTTGAGTGAGTACACATGCATATGTGCGTATGCGTGCAAATTACGACGCAGATACAGAGACCGTACAGACGTCACTTATTTTGTTATCCGAACAAGCATATGAAAGAGGGAGACCACACGAACGTTTCAAGCTTATTGTGGAATTTGTGCGCACTTTCATTCTTGAGATATCGTGTGTTCCATATTTTATTCAAATAACTCTTATTGAATTTTTTTGCATTTTTTTGTGAATCGGACATCGGAAAGTTACTTTTCCAACATTGATAACAATCAATGTGGAAGTGAATGAAAAGTGATTCAATCGAAGTTTTTTATTTTCGCTTTGTTGTTTGATTCGCAGAAGTAAGGTGACATAGGCACCTACCAGACAACAAGCACCTACCCTAAACGGAACAACGAAGTTGTGTGAGCGGCCTAAGCCATGCGGAGAAAAACGTGCAGTCCCTTTCACCGGTTGAGCTCAAATCAGGCAATCTTCGGTATTGGCCTGAGAGTGTTTCTGTGAACTTTGTTCAAAATCAGTATTCTTTTTTTAGGCGCAGCAACATACGCCGGATACCCACTATAGACAATTATAAGGAAGTCTACTCGAACATATTGGCCTTCTCGGGCACGGGCAAAGCCGGGCAGGTGCAGCTAGTAATTTAATAAAAATGAATTTTAAATTAAAACATAGGGACGGGCTACAGTCCGCATGGGCGAACTGTTGGATACCCTATTCTTATTCCTATCCCTCATAAGGGGGCGTGACAAAAGTCTAAGTATGGTTGAATTGTTAAGAACGCTCTACATATTTTGTTATATAACATTTAAAGGATTTTATCAAAAAAACGCTCCCTAGCTCAAACTTGGGTGTTTCAATAAAATTGTTTTATTTAATTGTGGGCGTGTCAGTAGGCAGATTTAAAAAAAATTAACACATGAGAATAAAGGGCCCCTAAAGAGTATATATTATAAATTTCAGCTCCCTAGCTCAAACTTTGGATTTTCAAAAAAATAGTTTTATTTATTTGTGGGCGTGTCAGTGGGCGGATTTTGAAATTTTTTATCCCGAGCAGTTTTAGGAGTCATAGATCATATATAAAAAATTTCAGCTTTCTAGCTCAAAATTCGATTTTTTCCAAAATTTTGTTTTTTTGAGTTTGTGGGCGTGTCTGTGGGCGGATTTCAAAAATTCGTAAACTTGATTATTTCGGGACCCTAAAGAGTATATGGTTAAAATTTCAGCTCTCTAGGTCCAGTTTAAAGGCCTAATTTTTGCCGACAGACGGACGGACGGACGGGCGGACATGGCTAGATCGACATTACTATCGATGCTGATCATAAATATAGTTACTTTTAGGGGTCTACGGGCAATATTAAGGTATGTTACAAACTATGCGTCAAAATTAATATACCCTTAGAATAGGGTATACAAATTAACTAGTGCGTTCGACAAACCACACCGGGCCCAGTACCCAGTAACAGCTGAAGTTTTTTTTCCTGCTACATTTCATGCGATAGTCTTGCAAATACCCAAGAGTATCAATTGTCAGAGAAATTGTTGTTAAGAAACTTCTCAAATTTCCCGTTCGGAGTCGTATTAAAAATGGAGATCCCTTCTACTTCGCACAAGCAAATGGTTGAAGAAGCAAGGTTAAGGCTAACCGATTCTCTTCTATGGAGTACTGGTCTGGTGGCCCGTCTTGGAGAAGTCCAACCTAACCTTGCTGGACAAAACTCAACGAGTTGCATGCCTAAGCATCACCGGTGCGCCGAGAACCTCTCCCACTGCGGCGCTCCAAGCCATGCTCCACCTTCTCCCGACCGACATCGTCGGCAAACAGTTGGCTGCCAGCTCAGCAATAAGACTGAGAAGCTCCAAACAATGGAAAGAGCAACAAACTGGACATGCCAATTTACTATCGATGTATCGACATTTCCCTAAGGTCACCGACCACCTGCCCACTGAATACAACTTCAACCTGGGCTACAAACATCTAATCCCAGACAGAAGCGAGTGGACACAACGTCATGTAGTACACCACGAATCGCTGTCAATTTTGACGGATGGGTCCAAAACGGAGGACGGAGTCGGTGCCGGAGTCTTCTCTGAAGATCTGGACATTCACCTCTCCCTTAACTTTCCAGAACACTGCAGCGTTTTTCAGGCCGAAGTCACCTCCGTCCGCCAAGCCGCTGCCTGGCTGTCGGTTAATACGATATGGAAATCAGATATTGTAATATACATCGACAGTCAGGCGGCCATCAAATCCCTTGCATCCAGCACTACAAGATCCAAGGCAGTGAAAGACTGCGGAGCATCTCTTAACGAGATAGCCGGTCAGTATAGCCTCACCCTTTGCTGGGTGCCGGGTCACTGTGACATACCAGGGAACTGTGAAGCTGACGAACTGGTCCGACGAGGCTCTTCTGGTTTAAATAGCATAAGCGTCACCGACATCGAGGCGCCAATGTCTTATGTTAAAAACCTCGTAGACACCTATGCGGTGAACGAAGCCAACCGTCGTTGGCACCAACTCGACCAGTGCAACACCGCAAGGCTACTCTGGCCGACATTTAACAAATCCAGATCCATCGGACTTCTGAGGCATAAGAGAGGAACCCTCTCGAAATTGGTAAACGCCCTCACTGGGCACTGTGCTATAGGAAGACATGCCCAAAGATTGGGCATCCCCTACAATGACTTTCTGCAGAAGCTGTAGGGACGAGGAAGAAGATGAGACCATCAGTCACTTCCTTTGCACGTGTCCTGCACTCGCCAACATTAGGAAGGCTACATTGGGTGAATACCTTTTCAATGATCTAAACGATCTTAACAACGCCTGCACATCAAGGATTAGCTCCTTCATTCAGAGGAGCAAATGGTTCCCTGAGTAAGAGGGTGACCTACCCACCTTACACATCGGCAGCACAATGGACCTATTTCTGGTCTAAGTGCATCCTCATCGAGGGCCGGTTTCAACCAACCAACCAACCAAGGTTAAGGCTCTGTATGGGCCTAACGAAATAATTCTCAGGCAGCTAATGCTCACTTTGCACTTGTCGACCGCCAGGACGCCTGTATACCAAAACACGTTTTTATGTAGAGCAAGCGAACTTGCTTCTGAGCAAAATTTTTCCGGAAGAACACGATTTACAATATAGTAGAACAATATAGAGAAGCAAAAGCATCTCGGGGGCAAGGTTAGCCTTATCTAAGAAGAGAAATTATTAAAGAAACATAGAGAAAGGCTACTACAATATTCCTAATCCTATCCCTCATTAAGTGGGAGTGAACAAATCTAAGTATGAGAGAATTGGTAAGAAGGATCTTCATATTTTGTTATACAACATTTAGGGATTTTTTGAATAAACAAAGTTTTTGCAAAAAAACGCCTCCTAAAAGTGAAAATTTAATATAAGGGACTTTAAATATATACATACATATATGAAACATTTTCTTTCTTTAAAAGCGGGCGGATTTCAAAAATATATACTAATAAGAATTAAGGGCCCCTAGAGAGTATATTTTCCAAATTTCTGCTTCCTATCTCAAACTTTGACTTTTCGATGAATTTGTTTTTTGAGATTGTGGGCGTGTTTTAGCTCCCAAGCATTTTTGGCCCTTAAAGACCGGGAGCGTATCGGAATCCCGCTTTTTAAAATTCCGCTTTTCAAAAATCCCGAAAAAAAGTTTTAAAATCCCGTCTACTAAAATACTGCTTTTTTAAAATCCCGTCTTTTAAAATCCCGCTTGTTCCAAATCCCGATCTATTATAATCGCGCTTTTTAAAATCCCGCAAAATCCCGCTATTCCCGTTTTTTTACAAAACATTCGTAATGGAAGTAGACAAGTGCAATACTCTCCTAACTTTTGGTCTGTGTATGACAGTGCAGAAAAACAATTCCCGAGAAAACAAAATAATGCTGAAGCGTGGCATCGCAGACTGAAAGTTTTGTTTGGACGAAAAAGTGCTGGCTTGTATAAACTCATTGTAGATTTGAGAAAGGAAGCAATTGTGGTGCAAACTGAAATACAAAAAATTACGAAATGGATAAGAAAAATTATATAAAAAAACTTATGAAAAAATGAGTAGAACAGGTTTTTTGCGTTGCATTGCTTATAATACACTTGAACTAATAAAATAAAAAATGCTGTTAATGGTTTGAAGTTTTTTTTGTTCCCTTTTGCAGAATATCATACAACATTACTTTTTTTTTTATTATAATAGCGGGATTTTAAGAATCGGGATTATAAAAAGCGCGATATCGAACCCAAGCCTTAAAGACCATATGGCCAACGACCCTGCCACGTCGAATCAATCGGTTCTCGTAGGGCTTGGTTAGTACTTAGATGGGGGACCACTTGGGAATACCGCGTGTCGTTGGCACCTCTAGCGGACGTCTGACAAACATCCAAGAGTATCAAATTGTCATGAGAAAGCTTCTCAAATTTGCCGTTCGGATTCGGCGTAAAACTGTAGGTCCCCTAAACTTAGCATAAAAGTGGTTGGAGAAGCTAGGTTCAGGCCCTGTATGGGCCGTATATTTCAGCTTTCTAGCTCCAGTTTAAATGCCGAATTTTTGCTTACGGACGATGCTGATCACGAATAAAGTAACTTTTAGGGGTCTACGGACAATATTAAGGTTTGTTACAAACTTCGCGCCAAAACTAATATACCTACTCTTAGAATTGGGTATACAAACTATCTCAAAGTAAGATTATCGAAATGTATATTGTATTAATAAAGAATGATTAAATGAAAAACTGCACAAAACCAATATTGACGTAGCACCGATACATAAAACGCTGCCAGCTACACGTCTATAAATTATGGAACAAAAGAAAAGAACAGTTTTTTCATTTAACCCTTAATGGCATGATATGTCAATTTTTATTCATTGATCTGCATTTTAGTTTTGTAATTAAGAAAAAAACAGTTTCGACTTGGCATTGTTAGGATAAGCTTTTCGTGGTTAAGTGAACCCTATATTTATTGAATTGCTTTGTTAACTTAATTTATGTAGGTAAGTAATTGCTTTATTGTAATTCCACCTTAATACTGTGTGAAATAAATGACTATAATACCTTAGAAACCTTAGTTTCCGTTTGAACTATTCGTGAACCGACAATAAATAAAGAAACAACCATCTTAGTGTTTGTATCAGTCGTAAAAGCAACCAAAGTTCTAAGCGAGTTTTTGCCACGGAAAGATAATAAAACTCTATCTAAAATAAATGCAAATATAATAGTTACAACCACACACAAGAATAATCGATCATTTGGTACCGAAGTCGTGTATGTCGGGCATCGGCTGGTATTACCGGTAATTGCTCGAAGGTCTGGGTTTTTATATGTTGCCAAGTAATGTAATAGTTGGTCGGTAACCCGCAAGCTGGGAACACATTTACAATAGAATGGCTGATAGTTGAACGTTGGCCAATGCCATGGGTGGCGAATTATTTGGCTTCTGGCTGATGCCAATAAATTGGCTAATCACGCGTGCAAATTTTAGAGCCACTGAATACCTTGACCGAAGCTAGACCCCGTGCAATTTGTAGTTTATTTTGTCATATGATATGTTCCAATATTTGGCATAGTTGCAAGTGGTTCAGAAATTAGTCAAGTACATTTTTGTAGCAAGGCAAATGAGAAATAAATTGGTAACTTAAATACTAATTATGTTAAATCTAAATTATAATAATTTTTCTTTGAATTCTCCAATTAATGTAACCAATAACGTTAATAACTCCTTTGCTTTATTTAAAAATTCAAATTGTTTTTGTATTGACCATTTAATCAATGAGCAACATTCTGGATTTTCTGTCATTCACCAAAACATTCGTAGCTTAAGAATGAATTTTGATACATTTTCCACCAATCTTGCGTCTTTAGATCATTTACCGGATCTTATCTTTGTATCTGATATCTAGATTTTTGAAAATGAAATCTCTGACTATAATATCCCTAACTTTTTGTTTGACGCTGCGTGTAATGATTCCTATGCAGCTGGTGGTGTCGGAGTATTTTATAGAATTGGCATAATAGGATTAAAAATAAAAAAATATAATTTACAAAGTGCTGACATTATCAGTTTTAACTGTGAAATTGCTGGTATTTGTTACTGTTTTATTTGTGTTTACAGACTCCACAAATGTTCATCAAAAACCTTTACTGAGGAATTTTCTGTGTTCTTGGAACTTCAGACATGTACAAATTTAGTTTTGCTTGGTGATTTTAATATCAATATTTTGTCTAATTCATTAGAAGCCGATCACTTTTTGTCGACTTTATCCTCATTTGGATTTGATTCTTTGTTGACTCACCCTACTCGGTTAAGCGCGTGTTTAGATCACATATTTATTAGGATTCACCGTAATAATTGCATAGGATTCAAAACATTCGCTTTCGATTTATTTCTTAACAAGCTACAAGTCCATATTTCAAGCAGCCACCAATTATTAAGAAAGAAAATTAATAAGGCATTTGCCTTAAGCCATGGATGAATCCATCACTGCTTAAAAAAATTCATAGGAAAAATAAGTTGAGTGCATCCGAATAATTTAAGACTTAAAAAATATTATGTTAAGGTTTGTAAAAAACTAAAGGAGGAAATACCTCTGTTTCTAGATAATTACTATCGCAACAAATTATCAATGAGTGTTGGTAACTCCAAAAAAGAATGGCGTGTTTTCGATGAGATTCTTGGCAGAAAAGCTTCAGAAAGCAACATTGTTTTAAACATCAACAATTCACTTATTTCCGATTCTATTGAAGTTGCTAATTTGTTTAATGATGTTTTTTTTTGTAATATTAGTTCTTTTCAGGACACAATTAATAACAACATCGAGTCTACAAACATGCCCGTCTTTGAAGGAATAATACGTCAACCTGAAAGTTTTTTCTGCGAACCTTTTACTGCTTTAGAGATCCATAAAATAGTTTGTCCCCTCAAAACATCAAAGTCTACTTCCTTTGACAATATGTCACGCTCTTTGTTAAAAAAAATAACTTTTCATATCTCGGATGTGTTGTGTTTTATTTTCAAGAAAAGTCTCAAACTAGGCATTTTTCCACAATCCCTAAAAACAGCAGTAGTTATCCCACTCCACAAAAAGGGTGATACTACAGTTTTAATCAACTATCGTGCTATTTCTTTGTTGTCGTTTTTTTCAAAGTTTTTTGAGAGAGGTGTTAAATCTAGAATGTTATCGTATCTAGACAGAATTCATTTCTTTAGCGATTGTCAGTTTGGATTAAGAATTGGAAGGTCTACTGAGACCGCACTATTAAAATTAACTGGTGAATTATACAACAGCTTAAATTCGTCTGAAATACCGGCTTCATTGTTTATTGATATCACTAAAGCTTTTGATATGGTGGATCATTCGATATTATTAAATGAACTTTACCGTATAGGGTTTAGAGGCTATATATACAAATGGTTTGCTTCTTACTTAAAAAACCGTAGACAAATGGTCAGAATCAATAACATTTATAGCTCCCAGAAAACTATAGCACTCGGTGTTCCACAAGGCTCTGTTTTGGGTCCTATATTGTTCTTAATTTATGTTAATTCATTATTTGATTAACCTTTTAAAGGTAAAATCACAGCGTTTGCTGATGATACTGCTCTCTCATATTCAAGTAGAAGTTTGCTTAACATGTGTTGTGACGTCAATTATGACCTAGACTTACTTAGGAGATGGTTTTTGCAGCACAAATTAGTTATCAGCGACAAAACAAAGTTTATGATTTTTAACTTGAAGGGATATTTTGCGGATATTTTGCCATTTTTTTACCATTCTACTAATTGTTCACGTTTTTGTTTATCTGACTCAGGTCAACGTTCTGTTAACTATTTGGCATCGTGCCCCAATAAATGCTTTAGAATTGAGTGTGTTGATAACTTTACATACATATTGGACAACAAACTGAGCTAGCATAGTCACACAATTTATCTTAAACATTACTTTAACAAAGTGGTGAGACAATTATATCACCTAAGTCTTTATTGTAATCAACCATTACTGAAGCTTGTGTATAATGGACTTTTAAAGTCAAAGCTACAGTATGGGATAAGCTGTTGGGGTGGTGCCTATTTTAACAAAACTGAACCGTTACTTATAAGCCAAAAGCATGCCGTTAGAATCATATGCAGGGTGAATCGCAGAACTCAGAGTTTTGATTTGTTTAAGAACCGTAAAATTCTTCCGTTGGCACCTTTACTGCTACAAAGTCCTTAACATATTCTTTGATAATTCGGGATTTTACGCTGTCAGAAATAACGAAAACTATAATTTGCGAGTAAATGCCAGACATTTCGTAACTGCTCTTACAAATAATAAAGCCCATTTTGCACGATTTTACTATGCTACCGCACCTCGTCTCTTCAATTCGCTTCCAGATACTGTTAGACGTGAGAGAGTGAAAAGTGTATTTTTGAAGTGTATACAAAATTTGTCATTTGATAATTCAGCCATAAATGGTTTCTTTACGACCTGAATCTTGCTAATTAAATGTCATAGTATATTTTATCTTTCCAACCTAATTACTTTTGTAATATTAAATTTTTGCTTTCCGATTGTAATTCCCCATCAATAATCAATAATTAGTAAACAATTTTAGTAATTTCCGTCCTACATTCGACACTTGTCATTGAACAACTGATTGTAGTAACTATTTTATACTCCCTTTTATTTTATAAATGAGTAATGTAAAACATTTTAATTTGTATGAAAAAATAAAAAAAGCAGTCAAACACTGCCAGAATTAAGGCCTTACTTATATTCAGCCATACCCCAGTGAGCGGAATCCTATTCCGAATTTATCAACGAGTCCCAGTTAAATTGAGTTCTAGTCAGAGATTCTGATTCCGCATTAATACTTCAGCGGCTATGTTTGCATAGCGCGGCTTACCCATCTGCTGGATGAGTGTGTATTGGAGTTGAGCTTAAGTCGAAACTTCGCCCTATCTTGTTTAGTTGTATCATAGTCTGTTTTTGTATTTTGTGTCTCGATTGAGTGGGGATTGAATGTTTTCCCTGGATGATTTATTTTTCGAAATCACCTGCCTACAGTTTCAGCTGCCCGGGTTTCTTTTATGCTTGTGATAATTTGAGAAGAAATACAAATTATGACTTAAAGCAAACATATTATCTACTATTGGACCTAGAAGAGGACAATGTTACATTGAAGATTTAAATCGACAAATGTTGGGAAACAAATCAAATCCATTTGGTCTGGAAGAAGGCACGCAAGTTATCGTTTAGTTTTTAGTAGACATCAGAATAATTCGACTGCCTTAAAGTTTAAGGCGTAACTATAATAAACAGGCGAAAACTGAATTCTATGTCATATTTGAACGAGCCGTTCCCTTCCGATTTATCAATTGCTAAGATAGCCCATGATTAAAATATATGAATGTCAGCAACCGCCTAATTTCAGTTTTTTTTTGTGGGAAATAATTTCTCTTTCATTTTATGATAATTTATGAATGGCCATGATGAAAAAACAGTGCTATGTGTATGGAGGCATGCTGCATCCTGCAACCCCCTGCTTGGCTTCACTTTTCGATTTGGAGTAGATGCGACGTTTGATATACACACAATTTCGGGCGCCAAATTTAGTTTTCATTTAATCTAACTTCGCAGCTACTCCAAATTCAATAGTGAACCCAAGCAGGGGTTGCAGGCGGGCAGCCTGAACCCCGAAACACATAGCACTGTTTTCGGGATAGACTTTTGTGATACTCTTCTACATTCGTGCTTTTCAATGGACATCTTCTACATTCATACGTTTCAATGGACATCATGCTGGTGCACATGATGCCAAAGACGAAATAAAAAACGCTTATAAATATATACTTTTAAGAGTCACACGAAAAATGGACAACACGAAACTAGTTGAGCGCTAAAAGTTCGAGCTATGGGAGCCTGTGTATGCTGAAAATGACTCCTCTGAGGCTTATCATGATGTTGAGTCTTAAATGGAGGGTTATTAATAATATTCTTAACAAAGAAAATGATAACGAAAAAATTCTTAAAATTTAAAACGAAGAAACCGTTATATCCAATCTTGTTGATGTCGCCAATAATTTTTATCAGATATTTGTATCCGTTGCTTCGAAATCGAAATTATCCCTTCCACTAGACAGCTGTGATTGTAACTTGTATGTTCATCTAGTTGATGAATGTTTTCAAACCAATAGATTTGTCTTCGAACAAATTACACCACTTGAAATTATTCAAGTACTTTTTTAATTAAAATATATTCAACTTTTGTTTTAATATTTCTTTATTTGTTATTTTTCGTTTTCATTTTCAGAACTTATTTATTTCTGTTTTTCGCGACGCGTTTCGAAGCTGCTGCTTCATCCTCGGGCGATGGTTACTATTAAATAGTAACTTTAATGAATATTTTTTAATTAAAATTCAAAAACACAACCGGAAACAGACAAAAACAACAAAAAATGGATAATCAAGTACTTATGATAACATTACTAACTGGATTACAGAACGAATTTAATTTTTTATCATTGACTTCCGACGTTGTAAAAAATTATTAGAAAAGCTACTTAAAAAGCGCGTGATTCGAGAAGAAACAATTTGGCTTTCGTGAAAATAGATCAACTGAAGATAAAATGTTAAAGCTATGTAGTGAAATATATGAAAGTTTTAATAATGACACCATTAGTAAAGCTCGGTTAATTTTTTTTTTTTTTTTATAATTTGCGTGCGCTAAAGGGATTTCTTTTTTCTGTAGTACACAGTACCCTTATAGTGGAAACCACAGCGCAGGCATTTTGTTTGTTGCTGTAAGTAGCTCCCAGCAAATGATTCATTGTCTATTTCTGTGTCCTACGTACTGTATGAAAGAATAGAATAATGGGAAAGAAGTTTGCTGCGATGGGATTTTTTTTCTCAACAGGTGGCGCCTAAATTGCTTTAGGGGGATCTGTTTTTGTTGTGTGTATTTAATTTATAAAAATCATGGCCCTGGTCGGGATTCGAACGCACGACCTGCCAATCACTTTAGTGAATACATGGTGCGAAGGTCACCCATGCCACCTGCATGTTAATGGATATGATACAATATTGTACAAAGCCGGATTAAGGGTTGTAATTTATAACTGGTTTTCGTGTTTCAAAATTCAACGTGTCAGACTAGATGGCATATGCAGTGATCGCGCTCCAGTAAACTTTGGTGCACCTCAAGGGTCAGTCTTACTGCCAGTTTTATTTTTAATTTATATTAATTCAGTTTTTAAACAAAATTTAAACAGACAGGTCACAGCTTTTGCTTAGGGTGTGGCTTTTTTACATTCGAATTCAAGCTTATTTTACTGTGTAATAAATCTTCCCAATGATCTACAAATCCTACGATAGTGGTTGCAAAACATGAATTGATAATAAGTGAGTAAACTAAATTGATGGAGTTCAATTTCGAAGGTCTCCGTCATCTTGGCTGTGATGCATTCCATTCTTCTTAGTGTACATAATTGTCCTTGTGTGCCCATAGGCAAGCAGAAATTATTTGATGATAAGCTGTGCAAATTTAGCTGTTTTACAGTAGTTGGTGTCAAGAGTTTTAATTATCAGGGTGTATTAATAGATAGAAATCTTAACTTGAAGGTTCATGTGGATCAGCTTAAGAAATATATGTTTGCTGTACTCTTAAATTGTTCAAGGAAAATACTTTCTATGATCTATAACGGATTGGCACACTCTAAATTACAGTATAGTATTGGAACTTGGGGTGGAACATATAATAACACCATTGATGTATTAAAGAAGCTACAAAAGAAAAATGATATAAATTATCTGTGGCGCTAACAGATTAACCTCTAGTTGGCCTCTTTTCTGTAGTCTTCATATTTTTCCAGTAAACCATCTATATGTCTTTAAGGTTGCGGTTACAGTTTTACCCTCAGAAGTTTGAGAGCATCTTATAGTTTGAGAGTAATATCATGGGACTCGTTATTATTCCGGTTTATAATAAACCTTACATTACACAGCGTAAGCGCCAATGCTTTTAAATAAATTGCCGCTTAAAATAAAAATTATCAGAGTACCCGTCTTTTGTATAAAAAAAAGTTGTCTTTGTATTTTAGATAGTTCAGCATCTGTTTAGTTATTAGTATAAATATTTGTATTTTTTTATTTCCTCAATACATTGCATCGTATAGCAATTCCGTTGTAACAACACCCACACATAATATTAACTGATTTGTTATTTCGGAAGGATTATTCGCCTCTAGCCATTTTAGTGCTACAGAATGATGCCGATCTATTTATTATTTTAATTTTCGTTAATATATTTTAATCCCATATTTAAACATTGTATAGAGTAAGTAAGTATTTTTGTTCAACAATGAAAAAAAAACCGAATGGTTTTAAGTTATTGATAGTATCAATGTACCAATGTTAGTATCATATCGGCATATTCAAGTCAAGACCTAGCGAGTGCAAGAGCAAGTCATATAAATGTATGAGGATCAAAGAAATCTTTCGATATTCATTTAATAAAACCGACAAATGAATTAGTCTTCCAACTCCGATATTCGATCACTATATATTCGACATGAGGAGTAAAAGTTAGATAAGTATCATTGAAGACATCGAGATCTTTAATCTTGTAAGGTCTTAGTAAGAGCATAAGATCAGTCGAATAGGTATACGGGGCTCCGTTTGAGATCTTGTTAAGGATATAAGCAAGCATTACCTAAAATTCAATGTCAAACAATTATTAACAAACCGAATCGATAAATTGTTAAGGTTTATCTGGATATTTGCGCAATCATCTAAGCTATTAATTTTTAAAAATGATTTGACATCATATCAGCATACATAAAGTAGTTACAGGAATTGAACTGTTGAACAACATCTTTATTAAAAATAATAAAAAGCAGCGGTCCTTAATTGGTTCCTTGTGGATCTCCAGAGGTGCGCGACATCAATAAAGAGTAATAGTTATTAAGACGATCTCTTTGAGACCTGATCTCTTGGAGACATCGCTGAACAAATTTTACCAGTTTCTTTATTATGGTTCTTACGTATGGTTGACAGAATCAAAAGCCTCGCTAAAGTCAGTATAGACAGTATGAAACTGACACCCACTTTCAACCGAATTTATTATAAAAGATGTATAATGTACAAAATTAGATGTTTTTGATCGAACCGAGACAAAACTATGTTGAAATTCCGACATAAACTCTTTAATATGAAAGTCTAGTTTATCTTCAAAAGTTTTAGAATGGCGGAAAGCTTAAAAATACCTCTGTAGTTTTCATTTTCGGAGCCAGATTTAAAGATGGGGACCTAAAACGATGTCTTTGAATCATGAAGGAATATACCAGATGCAAGCGATTTACATTAGCATTCCATCAGCACCAGGTTATTGGAATTAAGGCTGGTAACAGCATATTTAGAGTGAAACTCAAGAAGTAGTTAGCCAAAATTGATTTTTTAAATCAAAAATTGTTTCAAATAGTTCAATAGAACTACGAGCATCATTAGAAACTGCATTTTTATGAAAAATTTGTTTAGGCAATCCATTCGAGGATCTTGTTTGGTTTATAAAAGACCAAAAAGAATTAGAGTCACATTGTAGTTTGTTTTCAACATTAACAATGTAGTCAATATACAAAAATGCACTTAATACAGTAAAATCGTCCGGAGCTTGCAAAAGGTATTTTTATCCGTAAGGTTTCCTATTTTGTTGAATCTTTTATATGAAAAGGTTTTCCAAATGCAAGTCGACGATTATACCATGGGACCTTGAAAATCCTCTTCCTCATAGTGTATGGAATAAACATAGATAAACCGTCGTTAATCTTACGGATTAAATTATTGTACAAATTTCGGTTGTTTGTTTATTCATTATTCTTATATACGAATTATGAATTTTACAACTTTTTGCAACTGCATATTTAATTAGACCTATATAGTAGCAAGTAAAAGAATATAAAATTGAATTTTTATTTATTAAGATAAATAGATAATGTCACAGGGATCATAACCCTCCCACTTAACTACATCCCTACTGGGCAGCCTGCGGGGTTCGCCAGTTGGACCTCAGAAAATAACGGCAGGCCTCCCGATTTTGTGTCACTTCGTTACTGAGGCCAATCAAATGCTGGTGTTGCTGCATTTGTATGATGCAGGAGTTTTAAGGCCTGCCTTTCTTTCCCGATTGTGTGGAAACGTTGATTGTCTTTTTGACAGGGTTCGTAGGATCTCTGCTTTCAACATGATAGTATCAACTGATCCGGTTACGCTAAATTTTCATTGTGATAATTTCTTTTACGTGAAGGCTTCCACGGATCTTGTACCTTCTTATCATCTCAGCTGTCGTTAATTTGCCATCATAATTTTGTTCACTGTCAAACATTGTGAACTGTATGTGGGCGCCGGGTGCACAACTCTGGTATAGGGCCTTCCTTTCATCTTATTGGCCACTTCAATCAACCTACGCTTACGCGATGCCTAATGGCGTCAGCTTTCTTCGCTATTGATCATAGATCCCAGATATTTGAACTTTTTGCTCTTAGGAATCACTCTTCCATTCATATTAATATCTGGAATAGGTCGGATTGCTGCAGAGAATCGGCAGCACATTATTCTATTTTTTTTTTTGACTAATACGATACCCGTTCCTCTCCAAAACTTTCACCTATACATCAAGTGCTCATTGCAGGAGCGTTTGATCCTCGCTAATTATGCCTCCATCGTTAGCAACGGATAACTAATGCACTTTGGAATCCACTTTACTCCCGCATACATGTCCATGAACATCTGTACGAAGGTATCTGGAACTCCTCGTTGTCTAAGCCGACAATAACAGATCCCTTGGTTTTCTATAAAAGGCATTTTCAAAGTCAACTAGCACCGTATGCACAACCTTTAAATAATTACAATGTTTTTCATCATGATCCTTATACTTTCGATTGCATCTGGAGTTGATTTACCTGTGATAAACCCGCACTGCTCTTTAGATAGCTGTATTGTTTTCCGCATTCGGCTATCTGATACCCGCTCAACGATCTTCATGCTGTGTGACATCAGCTTGATTGAACTGTAATTATCACAGTCTCACAGATCGCAATTTCCTTGTACAAAGGAAGAAGAAAACTTTCCCTCCACTGGTGAGGTATTGGATCACCTCTCATCAGTTCGAAAGTGAGAATCCTTAGCCATTTGGGTCCGATGTCTACCATATATATCCATAACTCAGAGGATATCTCGTCCGAGCCAACTGCCTTTCGTTTTTTGGAGTCTTTGACCGCCTTATTTCTCCGACATTAATGTTGTGTATTATTAGGAACGACTCTTGGAAAATATATCTGGGGAAATAGTTCATTTAGATGTCCTTTACAATACTGTTGCCCCTGTGTAAAATTTGTTCGTCGTCCACAAGAAGCAGCCCTTCAGCATTGTTGATGAACTTTGACAAGAAGAAATTTCTTCTTTCTCTCGCTACAGGCAGTTCACACACTTTGCTTAGTGGGTACTTTCTCTTCTCTAGCCTCTTGAAAAGTCTGTATTTCAATTTGAGTTAAGCTTTTTGATCTCCATCATTAGTTCAGCACTATGACCAAGCTTTGAATACCGCTTTCTTGTGACTTATCACTGCCTTAGCTTCATCTGTCCACCACCATGTTTCTTTGCCGTGTTCATAGTGTATTTTGAAGCCCTTAGCAATGATTTGGCTCTATACATCACATCATACTGAGACTTAAAAACATACGTTTGGATTGTTTACTAACTACTAGCTTATGTTTAGCAAACCATACTCAAGCTTACGTAACGATTTAAGTCAGCTACTAAATTGAGGCTGTTAACTAACTCAAATGCTATACCTAAACTTGACCCACAAAAAAAAAGCAGTTAAAATATGGATTTGATGTAAGTCAAAAACAAAATTGACCCAAGAACAGAGTTTGGAGGGACACCGAAGCAGATTACCTTTTAGCTAGTTAAACTATTTCCCATTTTTACTTTTTGCTTTCTCCCTTTCCCTTAAGCACAACATCTTTTTTCGTCCAATCGTTTCTGTACCAGGAAGCAGAAATCTAATGGTAGAGGCCTAAAGCCGAACTGCTTCGAATTGAGAAAGTTTTTTTAAATAAATAATAATAAAATAATACCGATTGTAAGACCCTACTCTTAACCGATTTTTCAAATACTTTTGAAGTAGAAGAACTCAGTTAAAAAGATGTGCCAAACATCAACTATATTGTTGCTCTCAAGAACCAGGTTTCAAGATACCGTCGATACCGCATGAGTTAGAATTATTCAAAGAATTTTCTATTAAAAGTAGAATCTCTAACGCCCCATTCGAACCCAGTGCAACGACTACAATAATTAGAAACAGCATCGTTTGGAAAGGACACTTGTCCAATAGAACTAAAGTAAATTAAATTCGTTTGAAACTGCAGTAGAATCTGATGTATGATATGATATGATATATATGATGCAGGGTGGCGACGGTGTAGAGGTTAGTGTGTTGGCTTGTTACCCATGCGGTGCAGGTTCAATTCCCATGGGGAACAACAACATACGCCACCCATTCACATGCCTCTATACCAAAAGGAGGATTTCTGCCTGGTAGTACAATGGACCGTTACCGAGTCTGAGTGCTCTGGGATTTGGATTTCCTTTTTTTTTAAAAAAAAAAAAAAAAAAAAAAAAAAAAAAAAAAAATGAATCTGATGTTATAGCGTTGCCATTTGTTATTGTAATGCGACTATTCTGATTTTTAACATTGTGGTTAAAAATGCTACTCGTATTGATAAGTTTCCACCCTTTTTTGGTTCCCTTGTGCCATTGTCATTTGGTTATGATAATAACTATCCTTACAAGTCCGGATATCCTTCTTTATATTTTTTCACAAACAATTATAATTGCACTCTTCCGCAGTTTGTTTTTCAGTTTTATTTCTTTATGAAGAGGCCGGCTCATCAAAGGCTTAAGCCTTTCTACTTTTTCCCTTTTCACATCGATGTAACTAGTAGCAGTGGTACAACCTTTTGACAATTTCGAAAACAAATCATGAGCTTAACTTGCATTTTCTTCAGCATGGACCTCTTCCCAATATTGATATAACGCTATTCTGGTGGGCGCAGAGGTTAGTGTGTTGGACTACTAATCTAAATGTCTCAGGTTCAAATACCGCCGGGGCCAAGTAACATCTAAAAAGTTTTTAACACTGCCCCACCTCTTGTGAACGTCTGACAAACATCCAATAGTATCAATTGTCATGAGAAGCTTCTCAAATTTGCCGTTCGGATTCGGCTTTAAATTGTGAGTCTTTCCACTTTTCACAAGCAAATGGTTAGAGAAGCTAGGCCCCTATGTGCCGTTAGGTTAGGTTAGGTTAGGTAGGCGGGCTGGCATAGTTCGATACAAACCATCCTGTAGATTTGATGAACTTCATTATTCCGTCTATCGGTGTGCTGGAGAGCTCGTCTAGGTCGTGGAAGAAGTGTCTCGCCAGGAATCTATATCTGATGTGTTGGAGACCCGGGCAGTGACACAGGAAGTGGGTAGTATTCTCCAGAGCTTCCTCGTCGCCACAGCTTCTACAGAGTTCTTCCTCCATCAAGCGTAATTTCTTCATATGGTACCGCAGAGTGTTGTGCCCCGTTATAATACCTACGAGGGTGGATAGTGATGATCTATCCTTTTTCATTAGACTCTCGGTTCTTGCCTCATTGTAGGTTGGCCATAGCGTTCTAGTGGTGTGGCAAGTATCTAGTGCCGTCCATCTAAGGTTCGCCTCTCTTATTGCCTTTTTCCCTGCTTCAAGCCTGAGTGAGCAAGGCGGGATGAGTACAGAGGGATCAGCTTGTTCCAACACAGCTTCCGAACCTTGTCTTGCTAATTCGTCAGCTTTCTCGTTGCCCGGAATGCCTTCATGTCCCGGGACCCAGCAGAGCGATACCTTATGCTGGGTAACAAGAACCTTAAGTTCTTCGCGACAGCATTTCATAAGCTTTGATTTTATTTCTGCTGTAGTTAAGGTTTTTATTGCTGCCTGGCTGTCGATATAGAAGGTAATACCATCGGGTGGTATTACCCTTACCGCAGACTCACGGGCTGCTGTTATCACTGCCAGGACCTCTGCTTGGATGACGCTGCTGTGGTCGGGTAGGCGTACCGATTTTGATATACCAAATGGTGCGAAAAAGACGCCTGACCCCACCCCCGTTGCCATTTTTGAGCCGTCCGTAAATACGGCTATGGCTTGTGTGTCGGGGACGAGTCCGCTTCTCCATTCTTCCCTGCTGGGATAGGCACTCGAGAAATGTCTTGTGAAGTCTAAGTATGGCGTGATGTAGTCCGTAGTTGGTACATGGCCAAAGTATTTCTGTAGGATCATCGAATGACCCATTGCATTTGGTTTCCAGTTCGCTGTTTGGCAAATTCTCATGGCACTAATAGCGGCTGTTGATTGAACAAAGATGGCTAGCGGAGGCAGGTTGAGGATAGCCTCCAGTCCTGCGGTTGGAGTTGTCCTCATGGCACTAGTTGTGCCGATGCACGCTAGTATCTGATTTTTTGTAAGAGATGCGCCGTTAATGCCTAATATTTATATTTATTTTTAAATCTTGATTCAGTAGTTGGCAAAAGTTAAAAAGTAAAGAGGTTACTGAACTTGTTTCTGCTTTTATATATGAATATTAAACAATTTCTATAAGCAATTGTGTAGGTTAAATTGAATTGGCAAGAAGTGAATATGGGGCTTAAGAAACAGTCATTTTCATAAACATTTAAAAAAACTTAATCTAAAAATCTTCTTTGACAATTTATAATTGAACTTATTTGACATAAATTAAAAGAAAACATATGTACAATCTATTAGAGCCATTTCATATTCTTTTTTATTGCATTTAAACTGAATTATTTACATTGAAATTGAATTAACATTTTGTTGTCTTCAAACCAAGAAAAAATCACCAAGAGATATGATATTTAAATGAGAATAACAATGGCACACAAATTCGTTGAAATTAGAATTGGTCCAAACTTCTTCAGAGCATTTTTCACTGCCAATGGGATTTATCCTATATATTGATGAATGTTTAAAATTGAATCAGTAAGCGGGCTTCAATTTCGGTGTGTTTATGTCAGCACTTCAGAGTGAAACAACAACAACTGGATTTTTGCAACTTAAGTTTCGCTTCAGAGGTAGAGCTTTCTTCTCTTTGACTTTTTGTGGTTAACGATGTTCTGCATTCATCTATATTATCATATTCCGCAGTTTTAGTTTCTTCAAGAATTGCTGCGTACTCCTGTTGCCAACATGTGCCGCATTATTTCCGTCTGTCTCGGTTATAAAGCAATGTTTCTGAAACCTTGGGTCTAAAATGGTGGCTTAAACTGGTATAGTTCTTCTGTCGTACGGCTTCAGCATTTATAGTTTTATATTCATAAATTATGCACTTTTATGCACTATTTGACCATATTTTGCAAAAGCTCTCATAAAAAAGGGTTCGAGCAAGTTTTTCGAACAGCGCTGTTGGTCGGTGACATCCATATCATTTGAAAATTAAAAGCTAATTTCCACAGATACATAAATCAAAGAAAAACTATTGATGTCAATAAAAAACATCGATGTATTCGGCAAAGTTTATAACTATCGATTCTTTAGACATTATTATCGATGTGTAACGAACACTACTTCGCGTGCTAAAGTCCACACAGTACTTAAGACCTTTAAGTTTGAATACGTTTGAATTGCCATCACATCAACCACTTGCAAACTTGTAAATTGCCAGGACGTCTGTATACCACAAAACCTTATTATATTCCTACGTATAACAAGCAAACTTTGTCATTCGCTAACATACATGACATCTTTCCCGAAAAATACAGTTTACAACAATTTAAGAGTAGGTAGAAGCAATACTTATCTGAAAGCATCTCGAGGTGCCAACTTATCGTTGCATGTTAGCTTTTCCTATGAGACGATACTAGTAAAAAACATAGGGACGGGCTACAGTCCGCTTGGGCGAACTGTTGGATACCCTATTCTTATTCCTGTCCCTCATAAAACAAAAGTCTAAGTATGGTTGAATTGTTAAGAACGCTCTACATATTTTGTTATATAACATTTAAAGGATTTTATCAAAAAAAACGCTCCCTAGCTCAAACTTGGGTGTTTCAATAAAATTGTTTGATTTAATTGTGGGCGTGTCAGTAGGCGGATTTAAAAAAAAATTAACACATGAGCATAAAGGGCCCCTAGAGAGTATATATTATAAATTTCAGCTCCCTAGCTCACTTTGAATTTTCAAAAAAAAAAAAAATAATAATTGTGGGCGGATTTTGAAAATATTTACACATGAGCATAAAGGGCCCATAGAGAGTATATATTATAAATTTCAGCTCCCTAGCTCAAACTTTGGATTTTCAAAAAAATTGTTTTATTTATTTGTGGGCGTGTCAGTGGGCGCATTTTGAAAAAATTTCATCCCGAGCAGTTTTAGGATTTATAGATTATATATAAAAAATTTCAGCTTTCTAGCTCAAAATTCAATTTTTTCCAAAATTTTGTTTTTTTTAGTTTGTGGGCGTGTCTGTGGGCGGATTTCAAAAATTCGTAAACTTGATTATTTCGGGACCCTAGAGAGTATATGGTTAAAATTTCAGCTCTCTAGGTCCAGTTTAAAGGCCTAATTTTTGCCGACGGACGGACGGACGGACGGACATGGCTAGATCGACATTACTATCGATGCTGATCATAAATATAGTAACTTTTAGGGGTCTACGGGCAATATTAAGGTATGTTACAAACTATGCGTCAAAATTAATATACCCTTAGAATAGGGTATAAAAAGTAAAAAACCTCCGCATGTGTTAAAAACTCGGGGATTTTAATACGCAATTTTATTTTATTTTGCCTGTTGCCTTTACCTATGAGCGTTTGTATAAATTATTGACTCCCTATTACGAAGATACCTTATGCCCCTGCTAATGTATTCAAAAAAAAACCGATTCGCCATCTTCCAAAATGGTCCAAAATGTTTACAAATTGCGTCCACACATTGGCACTCATTAATAAAAAAAAGACGTAAGCAGCCGCTTCCAGCGGGTCAACGAATTCGAATTTCGTTTCAAACAACTATTAAATATGTACTAGGTACTATGGGTATGGGGGTTTTCCTAAAATTAGCCTTGATCATCCATGTTTGCCACCACAACCAAAACAAATCTGTAACTAATGAGTCAGCTTGAGTGCAAACAGTTATCATTTCGTAAACAATGGGAATTACCTTAAATCGAAAACAAGAAAATCGTGAATAGTGAATGACAAAAATCATGTTTTAATTTAATTTAACAGACATAATCAACAACGACGGCATAATTGGCCACTTCGGGACTGTGATTTGGTTTTAGGCACCTGACCACACTTACAGTGCATAACAAGTCTGTTCGGGAAAAGAAAAAAAAGGAGCCTAGAACCAATATAAACAGAAAAATAAATTTGTGTCTATGTGTTTAGTTTGATTAACTTGTTTGGAACTGGTGTGACATCTAGCTAAATAATTTCAATTAAACAAAGTAAAGTGCGAAATACACTTTCATTCAGCCTTAACATTGAGTGAGATAAAAATTATTTATAATATAACAAACAAACTGCAAAGCTTTGTTCAGATCTAAATTGGCGACAGAGTTTAGAAAGGGAGCAACACTGAAAGTGTTTTAAATTAATATCCAATGAACAAATGAACTTCGAAACAAATCGTGATAAATTATTGTGATCTAGATACTCGTATTTACTTGAGTTGAGTTTTGCGAATAAAACATTCGCGATAATAATGTTAATGTGACTATTTGATGAACGACTGAATTGGAAATCGTGATGAGTTACGACAGCAGTAGCTGTTTGGGCGGCATGTCGTGGTTACAATTTAATTTCCGTTTTACAGATCAGGGTAATTAAATATTTATGAGAAGTATGTGTTCATAATTGACCCAGCTTCAGGTTGCATTTTTATTTGAGACGGACAATGAAACAAGGCATATAAGTTTTTAATTGCTTGAAGGAAATCGACGAATATTCATCATTTTGTCTGTGAATTCTGATAATCTCTGTTTAGTGGTGTTTTAATATTATTCCAAATTAAATGTGAATTAAATTTTTGAGTTTACTTTATGGGGTTAAATATTCCATCCTTTGTTTTTCAACACTTAAAAACCAAACATATTAAAAAGTTCGGTAAGGTTTGCTAAGGAGGGATGTAAGAACAAGTGCAATTACATGCAGAGGCCTAAGATGCCCATTGTTACTCTTTTTAGGGTTCCGTAGCCAAATGGCAAAAAACGGAACCCTTATAGATTCGTCATGTCTGTCTGTCCGGGAATGTCACAGCCACTTTTCTCCGAAACTATAAGAGCTATGCAGTTGAAACTTGGTAAGTAGATGTATTCTGTGAACCGCATTAAGATGTTTACATAAAAATAGAAAAAAAAACATAAATTTTGGGGGTTCCCCATACTTAGAACTGAAACTCAAAATTTTTCATCAAACCCATAAGTGTGGGGTATCTATGGATAGGTCTTCAAAAATGATATTGAGGTTTCTAATATCATTTTTTTCTAAACTGAATAGTTTGCGCGAGAGACACTTGCAAAGTGGTAAAATGTTGGTCCCCCCCCTCTAACTTCTAAAATAAGGGAATGATAAAACTAAAAAAAATATATGATGTACATTACCATGCAAACTTCCATCGAAAATTGGTTTGAGCGAGATCTAGTAAGTAGTTTTTTTGTAATACGTCATAAATCGTAAACCGCAATTTACATTTCATTCAATCAACTCAAATATAAAAAAAACATTTAATTTCATAAACATAAACCTTATGCGTAAACCGTGAACCATTATTTTCTAATAATAAATCTGTAATAGGTGCCTAAGTAAATAATAATTATAATTCGCTTGGCCGCTTTTTTTTTATTACGGCCTAAGATCCATATAAAACATTTGGTTTTAAGAAAAACAAATACAATAAGAGATCTTGCTTTTGATCAGAATCAATTTTCTTAATTTAGTTCGTGCTATTGCTCACCTTGCGAAAGTCTGGCAAACATTCAGGAGTATCAATTTTTTTTAAAGCTATAACGATGAGTTGAAAGACTATGATAAAATTTGCTCCGAGAGGTACATATTTAAAACAGGCTTCATCATAAAGAAAAGCAAACGTCACTTTTATAAATTCGTCGAATAAAAACTCAATGTGGGTAATTTCCCTTTGAAAATGCATTCGGGATATATTTGATCTATTTAGTCCTAATGACAACTGTTAATCCTGACTTCCATCATATTGTCGAACTCAATGTCAACCTGAGTTCTATGTCAGTCACACTCTCCGACCTTGTGCGTGACTTTAAAGCTTTATATATCAAAGAAAAACGCAAAGCCGCTGCTTAAATTTAAAATCAATCGCTTTCTTGTGGAGTCTTCCCTAGTACATGGAGAAGTTATTATTTAACACCGATATTTTAAAACGGAGATAGATCCAATATGAACAAGTACCGGGATATTGTAATCTTGTCAGCCAAGTATTTTGCAAAGCCAAGCATTTTGCAAAAATCGTCACTGATAAGTTAAGTATAATATTATTAAAGTCGGTCATACACTCCGTTCCACGTGTTTACGAACAGATAGTTTCTTGACTTAATTTTATGAAATTTTTTAAATTCTTCGATAATATGGAGAAAACCAAATGCAATATGTAACATATAAATTCAATTTGTATGGTGCTTTTCCCAATAAGGACATGATATTAGTCCTTTCGTTCCACCTGTTTACGAACATTAACTAATTCTACCAGATAGATGCGTAATAAAACAACACAATTTTTTTTGGAATAAATTATTTTGGATTTTAATAAGATTATAACAATAGTTTTAAATAATGTGTACTACCTCCCGATCGCTGTATCGCTTCAAGAAGCCTGCTGTGAAGAGATTTATACGGTCCGTCCAAGTAATTTAGTGAAATTTCGGACCAGGCTTATTTTATGGCTTCAATTATTTTTTTCGGGTTGGAGTACTGCTTTCCTCCATAGTAGCCTTTTTTTGAAAGCCATCCCCACACGTTTTCCATGATGTTCAGGTCCGGTGAATATGGCGGCCATGCCAGTTGGTCTACATTTTGACTCTGAATCCAAGTTTTGGTTATTCTTGCGGTATGTATCGGTGCATTGTCCTGTTGGAAAATCCATCGTTGTCCATCAAACAATTTGGAAAATGAGGTAAAGTTCTTTTCAGTATAGATTTGTAGGTGATTGCGGCCATTCTTGAGCTTTAAAAATGAAGATTTGCAGTTCCGTAAAAGCTTACTGCTCCCCAAACCATTACTCTACCTCCCCTGTGTGTTCTATCCAAGGTTGTTTCATCCTTCCTCAAATGTTGGAAATAATAATTATATCCATTAAGTCCATCGAAATTAAACTTTTTTTCATCTGAAAAGACAACAACGGTGTCTCTCGACTCCACCTGATGTGACTTAATGCAAAATCAAGTCGCTGACTTTTGTGTGTTGCGTTCAATGGTGGTTTCTTTTTATTTTTTTTTGTGTCTACTTGCTTCAACTCCAGTTTCTGCCTTGATTTTAATTAGGGAAAGTCTTGAATTTGAAGCACCTCTCAGTATCGCCAGTCGATCCTGACTTGTTGTTGCTCTGATTATTCCTCTTTTTCAGTTTTTTTTTCCATAGTTCAGGGTCCTTAAGATAGCTGTGAACAACAGTATGTCCTCTTCCAATCTGAACGGCCATAAAACGCCTTGCTCCTTGTAAGCTGGAATTCTGCCTATTTCCTCCTTGGTTAATGAATTTATTTTACCCATAGTTGTTGGTTCTATGAATTTAAATCCTAATGCTTTTATATTTGATTTAAAATATGCTAACAGGCAGATTTAGTTACTGTTCGTACACAGATGAAACAAACAAGGACTAATTTTATGACCTTATTGGGAAAAGGATGATAAAAATTGAATTTATGTGCCTAACTCCAATTTTTTTTTACAAGACAAACATGATTTAGACTGCTTTCATATTGCATTAGATTTTTCCAAAAAATTTCGTAAATGAAATCAAGAAACTACCTGCTCGTAAACTCGTGGAACGGAGTGTAAGTGAGCACCAACATGGTTTCGTTAACGGCAAATTCTTAACTCCAAATCTAGTAGATTATACATCTTACGTTCTCTACGATGGGATCTATAATGACTTTAGAGAAGATTTCGGCAGAGTAAACCAAAACCTACTTGTATTTCAATTGGGAAAATATGGCATTCATAGTAATTTATCTAAATGCATAGAGTCGTATTTGTCAAAAAAAAAATCACTGTGTCTGCTTTGGTGATGTTATTTCCCGTAAAATGCACGCGACTTCGGGTATACCTCAAGGAAGCCACCTTGACCCACTCCTATTTTTACTGTTTAACGGTCAACTTGACAGACTTTTATAGCAGCGATGTTTGGATACTCTTGTCAGTTGGTGCATAAAGAATGCCATAATGCCTAATATGGAGAAATGCAGTATTATTTCATTGCGAATTATCGGTGAATTATCGGTACCACTTCGAATATTATTCCTTATATACGGTCACTACACATTTCAAGAACTGAGGCTGACGTTAAATCAATTAAAATTCAAAGGTCATAAATACCTGTTTATCCGAAAACAGTATTAAATGAAAAAAACATAAGACCGAGTAAATGCTCACGTTGTGATATCGATCTGAAGAGAATAATTTCTAAAGCTCGATGTTAGTATTTGCTTCCATGCTGCAAGAAGGTGCATGAGACTTTGCTTATAAGTTGGTAGGCATGTTTTTTTCTGCCCTCAAGTCACATTGTGTCAAGATAACGAATTTCAGAAAATTTTCCTTAAATACACGTCGTGCTCATGTAAATAGAAGGTTCCCAGATGCTGACGATTTTCGTCTGTTGTCTCTGAGTTTTCGAGTGGGTTAGCACTTTTTTATTGATTTATAAACCTGTTTTAATTAACATAAGCATGTGTTTGCGAGAAGAGAACACATACAAGAAGAACAGAAAATAAAAATATGTGATAGGTACCACGTGGTAAGCCCAATGAACCGAAAGCCGTGTCTGGAGGTGGTGTCGTATAGTACAGACTATATCTTCTAATGCTCTTACTAATGGTGTATTCTCTATCAATTTTGAAATTTGATAATATGATAAATACATATTCTCTACAAATGAGGACGTAATAAAAAGCTGTCTTTGATGTAGCGTGGACACAAGTAAAGTTTATGATTTGCAACTGGAATTGTAATTAATCGCCTAATTTCGGACAAGGTGGCTCCTGACTCTGCCTAACTCTGCTTCCCACTGCATATTTTACATCTCACATTATTTCTGTTCCCAATAGTTTCCATAGTAGATTTTTTAGGGTTTCGATGGTCGTGTCTGTGCCGTCGCGTTTACAAATCGGTCGAGGGTTAATGGTCAGTTCGTCGTAAGTGAGTGTGGGCGGTTCAGGTCTATATGTCATTGTCCAGATTATTAAGTTCTTTCCTCAGTGAGTTTCAATTTCATAAGTAGCACTTGTCATTAAAAAAAGAAAATATTAAGAAACCCCTTTATGAATCTTCCTTGTGTTCCATATTTGAACAATGTTTTTGAATGAAAAGCCTAATGAGAACTATTCAACTTTTAAATTAATTTCATTTAATTTGTATTTATTGTGCTATAGAAACTATACTTAGCCTTATGTTTTTTTTTACGTATTTAAAATTTTAATAACTGAAGTGGTGAATCATTTAGATACTGTGTTTACTACTCAGAAAAACAAATCTAGTTTGCCGCCAATATTGTTCTAAATTGTTTCTGAAATGAGCAACTGCCTTTTACCAACTAAAATAGCAGTAAAATTGTTTAATTCTTTTCAAAATTAGTACAGTAATAATATATATAATAAAATAATAATATATATAATATGATGTTTTTTTTTTTACAAAAAAGAAATTCCAAACGATTTCAAAATCGAGAATTTCGGTTTAAATGACATGGGGTAATGTCCACTAATCCTTAATAAGAATTCTATATTTTTTGTTCACCACGTGCAGGGACGGCCTAAGAATATTGCTACAACGCCCCCAACAAAAACAGGCTTGTAGTAAAAGGCGACTAAAGGGAGAAATCGTACTCGTATAACCGGAAGATTGAAGTTATAATAAATTTTCTAAATTGTAGAGGAAACATTAACGCTGTCAAGTTTGGCGAGTACGTCATGGGCAAAAAATGAATTTTTTATACTCCTCATAATATTTTGGCTTATTACGCAGATGGTAACAGTATTTTGAAGGACTTCTAAATGTACAATCTCCTTAAATATACTTTCTAAGAGCCATTCCTTACAATGAAGAAGTATCCGGCATTACTGTCGAAGAAGTTGGGAAGGCGGTCAAAGACTCCAAAGAACGAAAAGCGGTTGGACGTCGGATCTAAATGACTCATCTTCAAAATGATGATAGGCAATAGAAAGCCTAATGAGTGGGGAGAATACTATCATCTACTTCCGGCAAAAAAAAGGCGATACGCGAGACTGTGATAATAACTGTTATACTAAGCTGAAGATCGTTGAGCAGGTGCTATGTAGCCGGTACGCAAAACAATACGGCTATCTGATGACCAATGCGAGTTTGTCGCAGATGAATTCACCACAGATACAAATATACAATCCAAAGTATAAGGATCTTGAAAACATCGTGATTCCTTAAAGGATTTGCATATGGTGTTGGTTGACTCCTTTGATAGACAACGAAGAAATCTGTTAAGAAAACGAGAAGTTCCAGAAATCTACATACAGATGATTACGGACATAAATTAGGGAGTAAATACAAGTTTAAAATGGCCACTGGAGTCACCAAGTAGTTCGCAATAAAAGATGGTGTACATCAGGGAAGCGTCTTAAGCCCCTTTATTTTTATTGCAGTCCTTGATTATCTGTTTACAGAAAAAGTGACGGATTGCCAAGTGATTTACTTATTCTTTGCTGACGACGGAGCCATAATAAGCGAGGATCCGGCGTACCTGCAATGAGCACGTGATGAATGGGTGGATGTTTTGGGGGTTAGGAGGCTTCACGTCAAAGAACCTATCTCAAGAAAATGGACCACGACCGGCTCAGTTGGTACTGTATTGTTCAAATGGAAGATCCTACGAACTCCTTAAAAAAGTAATATCAATCAACGTGCATTTACAATCGGAAAGAGAAGCAGGCCTTAAAACTCCTGCATCATGCAAATGAAACAACACCAGCGTTTGATTTGGCTCCAGTGATGAAATGATTCGAAATCGGGAGGCCTGCCGATACTTTTTGAGGTTAAACCGGCGAACGGTGAACCCTACAGGCGGACAGTAGGGATGCAGTGAAAGGGTGGGGTTATGATCAATTTAGTCCAGATCATAAACTTGTCGTTAAAGAAAAGAAGAATATGGGTAAAAGTATTATAGAGCATCAGTCGTTACCAATTGGAGAATATTCAGAAGTAGCTTTGGGATCCAAAATCAAGGAATTGAAGAAATATACATATCAGACTTCATGCAATTCCAAAGATGCAACATAATAAAGACGTTTTGAATATCATTTAGTTTATTTTGTTAAGGTTAGCCGCAAATAATCCGAAATTACTTAAATTATGGACCCAATATCGGTATTTTTATAAAATGCAATACAACTGCCACTATTTAAGACATGGTATACATCACGATCACCATCATGCTTGAGGGACATAGTTCGAGAAGCCGAACTAAAAGGAGAGGCCATCGAGCTAGGGTGTACCAATGCACACCACCAACTGTTTTAACCCGATAAAGACTGGGAAAGAAAAAAGTCTATGCTTCTCGTTGGTCAAGCTAAAAGGATCCATACTTAATATCTCAAAGAGATAGCCACGCAATTTAACATCACCCTTGGCTGAGACCATGTCCTTGCGATGACCAAGGGAATTGTGAAATTGACGAATTGGCTTGAGGCTCTTTCGGCACAAATAGCATGAACTATGTTAGCTAAATTACTTATCCACGCCCAGAACACCAGATAGAAAGTGATACGATTATTTATTGCGAGCAATTCGAATCGATTAGACACTCAAAGGATAAAGTTTTGAACGGAAACGGTAAAAAATTATTAGAACTGTTTTAAAATTTTGATCGGTTCCCTCTTCAGGAAGGAGGTACGTATCTAAAGGTAAACAAATGTGGTTTGACAAAAAATGTGAAAAAGCCAGAGCCAAATCTTTTAAACTGCTAAAACTAGCCAGAATTAGAAACGGACATTTTTTCCGTGATGCGTATGTTCAGGCAAATAAAGAATACAAAAAACTATGCCAAACAAAACGAAATGAATACTTTTTAGGAATAGCTGAGAATTTAAATAATATCAAGGATTCGGCTGAATTTTGGAAAGTAGTGAAGGAACTGAATGGGAAAAAATCAAAATTAGCAACAATCTGGATGCGCATATTTTAGCTAGTCATTTTAGAAACCTACTAGATCCATTAGAAATTGAAGAACCAATACAATTTGCTGTAAATTTCATAATCGTTGATTCTTTAGATCGGGATATCACCATGGAAGAAATACACTGTGTTTTACGCAAGGCTAAAGATAACAAAGCCCCAGGGTATAAAAGAGTTCTTTATGAGTTTTTCAAAAACGCCCCAAACAGCTTTTTGGAAAGTTTAGCGAGGACCTATTCAAATATATTGCACACGAGCGAAGTACCGGAAGCTTTTAGAAGGTCAATTGTATTTCCGATACACAAAAAAGATGACATAAATAATGTGGAAAACTATATGGGCATCTCGTTTCTGAATGCGATCGCGGAGATATTTACAGGAATTATACTAAAAAGGCTTGAATTGTGGGTTAATGAGAATAATTTGCTAAACGAATCGCAAGCAGGTTTCAGAGCGGGTTATTCAACAACGGACCATATTTTTTCCATTCAAAATATCGTAGATTATTACGCAGAAAATGGGAAAAAGCTGTATACAATATTGATTGATTTCAAGGCTACTTTCGATAGCATTGATTGAGGTGATTTGTTCTATAAACTAAATCTAATGGGCTTATCCTCTAAGATTTCTAACGTACTAAGAAAACTATACGAGGACACTGTCTCAGCGGTATGGGACGGTGAACATATGTCAGAATGGTTTGAAACCAAAAGTGGAGTCCGTCAGGGATGCCTTTTATCCCTCCTGCTGTTTGCGCTTTTTATCAACGACATAGTTGACGCCTTCGCAAACGGTATTAACATTGCAGGACTTGTTATAAAATTCCTTTTGTATGCGGATGATGTGGTTTTGTTTGCAGATTCTCCAGAAAGCCTTCGGCTCATGATAAACAGGTTAGACAAATACTGTAAAATGTGGAATCTGGTATAAATATTTCAAAATCAAAGGTTATGATATTAGGAGCAGGGCGAGGACGGCACAGTAGAAAAGAAAGATGGCTTCTAAATGGTGAAAACATTAAAGTTGTGAATGAATTCATTTACTTGGGAATGATTCTCACACCGCAATCAAACCCAAAAAAACACTTTCAAAGTAAATTGAAGAAATCTTTATCTGCTATAAACTCAACCTGGCAAAGCTTGTTAAGGAACAAATATGTTGCACGGTGCTTCCCTAGGAGATGGAGTATGAGAGAAAAAATCAACTGCATTCTCGAAAATCTAGACAACAAAATAAGACTAGATCTAATTGAGGAAGCAAAAGGCTCCCCACGCAGATCTCTATATCCAAAGCTCGATTATAACCTGAGTGAGCGCAATTTTTTTACAGACCAAATGAGCTTGTATGAAATTTCTATAATTTTTCACATTAGGGGAGAGCTTCTTGACTTAAATTATAGACCTTATTTTAATAGCCAAATAACGTTCGGCTCTTTATGTAACTTGCGAGAACAAGAAACCTCCTATCACTTTTTATCAGTGTGCCCATTTTTAAAAGAAATAAGATTTGTATACTTTGAGAAGTCAATACTAAGCGAATTAGACTCGATAAATATCTTAAATGGAAGCAACTGGAAACTCCTTGCCCAATATTGCATTGAAGCTCACAACTAAAGAAAATATTTTATAAATTATTAAGAGATCCGAACTAAAAAATATATCCAATCTAGGTTTATAGCATTTTTGTATTGTAATTTATTTCATTTCATATTTGTTTCTTTTCTCTTTAGCTGTTTTTAAAATATTGTTAGAAATTGTTATACGAACAATGTTTAAAATAATCGTAAAACACATCAATGGCTTACTTGAATTTATTGTTACGAGTATATTAATAAATATATTTGGAAAGTTTTTAACAGAAAAGAGGGATGGCATCTTCTGCAATTCATTTGCAGTTTCCAGCAATCCTTTTAAATAACTGTCCTATTGCTTACGTAGATTCAGCTAAAAATTTAGGTGTAGTTTTCAACCGCAGTCTTACCTGGACACATCATATAAACAACACAGCTATGGTCAACGCAGCACTTTATTCCTTTAACAATTAGAATTCTGCTAGTGAAAACGCTGATTTTACTTCTGCTTACTTACGGTTGTGACATTTTTTGCAATTTAGACTTCGAGAGTAAAAGGAAATTAACGGTTGCATTTAATAGCGCAATAAGATATATTCACGGGCTGCGACGTTGCGATAGAGTTTCGCAGCATACATCACAGCTTCTTGGGATGTCTTTTGACAATTTTATAAAATTTCGCACAATTACCTTGTTCTCTGACATACTTCTTACCGGCTAACCTATGGATCTTTGCAACGAATTATTTTTTTTTAACTCTAATAGATGTTATCATCTCGTTATTAAACGATTTCAGTGTTTGACATCCGAACGTCAGTTTTTCGTCAACTCTGTAAGAATTTGGAATTCATTGCCGCGAGAAATAAAAAGTATAAATAACACGAAACAAATAGGAAAAGAACTTAAACTTTACTTTAGTAATGAATAGATAAAGTTATGTTTACATCTTTGTTAAAAAATATAAATATGTAAAACTTGAATTAAAATCAATTATGTAGCGTTTGTACATTTTGCAAGCTACACTACAAATAAGATATTGTATCTTACAGTGTAAGCTAATCATTAAATGAATAAATACCTACTAAAAAAAATACATCTGGCAGATGGTTACAAAACCAAGGCCATTATTTATTTATCATAATGTTGAATTTGTAAAAAAAATGTTTAGTTGAAAAATAAAATAAAGCTATTATTATTATTATTATTTATTATTAATACTTATCCACGCAAATCTTCTTCTTCCTTAACTGACTTAGAGGGCTCCCGATCCGTGAAGAGTCACCTCCTGAGACACTGCAGCCTACCATCATCTACGTTCCCGGGTTCCGATGATAAGGTCAACAGCCAGTTGCTTCGCTTTCTTGTAAAATCTCCGGATGTTGTTTCGATTGCGAGACGCTTCGATTTCCTTGAGCTGGGAGACTGCATACGCCCTCTTCTTTCTACGCAGGATCTTCTCCACCTTCCTTCTCTTAGATCGATACTCTTCCCCCGCTGTCAATGTGTTGCGGCGCAGCGTTTTTAAATGGTCATCTTTTGTCACCTTCTTGCGGTGAACGCATACATTATCATACCACGGGATTGACTGGTAACCTACCTTCTGTCTTAACAGCTTAACCATAATACTCCCATCTTACTGCCTTCCTACTGGCCTACCTGTTGGAATCGCCACTCAATAAACATCGGCAGGCCTGTCGGTTTCGGATCACTTTTTTACTGAGGCGAATGAGTTTGTTACATTTATGCGATCCAGAAGTTTTTAGGCCTGCCTGTTTTTTACGGTTTCAACACGTCCTTTAACAACACGGTTGATCTCCAGTCGTGTAAACCCACAAATTTGCATGCATTTTAAAATTGCAAAGAAGTAACAAAATGTACCTACATATTTTAAATACTTCCAGCCCTGCGGAAATACCAACATCAACTTCGAGTCCTTTATAAAAGCGGGGCAAAACTCTATCCAGCAGGTCGTAATTATTACTTTCTTAAATTCATCACAACAAGCACAAACACTCATACTCGTATCATTAAGGCAAATCAAGCAACTGCTTCTAGTTTCACTGCATAAACATTTATCCTTATCCTATATTCTGTCAAAAGTGATATCAAAGCTCTAATGACCATGTGCCATGTGACAACTTGTGTTAGACACTTGTTTGTATCAACATCCTTCCGTTGCGAGGCAGCTCTCTGTATGCATTCAAGCGCATTCGTGGATACGAATATCTCAAATCAAAATCAAGCTGAAGCAATAAGAGACTGACAGAGATGACTATTGAAGAGAGGAAAAAATAGAAGAGTGAAGAAGGGAGAGAGGGAGTCTGGAGGTGAAAGGTGAAACTACGCAAACTCCAAATTATCCTGACATTTCCTTGACCACACACCGTGTGCTGCTTTTTTTTGTCTTAAGGAAAATAAAACAGCATTTTATCGGTTGAATCGCGTTATTTATTCTCAGTACAAATATTGACTTCGTCGTGTTCAAAAGCAAACATTTTCTTTATTACCAAAACATCCTTAGACAACCGATACTTCCAGTGAAAGTGACTGCAAAAAAAATCGTTTGGGTGTTGCCTCAAAAAAGAATTTCTTATCCAAACTCTGGTGTTTTGCATGTCCGGTGAAGGTATTATAGAAACAAAAAGTGAAAGTTCAAATAAAAGTGAGGAGTGACCCAGTCTGGTCAAATGGATGAAAATTGATTCAACAGCCCATTGCGGTCCTAAAGCATGACCCCAAAGTGTAGTTTTCCGTGAAAACAAGTACCTACACTCGAATTGGGTGTGTATACCCAGTGACAACCATTATTTGGGTTAAACTACTCGTACTAAATTAGTAATTCATTAAAGTTCGCGCGTGGTATGTCCTAAAATGGGACAAGAAGATTAATCCTTTTATATTAAATCGTCCATGAAGGTGTTCAAAATAACTTTCTAAGAAAAACATCCTTTCGGAAAAACCCAGCACACAATTTGTTGTTGTCGCATTAAATTAATGTATCACTTTTTATTAAAACACAAGGGCTATTTCCAGATTCCGAGCGCGAGTAAGTGGGGAGCAGCAGAAACACATTTGAATAAAGACAGATGCTGAGGTAATTTATTCATCCGCCCACAAAGCATTCACTTGTTCCGCTGCCAAAAGCATATCCTAGATGTGTTGTTTTATTTATTCCAATTTTTCTATGTGCGACTCATATTTTCTTGAAAGCAAAATTGAATATTACTCTCATCCCCAAAGGATAACAAGTTCTCATGCCTCAAGAACGCAATATATGATTTTTATGTCTCCGCTAATATTTTAGTGGGAGAGAGGTACGTAAGGACGCACCAGATGGATATTGTGTTAGTTTGTTGAATCCTTCTGAGCTGTTGAATATCAATAATTTATTGGGCGTGGTTGTTTCCATATTTTGTTTTCATCGATGATTTTATTATTTAGCAGGTAATGGAGGTGTGAGTGACTTTGACCTTTTTTTCATTGTGAATGAAAGGGGTGAGGAGTATTGGAACAAAGGGGCATATATTTCCACTTTCAGGAGCTTAAGTTGATAAAGCGAAACATTAGTTTCCTAAGGACATACATATTTAACCATTTTTTTTTTGTTTTCGCAAATTGTTTTAGTAAAGCACCTAGTTGGGTTTAAATAACTCAAAGGAATATGTATTTGAATAAATTTAAAATCAACTGCTTTATGCATAAAAGTATCATACTTATCATTTAAATGTTGGTATAGTCTGCGCCGCTGAAAAGAAATTCGTGCGAAACCACGAAATGGACAATACGGTAAGGTCTTGTGCAATTAAAGGTTTGCACACACCGCCGCGATGATCACGCTGATCACGAATATAGCAACTTTTAGGAGTCTACGGCCAATATAAAGGTATGTTACCAACAATTTACATACCCTTAGAATAGGGTATACAGAGTAACGAGACCTGAATGCAAATTCGTTACATAATTTGTTGGCACCGCTTTGGAACTACGTATCCCAACTTAAGCGACCATCGGCAAAGGTGATGTTAAAATAAATAGGCTCTTAAATGGAAGTGTTATATCGACGAGGCTAATGGCATTTTATTTTGATGTGGTGTCGACTTAAAATTACTCTTGACAGCAGTTGGTAAATACGTTTGCATCGGGAATGGATCATTTGAAATTCAATTTTCTTTAGTTCTTGCTTCGGCAGAACATATACTAAAATTGGAACGATACAGAGAAGAATAGCATGGCCACTGCCTGTTGGGAATTTTTTACCCAGAAACTTTTACTACCTGTGAACAGGAATATATTTTCCCAAATATAATAAAATTAAAGGGTAAATAAAAAACGGCCGCTTAAATTTCCCAAGATCAAACAATGAACTACTTGAAAAGCGTATAAAAAGATGCGCCACTAAGATGCGGCCACATGCAAAATCTTCGGAAGAAAGGAACAAATTAATAAAACGTTTTCATTTTTTTGGCTTTAAGACATTTGTTTACTATGTTTTTCTTGACATTTCAACTGGCACTGTGAAGTGTAATAAAAGTGTAAGCTCCTAATTAGTTTTTCAAATTCTGCACAGTTTTTAGTTAAATGTAAAAGAAAACTTGCTCACCAAAAAAAAAAAAAAAAAAAAAAAAAAATCTCACCTGCATTTCCAAGGTAGGAAGTATTTTAAGTCTAAAAAATTTGCAAAATTCAACTTTCGCTAAAAGTAAACGGGATCCCTCTATGAACGGCAACAAAAGAACAATAACTGACACTTCACCAGAGCCTAATTACACTAACAAGAAGCATAGCTCATATCCACAACACAAGATGGCAGTCGGAGATATGTATATAGCCGAATTTAAAAATCTCCTCAATGACTTGATCGCAGACCAAATAAAAGATTTGGCAACTAAACACGATTTTGCATCTCTAACTATCGAGTTGGATGCTTTACGTACGGCCAACTCACAACTGTGCCAAAAACTAAATGCCATGACGAAGCGGTGTGAGCTCCTAGAGTCTCAAATTGAAATTATCTCGCGGAAAACAAATGAAAACTGTATGGTGGTACACCTTCCTCTAGACAGAGAAAGCGACGGAGTTGAAGTAGCCAAACAAACTTGCCGTGGGCTTCTCAAGTTACATGAAGGTGAAGATATTCACTTTAAAAAGGCACGGATAATAAAAAACACTCACGCACAGAGGAGCACTGTCTTTTTAGAATTGCACTCGCCAGATGAGGTGGAAAAAATAATGTCTGTCGCTTATCAACTCAAAGGTACTGCCATTAGTATTTCCCGAGAGCAGACACTATTGTCCCGGCAAAAAAAGCAGACACTATTCGAAATCAAAAACAAACTCTCTGAAATTAATCCCGAAGCAAAAATCACAATTAAAGGCGACAAAATGCAAATAAAGAACAACATTTTTGTATACAAGTTCGCGCGTGGTCTGGTTGTCAACTCTCCGGCGGAGCTGCATTTTGTCAACAACTTGTTTGGTGACATTTCACGTGATTATTTTGACTGCAGCGAGGGAGTGAAGCAAGCACCATCGGTCTCTCAACTGACGTCACTTGCCCGCGAATCTTCGCATATTCTTAAGTCGATAACACAATAGGAAAATAATGCCGTCTGCCAAAATATTATTATTAACGCTATTAATTTATCAATACTCTCCTATAATATTTCTGGCCTAAAAAATAAACTTTTGCAACCAGACTTTTTTAAATATGTCTTAAAGTTTGATATAATAATACTTATCGAGACTTTTTTAGAAGAAAACATAGGGACGGGCTACAGTCCGCTTGGGCGAACTGTTGGATACCCTATTCTTATTCCTATCGCTCATAAGTGGGCGTGACAAAAGTCTAAGTATGGTTGAATTGTTAAGAACGCTCTACATATTTTGTTATATAACATTTAAAAGATTTTATCAAAAAAAACGCTCCCTAGCTCAAACTTGAGTGTTTCAATAAAATTGTTTTATTTAATTGTGAGCGTGTCAGTAGGCGGATTTAAAAAAAATTAACACATGAGCATAAAGGACCCTTAGAGAGTATATACTCGTATTATAAATTTCAGCTCCCTAGCTCACTTTGAATTTTCAAAAAAAAAATAAAAAAATTATTGTGGGCGGATTTTGAAAATATTTACACATGAGCATAAAGGGCCCATAGAGAGTATATATTATAAATTTCAGCTCCCTACCTCAAACTTTGGATTTTCAAAAAAATTCTTTTATTTATTTGTGGGCGTGTCAGTGGGTGGATTTTGAAAAAATTTTATCCCGAGCAGTTTTAGGAGTCATAGATCATATATAAAAAATTTCAGCTTTCTAGTTCAAAATTCGATTTTCGGGACCCTAGAGAGTATATGGTTAAAATTTCAGCTCTCTAGGTCGAGTTTAAAGGCCTAATTTTTGCCGACGGACGGACGGACATGGCTAGATCGACATTACTATCGATGCTGATCATAAATATAGTAACTTTTAGGGGTCTACGGGCAATATTAAGGTATGTTACAAACTATGTTCTCTTTGAGTGTTGATGGGGACACACGGATAGGGAGTTTCCTCCTAAATTACACTTTAAACCACATAAAATCTAAGTTTTATTGTTTTTATTTTTATTGTGTTAATTCCATTTGTATGTTAAGTACAAATAGCTGAAAAATGAAGTGCGGTTTATGTTGTTTAAAAGTCGATAGACATGATCTCAAGATTCAGTGCATAAATTGTAAAGAATATTACCACGGAAAATGCGCGAAATTAGAAAAAAGAGACATCGATTTCTGTGAGAAAAGTGGTCAAGGCTTTAAGTGCGATAGCTGTATCACTCAGCGGAGAAAGTCAATAATGATAGATTCTCCTATTAACTCTGCGAACCTTGTTTCTTCTAAGAGTAATACATCTGGTACTGCTTCTGGTTGCAGTTTTGGCAGCAACAACACTACAACGACTACAGCAGCTTTAATCTCTTCTCTTGCTACCCATGACGACATCAATGTGGGTCAACAGACAGTGACACTCCAAATGCTGTACGCTGAGATTATTGAATTAAAGCAAGTCAATACAGAGGCCCTAACTAAGATCAAAGCTCTTGAAGTATGTAATGCCTCTTTAAACCAAAGAGTTGATGTATTGGAGATGAAGCTAAATGCACTGGAGCAGAAAGAGAAACAGAGTGCAGTGGATATTATTGGCATTCCCGATGTAAACAATACAAATGTAAGAGTAAAAGTGAATAAATTGCTCAAAACTGTCATTGGTGATGAAATCGATGCCAACGAAATTGTTTCGTGTTATGTTAAGAGTATTAACACGATCAACAAAAACAAACGGTTTGCTCCAAACATCGTATGCCTGAAGTTCTCAACTGAGAGTAGGAAGAAAGATGTGATGAAGAAGATGCGGGATAATAAAAAAAGTTATATTTTTGGTGCTCAACTTACTAACAACAATAATGATGACAACAGCAACAACATCAGCGTAGCAGCAATAAGATTTACATCAATGACTGTCTCACTAGCTACACAAGATCTTTATTGAAAAAGGCAAATGATCTTAAACTCAAAAACAAATGCAAATTTGTCTGGGTTTGAGTTATTAAAATTAAATCATTTGGGGACTGTACTAAACTTGAACTTTAAGTAATTATATATCTTTTGTTTTGTTTAATTCATGAATAATACTTGTATAAATAATCCTCTACTAAATGATTCAAGTTCTTATAATAGTTTTTCTTCAATAATTTCTGATAATATTAAATGTTTTTGTGTAGACCATCCTAGTAATGAGCATTCTTCAGGGTTTTCAATCATTCATCAAAATGTTCGTAGTATGCGATCAAATTTTAATACTTTTTTATCTCACCTTACACCTTTGGATCATTTACCAGACATAATTTTCCTTTCTGAAATTTGGATATTTAGTGATGAGTAGGGTGACCAGATCAGTCCTTGCTAAAAAGAGGACACCTTAAAAAATCTCAAAAATTTTTTTTTTTTTTTTTAATTTATTAAACTCAAAAACTTCATGACATAGGTAGTGTATTACAACACTTTGCTGTGTTCAATCAAAGAAAACAATAAATATAAAAAAAAATCAAAGCTTAATTCAGCATATTATTTATCATGATAAATAACTTAGTACCAAGTATGCAAACTAAGCAGAGGTATCACAAATATTATATTTGTCCTTGCTTATGATTTTCATAACAATTTGACAAATATTATATTTTTTACATCACAAATATTGTTTATTTCAGGTCCCTATATTCTTAAAGAAGGTACAACTTTAGTTATATTTGTCATTGGACCTTATTTTAATTAAAATGTCGGGGCTCTTTAAAATATAATTATAAAACTCAGTACATGACATATTCTTAAAATTGTATTTGCAGAAAAGAATTGCCTTTATATTTTCAACTTTTAGTCTATTACGTTCATCAGTCCATTGGCTTGTTATTAATGAAAATATGCGCTCGACATTAGCATTATGAGCAGGATAATTCGCTATATAATTCTGGATTACATTTATTTTTAAAATATTCTACTCATTTTTCATGGATAGGTGCGTTTACAAAATCATTATTTTTAATTTCTTCTTTTAAAAATGTTTTTAAATTACAAAATTGGTTGAATAATTTATTTTCGTTTATGTTAACGTCTCTGTCTCGCAAATAGAGCAACGAGCTTTCAATGTCACTCCACTGCGGAACTTTGTTTAGATTCATCCACGTAAAACAATTAAATTCTTCCAAAGATTCACACCACCTCTGAAGATATTCTAAACACCTTGAATACACCTCACATAAATTCTTTTCAACGCTTAAGGCCTCATTTTTATTTCCACCATTAACGATAAATTTTTTTAAGATTTCCTTAACTTTTAATGGAATAAATTTCTCCGATACACTGTCAATTAAAACTTGCTGAACAGTGTGAATTTTCTGTAATGTTTCTACTATTGTATTTCTCTCCCTTTCTATTGCTCCTATTTGTTCGTTATAAAAATACATAAGCGAGTGGAAGAACCACAAATACGCTTCATTGATATCGTTTTCAAAAAAAAATTTGAAAAAAACTGGTGGACTATCCATGGAAAGAAAATAAGTTTTCAAACCCTCAAATATGTGCAAAATTCTTTCAACAGCAGGGTATAGCGATAACCAACGTGTTTTAGAGTGGTTTAGAAGTTTTTTGTACTCAATTTGAGCAGACTCACAAAAAATTTTGAGTTTTTCTGTTCTAACAGTGTAAACCGAGAAGTGATTATAAATTTTCATCACTATGCTTTCTATGTCTAGAGGTAAACCATCAAACCCGAATTGTATGTTATTGTGCAATATATGAGCCGGACATCCCACTCCAATTAAATTGGATAAACCATTCGATTTTAGTTTAGTAAATACATTGTTCTTGCCAGCGCGTTTGCAACCCCCAAAATTTGTGTTGCAGTTGTCTCCCGACATCGCATTGCATTTTGAAGATTAATTTAATTTGTTTAATGTTGATATTAAATAGTTGGATATTGTTTCTGATGTTTCGTCTTTCATTGCTTGAATTTCAACAAGTTTTATATTAACACCTGATAAGTAAGCAATAATTTGAAAACCGTTCAACTTATACAAACTTATTTTAGATAATACATACCTGAATCTTTATTAAAATATTGTATTAATATGGGGAATATTTTTTGGTTTCCATGATTGCTGGCATCGGTAGAAATGGACAAATAATTTGTTTGTTTGAAATCTTCAAGAGCACAATTTAGTGATAAGGGAGCTAAGTCATTGACAACTATTGCTTCAGTTTTTGTGCGCGCGCTGGAAATGTGTTGAGCAATCTTCGAATCTGGTAAAATGCACTTTAAGAACTTATGGCTGCAGTCAACAGATCGGAATCCAAAGTGGTGGACTACAGTATGATACGCTAGAGCACCTTCTGCGGCAGTTACTTGGTTTTCAAATTTGGAATATCTTGGAATAAGAAAATCAGCAACTTTTTGGCAAGAACTCGCAGTCTGTATATTATTTTTATGTTTGTTGGTATTTAAATGTTGGTCGAGATCTACTTTTCCTTTATTTGCCAGCGAAAATGACGCGTTACAAGAAGCGCAGAAGACAATATGTTTCGTGTCTGTATCATTTTGTACAAACATCGGATATTTTTTTTGCAGATCACTATTGAATATACACTTGCGCTTTGGCATTTTATTTTAATTAAACACAAACTTTTTCATAAGACACAAAAGATACCAGACAACGAATTGAATACTCGGAAAAGAAACAGTTAACAGTTATTATTGAATAAGCTGTCAGATGAATGGATGCGTTCAAATAATAAGTGGATAGATAAAGTACGAGAGCACAGATGGCGTTATGATTTAGGAATGAATGAGTTAATTCAGAGTAGTTACATATAATTTTTTGTTATGAAAAATGTATTAAAGGCCGTCTTAACAAAATATTTTTTTTTATTGCGGTTTTGTTTCCCAGGAAAATATTCAAAATTTAAAAAAACCTAAAAAAGAGGACAAACTGCTAATTTCTTCAAAAAGATACCGGACACTGGACTTTGAGCTCAGAAAGAGGACTTGTCCTCTTAAAAGAGGACGCCTGGTCAGCCTAGTGATGAGAAGTCTGAATTTGATTTAATTCCGGGTTTTAAACTCGAAGCATCTTGTAATGATTCTTATGCAGCCGGTGGCGTCGCGGTATTCTATAGAAGTAATATAATAGGGTGTGAAATTGATAAGTATAATATGGAAAGTGCTGATATTATCAGTGTCAATTGCGAAATTTCTGGTGTTTACTATTGTTTTATCTGTGTTTATAGATTGCATAAGTGTTCAGTTAAACAGTTTTTGGATGAATTCTCGAAATATTTGGTCAATCAAAAGTGTAAAAATGTGGTACTGTTAGGTGATTTTAATGTAAACATACTGAGTGATTCACCCGATGTCAATAATTTTCTATCTACATTGTCTACCTTTGGTTTTGAGTCTGTGTTAAATCAACCTACTCGATTTCATTCTTGTTTGGATCATATATTTATAAGGCTTCACAGGAACAATCCTTTAGGCTATAAAACAATGGTATATGATTTACAAATAACTGACCATAGTTTGATAGGTATTCAACTTAATTGTAATGTTTCCAGAATAAAACAACCTGATGTGAAAGTTTTTCAAAAAATTGATTTTGTTGCTTTACGATCATACTTAAATTTAGAGTTTTGGGATGATGTATATACTGCAGTTGATCCATCCTTAGCGTTTGATTTGTTTCTTAACAAGTTACAATTTTATATAACGAACTGTAAACAGAAAATATCCAAAAATAACAACAAATCAAAATGTCTTAAGCCTTGGATGACTATTGGATTATTACGGAAAATTAAAAAGAAAAAACAGCTCTGTTTACTGGTTAGAAAACATCCCAACAACGTCAGACTAAAGTAATATTATGAAAAGATAAGTCGAGAGGTAAAAACTGAAATACCGCTTTGTAGAAATTCGTATTATTTTTTTTTTTTTTTTTTTTTTTTTTTTTAATTTAATTTATTCTCCAATTCAATAAATATACATACATAGGACACATTAATCCTTAATATTTACAGAGCTTAAAAACTGAAATAAACTAGATTTCACAAATAGGTATATTCGTATATAAATATATAAATATTGCTTATAAATATTTCAGTTATACAAAAAGATTAATAATTTGTGAATATATAAATATTAAGTGTTTTTCATTAGGTATTTTTACTATTATTTATTGAAGAATATTATAGATACACTCTTTAGTTCAAGAACTAGTGTCGAATTTATAGAAATAAATTAGCTCAAAACGTGGGTAACTCTAAAAAGGAATGGCAGGTTGTTAACGAAATACTTAATAAAAACAAACCTAACTTCGATATTATTATAAACAATGACAACTCGACTACATCTGATCCTTTAGAAGTTGGTAATTTATTCAATAATTTTTTTTCTAACATAGCATTTTCGCATAATAATAACCACAATTCTACCTTTCATTGTGACAGCAGTTTACATGAAGAAGATTTTCAAATGTCAAGTTTTTACTTTGAGGAGTTTAATTCACTAGAAATCCATAAAATTATAAAGTCACTAAAAACGTCTAATTCTTCCTCTTTGGATAATATTTCAAGTTACGTATTGAAAAATATTTCTTTTCAAATTTCAGACGTTTTATGTTTTATTTTTAATTTTTGTGTACGTGAAGGTGTTTTTCCTGAAACTCTGAAAACAGCAGTGGTTATGCCACTTCACAAAAAGGGTGATACTATGGTATTAAATAATTACCGTCCTATTTCCCTTTTATCAGTTTTTTCCAAAGTTTTTGAAAGGGGTATGAAGTGTAGAATATTATCTTTCCTTGATAAAACTAGTTTTTTTTAGTGGATTTCAGTTTGGGTTTAGAAGTGGTCTATCTACTGAGAGTGCATTGTTAAAGCTGACTGGGGAAATTTATAGTAGTCTAAATTCTTCCCAAATTCCTTCGACCCTCTTTATTGACATCACAAAGGCTTTTGATATGGTAAATCATACCTTACTTCTAAATAAATTATTTAATGCGGGTTTCAGAGGCTTTACTTACGTCTGGTTTGCTTCTTATTTAAGTAATCGTAAGCAGGTAGTAAGAGTAAAAAATGTTATTAGCTCCCAAAATCAGATAAATGTAGGTGTTCCTCAAGGTTCCGTCTTGGGTCCGATCCTGTTTCTGATATATGTTAATTCACTGTTTATTCAACGTTTTAAGGGCAAAATTACAGCATTCGCTGACGATACTGCCCTTTCCTATTCGAACAAGAGTTATCTTAGTTTATTCTCGGATGTAAATAATGACTTAGATATACTACGGAGATGGTTCAAGCAACATAAATTAATAATGAGTGATAAGACAAAGTTTATGATATTTAATATCAAGGGTGTGATATGTGATGAATTGCCTCTTTTTTATCACTCACCAGATTGCTTACGATTTTGTCTAGTGGATGCCCATTCCAATGGTGCTAAAAACTTTAACGAAACCGTAAGTTGCCATAACAACTGTTTTAAAATTGAGCGGGTTGAATATTTTAAGTATTTAGGTGTCATATTGGACCATAAACTCAACTGGACTAATCATACGCTTTACTTAAATCAATATTTGAATATGGTTGTAAGGCAGCTATATCATCTCAGTCTCTACTGTAATTTACCAATTCTAAAGTTGGTTTATAACGGTTTATTGAAATCAAAATTGCAATATGGAATTTCGTGTTGGGGCGGAACTTATTTCAATAAAATAGAACCTCTATTAATCAAACAAAAGCATGCAATTCGAATTATTTGTAAAGTTAATCGTAGAACACCCAGTTTAGAATTGTTCAAATATCTCGAGATACTTCCTCTAAGACATCTTTATTGCTATAAAGTTTTAAAAATATTCTTTGAAAATTCCGGTTATTATGATGTTAGATTTCATGAAAATTATAATTTACGAGCCAACAGCAGATATTTCGCTACTGTACCAACAATTAACAAAACACACTTCTCTCGTTTTTATTATGTAACCGCGCCTCGTTTGTTTAATATACTACCTGAAAACCTTAGGTGTGAGAGAATAAAATCAGTATTTTTAAACAAGATCAAAATATGGCTTTTTTCCTGTAACTTTTCTCAAATAGATTCTCTTTTGATTCCAATGGTGTAATATAGTATATGAATAATAAATGATTATTGTCTACTCGATGTATATCTTTTGATTTGGTTGTAATTTCAAGTTATATAATTTGTTTCCCCATCAATAGTTTAATTACTTTTCCTCTTTTCAAAATAATAGTACTTTCGCCTCTTGTCATTTTGACAACAGAACGTACTATGCTATTTCTTGCTAAAAACTAAAATGGTCTTCTTAAAGTAAGTTTGTATGTATGTAAAAAACAAAAGAATTATTGTAACCCTTAGTTTAGTTTTTGGAAAGAAATAAAGAAATGTAAATAATTAAAAAAAAATTAATTAATTAATTAATATGCGTCAAAATTAATATACCCCTAGAATAGGGTCTAAAAATGGAAGATGATTTCCGTAAATATTTTAAAGATTTTAATGTTTCAGCAATTATGTAGGTCAAATGTACATGGAAGAGCGAGCGGGGGTATTCTTTGTGGAGTGAAATTTAAATACAACTATTTCGTTGATGTCAAACGTATGAGAGATATGCTTGTTGTTGAAATTTTAAACAGTCAATTTAAATTAAAATTGTACCTGTCTACCTCAATCGCAATAACTGGCAAAACGATTTCGACAATTTACGTGGCTTTCTTAACGATTCTTCCTTGGAAAATATTATGAAAATCGGTGATTTTAATGCTGGAATTGGTAATTTTCAAAACTCTCCTGCTTATAGTTTATTTACTTCATTCAGCACAAATAGAAATTCGAAAGATCAAACCTTCAATAGGGAAGGTAGGCTTCTGACGGAATTACTTATTGATTTCGGGTTGTATGTGCTGAATGGGGTAGCAAATGGTGATGTGAGCGGCGAACTGACGTTTATTAGCAGCCAAGGTCAATTGGTCATAGACCTCTGTGCGATCTCGGGAGATTGGTTGAACGTGGTTGATGATCTGCAGGTGCCCATAGCCAGTTGCTCAGCGCACTTACCACTAGATGTAAAATTCCATCTCGTTGAGAATACCCGTCAGAGAATCCCAGTTAGTCTCCCCAAACTTAAGTGGGTCGAAAGTAGAGTTTATCGGTACAAAAATCTTTTGAATCACCATTGTAATGCTCTCCCACTGCAACCTGAGAGCGACATTGATATGATTGGTGACAGTATTACAAGGGTAATCCACGCTTCGGCTCCTCCTGTGAACAACACCCCTTCGTTCACTCCTAAAAGCAAATGGTTCGATAGAGAATGTAGCAACTTACGAAAACTCTCTTTTAAGTTCTTAAAACTTTTTAGAGCTACAAACTCTTTTGCCTTCAAATCGTTGTACCTGCGCGCCAATAAGGAATTTAAACAGTTATGCTATTAGAAAAAAGCTAGTTACCTCAAAAGTCTTGCAACTAGGTTACAACAGTCCAAAAACTCAAAAGAATTCTGGAATAATGTTCAGGAATTGGGAGGGCGCATTCGAACTGTGAAGATTTCTGTCGAAGCTGATACGTTAGCTGCTCATTTTAAAACACTGCTATCAGCGGAGGACGGTCTTCACAGTTTTAGCTTTGCATTACCAAACACAATGGTATCTGAACTTGACTGCCCGATTTCCTTAGGAGAACTTAAAGCTTCCTTGCAGGCTATGAAAAACAACAAAGCTCCGGGGTGCGATGGTATTCCAATTGAATTTTTTAAAAACGGAACAGACCAACTCGAGACTTATATTGTGGATTTTTTCAATTTAATATACAACAGCGCTTCTGTACCAACGTGCTTTACCAAATCGCTTATTTTTCCTATTTTCAAAAAAGGTAATGTGAGTCGACCAGAAAACTACAGAGGCATCTCTATTCTCAATTCTCTAAGAAAGATTTTTGCTTCGATCTTATACACAAGACTTTCCAGGTGGATAGAGGATAATAATCGCCTCAGCATGGATCAAGCTGGTTTTCGGGCTGGTTTTTCCACCGTTGATCATATTTTCGCGCTGACTAGCATCGCTAGAAAATATATTGAAAATAATAACAAACTTTTTGTGTGCTTTGTAGATTTTAAAGCAGCGTTTGATACAGTTAACAGGCAAGCTTTAATTTATAAACTGGCATCCCTTGGAGTGTCAAGAAAGTTCTTAATGTTGTATGTATGTCAAATTTCTTTCGTCATCTTGCGCAGCTGTGTGGGATGGGTCGATCCTGTCCGAATGGTTTGAGACATCTGCAGGCGTCCCTCAGGGCTGCATATTAAGCCCAATTTTATTCGCGTTGTACATTGATGCAATATCTGATATTCTTCCGGCTGGCGTTAATTTTGCGGGCAATCACATAAAAGTACTTCTGTACGCTGATGACCTAGTGTTACTGGCGGAAAATCCTTCCTTGTTAACGACTGGCAGAGGCTTTTTGCAATGATCATTGCTAAAGTGGATGACTAATTATACGATCAGCACCTAATTAGAGCATCTTCCTCAGCTTCAAGGTTAATCTATAGGAACCTAAACCATCATTTGTTATCTCACGAAAGTTATTTCAATATAAATTTTTCATCGAAAGTTATAAGCACCATTTTTAGAGCGAGAGCAGAATTAATAAATTTGAATTCCATGCCACACAGAACAGATCTTGAGGAAACGTGTAATCTATGCAACATGAGAGTGCCTGAAAATATTCACCACTTTATTGCGGAATGCCCTATTTTACAAGAGATTCGTCGACTATACTTCCGAGTAAGCAATCTGTCCGTAAATGGTCTGTACGATATACTAAACGGAGCTAGGGGGTGGCTTGTTTTGTACAAATACTGCAATCATGCTCTGTTTTATCGTAATAGCTTTTAAAAGTCCAAGCTACAAGCTACGTTTGCCGTTCTTCTTAAGTTATTGCTTTAATAATCCAAAATTTTTCTTTTATATTTCAAATCATTTAAAATTGCTAATTATTTTTTTTTTTTTTTGTGTTCTAAATCACTTCAAAATTATAAATCTTTATGTTGCAAATCCCCCCTCGCTGATCCATTCCATTTCTTTAATCAAGTTTTATACTGAGATACTGATGTACAAATTGCATTTATTTTTTTTTGTTTTATTTTATATAAATATAATATTTTTTTTTTGTTCATCTTTTCTGTCGACTAATTGTTAAAGACATAACGAATTAATCTTTTACGCTTAAACCCTAAATAATAAATAAATAAGTATTTCTTTCTTTTTCAATTTTCCTTTTCAATTTAACTTCTATGTAATAATTTCTTTAATACGAGTATCTATGAAATGCCATTTCCGGCAGACGGCTATTTCTGCCATGCTCGTGTTCTCAAACACAAACTATTATACATATATTTCATGAAATAAAGAATCTATTATTATTATTATTATTTATTATTATGTTTTTCTACATTAATAATGAGTATGGCTGCCATTTTTCGATATAACCTCTATAAGACGGTTTAGAATAGAACAATATTTTTTTTTTTAATAATTAAGAGAAAGTAAATGGAAGCACCGACCAACTGACGTTAACTGGGATGCCTATAAATTGGCACGAAATCTCGCAAACGCGACCTTGCGCACGTCTAAAAAAAATTACTACGCTTCAAAACTCAACATCTCCCTGCCTGCAAAAAAGCTCTGGGGCAACCTACGCAAAATAGGTGCTTCCGATAGAAATAATAGTTCTACATGCTGTCTGGATCCGGATGAATTAAATAATTTTTTTCTTGGGAGCGTTTCTCGTGCACATACCTTTGATTTCAGTCAATCCTCAGACCAAACTATAAACGGAAGACTGGATGATTTTGATGTGGTCACGGAAAATGAAGTTGTTGAGAGTATAGCCGCCATTAAGTCTTACTCTATAGGAGAAGACGGTGTGCCTATACGATTTGTCAAACTCATTTTACCATTAATTATAACCCACCTCACTGAAGTTATAAACTGGTGCATTATTACTACCACTTTTCCGTATTGCTGGAAAGTTGCAAGAGTCCTACCAATTGCTAAAAAGTCAAACCCTACCTCTCCTGCTGATTTCCGACCAATTAGCATCCTACCATGTTTGTCTAAGGTCCTTGAAAAGATAATATCTAAGCAGTTAATGAAATACTTTTTGCAATATAATTTGTTAAGTTCTCGTCAGTCTGGTTTTAGAGCTAACCACAGCTGTTCCTCAGCTATGGTCAACTTACTTGAGGAAATAAGGCAAGACTACGATAAAAACAACATAACGCTGCTGTGCTTATTAGATTTTTCAAAAGCATTTGATAATGTGAACCATGAAATTCTGCTTTGGAAACTAAAAAATGTATTCGGACTCAGTGACAGAGCAGTTAAACTGATAAAAAGTTTTCTCTCTGATAGGTTGCAAAGGGTAGTCACAAATGGAAATCACTCTCTTTTAAAAACGATCACACAGGGCGTACCACAGGGATCTATATTAGGACCGATCTTATTCTGCATTTTTATAAATGACCTTCCACATGTTTGTAAACATACATCAGTTCACTTATATGCTGATGATGTGCAACTTCATGCTGCAAAGTCGCTTCAAAATATTGATGAACTCACAGCACTTGTCAATGAAGATTTGGAACGAATTCACAGATGGTCTGTAGAGAATGGACTACAACTAAATCCAAAAAAGTCGCAAGTTATCCCTATATGTCACAAAAGGTTCAACCTTAATTTTTTACCGGATGTTTGGCTAAATGATAATAAAATCAGAGTAGTTGAAACTGTCAGTAGTCTAGGGTTCGTTATTAACCGTAGCCTATCTTGCTATAACCATATAAACACTGTCATTGGACGAATCTATGGTTGTCTTCGTAAATTGTGGCTGTCTGCTTATTTTACACCCACTGAAATTCGACGAAAGCTGGTAGTAGCCTTAATACTACCTCTCATCACATATACTGAGGCTGTCTATAGCACACTCGACTCCTTATCACAACGTAAACTGCAAGTTGCTTTCAATGATGCGGTCCGATATGTGTATGGCCTTCGTAGAAGCGACCACATCTCCATTCACTCTCGGGAACTACTTGGATGTTCTCTACAAGATTACATCAACGCCAGGAACTGCATTTTTCTTCACAAAATCATATACAAACATTTCCCAACCTACTTGTTCACAAGGCTCAACTTTTCTCGCTCCAATAGGACCATGAATATTATCCCTTTTCGTTACGTACACCTCAATTCCTCACGTCTATTCTTCATCCATGCTGTCAGACTATGGAACTCGTTACCTACGCGGATTAAAACAATTTCTAATTTCACAAGTTTCAAAAGCGCCATTCTTCTTTATTTCTCATCGACTATTTCCTATAATTAATACTTATTCAAAATATCTTATCTCTCCTTTTTCTTTCTACTTTCCATAAATCTATCCCAAACTTTCGCTCCTCAAATCATCTGCACTTTTTTGTAATTTATTTTTAAGTCACTTTATTTGAATTTATTTTAAAACTGGTTATAAGTTTTCTAAGTACTATAAAAGATATTATCTTAATGTACACACCAATAAAATAAATAATTGAATTGAAAAAAAAAAAAAAAAAAAAAAATTTGGGCCAAGGTTTCACGAATAGCATTGATTAAAGAGTGCTTGTCTACAAATTGTCTGCCGCCTTCATACACTTTACGAAATAAACATGCCCAAACATTTTCTATTATTTTTAAGTCCGGCGAATTGGGCGGCCATGGCAAAAGTTCCGCGTCTTCTGATTGAATCCAACTTCTAACAACCCTGGAAGTGTGGATAGGCCTTGTTGGAATATTGAAGACAGGGGTCCGAAAATGTTTTTCACTTTTGGAAATGACCGTTCCAGCAAATATTTGTAGTTGTTTCCGTTCATTGTTGTGGACAAAAACTCCAACTCGATTGTGCCATAGTGGGTTATAGCTCCCCCCCCGTACCTGAAGTACGGATGTGATGTCTTTCCAAAATAAGCTCCTTCTTTCTTAGATTATGGAAATAAAAGTTGTTACCACCGGGCCCGTCAATGTTAAACTTTTTCTCATCCGAAAAGACAACGCGTTTCCATTCAGTGCACTGCGCCAAGCGACATGTTCTCTTGCAAAATTCATTCGATGTTCCTTGTGTACTTGTTGTTGCTTCTACTGAGCGTCAAAACAGTTCTTTTCAACGCTTTTTTAAATATTCTTAACAAAATTTTGAAAAAAATGCAACGAAATATTCGCAATGGCCTCAATGTAGTGGCGCATCTTTTTATACGCTTTTCAAGTAGTTCATTGTTTGATCTTGGGAAATTCGAACGGACATTTCTTATTTACCCTTTAATTTTATGACTTACTCTTGGGAAAATATGTACCTGTTCACAGCTAGTAGAAGTTTCTTGATAAAAAAATTTCCAAAGGGTATAAAGTCTGAAAATCGATTGCAAAATGTATGGCCTCATCCTTGTGATCGCCAGTGTATATTAATATATAACTCAATGGTGGATGTGAGCTATTATTCCATTTCGAATGCATCTTCAGTTCATAGCTAGATTGTAGTCGTTCTTAACGCGGAATTACTCATAACAAATCGATTAGCAACGTAAATTACTTCCCAGTTCACATTGACTAATTTTCTATTGCTAAACCAGTAAACACACGGAGCTACTTATTAGCAATGTAAATTATTAACTAGTTTCTATTCAGTCACTTCTACTGCAATCAAATGAGACACTGGTTAAAATGTTTGACATAACCGGCACAAATCAAAAGGAAGAAGATATGGCGCATGACTTATAATCCCATTACGGAGCTTCAACCTGCTTGCTGAGTTCTTTTAAATCCCTGCATCGCGGAAACTACGTGGTTAGGTCCAAAAACGAAGATATATATATATATGAACACAATGCGACATATTTGTAGCTTTTAAAATAATAAAAAAGAATATATGTATGTTTTGGGGTCTTATGTAATTATCTATTTGTTTGCAATTTTTATCATTTAGTTTGGGACGATATTTCATTATGAAAAATTATGTTAATAAATCCAGTTAGCTGTCCCTCTACTACCAAAATGTCTGGGCACTCCGCACAAAAACCGCTTGACGGAAACATGGTTTGATACCGGAATTTTAAACTCGGAACTCTTTAATGGTGAGATATACAAACCATCGTTATCTACAAGGTGGCGCAAAAATAACCTTCCGATGTTTTTTGGCTGTAATTTAAAAAAAAAATGAAAAAAATAGTCACCAATATTCCGCGTTCTGGAGCAGTGCAGCGTAACATTGTTTATTAACGTGTTTTTCGCATGTGTTTACTAAACAAATGTCAAAACAGAACTGACATTAGGGGCCCAATCGCAAAATTTATAGCATTTTCTGATAGGAGAATTACTTTTGCGCCACCTTGTATATACTTGATATCACTTCTAGTATTTGTTCCCATCAAGAGTCGTGGAAGATTGACTTTCCATTTGCTCTAAATGTTAAAATTATCTGTATATAAAAATTACATTTATATGTTGTTAATGCATTTTTCCATTGTATCGTATTTGCTCTTTGTACTTTCGAACTTTCTAAAACATCTAGTTGACATTGAAATTTTGATGTGACAGCACTGGTTTACTTCCAAGCGAGTTTCACCCGCCACGATGAATACCTTTCCACAGTAAGGTATCAGTAACATAGATAAGAATTATCCACCCTTGTATGTATTTACTGACAAGGCGCACATTTGCTGTCGGGAACCATATTTTCAAAGGCTGTTGAAGCTAACAATTTTTTTTAATAAATAAGATAATATCTTATCTAATGGAGGATGCAGTAGTTTCTTTTACTCTTTGGTGAATGACTGGATCAAAAAAGTTATTTCTGTCAAATTGTCTAGGAATGTGTGTTAATAAAAAAAATACACGTAACAGGCCTTGGAAGAACTTTATAAAGGTGCCTCCGCTATTTACACGTTTAAACGGGCACAGCTAGGCCCGCGAATTCGTGTGCGCAAAACACAAATATGCACTGATGCCGTATTTTATAAATATTCTCGTACAGTCGAATTTAGTAGATTTTTTGTTAAGTTCACCTTGCTCAAATATTTAAATTGTCTGAAAACAACGTTGCTTAAATTCTCATTAATAAACAATTGTCTGCTGTATGTTTACTCAGCGCGAGGTTTGTGTTTCGCGTCGTTACGAATCTGAACACTCTAGTACCAAAAACATAATATTCTACTCCATTTTATTTAAGTCAATTCCTGTTGACAGATTATTTTGAAATAAGATCTTTTTTATTAGTTGAGAGTTTTTATACAGTCACACATTGACGTACGTACATTCTTTCATTGGATTTCACGTATTACAAAATTGGTTGTCATTGGTGACACCGATGAGAAAATAAGAGAAAACTGTCACCGGCCAGTTTTAAACGCCTTAAACAACCTCCAAAACCTTGGCGTTTAACTTAAGCTGCCCTTTAACAACGTTGATTAAATGTGAAGTTGGATTATAAATACCGGTTGTTAGATCGTGCGCCGCGTGAAAGAAAACTAGCGAGTACTTTGAGTGTTCGGATGAGAGTCCCATTATATCCATTGCCTTCTTGCCTACGATCGTCACCAGTTCCAAGTCAACCGCGCAATCTGTGCCAGACCCATTTTTTTTATCTATTTTTTAAAAAGGAAATCTAAATCCCAGAGCACTCAGACTCGGTAACGGTCCATTGTACTACCAGGCAAAAATCCTCCTTTTGGTGTAGAGGCATGTGAATGGGTGGCGTATGTTGTTGTTCCCCATGGGGATTGAACTTGCACCGCACGGGTCACAAGATAACACACTAACCTCTACACCGTCGCCACCCTGCCAGACCCATTACTCACTTGCCTAATTGCGAACACATGGTCATTGTAACCCTAAGCATATGCACTTGACATAGTCCACGCTGCGGTGGGTCAGTACTGCTAAGGTTTGTAATGTGACACCGCAGTGTGTTGTGTTGCTCTATTTTTGACATAGTTCGATTCGCTCCGCATTCTTATTCCGGTATTGGTTTTGTTACCGATAACACATTTAGAACACGTGGGACGCAAAATCAAACTATGCCGTCGTATTACATGGGCAGTTCGTGGGAATTAGGTGTGGTCTCTAGACTCTAGGCTGAGGGCACAACACGGTTTTGCAATTAGCAGGCGTTTAAGGGCTAGGGACTGTTTAAATTATGTTTAGAAATACGGCTGACAGTCTTGGATCTTGCCGGAAGAAATAAATAAAAAAAAGGCAATTAAGACAACAACAATTAAAAGAATGTAGTTTTGTTTTAGTAATTATTTTTAGTTCCTACCCAAGAGCCAACAAAACACAAACGAAGCTTAAATAAAGTCTAATTATGTTAATAAAAGTTGGTGCGTACATTTTATTTTAAATAACCTAACCCGTTTTTGAGATAAAAGTATTTGTGTAAAGTACCGTTACTTAATCATTTTGGAAAAAAATGCACACGGTATTGTCTTACACTCACCGCAATTATTCTATGCTTCAAAAACAATCAAAATAGACGTTTAAAGACGTTTTTGAGAAAATTTGTGTTGTAAAAACCAGTTGTAAAGTACCGTTACTTGAAATAATAGAATACAAAATTACCGGGATATATAAAAGCCTATAAGTCTCAAATCATTTAGGGAAGCCCGTCTTAACATATTATAGCTGTGTTTTATTATCCATGCGGATCTGGATCTGGATCAATTTAATACGTAAAACAAAAACAACACAGGATCTTGCTATTTATCGGGATCATTAATCGTGATCCAAAATGTAATTACAAAACTCACTACCTGTTTTTTCGTGGCGTTGCTTATTTAAATTATAGGAAATTATAGGAACACAATAATATTGCCAGACCAAAATATGAAACACTATTAATAACACAAAAAATCAATTAGCTTATTTTCATATTCGAATAATTTACAACTGCGTTTTCTGAGAAGTTTTGCTTCGTAATATAATACACAAAAATTAATGGAAATATTAGCAGTACAATACTGTTAATATGTTGCATATTTGAACATAACATTTGAACATAGTTTCTGAAAAAAAAAATATTGAGTGCAAAATGTATGTTGATGTGATTCAAATGGCAACACCCCCGACACAACAAGCGATCATATTGTGACGTCACATTGTACCCTATATTTGCAATATGGCTGAGTGCCAATCGAAACTTGAAATACCTGGTATTGTCTGTTATGTGTTAAAAACAACTGTTGCCACAACTTGCCACTGATGATCCAGATCGTTTTATTATCAGATCGGATCCGTATCAAAATCATTGGGATAATAAAACGCGGCTTATATGACCAATATTTTCGCTATTAAAATTTCTTTTCTCAAAAAAAGTATTAAGCCATCCTCCTTATAGTCAAAGCCTCAAGCTTCTTCAAATAAAGGCTTAAAAGTGATAACGTTTTTGTTACAGCAGCGTTCAGCCTGTCATATAAGGAGTTTTTCTTTTTTAGTTCAGAGCCGAGCATGCGTTGACAAAAATGTTTATGTTTCTATTTTAGCGTAGACACATCAGAACATTCAAACTGTATTTATTTTCCCGTTTAACGCTAGATCAGAGTGCACTTTATGAGCTCAGCATAAATTGTCTTACTAGTCTGAGTACAAACTTGAGCACAGCCAAAGGCAGGTTGAGAGGAAGGAAAATTATTCAATTTAATTCAATACAATCAGAATGCGCTGAGCACGCTCGGTTCAGTGCTCCGCTTTGAAAGAAAAACGCTTGCAGATGTGCCTGATTTGCTGTGTTCTATTAGCTGTAATTATCCATGGTGGCGCCTATAACGAACGTAGTGTTGGCTTACTGTTAAGTCTTCATCATAGAACGAATTATATCACAAATGAGCTTATACTTGCCGCATGAGTAGAATTTATAACTTAAGTGACCGTGTAATTGACTTGCATGTTAGTAAAACTAAGCTTACAAATATTTTGCGTAATTATGCCCTAGTGTCTTAAATTATTCGTATTCCCCGTGTCTGTGTTAGTATCTTACAGTTATTTAATTTCATTAATTGTGTGTACAAGTACTGTTTGATTCCCCTCGAATTTCAATTTAAATAAAACCTAAGTCAGTTATGCATTTTTTAATTTCTTCATATGGAACACTATTTGGTAGGCATACTTGGCTACGCATATTTTTTTGGGGAATTTTTCAATTTCCTTGAGAATTCCCAAGGATTCAGGCCCAATTTCATATATTTTTGGGAACATTTTTCATTGGGGCTTCTTACAATTACAATGGGGCCTTATTTAATTATGAAAAATTACCCCATTTTGGGGCTTAGTTACGTTTTTTGTGCCTTACTTTGCAGAGCTGTATGGTCTATGAAACGCCTTACATCCAAGGTAGCAGGGAGGAATGGATTTTCTGTTCTAGTATTCAATGACATAAGTCTTCGGACTGCAGACATACTTACGTAAAGAGTTTTCCAATAGGGACAGGGAAATGTTAAGATTGAGTAAAACAAGTTGTGTGTAAGATACGAGTATCAACGGTTTTTTTTTATTTGAAAGGCTCATCAATGACATTATGTGCGGCATATGACATCGTTCAAATCCGTATTGGAAAATCGTTTAGTTTCCCGGATATTGGATTCTGCTGCACTCTATCTGTCACTTGTGAGAAAATACTGCGGGCATGTTGAGCGAATCCTCATAGGCCACAATATACATGTGGACATGGAAATGCCTCCCCCGAACATTTGACTTGTTATTATCCTGCTTTTACTCGCATCTGAGTATAGCACTGCTGATTTGCCCTACTGCATTTTAGGCCTCTTCATGAACTGACATTCGAGAACTTAAAACTTAAATTTTTATAAATGATAAGCACTGCGTGACAATGCGTTTTGTCAAAAGTTATAAAGATATTTTATAAATGATGAAGCCGAGGACGCAAATGCAATGAAAATAATAATAATGGACTTTGTAAATACGTTGTTCTTCGCAACAAAGCAACAAACTTGATTGCGACTGAAAATTTATATACCTAAGTAGACATTTTAATTCAAAAAATTAAGAGCGCCGCAGAAATCCGAAACACATAAACATACTTTCTGAATTACTCTTTATTATAAAAGGGTTACCATTCGTACTCTTTTCATACCCTATTCTAAGGGTATTATATATTTAATTTTGACTCATATAAAATTTGTAAGACATACCTTTATATCGCTCTCAGACGTTCGGACGTACAGTAAAGTTCCAGGAGTCTTTCCTCAGCCGTACAACACGAATGTGGACACGCATTGTTTTTCCTTCACATTATAACCTACAAACATTTAAAACCAACGTGCATCGGCATCTCTCTTTTTCTTCTCACCCTAATTATTTCCTTAACGCCCGCGCTGTGTAGCTATTACATTATAAGGGTCCTGATAAATCCCTTTAGTGCGTGCATATTATAAAAAAAGACCTCTTAAAGTTATTATATTTGCGATTAGCATCGGCAGAAATATCGATCTAGTCATGTCCGTCCGTCCGTCCCAAAAACAAATTTCGTTGAACAAATCGAATTTCGACCTGGAAAGCTCGATCTAGAAAGCTGGAATATGCGACTGACACGATCACAATTGAAAAAAAAACGTTTTACTGAAAAATTGAAATTTGCGATAGCTTCTTAAGTTCAAACATTTCAAAACCCACCCACTGACTCGCCCACCTTTAAAAAATTTAAAAAAAAATCATTTTTAAATGAAAAGCATATTCTTCACAAAGTGTGTAGATAAAGTCAAGTTAAACAATTCCTCCATAGAATGTCTTTTGCAATTTCCTTTTTTAAGGGTGTTTTTTTAAATTAAAATTTTTTTGCGAAAAGTTCTTAAAAAGGGGTCCAAAATACTTCAGTTCATATATTTTTAAAACCCACCTTTTCTGTTAAAAAATACCGTTTTATTTAAGAAATTATCGGAAACTAAAGTCATATTCTTCTAAAAGTGTGCAGATAAAGTCATTTTTAACAATTCCTCTCGACAAAGATTTTTTATATGCCCACTATTTAGGGGTTTTTTTACAAAAATATTTTTTTTTCAATTTTTTTTTTTAAAAAACGTACAAAACAGTTATATAATATCTGCTAAAATCAAAGCATATCTTTAACGATTGAATAAAATTAAAGGCAGAGATCCTATTGAATAAATGTACTAAAATCATGCCACAATATCAATTTCGAAGTAGCCCCCTACGATGTGTAATTTGAAAAATATTTAGTGACTTTTTTCATTTCATAATGGCCGCTTCCATTAACACTAAAATTCTTGTTATAAGAGTATTATAAGGCTTATATGCGAGAAAAAACAAATGACGCCACTTTTTAGAGAATAGAAATTAGAATGTAGGCATATATATATCATCCCTTTAGGCCACCCGTTTGGAATAGGACGTAGAATATAATGTGTCTCAACTTGCAGTTTTATCAAAAAATCGCTAAACATATCCGTCGGTCCCTACCAAACGGGTTGGCATACAGCAATGGTATTTATATGCCTAGATTCTTATTTCAATTCTCTAAAAAGTCACATTAATAGTTTTTCTGTTTATGGAAGAAACACAAATTTGATTGAAGGTCAAGCTGTGCGGTAGTGCCCGACGAATATACTAAATATATTCATCTGTCCCTGCCAAACGGGTTGGTCTACAGCTATGATATATACAGCCTTGTGCAAATTAATTGGGACAAGCACACTTTTAGATGCATTTAGTAGATTACTATGATTCAATTCGATGATTTACGTCCGTTCATGATTAGATTATTATTGGCAGGTAGGTACATCATTAATAAGTTGTTTCATATAATGTTGTTGGCTTTTTTGAAGGCAGATCGCTTTATTGGATATTTTTATAAGGATTGGTAATTATAGAAATCATGTAACTGCATATTGTGTTTGTGAAAGCAGCGACACTGCAGCTAAACTATGGATCATAGCCATATCCTGGGCTAACAATACATTTCCTTTTTTATTCTTCGAACTGAAGAAGTATTTGAAATGGAAAACCCGATTCACACTGACTCTTGGGTCGTGAATCAACATTAACTCGTTGTATAATGAGAACAAAATAAAATATGGATATCTCGGTGGCAAAAAGGGCAGATATCATTATATTACATGAACACACGGGGAAAACTATTTGGGAAATTTCGGTTGCTTTTTTTTTTTTTGCACTATCAGCTCTGTGTCGTGGAGTGCTTAAAGCAAGCAACTATCACGAGCAGAAATTACCGGCACAAAAAGTGCTCTCACGGGCTCATCATTTAGTGCAGGTGTTAGTAAGGACAAAACAATTAAAAATACAATAATTATGTACCTACAAAATACTAACACAGACACAAAATAATGCAAACAATTTAAGACATTAAAGCATTATTACGCAAAATATTTTTTAGCTTAATTTTACAAACATGCAAGTCAATCACATGATCATTTAGATTATAGATTCTACTCATGCGACTAATAGGCTCATGCTTCCCATAATTCGTTCTATGATGGGGCTAAACAATAATTCAACACTGCGTAAATTATGGGCACCACCACGAAAATTAAAGCCAATAGACGACAGCAAGTCAGGTGCATTTATTTGCATCTATTGAACATTTGAAGAAGCTTAATACGCTGACTGTAAGGAGGAAGGTTAAAAGGATCATCCCATCGACGTCCTCTAAGTGCAAATCGAATAAATTTACGTTGAATGGCTTCTATTCGATTTGAATGAATGTTGTAGAACGGCGTCCAAACTTGTGAAGCATACTTTAGAATCGGACGGACAAAACAATTGTACAATGACATAGTAACGTATGGGTCATTAAATTCTTTCGCCCACCTTTTTACGAAGCCGAGCATAGAATTAGATTTATAAACAATAAAATTGATATGCTTGGCAAAAACCAGTTTGGGATCGAAATAAACCCCAAGATCCTTAAAATTATCAACATTACAAAGAATATGTTGAGACAGAGAATATTGAAAGGTGGAAGGGATAGTCTTTCTAGAGAATGTCATATGTTGACATTTAGTTGGGTTCAGGGATAAACCGTTTTTATCACACCAATTGGCGAAGCTATTAATGTCAGATTGAAGAAACATTCTGTCTTGCTGACTAGTGATAGATTTATATATTTTCATATCATCAGCGTAGATCAGGATATTACTGTGATTTATACATGCCTTAACATCATTAATGGCAAGTATAAATAAAATTGGTCCGAGGTGACTTCCTTGGGGAACTCCATACTGAGCTATGAAAGATACAGATAGCGATCCTCTAAATTTCACTTGATAAACCCTTGATCTAAGGTATGAATTAACCCATTTTCTCAAACATGGTGGGAAGCCTAAAGCCCTAAGCTTAAATTCGATTATTTCATGGGACAGCTGGTCGAAAGCCTTAGAGAAGTCAGTGTATATGCAATCCATTTCGCCCTTATTCTCCAAGGCATTAGAACAATCATGCAAGAAACTTAATAGATTAGTGACAGTGGATCTGTGGATCTTACAAATCCATGCTGTTCACAAACAATTTGTTCAAAAAGCTTAGGGATACACGAAAGCTTTAAAATAGGCCTATAATTAGTGATATGACCACGTTCGCCTTTTTTAAATACAGGTGTGATAAAAGCACTTTTCCATAGATTAGGGAATTTACCTGTACTAATGGACAATTCAAACAGATAATTAAGATATGGAGCAATTGCATGACTGCATTTTTTAAGAACAATCGGTGCAATGCCATCAGGACCTAATGAATAGTCATTCTTCAGAGAAGAAATACATTTTAAAATTGTTTCCAAATCGAATGAGATACTACTAAAACTTATTTGGAAACAGCTAGTTAGATAACTAACATATTGATCATCAATGTGAAGAGGGGTCTCCCTAAATGACTTAGCGAATCAGCAGTTATAGAACTATTGTAAGTAAGCTTCGATGGATAACCATCGGTTTTTTCTTGGAATTGACAAAACCCCAGAAAAGTTTGAAGTTCAATTTTAAAGAGCATTCCATTTTACTTATATAGACAATATATAAGTTGCAGGATAAAGATTTAAATTCCTTGAATATTGTGAAATAGAGTTCAAGATCTGAGTGGCAGAGACTTTTTAAATAGTTCTTCCAAGCCCTATTACGTCTGTTTCGTATCGATTTGAGCTCTTTAGTGTACCAGGGATGGGACGTTTTCAGATTCCTAGAGAATTTCACAGGAATCACTTTTTTCATGCAGTTATCCATCAAAGAATAAAATGAACCTATTGCATCTTCAATATTAGATAAGGCAGTAAGGTTAAAATTAAATCTGTTAATTTCATCAGAAAGCCTTTGAAAATTTGCTTTCCGAAAGTCAAAAGATTGCGAACGGTCATACGAATTACTATTTTCGTACAAATGTGCGCCTAGTTCAATAAATACATCCATGGGTGGATGATTGTTATCTATGTTAGTTATACTGAAGTGGGATTCTAGAACCACAGTACTAACAGAGTCAGAAGAGAAAACAAGATCGAGAGTTCGATTTCTGAAATTTTTTATACAGCTTGTTTGCTGTAAGTCAAAAGACAAAATGTTGTCAAGTAAAGCGAGCTCTTGTTGGGCAGAGTCAAAGGATGGAATGAAATGAGAATCATCCTCAGAAGGTACCCATCCAATATGTGGCAGATTGAAGTCGCCTATAAGTAAGACAGTGCTGTCACAACAAGATATGTCAAAAATATGGTCTAGTGCCATAGAAAGTTCCGAATACAAAGAAGTAGCAGTCAAGCGTTTTCATGATAATTTTGCTGCTTACTACAGGACTAATTGCAACTAGTGTGGCCACTGAAAAAAGTGAGTCCGGTCAAATTTTTCGGTCAAACGTTAAAACACGAATTTTTGACCGAAAAACCGATATATACTATAACCAAAAATAAAAAATAAGTTTAGTCCTTTATTTCACAAATTATATTTGAAATAAAATAAAATAAACAAAATAACAAAACAAAATTCTTTGAAGATTTATTTCTAAGTGTGTTATGTAAAAGATCCTAATAAAAAATATAATAATTTTATCAATATAAATCTAATAAGGAAATAACGAAAATAAATAATTATTTCTAAATCATAAATCAATCTTATAAAACGAACTTTTAATTTGGTTTCGTCTATAAAATCGTAGTCATTACATGTAAATTAAATTAAAATAGAATCATCTTCATCGCTCTCTGAATCGGTTTCATTATTTCTATATATTTCACTGGTCCCTATTTTTTGTATGATTTCATTGGGTATTAGGCTATTGTAACAACAAAAATTAGGCGGAAGGTTATTTCTTATCACTAAAATACTATTCAATAAACTTAATTTCATTTTATTTCGTTGCTTAGTTTTTATTAGATTAAGTTGGCCAGTACTGACATTACAAAATTAGCCAAGTCGTGGAAGGGATTTTCGCCACTTGCATCTGTGAAGTTTGTAACTTCACACCAAAAAGCTTCTGTTGACTCGGTTTGCTGCCAATCGTTGATCAACAGATTGTTCCACTGAGAACAAATTTTTTCTGATGTATAGTTATCAACTTGCATTTCCTTTAAAATTGGCAGTAGTGATTTTTTTTTATACATTCATCAATGGAAAGGGAGCATTCTGTTTTGCAATTCTATTATCAGTTTTATAATAAATTGCTTGCAGTTGCTTCCAAAAACTTCAATTTGTAATTGATTAGTTTGTTGTTTGAGCTTAGTTCATATAGAAGTTCTTCACACTGAATTCCTAAATAAGGTCTTGATTGCAGTGAAGCGTTCCTAATGTCGATATTTACACTTACAATTTCGTCTTCATTCGTTTGCCTTAAAAGTCTTCTAATCAAGATTAAAAATTCAAGATCTTGAAGGACTTTAATAAAATCTATTTTCAGTAATTATTTTTCAGTTAAAAAATAAATTTCTTGGTAAACAATATATAATTGTTTAGGTCAAAAAATCGGTCAAAAATCCGTTTGACCGAATCTTAAAATTTTCTTCGGTCAAAATAAAGAGATTTCGGTCAGATTTGACCGGAAATCGGTCAAAATGGCAACACTGTAATGCAACTAGAAAAAAGGCCATTGCGGTCGAAAACGGAAAACATTTGCTCAAGATGACAAATTATTGGTCCGAAACAGTGGATTGGCGTCAGCTCTTATACAGGTTCATCTACTGTTCGCTTCTTCAAGTCAATCGTAGGGCTAGAATACCGTTAAAAAGAAACTTTTGGCTGACTCTCTGCGAAAAAAAAAACTTCAATGGGCCAATAAACAAATAAATTGGATTTGGAAAAGTATTTTTTTTGTACGAGAGCCACTTTGGGGTTCAGCGATACAGGGTAAGCCTCGTTAGAAGAAGTGACAAGAAAAACTCCGATCTGGACATGCTCCTAAACACCCACCCAAAGTTAGGTTTTGGGGCTGTTTCACCTCTGAGAGTATTGGAAGCTGAAAGCCGATCAATAGCGTGATGAATATCACCAAGTAGGTATGCAGATGTTGTGGCCCAGGTGCTTCTGCATACTACTCGAAAAAGAGTTCCAATACCAGCAACAGTTTTCAACAAGATCTCCCGTGTCACACTTATATACAATTCTTCGTGGACAACAATATCAACGTTCTGGAATGGAATGGCCACTTGCCTGACCTCAACATTATTAATGCTTAACAGGGTAAAAGAACTCACCGTTGCAAGGGGGGGGGGGGGGGGGGATAGCATATATATAAATAAAACACATTTCTCTTTGATAAATTGTTTATTGGGTTGCAACTTCGTTGGTATGTTGTTTGCGTACATATGTTTCCTCCGAATGTGTTAATCACGCGCCATGCAACACTCGTTATATATAATTAAAATGTTGTCTGTTTTGAATTAAACATATTTTTATCTACTACTTAAATCCTGAAACAAAACATCGGACCATAAACAACCACATATATTTTATGCAATTCACTGGTATTATGGTATTAATCCATTTATTAATCCTCAGACAGACACATCATTAAGAAACCAAATTCTTTAATTATTTCTTACTTTCATTACGTTTTAGATTTGATCTAATTTGGATTAGTTTGCTTTTGTTTTATGAAATTCGGTTTGTTCATAATAGGTTCTAATATTAGCAATTAATTATTTTGTTTTTGGTAATATTTTGTTACTCAAAGTGACTCTTAGTAACCAGTAAGGAAAATATAACAGTTCACTAACTATTGAACTGTGTATAAAAGTAATCTCTACAAAAGTGAAGAGAATAAGTATCATTTGCATACTTCTTGAAGTTGCCGTTGTCATAATGTTTATGGGTGTCGGTTTCCTTAGATATTGTTTATCGAAGTTGTGATTACAAACTGATCACATTATCCCATTGCAATTTGTTTCACAATTTCACGAAACAATTGCACACCTTAGCTGATAAATGTTAAATATATACGCAATTTCATAAATTTAGTTAATAACAAGTTTACCTGCGATAATTATTGTTTTCGTTGCGATAAAAAACTTTAGTAGTTTTTCCTATTTTAGTCTGACCATTTTTAACTAACTTCTTTAAGCTATGTGCAATATTTTCCAATTTCAATTCAATTATGTGTTGTATATTATTAATTCAATTTACAGCAAGAGTACACTTTTAAGTTTGTGAAATGTAAACAATTTGTATAAAAATGAGATGAGTTAAGGAAAAACGTAATGATTTAAAATAAATAAGAAAAAAGTTAACAATCAAAGAAAGCTAAATAATAAATTCTCAATCTTTACACTTAAATCTTTGCAACTTTCAAGTTTTAAATATGTAAGGTACAAAAAAAAGAAAAAAAGCTAAATTAATTGAGTTTGTTGGGAGAGGGGGGGGGGGGGGGGGGGGGTAAATCTAAATTAGTTGCTTTGGTTTGTGAAGAAGATTTCAACTCATTCTCGAATCGATGCGTGTCGTCTAGTTCTCTAATGTTTCGAGGAAGTGCGTTCCAAAGGCGAATAGCAGACATAAAAATTGTCTCTCAGATGTTAGCCCAGTAAATTGTGGTAGAATCAAACAGGCAGATCTACTGGATGCCGAAAACCGAATTTTATTGTATAGATATATCGGTTGTCTTGTTTTTATGATTGAAAACAATAAAAGAAGGGTTCTTAATTTTATATAATTTGGAAAGGATATATCGAATAAGTTTTTTGTTAAATATGATACATGGTCGTGAGACTATATACAAGGTGGCGCAAAAATAACCTTCCGTTGTGCCAAAGTCACCGACCGATTATTGCTCAAATAAATAGTCACCAATATTCCGCGTTCTGGAGCAGTGTAGCGTAACATTGTTTATTAACGTGTATTTCGCATGTGTTTACTACACAAATGTCAAAACAGAACTGACATTAGGGGCCAATCGCAAAATTTATAGCATTTTCTGATAGGAGTATTACTTTTGCGCCACCTTGTACATAGCGAATGGTGCTATTAAGTTCTACTTGAAGCTTCCTTTTAGAATCCGCATCACAGTTATTAAATATTTCGGAATCATACACGAGTATTGGAATAACCAAAGATTGAGCAAGAATTAATCTTGTTTTAGGTGGTGTACTTTTGAGCAGTCCATAAAGTTCGAAGAACTCTATATGCCTAGCCCACAATCAGATTAATGTGGTTATTCCATGTAAGTGTTCTATTGAAAACCATTCCCAGATTTTTTGAGCTATCTACGTACTCTATTGGCGAACAATGAAGCTTAATTGTAGGAAAATAAGAAAGCTCAAGCTTCTTCTTTGAAATTACCAAACACAACGACCACATCGAGATCCTTTCAAGGTCTTCGTTCAAAACATCGGCACAGTTTTCAATAAGGCCAAGAGGACAGCTTTTATAAATTTGAATGTCGTCTGCATAAATATGCATTCTTGAATTCAAGATTATGCTTTGTAAGTCGTTGATGTAAATCGAAAATAAGACGGGTCCCAGGTTTGAGCAAAGGAAGAAATTCTGATAGAACGTTCCCCAAAGACACAGCCTGATATCTTTCAGTAAGATATGATGAGAGTAACTTTACAGCCGAAGAAGACATGTTGAAGAACTGACGTAATTTATCAATAAGGATGAAGTGATCAACCGTATCGAATGCCTTGGAGAAGTCCAGAACCATAAGAATAGTAACATGGCCTATATCCGATTCCTCTCTTATAACTTCTACACTTTCAAAAGAGCGGTGGTACAACTATGTTTGGCACAAAAAGCCAGATTAAACGGAAACTAGGAGATTGTGAAGTTCAAGATACTCATTTAACTGGTAGAATCGAGATGGGTCTAAATTCTTCACCTGTCGAGTTCTCCAATAAAGGCTTAATCAAACCAGCAAATTATGGCACTGGCGTTTGTTTATGATTCGCTGAGAGTGTATACTTTCGGCTGGCACTGGCAATTGTTGCCTGATATGGCACGCGATTAACGAGTATTTTAGCTACCTTGTGAGCTTAATATGCGATAATTTTTGTGCTAATTGAATTGGATATCGAGTAAGAAAATAATTAAAATTAAACTTAAGTTTTCGATTTTGATTAATTTAAATATAATTAAAACATGTATTGTTTGGCTCCATAAATCAACACCACATTCAAAAATTATCCCAGGCCATAAATGAAAATGCAGCTCGTTTTCATAATGAAAAATAATTTTTTGAACTATTGTATTGATACAAATTTGCAAATATAAAAAAATTAAAACGGCATAAATCTTAGAAATAATGGAAAATGTTTAGGTGTCTTAGGACCGCTATTTATCCGATGCAACATAGGGCCACACCAAATTGTCTCTCACATATTATATTTTCAGTTTTAAAGAATAGTTTAGCCGACTGCGCAATTAAGTTTCGTGCGCCGCAAAGCTACGCGTATATGCTAGAGCTAGTTACCAGGTGCCTGTATCTAATCCTTCTACAACTACGACTGCTTCTACTTCTCCTACTGCTAATAAATACTGTTACAAAAGTTTGTTTGTTACTCAATCACAGCGAAATGGCTGAAAACGGACTTGAATGTTTTTATTATATTTCATTGACGGAAATAAAAGTTGTGTTCTTCACAAAATATCTAGAGAATGTAAGGAGTTACATTTAAACATATTTTTTCTGTAGATGTTTACTTCTATATTGATTTATAAAGGGTCTTTCATTAAGGACTTGACAACTTCTTTTTTAAATGAAATGGAAACTACTTGAGATATCTCAAAAAAAAATTATAAGCTTGAATCACTATCAAAATATTTATGAACAGAATTTGACTTCGTTCATATATCCCCACAGGAACGTATGCAGCGGTCGATAAGTTGAACCCAATTTTCGATGACTCTGCCGCACATTTCGACGCGTCCGTTTCTCGAGATAAAACGTTCACCGAACTGAGACTTCAAGAACTCGATTGTTGCACCCGCTGTGCGGCTTTTGGCACCATCTCGTTGGAACCACATATCACTGATGTCCGAATCATGCAATTACTCAAAGAAATAACGTTCCAACATGTCTCTGTAGCGAATACCATTTACCGTAATGTGACGGTCATTTCCATCAACGAAAAAAAACGGTCAAATGACGCCACTAGCATGAAAACCGAACCAAACAGTGACTTTTGCGGATAAAGTGCTGTTTCATAAGGCACATGAGGGTTCTCCCCTGTCCATTAAAGCATATTTTGCTTATTGGCGAATAGTGGAGTGTCTGGGGATTTGACATCAGACTTTTGTAACAGTGAATGAATTTAAATGGTCGAGGGTGGCTTTTCTATTTTATACTATAAAGTGTAAAGTTTAGCCAACATTTTTTGGTGCTGTTGATTTTTTTATTATTTGAACAAAAACTTTAGAAAATTAATACTTAAGCATGTAATTTTATTTAAAATAATTTTTGTTTTGTATCTATACGTTGAATAATACCTAAATAGACATAAACGAATATTTTCTTAAAATGTTATGAAGGGTCATACCGACCTTGGACAGGTATTAGAACAAGGAGAGGGGAGAACGGCAAATGTACCTGCTCCAAAAGTAAACAGAATTTTCCTAGCTACTTTTTAGTTATAAATGACACGTGTTCTGGGCAAGTTGTATATATTTAAGAGTAAAAGTTGTGTGTATTTTTGTTTATATCTGACAAAAGTTTTATTGAAGACGTTTTTTTCTATTGAATTTCAATGTAAGTTTTTTTATTCTCAACTTACGTTCATAGTATCCGTTTTCCGAAGGTTTGACATATCTGGCAAACTGACAGAGGCTTCGAATAACCACGATCCTAAGTCGACGGAGTGGAAAATGCATCGAGGACTTGCCCTCTCAAAAGTCAAGTGAGTCCACGTGAGACCTGGATGAAGCAGCGTTCTAGATCAACAAAGTGCTGCTAACCTCCTACCATAGTAGTCGTGTCAGTAAAACCAGTATAAAGAAATGTAAGGTTTTCTGGTGGAAGGACCAACCTGCTAAGCTCGGGAAGAATGTTAGGAAGCTCTTCATCAAGCCAAATAAATAAAATTGTGGGACCATTACAGGATCGCTCTCACAGAATATAACTCAGAATTGAGAAGATCGAAACGAGCTACTTGGCAGCGAAGACATCTCAGACATGCCAGTCTCAACGCGTATCTATAAACCTCTGGGTAAAGACCATACAAACTGTGTAGGATTACAAAAGAAACAGATGGTACCTACACGACGTAAACCGAGGATTCTATAAGAAACTTACTTCAGGTTCACTTTCCAGGCTCATCTATCCGTGCTACACACGATAACTCAAACGCCACAAACCCCAAGGCCTTTATAGCCAGTAGAGTCAACAGTTTCTTCTTTTCCCGTAAATTAAAGAGTTGAACTCATTGAGGTTCAATTTCTTTGTACAGCTGATGCAGCGTTTGAACACCTAAAAAGAGTACATATATCTACAAATCCAGTAATGGTTAGCAAATGTAGATATTGAAAATGTAGACATAGAAAATTGGGGCTGGAAGTATTTTAATAACATGTTTATCCCAATAAACATGAATCAATCACCAGCTCCAGATATGTACTCGTAATTTATGGCAAATGTTGTTTTGTAGCTGCAAAAAGGGTTGTGGAGCTGCTTGTGGTTGTCGAAAGAGTGGCCTATACCGCAGTGTTGCATGTCAACAGTGCAGCGAAAATACTTGTTTTAATACTCCGCCAATCATTGAAATAAGTGAAGTTGAAGAAAATACTTAAATAGACAAAAATGTAAATTGTTTAAATAAACAAATGATTTCTTTTTTTTTCTTTCATTTTCCTTCATTTATTTCTTTTTCCTAATTACTATCTCTATATGAATATATAAATTAACTTAATTTTGGTGTAGAAACATGTTCTACAGCCTAATATTATGAGGTATTGTATCATTTAAACTATTAAAATTATAATTATTTCATTTTTTTTTATTTAATCGAGATCACAATTTCTTAATAGGTAAACTTTTTTGTATGTATTATAAGCTAAAAAACATTCCACTTTGAATTATAAAATTTCATTAACTGTAACGGAAATCCGGGGTTTTCATGTTTTTAACGCCCCAGGCGCTCCACTAAAGCTCTTCAACCAAGTATGCGCTTTATCACTGAAGATGATTTTGCGATGAAATTCTTAATTTTCTTCCATCACGTCCAGAGCCCAATTGGAGAACGTACGTCGCTTCATATGATCATGTGGCTTTAGTTCTTGAGTCAGCTTGATATTGTAAGGGTGTAGGCCAAGATTCTTACCCAAAACTCGGCATAATGTGGTCTGGGAGAGGTCCGATTCTTGAGAACCCCGTGAAATGGACTAATTTGGCTGGTTTGCGACGGACGCCTCTACGGCAGCAATATTCTCTACACTTTGGGCAAAACGTAGTCACTGGCACGGCACGGCAAATAAGCAGCGAGTCTTAAATTTTTCACTAGACTATGAATTGCTTGTCACTGGGACGAGAATTACGGTTGAAAATTGGCGTTAACGCTCTTAAAGTTGCGACCACCGACTCGGAATTTCGGTGATAAATTTTAATTATGTACATATTTGTAAACGTTGTTCTTTCGTGTACTTCACCATGATAAAAATGTTGATTTTACTGAATATTTTGACATTGACGTAATGGTAATAGGTTTAAGGGTGCGTTCACTTTGAAAGGTTTGAAGTTTTCTAGTCGCTTATGAAAGACACTTTATTTATTTACTAATCAAAATTAATTGACAATGTTTTACAGTGATTCTGTTTTTTGGAATTCCTTAGATCGCAACGATATTTGTTATTTAAAAGAAATAAAATGATTGTTTTTGAATAAATTATTGTTTTTTTTATGGAAGGGAGGTTGGATATGTCCGAAATTGTTCACATAATATCTTGGCCCTATCGTTAGCTTTGTAGTTAGGGTAACCAGAACTATGCTGAATAAAAAAATAAAATATAATAGGAAATATATTATACCGATTTTATATATTTTTTTGAACGAAAAAAGTAAAATTTGCAACTTTAACAAGACGAAAATAAATATACTGTTTAAGGATAAAGGAACTAACACATTTAAACTACCTACTGCTTCAGTCATTGTGACCGCTCTAGAAATGTGTTGAGTGATATTCGAATCTGGCAAGATGCATTTTAATAACCTATGACTGTTTTAAGAACGAATGTCTTGGAATAAGAAATTACGTATCTTTTTGCAACACAGATTTCTGATATTTGCCGCTTAATGTTAGCGTATTTTCTAACACCTGCAGTAAATAATGAACATGTGCAAAATGTCTACTTGTGACCGTGCACCTAATCTCCGTGTGTAAGCAAGACATAATGTCCATACGGGGTGTTGTTATTCATCTTCAATACTTTCGTCCGAATCAAAGAAACATGATTTATTTCTTAAATAGTAACACAACTCGTATAAATTGCACAAAACGAACCTGTGTAACGAAAAATTTACTGGCACTATTACAGTTTGTCTTTTTCCATTTCAATTTATTTATTTCGCATATTTTTACATTCCTTGCTCACCATAAAAAAATTGCGATGCCTAAAAGAATTTTCTGCCGAAAGTTGTTTCGAAATCAGTTAGGCTATTAGTGTAATACATTCTTGATAAAAGGAAAGGAACTTAGAGTAACCTAACGACAAAGATAGTTTTCTCATCTATTTCTTTTATACTGTGAAAATAAAGTCCACAACCAAGAGAAGCAATGAACGGGTTTTTAATGTTGTTTTCAATAAAAAAACATAGGGACGGGCTACAGTCCGCTTGGGCGAACTGTTGGATACCCTATTCTTATTGCTATCCCTCATAAGTGGGCGTGACAAAAGTCTAAGTATGGTTGAATTGTTAAGAACGCTCTACATATTTTGCTATATAACATTTAAAGGATTTTATCAAAAAAAAAAACGCTCCCTAGCTCAAACTTGGGTGTTTCAATAAAATTGTTTTATTTAATTGTGGGACGGACGGACATGGCTAGATCGACATTACTATCGATGCTGATCATAAATATAGTAACTTTTATGGGTCTACGGGCAATATTAAGGTATGGTACAAACTATGCGTCAAAATTAATATACCCTTGGAAAAGGGTATAAAAAAAAGTTTACCCGAATTAAAAGTTCCAGACGTCGTAATGTATTTTGTTTTTCATCGGTTATCCGCAATGCTTCATTTGTTCCATTGACACTCGAACAGGAATTCTTCTCTTAAAACGAAGAGAAATTTGCTTCAGATTCAAAACCAGAACCACTCACAAAAACGCTATAATCGTCAAGATCCAAATGCCATTTTGGTTGTACTGCATTTGATATGTTTGGCTAGGAACGCTAAAAAAATTAAAAGATCTATAAAACAAACAAACAAATAATTTTGTTATGTGCATTTCCATGGCATGTCTATATTCATTTGCTATCATCCTCTTCATCATCTGATGATGATGCGGATGTTGTTAAATTTTTACTGAAAAAAAAACACAAGTGCAAAACTTCCTTTATGATGTCGAGAAATATTCAGAGGAATAGGAATCAGTTTTGGATGCCTCACAAAATCACTACAGATGAACTTTATACTCACATAAGATGTGTGCTGCTTGTTCCATTGGCACCCCGGATCGGAGAGTTCATCCGGATTACCAAATGAAAACGACATATGTTTACGCGCCACGAAAACACTTGTAGAACTGAATTGTAGAAAAAAGGGAAATTAGCGTTTTTGAAAATTATAGCGTTTTCTTTGTGGTACAGACATTATAGTTACTTGTTAAATCTGCATTGTTGGCAAGTACAAAGTTCTTTGGTACAGGCCCTTGGTCATTACTTTCATCTAAGTTTGCACGAACAACGTTACCTTGGTCTTAGGAAACACTTTCCCCGAGTATTTTGAGATATAACATGTAAACCTGTAACAGAAAAAAATTGTTAGTAATAATAAATTGTTTCAGAACATATCTCTACTTTGGGGTGGTGGGAGCACATTTAAATAACAAGTACTGAGTTCCGTTTTCTCCTTTGTAGCAGAGCGAGCAAATCTACGTGATGTGCATGTGAATGTGACCAACATCGGGTATTTAAAGCTAAAGCGCATATGGTAGAGACAGAGTATTATTACACACTTGGGAAATGAATAATTTATTTATTTGGTAATGGCAATAGGAATAGAAAGTATGCATGGAATTCTGTTCTTTTTCCCAACTAGAATCGGGGTAAGACACTCACTGATCGCTGTATCTTAAGAACTGCAAAATAGAGCAAAGAAACTGACGGATTGAATTTCGATTCTTGTTACACTGAAAAATTGCACTATGTGGGTAATGATACGAGGTATCGATCCATCTTGCCCTTGAGTATTAAAAACCAACTCTATTACAAGGGCATTAAAATTTTGACTTATAGTTAGCATACCTTAATATTGCTCGTATACCTCTATTTCCTTCTTCCTACGAACGGTGAGGCTATGATCAGGATTAAAGGGATCATAGCCCACCCACTTAACTGCATTCCTAATGGTCCGGCTGTGGGGTTTGCCGGTGCGACCTCAGAAATTAACTGCAGGCCTCCCGATTTTGAATTACTTCGTCGCTGAGACCAATCAAATGCTGGTGTTGCTGCATTTGTGTGATCCAGGAGTTTTTTGACCTGTCTTTTATTAAGTAACTATTATTCTTAATTGTCTTTGTTCATTGTGGGGATAATTGTTGTTGTTGTTGTTGTTGTTGATGTTGTAGTTGCTGTGACCGGTGGCCCAAATAAGACCCAAACCATGAGGAAGGTACTCTCCGTTTCCTCTCCGTCCCCTTGCTTCACCACTTGTCCAAAACAGAGCTCAAACTACCTGAAGTTCAAATTATTCAAACTAAAATCTAACTACATATATACATATATATGTTAGTATATATATTTATTTTTTTCTCACCAAAATAAAATCGTACTATAACAAAAGCCATTACGCCACAGAGTTGTCCATGGTTTAATTGGTTTAACGGCTTACACCGTTGATTCAGAAAAGAGAGCGCTTTTTCAGGAGATTTAATAATATATACCCTATAGGGGCCCTTTAAGCTCATGTGTAAATATTTTCAATATCCGCCTATTGACACGCCCACAATTTAAACACTTTTTTTTTTGAAAATTCAAAGTTTGAGCTAGGGAACTGAAATTTATAATATATAATCTCTAGGGGCCCTTTATGCTCACGTGTTAATTTTTTTTAAATCCGCCTACTGACACGCCCACAATTAAATAAAATAATTTTATTGAAAAACCAAAGTTTGAGCTAGGGAGCGTTTTTTTTACAAAAGCTTCGTTTTTTTTTTGATAATATCATTTAAATGTTATATAACAAAATATGTAGAGCGTTCTTAACAATTCAACCATACTAAGACTTTTGTCACACCCACTTATGAGGGATAGGAATAAGAATAGGGTATCCAACAGTTCGCCCAAGCGGACTGTAGCCCGTCCCTATGTTTTATTATGTTTTACAAAATTTAATAAACTTGAATTGAAAAAAGAAATTAGTTTAAAAGTTATTGAACTTGGAAGTCGAAGCAAAGGGGGGGTTCTAATCAAGTGAGCGGCACTGTATATTTGTGATCAGCGTCGATAGTAATGTTGATGACCATGTTGGTCTGTCCCTCAGTCCGCCTGCAATTTTTAGGTTCTAATAGGGGGGCCCGAAAAAAATGTACGAATTTTTAAAATCCGCGCAATGACACGCCAACAATCTCAAAAAAACTTTTTATCGAAGAAATCGAAATCCGAGCTAGACAACAGTTTTGGGGATGGTAAAAGCTAATAGGAATAGGGTATCCAACAATTCACCCAGGCGTATTCTTTCGTTGTTTTATTTGTTTTCATCATTTTACATTAGACAAAATATAACATGCGGGCTCGACGGGTTTCATGACGTTGCTATAACAACTGTCTTTCGGAATGGAACTGAGGTTATCTAAATTTGTTGCGTACAATAAAAACTTATTATTGTGGCAATTATTTTCTCAAAACTTCGGGGTGGCTGAACAATTTGTGGTACATAGTTTCAAGTGGTTTTAAGATGTATCTTACTCAAATTCGTAGTCGTCATCACCACACGAGCATGAGCGGGCATATCAAATGTACATAATGATTCAAATATGGAATGTTGTGCCTTAAATGAAAGTATATAGTGTAGTATATTATTGAGTAATATTCCTGCAAGCTGCGAAGCCTGAGGCATTGTGTTTTGACATTTGACTCCAACTAAAAATTCAAATATTACCAAAGACACCAACCCTAGACCAAGAAATAGTTTCACAATACTTTTCTCTACCTTCGTGTTCCGGTTTTACGAATGCCGTTTTGAAGTTGAAGCAAAATGCAGCTATGTGATGGGTTTCGCTGATTTCCTATGGTTCAACTTGATGCGTCTATCAACGTGCCGCTCCAAAGCGTCATTGTGTTTCAGACATTAAAGGTAAAACTTTCAGCCGTTTTTACTATTCTTATAATGACCTCCTTTCAAAAAGTTATGTAACTAAAAGTGCACATTTATTTTCTGCGCCAAATGTTCGTTGGAATGAAACACTTCGTTCGTTTTTAATGAAAAATCTTTTTATTTATGAATGAATGTATGAACTATACGGACTAATAGAACAACACTTATCCTTATATGCAGTTGTGTATGTGTTTAGCGGTAGTGTGTTTCAACTTCATTGTTGAGAGGTTACGAGAACAACCAAATAAGGTTATTCGAAGTATGCGAATATTGAAACATCGATTTATGCATAACAGTGCTTAAAGGATATTCCTTCCGAGAGGATGAAGGGTAAGTGTTTTAACAGTGGAGGTACAATGTTGTGTATAAAAGTCAGTTTATGAGCTTTTGAAATGTTTTCATAAATCTTTGCTGTACATTTGTATGATGTTTTTCTCGCGTTGCAAGCTTGCCACAAATGAACATAGATTTGAAAATATATTTAGATATATTTATGTGGGGCAATAGTAATAATTTTTTACAGGTAACATATAAAAATAATTACCCGTGCAGGGATGAGGTACACATATCACTACAGCGCCTCCCAAAAAAGAGGGGGACTAAGTGGAGTAATTTTGCCATTCATGTCAGCTTATGTCAAAATCGTAAAAAAGCAGCAGGCTTTAAAACTCCTCACACAAATGCAGTAACACCAGCAAATTCATCTTACTTTAAAAATATGTAAAGGGCGTTAAAATTTTAGGTATCATTTTAAATTTTGTATTTATTTTTGTTGGAAATTAATGTACATTGGTTTCGGTCAATACTGTAAAAGAACGGCGTCCAAGTGACCTCCTCTGCTAGCTCGGTAAACTGTCAACCTTTTACCAAAATTTTGATGGTTCAATAAGTGGTATTTGCTCGATGATGTTGTCTTTGAGGTTTTGAACAGTTTGAGGATCATCGGCATAAACTTTACTCTTCAAGAAACCCGATAAGAAAAAATCCAGTGGTGTTAAATTGCATGATCTTGGTGCCCAATTCACGTTGTTAAACTTTTCTTTCAAATGATCGATTGTGTTCGTTGCTGTGTTGAATGTTGCACCTTCCTGTTGAAACCACATATTCTGCACATCAATATCTTCCAATTGACCCCACAAAAAGTTTCAAATCATCGCTTGATATCAAACTCCATCCACAGTAACTGCATTGCCATTTTCATCTTCGAAGAAAACCAAAATCCACACCATACACTAACTTTTATTGGTTTCATTGGCCTTTCAAACAATCCTCTAGGATTTTCTTCAGCCCAAATGCGACAGTGTTGTTATTGGACATAATAGCCAATTTCAAAATATGGGGCGGTGAAGATAATTTGCTTCAAAAAATTGTCAGTTTGTTGTTGCTTCTCGCTGGCCCATTAACGAATTGCCGACGCAAAGTGATCACGGGTCTCTTTAATTCTTCTGTTAACTGTATTATGTAAGCCTTTACATGCAGATCTTTGTGCAAAATTATAAACAAAATTGTTGGTTTGAGATTTAATTGCTGTGAACGACGACGAATTGACGTCCTTGGCTCTTCAGCAACACCTCTGCTAACAGCTGCAATATTTCCACTCCAACGACCACTACGATGATAGGCGTTACTTCTCTGATCTTGAACAAGTTTCTTCAAATTTATGAACGATAAGGTTAATAGGACGGTTTGATGGAGCATTTTCTCTACCGTATTTTGAACGAAATATTCTTTCAACTTCTGCAAAACGTTCACTATATTTAAAATAAGTTTTAATAATAAAAACACTGCTCACCGATCCATTTTAGCTAGCGGGAATGTATTTACTACATACCTGAAAAAACTTCTGTGTAATCTAAAAGCTATAAAAAAATGGCGGCCAATTTAAAATGATACGTCAAATTTGAACACCCTTTACTTACGGGCCAGGTAGGTAGGTATATGGATGCCCTTGTGACGGGTGTCACGGCTCACTTAGACCAATAGTTGGGTCCATTGTGTTCATTTAGGGATTCTTTAAAATTTTCCGGGAACCTGAAAGGAGAGATAAAGGAAACCGTTGTTTAACAGCTCGGTAATACGCTTTAGCAGAACCACCCGGATTGATATGTGAATCTCAGGAGTTTCTTTAGCTCTAAAGCAGCCAGATCCTCCAGCTCCTCAAAGAAGTAGCTGCCAAGAATCTTCAATCTTTTTGATCTAAGGGCAGGGCATTCGCATAGCAGGTGACGTACTGATTCTATTTCTTCAACGTCCCTGCAACTCCTGCAGTAGTCGTTGTGCAGTATGCCCAGCCGCTCCGCGTGTAGGCCCACTATACAGTGCCCAGTGAGGACCCCCGTCAGTGTTCGGATGTCTTTGCGGTTAAACCCGATCATGGTTTTAGATTTCGTTTGGTTGACCGCTGGCCAGAGCTCTCTTGTGTGTCTGCATGTATCAAGATTGATCCAACGTAAGCTTGCTTTACTCATGGATTCGGTGTCGATACTTAGTATTAATGTGCTTAGCGGGGTTCTTATGGATTTTAGGGCCAGAGATACACTCATCTCCGATCCCTTCCTTGCTAGTTCGTCCGCTTTCTCATTGCCCAAGATGTCATTGTGCCCTGGTACCCAGCATAAGGTTACCGTATTGGCAGCTGATATCTCGTCTAGGTAATTTTTGCCTTTTAACACCGCCCTTGACCTGATTACTATTGACTCCATAGCTCTTATAGCCGCTTGGCTGTCAGAGTAAATGGTGATGTGTTTGTCGGCTATTTTTCGCCTCTGCACCTCCTTGGCCACCTGAGTGATCGCAGCTGTCTCTGCCTGGAACACACTCCATTCATTGCTGAGCCTAAATGATTCGCTCAGGTCCAGAGACTCACAGAAGATGCCTGCACCTGTACCCACGTCCATCTTGGATCCGTCGGTGTAGATACCTATCTTACGGGCCAATAAGAAGCTCAAACAACTTTTTTATAGGGTGTTTTTTATTGAGGTATAAAACTTCTGATAGGGATAACTTTATTTATATTTATATTATAGAAATTTATTTCCACAATTCGCGCTCTATTCGCCAAACTTATAGAGCACTTCTTCCACACATGACTTTGTTGAGCCAAACATTTGGTAACCGAATCATCTCAAGAAATGGACCTGTGAGTTGGCCTACACGTTCGTGTGATTTGACACCTGTGGACTACTTTTTGTGGGCGTACGTCAAATCTCTGGTCTATGCTGATAAACCATCAACGATTGATCACTTAGAAGCCAACATTCGACGCACTATTGACGAAATAAGGCCTGGTATGCTCGAAAAAGTGGTGCAAAATTGTAACGAAAGGATGGCGTTCATAAGGCGCATTCGCGGATGCCATATGCCAGAAATTATTTTTAAACATTAAATGCAATGAAATTTCTGAGCTAATAATATTGTATATAAACTTTATACAGTATATATACAATGGTAGAGATCAGACGGTGAATTACCCTAGGAAACCATTGCTTCTTCGGTTTGGCAAAGCAAATGTGTTCAAAACTTATAACTCGGAAGTCCAAGTGTAAACTCCACAAAACACTGATACTGCCAGTTCTGCTTAACGATGCCGAGTGCTTGACGATAAGCAGGAAAGGCGGTCTAATTATGGGTTCTTTCGAAAGAAAAATACTCCGTCAGATCTTTGGTCCTGTGTGCAAGGAGAGCGAATGAAGGAGAAAATATAATCGCCAACTCTAGGACCTGTACCAATATGTGGATGTAGTGCAAAAAGCTAAAATACCTCGACTACATTGGCTCGGGCACATCGAGCGAATGGACAAGAATGCGAATATCTTCGACTCCCAGCAAACAGGCTCGTGACGACAAGGAAGACCGAACCTCCGTTTTAACGACCAAGCCATCGCGGATGCCAGAGGGACAACTGGGAGCACCGTGCCTGGGATCGCGGAGGATGGAAGGCTGCAGTATCTCAGGCAGAGACTCTCCACGTGTGGAGAGCCCGTTAAATATGTATAAAAGCTATCTTTATAGCTGAATTTGGTTTTGAAGGTTTCTTTTATTCTACTCTTTTCGGTATTCGTAAACGTTATCTTCTTTCCTAAACCCGAGGATCATAACCCTATTACTTACCTTTTCATTTCTTTATTTCGTCAATCAGAAAATATAACATAACAGAGAACGACATCGGCAGGCTTGCTGATTTCGGATCACTTTAACAGTGTGTCACCAATCAAATGCTAGTGTTGTTGCATTTGTGTGATTCAGGAGTTCTTAGGCCTGTCTCTTAAACTGTGTATCGACTGATAAATCCAATTAAACAAGTTTGTACCTGCTGCCACTGAACTTAAATAGGTAGGTATAGGTACCAATATTATGTATGCGTGAATAGTTACATTGAATAAAATCCACCGACGCTATCACCGCATTCAAAGCTAAACGTTGAATTAACTGTTTGACTACTCGATAAACAAAATTGAATTTCAAATACAATAAAAATGTAGGTACCAACTGCTGTCAACACCGCATCAACAGCAAACCAATAAATTTGGCATCAACCTCGTCGATATAAAACTTCCATTTAAGAGCCTATAAACTTTAACATCACCTTTGCCGACGGTCGCCTTAGTTGCGATATGTAGTTGCAAAGCGGTGCCAATAAATTATCGTCTTTGCATTCAGTTCTCGTTTTTTATTCCACTTGTCTCGTGGCGGTCTTCATCATCACTCATCGTTCTTTTTTGTGATTAAAAGAACGGTCAAGGTGAGCGTGGTCCTCCTTTATTCGCTTAAACTGCTCATCATCTTTATGTTGTTGTATAGAAATCACACAATTCCAGGGCGGTAAAATCACGACACACAGGATAGAAGCAGCCATGGAACTTTATTCGAAATTGAATGCTATGAAGGTATAGAACAAAAATAAAACGGAACCGACAACATGAGACACGTAACCGAAAAGGACAAATATCAGTCAGTTGCCAAATGGAAAGACCTTTTAATATTCAGCAGTTAAATTGAGCATTAAAATCAACATTGTTAATTAAAACATTGATCATCATAAATACACGAGGAAAGGATGTAGGTATGTATTTATTCACTATACCCAGTGATTTTATGGCTCTCGAATTTCTTTTTTGGTGTGTCCTTGATCCGGACCTGTCGTCTTAATGCCAACGAGTTACACACAAGACAGGAGGCATATTGTATAATTATACCACACTTCGTACCTATATATGTATACTTATGTGTAATGTTAGATGGGTATCGCTCTATGCTCATGGATTTTTTTTATTGTCCTTGCACGAGAAGATAATTTGTAGACGATTTCATTTGGCAAATGATACCCACGCACACGGAATATCGAAATAAAGACGCTCATTATCTTATTGATTTTTCTTGAGACTACATCTGCACCCTTCTTTTCTTTTCTTCCCTGAAAGCCTAGTCTTTGAACTAGTAGCATTTGCGTAACAGGTACTCTAAACAGATACGGGGCCCTTCGCTATGTCGATGGGGACAAAAGGATGCAACCTTTTGAGGAAATTTGCTTGTGACATTGAAACCAAGAAGGATGAGAATACAAAATCCGCATAACATGAGGCATTTGTAAATACCACACGTGGTGTTATGCTCAATCCTTTAAATGTGACTAGATCTTTAGAAGGACAAGGACAAGGACAAATGGCTACGAATGTAGCCTGATTCAAGAATGATTTAAGAATCAAAGCAAAATTTAAATTTATTGCTGGGTAAGGCCAAGGTTGAAATGATAGTGATAGGGAAAATAAAGCACGTGACGATAATCACTGCACAGAACTGAGTCTGTTATAAACAGAGAGGGGGGACTCGTGAGTGATTTGTAAATGTAGGTACCTACTTCAATACTCGTAGTATAGTGAAAGACGATACCTGTACCTTTATCTAGTCAGCAAAGTTTTACACCTCAATGCGTTTCAAATTGCTCAAATTTGAAAAATGTTAAATCGCCCAAAATGTTGAGCAATTTGTTTTTTTTGGCATTTTGACGTTATGACAAATCGCCGAAAATAAAAATTGAAATGGACAATTATGTTCACCTTTGTATCTTTTCTTCAGATCGACACTTGTTCTTCCTTTACGGCGAAGTTTTGATTAGGATTACGCCGATCATAATCCTTCCACTTAACTACACCCTATTGGTTCGCCTTTGGATTTCGCAGGTTTGACCTCAATAAACATCGGCACGCTTCCTGGTTTCGGATCACGTTATCACTGAGGCCAATCAGATGCTGGTGTTTTTGTGATGATCCAAGAATTTATGGAATTCGAGTTTTTTAGGATTTCGACCCGTGCATGTCATCATTGATTATTACTTGATCGATCTTTTACGGCACCGGTGATCTCCACTCGTGTCAACCCACGAATTCGCATGCACACTTGCGGGACAGTTTTAGGATAGTAAACATGTTGAATGTGTCGCTAGGTTCACCTGGATGTAAAAACTGCCTTCAGATCACATTTCACGCCTTCAAGTATTCATCGAGCTCGAGACAGCAATTTGAAATGGATATTTCGGTTATTAAAATAGGAAAAATTACAGTTTAAATGAGATTTTTTTAAGTGAAGATCGAAGTGAAGAAATTCAAAAGTTTTAACCTTCGAGATTTCTTTGCTGCCATAATCTCGGGAACCTCATTCGTATCAACGCCTAAGTGTCTTTGAATTGATACGACGAGTGCAACGAGATTTTTGTTGCCCGTTGATTTCCGTTTGTAAGTTTTCATTCTTTTCAGTGTCGAAAATGGCCTCTCCACACTTAACGTTACTCGGTTTTTTATGAAAAAGGAAATCCAAATCCCAAAGCACTCAGACTCGGTAGCGGTCCATTGTAATGTTATTGACTTTTAAAAGATAAAGATGAAGAGAAAGATGATTGTTAGAAATCTGCTCGTGTTACAAAAATCCTAAACTTCCAAGACCCGGTCATCTTCCTCGTGTCCCCGAGGAAAGCCGTTTACTTTTTCAGTTGCAGCTAATCCAGGGAGAAGTGTCTGTGAGCTTGTAAGGATTCCTGCCTTTGTATTGAGAAATTGTTGCCACAAATTCTGGATCAGCTTATCAACGCAAGTAATAAAAACGTGTTTACTGAAACGTGAGTCTCGGAACTTTGAGTTCCATATCAAGTACGCCTTTCGCTATTTTTTCAGCTGCTCTAAAAATTTCACGGAATGATACCTCTGCATTTGTTCGTTCTTCTTGAAGCGTATCCACAAGTGGTATCTAGTGGTTTTCCTTGCAGTCGAACTGCCAATAGAAGCGTGAAACTGAAAATTTTGTAACAAACTAAGAGACTGCCGATTAACCCGCTTTTGAAATGTTGAAAGAATTGCCAGCATTTTTGTTTTACCCCATGTGGATTATGTTAAAGAATTCAATAGTCGTTTAATAAATCAAGTTTCTGTTGCAATGTTGAAAGCTAGACAAGAACTAATTTATTGGAGTAATATCAAGTGTTAAAGTTACATGTGTACAATGTTCTATAACGTTCAATAAAGTATATAAGCGCATACTATAACATCCCCCTTTCTTAATAAACTTCACAAATAATTTCAATTTGAGGGATCTTATTGTAAGACTTTCAATTAATTCAAATAATATTCAACATTTCTTTTTCATTACTTGATGGCTTCTCAAATCATATTTTAATTATTGCGACTACATACTAAATATCGAATTACTTATTTAGTCAATAAATACATTAAACGATCAGGCTTCTTTACTTCGCGGGTTGAACGTCTGAGTACATCCGGCTGCGTTGCTTGGGTTTGTTTTTCCTTCACCTGATTTACTTTAGGTAGCAAGATACTAGGTGTTTCCTTTTCTATCATGGGTTGTGTTGATAAATTTTCCGAACCTCCTGCACCGTTGTCGTGACTATCTCTGGAACATTTCGGCTCCCCATCACTATAGGCTCTGATATGTTGTCTGTTTCGCAGGTAATCTTGTCCATTTACTCGAACTAAAACATTTCGATCGGATGGCACACCTATAACTTCCCCCTGACTCCATCGTGCGCTGCGCTCCTTCGGCCTCAGTTGTACAAAAACATCTTGTCCAAATTCTACTGCTGGTAGATCACGTGCACTTCTATCGTGATATTTTTTGTTAACCCGTCTTTGTTTTTCAATTCGGATTTCGACATCAGATGGTACTTGCGGTTTCAATTTGTCGATTGTAATGGGAATAGCTGAACGCAGGTGCCTACTCTAAAGTCTTTGAGCAGGACTAGATTCCATTTTATTTGGTGTTGTTCGCCACTCCAACAAAAATTTCCAAAACTTTTGCTGTGCACATTTAGCTTTGTTGAATAACCTTTTGACGATTTTCACCGCTGCTTCTGCTTTGCCATTGCCCTGCTGATGATATGGTGTACTACGTGCGTGACGAAATTCTAATTCCATTGCAAACTTTGCAAATTCTTCATTTACAAAAGGAGTTCCACCATCAGTTACAACAATTTCTGGAACACCATATCGACTAAAATTCTTTTAACAGGAGCTCACTATGGTTCTGGCATTTGCTTCCTTGAGTTTATCCACTTCGATAAAAATCAGAATTAGTCAACAGTTACCAAAAGAATGTTCTTTTTGCTGCCTTGTTCTACCTCACAGAGATCCATGCCGATGCGTTGAAATTGAAAAGGATAGTTCGGCAATATGGGACATTGCAATGGCATCTTTGTTTGGCTATTGAAATTTTGTAAACAGAGAGAACAATTAGAACATATTTGTTTAATATGGTTTGAAATATTTGGCCAAAATATTGTGTCCCGAGCTCTCCTTAAGCACGCCTCTATACCCTGGTGACTGCAGTGTAGTCTCTGCAAAATATCCTGTCGTAAGCTCTGTGGTACAAGGACTTGCGTTCCTTTCAGAATTAGTCCGTCTGATATAGTTAACTCATCTCTATAGTTACAGTACGGACACTCCTTTTGGTCTAACAGCGACTTAGTATCCGGCCATCCTTTGTCTTTCAGTACACTTCATTCGTGATCCTTTAAGGTTTCATTCCTAATGCATTGCAATCGCGACTCCTTTATTTGCAAATTCTTAATTGGATCTACTTCAGCTATTTGTAAGAATATGTCTTCAATTTCTTGAGTCCGATATACTTCTACCTCAGATTCTTCTTCCTTCGGTGGAAGTCCGATTGGTGCTCTTGATAACACATCCGATGTATGCATTTCGGCTCCTTTTTTATACCCTATTCTAGGGGTATATTAATTTTGACGCATAGTTTGTAACATACCTTAATATTGCCCGTAGACCCCTAAAAGTTACTATATTTATGATCAGCATCGATAGTAATGTCGATCTAGCCATGTCCGTCCGTCCGTCCGTCCGTCGGCAAAAATTAGGCCTTTAAACTGGACCTAGAGAGCTGAAATTTTAACCATATACTCTCTAGGGTCCCGAAATAATCAAGTTTAAGAATTTTTGAAATCCGCCCACAGACACGCCCACAAACTCAAAAAAAACAAAATTTTGGAAAAAATCGAATTTTGAGCTAGAGAGCTGAAATTTTTTATATATGATCTATGGCCCATAAAACTGATTGGGACATAAAATTTTCAAAATCCGCCCACTGACACGCCCACAATTAAATAAAACAAATTTTGGGAAAAATTGAATTTTGAGCTAGAAAGCTGAAATTTTTTATATATGATCTTCGGCCCATATAACTGCTTGGGACATAAAATTTTCAAAATCCGCCCACTGACACGCCCACAATTAAATAAAATATTTTTTTTGAAAAACCAAAATTTGAGCTAGGGAGCTGAAATTTTTAATATATACTCTCTAGGGGCCCTTAATGCTCATGTGTAAATATTTTCAAAATCCGCCTACTGACACGCCCACAATTATTTTTATTTTTATTTTTGAAAGTCCAAAGTTTGAGCTAGGGAGCTGAAATTTATAGTATATACTCTCTAGGTGCCCTTTATGCTCATACTTAAATTTTTTTTAAATCCGCCTACTGACACGCCCACAATTAAATAAAACAATTTTATTGAAAAACCAAAGTTTGAGCTAGGGAGCGTTTTTATTTACAAAAGCTTAGTTTTTTCGATAAAATCCTTTAAATTTTTGTCACGCCCACTTATGAGATATAGGAATAAGAATAGGGTATCCAACAGTTCGCCCAAGCGGACTGTAGCCCGCCCCTATGTTTATATACTACATTTAAATTGTAGCGTTGTAAGCTAAGTTGCATTCTTTGTAATCGTTTATGTGCATTTAGCAAAGATTTCTTAAAAAATGATTGCAGAGGTAAATGGTCCGTCTCTACAACAATTTGATTTTGCCCACAGATATATTGATCAAAACGTTTACATGCAAAGACGATGGCAAGACATTCTTTTTCAATCTGAGAATATTTTTTTTCCGTCGCTGTCAATACCCTCGAAGCATACGCCACCGGATGTCCTTCTTGTTTGAGGACAGCTCCCAATCTAATACTGCTTGCATCGAATTCTATAACAGTGTTTTTCTTAAAATCAAAGTACTTAAGAATAGAAGCATCAACTATCATCTCTTTTAGCTTCGAAAACGACTTTTCTTGAGCCTGCCCCCAACGCCACTCATCGTCTTTTCGACAAATTCTTCTCAATGGCTCAGAAACTTCTGAAAGTTTCTGCACAAATCTCGATAAATATGTACACATGCCTACGAACCTTTGTGTATCTTGAACGTCCTTCGGCTTTTCCATATTCACAATAGCTTTCAATTTATTTTTATCTACTTGAAGTCCGTCCGCTGACAATGTAGATCCATAGAACGATACCTCTCTCAGTCCGACTCTTGATTTTTCTGGATTTAATTTCAAATTTGCCTCTCGCAGTCTTTTCAACAGATTTTCTAAATTCTTGTTGTGATCTTTTATCGCCTCATCCATTGTGTCACCTTTACCGTAAACCAAGTAATCGTCTACCAGAACCACTACTCCCTCAAGTCCACTTACAACCTCTTGCTGTTTCTGCTGCCAGATTTCGGGGGCCGGCTTTATTCCGAATGACATCTTTAGCCAACAATACCTGCCGAAGGGTGTCCAAAATGTTGTTAAAGGACTACTCTCTTTGTCTAAAGCTACTTGCCAAAATCCGTTTTTTGCGTCAAGCGTTGTAAACACTTTTGCATTCGCGAGACTTTTCTTCCAGTGTATTGGGTTGCAGATTTCTTCGTTTAAGTGCCTTATTTAAATCTTGGGGATCTAAACCAGAGTATATCCATTAATGAGTAGGGACACTCTCTCTACATATGCATTTGCTACTACCCCAAAGCAAAATGCAGAAAAAATTGTACAATAAGTGGAAGCAGGTCGAAAGAATACTTTTTACCTGAATACAACGACTGCTTGAGAAGAAAAGGGTACACAACACATTTTACCTGAACCACTACATGGGGCTTGCTGCGTACGACGAACGATTGTGGGTTTTTTCATAAAGCAATTTTAAAGGCGGGCCGGAATGACTGTCAGTATATTAGTATGCTCTCTCAACCATGCAGGTATGAATTTATATGATCAGGTAACCAGCTTTGCTTTAGTAGAATTGGTAATATTTGTATTTTTTGCCATTGGTTATTGATTAAATGGTCTTTGTTATGGACATGAAAAAGAAATGTTTCATTCTATATCACGAAATTCAACCCTTTTGCTTTGCTACGACTTCGTTAATAACCATTTTTTACGATTTGAAGTTTTATTGCCAGCACTTTTAAGGTAATATATTTCATAGCAGATGGTCATACTAATTACTTAGGTTGAGTGTAGAGGGTTGTAGAGGGTATTGTTTACATTTTTTTTTGCACGTATTTCTAAAGGCGGGCCTACTCATTAATGGATATACTCTGGTCTTCCTGTTCTGCTGGATACCCGCAAGTTTTGATGAGATCTCTCAATCTGCATATGTATGCTTCTACACTCTCCGACTCTTGTTGTATAGCTGTGTTAAATATACTCGTATATCGTTCATATCGTATATTTTTGGTGGGTGCAAAAAAATGTTCACGGGCGTTTAATATTCCATTTGTAGTTTTACCTTCTTCAGCTGATAATTTTATTTTATCCAAAATCTTAAAGCATTCGTCCCCTATGCATGCTAGTAATATAGCTATTCTTACCCCATCCGTTCTTTTTGTGAGTTCTGCCGCTACTTCGTAGTTTTCCTATTGCTTTCTAAATAAATTAAAATTTTCCAACGCGTCGTCTCGGACAATTATTGGACGAGGAGGAGGAATATTAAAAAAAGCTGCGTTTTGTGACGTGGTTGCCATTTTTCGCTTGTACCTTATTCTTTTCTCTATTCAACTAAATGCTGACTTCTGACACCATGTTGCAATGTTGAAAGATAGACAAGAATTGATTTATTGGAGTAATATCAAGTGTTAAAGTTACATGTATACAATGTTCTATAACGTTCAATAAAGTATATAAGCGCATACTATAACAGTTTCACAAAGACCTATGAGTCTCCTCTTCTTGTTCTCCGGTACATGTTCTTGAATAAGGTCTCAAATAATTTTTGTTGCATCTGAACAAATTCACCACATCGTTCACAATCCAAAACAAATTCCGAACAGGTGGGACTGTCGTATAATATAATAGTGCTAGGCTTAAACGATGGCTATAACGAGTTTGTATGAAGTTTGTGTAAATTTTCTTATTACAAATATGTTGTTAAGGCGAAAAATAAACCTAGTTTTATACATGCTCAGACATATGTGCTTACAACACTTTAAAAACCACAAACAATCGGTGTTATTTTAGTTAGTTAGTTAGTTAGTTAGTTAAGCAATACATTTAAAATGCCATTGTCTCAAGTATTGGTTGGTTGAAGATTTCATGAGCATTTTCTAAAAGCTTAAGGAACTTTAGATGTGGTGAACATTTAATAACCTTCGGACAGTCGAAAGGCTCACAGTAACCCCGGTTTGGTCCTGATTTCAAACGCTGAGTTCCAAGAAATGAATACAAATAGCACAAAATTTGCGAATGTGTGCTACTAAAGAGAACGTTTTTGTTGTTTTCAGTTTGCATTTTAACCGCTGCTGTTTTTGTTTCCTAAAATTTGCACACCAAATATTACGATTTTATGTATTGTTTTGTTTGCCATTTCGTGCTTCTAGCACAGCAAAATTTGGAAGTTTTACATACATTTTAAGATTCTGCTTGCTCAAATAAAAATTAAATTTAAATTTAAATTGTATCAAAGTCAAAGCAAAAAAAAGCGGACCTAGAACCAATGTACCTATTTTAGTGACCTAATAAAATAACCCATGTTCTGACACTGCAGTTGAGGAATGTAAATAAAAGTAACGTTTATCTATCATTTATATTTTTTGCAAATAATTTGTAAATAAACCTACTGAAAGAACCATCAACAAAAAGCTTAGAGAAAAAAGTGTTTCTTGTTCCAGAAAGTATCAAACTTATTCAATTGGCGGTCAGTGTGCATTAGAAAGAAGAAAGATGTTTTTGCAATCGTTCCGGAGAAAGAATTCAACATTTTCGGATGAATGAGCGTATGTTTTTTGGGACCTTGCGTTATCTTAGAGAAAAAGCTATGTTGTTGATTAACATCTGTTTAAGACATGATTCGCATCTATAGGAAATTCTGAAATTCGCAGAATTTTGCGGGGGCTGCCCTGAAGCAACTCCTTTGTGGACTTTCAACTAATTTCAGCACCTTCTGGTTTTCATTCTTAAAATGTTATACTGAGTGCAGATTTGTTTTTGGTTTACCGGTGAAACGAAAAATGAGTTTTTAATCTGTTCCAAAAAAAAACACGTCTTTAATATTAAGCAATTCAAGAGCGTTTTCCTTTTGTCTCGATAATGTGAATCTTTCTTAAATATGTGAACATGTCATGTTTAAATGACATTATGCAGATTCTTTGGGTGGCGCAGGTGTAGAGCTCAGTGTGTCGGTTCGTGACTCGTGCGGTGCGGGTTCAATCCCCATGTGGAACAAACTCATACGCCACTCATAGATGGAGAGAAGCGAATGCACATTGTTTTCTCCGAATTCTACACCAACAATAGGAAACTTAATCGACCGTTACCGAGTCTGAATGCTCCGGGATTTGGATTTCCGTTTTTTATATACACTTCGCTTCAACTGAATAAGCACAACATTTTTTTAAGATTCGTTGTCCACTTTTTCAAAACGTTGCGCCGTAATATACATATCATTTGATGATGCTAACTGTTTACTTATGATGTTAAGAAAATAAATGAGAAGGAATAACTCAAAAAGTACCTACCGCTATTTTTCCGCTGGTTCTCTTGCAAAGCATTCAATATGGAAAAATGCAGCTTTATTTTGCGTCAACTGAATAGAAACAAATATTGAAATTGCAAATAAAAGTTATTGGGATTAAGTTTTTCTTAAAATAGTTTTATATTGGTTAATTTTAGTAGTGTGTACTGCCGCCTCTATTCGTATTAGTTTCGTAAATTCGATCCGGCATGGAATCGTACAGCCTCTTTTTGTAGTCCAGCGAAATTTCCCTCCAGGTCAATTTAATGGCTGTAATAACTGATTCTCTGTCCTCAAACTGACGGCCAGACTCATAAACTTTATGTACTAACCATCCCCAAACGTTTTCTAAGAGGTTCAGTTCCGGTGAGTACAGCGGCCATTAAAGCAAATCCACATTCTGCTCCCCTATTCAATTTTTTACTATGCGCGCCGTATGGATGGAGGCGTTGTCCTGCTGAAAAGTCCATTTTATGGATCGAAAAATGCCTGAAAATTAAGGAAATTTCTTTCCAAAATTCCTTTATAACTTAATGCTGTCATTTTTCAGATTTGGAACTCAAGCTCAACAGTGCGATAGTAGCTAACTGCTCCCCATACCATAACACCACCTTCTCGACTATGACGCCGCGCTAAAAATCGTTACTTTTTCCTTACATCGTGGAAGCAATAATTAAATCCATCAGGGCCATCAAAATTAAACTTCTTCTCATCCGAAAAAACTACGTGACGCCATTCATTTTTCCAACTCATATGGAGTCTAGAGAATTCTAAGTTCATACACTTCTGTTTCTCGTTAAGTGGTGGTTTCTTTTGAATCTTCATCCGTTTTAGATGTTTGGCACTATTGACAACCCTTCACACTGTTGAAACGCTTGCAGTGACACCGGCTTTCTGCTTTATTTTTGCCGCAGAGTCGTAGGAATTGGAAGACATCTTAAAATTGCTCTTCGATCAACTGCTGTTGTTGCCGTTTTTTTGACCAACTTTCATGTTTTTTCAGCACGAATCTTTGCTTCTTAAAGTTAAATTTTATCCAATTTCGTCAGCTATAGAATGCCCGGTTAGTCCTTGTTCTTTTAGTTAATCGATTTTAGCTCTTTCAACACTATTTAGAGATTTTGATCTACCCATTTTTCTTTGAAATATAATTAATCAAATAAAATTCACTTAAAGCACTTCAACTGTTGATCGAATGTGTCAATCTCCACAGAGTACTCGTAAGCAGTGACCTTGCCCTTGTGTCTATTCAGTCGACGCAAAATAAAACTGCATTTTTCCATATTGAATGCTTTGCAAGAGAACCAGAGAAAAAATAGCGGTACTTTTTTAAATTTTTTAATCTTTCCGATTTATTTTCTCAACATCATAAGCAAACAGTTAGCATCATCAAATGATATATTACGGCACAAGGTTTTGAAAAAATAGACAACGTAGCTTAGAAAATTTTTGTGCTTATTCAGTTGAAGCGAACTGTATATAAAAAAATGCAGATTTTTCGTACGTTATCCAATACAAAACGACAGTAGGGTTAATTTTGTATTTTTTCAGAAAAGTTTATTTGCGCCGCGACAAAGCAGGTGAATCAAACAAGTTCGGAAACTAATATCATACCCCTATACATTACCATTTAACAAACATGAAAAATGCAAATTAATTTACGATGCCAAAACACGATTACGCAAGACATTTTTTGAGTTTAATTTAACTAACATGCAAGTCAATCCCAAACCTAATCATTAGAGCTATAATAAACTCTATTCAGGCGACTAATAGGCTACTAATTCATTCTATTTAAAGTTCCATTAAATTATTTTGTATTTCTTTTGATACAATTAACAAACTAACTTAATGATATTATTCACCTGCAGGTTTGCCTAAGCTCACAGGTAACCCACCTATTGTAATGTATTTTAACAAGCAAAAAAAAATCAATTAATTAATCAAAGTAATATTAACGTTTAACACCATATCATTTTTAAACAGCGAACGGTTTTTTTAACTGCGCTGTTGCAGACAATTATTTGCACGACTACACTGGTTGCTTCCGGTGTATGTAGAATCGACAATGTGATTCTTGAGCTTGTGCGAACACACTTAACGCGATCCCCTTATGCGGCGAATATGGAAATAATTTTGGGATTGTTCTATTCCAAACCTAAACCGGTTTAAAAAAAAAAACTTGTCATATTCGTATATCACCTGAAATATTCTTTTATATGGCTGCGTGTTCGTTCTTATCTGCCTTGAAAAATGTATCTTTAATTTACTTTATGCCGTAAGGGCCGACAGATAACCGTATCCTTGATGAACCATATAGTTCTAGCTATAGGGCTAATAACTATATGTTATATACATAACATAATGTATAATCAAGATTGATATTGCAAGACTGAATGGTAACTAATGCTTACAGGTGACATTATTCAGCTTTAATTTTATTACTAGATATGTACAATGTATATTTTTTCATTATTTACCTTATTATCTAATTCTTGAAACAAATAAAACATCATAGTAATAGAAAAAATATATATTTATGAATATAAAAATATTAAAAAACTACAGTGCGTCTAATAATTTGGCCAGCGACTGTATATCAAGTTAAACTGTGCACGGGTGTGAGATTTGTGATTCGTCGATGATTAAAAAAAATCAGATATTCTACAGTGCAAAGTCATTAAGCCAAATTGGTCTAATGTTGCTTTATCAAAGTATCATAAGGCCTTATGCCATGGCATCGGTCCGCCTGGTGGGTTGGCCGGAGGTCATCTACCAGACTACTAAAGAAAAGGAGACGAGCCAATCTTCTGCAAAAAATGAAGAACTAAGAAGGAATTAATTTATAGTTATTTAAACGTAATTCCAAATATGGATACTTAATTTAAAGAATGTTTTGCTTGTAGTATCATGTTAACTTCAAATAAAATAAATAAAATGAAATGAAATGAAATAATTGGGAGACGGACAGAATCCCGAAAATCCAAAATCCCGGAATTATGGACTAATGGACCCGCTTTTTTTTAAGGTTGTGGAGATATTGGACGCAATATTGGGAGCATATGAGGTCTACCCACCGGGTCTCACCCACCCATCCATTTCGGTCATACTCATAACTCCTTGTGGGCTTTTGGCCTGCGGACTTATCACCCTGCGCGCTTAAATTTGCATACCCTTACAACTATTCAACCTACCCGAAATACAAACTACTTTGCAAGTGCCTTATCAGGTGTCTTTGTCTTCCTAATTTGGTGAGCCCTTTCCGTCATTCCCAGTGCGTGTTAATGTACTTGGTACTGCCGTTACTGAGCTAAGTCCCAACAAGAATTTATTGATCTTACCCTTTAATTTTAAATACCTCCCTGATAATACGAATTATGCTACTCTCCGCAATTAAAAAATGTAAACCCTGTACATAACATATCCCACATTGAACAGAACAAAGCGTTCGCTGTTGAATTGAATATACAGTGCTCTCCGGATAATGGCCTTGAGAATTTTTCTGATTTATTTGGGCACTAAAGAGGGGAAGGCACCTATCAGTACCCGCTTATTTGAATGACAATTTTTGGAGCCTAAAACTCTTGGTAAGCAAGTCTGATTACGCAGCTAAGCAACGGAATACATATCCGAGTGCAACTGTATGGTACGGTGGGGCAGATTCGACACTTTTTCTGTAGATTATTAAAAACTTTTTTGCGAAAGAATATTGAAAAGGATTTTGCTTTTTATTTGAAACTTTGATATTTGTACTACAAAAATGCATTGTTTCTGAGCCACACTATCCCAACAGATTAAAAAAAGTTATATAAAAATCTGCCCCAAAAATACGTTGCTACTTCGTAAGAATGCGAAATTACACAAAATCAAAGAAAAAATGGAAAATAGGGAAATAGGGAAGGCTGCAAGGCCGTAGCCAGACAATTATTTCGGAGGGAGGTTTTATTCCATACACCAAAATAAAATAAATAATACACCATAAATAAAATAATACAGCCCATTTTAGCCGAAAATCGACCAAACACGATTTTTAATTGGGATTAGGGTACTATATTATCACTATGTATAAGGCACTTTATGGATTGGTGCAAACAAAATTGAGATAACAGTTAAACATGACATTACGGTGATAGTGAAGAAGAAAAAAATGTGTTGGAAAATTCTGTTCGTCCGTCTGCCTGTTTACAGATCTGCAGCCTAAGCGGAAGGGCCAATTTGCAAACTTGGTTCATAGTGTTGATTTAGTAGTCTCGCACTAGGCGTTGTTGAAATTGGCATATTACCTCTAAAGCAATGGTATATGCCATATAACGGCCTGTTAAAACTTAAGTTTTCTAAAAACGGCCTTAACGATTTAGATAAAACAGTCTATCTTTTGGTAAGAATTGATATTATCTTAAAACGGTACCTCCTATAGAACCGATTTTTTAACATCAGAATTTCTCGCTAACCACAAAACTGATTTCAATTAAATTAAAATTTAGGAAGGCTTTTATGATAAAATCCATACATACCTTTTTTGGTTTTTTGAATATGCTGCAAACGGATATTTTTACAATTTTTTTTACAAACGAAAACTACAGATTTCCTTGTATTGAAATACTCAAAAAATTGCAAAATATTTTTCAAAAATTAAAAAAAAACCGGTTTAAAAAAAACTGCTTTAACGATTTTCAATATTTTTTTTTCCTAGGTAGACTATTGCTAATAAAATACTATTGCATACTACTCGTATAAAAGATTTTTCCAATATTTTTTAAAATAATTTTAGGATACATACTCGTATTATGTATTTATTAGGAACATATCATCATTCTTTAAAATTTTATTATTGCAAAAATTATTACATAACATGTAGGTAGGAATTTTTTTTATAAAATTAAATTTAATCTTCTGGCCTTCTGCGCTGCAAATATATCTAAAACTTCCTCAGTGTCAATCTCAATTTGTCGATGAATTGACATTAACGCCAATCCTGTTAATCTTTCTTCACCGGTAGAATCTCTAAGATAAGTTTCTAGACGTTTCATTGTCGAAAATATTCTTTCCGGTGTACATGTTGAAACCGGTAGTGTCGCCAAAATTTTAAGAAGCTTGTGGATGTTAGGAAACAGATCCTTATTGCATTCCCCAAGAGCTGTTATTGCACACCTTGAACGCTCTGTATCTTTTTGTGAATGGCATTTTGTCTTCCATAGAGTAAATTCAGCTTTTAAAGTGTCCCAATCCAAAAAAGATTTATACAATTTGAAGTTTTCTTCGTTATAATTTTGTTCGTATTTGCCAAGTGTCGATGGAATCAAAATGCACAAAGAGGAAAGTATGGACTTATGGTTTTCAAATCTCATTTTAAGCTGACTTAAAAAGTCATCTAAAAGAGGAATCATTATACTTATCCTAAAATAGGTTTCAGGATCTGTTGTGCTCATGTTTTGTCTGTGCTGCTGCCTTGACACAATTCGTGGAATTTTAAGTTTTTCATCCACAAAATTTACTAAGTTTTGTGCAGTCTCAAAAATTGTTTTAATTTCCGGAATGATATTTTCGCTTATTCCTTGGAATGTGTTTGTTATTAACTCCACATGTTCCAATCTAGACACTAAGTCGCATGAAGGGGATTGTAAGATCTTACAAAGTGGCAATGTATATGTAAACAAAATACTCAAACAACACAAACTTACTGCAAAATCACTAGCTGAAATAGATCTTAAAAAGCAACTCGCCTTGGATGACGTATCAGAGTCCTTATCAGTACACAACTCTTCCAAAGCATCAATTATCGCATTAAAAATTTCCTTAAACCTCATCAACCCATCATGATTGTCCACCCAGCGTGTTTCACACATTGCTGTTAAATTTTTCCATTTATTTTGAGGAAAATTTTGTTTTATCATTTCCTGCAACAAATTTGTGCGCTTTGCCGATAATTTAAAAAAAATTCCAACGGATTTTATGGTACCAATAGTGTGGCGAATAGGCTGAATTTGACAAGAATGCCCTAAAGCCAGGTTTAGAGAGTGTGCGCTACAATGCACGTATAAGGCTTCTGGATTAGACTCGCGTACTACAGTTTGAACTCCGTTAAAACTGCCTTTCATAGCAGAAGCACCATCGTACCCTTGTCCAATAAAATTTCTGCAATTTATGCCCTTGGTTTGAAGTGCAGACAGAATTGTTCTGGCTAAATATTTTCCAGTCGTGTTTTCTACATGAATAAATGTCAGAAAATCTTCACGCAAGATAAAAATTTCGTCTTTATAATCGACGTATCGAACACAAATTGACATCTGCTCCTTACGTGAGATGTCAGTAGTTTCATCAGCTAGAACTGCGAAACACTCTGCAAAATTGATAGATTGAACTATTTTTTTCTGAACGATTTCCCCACACACAGCAATTAATTGGTTTTGAACAGTTGGGCTTAACCCTTCATTGCACTGTGTTGCCATTCTGCAACATACCACATTTGGCCTTATACAAATTAAATGTTTTGATTTTTTGTAAATTGGAGCAATGTTGCAGATTTGAAACATTCCTCTCTTACGTATGAGCGCTTTTTGAGTAATTTACGTTATATGTGCTTCTTGCTCTCATCTGTCAAAGTGATTTTTTCGGCAAAGTCGAAGTGTGTACTGGGTCTGATTTCCAAAGTTGAAAAAATATATATAAAAAACTAGTTTATTGGAACAAAAACTATTTGATATCTAAGGTATCGTTTTACAATCAAAAAGTGTCGTAGTGAGTAAAAGTCGTATTGTTGCATTTCTGCAACATTGCGCGTAAACTAACCCAAAATCCATGTATACTTAGCCCGGTATGGCGACGATAACCTCAAATTGTTTTCGACTTGTAGAATGCGCCCACATCGGAATATGTTTCTAAATGACCAGAAGCTTGTCGAACTAGTCAATTCATGGTTCGAAAGTGAAGATGAGCTTGATTTTTCAGCGGATGAATGTGATGAGGATCCAACATTTGTTCCCCTTGAAGAAAGCTCATCAGATAATAATTCTGACGATCCACAACCAGAAATTCTATTGCAGCCAACACCTTCTGTTCAGCCTCTTCCAACCCAACCATCAACGTCCCGTGGAATTGTAAATGCTTCGGAAGCAAAGCCACTAAAAGTTAATGTAATGTGAAAAAAAAAAAAAACATTGAACTCAATGAAGAGCAATTACAGTTTCTTGGAAAGTTTGAGCGTTTGCGGCAAACCTTACACTTTAACGACAACTCAAATATGTTGCCCTATACGGAGCCGGGAAGTGATAGGCTTTTCAAAATAAAACCGCTTGTTGAAATGCTCAATAAACGTTTTTCAAATGTAACACTGGAGAGATATGTTGGGGACCTCAACGGTATTCAAATTTCAACAACTGCTTGGAAAGACAATAAAATCGTATCACTTGCCTCAAATTTTGCAGGTAAGCATTTTACATTTATTGTCAGTGCTATGGCAGATAGTATCGTTTCATTTTTTCAAATTTTTTATGTAAAATACTCGTACCTATATCCACTGTTCAACGCTATGATAAGGCCAATAAAGTGCATGTGTCAGTTGAACGACCGTATGTGGTAGCCGAGTACAACCGCCATATGGGAGGGGTAGACCTAATGGACAGCATTATTGCAAGGCATAAAATATTGCTAAGAAGTAAATTTTGTTATATGCGGTTGTTTTACCATCTTATAGATATGGTGATGGCAAATGCGTGGCTACTATATCGTCGTGTCAACAAACAAGCTGGCCGACCAGATTCTTTGAGTGCCGCGGACTTTCGGGTGGAAGTAGCTGAAGCACTTTGCAAGGTGGGCATTAAACAAAGGGCTAGCAAAAGAACATCTGATGTTGAACAAGGATTGCAGGAAAAAAAAGAAAGGCCTTGCTCAACACGCACCACCAAGAGAGGTTCGACTAGACCAAACTAGCCATTGGCCAATATGGGGTGACAAAAGAATACGATGCAAAATGCCCAATTGCACTGGTTTTACACAAACGTTATGTGAAAAGTGTGGTGTAGGCCTTTGCAATAATAAAACAAACAACTGCTTTAAAAATTTTCACAACTCATAATGTCCTAAAAATGTTAAAGCCTGGGCGCAGTGTTGCAAATCTGCAACATTTGATTATTGTTATTAAACATATAAAAAAATTTAAATGTATTTTTTTTATTATTTTTCCTCTATTTGTTTTTATGACTAACGTCTTTTTTGTAAATTTGAACAAAAACTGAGTTATTGCGCTACGAAGGGTTAAATATGTAGCGTTCAGCGACAAACTGCAACACCGCATTTGCTTCGCATCCGTAGCAAAGCCCGAAAGTTACCATCGTTTACATTGGGTTCTGACTCATTCAATTTTTTTGGGCCAATTCTTGCCGTCCACAAATCTTAACAGTTTCAACAATAGGAACCAGTTTTTTTCCTATTTTCTGCAATTTGAAAAGCACGACCAGTGTCAAGTTGGCTTATGATGCTCTTTTGTGAACGTTTGTGAACATTTATAAAGTTATCAGCTGCTAACATACACGTTTTATGGTATTGACATCCACTGTGGTGTTTGAAATCCTCTATTGCATTTTTATATTTGTTATAAGGGTTTTTAACTAGGGATTTTAGATTTTGATGACAGCCTTTACCCCCACATTTTTTTTGGAGAATACACAATATTTACATAAGGCACCTTGCTCCCCTTCTGTCGTATAAACTAGCCACGAGAATTTATCAAACCAATGCATTTGAAATTTTATTTTCCTTTTGGTGTTCGTTATAGGGAAAGTAAATGTTTTTTCGGGTTTCCAAAGTGAAGTCAACAATTTATACTGCAAGGCATCGTCAATTTTGTTTTTGGGACACAAAAACTTACCCAAATCGAATGTATCTTCTTGAATATTATCTTGCAAATCAGTGGGTTTTACAATATTTTCTTGAGAAATATCTGTAGATTCAGGGACGTCAGTTTTTTTGGGTGCATCAGGAACAGTACTACTCTCCCCATCAGAATTTGGTTTAGGTTTTTTGAACATGTAGTAGTTAAACAATGTATTTTCTTGTGTTCTTTTTGACATTTTTCAAATAGATCTAGAACATAATGCGAACCAAAGAAATTAAATATTTTCTACACTGAAAATAAATATCTACCTACCTACTTCACTTGTCTGAAAGAAAACTTAATTTTTAAGCTTGAAAATTATTTTGTTGAAATATTATCGATGCATATACGACCGACCGCTTCGCATTCATTGCTTTTAATGTTCAAGGTTTCACAAAATATTAGCAAAGTGAAAAGTCAACGATGGGTTGCTTGGTTAATGATTTAAATAAAATGAATTTTAAATAATTTTTTGTTTGGTCGGCTGCTATGTTCTGTGTTTCTGTTGTAGCCAGATAGTGGTAGTTCGGAGGTAGGTGTGGAAAAACTGCTATGGATTCTAAAGTGCATGTCTAATTGGCAAGTATGAGGGATCACAAGAAAGCTTAAGAGATTGTCTTTTTGATGATTTATAAAAAAATTACACCACCCATATAAAAATTGCCGTGTAGAACCTTGGGAAGATCATTTCATTTTTTTTGCGCATACTTAAATATCTTGGCCTGGGGCTATGTGTAGTTTAGGGTTGTATTTAAAAATTGTCAGAGTTACCTTATTAAATTCATCGAAAATTATGTTGGTACCTACTACTTCGGCTTAAAACTAAAACCTGAAATTTTGAACATAATCAATAATTATTTGAGTACAAATTTCTTACTGATGCGAAAAAGTATGATTTACAGATGCATTTTTAAAAAAAATCGGGAGGGGGGGGGGGGGGGGGCTGGCTACGGCCTTGGAAGGCTGCAGTCTGTTTATGACACCTGTTGGATACCCTTTTCACATTACTTATAAGGTGGGAGTATCAAAATCTAAATATTGGTGAATTGTTAAGACCGATCTACATATTTTTTTATACAACATTAAAAGGATTTTATAAAAAAAAACAAAGTTTTTCTAGAAAATGCCCCTTGAAAGTGGGGATGGTAGACAACTTTATATTAAAGAATTGTTCAAAACGACTTTATCTACTTGCTTTGCAAAGAATATGATTTTAGAACCTTTTTTCCCATTTTTACCTGTTCCATGTTTTCAGCAGTATCATAAAATCTATGGGGTTTTCTACAAACTTGTCGTAAACTTTTATTTTTAATATTGTTACTTTCATTCAAAAAAAAATATTAAAACGTTATGTTTATTACGCATTTTCTGGAGAAAATTGAAGCGAAAGTCCAAAAATTAGCATGGGCAGGAAAAATGGAACAGGTTAAAAATTGGATATCTTAAGACTGAGTTAAGATATAAAATTTATTTAAATGCAATTACAAAGGCTTATATTTCTTCTAAAAATAGAGGCCTAAACGAAATTTCTATCATTAGTACTAACAGCACAATTACCGTTAACATGGGTCAGGGTACACCCAAGTAAGCCTTTTCTTAAATCCTCAATAAATGATATAAAAATTGGAGATACGCCCTTACTGTAGAACAATTTTTTCCTTAGAATATACCCATAAATTATGCCCTAAAATATTGTCTACGAATTAAGGGACACCCTGTATATTTCATCATTTGTACTTGGTATCCGGGTTTTAACACGTATTTACATAAACATCACACCAAAAAAGTATAACTTCTAACGCGCGTACATGATGCAGATTTTTAGAGTTTTAGCTTCAATTATATATTAACAGTTCTGACAGGATTTAAAAACTTAAGGTGTTGCTACTGGTGCAGGGAAATAACTTCACGGGCAATAACTTCACATTGGCCATAACTTCACCTCGAGTGGGCAATAATTTCACTTTTTTTTTGTTAAACTTATTGCCCACCATAGGTGAGCAATTGCTCCACTTTTTTGTGGGAAATAATTTCTCTTAACAATTTATGATAATTCAAGAACCGTACCCCGCACCTACTCCAAATCAAACAGTGACCCCAAGCAGGGGGGTTGCAAAGGCATGCCACTGTTTATGGAATCTACTTGGGATTTCGCAACTTATCAAATAAACAATCCAATGCATATGGGGGGCTTGCTGCACTATTTTAGATGAAAGAAAATGTTTGCAACCGCCATATGTAGGTGTATGGATATTTTTTAAATGCAAGATTTTTTGGATGGGTAACTGTTCCGAACGTGCCACTTTTGCTTTTATTATACCCTATTCTAGGGGTATATTAATTTTGACGCATAGTTTGTAACATACCTTAATATTGCCCGTAGACCCCTAAAAGTTACTATATTTATGATCAGCATCGATAGTAATGTCGATCTAGCCATGTCCGTCCGTCCGTCCGTCCGTCCGTCCGTCGGCAAAAATTAGGCCTTTAAACTGGACCTAGAGAGCTGAAATTTTAACCATATACTCTCTAGGGTCCCGAAATAATCAAGTTTAAGAATTTTTGAAATCAGCCCACAGACACGCCCACAAACTCAAAAAAACAAAATTTTGGAAAAAATCGAATTTTGAGCTAGAGAGCTGAAATTTTTTATATATGATCTATGGCCCATAAAACTGATTGGGACATAAAATTTTCAAAATCCGCCCACTGACACGCCCACAATTAAATAAAACAAATTTTGGGAAAAATTGAATTTTGAGCTAGAAAGCTGAAATTTTTTATATATGATCTTTGGCCCATAAAACTGCTTGGGACATAAAATTTTCAAAATCCGCCCACTGACACGCCCACAATTAAATAAAATATTTTTTTTGAAAAACCAAAATTTGAGCTAGGGAGCTGAAATTTTTAATATATACTCTCTAGGGGCCCTTTATGCTCATGTGTAAATATTTTCAAAATCCGCCTACTGACACGCCCACAATTATTTTTTTTTTATTTTTGATAGTCCAAAGTTTGAGCTAGGGAGCTGAAATTTATAGTATATACTCTCTAGGTGCCCTTTATGCTCATACTTACATTTTTTTTAAATCCGCCTACTGACACGCCCACAATTAAATAAACCAATTTTATTGAAAAACCAAAGTTTGAGCTAGGGAGCGTTTTTATTTACAAAAGCTTAGTTTTTTCGTTAAAATCCTTTAAATTTTTGTCACGCCCACTTATGAGATATAGGAATAAGAATAGGGTATCCAACAGTTCGCCCAAGCGGACTGTAGCCCGCCCCTATGTTTTTTATTATTATTTGTTCATCTTCTTTAAAAATCTCAAACTCCATATAATGTAGTTGACAAATGAGTACTATTCCCTGGCAAATGGGGCTAAACGCACGGTCTGCCGATGAAAAACGAGTTCCTTTGTGCTTGGTTTATATTAGATAGTGTATTCAAACAGAGGCGCGTGTTATATTCAGAAGGAGTTCCTCTAAGGGTTCTCTTTGACATTGAATTCGTTTTTACTTTTATTATTTTAATGAATCTAATTTGTAGCAACCATCCGAGGACAAAATTTTAACACAAATTTAGAGTGAATCTCGGATCACTGGGGCGGAGATAAAGAGCTCTGCATAATGCCGCAGCCGACTAACTTCAGTGTTAATACAGCTCGATGAATACTGTATGGAAGATAATCTATAAGTAGTTCAATGGCAGTTGCTTAATAAGCACTGTCACATTTATTGAAAGATATCTTACAAAGCACTTACATATCTACGGTGAAGGGATCATTATTAGGCATACAGGAATGTAGAGAGGAGAAGGGTACTGCAAACTTTGGCTAAACATTGAAATTTTAATGGTGTTCTGCAAATAAAACTCCAGCTTTCATTCTAACTATTCGGTGGAATGGGCAGATTGAGTTTATTGGTGTTCCAGTCCAAAGGAACCTTAGATTCTATTTTCAATTTCACACTTAACTCATTTGTGTTCACGTATATGAACTTAAAATCCAAAGCAATTTATTTTCTATATTAGATATACATCTCTGTGGCTATTGGGTCTATGTTTGAGCAACCTTGATACGATTGCCATACCAACAATTTAGGTAGGAGATTTTCAAGTTACAGAATTTTTAGTATAGGTACCTGCTACCTGCTTGTTATCGAACTAAAACATTTTTTTTCGGTACACGTGAATCACTTTTGTGCTTTAGGATATCCGTTTCGGTGATTCCCAGAATTTTCTAATAACAAACTTAATCAAAAGACTCTTACAATTTATTGGAAATCAAAAGAGAAAAGATTGGTTCAAGAATCATATTGTTGGCCTACAACGTAGCAATAGTTAAATTGTATGTCCCTTCCACTTCGCACAAGAAAGTGGTTGGAGAAGCTAGGTTTTAGGCTCAATATGGGCCGTTAAAGCCTCATATTTTATTTTATTTTTTTGTTGGTGCTTTGTGCCCAAAATACAAATCTACTAAGTACAATGGTGATAACGATAACCCTCCAGAAGATTTTTCTTTATTCCAGCTTATTGTTCAAAATGGGAAACACAGCGCACGACGACCTTGAATTTCAATTACATTTCGGCGAAGAGAAGCACAAACAAAAACTACATGCCTGTCTTGATCGCTCCCTTTTCCATACCATTAGCCATTTTGTTTGCTATCCGTTAAGAAGTAACTGAGTTGAAATATTAATGATATCAAATAGATGTACCTTCCCACAGTTCGGTGGTAGTGCAAAACAACCACTTTATTATAGAATTTCTGTGAACATAAATAATTAAATGAGAATACAACTTTCCCTGTTATTGGATATTTTATGAAAATCGTTTATTCATTTATTTTAATTGAAATTAAAATCGCTCAGAAATGCAAAGAGCGACTAGGGATAGGTCGGGATAGTGATACATTTTAATTTTGTTGTGAGATGAAAATATGGATTTCTAGGACACCTCCATGGAGTCAGAATAGACATGTTAATAAATCAGCGTGAAGGAATGAGTGTTTTAGGAAAGTTGCAGAATGAATCACATGGTATAAATATTTAAATAGAATAGGATCTCGTTCATTTAATTTTAGAATTAAGGTGTACTATAGAGGTGTTTTTCTGCAGCTCAGTAGTAACTCACTCTTTGAGATCAGAAAAAAACGTTTACTACTTAGGTACTTTAAACTCACTGTTTCCTAACTTCAAATTGACACATTGTACAGATTCTTGACTGTTTTGGTTTTTTCCGATTGACCAACGCCTTTGGATCCTTAAGTTTCAAAATGTATTTATATATTAAATAAACATATTAAATTAAAATATTCACATTTTCGCCATGCTTATTTTTTTGTTTTCAAGTTGAAATATACCATAGAACAAAGCAAAATAAAAAAGAAATTAATTTGTAAACTTGGCCGAGTTTTTAGATGGGCCGATGACGCCTGCGGCATGTAAACCACATCAAACGGTGATTTTTCCGGAATGTGATGGAGTCTCAAAAGTCTCATGAGGATTGTGCTCACTCCAAAAATTACAATTCTGCTTGTTTACAAACCCGAGAAGCCAGAAATGAGCCTCATCGCTGAAGATGATTTGACGATAAAAATCTGGTTCAACTTCCAGTTAATTCACACAACTCACGCCGCAATTGATGGTCCGCTGGCTTTAATTGTTGCAGCAGTTGGATCTTATATGGATGTAGTCCAAGATCTTTCCTCAATTATCCAACTACTGGACGGGCAGAGACCGAGTTGCAGAGAACGGAGTCGGATCGATAAATTCGGGTGCTCTCTCACACTCACGTCTACAGCGACGATGGCTTCTTCTGTACGCACGGTACGGGCTCGATTTGGATGAATATTATCACAAAGAGTAAATGTGGTCATGAATTGATCCATTGCATTGCTCAGATGGACGATTATGCGCACCGTTAATTCGACGAAGTGCTCTATAAATAAATTTTCACGATTAGTAAACGTTGTTCTGGTGTAAGTCTTTCCATGGTGATTTACCAAAGCAAACTGAAAAAAAAAGTCAAATACACTTTATAAGTAGGGCAGCTAGTTTGACAGTTATCCCTATCAGAACTTTTATACCACTATAAAAAACACCCTATTATATACAATACAATATATACGAATACATACATTTTTGGAAAAGGGTATCCAACAGTGTGCCCAAGCGGACTGTAGCCTTTCCCTATGTTTTTATACTGGTTTGGTGTATTAAACATACACCCCTATTGCGAGTGTCAATCGACAATTGATAATTGACTATTTTCAATGTGTGCTATTGTGAACGAACGATTCTAAAGGATTTTGTCAATCGCAGTCAATTGAAAATAGTCAATTATCAATTGTCGATTGACACTCGCAATAGGGGTGATAGTGTTTGACTTTTATAAACTCTTATACAAGGAGGGGGAAAAAGGTTTGACCCTATCGGAAAGCGCTATTTATTTTACAAATGGCGTCGAATATCAATTCAGTCTTAACATTTATGAAGCAAACAAAATCAGAAAAAAAGAGGAGGTGGTCATCTGACCGATATCGATTTTTCAACTAAAAGTCATCAATTTTACACCTTCAAATAAACTTTCCGTATTAACAGCGACCATTTTTTTAATTTCTATCAAAATGGCAGACAATTTACATTTTGATATGTTTATTTACATTACTTTTGGGCCACTCTTTAAGTACATTAGTAAACAAATTTAAAAGTAAAAAAATATTTTTTTTAACCTGCATATATGTAAAATCGTACGTAATATATATAATTTGTTGGCGAACAAGTCTATTTAAAAAAGTGCACTGATCAAATGAAAGTCAAATTTATTAGAGCCGAAAATTGTATTAAATTTCCGTTGAAACACGCTTTTTTTAATTTTTATACAAATTTATAAATATTATGTATATTCTTTTAACTTTTAAAACACAAAAGCTATACTTAAGAACACATCAAATTGAGAATGGCAACCAACAATGAATTTCCTCATTCCTCTTTTGGTTAATAGGTTAAAGTACGAATGAATAATTACTCAGTGGGCGCAGTGGCGCAGTGTGTTAGATTACTTATCTAAAGGTCTCAGGTTTAAATCCCGCCGGGCCAAGTAACATCTACAAAATTTTTCTACTGCGCACCCATTAACATCCAGGACCAGGAGTATCAATTGTCGTAATAAGCTTCTAAAGTTTATCGTTCGGATTCGGCTTAAAATTGTACATAGGTCCCTTCCGCTCAGCTAAGGCAAATGGTTGTAGAAGCTACTCTTAGTGCCGAATATACATTTTTTTATTACTCAGTTGCAGAAAAAACACCTTTTATAATGGTTGGCAAGGGCTTCTGAACGTTAGGTGTAGTCAAATAGCCGGTTGTCTAACTTATTTCTGGCTCTCAATAAAGACATATTTATGCCATGAGTTTTAGTGAATTTTTGTTAAGTGTGTTTTCGAACTAATAATAACCCATTATGAATAATACATTTGCCCGCATTACAAAAACTCTACAAGAACCTGTACTCTATCGGGTTAAATTCTTATGAACCAAAAATGTAGTTCCAAAACCCACAGCCAGAGCAATATTTTAACAATTTGTACTTTTCAAAGTTTATTTTTCCATTCTCTGGTGTAAGTACGGAGTTGCCACATTGCAAAATGACAAAATAGAAATTTACTACGACGAATTTAATGTCAAAATGATCAAAAACAAAAAAAAATTAGAAAGTTTAAATAATCTTTACCTGATATGCTTTTTTCAATTGAATTGGAGAATTAATGAGCCAACCTATAATACCACAGGGTTACTATTCGGAAAACTTTTTTGTTGATGTTTATTAGAGACATAAACATTCATATAATTTGTATACCCTATTCTAAGGGTATATTAATTTTGACGCATAGTTTGTAACATACCTTAATATTGCCCGTAGACCCCTAAAAGTTACTATATTTATGATCAACATCGATAGTAATGTCAATCTAGCCATGTCCGTCCGTCCGTCCGTTTGTCGGCAAAAATTAGGCCTTTAAACTGGACCTAGAGAGCTGAAATTTTAACCATATACTCTCTAGGGTCCCGAAATAATCAAGTTTACGAATTTTTGAAATTGATAAAATTCTTTAAATGTTATATAACAAAATATGTAGAGCGTTCTTAACAATTCAACCATACTTAGACTTTTGTCACGCCCACTTATGAGGGTTAGGAATAAGAATAGGGTATCCAATAGTTCGCCAAAGCGGACTGTAGCCCGTCCCTATGTTTATTTAATAAAATATGATACATATTTCTATACCATATACCTACCCATCTATAAATATACATACGTTTGTACTTATCTAAGTCTGTAAGACTGGTTAATATTCTTTGATTCATGACGATAAATAAAATCAATGTTTAGTCTGAAGTGCAGTTTGGTGCCAGTCTGTATTGTGATTGAAATACCAAAAGTTGAACAAAGAAAAACAAAACACACGAATGGCAACGCAAATAAAATTTGAACAAAGGAAAACATCAATCACGCGTGCCAAACTGGAAAAGTAAAAGTTTGATGATCCGGATCGTTTGATTTTCATGAGACTCACTCTTCAAGAAGTTGGATGTGGTTGGCATGATTTCAAAATGTATTCGCCATAAACGTCCAAATTCGGTTTAATGCTCAAAGCACCCTTTCATTTCAAACAATTCAAGAAACAACACTCACAAATTGCGTTAATAATAATAAATTTACCTATGTACTAAAACGCACAAAATGTTTTAGAAGATTCGTGTATACTCGCAAATATTCAATTGCCAACATTATACACTGCGCGTCACTTGAATAGAAACAATCGTTTTCTTTACGATAAAAGGGCCTTGCGCCTTGGTAAGTTAACGAAACAACCTCTTATTTTAATTTTCCGAAAGCCTTAACTTTATAGAGGATAATATTTTACAAAGAATAATTCAGAAAATCTTATAATGCCAGTTTCAGAGGTTTCTGCTTCCTTTCAAAGAAAACACAATGTTTTTTGTTGCGTCACTTAAAAAGAAACAAACGGTAAAATAAGAAAACAAAAAAACAAAACGGATTTTAAAGGGGTTTCTTCTTTATTTGTGAATTATAAGTAATGAGTACTATCACCTTTGCTTAAAATTACTTCATAAACCTTGTTAGGAAGTGAATCGTAAAGGGATTTCTGGTAATTAAGTGAAATGCCACTCCTCGCTTCTTTTATTGCAGTAATCAGAAATGCCTTGCTGTCATATTGCTTTCCAGAATTGTAGACTCGACGAACCATCCACTCCCCAAACATTTTCGATTATTTAAAGGTCTGGAGGCTAAGGTGGCCTTTTATGCCTTGTGGATTGGTCCATTATCTTGTTGGAATGTCCAAGATATTGGTACAAAGACATCTCCTTATTTGGGAAAACCTTCCAATATCCTTTTGTAGGAGTTCCCCGTCATTTTCACGGTTGGAAATTCCAAATCGATAGTTACATACCAAGAAACAGGCTTCACACCCTCTTCCCGGCTGGACCATCCAAGTTAAATTTCGTGTTGTCTGAAAAAACAACTTTGGCCCACTCTTGCTTCCATTTCATGATAGCATTTATCGCCTGCATCCTGTAAAAATCCGACCCACTTTCTTTTCGAACTGCTTTAAACTGTTGTTTTTTGCAAATGTAAGACGCTTTAAATGTGGTGCACCATTAATACGAAATTTAGCGATGAATATCTTATAGATTCCAACTAGATAACGAAATGAACACCGAATTCCCTAAAGGAAATGGACTATAAGTTAAATATAATTTTTTATCAATGGGAACGTTAGAATTTCAGCAGAATATGAAACCATTATGAATAAAAGAAGTGCAAGATTCCGTGCAGGGACTGGCTAAGAATATCACGGCTTACCTATAAACTTAACGGGCTCCCGACCAGTGGATAGATCTCTGCCTGATACACTACTGCAGCCTTCGATCCTCCGCGATCCCGGGCACGCGCTTCCAGTTAGTCTTTATAATTTTAATATCAAATCCAATTTCATTAAATTTGTCATATTTAAATTTAAAAAATATATTATGTAACTTTACCAACGAAACATTCTCTTAAATAAAATGTCACGAAATACCAGTCTACCAGAAATAACAACCCTGCTGTTGTGCCAAAATAGAAATTAAATTTAACACCTTCGAGTATTCAATCATACATTCAAATTATAGCCGAAAAATTACAATCTTTTGTAGCATATCTGCGGGTGCTTGCATTATTTGTTGTTACGCACTTTCTTGTTTTGGCCATTTCATATAGCCAATTTCTGTGCACATAAGAATGGCTGCTATTAAATTGTTTTATGAGCAGCCGGATATCGGAACCCAAGAAAGAAAAAAGGATATTTTCCAAGATATCCATAGAAACTACGCACTGTTTCTTTATTTAAGGTTAATTTCAATAAATTCAACTTAATCAATATATTTGTAATCAAATCCTTTTATTGTACATATTGTATTGGTATACATGGATTTTAAAAATCTTTCCACTTGATCATTTCGGGCCATGTTTCGAATTTCAGCTTTCTAATTAAAAATTTAGGGCCCACAAAATTGACAAAGGACGGACAGACGGACGGACATGGCTAGATTGACATAACTTTCGATGCTGATAACAATTAGCTATAGTAGTTTGTAGTGGTCCACAAGCAATATTTGGATATGTTACAAGCTATGAATTAATATAATAATACCCTCATAACAGGGGACAAAATAGACAATGGACCCAATCTTCACTCTAACGCAAATCCTGGAGTAGAGCAGTGAATTTTAATTCCAGACCCACCCTCTTTTCATCGAGTTTAAAGCCGCATATGATAGCATTTAACGCCAGGAGCTCTACGTGGCGATGCATGGTCGAATTCGGGATCCCGGCAAAACTGATCCAGTTATGTCGTGTGGCGCTGGAAAACACGCGGTGTAATGGGCAGTATGGGAATAGCTCTTCCGAACTATGCACCGGATTTAGGCAAGGAGATGCGCTATAATATGACTTCTTCAATCTTGTTCTGGAGCAGATAGTGAGCAGGGCAGGTGTAAACATGGAAGGCACTATCTTCACCAGATCCATCCAACTACTGGGATACGCGAATGATATGGACATCATCGACCAATCTCAGCGCGCTGTGCTAGAAGCTTTCATGGAGATTGAGGAACTGCCGAAATTACTTGCAAAGTTTGTCCTAGTCGGTGGACTAGTTGCAACTTTGAGGTAGTAAGGATGTTCACCTACCTCGGAGTAAACGTCAACTCCACAAATGACACCTAAGTGGAGATCCGACGATAAAATACATTAAGAGGCCGTTCCCTTTTATACCCTATTCTAAGGGTATATTAATTTTGACGCATAGTTTGTAACATACCTTAATATTGCCCGTAGACCCCTAAAAGTTACTATATTTATGATCAGCATCGATAGTAATGTCGATCTAACCTTTGAACTGGGCCTAGAGAGCTGAAATTTTAACCATATACTCTGTACGGTCCCAAAATAATCAAGTTTACGAATTTTTGAAATCCGCACACAAACACGCCCACAAACTAAAAAAAAAAGAATTTTTCGAAAAAATCGATTTTTGAGCTAGAAAGCTGAAATATTTTGTATATGATCTATGAGTCCTAAAACTGCTCGGGAGATAAAATTTTCAAAATCAGTCCACTGACACGCCCACAATTAAATAAAACAATTTTATTGAAAAACCAAAATTTGAGCTAGGGAGCTGAAATGTATAATAAATGTATATACTCTCTAGGGGGCCCTTTATGCTCATATGCAAATATTTTCAAAATCCGCCTACCGACTCGCTCACAATTTGAAAAAAGAAACTTTTTTTGAAAATCCAAAGTTTGAGCTAGGGAGCTAAAATTTATAATATATACTCTCTAGGGGCCCTTTATGCTCATGTGTTAATTTTTTTTTTAAATCCGGCCACTGAAACGCCCATAATTAAATAAAACAATTTTATAGAAAAACCAAAATTTAAGCTGGGGCGCTGAAATTTATAATATATACTCTCTAGGGGGCCCTTTATGCTTATGTGTTATTTTTTTTAAAATCCGCCCACAATTAAATAAAATAATTTTATTGAAAAACCAAAGTTTGAGCTTCGATTTTTTTTCATAAAATCCTGTAAATGTTATATAACAAAATATGTAGAGCGTTCTTAACAATTCAACCACACTTAGACTTTTGTCACGCCCACTTATGAGGGATAGGTATAAGAATAGGGTATCCAACAGTTCGCCCAAGCGGACTGTAGCCCGTCCTATGATTCTGTTTCGGTTCAACACACCAAACTCTTTAGATCACTATATAGGTTCTTCAAAACACTGATACTGTCAGTTCTGCTTAAAGGCACTGAGTGCTGGACGGTAAGCATTTGAAGAAGAGCAAATATTGGGTGCTTTCGAAAGAAAAAAACCTCCGTCGGATATTTGGTATGCTGTATGCGAGAAGGGCGAATTTAGGAGAAGATACAACCCCAAACTCGAGGAGCTGTACTAAGATGTCGATGTAGTCCAAGTAGCTAAAACACGTCGACTACATTCGCTCGAACAATTATGGTGTAGCAAACAGGATCTCAGACTCTCAGGCCGAATGTTAGAGACGACAAGGAATACCGAACCTCAGTCTTAAAGACCAACCCATTACGTCTGGAAACACCGTGCTCGGGATCGCGGAGGAAGGAGGATACGTTAGGTTAGGTTATAGTGGTAGTCGGCAGAAGCCGACACACTTTGACCAATAAACAGTCCATTGTGATATTACACGGATCAATCTTCTTCCTACTCGTCGAACCAGTTGGAGCTTTTAATAAAGCTTGAAAGACTTTGAATGTCAATGTAAATGAGATCGGTAAGATCACGATAAAAGAAAGGACCCAAAAGGAGTTTTCGTCTGTGAGAGAGAACAGGCCATGTGCAGAGAAGGTGGAGAATAATAAAAGCCTTTTTGGACGCTTGCCTATGGGACATTGTCCGGTGACTACACCAATTGTAGCACTAATGTGCAGTCTGTTTAGAGAGATCAAACACTTAGAGCGTTTTAGATCCAGGTTTGGCAGGAGTGTTGCCACTTGTCCACCTAAGATCAGTTCTCTCGATGGCCTCCCTCATAAACATGAGTTTCAATGCAGCAATTGGAATGCCTAGTGGACCTTTATCAGGTAGAAGGCAAATACAGTTCTCTGTGTGCCGGCACACAGCACATGTGAATGTTGAACTGCTCCGCCAATTCCGCGAGAGTTGATCGGCAGTCTAGGACTACGATGGATTTTGTAGAGAGCATTTGCTTAGGTTAGGTTAGGTAAGGTGGCTGCGAGGGATTATAGTGCTAAGAGCACAGCATAAGTATTTGTGTTTTAACGTAAGCAGCACCTGGCATTGTCGTATTTCATTGCATGCTTTTCTGTGCTACTTACTATTAGAAAGAATAGAGAGATAGGAAAGAATTGTGTGGGTGCAGTTGTAGGGTTTTTCTCCACTGGTGGTGTCTAAGTTGCTTAGGGAGATTATGATTTCATGTATTCGATATAAAGTAATGGACTTGGCCGGGATTCGAACGCACGACCTTCCATTCAGTGAGCGAATACACTACTACTGCTCCTATGCCACCCGCATAGGTCTATGTTCCAATCCGGAATTTAATTTCATTTGGCTAAAATTTCATGACCGTCGGCAATTTCACCGACCAATTGTAGAGATTAGATTAGATTAGATTCTTTATTTCATGAAATATATGTATAATAGTTTGTGTTTGAGAACACGAGCATGGCAGAAATAGCCGTCTGCCGACCAATTGTACTTACGTCCCTTCTTTCCAATGGCGTGGAGACACTACTTAACGGTCAGTTTTTGAAATATCTTGAATCAGAAAAAACATTTTAATGAACGGCAGTACGGTTTTCGCAGCAACAGGTCTACTTGGAACCAATCTCTTCACCATGGTGGTGAAAGTAAGATCGTTGCGCTTGTTATTTCAAAGGTTGTTGACTGAGTGTGGCATCAATCGATAATACTCTTCTTCAATGGATTATAAGTTCCTTTCCGGACCGTTTAATTCAAGTTCTTTTGGACGGCTCTATTTCACATTTTTATTAATGATCTCCTGTCTGTTTTTTTTTAAAGGAAATCCAAATCCACCACTCACACGGTGATCCATTGTACTACCAGGCAGAAATCCTCATTTTGATGTAGAGGCTGGAGAATGGGTGGCGTATGTTGTTGTTCCCCATGTGGATATACCCTGCACCGCACGGGTCACAAGCCAACACACTAACCTCTACACCGTCGCCACCCTATCTCCTGTCTGTTACTCCTATCCAATCCATGCCTTCGCTCATGACAGTACCTTCAGTTCCACGTCCCTTAACTTTCTGTTGAAACAGGAACTGCAACGTTAGTTAAGCTCATTGAATTCCGACTTGGTGGCATACTTAAGCAGGATACAAGTGGAATTCAATACTTCCAAAATGCAATACTGTCTCTTTTACTTGCAAAGCTTGAATAATCTACCATTATCCATGAATGGTACTTGCATCTCGGAAACCGAAAGTTTTCCCATTCTCGGTATGTGCGTTAGTTCCAAACTTCGTTGCAATGACCATATATTCGATCCCGCCAAGAACGCTGCGAAATGTCTAGGCATCCTTAAGTATGCAAGAAATATTTCAGCCGTTCTAATCTGGTTTCAATTTATAGGGCGTTCATCTGGCCAAAGCTTGATTATAACGCTCATATCAGGTCCAGTGCACCGATAACATATTTAGAACTACTCGCCAGAATTCAAAAATGCGCGATAAAAACTCATTGGTGATAGAGATATCGCGAAATTATTTGAATCTCTTAGTCATCGTCGCAATGTCTTCTGCTTTTCGTTGTTCTATCGGTATTTCCACCAAAAGTGCTCAAACGAAATAGCCAGTTATACTCGTATTCCTCCCGTAGAACGTTACAATTGTAATACCTGCCATGCCAGGAATGCACATCAGTTCACTCTTAAGCCTGTAATTTGGTGTACAGTGAAATACAAAGAATAGTTCCTTAGCTGTGCAAAACTAAGGTGGAATGCTCTACTATGCAGACTATGCTCTATCTTTCATTTGCTTTACAATTTACGTGTACACAAAAATCCCTTTCGGGCCTGCGAGTTAAAAAAAATAGTACGTTATAACGGAAGCAGATTACTGAAAAAAGTTTGTGAAGTTTCCTAAAATATTGTTTCGCCAAAAATGCGCACATATTCACATTCACTAACAACAGCGACACTTTTTAGTTCTACTACCTACCCTAATCAAATTAGCTAGCGGGTATTTAGGCCGTTTTGCAAGCATCATGTACATTTACAATGAAGAGCGTCGTACGATTTTTTGTGATATATATGTATATCCACGGTTGGCGAGCTCTATTAAAAATCTGTATGAGTTAATATTCATCTTGAGTAGCAAATAAAGCCCTTAACTATTTTCTATTAATGGAACTTTCATCTTTTCTGTTTGTCACAAGCACAAAATTAATTACCGCTAATTTTAATCTCATTTAATTATCTCTATATAGGGAGCTTAGTAAATTCTGAAATACTTCCGTAGATAAATGCGCTTGGTACCTCGTAAATACTCGTAGAGATATTTTGTAAATTGCGCTCTTCTTCTTCTTGTGAGTGAAACGACGCACGATTATTTCCATAGTGACACGTTATCCTTATTTTCATTACCGTCTAACATTTTTTCGGTGTTTTCGTAAGAACATTTCCCTTATTTTTAGTATAAAAATTACATCCCTGGCAGACTGAAGGTCGATACTATCGGTCTTTTCAAAAACCAAAATTAATTTCTCTGTTATTTGAGATTGCGAAAAATGATTTTCACGTTTCAATAATAAATAAGTAACGCAGGACGCACATTTCAAAACAAAAGAGAGAAACAAAGTTCATAATCCTAACATGTATAAGAAGGGAGAGGAACTCTGACAGGTAATACTGATTGATAATCTTCATATAACTTGGAACTTCATCTTTGAATAAAATTAATAATGCAATTGATCTTCGGTGTTAAAGCTTGTTGTATACGTGAATATTTGTTTCCCTGTACCATTTATTTATTTATTATTGATTGATGATTATTTTTTTTACTTTCAAATCAATAAAACTGATTTTAATTTGATGTATGCGAGCGCATTTACCCAAAATTACAAGCCTAAGTCATGCAGCGATACAATTGATGCAAAGACGTTTTAAAAATGAGGCAATTATTCAGCGCCAGAGTATATATATTCATGTTTTAAATTTAATATTCTTGGCTTTCAATAAAACCAATATCAGCCAACTGAAAAAAAAACACGCACACGCCTTTGCAAAGCTTATTGTGCGTTAACAGCAACCTCTCGCCACATCAATCCTTAAACTGGCTTTTGCTGAAGTACTCTTACACAAGATTATAGTCATTTTCCAAAATGATTGGCAACTACTTAACCTAAACACCTTCAAGAACAACAATTTAATAAAACTGTGCCCCATAAGGTTCGTATACATACACCGTGAGAGTGCTGGAATTTAAGTACAGGGTGGTGCACCAATTATGCTACAATAAGAAATTCAAAAAACTTATTTTTTTAATCAATGTATTTATTTTTTTTTATTTTATAGAAAATTCAATTTTATTTTATATAACTTATTGTTTTTGAAGATGATAGACCGTACTCGTAAATGACCTCCATGCTCATCCACGCGTATGTGACACCTGATCAGAAAATTATTCATTGCGGCCTGAAGGATTGTAGTCGGGATCGACTCAATTATTGTTTATGGACTGCGTCAATGCAGTCAAATTCCTTGGCATCGTTTTGTAAACCTCTTGCTTGACATAACCCCATTAAAAAAAGTCTGCTGCAGTCAGGCCTGGAAACCTTGGTGGCCAGCGGAAAGTGGAGCTTCTGCATATTAATTTGTATGGGAATTTTCGTTGGAGCTCCGCCATAACCGGTCTGGCTATATATACAGTTGCTCCATCTTGCTGGAACCAAATGCTGTTGAAACAAATACCTCTTCGGCGCATTTCTGGGTAAACAAAAACTCCCTCAACATCTTTAAATAACGGTCGCCATCGACAGTTATTGTTACACCGTTTTCTTCAAAGAGGTGTGGCCCCACAATGCACATTGATGAAACTGCGCACTACAGAGTGAACGTTCTGGGTGCAGTACCGTCTCATGGAGTATTTTTGAATTAGATTCACTCCATATACGGCGATTTTGCTCATTTACATTGCCGTTTAGATCAAAATGGGCCTCATCCGACGTAAACAAGCAACTTATCAAGCTGTTGTGTTCCTCGGTCATTTCAATCATTTTTTGGCAAAATTGAAGGCGCAAATCCAGAGGCTTTAACTTGCTTGGAATTTGCCTTTTGTATGGAAACGAGTTTAAGGCATCATGAATTATCTCTTGTAATGACCGTCTGTTAACCCCAATTAGCGCCGATAAGTTTCCAGTCGAAACGCTTGGATTTGCCTGAATTGAAAATGCTACAGTCGCGATTGTGTCTTGAACACGAACATAGGGATCTCGATGATACGGTTTTCGTGCGATGCTCATAATGATCGATCTACTCGCGGGAGTGCCGCCAAACTCCTGCCTAAATTCCCTTTCGACGGAAATGAAGGACTGCAAGGCATGACACAGAAAAAAAGTTATAACGTTTTGTTTTCATAGTACGATTCGTGCGCCACCCTGTACTTCTCCTGCCGAATCATGACTTAGGTATATGTTTCTATAAAAAGCCATCATTAATGATGGCATCCTTGTGCGTAATAATTGTCATTGTATTTCGTATCCTTAATAGAAGGAAAATCAGAACTTATTTTCACTTCAGGGGGCATGAACCAGCATCTCTAAGGGTAGCGATTTTATTTTGATTATTATTTAATACAGACGCGAACAGAACATATAAAGGTCCCATCTGCGTTGCTATAACGCCAATCTTCAATAATTTAAATTGATTTTACTGGCATTTGTTTCTAGTTAAACCATCCAGCCGAGGACTTTCAAGCGGTACACTGATTGACGCATTTGTGTGATTATAGCTTTAAAAATAAAAGCAATAGGAGGCGTATGAGTACTTTTTGTATCTTTTTTTTGCGCTGGAGATGATGACAAGATTCACAAATTCATATGATACTTTAACTTATTTGTTATCTTTATATACAAAAATGAAATGCTGTCCGGTGGTGACCGCATCACTTGAGAACGGCTTTACCGATTTGGCTCTTTTTTTTGTAAAATGTGTCTTAGGTACTTACGGAAATTAAAATTGAAAAAGTTAACCGGGAAATCGGTAGATTTGGGGAAAGCCGATATAAGGAGCCGTATGCATAAACGGTAGCAAATGCTTTTACTAGTAATTTTGTATAGTATTTACTACTTTCCATATGCATAAAAGACAAAGTAAATGCTGGGAAGGTAGTATTTACTAGAAGAAAAGTATTTACTAGTTTTGGATGAATTTTTATAGTAAATACTTATATTGATATGCATAAAAAACTAGTACGAACTTTTCTTTCTAGTATTTACTGCAAATTTTTAAAGTTTCTAAATACCAACTTAAACATTTACTAGTAAAAACTTTCTCATGTTAAATGCCAACATCAACAGTCGCAACTTTACTTTCAAAGCAATCGGTTTGCAGAGCATTTATTACGAGTATAAATATGGCAGCTTTTTTCAATGTTAGATCTGAAAAAGTTTATAAAGAGCGAAGGACGCCCGGGAATAATAATTTTAAAATGCTCTACCGTTTTGAAAAAGATAACGTTGAGTGGCTAAGCGAATATTTTATGGGTAAGATTTTTTATTTGCAATTAATTGAAGCTAATCAATTTATTTATCCCTTTTACAATAAAAAATCTCAAGGTTATCAGTCTGAAAGAAGGGGAGGAGCAACGTCCGCTGAAGAAAAGATGAGAATTTTCTTGAGATATGTTGGAGATCCAGGCTTTCAAGTTGGCGTTGGGGAAGACACGGGCATGCATCAGAGTACTGTTTGCAGAACTTTACACTATGTAGCAAAACATATAGTGGATAAATCTTCTCTTTGGATTAAGTTTCCTTCGGATTACCCACAACAATTGGAAGCTAAACAGGATTGGCTTTTGAAATACAGTTTTCCATCATGTATAGGAGCGTTAGACTGCACCCATGTCGAAATAAAGAAGCCCCACTTACACTCAGAGGAGTATATAAACCGTAAAGGATATGCCTCCATCAATATTCAAGCGACCTGTAATGCCAGAGAATGGTTTACAAGTGTTGTTTGCGAATGGCCAGGGTCAGTTCATGATTCAAGGATTTGGAAAAATAGTTTTCTTGAACCTATTTTGAAGTTTTCAGAAAATACAATATTATTGGCAGACGAGGGATATGGAATTGCACCATGGCTAATGACACCATTCAAAAATCCAACTAGTAACATCGAAAAAGCTTATAACAAATTGCATACTAAAGAGAGGGTTATAATAGAACGTTGTTTTGGTCAACTGAAAAGCCGGTTTCCAATCCTACAAAACTGTATACGAGTCGAATTAAAGAATGTACCAACTTTAGTTACTGCATGCTTTGTCCTGCACAATATTGCAAAGTATTTAAATGACAGTGACGACTTCGAGATTTCAGAAGGTGAAGGAAGGGGAAATGAAAGTGCAGTCCACACTTCAGAGAATAATGCTTCTGTACTACAAATCAGAAGATTGGGACAGATGAAGAGAAATGAGCTCGCAGAAATGATATACAATACACAATTATAATTTTGTTATAATTTTATTAAAGATACATATAATGTACAAAAATAAATAAAAAAATGTATAAATTAACAAAAAATTATTATTCATTCAAAATAAAATAAAACCAAGTATGACTTTATAAATTACAAAATGTTCGTCCGTCTTCGGAAAAAATATTTTCAGAGGCATTCGTTGAGCGCAAGGAATGATCGTCATCATTGCTAGCCAACCTTTTCTGAAGAAGCTCCTGTTGCATCCTCAAAAGTTTTAAGTTTTCCAGAAGCACTAAACGTTGAAGCTCACTATTAGTGAGAGAAATTGTTTCTTCGGTCTCCTGTTCCAAACGCCTTTTGCGTTTTGGTGCTGGTGCAGAAGATTGACAAGCAAGCGGCGCTGAATCTTCTTTGTCCTCTTCTGCGCTACTTGAAGAACTACTTCTTTTTCGTTCCTTGTTATGGTTATCTGATCCCGCAGATAGACCACCTACAAAAAAAAAGATTTGTAAAAGTAATTTTGTTTCTAAAACTTAACATACCAGGTATTCTTGAAATTGATGGGTTTTGGTCAGCATTGATAAGCTTTAAGAAAATATGTTCCCATTCTTTAAGCTTGATTGGTTTATTTCCCGTTGATTTAAGGTCCGAGTTTTTTTTCACCTCAGTCTTAATGTTATTTATCCTCTTCTTTAGTTGGTCTTCCGTTATTAAAATACCAGTCTTGGCTTGAAATTCATGAATAAACAATTTTAAGGCCTCCGCCTTTGCTTTTTTTATATGAGGCTGTTGAGATTTGTTAATAAGTACGGCATACTTCTCTAGTGTTTTAACAAACTCTAAGGTTGTTGAACCTTCTGCTTTTGCCATTTTTTGAACTTCGAGCACTCACTTTTAAACTCTTAAAAATTGTAACACAAAAAATTGTTTACAAAAGAAGAAAATTATAGAACGGTAATTTATAGAACAAAGAGAAGCAACAGCATTTATTTAACGCATTTATGTAGGTATCTAGTATATACTATTACTTTCAGATGAAGTAGTAGTATTTACTGGGATGAATCCAGTATTTACTACTAGTTTATACTAGCTAGTAGAAACTTAGGTTTATGCATACCGATTGTAGTAAATACTATTAGTTTCAGCTGCAACTAGTAGTACTAGTATTTACTATAACCTTTTACTGCTAGTAATTACTTTCGTTTTATGCATATGCCTCAAGGTATGAAGATTGATTAGACTTATAAGGCAATGATTTAGATGACGTTGTGAGATAAAATGAATAGCTCTTTTCACTTGTATCTTTGTCTGCGAATCGAATATCGTATATTGCTTTTTCGCCGTACGAATCGGTTACTTCGATGATAACAATAACCTTGGTGTGCAAGTGGATCAAAATTCATTCTATACAAGTAAGCGGACGAAGGTGCCTGCCAGACAACTAGCATCTACCCTAAGTGGAGCAACGAAGTTACGTGGGAGGGCTAAGCCATGCAGAGAAAAGGATGCAGGTCTTTTAACTAACGAACAGATTTGGCTCATATCAGGCAATCTTTGGTATTGGCCTAAAAGTGTTTCCGTGAACATGTCCATATCATGTACCCGGCGTGCCATGCATGTTATAGACAATTATTATGTAGTCTTCCAACATATTGCCCAATACAATTCTTGTTCATGGGCAAAGCTATTCAGGTGCAGCAAATATTATTATAAAGATGCTTAGGAGGTTCAACATCTTCCAGCCACAATTAGTAATTGAGAACAAGCGGTGCTTATGTCCAGTTTATTTCTTTTTTCTTTGTTTTAATGCTGTTGAATCTGAAAATCTCTTTTCTGCTTCTGTACTGCTATGCGGTAAACTAGCTAACGTAAGCCCAAATATATATATGAGCAGAAATTCGCCCAAAATTCAACAACGGACTAGACTAGGAATTCAATATTCCTATTTTTGTTATTGGTATGAGGAAAAGTGAAAACAGGAAATGAAAGGATTGTCGGATATCTTTCAGCTTGTATCACTGTTGGATCCAACAAGCTCTAACAATTCCATCTTTTTGTCAGTAAAAACAAATCGAAGTTTTAGTTGACATTTCAACATAAAATGAAACTAAATCCGTTTTGGATAAAAATATACCTTCTTCATCTGAGCTGATTTTTATACAAAAAAAACACTTGTTTTGGATCTAAATAATTGGATTTGTCTTTATACTCAACGGGTATAATATATTAAAGAGTAAGAGAGTGGTTCTGTCTTAACAAAATCATGAGCACACGTTTTCGCAGAACTGTGTCCTGTTAGATTTGTTAAAATTGTTTAAAATTTCTAAAATATAGGCCTTAAGTAAAAGTTTAAAATTCATTTCTGGATCATTTGAATTTTTTATAAAATATATTTAAATACACTGATGAACTAAACGACTATTTTTTGGAAAATGACTCAGTAACTAGTGTCTCAAACTTTGAAGAAACAGATGCAGGCATGGTGACAAAGAACGAAGTTCTTTCCGCCATAGCTTCAATAAGGTCTAATGCGACTGGTGAAGATGGTATTCCAATAAGTTTCGTTAAACTAATCCTACCGGAAATCATTGGCCACCTAATGCATATAATAAATTTCTGTATAACCGCATCAACCTTTCCCCAGTCCTGGAAGTATGGAAAAGTTATACCAGTTGCTAAGAAGGCTAAACCTGCCTCTTTTAATGATTTTAGGCCCATAAGTATCCTACCATGCTTGTCAAAGGTGTTTGAGAGGGTGCTAGTATAGCAAATACTTTTCCATCTGTCACAAAACTCATTGCTTAACCCTCGCCAATCAGGCTTCAGAGCTGGTCTAAGTTGCTCCTCAGCAATGGTTAATATCCTTGACAATATCAGGCAAGAGTTTGACAAGGGTTTTGTGACTTTGCTTTGCTTGCTCGATTTCTCAAAGGCCTTTGACAAAGTTCATCATGGTATTCTTTGCTGGAAACTAAAGCATTTGTTCGGTTTCAATGATAGTAGTGTTAGGCTGTTGAAAGATTTCTTATCTAATCGATTTCAAAGAGTAGTTATTGGTGAAAGACATTCCGCGTTTAAGCCTATCCAGCATGGTGTACATCAAGGGTCAATCTTAGGGCCCATTTTGTTCTGTATTTGTATTAACGACCTCCCTTTGGTATATCGTCACTCCAAAATCCATCTATATGCAGACGATGTCCAACTTCAACTTTCCCTGCCCATGAAAAACATTGGACAGCTTTTTACACTTCTTAATCAGGAGTTGTCAGCAATAAATAGCTGGGCAGATAAAAATGGCCTTGTGTTAAACCCAAGCAAATCTATGGCTATCCCCATATCCAAAAAATCTTTTGACCTCAGCCTTTTACCTGATATATGGCTGTCAAGCTCCAAAATTCTTGGTTTTGTCATTAATCGTAGCCTATCATGTTACAACCACGTTAACATCGTTGTTGCTCGCGTCTATGGATGTCTGTGTAAACTATGGCTTACAGCTAGTTTTACTCCATCCGAAACTCGTGAAAGACTAGTGCGTACACTCATAATGCCGATTATATCATATGCTGAAGTTGTGTACGGCCATCCGGATTCTTTAGCTACAGGTAGCTTTTAATGATGCCATTAGGTGCATTCATGGACTGCGAAGATATGAAAGCATATCCATCTACTCTCGTAACTTTCTTGGTTGCACATTGACGCAATATGTGAATACGAGGAATTGCATATTCTTGCATAATATTATAAATACGAAAATGCCACCTTATTTATACGCTAAATTGAGTTTCTCTCGCTCTCGTAGAACATTTAACATTGACATACCTATTTTTCGCTATTTGAATTCCACCCGATTGTTTTTCATCCATGCGATTAGGCTATGGAATTCACTGCCTTCACGTATTAAAAGTCTATCAAGGAGTGACCATTTCAAGGCAGCAGTTTTTGTTCATTTTTCGTCGCAGCAATAAAAAAGGAAAAAGAAAGAAAGAAAAGGAAAATAATATTAAATAGATCCTACTACCTCCCCCATATCCAGTCTTATATTTCCCACTTCTTTAGTTTTAAGTTTTTGTTTATAATTTTGTAAATTTATTATATATTGTACCATAAGTACTAAAAGAGACCTATGTACTCGTAAGTCTCATTGTACAGCCCGCTTACATTTTAGATTAATAAATTGAAGTTGAATTGAATTGAATTGAATTGAAATATTAGATAGGAATTAACGGTCCATACTTAATGCCTAGCTTCTCCAACCATTTGCTTGTGAGAAGTGGAAGAGGTCTACAATTTTAAGCCGAAGTTTCCCATGTCCAACACTCCAACTTCTGCGCCACTGCACCCAGTTTTTTTTTTTAATTTTTTATACATATTATAAGAAATGTTTTCAATTTGATAGATATTCAATCTTTTTCATTGCGGCTGGCGCACATCAACACAGCGAGTGGCAGATAGTTACAACACAAATAAGAAATAACTTTGAAGGCGAGTTTTTACCCCTGCGAGCATTTTCCTTATCACAGAAGCGTTGTCTGTGGCCAGACCGATAAGATTTTGAAATGGTATCTTTCTCTTCTTTAGAAAATTAATGATTGCAAGAAAATGGATAAATACATTGAATTTTGTCTATTATATTTAAATGACATTTGAACATTACATAAACGAAGTAGAAATAAGTTACTACGCAACAGATGAACAATAATAACAAAATGAAGTACATAGATCTACTTAATATCAAGTAAATTCTCATTTCTGCTTATAAGCGTTAGGTAAGGTTTGGTAAATGGGGTTGACGAGGCAGATGAAACCTGCACCCGTAACACTTATATTAACTCTCAACTCCCATACCTGAAAATCTATGAAAACCTACGGATAAGCAAGTCATCCTGAGGCATTTACAAACTTCAGTAATTCAAAATCGGTCCTGCCATGATAGTGGCAGAGAAAGTGACTAGTATCTTCCTGCTGTTAGTCACATAAGTCATCCACAACCTATGCATAAGTCATTCGTTCTGATTTTCATTCGTTTGGCGTGATATTTCACGCACAAGAAAGGACGTACCTTTTTTTTCCTTTTGGTAGTAAACTCTCGGTTTGACGTTTGTTATAGAGTGAGGTGAGGTATTGTCATCATTGCGACCGGCTTAACAGCCAGGACCTCGGCCTCTGAAAAAGCATGTAGTCGGAAAGTCTGATTGACCTGAATGGGTTAGGTTTGGTTAAGGTGGTAGTCAGTTATTGCCAACACACTTTGACCAATCTGAGTTCCATTGTGATGCCACGTGGATCTAAGGAGTTTCTCCCACTACTCACTAAACCATTTGGCTTCTTATGAAGCGGGATAGAATTTTTATGTGTTAGCCATGTCACTAAGATCATTAAGCAAGAAGGCTCCTAAATAGAGATTTCTTTTATGGGAGAGTGCGGAACTGTACAAGGAAGGTTAAGCGTAGTCTCCTCCTCCCCCTCTTCCGTGCAGCTTCTACAGAAGTCGTTCGAAAAATACGCCAAGCCTTGGTGAACCGCAGTCTATGGCTACGATGAAGTTTGAAGAGACTGAGTCGAGGGACTTAATCGACGCTTGAATGCCCGAGAAGATACGGATGTCCTTAGTGGATATCACATTTCTCTTCAGCCACGACAAGACTTCTTATATTGCCATGTTTTCCACCTGGAACACGGTACAATGATTAGGAAGACGGAAAGAGAGACTAATGTTTATTCTTTCTGAGAAAACACCTTCACGTACCACATCACTAGTTTTTGATCCATCATCGTAGAAGTGGATCGATTTATTTTCCGTAAATACATCATCCTCCCACAATGATCTGGTGGGGATAGTGATTTTTAAGTTCTTTCGGAACTGTAATTGGGGTGTAGTCTTTGTTCCTTGGCATAGACCCAAATGAGTCCAAAATGATAGAGTGGCCAATATTCTTATTGATCCACTGTGAGGTAGCTTTTTAGCGGACAGTGGAACAGGCAGCTGTTTGCCTGCCTAATATATCTAGGGGTGACAGATGAAGTAGAATATCTAGTGCGGCGGAGTGTGTTGTTCGGAGTGCTCCGCTAATGCACAGACAAACTGTACGTTGGACCTTGCCCAGCTTGTCACGATTTATCGCTTTGTCCAATGCGGCCCACCAGAAAACCAGCTAGTGTGTAAGAATTAATCTAACGACCGACACATGTATAGCCAGTGAGAGATGCGCGATTGTAAGCCCACTTGTTGCCAATGACTTTTTGCAAGAGAAAAGTGCTACTGCAGTTTTTATTGACCTCAATAGTCCGAGGACTTTGGAATAGAATCCCGCACTTACGCTCACGTTCATCTTACAGTCGTCAGTGTAGATGAGTATAGTATAGATCTGATGGGTGGCGGTTGGTCTTTATGCCATTCTTTCTTGCTGGTGTAGTAAGTGGCAAATGGTCTTGAAATTCTGCGATCGTGTAGTCTGTGCGAACATCATTTCCCGTAAATTCCTTAAGTATATGCGCGTGTATTGTATCGTTAAATGGCCCATCTTTGAGAGTCAATTCTCGTGATAAATATTATGTGTAAATTCAGAAACGTCAAACATTTGCGCAGTGATGCGGCATCACTGCTTATTTGCGATGCTGATGCGATGCACAAGTTAAGCTGATGCGTTGCTGATTGAATATGGCGTTTGAGTTTTAGAACGCATTGTTTAAATCAAACATTTAAAATGGAAGTTTTGCTAATAAAAGTTTTAGTCGATAACTTTGATCGTTAAGACGATAAATTTAGTTTTAATATGTGTGAAGCAAGAAGAAAGTATTCGAAACGCATACGGACTTTAATTAGCAGATTTAAATGAAGGAAAATTCCTAAGATTAGGGACTATTTCAAAGTTCTAGAAGAATATCCAGACGATGTATTTCAAAATCATTTTAGAATGTGCCGCTCCACCTTCGATGTAAGTCCACTAATGATTTAACTTTCCTAAATGAAAACCAAACCATGTTTCTAGGATTTGCGAAAATCATTAAATCCTTTTTGGAACCTTCTTATACACCTTCTTATAGTATGTATAAATTAAAATGTTTGTTTACTTACTTTTTTTCTCTTCCGACATTTTTCATGCTTTTTTCCCGGCGAATCAACAGCGCATCAGGTATTTCTGTGATGCTTTTTTTCGTTATGTTTGCGCATCAGTTTGATCAACTTTGCAATAATGAACACTTGACGTTGAAAGTGATGCCAATAGTTGCGTTAATGAACATTTTGCAAAGCATCATGAGCATCATGATGCCAGTGATGCGTTACTGAATTTACACTATAACTCTACTTAGAAAAGCTTCGAATTTCTCAAAAGGAAAATTAAATTTTTTCATAAGCGCATAACTATTGTCAAAAAGGTTGCCTAACTACTTTCTAAAAAGTACTACATTCTTATCATCGAAGCTGTAGCTCTACTCTCAAACTCTTATCATGGAAGCTGTAGCTGTACTCTCAATTCAAGTCGCTAAAAAGAGAGAAACATACGAGTAGCTAACGCTAATAAATTTTTGCACAATTGTTTATTTCGTAGCAAAGGGTATTTTTATCGAACATAGAATTATATACAAGATTAGAAATACAAGTTGATGAAGTCGAGGATGCAAATATAATGGAAATAATAATAATGGACTTTTTAAATAAAGGGTATTCAAATTTGAGGTATCATTTTAAATTTTGACACAAATTGTGTGAAATTTGTATTTATTTTTATTGGAAATTATTGTACATTGGTTCCGGTAAACAATGAAAAAGAATGTCGTCCAAGTAACCTCCTCTGCTTCAAGGTTGCCAAGGACTTCAGACCGATAAGTCTGACATCTTTCATCCTAAAAACGTTTGAAAAGCTAATGAACATCCATATTCGCAGTCGACTCGACTATAGCGCGATCTCCACCGCCCAACACGCTTACATTAAAGGCAAAGCAGTGGAAACTGCGCTACACGACGTCGTCAGCACTATAGAAAAGTCTCTCAAGGACAAAGAATACACACTTGCAGCGTTTTTAGACATTGAAGGAGCATTCAACAATGTGGAAACGCGAGCAGTGGAAAGAGCATTGCAGAACTCCAACGTCGATCAGTCTTTCACTAAGGTGATTATGAGCCTGCTCAATGGAAGATACATCAATGCAACACTAGGCGATAATGACCTAAGAGTCGTGGCGTCCAGAGGCACACCACAAGGTGGAGTCATATCCCCCTTACTCTGGGTCCTTGTTGTCAATTAAATACTCCTAAACTTCAAAAACAGAGGGGTCAAAGCATTTGCATACGCGGATGACGTAGTATTGCTTGCGACAGGAAAATTCCTATCAACTCTGAGCGAACTGTTAGAAAACTCCCTGCGGACACTCACTACGTGGACAAGAAAATGCGGTCTTGGGATCAATCCACAAAAGACTGAAATGGTGTTGTTCACTAATAAAAGAAGAATACCAGAATTCAAACCACCAGAAATTGAGGGAATACCCTTGAAGGTGGCGGAGAGTGCGAAATATCTAGGAATTATCCTCGATAGGAAGCTGAGTTGGAAGCCAAATGTCGATGACAGAGTTAGGAAAGCGGCCAACGCTTTCTACGCATGCAACCGTATCTTCGGAAAAAAATGGAGTCCAAACCCTAAAATAATTCTATGGATGTATACGGCAATTGTGCGACCATTACTCACATACGGCAGCTTAGTCTGGTGGCAGGCCACAGACAAGGCAACCAATCTCAAGGTGATGGCAAAAATACAAAGACTAGCATGTATAGGGACAACCAGTGCAATGAGAACTACGCCAACCGCTGGCTTGGAAGCCATTCTCAATCTGCCACCATTGGATCTATACATGCAGGAAGCGGCTGCAAAAAGTGCCTTGAGGATCAGCCAAACAAACAGCTGGAACCCGTGTCATTTCGGACATGCACTGATTCTGAACATGTACATAGGGAACAACGTCATATGTCTCCTTACTTAGATTTCGAAAAACCATTCTCTTGTTCATTTCCGAGCAAGGAGGAATGGTACGCAAACGAACCAATGAAAAGGAAATCGATGTCCATCTTTACAGACGGATCAAAGATGGACTGTGGAACGGGTGCTGGACTATTCTCAGAGGAACTACACATTAACAGATCGATTAGATTACCTGATCACTGTAGTGTATTCCAAGCAGAAGTCTTAGCAATCACTGAAGTCGCAAGCATGGTATCAATGATGGCGATACCACGCAGTGATATTACCATTTTTATTGATAGCCAGGCGGCCATTAAAGCGGTGTCAGCTACAAAAATAAAGTCCTTGCTTGTTCGCCGTTGCCGTGAGGAGCTCAAAACTCTTGGCGCGAAGCAGAAAACGAGTATCTGCTGGGTCCCTGGACACAAGCACATATTCAGTAACGAGCGAGCTGACGAACTGGCAAGAAAGGGGTCTGCGATGGACCATGAACAGGCACTTCAGTCGGTTAAACCACCACTCTGCAACCTCAGAGAAAGAGTGGAATACAAAACACGAATGAAAGCTAACAACAGGTGGTGGTCACTAACCACTTGTAACATATCACGCAAGCTGTGGCCAAAATATGATAAGGGCCGAACCAACAATCTTTTACGTTACGACAGGACATCGCTGTCAAACTTGATCGGTACTCTTACTGGCCACAACCTGCTAGGGAATCACACAATGAAACTAAATCTCAAGGATGACGACATCTGTAGAGGCTGCGGTGATGAGGAAACCCATGAGGACATACCTCACTTTCTCTGTCACTGTCCAAGCCTTTGTCACCTGAGGAACAGAACACTTGGAAGATATTTCTTCCAAGACATTCAAGAACTTTCTAATGTCTCACTATCAAATCTTTACAGGTAGAGAGTATATATTATAAATTTCAGCTCCCTAGCTCAAATTTTGGATTATCAATAAAATTGTTTTATTTAATTGTGGGCGTGTCAGTGCGCGGATATTGAAAATTTTATCTCGCGAGTAGTTTTAGGAGTCATACATCATATATAAAAAATTTCAGCTTTCTAGCTCAAAATTCGATTTTTTTCGAAAATTTTGTTTTTTTGAGTTTGTGGGCGTGTCTGTGGGCGAATTTCAAAAATTCGTAAACTTGATTATTTCGGGACCCTAGAGAGTATATGGTTAAAATTTCAGCTCTCTAGGCCCAGTTTAAAGGCCTAATTTTTGCCGACAGATGGACGAACGGACGGACGGACGTGGCTAGATCGACATTACTATCGATGCTGATCATAAATATAGTAACTTTTAGGGGTCTACGGGCAATATTAAGGTATGTTACAAACTATGCGTCAAAATGAATATACCCTTAGAATAGGGTATAAAAAAAATGAAAAAACAAATTTTTTTTTTTATTTATTTCAAATTGTGAGACACTAAATGTTTTTTACTATTTTTTTGCTGTTATTAGCTTTTAATCGAATGCTGAAATCTAAACGGTTTTCAGTCTGCTAGTTTTCGAAAAAATTGAAAATTATCAAACCTACTTTTTATTAATCTTTTATTTATGGAATTTTTTTTCCTTGACGTAAATGAATTAATAATGATAATATTCTAATAGTAGAAGGAATGCAAGCATTACGGTACGGCGTATAAATAGTGAGGTTAGGCAACCCCCATGCTTGCGGTCACTATAAGGTTTGGGGTAGGTAAAAGGTTGGGTGTATGCAGAGTTTCTTTTGCATTTAAGGAATCTGGATTTAAAGAAACTTTGAGTTTGAGATTATTTTTTTTAAAAACTGTTCATTGAAATTACTTGATTTGAAAGCAAGATGATAGAACCGACTTTTATCTTTAAAAAAATGTGTAATACTTAATTGTAAGTGTTGCCGTTATTTTTAAATATTTTTTCTCCATTCGAAGTGTTTTTTTTTTTTTAGAAAATCGCCACTCCCGCCTAAATGGGGCGAGATAGACCCTCCCTCCCATAGTAAAAATTGCGTTTTAATAACTGTTATACACAAATCTGTCGTTGAACTTTATCGCCTGAGTTATCGTACTCTCCCCTCCCCATTTAGTAACTTTTTTTTTGATTTCATTGGCCTTTCAAACAATCCTCTAGGATTTTCTTTAGCCCAAATGCGACAGTTTTGTTTATTGACATAACCGCCAATTTCAAAATGATCCTCATCGGTGAAGATAATTTGTTTGAAAAAATTGTAATTTTGTTGTTGCTGTTCTATGGCCCAATTACCGAATTGCCGACGCAATGCGTGGTCAGTTGGCTTTAATTCTTGTGTTAACTGTATTTTGTAAGCCTTTCCATGCAGATCAAAATGTTAAACAAAGTTGTTGGTTTGAGGTTTAATTGCTGTGAACGACGACGAATGCACGTCCTTGGTTCTTCAGCAACACTTCTGCTAACAGTTGCAATATTTTCATTCGAACGACCACTACGATGATAGGCTTTACTTCTCTGATCTTGAACCGAAGCAGTTTCATGAAATTTATGAACGATAAGTTTAATAGCACGGTTTGTGGGAGCATTTTCTCTACTGTATTTTGAACGAAATTTTCTTTTAACTTCTGCAAAACTTTCACCATATTTAAAATAAGTTTTAATAATAAAAACACGTTGCTCAATAGTGTACCGATCCATTTTAGCTTACGGGAATGCATTTACTTCATACCTGAAAAAACTTCGGGGTAATCTAACACCAGTTATAAGTCCCGAACTCAATTTGGAAATTGTGCCCCATTAAAGTGAGCGAGAATTGCATATTCATTTCATGGGCACGCTGCATGTGTTCGCGCTTCTGTCGTTGCTGCTGCTGGTCTTCATGAAACCGCAGTTCCCACTTTTTCAATTCTTTCCGCCGGCATTAAATTTTTCACTTTTCCTTATTTTTTGTGCAGAAAGAATAAAAAAATAATTCAGTAAATGATGGCTTAGTAAGAGCGTTTAACTATGTAATACATATAGCATTAACATATGCTTGTAGTAGTGTAACAATATATTATGCTGGAGATTGGAGAGATTCATACTAAGGCTATGATTTAAATAAATTCTTCCAACACTACCACTTTTATTAAAAAAAAAAACTTTAGTTAGCTTTAGGATTAATGCCAATAGCACTGCGAAAAAATTCAAACTTTTCTTTGGGTAGACTCTTAGTGAATATGTCGCCGAGCTGGTCATCTGTGCCAATATAGCTCAAAGAAAAAAGTCCACCCTCATACTTGTCCCGTATAAAATGGTACCTCAAGTCGATGTGTTTAGTCCTTTTGTGGTACTCCAAATTTCTAATGAGTTGTATCGCGCTCTGGTTATCCACAAATAGAGTTGGTGTATCCTGCTGAAGACACAGCATAATTTCTCGCAATAACTGACGCAGCCATAGTAACTGCTTTATTGCGTGTGCTGCTGATTGATTGATATTTGGTTAGGGTATATTACACTGCGACCTATTGGTCTATTGTGTCCCCTTGCTTGTGCCTCGGAGAGGTTCATGCCCTCGTTCAGAGTCCTCTCTAGATACTTCTTTGTGAAGCGTGTCGAGGTATTGCTCTGATTTATCCTTGTCAGGTCACACTCCTTAGAGCACAGCGTCCAGTCCAGTTTCTTTGATGAATCTGAGAATGAGCTGTGGGTCCATGGTTTGTATGTCCTTGTCTGTTATTTGGTGCCTGCCCATATGTTTCATCCTTTTGTGGGTCAGTGCCCCACAGGATTCCAGTATATGGTCTGGAGTTTCGGCGGTTTCACTGCAGAATCTGCAGAGCCCGTCCTCCGATATGCCCATTTTCCTCAGGTGCTCCTTGAGTCTGCAGTGCCCCGTGAGGAGGCCTGTTAGGATTCTTAGGTTATTTTTGTTAAGGCCGATACAAACTTTGAATCTCTTTTGGTTGTAATTTCCTAAGAGTTTCTTTGCTTGCCTCAGACCTTGGAGGTTGAGAAAGGTTTTGGCCTTTGTTTCTTCCTCCAGTCTCCTGAACTCGCGTATAGTGTGTTCTCCTATCACGCAGAATGGTTCAGGTCCTATGAAGGGTTGCTCTGCCCCTTTTTGCGTGTGCTGCTGCTATGTATTCCGATTCGGTGGTGGATAAGGCTACCGACCTTTGCTTCTCCGATGAACAGCTGATTGCTGCAGAACCCATTGTGAAGACATATCCTGATGTTGACTTTCTAGTGTCAAGATCTCCAGCAAAATCGGCATCGCTGTAAGCAGAAAAATTGTTATTTACATTTGAAACAAATTTAATGCCATAAAATATGGTCTCTTTGACGTATCGCCGTATACGCTTTAGGGCCTTGATATGTTGATTACTGCTTGCATTGTTTAGCGCATAGCAAATATCCGGATGCGCTGCGACGGCCAGATACATCAAGCTTCCAACCGCCTCGCGATATGGAAATGACATTTCTTTGGTATCGTCGTTGATTTCCGCAGACTGCCGCTGATTTGATGGTGTTGAAACCGATGGTGTCGAAACCATACTGCAATCCACCATCTGGAAACGTTCAAGAATCCTTTTAGCGTACCCTGATTGACAAATGTGCACAGTTCCATCAGAATAACGGCTTATTTCCAATCCCAGAAAGCATTCTGCATTACTCCATTTCACTTCGAACTCCTTACTCAAGTAATCAACGAGTGGCTTGAGAAGATCCTCAGAACTTGTTGCGATTAATCCATCATCAATGTATACTGCAACGTACATTTTATCCCTTCCTTTTTGATAAGTAAATACACATGGATCTGCTTGCGAAACTTGAAATTGAAAACGTTTAACAAAATCGCAAAATTTTTTGTTCCAGCATCGTGATGCTTGCTTAAGTCCATAAATGCTTTTAATGAGTCTACAGACCTTACCGTTTCCGTCCTCATATCCCTGAAGTTGATTCATAAAAACTTCTTCTTCTTCTTCTTCTCCATACAAGGAAGCGGTTTTAATATCGAACTGCCTGAGAATGAGACCTTCACTTGCTGCTATCGATAGAATGACTCTTATTGATTCGAACTTTACTACCGGGCTGAATGTTTCCCGATAATCAATCTCTTATTGCTGTGTAAACCCTCTTGCTACAAGCCTCGCTTTATACCTGTCCACCGTTCCATCCGATTTGTACTTAATCTTGTATACCCAGCGATTATCGATGATCTTTTTACCGTCAGGCAAATCCGCAAGAGACCATGTTTTATTCTTTAAAAGTGAGTTGTATTCATCATCCATAGCCTCAATCCATTTAACCTTGCATTAAGAGTTGATTGCATCCTCGAAACTCATTGGTTCTTCCGAATTTGCTACAAACGAAAAACAATCTGATGAGTAAACCTAACTCACTGGTTCCTTTTTTCGAAGTTTTTCTCTATAATGGCTTGTATCCTGAGTTCCATCATTTGGCTGACTTGGGCTTTTGATTTCTGGCATTGTACTGCCCGATGCATCGGCCCCTGTTTCATCTTTAATTTGAAAATTATCTGAAATACAATTCTTCGCTTGTATTGAACTGTCTGCTTCAATGATGGCCTCTGGCCTTTTTGATTTTTCTACGCACTCCCGAAAGATAACATCTCTGGTAATCTTAATCCTGTTTTGGGAAGGACTCCACACGCGATATGCCTTGGCGTTGTCTGAGTATCCTACAAATACACATTTTTCAGATTTAGGGTCCCATTTGCGACGTCTTTCTTTAGGTACGTGAACGTAAACCTCGGAACCGAATACTCTTAGGTGATCCATTCTTGGCTGAGCTTTGAACCAAATTTCAAAGGGGCTTTTATCCTTGACGGAACTCTTACCTGTGCGATTGAACACATATATCGCCGTGTTAACCGCCTCCGCCCAAAATTTTAGTCCAATATGACATGAAAAAATTAGTGCTCGTGCTGCCTCGACAATAGTTCTTATGTCACGCTCTGCTCGGTCGTTGTGTTGTGGCGAATATGGAGCTCTTCGCTGGTGACGAATACCCTCCTTTTGTACTATCTGCTCCATACCCTTGTTAATGAACTCCAGGCCATTGTCGCTTCGCAAGATCTTAATGCAGTGACCAGTTTCATTCTAATAACTTCAGATTTTTGTTGCATGAAATAGACAGTACGTAAGTGGGAAAAATCATCTTTGAGAGGAAGGAAATATTTCGAGCCACCAATAGACGTCTCCTGCATGGGACCACAGACGTCTGCATGCACGATTTGTCTACACTTCGTTGCCTTGCTCTCACTTCGAGAAAAAACTGCACGATGCGGTTTCCCACAAATGCATCCTTCGCATAAGAAATTATCTTCGTCCTCAAACTTAATTTTTTTACTTTCCAAGAAATTCCTAACATCTACTATACACTGATATCCCAGCCGCTCATGCCATAACCTCAACGACCCACGAGAAACAATATTCGCATCACATACCTTCCTGCCATCATCACCAATCAGATCACTGCCACCGTATTCTTTGTCTTCACATGGTTTTGCCAGCATAACCTTAAACATCATTTTAAAAAAATTCGCTTTACGGACTCCCACTGCAACCGTTCGACCATCCATTCTCAGCTCACATTGATTTTTATTTGAGACACAATCTCCGGCACAAAGAGTACATCTATTAATTGCTTTTCCTTCCATTCATTTCCATCAAAAGCTAATATATCGATGGTACCCTTACCATGTGCATAGATAATATTACCATCTCCAACTCTCACAGGTACAGCATCAACCAAATCTTCGTAATAACTAAACCAACATCGTTTGTTTTACATATGGTCGCTAGCGCCTGAGTCGAGGTACCATGCGGTCTCATCAACACATTCAGCTAACTTGACTTCACTAACGAATGCTTCACTCGATCTCTTATCAAATTTTGTAAACTTATTACCTCTCCTCTTTGGGCAATTACGCGTCAAGTGACCACTCTTGTGACATAAAAAGCATTTTCCTGGTTTAGCTGTAGATTTAGTATTGCTGTTGTTGCCTTTAAAACGTCTAAACTTATTTGCGACTAGTGATTCGCTCGTTTCTGCTTCCTCCTGAGATGACATTCGGGTTTCTTCAATCATAAGACGGGAAATTAGGCTATCCAACGTGCGCTCTTTTTTATCTTTGGACTCCCATGCACTATGGAAAGAATTAAAGCTTGGAGGAAGAGTCATTAGTATTTTGGTTATTACCATAGATTCTGAAATGGGTTCACCTAAATCCTTGAGCTGTTGCACGATATTCTCCAACTTAGATATGTGTCATACCATATTGTCACCAGGATTCTTCGAAAAACCATAAAATCGTTGTTGGAGCATATGTATACCGGAGTCGGATTTTTGCTCGTATATGCTGTGGAGTTTCTTCCACATATTATTAGATGTCTCACAATTAATTATGTTTAAGGTCGGCTGCTGCCCAATCGTTGAAATAATTTGTTTCTGCGCCAAGACATCAGCTTTCTGCCAAGCTACTAGTTTCGTTACATCGGTGGGCTTCTTAGAGACTCCAGAATCTATGTCAAATAAATCGCAAGGACTGAGCAAAGTTCGCATTTGGAACTTCCAAACAGACCATTGGCTTGCATCAAGAAGCTTGTGAATTTTAAACGTAGACTCGCTTTCCATGCTTACGAGTACGTCCACCAAAAAAAACTTGCTCTATCTCTGTACAATGAATCCGATAAATTGTTAAAATGTTCCTTCCGTTAGTCTTTATGTTCTATCAAAATCGAACGATCAGAAAAAAAAAACCGCAACCCTTTTTTTTGATGCCTATTTACTCGTTTCTACCGTTTATAGCAAAACTGATGTAAGTCAACTAATGCCCTCCATAATTAAATTGTCTTTAAACCGATTTCCACGTTTGTATTACTTTGCAACTTTGGCAAAAAAGAAGCAAAAACGCAATCAGCTTTCTTTCCGACAAATTACTTTTTATAAACTTAACCTGATGAGCAGAGTAAAATTCAGAGCCGATCTTCTTAGGTTAACGTTTAATGATAGACAGAAAGAATTAAAAACAATAACTTCCACTGGGAAATTAATAATTCAGTATATGATGACTTAGTAAGAGCGTTTAACTATGTAATACATACAGTGGACGTCCAGTATAACTAATGCCGATATAGCGAATTTTCGATATAACGAACGCTTACTAATTTTACATTGGCATCTCTATATAGCGAACGTCGCGTCGGCACAATTTTTACAACTGCTCATTATTTTCACGTCTATTTTTGTTCCTTGCAGTCCGCATTGTTGTTCTTGGTCCCAAAGAATGCGGATATGTATCCAATATCCATACATAATTATAGCCGTGTTTCGGTGCTAGTGTATACCCAGCTCAGCATAATTTTACAAATAAAACGCCTGGATCGTATTCTATTTTTATCGTATTCATTTTTTTTTTTTAATTTTCTTCGCATAATTTTCTTTGAAATGAGGATTTTTTTGTTTAATTGACGAACACATCCACTATCTCTGCATAACAATCGGAATATTTTTGCTCTTATTTTACCGCCATCTAGTCGCTTCATGGCATCAACACTCTATGTTCACTTCGTCTCAGTCCTCAACTGCTGACCTCTTTATCTTCAGCACTCCTTTTTGTTATTGTTTACGTGTAAAATTATGCTGAGCTGGGTATACACCTAGCACCGAAACACGGCTTATGAACATGTTTCGTCCTGTTTTGATCGTATTCTAGCAGTTAATTGTTTCTTTTTTTCATTTAAGAAAGCGTGCCAGTCTCGTGCTGTTGATTTTAATTTCTTTGGTGTTTCTTGTTTGTTTCACTTCTAATATGAATTCCAAAACTCAACGTAAGCGACTGACATACAAAAGAGAAGGTCAAAATCTGTAACGGTTGTAATAAACGTTTTAAACTTCAGGAAATTTTCTCTCCACACTTGGAATAGTGCTGAAACAAATTTACAAGAACTAGCGTGCGATGACGCTGTTGAAATAAGCTCAACAAGTGAAGATGAGCTTGGTGATGAAACCAACATTATCGAAGCTCCAGTTAAGCATGCTGAAGCAGTCACCTAGCAAATGTGCTTACTTGGCCCACACAGGTGGATATTGATATGTCTAACATATTTATGCTACGGAGGCTTCAAGAAAAAGCATTAAACTTAAAGTCTCAAGTTGAAGTGAAGCAGAGTTACATCAGCGATTTTTTTCTCATGTGTAATTAAACTTTATATATATGTTATGTATATAAAATACACACTCATTTTTCAATTAACCTAATATGTATCAAAAAGTAAAAAAAAACGTTCGATATAACGAACACATTCGTTTTAGCGAACGACCTCAAACATTATATCGTTCGTTATACTGGACGTCTACTGTATAGTATTAACATATGCTTGTAGTAGTGTAACAATATAAAGGGTCCGCCATCTAACGTTTTTTTTTTCAACTAGTGCTTATTTCGTGAATGGTAACACTTAGCTCATGTCTGATTTGACAGATAATTAGTTTTATCCTTCCGCTGAACGAATATGGTTGTGTATACGCTTGAAAAACGCTGGGAAATATTGCGACATTACTTTGAAAATCATGGTAATGTTGCAGAATGTGTGCGAAAATTGCGTACGGATTTTGGAAGAAGAGAAGCACCGTCAGCTCCGTATGTTCGTTATCTTGTGAAAAAAGTGAAAGAAACTGGCATCCTCATCGATAAACCAAAGCGTGAAAAGTCCAAAAACAGTGCGTACACCCGAGAATATTGCTGCTGTGGCAGAAAATGTGCGTGAAGCGCCATCAACATCAATATAGCGTCGTTCTCAACAATTGAAAATTTCGGAGACATCATTGAGACGAATTTTGCATAAAGACCTTGGTATGACGCTACTATAGGCTACTGCATGGCCAGCCGAGGCAGCCATTTGAATGAAATTATTTTCCATTATTAACCGGAAGGATTGTACTTTCAAATAAAAAAAGAAATTTGAGAAAATATTCAGTAGTTTTTTTATAGCATTTTCAAAAAGTTATTTGGCGGACCCGTTGTTATGCTGGAGATTGGAGAGATTCATACTAAGGGTATGATTTAAATAAATTCTTCCAACAAGCAACAGAAACAAAATGATAAAAACGAAACAACACAACAGGTGCACCAAACTATAAACATAATACAAAGCACACACAATATGAAATAGATTTGGTTAATTACCAAAGCACAAAAACAAGAAAACACGAGATACGTATGTAAATGTAAATTGTTGTTTTTATTTTATCCCTGCTACAAAATTATGACTTGCAAGTTGAGTGCTGCCAAAATGGCTGTCAAAAGTCAAATAGCTAGAAAGTATCAAATTTCCAAGAATATTTTAATTAGCAAGTTGAAAGCTAGCAGCCGGTTCAAAACTGGGAGTTGTTTTGAAGGAATGTGACTTTTAAATTGCAGGTTCAAATCAGTTAGCTGACCGCAACTGGCAGTTGGTCTGAACCAGCAGTTTTGCTTCAACTTGCGATAGTGAAGATGTGGTGCTGGTCCATATTATTTATTATTTTCGAAAAACAACCCCTTCCAGTGGGCTGATAACCTAGCCCAGCAGCGTTTCCGAAGGCAAGCACACTACGCACCCTGCCATCGAAGTCGAAAGTTCTGCTTGAATGAGGTTTTATTGCTTATCGATTTCATTGATCAGATCAACTTTTTCATAAGCACCTACAGGTATACTATGTATTCGATTGCCTTCTGTTTTCCCTTTTAGACTCAATAGCCAACACCTCGTTGAATTAATTACAATTCAATGGCCTTTGTGTGCTGACAACACACGTGTTCAATGCTTCCAAAGTGGGACTTCCCGTAGATGTATAGTTTTTACGTGCATCCTACTTTCGAACGCACTGTTAAATTAAAAAAAAATGTATCGTTATTGCCTTCCTTGGCCTTACAGCTTTTAAAGTCGTTTCCGTAAATTATCTCAATTCAGTTAAGAGATCAAGACCAGTACCATTTAATTTCTTAAAATTGCTCGAATTCAATCGGTCCAATCTAATCTAAGAACACATTTTCCTCCTCAAATCTTGGCTGCCTACTTAAAAATGCTAATTTCCCATTCCTGTTTCAACATTTCGACAAGGATATCCCACGAGAAGAAAGCAAAACAATCAGATAAGCATCAATAAGCGTTTCTTGTTAAGTTTTCATTGGGAACACAAAATGAGTGGTATCATCCGGTGGTTTTATTACTACTTCAACAACTTTTGCGAAATAACCATTGTTACAGGGGTGAATGTAAGCACGTCCATTTCTATACACAATAGATGTTCGCTTCTTCTTGACTATTTGGGTGTTAATCGCCATATGCTCACAGCTCCTGTGTCGTCGCCGCCAACTGAGCTGTAAGAAATATGTAAACTTGATAAATGTTGTTGCTTAAGTAGATGCGAGTTCATTGGATTCTCGCGAAGGGCTTTAGCTGGGCCTCCTCCGATTAAATACAAGAAAGAACGATGAAATTGTTTGCATTATGCTTTCCCATTCAACAACACCCACGTTTTTGGAAAGACAATGAACCTGGATCTGTGGTTCGTTGCCCTTTCGTAATGTAGCCTTCTTTTATTTTAAGAATTGATTGCCTTCAAAGATGATTACGAATTGCGGAGGTTTATTTTAAAAATGAGGTTTTGTTGGTGTGATGTACTCGTAACATCTGGTTGGCGGAACGGTTTTTTTTTAATTTCGCGCTTATTTGAGTTTACTTAAGAGAAAGATATTGCAATCGTGCTGAATTTTCCAACTCAAAATGAGTACCTACTTGTATGTCGTATGACTTATGAGGTATGATATTGATATAACGACTAAAGAGAAGTCCAAAGAGTGTGTACCGCATTTCCGGGCGCCTGCCCGCCTGTCCGTGTGTGACCGAGGCTCCTCTCACAATGGGTGGTTGGATTTTCTTCAAACTTCGTATTTGGAGTTAATTTTTTGTTATTATTTTGTTGTTATTGTTTCAATATAAATGACGGTAGGTACCTAGCAACCAATTTGTTTTTACAGCACTGACTCTCAAAAGGACTCTTACGATTTTTATCGTTTTTGTAGAATACAATAATAGAGGTGAGCGTAGGAAAATGGCGTACTCAGTTTTTACCAAAAAAGTCGAATAACGGTACTTAATTAAAATAATAAAACAGGTGGGCCGTCAGGTTTGAAGTATTGGTATGATCCTATCGGAAAGTCCCATAGTTTTACAAAATGGCGTCTAATGCCCATTCAATTTTGGCATTTGTAAAGGAAGCACAATTAAAAATTGTGTTAATTAGTAATGGAACGCTAAACTACTGCAGAAAACAATGGAAAATGGCATAAAAAGAGTCCAACTGGAAGTCAACAATGGCGGCGCCACTTAAGCGATATCGTATTGGAAAAATAAAAATAAAACGCATAAATTGTTTTATATTATTCCAAAGATATAGCCGAAGAAAATAGGGTCATACATAATGGCCTGTATCGTAGGGTCATATATATTGAATCACCCTGTAAGTAGTACCAATTAGAACCAATTTTGAAAAAAAATCTATATCCGTAAAGTTTAAATTCGTAGCACAGTCTCCTAAAATGAGCGTTCACAGTGTACCTACCTCTTGGGCCACAAGGAAATAACTGATTAATAGATTAAATTAAAACAAATATTACTTCGGTGTGATCGTACTAATTCTATTCAGACAGGTCTAAAATTTGTACCTACCAGTGGCGCGGCGTAAAAAAATTTAAAAAGGGAAGTTGAATCAAAAATGAATAACCTGTAAACGTCAATAAGAACAACTATATATATTGTCCACATTAACTTAACAGAAGCAATTTAAGTCACCTTTTAATATTCAAGTTCATAATAAGCTCGAAGAATAAAAAGTTTACTAAATTAGATATGTCAGCGAAACCCGTACGGCTACAATTAGTAGGAGAATTTAAAAAAGGCATGGAAAACAAAACTTTTATTCAGCTTGCAAATACCACTCAGCCACGCATATTTTTGGTACAACGATTCCTTAAAATGAGTGAAAATCTATTCTATTCTAATATATTTTCATAGAAGGCGTAGAGCCCACGTTTTTGGAAAGACAATGAACCTGGATCTGTGGATCGTTGCCCTTTCGTAATGTAGCCTTCTATTATTTTAAGAATTGATTGCCTTCAAAGATGATTACGAATTGCGGAGGTTTATTTTAAAAATGAGGTTTTGTTGGTGTGATGTACTCGTAACATCTGGTTGGCGGAACGGTTTTTTTTAATTTCGCGCTTATTTGAGTTTACTTAAGAGAAAGATATTGCAATCGTGCTGAATTTTCCAATTCAAAATGAGTACTTACTTGCATGTCGTATGACTTATGAGGTATGAGCTTTCAATTTAAACAAGCACTTTTAGAACTAACTTATGTTTTTGTTAACAAATAACAATCTTTTCAGTTTTTTTAAAGAAAATATGCCAATTGGCTTTACAACACTAGAACTCTTTTTACTAATGCACCACAGTCTGCCAAGCAAACTAAATTTAATGACAAAATAAGAAATTTTAACTAAAACTGACCCGAGTTGTGTGTTTAGTAATATAATGAGAGGAAAATCAGTTACTTAGAAAAGCGTTTTATTTGTTTCATGAAAAAGTTGATGTTGAACAAAAAGGAGTCAAATCATTGTATACATACGAGTACTTTATAGTATTCTCACTTCGTGTATACCACGATACTCCACCCGACGACTTGAGGCCAAAACAAATGATGATAGTTTATGCACATTATGCGGGTTTATTTTTGTGTTCCTCCAATCTCCCGAATGGGAATATGAGAATGAAGATCATTCAGGTAGCGACTACCAATGGTGGAGGATATTCTCATCGGGTAGATTTATCGTATTTTATTTGTTGGTTATCGTATTTTATTTGTATCAGCAGAATATTTTTATTTGGTTTTGCGCAAGCAGCTGATTTTTTGTTCTCCTTCATGCTCCTGACTAGATATATGAGAAGGAAGATGATACAGGTAGCGCTGCTGGTTGACGGTAGGGCGGAAAGGTGAAGGAATTATCATCGGGTAGATTTATGCCATAATGTTTGGTTGCTCTGGTGGAAGTTTGGGGTAGGTTATGTTTTCTGGTATTTAATAGATACAGTTGGTATGTGTGTGTATGATCGTTGAAGGAGAGTCGCATTTCAGCGGTGAGGATTCTCAAATGATTTTTGTTTATAATTCATATTCGCAAGTGAAAAATGGATATTCATATTTAAAGGTAGGGGCGATGGTATATTATTTGTTGGCTTTGATGGAAGTTTGGGGTAGATTAAGGCATATTGCAATTAGACCATCACAGCCACCTGTAACTTGTTTCTTTGTATTGTATTGTATTGGTGTGTATGTTCAGATCAGTGAAGGAAAATCGCATTTCAGCAGTCAGGATTCCCAAATGCTTTATAAACCATATTTGCATGTGAAAAAATATTAATTGATGCAGAGATAAAATAAGATAAGACAAGTTATAGTGTGTGTACGACCGAGTGCTCAGGTTGCCATAATAGCTACTGGTATTCATGAACAACTGAAATTGGTGTATTTATTGGCCTTGTAAAAGGAGATGACAATTTGCGAGTACATGTTCCCAGCTACATTGCAAACGATCCTTAAGGGTCTCCACTTTAAAAAGAAAATCGTGGATATTTTCGAACCCGTCAAATGAAATCTGCCACTTTTAAATTTTACAAACTAAACTTACTGAAGATTTTTGTTGACTTATAGGTGGTGCTTGTCTGTTTTGGGTCGAAAACGAAGCGTAATTTAAAAAATGCTCGTGGTCTGTCTGTGGCCTCTTCTTGAACAGGTGGACGATGTTCATTAATATCTAGTCGCTCATTATTATCATCACTATTGTGGTTACTTGCCTGACCGGATTGCATTGCTGCAGGAGGGTTATCTACCATTTGTGGTGAAATCTGATCCTGGCATAAGCCTACACTAGGCCCAGGTGGAGTACGACTATCTATTGGCCTGGATTCCAGTGCTCCTGAACGGGAAATTATATTTTGAAAAGTGGAGGAATTTCTCAAATTACTTGGTCTTCCTCTAGAGCGTGTATTTGGAACTCTATTATCCATAATAGGAAATTTCGGATTTGAACTGTATTGAAAAAAAAATTAATGCATGCATAATTTGGGGCCGTGCTAAATTAGATATTAAATTAGATATTAAATTTGGGTAGGTTATGTTTTCTGGTATTTAATAGATACAATTGGTATGTGTGTGTATGATCGTTGAAGGAGAGTCGCATTTCAGCGGTGAGGATTCTCAAATGATTTTTGTTTATAATTCATATTCGCAAGTGAAAAATGGATATTCATATTTAAAGGTAGGGGCGATGGTATATTATTTGTTGGCTTTGATGGAAGTTTGGGGTAGGTTAAGGCATATTGCAATTAGACCATCACAGCCACCTGTAACTTGTTTCTTTGTATTCAATACAATTGGTGTGTATGTTCAGATCAGTGAAGGAAAATCGCATTTCAGCAGTCTGGATTCCCAAATGCTTTATAAACCATATTTGCATGTGAAAAAATATTAATTGAGGCAGAGATAAAATAAGATAAGACAAGTTATAGTGTGTGTACGACCGAGTGCTCAGCTTGTCATAATAGCTACTGGTATTCATGAACAACTGAAATTGGTGTATTTATTGGCCTTGTAAAAGGAGATGACAATTTGCGAGTACATGTTCCCAGCTACATTGCAAACGATCCTTAAGGGTCTCCACTTTAAAAAGAAAATCGTGGATATTTTCGAACCCGTCAAATGAAATCTGCCACTTTTAAATTTTACAAACTAAACTTACTGAAGATTTTTGTTGACTTATAGGTGGTGCTTGTCTGTTTTGGGTCGAAAACGAAGCGTAATTTAAAAAATGCTCGTGGTCTGTCTGTGGCCTCTTCTTGAACAGGTGGACGATGTTCATTAATATCTAGTCGCTCATTATTATCATCACTATTGTGGTTACTTGCCTGACCGGATTGCATTGCTGCAGGAGGGTTATCTACCATTTGTGGTGAAATCTGATCCTGGCATAAGCCTACACTAGGCCCAGGTGGAGTACGACTATCTATTGGCCTGGATTCCAGTGCTCCTGAACGGGGAATTATATTTTGAAAAGTGGAGGAATTTCTCAAATTACTTGGTCTTCCTCTAGAGCGTGTATTTGGAACTCTATTATCCATAATAGGAAATTTCGGATTTGAACTGTATTGAAAAAAAAAAAATAATGCATGCATAATTTGGGGCCGTGCTAATTAGATATTAAATTTGATAAGATTAGATACAATATGCTTAAGAGCAAGATATCTATCTTGGTAAACCAGACGGACTGTGCAAATCAATGCACACAATACGAACAAGACTGTACATAATTGGCAACTACAGGTAACAGTAGCAACATAGCCCAGTGTTATAACTACCAGACAATGGACTATACCTACTATAAAAGAATGAGAATTTATATATTGTAAAGATATTCATATGCACAACTTATCCCGTCACGAATAAAATTTGACTAAAATGAATACAAAAAACATTGCAACGCATATATAATAGTCGCAACGCGGATTACAATAATTAAAACCATGTATATACCGGGACTATACTAATGAAAGTCATACTCAACTTGAACTGCCAAGAGATACAATAGGACACTCTATAATTGCTGGAGCTTAGCTAAAAGCTCTAGAGCTAGCCAGTATAATCCTTGTAGTGACGTTCTTAATGCCTCAAAGTATATCTAATGTAAGAACATGTTTAATTCAAAAAAGAAACAATCAAGCAACTTCCATTTAAACAAAAAATACCAACAAGTGCCCTTCCTCAATGCTTCATTGAAAAGGTACATGGACTTTAAAATATATACCAACAATTTTATATGTTGATTAAAGATAAATAAACTTGCGCAATACTCCTATAAAATATGTCGTTCAGCGAATTTACCAATTTAGCTCCACACAAAATAACACAAATTCTTACTATCCATATAAATATTCATCGTATAGGTACCTATTGACCAAGAAGTGGTGATGCTCCATGGCACAATTCTGACACAAAATAAATTATGTCATCGATTTATAAATTAGATCGAATATTTTTAAATCAATTACAAAAAAATGATAGAAATCGGTATCTTTTTCGACAAGATATAGCCAAAATAGTGAGAGCCTAAAATGCGATAAACTCATAATTTCTCATTTGAAGAAAAATAACGAAATAAAATTATATTCAATTTTTCCTTTCAAATGAATCGCCCGTTCGTTCATACATTCTACTTGCAGGCGACGAAGCCAGATTTCTTATTTTTCCATCATCTCCCTCTCATCGGACATACTACTTGCCAAAGCGAAGCTCAAAATTCGATTTTTTCCCAAATTTTGTTTTTTTTTTTACTTTGTGGGCGTGTCTGTGGGCGGATTTCAAAAATTCGTAATCTTGATTATTCCGGGACCCTAGAGAGTATATGGTTAAAATTTCAGCTCTCTAGGACCAGTTTAAAGGCCTAATTTTTGCCGACGGACGGACGGACGGACGGACATGGCTAGATCGATATTACTATCGATGCTGATCATAAATATAGTAGCTTTTAGGGGTCTACGGGCAATATTAAGGTATGTTACAAACTATGCGTCAAAATTAATATACACACCCTTAGAATAGGGTATAAAAATGATAGAAATCGGTACCTTTTTCGACAAGATATAGCCAAAATAGTGAGAGCCTAAAATGCGATAAACTCATAATTTCTCATTTGATGAAAAATAATGAAATAAAATTATATTCAATTTTTCCTTTCAAATGAATCGCCCGTTCCTTCATACATTCTACTTGCAGGCGACGAAGTCAGATTTCTTATTTTTCTATCATCTCCCTCTCATCGGATATACTTCTTGCCGAAGCAAAGGCAACAATGAAAATCATCAAAAAGTATTCGGCTGTTACACAGAAAAATAAATACTAAAACCTCCATAAGAATGAAAATCATATGGCAAGACCAGAGAGTCGATAATGCGATATTGATTATCCATACAAATTAACTAACTTGGATTCCATCATCAACCTCTGCTACCTGCAAATCCTACATGCAACCCGTGCTGCGAAATCACAAAAATGCCTATGCTCCTTCTTACAAAGAAAACAACATAGGGACGGGCTACAGTCCGCTTGGGCGAACTGTTGGATACCCTATTCTTATTCCTGTCCCTCATAAGTGGGCGTGACAAATGTCTAAGCATGATTGAATTGTTAAGAACGCTCTACATATTTTGTTATATAACATTTTAGGGATTTAACGAAAAAAATGCAGCTTTTGTAAAAAAAAAAAACGCTCCCTAGCTCAAACTTTGGATTTTCAAAAAAAGAATTTTTTTTAAATTGTGGGCGTGTCAGTAGGCGGATTCTGAAAAAAATGTACAAATGAACATAAAGGGCCCCTAGAGAGTATATATTATAAAATTCAGCTCCCTAGCTCAAACTTTTGATTTTCAAAAACCATTTTTTTTTTAAATTGTGGGCGTGTCAGTAGGCGGATTTTGAAAATATTTACACATGAGCATAAAGGACCATTAGAGAGTATATATTATAAAATTCAGCTCCCTAGCTCAAATTTTAGATTTTCAAAAAAAAAAAATCAAATTGTGGGCGTGTCAGTAGGCGGATTTTGAAAATATTTACACATGAGCATAAAGGGCCCCTAGAGAGTATATATTATAAATTTCAGCTCCCTAGCTCAAACTTTGGTTTTTCAATAAAATTGTTTTACTTTTTTGTGGGCGTGTCAGTGGGCGGATTTTGAAAATATTATCTCCCGACCAATTTTAGGAGTCATAGATCATATATTAAAAATGTCAGCTCTCTAGCTCAAAATTCGATTTTTTCCCAAATTTTGTTTTTTTTTTTACTTTGTGGGCGTGTCTGTCGTAATCTTGATTATTCCGGGACCCTAGAGAGTATATGGTTAAAATTTCAGCTTTCTAGGCCCAGTTTAAAGGCCTAATTTTTGCCGACGGACGGACGGACGGACGGACATGGCTAGATCGATATTACTATCGATGCTGATCATAAATATAGTAGCTTTTAGGGGTCTACGGGCAATATTAAGGTATGTTTCAAACTATGCGTCAAAATTAATATACACACCCTTAGAATAGGGTATAAAAATGATAGAAATCGGTACCTTTTTCGACAAGATATAGCCAAAATAGTGAGAGCCTAAAATGCGATAAACTCATAATTTCTCATTTGATGAAAAATAATGAAATAAAATTATATTCAATTTTTCCTTTCAAATGAATCGCCCGTTCCTTCATACATTCTACTTGCAGGCGACGAAGTCAGATTTCTTATTTTTCTATCATCTCCCTCTCATCGGATATACTTCTTGCCGAAGCAAAGGCAACAATGAAAATCATCAAAAAGTATTCGGCTGTTACACAGAAAAATTAATACTAAAACCTCCATAAGAATGAAAATCATATGGCAAGACCAGAGAGTCGATAATGCGATATTGATTATCCATACAAATTAACTAACTAGGATTCCATCAACCTCTGCTACGTGCAAATCCTACATGCTACCCGTGCTGCGAAATCACAAAAATGCCTATGCTCCTTCTTACAAAAAAAAAAAATACTTACATACATGGGAATGAAATTATGAAAGGTTCAATAAAGAGAGACAAAGCCGTTTATTTGGTTCCCTTTCTTCATTTTCAAAGTGTGTATTTAAAATGAAGGAGACAGCCAAATTTAAGCCACAAACCTTCTGACTTCAATTCAAAACGCCATCTGACAAGTTGAGGCCAAAATGAAAAATTCGCTGTTATGATAATACTATAAAGTCTATATACAAAGGTCATATACAGTGCGAATGGAGATACAGGGGTACACAACAAATTTGTTTTCAAGAGATATATTTCGTGTTGCCTTGCCTTCGGTTTCTCGCGACGATGAGTGCGTGGATGAAGATATATGGATACACACAAATTTGTAGAGTTGAGCAAAAAATCACTACCTGTGAATTACGACCTGTGATTTAAAAATCGCATTCACTACCTGGGAACAAATTGCAAATTACCTGAGAACTTGACTTATCACAATCCTTACTCCATATAATCATTAGTTACAACTTAGTTACACAACACGTTGGCTCTCTCAATGTCACAAAGCACAAATAATTATACCCCACATGTTGAAATTCACCACGAACAACTCAAAAAAGAGAAAATACAAAACTGGCACGCTAATGCTCTTAAATAATTTCACATTGACAGGTTGAAAATCAGAAACCGCACACACAAATAAAAATCACGAAAAGGAACTGATTTCCCAAATAGGAATTCGCTTTAGGTAGGTAGGTAGGTGTGGTGGTTTGATAAGACAAACCCAATTAGCACTGAGTGCCGTTTTGTTACCACAAACTCACGTAAACCTGGGTATTATCGATTGGTGGGGGAGGCTAAATCCAACCTGCGGAGTTCAGGAAAGTTATCAGTGCCTTGATACTTTTCTCGGAGACTTCCTCAAGTGTATTGAAGAAAGGGCTTCCCAATGTACGTACTCTGGTCCTAGCTAAAGTTGGACAGGTACATAAAAAGTGAATTAGGGTTTCTTTTTCAGTTGTCACTTTGCAACTGCGGCAGTGTGTATTGTATGGGATGCCCAGCTTGGCCGCATGGTCACCTATAGGCCAGTGTCCCGTGAAGATCGCTGTAAGTCTTGCGATGTCTTTTCGGGTTCTACCTAGAAAGTCGGTTGTTTTTGGCTGGTTGTAGTTTGGCCACGTTTTTCTGGATATGACGCATGCAGTCAGCCTGCTCCATCTGAGGTTGGTTTTCTTAAGGTATTCTACGGTGATATTTGCCTTAACTGATGCACCTGACTTGCTGTCGTCTATTGGCTTTAATTTTCGTGGTGGTGCCCATAATTTGCGCAGTGTTGAATTATTGTTTAGCCATCATAGAACGAATTATGGGAAGCATGAGCCTATTAGTCGCATGAGTAGAATCTATAATCTAAATGTTAGTAAAATTAAGCTAAAAAATATTTTGCGTAATAATGCTTTAATGTCTTAAATTGTTTGCATTATTTTGTGTCTGTGTTAGTATTATGTAGGTACATAATTATTGTATTTTTAATTGTTTTGTCCTTACTAACACCTGCACTAAATGATGAGCCTGTGAGAGCACTTTTTGTGCCGGCAATTTCTACTCGTGATAGTTGCTTGCTTTAAGCACTCCACGACACAGAGCTGATAGTGTATTTTAAAAACTGCTCCGAGCGGAATGTGGACTAGTTCCGCCTTAGAGCAGTGGAGAGCTGAGCCTTGCCTGGCCAGTTCGTCGGCATGTTCGTTTCCATAAATGTTACTGTGCCCTGGAACCCAGATCAGGGTAACCTTGAACTTATCAAGCAGGGCCAGCTCATTACGGCATTCTAGTACTAACTTAGAGGATATAGTGACCGAAGCGATTGCTTTAATGGCAGCCTGGCTGTCAATAAGTATGGCGATCCTTTGCCTCGGTGTTATATTTGAGTGAAGTTTGATCTGGCGACAGGCTTCACGGATAGCCAGTAGCTCCGCCTGGAAGACGCTTGCAGTATCCGGAAGTCTGTACGATTTTGCGATGTTTAAGGATTCCGAAAAAACTCCCGCACCCACGCCGCAGTCCATTTTTGAACCGTCGGTGTAGATTGTTTGATCGAAATCCCTTGTCACTTGTCCATTTTACCATTCTGATCTAGTAGGGATTTGAACGACGAAATGTTTTGTGAAAGACATTCTGGGAATGATGTAGTCTGTTGAAGGCGGAACTAGTTTTCTAGGTAGAGAATCTAGAATACTACTGTGGCCGTAGGGTTTTGCAGTCCAGCATCCAGACTCTCTGAGTCTGATCGCGCTGCTTGCTGTGATGTTTGTTATATGTAGATCAAGAGGTAAAAGATGCAATAAGACTGTGAGTCCGTCTGACGGTGTTGACCGTAGAGCTCCCGTTGTTCCTATACATGCCGTTCTTTGTACGTTATTAAGTTTGGTTATATTGTACTTTTCCTTTAGAGCCAGCCACCATACTATTGACCCATACGTGAGTAGTACCACGGCTGTGTACATCCACAGGGTCAATTTTGTTTGCAGGCCCTACTTTTTGCCGAAGGTTCTGCTGCAGGCATAGAAGGCTATACATGCCTTCTTTACCCGTTGTTCTATGTTTATTTTCCAGTTGAGTTTAGGATCTAGGATAACTCCTAGATACCTGGCACTGGTTGAAAGGGGTAGGGGTGTGCCGTTTAGGCGAGGAAGCGTAAAGTCAGGTAATTTGGTTTTGGTGGTGAAGAACATCAGCACAGTTTTCTCCGGGTTGACTCCCAGGCCGCACTTTTTTGCCGAAGTGCTAACTTTGCTTAGAGCATTCTCCATGATTTCACTAATCACGGAGGGAAACATTCCTGACACCAATATCACCATATCGTCCGCATACCCGACTACCTTGATTCCTTCTCCGTTTAAACTTATGAGGATTTTGTTCATTACTAGGAGCCAGAGTAGGGGTGAGATGACTCCTCCTTGAGGTGTTCCCCTCCTGGCATATTTGGTTATATTGCTATTTCCTAAAGCTGCTTGAATGATTCTAGTGCTGAGCATGGAAACAATCCATTGACTTAGATGGTTTTCTATTCCCAGCTCCCTCACGGACTCTAGAATTGCTTCAGTGTGTACATTATTGAAGGCTCCTTCTATGTCTAGGAAGGTAGCCAAGGTGTATTCTTTGTAATGTAGGGATTTTTCTATCGTACGCACTACCTCGTGAAGAGCTGTTTCTGTAGATCTTCCCTTGAGGTATGCGTGTTGAGATTTGGAGAGGAGTGAAGCTTCTATTGCCCCTCTCAGGTGGTTGTCTAGGAGACGTTCGAGCGTCTTCAGTACGAAGGAGGTCAAACTAATTGGTCTGAAATCTTTTGCAGTTTCATGACCGCGTCTACCCGCTTTTGGATTGAAAACAACTCGCACTCGTCTCCATGAATAGGGTACATGATTGTAGAGTGTACAGTTCCTGTAAATCGATGTGAGCCATGGAATTACCAGTTCCAGAGATTTCTGGAGCATGATGGGCAGAATGCCGTCCAGGCCAGGCGATTTAAAGGGAGCGAAGCTGTTTATTGCCCAGGAAATTTTTCCCTCGGTAATAATGGATGTTATAATTTCCCAGGCGTCGGGTTGTGTTCGTTGTGAGCTGGATGGCTCTGCACCGTAATCATTGCATCCGGGAAAATGGGTGTTTATTAATAGTTCTAGGGATTCTGCAGTTGACTCAGCCCATTCTACGTCCTCCTTTCTCAGAAGAGATGGGTTGGAGTGTTCTTTGGACAATATTTTGCTGAGTCTTGCGGAGTCCTTGAGGGTTTAGATGGATTAGCAGTACTCTATCCACGACTGTGTCTCAGCCGTTGTAATAGAGTTCTTGTAGATTTTAAGGCAATCTCGGTAGGGTTGCCAGTAGTTGCATTTATGGCAGATGTTAAAGGTTTCTCTAGTCAATTTTCTGAGAGCAGAGAGTTCCTTGTTCCACCAAGGGGGGAATGATTTTTTGCTATATTTGATCGGACACGAGACTTTGTACGCTACGTTGAAAGCTTTTTCAAAAGTCTCAACCTTTGTGTCGAGTTCTGAAGTGGAGGTAAATTTTTGATTGGTGGTCTTGTGTAACTTGGTCTTAATAACTTGGTTAAACTTTGCCCAATCGGTTCTTTTGGGGTTTCGGAAAGGTTTCGGGATCTCTTCAGCGAGATCTATGTCGAAGAGTATCCAGTTGTGGTCTGAGAAAGAGTTTTTACTGGATACCCTCCAATTTTCAACCTTCATAACATTGTTATTATTACAGAGAGTAACATCTATAACGTCTTCCCAGCCGTTAAAACTGTCCGTACTCGGAAAGATGAAAGTCGGGGTGTTACCTTTGTTACATATTAGTAGGTTATTTTCAATAATATAATCAAAAAGAGACTCACCGCGCTCGTATGAATCCGAGCTGCCCCATAGAACATGCCTGGAGTTTGCATCGCAGCCCAGCAGCAGGTTGGTCCTTGTTGTTGTTATGGCGGTTATCATTGCCTGGACTTCTTCCGGCGGTACTTGCCGGTCGTGTGCCATTTAGGCGAATGCGATTAGCAGGTCGCCTCCTGCGTTCTCCATCTTAACAACTGTTAAATCGGCTGAGCTAAAATTTGGGTATAGAAAAACTTTAATATGCTTTTTAGCTAGAATGCAGGTTCTTGGCTTACCATGGTTATTATTGCTGCAGTTATAGTAGAGGATATATCTGGTGTCGTTAAGGCCACTTACTCGTATATTGGGCCCGTTCACCCAAGGTTCTTGGACAATTCCGATGTCGATGTTTTCCTCTTTGAGGAAAATCATCAGGTAATCTGACGCACGCTGAGTGCTTCAGATTAATCTGTACGACTTTCAGCATTGATTGGTTTCGGGTGTTTGTTCGGTTAGGGTGGTAGTACGGTTCGCCTCGATCCTCATGTCCTCCAACAGCTTGTTGGCATCGTCGACTTCATCTAAGTCGTCGACCTGACACGGGGACCTGAATATTTTAACTTTGGCATGCCTTATGCCAAAGCCGAGCTTGCAGCCGATCTTTTCAATGTGATCTTCGCTTTCTTCCGTCACCATTATTAGGAAGGATAGGCTTTTGTTGTGAGGTTCCGCAGCCTCGATGACTTTTCAGTCATCCATGGGAACCGCAGGGTTGTGGAGCTTGAGACAGTTGATCAACTTATCACTGTCGATGGTCATATTTGGCAGCCAAATGCGAATTCTCGGTCTCCTCGGAATCTCTCTGGCCAGGATCAGCTTAAGCTTTAAGCCGGTCCAGTCGTCACGGATCTTGTGAACGCAGCCGCTTAGGAATTCCTTGGAGAAAGCGTCTTCACACTTGATTACCCTGTAACCTCTTATGACTTCAGCTGAGTCAAAGCGTGGGAGGGGTCCGCTTTGGTTATTTAAGAGATGGTCCATCACCATCTCGGAAAGTTTATTTTCAATGGCACCCCAAACGTCAGCCACTGTCTTGCCGCTGATAGAGAGTTCATCCACTAAAGCGACTTGTAAGTCGTCTCTGACAACCTCACTGACTGTTCGTGTCATCTGGGGTGCTGAGATTGGGTTGTGGTGCTTGGCGGTAGCCAACTTAGCAACTTTGCTTCTTTAAGGGTCAGACTTGACCTCCTCTTGTGAGCGGTTGCGTTAAGTTGCTTCCGTCTTGCATGGTGGTGGCTCCCTGCGATTCTTGATGAACTCATCAATAATCTGCTGGTGCTTGGGGTTTTCAGCTAGGTCCTGCGGAGTAGCCGTGCCGGCCTCTTTCTTCTTGGTAATCCTACCCAGAATGAAAATGGCCCTCTGGTACGCAGGAATTCGGTTTTCTAACTCCAATTTTTTTTGTAGGTAGAAGAAAGCCTAAAAACAACGTTTGCGCAAATTATAGCTTAAGAAAACGCGTAAAAATCCGAAAAAAAATGGTTATTTGTTTTTAACCTCAATCTGTCAATAAATTCCATTTAGAAGACATTCAGAAAAAAACAGCATTCAGTGCTATTAATTGTGGGTTTATGTATTAACTATACTGTGAAAGATTGAATGCGGATTCAATTCGAATTAAAATGAAAATCGAATCGAAACAGGATTGACTTAATGTAATCTTGGAAAATATTGTAAAAAAATGTTGTGAACGTTAGAATGGGCATTAAGGATATCCTTTAGAGGCAATCGTGTGATAAGGATCCATCATGCAAGTTTTGCAGAAAGGAACACCCAGAACATGCGCAGCACCTAGCCGGAAGCAGCAAATATCCGATCTTTAGGAGGGCCAACACCAGGAAAAAACCTTGTAGATAATACAGATCAATTTGAATCACTGCAAGATCTTGCAGGACATCCTGACTCAAACGGCTAGAGCGGAGAAAGCGGCATGTTGCTTAATAAACATTTTCACATCAACAGTTTTTCGAAATTCGAAATCCTATTTGCGAAACCATAACAAAGAATATGCCAATTCAACACCCAAAATTGAGTGGGTAATAATAATAATTCGTAAGAAATCATTTCAAATGTTTCTCCGGTCGAAGACTATCATTTGAAATTTTTTTTTAAAATGATATTTTTGCCCGTGATGTGGCTTCAATTTAAAACAAAATTTGTTTTTTCTATATAGGCCGCTATATAAATCGAGCCTACGTTGCAAATGTTGAATGAGAAACTTTGATTCGAAACCAATTCGTGCCCAGACGTGCACTTTATTTTGCTTTTATATTTTTTTTATATTTTGTAGAATTTATGGCGATTGAATGAACTTTTGCCGGGGATGTAAGGTTGCTTACTACAGATGAGCCAATGTGTGTTGGCTGCTTTTGAAATATAAAAGCGGAGCCCAAACAAATGACAGATACGAGTATCTTATTATAAACTTTCAGACACACTTCTGATTGTGATGCACATTTTGTTGGTATTGAAATTTAAAAGGCTTCTTTATGGAAATGGGATATTTTTCATATCTGCGATACAGTCAAGTATTTTATCAAAACGTGACCATGAACTTGGGGATTTGAAATATTAAGTTCATTAATTTAAATGTACCTACCTACCCTGGGCAGAACTTGCCTGCAAGAAGGGATGCTTAAAATAAAATGTTGAATTTGTTGCTGTCGCTTTTTATATTAAATTTATTTGTATTTTGATCACGTTTCACAAGTTGAATCGTTTTCAGATTGATTAGGGAATTTCGGTTTAAATATTGAATCGAGGAAACCCAAAAAGATCACTCATCAAATTGCTTTGTTTCTGCAAATGATTAATAATTCAGACGACATATAAATGATATAAATCAGAGATTATGGTTTAGTTTTTGATTGACAACGAAACAGATCCTTTTTTTAAGAAGTGTATGTTTCCCAACTCCCAGCAGTTCTCATAACAGAACGCACAGTGATTTTATGTGGTTCCGATAATTTACAAAAAATACAAAGTAGAGATTTTGCCGACTTTGCCTATTGTTTGACATACATGACCTTTCCACATCGCATCGTAAACAGAGTTTTTAGCAAACTACGAAAACTCGTCAATTAGATTATGTGTTACGATCCTATGACTTTTGCAGTTGCTGTGAACATTTTATATTGAATTAAGACTTTAATTTTTTTTCGGAGATATTATTGCCAAACATGCGGCATGGGGAAATGTTACTACAAATCCCAGGGGCAACCAGTTTCACGACTGGTGGCGCCTCAATATGATCTTCCTTCCCAAGAAGCGGTGCTTTCCTGGACTTGGCCTTAACGGACGCAAGACTTCAACTGACAAATATAGACCAATACACGCGGAACTGTTTGCGTGCGTTTGAGTACGATAGTGACCACTACGGACTCGCCGCCGCAATACGGATCCCGAACGAGCAAACGCTGCTGGTACGAAGCAGTGTGTTCATTCGATTATCGGAGGGCACAATGGTCGCGCTTCTCCAGATTTTTAAAGCGAGATATACGTTCGAGTGGGATCGACCCACCGACAAACAGTAACATGACAAATGATGACATTGAGTGGCATTTATTGCAAATGAACGACGCCATCAAACGAACTATGGAACGAACTATTCCTCGGGTAGGACGTTCCGACGACGACCAGACAGAAAAGTACAGAAACCCTACAATCGACGCACTATACCGACAGAAAAGCAGACTGCTATCGAGGCTTAAACGGCTGTACAGGCAATTTACTGATCGCGACGACCCGGAGGTAAGGATGCTGAAGTCAGAGATCCGAATCCTGAAACAGCTGATAAAAGAAAATTACAGAAAATCTGTAAGTCTGTATTGGGGCAATAAAATTCGGGCTATTAAAACCTGTAGTCCGAATATGTTCCCACAGATAAATAAGTTGTTCAGGAGGAAAGATAACAATGATATTCCTTGTGTTCGAATCTCCCAGACAGCAGAGAACAGACAAACAGTACTGACTGCTGGAATAAGCCGAGAAAGTGTCGCTTCAAACGACGATTTTTTCGTGGTCGAGGACCCACAGGAGAAAGTGGATTTGCTGGGCGCTTGTTTCGAGGCCGTGTATACGGTGAACAATCCTGTTCGCCGTAACCACGACATTGAGAATAGGGCTCTGGTGAGCCACTTCTATCTGCGCACCGAACTTGAGAATTGGCGATCTGAGAATAACGGATTCACCGTGTTCACTGATGAAAACCATGCTAATGCAGTTGTGGCCAATGGCCGAGATGCATCGCACTTGTTCGTGTCGAAGGATGATCTTCTGTGCATCTTCGAGGCACTAAAGAATAAGAAGTCGGCGGGGATGGATGGTGTCCCAAACGTCGTATTGAGACACCTGCCTTTGGAGGCTGTAGATATTGAATAATGCACATTATCCGGCGCATTGGAAGGTAGCTGTGGTACACCCTATCCCGAAAAAATGTAAAGATAGGACGAACCCTGCCAATCTCCGGTCAATTAGCTTGCTTCCGAATATTAGCAAGGTCTTTGAAAAGGTTGTCATTAGAGCCCTGTTAAAGTGGGTCGAGGACAATAACATAATCCCGGACAACCAGTTTGGTTTCAGGGCGAGGCATGACACTATTCATGCCGCGTCGAAACTGGTTTCCGACATTCAGTGGAATAAATGCAAGAACCAATGCACGGGTGCTTGTCTGGTTGATTTTGAGAAGGCTTTCGACACCGTATGGTTAAAGGGACTTTTCTACAAGTTGACCAGGCGGGGGATGCACAAACCTTTGCTATATGTAATTTATAATATGCTTATGGGAAAGAACTTCGTTGTCAAATGTGGCAACGTGACTTCGAGCAGAGTCTTTGAAATTAAAAACGGTTTACAGCAGGGGGCGGTCAATTCTCCGATCCTGTTTAACATTTACACGAGTGATCTGGTGGGTTCACTCAGACATACTATAGCGTATGCCGACGATTTGGTGGCATACAGATCAGGTCCTAAAATCGAGGTCATTAATATCCTTTTACAGCGTGACTTCGATCAAATTAAGCGATATTGCGACGACTGGAAGTTGAAAATCAACTTTCAGAAGACGGAAACAATCTTGTTCAGAACTCCATTGGCTGGGGCCTCTAGAGATACCAGAAAAAACTGGAAGAAATTGGCCATTATTGGACAAAATGGGCAGCCATTGGCGGTGAGAAGCGTGGTTAGATATCTGGGTATCTGGCTTGACCAGTATCTGTATTTCGATAGACATATAGTTGCTTGTCTTGCTGGGGCCAAGAAGGCTTATGCTCTGACAAGGAGACTGTTTCATAGCAGTCAACTTGACTCTAGAGTGAAGGTCATTTGCTACGTGGCCCTTTTAAGGCCGATCATCGCTTATGGTTGTCCATTGTGGTTTAATATAGCGCCTAGTTATATGGAAAAGATTCGGGTTTTGGAGAGACAATGTCTTAGGACCTGTCTCCGGTTGTTCCGAACGCCCGAATCCAACTATATAAAATACTATCCCAACAAGGTCCTATACGATGGGGCTCAGTTGAATAGGATTGACAATTTCCTCATTAAGGTCACTCGAAGGCACGTTGCAAGGGCGATGGCCAGCGACAATAGTCTGATATTTGGGGCTTACTACCCCAATGAAATGTACATAGAGAGTACGCTCCGGTCTGGCTTTATCCCGCCAGAGGCATTTACCCATATTGATTCAAAAGGGCTGGTACAGACGAGGGATGGTAACCCGGTCTTATACCATCGCTACCGCAGCGCGAGAGATAAGCGGCTCCTCCATGACGGGGACGTCGCCAATGCTCATGAGCTCCTCCGTTTTAGTACCGCAATATCGGAGAGGGATAGATTCGACACGGAAAAGCAATTCGCCGAATTTTGGTGGCTTGTTGAGGGGGGAGGGGTCAACATGCCCTCCCAGGACGGTGCGTTACTTTAGGTAACATCCTCTTAGCTTATAAGTTAGATTAAGTCAGCTAGGGCGTTTTTGGGAGAGGCCGGGCTCGCCAACGTGTGGTGGTGCTTCCGGGAGTTGACTGACGCTGTAAGGCTTCAGTCGGCTCACGGCGGCTCGTGTGCACGTTGACGACTGCCAGGCGCTCGGAAGTCAATTGGGATTTTGACCACTTGTTGCGCCAGGCAACGAGTGCTCAGAATCCTAATTATAGTTAGAATATGCTAAGTAGTTTAAGTAAGTAGAGTAGGTAGTTTGTAATCTGTTTTTTTTTATATAAAAATATAAAATTTGATAAAGATTCCGAGTTTTCTTAACAATTTTCTCGATGAAAACGTAATTATGTAAGATTAGTTCGTAAAATAATTTTTAGGCCGAAAGGCAATAATTATAAGATAGAGTTAAGTTTAGGGCGTCCGCATAAGGATCAATAATCTAGAATAAGTATCCTGTTAATTTTAAGTTAGATTTAATCATTTTTGTCTAGTATTTAAGTTGATATAAGCTAATAATTAATAAAAATGAATTTAAAAGTAAAAGTAAGACTTTAATTTTTACTATCAAATTTTGGGGCATTTATTTTTTCTTAAATCGTTTACTAATTGCTAACACTGAACATAACTTTCTTTCTTTGTGCCACAACGAGGTTATGATATGGACTGAAGAGATTATAGCCCTCCCATTTCACTGCAATCATACTGGTCCGCCTGTGGGGTTCGCCGGTTTAATTTCATAAAGTATGGGCAGGCAGATTTCGAATAACTTGGTCACTGAGGCTAATCAAATTCTGGTATTGCTGCGAGTTGTTGTTTGCCTCCCGTCGCGTGCGGACGCGTTGCCTCTTTTAAACGCAAATTCGGTGCCACTAAACCGTCAAACACAATACCTACCGGCTCGCCAATACGTTTCGCGAAAAAAAATACAAAATCGCGTGTGTGTGAAAAAAGAAAAAAAAATCCACATAGAGATAACGAAAAAAGCGAAAAAAAGCAACAGCGTAGGGTCTTCCTTCCGTCCCCCATCCCACTTCATCACTGTTGCTCTTTCTTGACTATTGCATGTGTCGATCGATTATCGTTTGTGCACTTGCAATGTTTGGGTAAAGGCAGCATCGGGCGAATAGCGGGTCGTGAGTTGTTGATTCTGTTAGTGGACCAAACAAATTACCGTACGGGCATAACACCTGCGGTAGATTGTTTTGGAAATCTAACGTATATTTTCAATTCACGGCCTATGCTTAGTTAGCGTCGGAGTTGTGTTTTTTTTATATTTGTTTTTTATAATGAATAGCGGACATTAGCAGCCAAACTGCCAACATATTGGACTTGTTTCTTACCTCTCACCCTGATAAATACGCTTTGAACGTATTATCGCCTCTAGGTTCGTCAGACCATTGCATCATATCAGCAAATTTCTCGTACTCCAACCACATAGTTAAAGAACAAACTCCTAAAAGAACCGTATGGCAGTACGAGAAAGCCAATTGGGGAAAATTAAACGGTTTCTTTAAGAGTTTTAACTGGTCGCTGTGCTTCCTCGACAGCGACGTGGATGCTGCTGCTGATATGTACACAAACATAATTCACCTGGATATGAAGACTTTTATCCCTAACAGGATTAAGAGTATCAAACCCAAGGTTAACGCGTGGTGTGACTCGAGCTGCAAAGAGGCTATCAGGTTAAAAGAGGTAAGTTTTCGGCTATTCAAAGCCAACCCATCTGAGGAAAGTCGTAAAAAGTTTAAACGAGCCAGAAATGACTGCAATGCCCACATTAATCGTGTCAAATTCTCCTATGACCAAAAGTTGAGGCAAAAAATACTACAAAGTCCCACGGGTAGTAAAAACTTTTGGTCATTTGTTAAAAACATCAAGAATTCGGCCTCGTCATCTATCCCGACACTCATTTACAACGACATTCCAGCTGTCAGCTCTACAGATAAGGCCAATCTGCTTGCTGCTCACTTTGCAGTCAGCTCAACGCTCCCAGATTGTGCTTTGTCTCCCCCTGTACTCGAGCGCGTAGGACCAATCCACTTTCGCACTCGTACAGTGGCTAGAGTACTTCAAGATCTTGACGTTCACATATCCGCTGGTCCAGATGGTATTTCCCCTATCGTTCTGAAGAGGTGTTCTTCTTCGCTGGCAAAACCATTGCGTAAGCTTTTCCATCTGTCCTATTCTTCAGGACTCTTCCCGGGAAGATGGAAAACAGCATTTGTCCAGCCTGTACCAAAAAAGGCGAATCTTCTTCTCCCTCCTCCTACCGACCAATTGCACTTACGTCCCTTCTTTCTAAGGTCATGGAAACGCTGATAAACCGTCAGCTAATGAAATATCTTGAATCGCGAAAACTTCTTAATGACCGGCAGTATGGTTTTCGCAGCAACAGGTCCACTGGTGATTTGATGACATATCTAACCGAAAAGTGGAACCAATCTCTTCACCAAGGTGGTGAAAGTAAGATCGTTGCGCTTGATATTTCAAAAGCATTTGACAGAGTTTGGCACCAAGCTCTCTTGTCGAAAATGCGTGCAGTTAGAATCGATGATACTCTTCTTCAATGGATTAGAAATTACCTTTCGCACCGTTCAATTCAAGTTGTTTTGGACGGCTTCAAGTCTGCAACTCACCAAATAAATGCTGTTGTCCCCCAAGGCTCTGTTCTGTCCCCGACTCTCTTTCTCATTTTTATAAATGATCTACTGTCTGTTACTTCTAAACTAATCCATTCCTTTGCTGATGACAGTACCCTCAGCTTCTCATATTCGTTTTTTGGGTCACGCCCCTCATCTTCGGGTGTGGAACTGGAACGGCAACGTATGTTAAGCTCATTAAATTCCGATCTTAACAGCATAACTCAGTGGGGTAAAACCAATAGAGTGGAATTTAATGCTTCCAAAACTCAATGCTATCTCCTGTCATTAAAGCAAAACCCACACACACTGCCATTATCTATGAATGGCACTTACATCGCTGAAACCGAAAGACTTTCCATTCTCGGTATGTGTGTTAATGACAACCTTCGTTGGAATGACCACATATTCGATGTCGCCAAGAACGCCGCGAAATGTCTAGGCTTCCTTAAGCGTTGTAAGAAATATTTCACCCCTTCTGATCTGGCTACAATTTATAAGGCGTTTATTCGCCCGAAACTCGAGTACAACGCTCATATCTGGTCCGGTGCACCAATAACTTATTTGGAGCTACTTGACAGGATCCAAAAAGGCGCGATAAAACTCATTGGCGACCGAGACATCGCGAGATCGATTGACTCTCTTAGTCATCGTCGTAATGTATCCTGCCTGTCGTTATTTTATCGTTATTTCCACCATAAGTGCTCAAACGAAATAGCCAGTTGCATTCCTTCCCTTGAACATTTCAACCGCAATACCCGCCATGCAGGGAATGCTCATCAGTTCACCCTCAAGCCTATGTTCGGACGTACAGTGAAGTTCAAAGAATCTTTCCTCAGCCGTACAACACGAATGTGGAATGCTCTTCCCCGTTCCATTTTTCCCACACATTATAACCTACAGACATTCAAAACCAACGTGCATCGGCATCTCTCCTTTTCCTCTCACCCTAATTTCCTTAACGCCCGCGCTGTGTAGCTAATACATTATAATCCCTTTAGTGCGCGCTAATTATAAAAAAAAAAAAAAAAAAATTTCAGTGATTCAGGAGTTTTAAGGCCTGCATCTCTTTCGCGATTGCTTGGGAATATTGATATGATTAATATTGTCTTTTGATGGGGTTCGTAGGATCTCTCCTTTGAACATGAGAGTACCAACTGAGCCGGTTGCGCTCCATTTGCTTCGAGATAGGTTCTTTGACGTGAAGTCTTCCTCGGGCCTTGAAAATTCTTATTCAATCAAGCTTCGTTACTCCTATCATATAAAGCATCGTCACCTCAGGTTCCATTAATTTGCAATCATACTTTTCGTACGCTGTCCAGCATTGTAAACCGTAGCTGAGCGCCGGGCGCACAACTGCGGTATAGAGTCCTCCTTTCAGCTATGGGGCATTTTTCGGTCACAGAAGATGGCTGAGTTTTCGCTAAACTTCATCCACCCTATGCTTTCCCGAGGCTTGATGTCGTCTACACAGGTTGCTTTGCTATTGATTATAGATCATAGATATTTCCATGAATGTCTAAAATAAATCGGAATGGGTCAGAAAAACGGGCAGCAAGTATCGTGTTTCAAGCGCTCGTTGCAGGGACGTTTGTTGGTTCCCAACATAAAAGTCCAACACCAAATCACAATAAGACAGAAGAACTTCACACAAACAACATAAATCAAAAATTGTTAATCAAAATTGTAAATCTAAATTGTAAATTTAAAGGAATTAAGTGTCTACCAGATCTCACTGGCACTTGCACATTCGACACTGTTGAATTTGAAATCGGCATATTGAACTATTCATTTGGATATTTCTTTAATATACACATATCCGAATGAATAGTTTAAATATGCACGGTTTAAGTTATCACTCGCGTTAAAACTTTCACGCATTTTATTTAATTAAAATGCGGACGAAAAAACAAACCAAACGCACGCGACGAGCAAAACACGAAACTAAAAATAAGTGTCAAATATGCAAGTATGATGCATACATACAATGCATTGGCTCTCTCTAGCATAGGCTAATCATATAAAGAGGAGCATAGTGGCTATCTGCCATAATACTAACACATGCCAAGATCACTAAAACAATAGATAGGGATAGACAATGCATTTTATGATCATCTCTTCAAACCCTCAAGTCCAATAGGGGGCATTAATATCAAAGTGTTATACAAGAATGTAAAAAAACCAATCCATATGTAATCACACACACAGTCTCCATGATACAAGCTGCAAATGTTGGAAGGTAAATAAACATTTCAAGTTCAAGTTCATATCTCATTGACCACCTATGTTAACAACTGCTGCAATAATTATTTCTGTTAGACCTATGTAAATGTACAGTAGAGATGAAAGGCGAGGTCTCATGGAGACTACACTGAACAATTGCAAACACTTGTCCATTATCACTCCAACGAATTAGTAAAATAAACGAAGAATTTATAACGTATAAAGATCAGTTTTTTCCCTTTCCATTGTTTCAAGACATCTTTCTTGAATATTCTTTCAAATGTTTCAAGACATCTTTCTTGAAAATCATCTCACTTGCTTCAAGACGACTTCTTGAGGCAAAATATTCTGAGGTGCATCTCAGCAGCTTAGAACAACGTTTGATCCTCGATTATGATGATTCCATCGTCCGTCACTTTTCCTTCAAGCTGATAATCAAAGACTGTCATTAATATCAAGGGACTTAAGACGCTTCCCTGGTGTACACCGATTTCGATTGCGATCCCCTCTGTCATTCCAGCAGAGAATACCTACCTTGATTTTACTCCCTCATACATGATTAACTCCCTCATACATAAGTAAATGACGACAAGACTAAATACATGCTATCAACAAACAAACAAATATCTGTCCGCCGCCTAGGACAAAACGTATAGCAACAATTTCGAGGTAGTTAAGGAGTTCATCTACCTCGGAGTAAACATGAACTCCACGAATGACACCTTAGTGGAGATCGGGCGAAGAATTACCATAGGAAACCGCTGCTACTTCGGTTTGGCAAAACAACTGGGTTCAAAACTCCTAACTCGGAGGACGAAATGTATGCTTTACAAAACCCTTATCCTGCCAGTTCTGCTTTATGGCGCCGAGTGCTGGACGATAAGCAGGAAGGGAGAGCTGATACTGGGCTCCTTCGAAAGAAAAATTCTTCGGCGGATTTGTGGTCCTGTGTGCGAGGAAGGCGAATGGAGGAGAAGATACAACCGCGAACTCTATGAGCTGTACCAAGATGTGGATGTAGTCCAAAAAGCCAAAATACGTCGACTACATTGACTCGGCCACATCGAGCGAATGGACAATAATGCTCCAGCTAAGAGGATCTTCGAATCCCAGCCCACAGGTTCGAGAAGGCAAGGAAGACCAAACCTCCGTTTCAAAGATCAAGCCATCGCGGATGCCAGAGCGCTTAGTCTGGACAACTGGAAGCAGCGTGCCCGGGATCGTAGAGGATGGAAGGCTGCTGTGTCTCAGGCAGAGACTCTTCACGGGTCGGGAGCCCGTTAAGTAAGTAAGTATACATAAGTACTACTCATATTACTTTTCGACAACTCGCGCGGCTGCGGCTCTGTCTTTTACTTAATCTCCTAACTGTATCGGCCCAGTAACTGTTTTTTTTATAACTTGGGATTTTTAATACCCTTGTAATGTGGACATAGGGACACAATAGACCAATAGGTCGCAGTGTAATATACCCTAACCAAATATCAATCAATGTGGACATAGTGCGAGCATTAAGGAAATGAGGATAAGGATGTCAGGGGACGTTAGTTTTAATTGTTTGTGAATTATATTGGGTAGGAAAAACAGATCGGGGAAGAGCATTCTGTAAGCGATTCACTTTTATTAAAAATATATCTTTGACGTTAGGCAAAAAGGTCTTAAGTCAGAAACTGCAGTTTTTCGTTAAACCAAATTTAAACTATTTTAATTATTTGCAAATCGGGATTAGATTAATTATTACGATGGGAAGCAGTTGTGCTAAACTTAAGTCGTTAATATCAAACGAAATAGAACAAAAAATTGAGTTAAACCCAATCAAAAACCCAAAATGCAATTTTTTGACTTAAGACCTTTTTGCCTTACGTTAAAGATATATTAATCAACATTTATATCTTTCGTATCACCCTGTACGCAGTGTAAATAACAAATGCATACGGCAATACATAATCACATGATCGTTGACCGTTTTTAACATTATTCTATTTACTTATATTTACTTATATCAGTGTTCTTATCGAATGATTGTTAGTTTTAAGTTAGTTGAACTAAAGCGCTTGACCTCGAACCATCGTTTTTGTTTTAATTTTCATTTCGTCTCGTTAATAAGAATTTGGTATCTTACAATTCCACATTCGTTTTGAACGGGTAAGGAAAGATTTCTTTGTATTTCCCTGTATGTCAAAAAAAAAGGCTTGCGGGTGAACTGATGTGCATTCATGGCATGAATCTAAAGGTGTTCTAAAGGTGGAATGCAGACTTCATTTGAGCAATTGTGGTGTAAATATCGGAATTCTAGTAGCTCCAAATAGGTTATTGGTGTACCGGACCAGATATGAGCGTTGAACTCAAGTTAAGGCCGAAAAAAATGAGTGTGCACACGACTGAAGTAAAACTTCTTTCGCTCCATCTAATTTAAATTATGGGCGTGTCAGCGAATTTTTGAAAATATTTACACGTGAGCATCAAGGGCCCCTGGAGAGTCTATATTATAAATTTCAGCTCCCTAGCTCAAACTTTGGTTCTTTGCCGTCCGACCTGAAAATCTGACGTTGGCGGTGACGCTCTATATTTCCAACTAATGAACTGCGATTCATGGACATGGACACAATGACTTTACTCACTTCGGGTAAATTCCATCTGTTGGCAACTGTTTTAGATATAGCTTTCTCCTTTGGATCGGTTTGGATAGATGATGAGCTTAGTATTGCCCTCTATTGAGGAGATTCCACGAACCTTTCCGCCGACTAAATTTAATGGGTTGTAACAAAAGAGTGTATGATACGAAACATAACTCTCTCTCTTTCTATCTTCACTAACTTATATTTCCCTCCCAACTTCCGTTTTGCTGGAAGTGTACGTTTGTCTACACTTCCGTATTGCCGGAAATGTGAGTTTGTCAACACTTCCGTGACGCATTCACCAGCTTACTGCCCAAGTCAAGCGTGCGTAAAGAAGTTTTACTTCAAAAAGCCTTATAAATTGTAGCCAGGTCAGAAGGGAAGAACAATATCTTGCATCTCCGGAGGAAGCCTAGACAATTCGCAGCGTTCGTGGCGACATCGAATATGTGGTCATTCCAATGAATGCTGTCATTGACACACATACACAGAATGGAGAGCGATGCAAGTGTCATTCATGGATAATGGCACACAGTTGAAGCATTATATTAAACCCTGTGGTTGAACTTCCAAAGCCGAAGATAAGGGCTGTGAACCAGAAAACGAATATGAAAAGCTGGTGGTACTCTCATAAGCGAAGGAATGAATTGGATTGGAAGTTAGAGAGAGGAGATCATTTATAAAAATGATAAAGATGGTCGAAGAAAAAAGGATTCTTGGGAACGCCAGCATATATTTGGTGATTTGCAGACCTGAAACCGCCCAATACAACTAAAAGGTGTGGGACTCAAACACCACTTAAAACTCCTTTATCAAGACCAAACTAAGATAGATAAATGATTTTTCGTTCTTTGGCTAATAATCTCATTAGGGGAAGTTTCTATGTTCAAAACAAACGAATTTCCTGTAGCATTTAATACAAACGCTCTTTAGACTTGGTTCTTTTTAAACTCCAAATGTTGTTGCGTACCTTTAAGACAGCCTCCATTTCGGAGTTGACATGTGTTTGCAGTCTTTGATTGCACGGAATTCGATCTTAATTATCTGTTTGTATAGCAATAATTTTTCCCAGTAAACAGCTCTGAGCTGCGTCCCAGTAACCAGTACATTTTTCTATATATTATGCTCAAATCTTCTCTTTTCTTTCAATGTTTTCTTTCCAATTCAACGTAGAGGTTAGTGTGTTGGACTACTAATCTAAAGGTCTCAGGTTCAAATCCCACTGGAGTCAAGTAACACCTTAAAGTTCTTTTCCACTGCCCCACCTATGAACGTCTTACATACATTCAAAAGTTTCAATTGTCATTAGAAGCTTCTCAAATTTGCCGTTCGGATTCGGCTTAAAATTGTAGGCCCCTTCCACCTCGCTCAAGCAAATGGTTGGAGAAGCTAGGCTTTAGCCCTGTATGGGCCGATATACCTAATATTTTCTTTATTTTTATCAAACATAGTTAGTACTGACTTAAAAAGCATCCTATAGCACTCTTCAACTAGGAGTATACCTCCTCTTAAAAAAAAGAAGTTTTTACTTTGAAGCCGTCAGATTACTTCGACCTCGATTGACACATTCAACTTTCCAGTTTACGGATATATACGATTTGGTAGAATAATAATGATACCGTCACATTCGATCCGCTTTAGGATTGGGTTCTATGTACACTACACAGCCTACCCAATCCGTTTTTTAGTTTCATCACCGTTGCCGCCGTCACTATCTTTCTTATAGGCATAAACTTTATTCAATTTTCCAGGACTCATAACCTTAGTTATTAAGTTGTCCAATCGATGCGCACAGAATAAATAATAATAATAATAAAAATATAATAATGTCCTCTCTATTTATATCATTTCAGGTCCTTAATGAAAGGTAGGAAATACATTATTCTGCAAACTGAAGTCATCCTGTTGTTGGACAATATTGACGGTGAATCATTATGTACTAGTTTCACTGGCGTATCTTATAGGTGGCCCAATAACTAGGAGTAGTCAATTAACCTGCAAACAAAATACTCACATCATCACAAAATTTCAATGGCGTGACCACAATTAGTAAACACGAAACTTCTTAAATTTTTAAATAAAAAGAAAAATATAGCTCAGCAGCTATGGGCAGTCTTCCAAATCTCCATGAGTTGGAACGTATTGAGCGCAAGCTCGAAAAGGAAAGGGAAATAGCTCTTATAGAACAACGCGCCAGGGAGCAAATCGAGTCGAATCGAGAGAGAGAACGAGACAAACTACCAATTCAGCAGGTATCACAGAATAAAATTCTTAAGCACATCCATCTAATGAAAATTATTGTAGCACTCCATATATAATGCCTACCTTATAAATGGAGCAGCTGGCCTAAGCACTCCGGGACAAATCGCCAAGCATCACCATCGACATTCACTGACAGCTAGACGAGTTTTGAGAACACGAAGCTCAGGCGGCTCACACAATATCTGGGATGATCAAATGATCGAGGTAAGTTATAGACTAGAAACTTAAAATAAAAATCTTAAACCTTCTTCTTTTAGCATCTTGCTGCCTATTCTCCCATATCGAACCGATCTCATCGGATCAATCCGGTTACTTCATATCAAGTACAGGCGGCTTTAGCAGCCACTCGGAGACGTGAGTCAATCAATAGCTCCATTGGAGCCACCTCAATTCGAAGACTTTTAACGCTTAATAGTCGCAACTGCCGTCACAAGATACCAGCACATGTTCGCACCAAAGTTTGCAAGGGTTTCACCTTCCTAGCCGTATCACATGGACTGATCTGTGCGATTCTACTGCCGCTTGTTGGACTTCAGGGCTCTAATTCAGTGTGGCACCATCGAGAACAGTGGGTACGTGCTGGACCAAACATCGGATCGCTACTTCTGAGTATTTTGTTCCTTATTTCCACTGGCATGTGCTTTCTCACCAAACGAATTTCTCGGAAGATTGGATATACGGTTCTGATAGCTTCCAGCTACATGGGCATGTGTATATTCCTCTTCGCTCATTTGTATCCATCGATATTCACTCTCATTCCGGCATATTTGATTGTGGGCTTTACTCTTGGTCCAGCGTGGATAGGCAAGATAGTATTGGTGGTCCATTTTGCTAGTAAACTTAGCTGTTCACAGCACGAGTGTGCCTTAACAGCGGCTGTGGATTCCCTCGATGAACACAAAGTGTTCTGTAATCGTGAGCAGAAGGTGAGGAGATTGGCGAGGTGGTTTCAAGCTGCTCAAGACATCGGAATCATTGTTGGTGCTGTTGTGGCATCGTTGGTGTTGGTATGCAACTCGTCCGAGTGGGATTGTTTCAATTTTAATTTTATCTCGAGTCCGGAGGCGATAGCTACAACAACGGCAATATCGGCGCTAAATGAAACCGAAGTCCTACCGACACCGTCGTCACTGACAAGCAAGAACTTTTACTACATGTTCGACGAGATGTATAATCACAACGAGCATGGCGAACGTATATGTGGAGCTGATATGTGTCCCGTTTGGACTTCACCGGGGGAAGACAATTCAAATGGAACAAGGTTCCAGTCGTATTTTGTAACCGCGAAAGGACGCATCGGAGGAATCACGCTGATTGTCATTTATTTGCTGTTCTCGATCGTTGCTTTGGTGTTAACCTGCATGGCAGGCAAAGTTGACTGCACCTTTCGTCATGAGCGAGTGAAGGGGATGACCGATACGCTCCTGTTTGCCGGGCCAATGGCGTATTTCATTGGAACCGAGCAAGCCTACATGCTGGGAGATTTTACAAGGGTGAGTTTACATCTGAGGTATAAGTTATTTGATAGGGGCTATGTCGTCTGGAAAAATTTCTTAGTTTTCCTTAGATAAATCAATTCTAGAGAACTCAGACTCGGAAACAGCCTAAGAGTTATAATGATACCGAATGAAAAATTTGAGAAGCTTCGTAAGATACTTTATACTTTTGGGTGTTTATCAGACATTTGCAAGAAGTGGAGCAGTAAAAAAACGTTTAGGTCTTGCTGGGTGGGACTCGAACCTCAAACATGCGGTCAGTCAATGAACGCTGACTCACTGCGCCCTTCTGGCTCCCAGATTCTTCGCATGTATTTCTTTCTTATTGTTTCTGTGCGTAGATATTCTATAATTATACATAGACTTACTTTTATTCTCTCTGTTGGTGGTATTAAAGTATCGCTGTTTTGAAAAGATCTGTAAATAAAATTTGAAAGCCAGGTCTGAGAAAGCGAATTGCAACAAGTAGCTCATTTTATGAGCCACTCGAAACATTCATTGCCTTAAACAGTATTCACAATTTCACACACATTCACATTCACATTCACCCAATCAAAGTCACGCACTATATTCGTTTTTTTTTTTAAAAAAAAAGGAGAGCTCACGTTCATTAAAGCGAATGGTTCGTCTTACATGATTCATTTACTATGTGCATTGTGGGAGTTTCAGGTATAAATGTGGTCGATGGAATGTGAATTTGTGGGAATACGCATGTATTGGCTGTATACGTCCGTAGTAAGACCTGTTGTCTTACACGGGGTAATGGTCAGAGTGACCGCCTTAGAGAGAAAAACCATTCTCATAAAAATGGAAAACGGTCAACGAGTGGCAAGTCTCAGTATCACAGGGGCACTGATAACCTTTCCAACAGTGGCACTTCAAACCATGCTACATCTCCTTCCCATTGACATCATAGGTAAGCAAATGGCTGCTAACTTAGCACTACGACTGAGAGACGCTCGCCAATGTAGAAACCAGCCATTACAACATATTAAAGATGCACCGCCATCTTCAGCACTCTACGAATCGACTGCTTACTGAAATGAACTTCACTCTAGACTTCAAACACTGAATACTGGACAGAACAGAGGGGGAGCAAAGCGATGTGCTTAAAAATGACTCGCTATCAATATTCACGGATGGATCCAAGCCAAGAAAGGATACCCTCTAAACTGCGCCAACTATTAAGGCATTAGTCTCCTGAGTATTGCATATAAGATACTATCTGCTGTTCTGTGTGAACGCCTGCAACCATTCGTCAACGAACTGATCGGTCCCTACCAGTGCGGTTTTAGGCCCGGTAAGGCCACGACCGATGAAATATTCACACTACGGCACCCCTGCCAAACTTGTCAGACTGTGCTGTTGTGTTGGTAACAATCTCAATCTCAATTTCAATCTCAAAAAAGGATTTTTTATTTTTTTTAAATTCTGGCTCGTCAAGGTGATTTATAAGGGGGGGGGGGGGGAGGGGGGGTACTTCGACCTAAAAGATCTTTTGTACCGTATGGGCCAGAAAAGTTTAAACTAGTAGAATTTCCACTTTCCGTGTAAAGCGGACAATTTTACCAGTAGAAGAATTCTTTATGTCCTCGGGGCTCAATTGTTCCCTGAGAAAGATCTTCTTTCTAATTCCATTAAGGGCTGGGCATTCACATAAAATGTGTTCAGCTGACTCGTCCTCTTCAAGACAGAGTCGGCACTCAGGAGAATCTGCTATTCTCATTTTGTGTAGATGATATCTTAAACCGTGGTGACCAGTAAGGTAACCTACTAGGTTTTTGATATCATGCCTTCTTAGGTTTAGACATTTGCTGGCATTATGATTGAAGGGCCGAATGGATCGTTTGGCCTGTCTTAGACCTGGGATGTTATACCAATGATAGATACATTTTCTATGTTCCCAGCTTTTAATTGCTGCCGTTGCTGCTGATCTAGGAGTGCAGCAGAAAGGTTCGGGACCTATGAAAGGTGTTTCTGAACCTTTTCTGGCCAGTTCGTCGGCCTTTTCGTTACCTTCTACCCCGACATGACCCGGAACCCACCATAATTTGGTCTTGTTTCTTGCTCCGAGTATTTGTAGGGTATTGAAGCAGTACATGACTGATTTGGAGTCAATGGTATACGAGCTAAGGGCGTTTATAGCTGCTTGACTGTCCGTGAAAATATGAATGGTTGCACCTTTTATGCCAGATAAGATAATGTGGCTGGCGCATTCTTGAATGGCGTGGAGCTCCGCTTGAAATACGCTGGGACTTTTTCCCATGGGTATCGTAAAGCGTTTGTGTGGTCCGTATATTCCCGCTCCTACCCCCGTTTCCATTTTAGAACCATCCGTATACCACTTTATGCCGTTATGGCTGTTTGGTGGGTTATTACTAACCCATGCTTCTCTCTTGGGGATCTCCGCGGAGAATCGTTTGTTGAAGCATAGTGTTTTTTGAATGCGGTCTGGGACCGCGCAATTCATTTTAAGTTCTGGCAGTTCATCGAGAAGGGTCTTTAGTTCCGGATGATCATTAAGACTTATCTCGTTTAACTGTATTAGATTTATTGCACTGCGGATCGCCACTTTTTGAATGTGTATGTGGAGAGGTGTAATTCCTGTTATTGCCTCTATGGCAGCTGTTGGACAGGTTCGCATGGCTCCGGAGATACCAAGGCACGCAAGCCGTTGTACCTTTTTGAGCTTCTCTATTGCGACCTTTTGTGTGGATTTTGTCCACCATACTATGGAGACGTATGTTATAATGGGTCTTATCATCACTATGTAAATCCACTGGATGATCTTTTGAGAGATTACCCAGGTTCTGCCTTATGTGCGGCGAAAGACCCATAAAGCTCTATTAGCTTTAGTGATTTTGTTGTTAATGTGAGAGTTCCCGTTGAGCCTCTTGTCTAGGATTATTCCAACATACTTGACTTCGTTGGAATACTCTACGACCGTGTCGTTTATTGTGATCAGATCTAGGTCTTATTTTCCCCTTTTGGTGAAAGGAACGATGACGGCTTTACTGGGATTTATGGAAAGATTTTCCTTGATGCACCAGTCTATGTCTATGGCTGTCTTTAGAGCATTTTTCATTTTTGATGTGACTCCAATTGAGTCTTTGCCCCTGACTATGATGACAATATCATCGGCGTACCCAATTGTAGTGTAGCCCAAATTGCTCAACTTGTGTAGCAGGTCATCGATGACCAATGACCACAAGAGGGGTGAAAGTACTCCCCCTTGTGGGCAGCCCCTTACGGCTGTTACTGATACTGAGGTCGTACCTGACGAGGCAGTTATTTTGCGACTTTCCAGCATCGCTTTGATCCATTTAATAGTTGTATGTTATGTTTCTATGGTACAAAGCATTTGATATGGATTCATATCCAGTGTTGTCAAAAGCACCCTCTATGTCCAGAAAGGCACAAAGTGCGATCTCTTTGCAACGGTAGGCGTTTTTTATCTCTGTAGTTAGTCTTAACAGAGCGCCTTCCGTGGATTTACCCTTTTGGTACGCATATTGGTGAGGGTGCAGAGGCATGCTTTTTGATATGCATTCTCTAATGTGGATGTCAATAATCCTTTCCATTGTTTTCAGAAAAAACGATGTCAAGCTTATCGGAAGATATGATTAAGGTAATTCTCTCGGCTTGTTTCCCGGTTTGGGTATAAATACTACGTTTACCTCCCTCCGGGTAACTGGTATATACCCGCAGTTGAAGCTGAACCTAAATAAGGCAATCATGGATGGTAATAAAAATTCTATTCCATTTTGAATGAGGGCTGGAAAAATATCGTCTGTTCCTGATGCCTTGAATGATTTAAATGAGTTAATTGCCCATTTAACCTTATCCGGAGTAAAAAGTGTTCTTGGAATTGAGACCTCCGCTATATGGTCATCTGTAATGTCAATCGTGTGAGACCCTGGGAAGTGAGCCTGAAGCAAAGTTTTCAGCGTTTCTTCCCGGTCGAGTGTGATTGAACCATCTGATTTGATTAACAATCCCATGATTTTTGCTTGATCCTTTGACAGAGCCCTTTGGCTCTGCGCTATCATGTGACTTCTTCAATATCATACTTGAGAAAATTGTGCGAAACTCGCAAGCCAACACCAGGGGCATAATTTTCCAAAAGTCTGTGCAACTACTTGCATACGCTGACACAACGAGCTGTCACTAGTGCGTTTGCAAGTATTAGCACAGAAGCGGCAAAAATGGGTTTAGTGGTAAATGAGGGCAAAACCAAGTATATGCTGTCAACAAGAAGGGACACACAACATCAACGAATCGGACAGAACGTCACGATAGACAGTTACAACTTTGAGGTAGTTGGGGACTTTGTCTACCTTGGCTCCGCTATAAATTCTGAAAATGACATCACATCAGAAAAAATTGCACTTGCCAACCGCTGTTTCTTTTTCCTAAGAAGGCAATTGACTAGTAGGGCCTTGTCAAGAGGAGACTTTGTATAAGACCGTCATCATCCCAGTCCTGCTATATGGCGCAGAAGCGTGGTCGTTAACAAAGGCGGATGAAGATCTTCTTGGTTGTTTCGAACGCAAAATTCTTCGAGTGATTTTCGGTCCCGTTTGCGTTGACGGGCTTCGGAGAAGGAGACTAACAGCGAACTCTACGAGCTGTACGGCGACAACGACCTGGTCAGAAACGTACGAATCATTGGACTAAGATGGCTAGGACATGTAGAGCAAATGGACACCAACGCTCTGGCCCGAAGAGTCTTCGATTCCAACCCGGAGAGACAACGTAGTAGAGGAACACCTCGCCTTAGGTGGCGCGCACACGTGGAAGGGGACCTCAACCAACTTGAACTGTGCAACTGGAGGCGGTTAGCCAAAGGTCGGGCTAACTGGAGAGGCGTGTTGGTTGATGCCCAGGTCCACCCCGGACTGTACCGCCACTAAAGAAGAAGAAGGATTCGGTGCCGGAGTCTTCTCAGAAGATCTGGACATCCACCTCTCCTTCAATCTCCCAAACTATTGCATCGTCTTCCAAGCCGAAGTCACAGCAATTCGCCAAGCCTCTGACTGGTCAATAATTACCGTACTACAATATAATATCGTCATATATGAAAATCGACAGTCAGGCAGCTTTCAAAGCCCTCGCATTCAGCACAGTAAGATCTAAGGCATTATAAGCCTGCCGCGTGTCTCTTAACGAGATAGCTATACAGTACAACATCATCCTTTGCTGGGTACCAGTTCGACGAATTGGCAAGACGAAGCTACTCTGGTACAAATAGCATAACAATAGACAACATTGATGTAGCAATGTCGTCTACTAAGTATCTTATCCTCTAATGAAGCTTAGCCAGTAAAGCACCGCTAGAAAATTATTGCCAGAGCGGGACCAAAGAAGATCCAACGGACTTCACTGTGCAATAAGTAGACATGCTCAGAGACTGGGAATCCCCTACAACGATTTCTGCAGAAGTTGAGATGAGTAAGAAGAGGGGACAGTCCTGCACTTCCTGCACTCGCCAACATAAAGATGGTTACTTTAGGTAAATACCTCTTCCACGATCTGGATGATCTCAACAATGCTTGCACGGCTTATATCAACAACTTTATAAAGAAAAAGTAGATGGTTCTAAGATTATTATATGCAATATAATTGTCTAAGAAGTAGAAAGAGAAAACCTTTAATTATTCTTGTAACATTAATATTTTATGTAGCTTGTTGTTTTAATGAATTATATTTAAGTCTTGCACTATTTTATAAGATCATTGTTATCTTAATGTGTAAGCTTTCAATAAATAAATGAAATATGAACTAAGAGCCGAAAGCGTGACCCACCTGTCCCTTTCCAATGGCATCACAATGGATCTACTTTGTCTGAGTGCACCTCATCGATGGCCATTTTTAATCAACCAACCAAATACCAAAATGCATTTTTTGAACTGGGAACTCAGTCTTGTGTTTCCGGGAGAGCTCTTTTCAATTTTGTTATTAATGTTGTTCTATCTCTTTCCAGATCGTTGCGCTTGATATTTCAAAGGCATTTGACAGAGTTTGGCATCAAGCTCTCTTGTCGAAAATGCGTGCATTTGGAATCGATGACAATCTTCTTCAATGGATTAGAAATTACCTTTCGGACCATTCAATTCAAGTTGTCTTGGACGGTTTCAAGTCTGCAACTCACCATATAAATGCTGGTATTCCCCAAGGCTCTGGTCTGTCCCCGACTCTCTTTCTCATTTTTATAAACGATCTCCTGTCTATTACTTCTAATACAATCCATTTCTTTGCTGATGACAGTACCCTCAGCTTCTCATATTGGTTCACGCCCCTCATCATCGGGTGTGGAACTGGAACGGCAACGTATGTTAAGCTCATTAAATTCCGATCTTAACAGCATAACTCAGTGGGGTACAACCAATAGAGTGGAATTTATTGCTTCCAAAACACAATGCTTTCTCCTGTCATTAAAGAAAAACTCACACATACTGCCATTATCCATGAATGGCACTTGCATCGCTGAAACCGAAAGACTTTCCATAGTCGGTATGTGCGTCAATGGCAACCTTCGTTAGAATGACCACATATTCGATGTCGCCAAGAACGCTGCGAAATGTCTAGGCTTCCTTAAGCGATGTAACAAAAAATATTTCACTAAAGAAATAGCCAGTTGCATTCCACCCCTTGAACATTTCAACCGCAATACCCGCCATGCAAGGAATGCCCATCAGTTCACCCTCAAGCCTGTATTCGGACGTACAGTGAAGTACAAAGAATATTTCCTCTGCCGTATAACACGAATGTGGAATACTCTTCCACGCTCTATTTTTCCTACACATTATAACCTACAAACATTTAAAACCAACGTGCATCGGCAACTCTCCCTTTCTTCTAATTCTAATTTCCCTAACGCCCGCGCTGTGTAGCCAATACATGATAAGGGTACTTAAAAAAATCCCTTTAGTGCGCGCAAATTATATATAAAAAAATATGAGGCACAGGCTCCATACAATTTGCGAAAATATTTTTTTAAGAATTTTTTTGATGTACCTACACGTTTTACTTTGGTAATGAAAAAGTGTAAATATGTGTGAGTTCATAAATTTAAAAATACTGCATGCCTGCAAATTCCGCGTTCATTATTGTAAAAGTACTGCATTATCATTGCAGGAGTTGGGCAGCTAATGCGTTCATAAAAGAAAATTAACAGTCAGCATGCTGTCAATTGTGCATGCGTTTTTGTTTTGTTGCCGAACTGCAGGAAATTTGCGGGAGAGAGGGATTAGGTAAAATGTTTGCAAATTATTTAATTTTTCTAGCAGATATACATACAAATAACTACTTATTTCGCATTTAAAACATTAAAATGAATAAATTTTATTATGTAGGAATGCACAAGAGCAAAAAATCTGGTTTGATGATGGTAGGTACGAAGTTGCTTGTATCCTTTCGGCATTGTGTTCCATCTACACATCTAAGAACGTTTCGAAACGGATAATTTCTTATGCTTGCGAATTTGTCCATTATTTGTTGAATCATTGGTTGAATCAGGCCATTTTATATGTCTCTTTCTTAACTTGAACAGTAATTTGGTTATTTCAATTAAATATTTAGAAACATTAAACAAATTACTGATTTTCCTAAACGAACAGTTATTGGCAAGCTTCCAAATAGTTAGGTATAGTGCTAGCCTCAAACCCGTTTTAGGCCGACCGAAATTATTTTTTTTTCCAAAATGGATTTAGTTCATTCTCCACAACCTAATACAATTCATTTTTAAACTTAAACGTTGAAAATGGAATTAACTGAAAATGTACCTTAAATGTTGACCTAGACATACGGAAATGATGTTGAAAAACATCATCTATAGATTCATGAATTGTTTTTTTAAAACGTCCTGTTTTTTGGAATATGTCTGGCCATCACTCTCCAATTCTTAAGAGACAACATATATATCTTCCTTTTTTCGGACTTTTCTTTTCGCCATTTTTTTTGGATGCTTTCCAAGTGTATGCCATCCAAGCGATTTAAAATGAGTCTTAATATCAATTTTTTATCAGCCATGTTGAGCGATGGTGTACCTTTAACTTATTTAAAATATTTTATACACAAGTTGTCATTGACAAAATGGTTTTTAATTCTGTCATTTATGACTTTGTTTATATATGCAATTATGAACTCACTTTTGGCAATGCATGATGACCGCATTCATGCAGCTACGATTGCGTTCATAAATGTATTCAATGAACATTTGTTGCATGATTATTTGCAATTGCGGGTGGCAATGGTGCAGTAGTAGTGTATTCGCTTACGGAATGGAAGGTCGTGCGTTCGAATCCCGGCCAAGTCCATTACTTTATACCGAATACATGCAATCGTAATCTCCCTAAGTAACTTAGACACCACCCGTGGAGAAAAACCCTACAACTGCACCCAAACACTTCTTTCCTATCTCTCTATTCTTTCTAATACCAAGTAGCTTACACTGTGTTCTTAGCATTATAAGGGTACTGTAACAACAGAAAAAAATCCCTTTAGCGTAAGCAAATTATAAAAAAAAAAAAAAAAAAATTTTATGAACTCGGCCTATTACTCACTGTTTATTTCAATAAAGGAACAATGGACAATAATAAAACGAAAGGATTGAATTTCCTACTTATGTGCACACAAGGAAAGGCTATTGCCCGCTTTAGCAATCAGTGTATTACATATTCCCATACCCTAATAAGGGAGAGTGGCGAAAAACTTAAAATGAAAGAATTGTTAAGAAGGATGATGTCTACATATTTTGTTTTTACATATGTAATTGTTTTTACTGTTTTTAAAGGATTTTGTCGAAAAACAATGTTTCTGGAAAAAAGGCCCTTGAAAATGGGCGGGGCAAAGATTTTTGTTGGGCGTGTCAGCAGGTGGGTTTTATCTTTACACTTGATCATTTTGGGCACCTAGAGAGTTTATGTTCCAAATTCCAAAATTGGTGACGGACGGACATGGCTGGTCTGACATAACTTTCTACGCTGATTCCAAAAATATAGACTTTTAGGGGTCTACGAGCAATATTAAGGTTTGTTACAAGCTAAAATTAGTACCTAAGTTAATTGTTAAAAATTTTTTGGTTTTTAAGCAGTAGACTGCTAAACTTTTAAATCTTAGGGCGACGATTTGTTTTCGATATAGATATTTCGGTTGAAAACAAAAACTACACAGTTTCCTCTTCAACATCGAAGCTGTGTTTTTACAACCACACCACACCAATGTAATCGTTTTGTACGCCTCTTACTTGACATAGTCCCATAAAAAAGGCTGGTGTAGTCAGGTCAGGTGACCTTGGGGAAAGTGGAGTTTCTGGATACGAATTTGTTTGGGAATTTTCGTTGGAGCTCCGTCCTAACCAGTCTGGCTAGGTGTGCAGTTGCTCCATGTTGCTGGAACCAAATGCTGTTGAAACGGATACTTCTTCGGCGCAGTTCTGGGTAAAAAAAAATCTTCAAATTACAGTCCCCATTGACAGTTACTGTTATACCGTTTTCTTCAAAGAAGTGCGCAAGACACAGTGAATCGTTCTGGATGCAGTACAGTCTCATGGAGTATTTGCATATTATATTCTTTTGTCTCTATATTTTGCTTATTTACATTGCCGTTTAGATCAAAATGGACCTCATCAGACGTAAACAAGCAATTTATCAAGCTGTTGTGTTCCTCAGTCATTTCAATCATTTTTTTGGAAAAATTCCAGGCGAATAGGCAAATACAGAAGGTTTACCTTGCTTGGAATTTGCACTTTGTGCAGGAACGAGTTTAAGGCATCATGAATTATCCGTTGTAATGACCGTCTGCTAACTCCAATTTGCGTCGATAAGTTTCGAGTCGAAACGCTTGGATTTGCCTGAATTGACGATGCTAGCCGCGATTGTGTCTTGAACCCGAATATAGGGATCTCGGTGGTACGGTCTTCGTGCGATGCTTCCAGATTCGGCAAACACGTTTACGAGCCTCATAATGGTCCATCTACTCAAGGGAGTGCGGCCAAACTCCCGCCTTAATTCCTTTTGGAAGGAAATGAAGGACTTCAAAGTATGGTACCGCTGCACTTTCCAAATCTTCTTTTCAGTATCCCAATCATTCACTTTAATAAATCAAAATAGTTACCTGCCAAAAAAAAACCGATTACTCACACAGAAAAAAAGTTATTACGTTTTGTTTTTGTAGCACGATTCGCGCGCCACCCTGTAAAAGCCTATGGGAGGAATGTGTAGTATTCGCATCAGTTCATTTCAATCAGTTGTAATATAAATCCAAATCAGGAGTGTGCTATAATGGAGTCATCTTAACGGAGCAGGAAGAGAGTGTACTGCTGTAATTTATTAGAGAATGCTACGAGTTCCCCAAGGGTCCGAATTTCGAGTTGTATATTCGTCTGGTTCAGAAGAAAGAAAAATATCAAAAGTGTTTCTAAAACCATTGCCACTATTGGGATCGATTGTTGACTCATTAAAGAGGTGAGCAGGTTTAGAACAGATAGCTACAGGGTCAGAATATCGTAGCCAATTAACACTTGTGCTGTTAAAGCCTAAAATTTATTTATTTTGTGTAAAGTGCAGCCAAAACATCGAAAACATTTTCTTAACTTGAATGGTGGTTGTGGCAGGATACTTAGTTTTAAAAAGGACGCGCTTCAGGTTATTGGGAGAAGTTGCTTCTAAAATAAAAATATTTATTTTTGGTAAAATATTATATAAACCTTTTTTAATCATGTTAACAATTTTGTTCTTTTCATTTTAGGCATTTGTGTCATGTTCTCTTGGAATAAGTATGGTAGCTGGAGCATTGATTGGCATGGGAATTATGCAGACCATAGTCTCCTGCACCCTAAGTATGTTGCTTCGATACACAAAACGCATTGTTATCATACGTAAGTCCTTAAAAATAAGTGTTTTGCAATAATTTAATAACAAATGCTTTCAGTTGCTGGTTTCTTCTTTCACGCATGCCTGCTACTAGTGCTGTCGCGCTGGAAACCATCTAGCGACGACAGTGCTCTTTTCTATGTAATCGCCGCCAGTTGGGGAGCCTGCAATGGTATGTGGGAAACTCTTCTCATGGCTCTGGTCACGCTCAACCATACCAACCATATCTCAGAGGTCGTAGCTCCGCTGCAAGGACTTCGGTTTCTTGGACTTGGTGTAACGTTCGCCGCCCATGGATTTCTTTGTGAAACTCCAAAGATACTAATACTCGTTATCATACTTGTCGTGAGTGTTCCGCCATATGCAATGTTGGAAATCCGTTTGGAATCTCAGCGCAAAGCTCACATGGTGTCTCTATGACGAAGTATTTTTAGTTAGTCCAGATCGAAGAAATTTATCGCTAGGATTAACACAATGTAGAATGGTAGCAACAGCACTGCCAAAGTTAATGCCGGAAGTTTGGAAAGGTTTTAGTGAAAGAAAAAGTTTATTGTTGATTATTTGTTGAAGAAACCATATTAAAGGCGATAGGACTGCATCACCTCATTATATAGACTTAGATTAGAAATTGATTGTTAAGCGATAGTTACAGGATTAAAGTAGTTTTATATATATACATATGCAAATAAAACACAAGCACACTGAATAAAACACAAACACACACTATGGCTTTAGGGACGCAGACCTTTCTAATGAACTGATAAAACAGAATAAAGTCTCGGACGTAAACAGGAAGGATAAAACAGAGAAAACAATTTCGTCAATTCGTATAAATCATTTTCTTTTCTTTAGAAAAATCAGAAATGTATAAAAACTAACTGTCTTTATCTGAATATTAATATTAATATTATATTTACATTTTTCAACATTGTATTTATGTATAATACATAGTGTATGTATGTATGTGTATAGATAAATTGTATCTGTGTGATATTTGTGCTATCCTTTTTACTCCTAAAGCCTTAAAACTATTCACTCAATGCGCATTTTCAGTTAAGGCTCATACCTTTAGTACAATGAATGAAAACACCATGCATACTTTTAGGGCGACGAAATAAATATCTTAATTCGCCGTACAAGTTGCGCCAAACAAACCCATAATACGAAAGCCGGCATAATGAAAGTGGTTGTGGAATGAAATTATTGCTAATGTTGCTGAAGGTGAATCGAATCGATAGATTGGTTCCTATTTAATTAAGTTTGTCAGTATAAAATAATGTTCATGCTAAATACTTCGACAAGATACCCGTAGTAAACGATTTTGGAGTTTCATCAATTGCAAAAAACACTCGACTGAAATTCCTAATAGTATGCAGTATAATGGCGCGTTGTCATCAGTCTCAGTTATTTGCAACATGTTTGCTAGCCATTTCAAATCTGTCTATTCAAATAATGCGCTTATCTTCCGAGCAGGTACGATATCTGACTACTCATCGAATTCGATTAACGTTGGTAGCTTATATTTATCGGTTTCTGATGTAGTAGTTGCGCTGTCCGATTTAGTATCTGACATGAAGGGAGACGTTGATGGTATTCCTCCCATTATTTTAAAAAGATGCGCAGATGAACTTTCCGTGCCCCTTCATATGCTCTTCAATAGTTCGTTGGAGCAAGGATTTTTTTCTAGTTGCTTGGAAGAGCTCATTCATAACACCAAATTATAAATCTGGTCCCAAACAAGATGTTTCTCACTATCGTCCAATATCGAAAATTCCCACTATCCCGAAACTGTTCGAAAAACTTGTTTGTGGTAAACATACAGCTCTTCTTATGTCCACAATTTCTTCGTATCAGCATGGTTTTATTGCTGCAAGATCCACAGAGACAAATCTTACAAATTTTTACAAATTTTATTGCAAACAACATGGAAAATGGGATGCAGTGCGATGTCATCTACACAGATTTTGCAAAAGCATTTGATCGGGTAAACCACGATATTCTTCTTAACAAATTGCGTAACATTGGTTTTCACTCAAGTCTCTTAGAATGGTTCAATTCTTACTTAAGAGTACGCTAGCAGTTTGTTAGGACTAATGGTATTGTCTCAGATCGCATTGACGCTACTTCGGGAGTCCCCCAAGGCAGCCATCTTGGGCCTTTGTTATTTCTTTTATTTGTTAATGATATTCCGAATGTCATCCTTAATTCTGAATGCTTAATGTTTGCTGATGACTTGAACATTTTTCGGTCTATTAAATCACTTCAGGACTGTTTATTGTTGCAGGAAGACCCCAATAGATTAACAGATTGGTGTACAATTAACTGTTTAAATCTTAATGTTTTAAAGTGCAATAGCCTCACATTCTGCCGGAAACTTGCACAAATTCAGTTTACCTACAGTATAACAAATCTACCCTTGGAAAGCATCTCATCCAAAAAAGACTTAGGCGTATTATTCGACTATAAGCTCAATTTCAATAGTCAGATAGACTACCTCGTCAAAAATGCATGTCAATGATTGTATTTATCTTGCGAAACTCTCAAGATTTTTCTGACTCGCATACCCTTAAATACTTATATTTTGCATATGTGAGGTCTTCCTTAGATTACTGCTTCGTTATCTGGAATCCATATTATATGGTTCACTCTACAAGGATAGAGACGATTCAAAAATGGTTTACTAGAGCTGCGATAAAAAAGCTTAATTGGAATATCGACTTGCCACCATATAATATTTGATGCCAACTGCTTGGAATCTTGCCTTTATGTATTCGGCGGAGGTATTTTTCGATCATGTTTGCGAGAGAAATAATAACTAAACATATAATTGTCCTTACCTGCTTACACAGATCAGATATCGAAGACCCGTGATACCATTGAGAAATCAAAATATTTTTGTTGAGCCTATTCATAGAGTACAATATGGATATAATGAAACAATAACTAGATGCTTAAGAGAAACTAATTCAGTTGGGAATCTCATTCATCTTCACTCTAATATAAGTAGAAATACGTTCAAAAATCAATTGCTTATGCTTTTAACAAACTTTGGTGAGGTTAATTAAGTATGGTAATAATTTGTCGAATTAAGTAGAGGACCAAGTGTACCTCCGTTTGATGAAAATAAATAAATAATTCGCAAACGAAAGCGCGGAAAAAATATGTGCTATCGAAAACGCAGATCAACAATGTAAGGTTAGTTTCGGTTGATTTGGGCAGTCGACCGAGACCGACAAACTAGGACCAATATAAGGTTCATTGTATATCTTTAGGGCACGCCATGTTGCATCCTTGACCTTGTCTATGAGACACTGACTGGGCAGTGCGGTCGTTTTGCAAAGTCCAAGGGCAGTACTTTTCATAGGTTTTTGCCAGCTCCTTAAAAACGACTAACATCCATAAAAGTATTTAAAGAAATTCCAAGAAAAATAAAAAAAAGAAAAAAAAAGGACAACACAAACCCAAGGTGTTTTTTGTTGTCATTGTGTTTTTTTTATTTGGAAATCAAAGTTTGAGACGGTTCCCTCTAGTTAGTGAAGTCTTTGCTCAAAAGTTCTTTGCCGTTGAAATAGCGTTCACTGTTCCAGTGTGAAGGCAGTTTCACTTTTTATATTTTATTAAGCTGACATCATATAAGTAGTCCACACTGTGGCGAATTTGCTCTGGTGAATTTGCTCTGGCCTCTTTTCTCGATAGCCTTAATAACGTAGAGTTTAGAGCTATAAAAAGCGTTTTAACAAACGCTAACATTAAACAGGGCATCATAAACTGGGTATGCAACATGCTTGCCAACAGGAACATAAACTGCTCCCTTGGTCAAAGCTCCACCAGAATGTCTGTAACCAGAGGAACCCCACAGGGGGAGTCATATTACCACTCTTGTGGGTACTGGTCATTGACAACGTCTTAAAAGAAATTAAGTCAATGGGGATAAGTATTACAGCGTATGCAGACGGCGAGGTTATACTACTGCAGGGAAAATATTTAAATACTTAAAGTGAGGTCATAGGGACTGCTGACTTAAAGAAATCAGTAATTGGGCTAAGAGCTGCGGACTAAATGTCAATCCCTCGAAAACGGAGTTAGTCCTGTTTACGAGAAGACACAAAATACCGCACTTCAATCTCCAGAAACTTGACGGAGTGGAACTGTCCCTTACGGATAGTGCGAAGTATCTGTGAGTCATCCTAGATAGAAAATTGAATTGGAATCTCAACATAACAGAAAGAATTAAGAAAGCGCATAACGCCCTCCTTATTTCTAAAAGAACAATAGGCAAAACAGGGGACCTGAAACCCGCCATGGTACACTGGATATATATAGCGGTGGTTATACCCATACTTATATATGGCTCACTTGTGTGGTGGAGGGCAAGTAACAAAAGAACCATAATTGGAAAACCAGCAACGGTGCAGAGAACGGCTAGCATAGCCATTATAGGTACACTCCGTACTATTCAAACGGCAGCACTGGACACCTTTCTGCACCTTATCCCGTTAGGTTTAAAAATAAAACAACTTGCTGGCAATAGCGCTTTGCGCCTCACAAATTTGGGCCAGTTAAGGAAAGCAATTTTGGGCACCGCACGATCTTAACTGATGTGCTAGCCAGAAATCCTATACGGACAGATGAAATTTTCCCCTTGGTCGACTTTGACATCCCGTATGATGTATCATATCCGGGAAGGGAGGAGTGGCAAAGAGATGCAGTCACAGCAGCAAATGAGGTTGCTATCAGAGATGGTTCTAAGACAGAGGCGGGAATGGGTTCTGGCATCTTTTCTGTTGATCCAGACTTTAAAGAGTCTTTACGACTCCCGGACACAAGCAGTGTCTTCCAATCCATCATCCAATTCTAAGGGCGGCAAAGATAGTGAAGGTGGGATCAATGTCCGGAAGGGATACCGCCATCTACATTGACAGTCAGGTGACACCTAAGGCACTAGAAACAATGCTTAAAGCGGTATGCAGACGGAACCGAGTAAGACTGTGGTGTGTACCGGGACACGGCGGTATAGAGGGGAATGAGCAAGCCGACAAGCTTGCAATAAAGGGAGGGAACTGGAGAATAGTGGAGGTGTGGACATTAAACCATCCCATGGCGTTATCAAGGGAATAATTAATGAGAAAATCATTAAAATGGCTGACCTTAGATGGCAAAATTTAGAGGGGCATATAGTGTCTAAAGCACTTTGGCCGCATTTGGACAAGGAAAGAGCTAGGGAAATTCTCAAATTGAGTAGGGAACAGCTTAGAACAGTAGCTGGGATTATGTCGGAACACTGTCTCCTAAGGAAGCATGCTAGGTGGCTTAGACTGGTAGATGTGGATACATGCAGGTTTTGTGGGGATCTACAAGCCGAGGAAGACATAACGCACATACTGTGAGCCCATTCATAAATGCAATATTGCGCAAGATATGCTTTCACAAATGCATCAATTTTCATCACTGCTAAGCTGAGAATTCATAAATGTAGTAGAATTTTATTTATTGCGCAATTTTGAGCGCAATCATGCAGATTTCAGAATCGCAGAACTTCAATTTGCGCAGTACTTCCTGCTTTGCATTGCTATTGCTTTGCAAACCTTGCATTTATGAATGGGCTCTGTGTCAATGCGAGGGTATAGCACGGAATCGTAGGAGGTTTCTAGGAGAATACTTCTTCGATGAATTAAGGGAGCTGATCGGCACAGACCACAGGAAGATGGTAAAATTCTGCAGGAATATTTGATGTTTTGTTTAGGGACAATGTTTAGGTTTTTCTCCTTTTGAAATTTTGGAGTCAATCGGTTCCCTAGGAATCGAAATGGGCCCTTTTGGTGCCTAGTGCTGTATACGAACTGCATACCCCTGTTTAACCTAACCTAACCTAAGCTGCCATCGGAAAATGTTCTCCCAGCAATTGCACTACTGTGTGGAAAAGCGACTATAGTCCCGAAAAACTTTTTTAATTAAGGAAATGTGGTCTCATTAGGCATTTTGGTGCTGATTGTATTCATATAAAAATATTCAAAGTCTAAGTCCTTTAGCACAAAATATTTGTTAAGATTAGAAATAACCGCCATTCCTCGTCTAAATTTTCAGACTCTTACTCATCCACTGAATTTGTAAAAAGTGCCATCAAAGGCAAATTTTATTGTGAACATAACTTCTTTACATGCTTTAGTATAATACTCACGGAAATATTTACATTTTTACTTTTCTACAATTAGCATCTGCAATTTTTGTTTTATTAATAATTTTGCCCAATGTGAGTGTGCTTCGCTAACATTAAAAAAAAAATTGTTCAGAGAAGGCTGCGTATCATTTATGAATTCTGACTTGACGAAGTAATGAAGAATGGTTTTGAAGAACGTTCTGACAGTTTACAGGTATACACTTCTTAAACTTCCACTTGGAATTCGATATTAATTGTGTTCGTAATGTTTGACCCATGTCCCAAAAAGTAAAATAAGTTTTATTCATTTCAGTTAACTCTGAGCAAATATTGTGGTTCAAATCCGCGCAGCCAGGTTTCACATTTCACTTTCACTCGAAATGAAATCGAAATCGAGCAAAAATAGATTTTGGTGTTCTAGGTACATTTCACTTTTATCGATATCGATTTCAAATTTTTCGAAATTAAGACAAAGTGAAATTGGCAGGTCCCACAATTCGATTTTATCGATTTGAAAGTGATTTCAAATCGAGCATTTCCATCAGTGTGAAATAGTGGAAAGTAGACGATAGACGTGTTTGAAAATGTAAGTAAATAATAATAATAATTACATTAGAGTAAAATTCTTTCCATTTGTTTTTTTATCACCTTTTCAAATAAAGAGTATACCATTAGCAATATGGTTTCTTATTTGACTGGCTTCATTGAAATTTGCAGCTTCTTCTGTAAATTGGTCGTCTTCTTCAATTTCACTTGCCTCGTTCCCTGACTTAAAACTTTCTTCTTCTTCATTTTGTAGCTTAAAGTGTCTACAAATGTTGTGCAACGCGCAACAAACATTTATTATTTGTACCACTTTGTTTGGCTGATATTTAAGAGAACGCGCCAAGCACCTAAAACGGTTTTTTAAGACCCCAATTGTCCTCTCAATTACGTTCCGAGCAGAGGGATGTTTCTGTTTGTATGCGTGCTGTAAAGTTCCTGATTCGGAATTCATATAGGGCGTCAGAAGGAAAGGCTCTAATGCATAGCCAGCATCTCCCAAAAGCCAGGATGAACGCTCTCCACTTTGATACCTTCCTTAAATATCCAGATAAGGGCATCATGACTTGATCCGGGACGACGAGCATCGACTGCTTTAATTACCATGTTGTAATCGCATATCTGCTTAAATAAAAATACTTACTTTCTTTGGAAAAATATCATATTTTTGATGCTTACTTACAATCATTGCATTCACTGAGATGTAACCTTTCCTGTTATAAAATAACGTGGGATCTTGATGTGGCTGCGACATTCTAATGTGGGTGCCGTCGACGCATCCTATGACGCCGGGTAATTGAAATTTGTCCAAAAAATGTCGTTTCGATTTGCTTCTTTCTTCATCTGTCATAGAAAGATGGATCCATATTGGGCAAATTTTTTTCTCCAAAATTCCAAGAACTTGCGTCAAAATCTTTGAGACTGTGCTTCGGCCCAAAGTAACATCTGCGTCTTTTCCAACTGATTTTTGAAAATTTCCCTCGGCAAGAAAACGAAGAGCTGCAGCTAACTGCAACGTACCAGGAATCGAAGATTGTTTCAGATGCGGGCTAACAATTTGCAGCACCATTAGGAAAGCATGTTTAAAGTCGGTAGTATGATATGAATCTATGGAATAAAAAATAAGTAAGAATTTGAACTTTCATTTGCAATAATTGTAGTTACATATGTACGCAGCATCTGCATTTTCCAACGGATTTGAGTGGTCTCTCAGCATACGCCTTTTAATTTTTTCTTCAGCATACTTTTTTTTCGCTTTACAACACCACGGCAATTACCGCAGCACTCATTTTTTAAATTAATCGCGAAAACGAGACGAAATTTATACAAACAAAAATTTCAAAAAATATATTCTTGCTACGTTTCAAATGACAGATAAGCTGTTTATACCCTATTCTAGGGGTATATTAATTTTGACGCATAGTTTGTAACATACCTTAATATTGCCCGTAGACCCCTAAAAGTTACTATATTTATGATCAGCATCGATAGTAATGTCGATCTAGCCATGTCCGTCCGTCCGTCCGTCCGTCCGTCGGCAAAAATTAGGCCTTTAAACTGGACCTAGAGAGCTGAAATTTTAACCATATACTCTCTAGGGTCCCGAAATAATCAAGTTTACGAATTTTTGAAATCCGCCCACAGACACGCCCACAAACTCAAAAAAACAAAATTTTGGAAAAAATCGAATTTTGAGCTAGGAAGCTGAAATTTTTTATATATGATCTATGACTCCTAAAACTGCTCGGGATATAAAATTTTCAAAATCCGCCCACTGCCACGCCCACAAAAAAATAAAACAATTTTATTGAAAAACCAAAATTTGAGCTAGGGAGCTGAAATTTATAATATATACTCTCTAGGGGCCCTTTATGCTCATGTGTTAATTTTTTTTTAAATCCGCCTACTGACACGCCCACAATTAAATAAAACAATTTTATTGAAACACCCAAGTTTGAGCTAGGGAGCGTTTTTTTTTTGATAAAATCCTTTAAATGTTATATAACAAAATATGTAGAGCGTTCTTAACAATTTAACCATACTTAGACTTTTGTCACGCCCACTTATGAGGGATAGGAATAAGAATAGGGTATCCAACAGTTCGCCCAAGCGGACTGTAGCCCGTCCCTATGTTTTTAATTTCACTTGAAGTGATTTCGAAAAAGTTTCGAATATTATAAAATGGGTGAAATGTGGAACACAGAAAACAAATTCACTCGATTTACAATTTCACTTTCGATTTCATTTCACTCGTTTTCTGGAACCTAGCTGATGGCTAAGAATTATTTAATATTAAAAAATTCTCTTTAATATTGTTCATGGAAATTGAATGTTGTTCATAACAGCGGAGTGTGATATATATAAATTGGTGACCTTGAAACGTGGAGATATGTCAAAATCCGCGATTCACAAAATCGGCCCCATTAGGTACAAGAAATTCCACTGGGAAGTTAAATATAGCTAACTTCTTGTATAACACAAAGAAGTGCAACCTTCCATTGAAACAGGGATGTGACAATTCTATTTTTTTAATTGAAATGTAAGAGAAGAATATTTTCCTTTTTTTCTGAATTAAATGTTCAGTTTGGGTGCGTTTTTGGGGCATGGGTAGAATAACAGAGTTTTCCTCCCCCGAATATCCATAGCAGGATATTCGGGCTGAATTCATGCCTTCCCCGTTGGGCTCGTGGTATTTGTATCCCACTGCATGCCATTAAGCAAGGACCCTTTCATTTGCTCAGCTTGAGTGCTTTCCCTGCCGCCATTTCTGTTCTTTCGGGTTCGACCCCATGCTCTTCGGCTCTTTTTGCACACCTGTTACTTGGCGTGAAGAGTTGGCGGTTCTTTGTCTGGTGCTCGGTTGAACTAACTAAGAAACTCTCGGCTTGTTCCGGGTATGTCATATGCCAGACGGTCGTCGTCGATGTCCTGATACATCCGACCAACAACTTCTGCTGCGGTCTCTCCGCGCATTTTGTCTAGTATATTTTTTGTTTTGTCTTTTATTTGTTAGATTTTTTTCATGTCGAGGAGTAGCGCGGGAGAGACAGTCAACCATGCCAGAGCCACGCGTTAGGGTCATGATTACTTTCGAGGTAGCCCGGTATCAGAGCGGCTCCGAAAGATTACCGCCGGTTACCCCTTGCTGCAAGCCATCCAATGACTATGGGTCGCATTACACTCTAAGGGGTGGCAGGCTAAGTCAATGTCCTGATAAGGATTTCTATTGGAGTAGGCCTGTCAGAGCCGGATCTGATCTCCGGCATCTGGCAGTGCTGATCTTGGCAATAGGGGTGGATGAGTTGGCTTAAGCCCCCGCACCGACGTCATTCGCCAAGGTGTCTACCATGCGAGGTTAAAGCGATCTCAAGAGTTGTACCAGGGCAAACCTCCCCTAGGTTGCTAGCGGCTAGGCGACGAGCTTGACGTAGCCTCAATGACAACCGTCTTCATGCGTGATTGGAGGTTTTCCTGGTTCTTCCCTCATAAAAGTCATGAAGCAGCTGGCGAGCTTCAACTTGATCTTCAGTCGCGGTTCGGGGAAAATCTTTCCGTCATTATCCCTGCAGTCTCCCACCGCGACCACGATTTTATGTGCGAGGACTTCACTGAAGCGGTGGAGTTTTGTTGTTTGTTTATCAGCGGAGACTAGCGACTTTGGTTTTTTTTTTATAATAAGTGTTGTATTGATATAGTGGTACCCGTATAGTGTATGCACACAGCGCTTGCACTTTTCAATTGTAGACCTGCAAATGCAATGCCTTTGAGGACGTATTTTATTGCCAACTATTAGGTGCTAGAACTAGGAAGAAGTAGAATGATTTTAAAGAGTGGTTTGTGCATTGGGTATTGTTTTTTTTCTCCAGCGGACACTAGCCACTTTGTGTCTCCCTAAAGAAAATGATCAGGAGGTGTCAAATCTCTATTGCCTTCAGTAAGTTTTGATAGTTACGTTTGTGAGCCAAATATGACCATCATCGACGAATACAATTTTTCGATAAAGCAGCGGGTCCAATCCCGACGCTAGTTGATTTTGGGGCCATTCATTGAAATTTAATTTCGAAGCAAATGATGGTCATTCTGCTTCAATTCTTGCATGAGCTGGATGTTGTAACCTTCAAACTAACATCTTTGCGTAAATTTGCCTTAAAGTGGACGACCAAGCTGTTGTGAACGTACTCCAACTAAAAATATATCAATGTTATTTGGTTTTCATTCTTTTTTTTTCATTTCCACTCCCACACAAGAAAATTAAACACAAATGAAATCGTGCAAATTCAGATAACGAGTGACATTCCTTGACAGTGACGTTACAGTTTCGAATTAACACCGCTATTGGAAATGGGTGTCAATGAACTGACAAATGGTTTTGTTGGAAATGAATGACATAATTGGAAATGAACTGGCAATGGTGTCGTTTAATGACTAAAATAAGAGCTTTCAAACTCTGTCAATTAAATGGCAAGTGGAAACTTGGCTTAACGTGCGCGTATGCACTTTATATGCGATTTCGAATATCAAGTTAATTTTTTTGGTAGGGCTTTAAGTGTTTTTGGTAGATAGTGTTGTTTGGTTGAACGAAGGGAAGACGGTAGGAATTGGGATAAATGGACCACGATACTGCTGTTTGACGTGTGTGGCACTCAACCATCCACAGCAACGTTGCCAATGTGGCACTATTGTTTCATTATGGCACTTTTTCACTTAAGTAGCACTGTGGCACCAACAAATTGTATATGCCTCTCTCCTACTTTGACCAAAATAATAACATATTTTTTGAATGTTTTCATGTGCATTGGCTTTTTCGTTTATAAAAATTACTCAAAATCAATCTGTTTCAGATTTGCACATATTCCAGATATGTGAAAATACTTTTTATTGATCAATTGTCGTTCAAAATTTCAAGATCTAGGTACAAAGATATATTTTGTCGTCCCTAAAACTTGTGTATTTAAAAATGTAAATCCACACATTGGTTGTGGCACCCAACTTTTCAAAATGACACCCCACCTAGGTTCTGTGTTACAGCACACGAGAACAAAGAAAGTTAACAATCGACGAGTTTGGTTGTCGTTCCAACATTGAGCGGGGGTACCTAACTGTTCCGACTGAATCTTTGTTACAAAACAAGAACATTTTAATGACGAAACCAAGCACCCGTTTGCCTTGTCATATAAATAAATAACGGTCGTATCATGGCATCCATTCCGAAAAGAAAGTTCCCCGATTTTGTACGAATTTTGCTTCACGGTACGAGTATTCGGAACATTTGTCCGACAAAACTTAACGAACACTGGTTCATCGGGATGATATGCAATTTTTGCGTCAGTTTGTGGCAGTCGTTTGTCAATTTCTCTTCGATTTTCTCCGACAAATATTTTTCAGGGATAATGCAAATAGGTTATTTCGGAAACGGATACAGTGAACCTAAATTGAAAATTATTTTCTAAACGGATACCATTTTAGGGCTGTATATACCACAACCACTATTATTATACATATGTACACTACAATATAATAAAAAAAAAGATCGTTGCTTATTTTTGAGAAAATTGTAATTTTATATAAATACAAAAGAATAAAACAGAAAATAAAAAAATAAGTAAATTAATTATGTGGTATCGTATAGTTGAATAGGTGAAAAATTAAATTTATATTTATTTAGGAGATACTACTTTACCACTGAATGTTATTTGTATGTATACTCGTACAATATAAAATTTGCAGAAATGATACAAAATGTTAACATTTTAATTGTGAAAAAATTTACCACGATAATTAAAATATATAAAAAAGGAAAAACAAATATATAAAAGAAGACTTCTTAATCATTACTTTCCAAACATTTAGATATTTGCTCATTTCTCTACATACCAACCATCTGTCATTAGATTAAAATCACGTATTATTGACAAAGGCCATTAAAACGAAACAGCTAAATTAGTGCTTCAAGAACACTTTCAAGACAAACATTCTCATTTAAATTGCTTTTTTATTTTTTGAATGTGTAAATCTGCACAATAACGTTGTATTTGTTGCCCACTATTTAAGAAAAATCTTGTAATCGAAGAAATCATTCGCCCTTTGCCACGCCCACTTTTTGGTAGCGTTTTTTTTTGTTTAAAGAAAACATTATTTTTTGTGTTAACGCAATATGTAGACAATACTAAGTCTTTTGCCCACTTTTTGGGTTTTTATTTTATTTTGTAAAAAAATTAATCTTTTCATGAAGAATTGTGACGGGAACTTCCAACTCCATACTTGCTGCTCGATACTCATAACCAAATAGTTGTGAAGCTTAAATTCACAGCCCATTGCATTCTTAAGTAAAAGAAACTAAAAATAATGGGACCACTCTATTTTAGATTTGTGACAGCTTTCGTTGTGTGTTTACCACTATCTGAATCATTCCGACTCGAGGACTCCTGTAGCGTATTCCATGCGGAAATACTTGTGATCCGGCAGTCGTGTAGGATATTCACACTCTTCCCCATAGCGAAGAGAGACTTCGCCATCTTCATTGACAGCCAGGCAGCTATTAAAGTTCTCGACTCACACTCCATGTCATTCAAATTAGTCGCACAGTGTTAAGACGTAGTTATTTGTCTAAGTGGCCACTTCAACATTACTCTCCTATGGGTTTTTTTTTTTTTTAAATTTTTTTTTTTTTTTTTTTTTTAACAACACTATCAGCTTTGTGTCGTGCAGTGCTTAAAGCAAGCAACTATCATGAGCAGAAATTGCCGGCACTAAAAGTGCTCTCACAGGCTCATCATTTAGTGCAGGTGTTAGTAAGGACAAAACAATTAAAAATACAATAATTATGTACCTATAAAATACGTGTACTAACACAGACACAAAATAATGCAAACAATTTAAGACATTAAAGCATTATTACGCAAAATATTTTTCAGCTTAATTTTACTAACATGCAAGTCAATCACATGATCATTTAGATTATAGTTCTCGGCCATAGTGGCATAGAGAGAAATGATAGGGCCGATGCGCTGGCAAGACACGGCTCTACCCTTGATAGTTTCCTTGTAGTGACAGTATCTCCTCCCATTGGAGCTGTCAAGGGTTTAATATCCCAGTACTTTATTTGACAGGCGAACTCCGGATGGAGCGGCCTAAATAGCTGTGTCATATCCAGGAAGATGTGACCCTGCTTCAATGCTAAAAGAACCAACGACTTAACAAACAGAACCCGATATTAGATTGCCAGAATTGTGGCGGTCAGTACTGGACATTGGCCTGTCGGTACTCACGCTGCAAGGTTGGGCATCCTATTCAACCCACATTGCCGCAGCTGCAAGGATCCAGTGGAAAATTAGACCTTCCACCACTTCCTCTGCGAATGTCCGGCCCTAGCTAGAGCTAGACATCGCTCACTCGGCAAATCATTCTTCGACGACCTATCAGAATTCAGCAATAATAAATTCTGCAATATCATTGAATTTCTCAATTCCACAGGCTGGATTTGAAACACAAATTGACACCATTGGTCACTGCTCCTACCTACCCTACCTTACCACTGTCTGCTCTGCAGTCAAAGTATCTAAGCACAATTTTCTGCTCGCACATAAGGAAAATAACAAATCTATTTACAAACAGCGTTTTATAGGGAACAACTTTCAGCAATAAGTAAAATAACCATTTCATTATAATTGCATCAATTAACTGATGTCGTATGGAGACAATCAACCGTTCCATGGTTTAGTGCATTCGGGTGTTAAGTAGGTTAGGTAGAGCTGTATCAACACCGATTGCTTCATTCATCTGCAACATAAAAAGAAAATAACTCAACTTTTGGCAATCCCTCGCCAATAAACCATTTCTGGCATTGTTTAGCGCTTTAATAACCAAAAAACTACGTATGAATTTACCACAGTCTCGTGCATCAGCCAGAGCAAATAAACATTCGCTAATCAACTCGAATGCATGGGCAAGAGAAAAGCCCATCAGTTCAGGAGGTAAAACAAATCTTAGCATCTAACCGCTTTTTATCAAATTTTCAAAAGCGAGTTAATTGCAGTGGAATGCAGGAAACATATGACTGGATTGTACCACGTTAGCTCCCACGACATATTTGCCTAGCAGTCATCACCTCGCTCAAGGTCTAATAACTTGATCAAATACCTGATTCAGGCTGAATTTTTAACCTTGAATATAAAATTACAAAAATGGGAAACACTTATGCCGCTTTTTCGTTGCACAATATTTGCGAAATTCAGATTGTATTGTATCTACGTACATCCATGGGTAAGCTTCCCAATGATGGTTACGCTTGAGTTATTTAACAACGGTAAAAAAGTATCTTATGCAATCGTAAGAGTCATATAAAAAGTTAAATTATAAAAAAAAAACAGTTATGGTGTTGTAATGAAAATGCTGTACTTATGGTGTATTTATGAAAGGATCATAAAACTTGGTGGCCTTTAGTTAAGACTGAAATTCATGAGAAAAATAATTTAAGTAACGTCAGCTGTTTAAGTCTACCAGAGACATTTTAATAGTGACCAAATCTATGTCACATCTTGACTACTATGAATCAGACAACGTCTACACCTTCTAGGTAAATTCTACCTTGAGGCAGAGGACGTAACTGACAGCCCGCTCAAAGATTTTCTATGATTCATCATCAAGTCCGGTATCGTGAGCGAGTCTTAATTGGAGGACATCACAATAGACCCACTTGTGGCTGCAGTGATATGGTAACTTGCTTCCACCTCCCCCACCAAATCTAATCTAATCTAAATGTAACATCTTAATTTTCAGTCAAATGTTTGGTAACCGATGGGGCCTTATAGGTACTTATAGCAATAAGTTAGCGTCTAAGTTTACTATTTGTAAGGAACCAACTTAAATTTTTATGTAAGTACGGTTTAACTTTCCAATGAGCAATGACCGATTAAGTCCTTTCCTAATCTATTAAAATCCTTATTTGCAAATTGACTGGCAACTTACGGCGTTTTTCATTGAAGTGAAAATTTGCTCAAAATATCTTCTTAAAATGCGATCAAAGGCATAAACGGCACATTCAGGGACTAACCAAAAACAACGCTTGTTTAAAGGCGACTAATCGGAGACATCACATCAGGGCAATTTTACCATTCATATGGAACTGACTCGCGCGCACATGAGAATCCATAGGTTGACACGACTGGACATCAGCTGTGTCATAAAAGGTCGAACAAACATTTGATCAATAATGGGAGCACGTGTCGAAAATCGAATTCGTAGAATGAGGGAAGCCTAAAAACACCTGGATCCCACAAATGCAAAAACGCCATTATTTGATTGGCTTTAATTACCAATATTCGTTGTGGTCGAATAGGCGAATCCCACAGGTGGACCAGTTGGAACGCAGTTAAGTTTGAGAGTTATAATCCCTTGAATCCTGATCAGAGCCTCGCCGAAATTTAAGAAATATTAAGCAGAAAGATAGGGCATTTAAGTTGGCTTCTCCAACCATTTGTGTCCATGTATTATGACACTCTACAAGAAGCCTGCAAATGACGTATAAACAAAATTGACGGGGTCTTCTTGCGCCAATATGATCAAATAAAAGTAAATGCTTCGATTTCCCACTACATAGTATGTAGTTTTGTGTAGCATTTTTGTATGTATATGCCTTATCTTCCTCTCCTTTTACCAATTCAAAAGTGCGATTGTAAGCTGGATTAGATGTATAATAAATATGTAATTGGCTTGGTTCGGCGACCAAAAGGCTGAAAGAAGTGGCGCCCCGACAATAGGCCCCAGAAGAGGGTAACAACCAACAAATTAAAACATATGGACGGGCTACAGTCCGCTTGGGCGAACTGTTAGATACCCTATTCTTATTCCTATTCCTCATAAGTGGGCGTACCAAAAGTCTAATTATCATTAAATTATTAGGAACGCTCTACATATTTTGTTATACAAGGTGGCGCAAAAGTAATCCTCCTATCAGAAAATGCTATAAATTTTGCGATTGGCCCCTAATGTCAGTTCTGTTTTGACATTTGTGTAGTAAACACATGCGAAATACACGTTAATAAACAATGTTACGCTACACTGCTCCAGAACGCGGAATATTGGTGACTATTTATTTGAGCAATAATCGGTCGGTGACTTTGGCACAACCTGAATTTCGTCGCAGATTTCCTACCCGTCCAACGCCTACTGGTGAAACACTGCGACGTTTAGCCGGTCGCCTCGAAGAGACTGGCACAACACGAGATGCTGCCAGGCGTGGCAGACCCCGGAGTAGCCGTTCTGCAGAGAATATTGCTGCTGTAGCCGAAGATGTCATGGAAGCGCAGTCGACATCTACCAGACGACGTGCCACGCAAATGGGTATCAGTCGATGGTCTTTACAGCGAATTTTGGTACAAGATTTGAAGATGTTTCTGTACAAAGTCCAGACGGTGCATCAGCTGTTAGCTGCTGACCACCAATCGCGTCTAACATACGCTCAAGCCATCCTTAATCACCACCAAGAGGAAGATGATTTTTCATCAAAAATAATCATGAGTGATGAGGCCCATTTCCATCTTAGCGGGTACGTAAATAAGCAAAATTTACGCTTCTGTGGCACTGAAAATCCGCGTGTAACCCACAAAGGGCCATTACACCCGCTCAAAGTCACTGTATGGTGTGCTGTTTTCGCTGGAGGAGTCATCGGACCTTTTTTCTTCGAAGACGTCGCGGGCCAAACGGTTACTGTGAATGATGAGCGCTACAGAGCAATTATCAACGAGTTCTTTTTGCCGCAACTTGATGAATTGGGATTGGAAAACATGTGGTTCCAACAGGACGGTGCAACGGCACACACTGCACGTGCCACAACCGATATGCTGAAGGACGCATTTCCCGGGCGCCTAATCTCCCGTTTTGGCGATTTGCACTGGCCAGCAAGATCGCCTGATTTGACCGCTCCAGACTTCTTTTTGTGGGGCTTTTTGAAGTCGCGGGTTTATGTCAACAAGCCTCAGACTCTTGCAGCTCTTAAAGACAATATCCGTCAACAATGTGAGGACCTATCGCCGGAAGTTTTGGCCAAAGTGATGGAAAATGCCATAAAAAGGGCTCAAATGACAATCAACTGTGGCGGCGGCCATTTACATGACATCATATTCTCGACTTGATGTAAAAAAAATTAAAAGACCAAATAAAAATAATCCACAAGAAGAATCAAAGTTTTTCATTTTTTTTTTAAATTACAGCCAAAAAACATCGGAAGGTTATTTTTGCGCCACCTTGTATAACATTTAAAGGATTTAATCGAAAAAAACGAAGCTTTTGTTAAAAAACGCTCCCTAGCTCAAACTTTGGTTTTTCAATAAAATTGTTTTATTTAATTGTGGGCGTGTCAGTAGGTGGATTTAAAAAATATTTAAACATAAGTATAAAGGGCACCTAGAGAGTCTATAATAAAAATTTCAGCTCCCTAACTCGAACGTTGGTTTTTCAAATTGTTTTATTTGATTGTGGGGGTGTCAGTGGGCGGATTTTGAAAATATTTACATATGAGCATAAAGAGCCCCTAGAAAGTATATATATTAAATTTCAGTTTGACTTTTCAATAAAATTGTTTTATTTAATTGTGGGTCAGTGGGCGGATTTTGAAAATTTTATCTTCCGAGCAGTTATAGGAGTCAAAGATCATGTATACAAAATTTCAGCTTTCTGGCTCAAAACTTGATTTTTTCGATAAATTTGTTTTTAGATAAATTAAGTTATTAGACCTTGAGCGAGGTGACGACTGCTAGGCAAATATGTCGTAAACTTGATTATTTTGGGAGAGTATATGGTTAAAATTTCTCTAGGTCCAGTTTAAAGGCCTAATTTTTGCCGACAGACGGACGGACGGGCGGGCGCACGGACGGACATGCCTAGGTCGACATTACTATCGATGCTGATCATAAATATAGTAACTTTTAGGGGTCTACGGGCAATATTAAGGTATGTTACAAACTACGAGTCAGAATTTTTCTTTTCTATATTTTTTATATTAATTACATCAACTCATGGCTAACTCAGAAACAAAAATATATGTAAAATAAATATCAATGTAATACAAAACTAAAAATGTAAAATTGAATAGCTATATGTAATGACTCAACAAAAAGGAAATAAAACGAAAAAAAAATAAAAATTAATATACCCTTAGAATAGGGTATAATCAGGCCTCAAAATTCAACTAGCAATGCAACAACAAAAAAACGCAGTTATTTGTAATATAATTTTATGTTATACGCCAGTCATTTCAAAGAACATTTATATAAAACAAAAATTTAATATTCAAATCATACTGCTGTCATTGAGACATTTGTTCCTTCCACCTTCTTTTTAAAATTCTTCCATTCCTTTTTTTTATTTTTATTCTATATTAAACTTCTGGCTCGTTTTGTACCATATGGGCCAGAAAAAGTTTAGGCTAGTAGAATTTCTACTTTCCGTGTATAGCGGATAATTTTACCAGCAGAAGATTTCTTTATGTCTTCGTGGTTCATTATGTTCCCTGAAAAAGATCTTCTTTCTAATTCCATTGAAGGCTGGACATTCACATAATATGTATTCAGCTGACTCGTCTTCTTCAAGAAAAAGTCGGCACTCAGGAGAGTCTACTATTTTCATTTTGTTTATATGATATCTCAAACCATGGTGACCAGTAAGGTAACCTACTAAGTTTTGCTTAGTTTTAGACATTTGCTGGCATTATTATTAAAGGGCCGAATGGCTCGTTTGGCCTGTCTTAGACCTGGGATGCTTTCCAAAAGATAGAAACATTTTCTATGTTCCCGGCTTTTAATTACTGCAGTTGCTGCTGATCTAGGAGTGCAGCAGAAAGGTTATTGACGTATGAAAGGTGTTACTGAACTTTTTCTGGCCAATTCATCGGCCTTTTCGTTACCTTCCACCCCGTCATGGCCCGGAACCCACCATAAATTGGTCTTGTTACTTAATCCGAGTGTTTGAAGGGTATTGAAGCAGTACATGACTGATTTGGAGTCACTGATGTGCGAGCTAAGGGCGTTTATAGCTGCTTTACTATCCGTGAATATATGGATGATTGCGCCTTTTATGCCAGATGAATAAATGTGGCTGGCGCATTCTTGAATGGCGTGGAGCGCCGCTTGAAATAAGCTGGGACTTTTTCCCATGGGTATCGTAAAGCGTTTATTTGGTCCGTATATTCCCGGTCCTACCCCTGTTTCCATTTAAGATCCATCCGTATACCACTTTCTGTCGTTTTGGCTGTTTGGTGGATTCTTACTTATCCATGCTTCTCTCTTAGGGATCTCCGTGGAGAATCGTTTGTTGAAGCATAGTGTTTTTTGAATGTGATCTGTGACCGCGCAGTTCATATTAAGTCCCGGAATTTCATCGAGAAGGGCCCTAAGTTCCAGATAGTCGTTAAGCCTTATCTCATTTAACTGTATTAAACTTGTTACACTGCTGATCGCCACTTTTTAAATGTATATGTGGAGAGGTGTTAGTCCTGTTATTGCCTCTATGGCGACTGTTGGACAGGTTCGCATGGCTCCGGAGATACCTAAGCAAGTAAAGCCGTTGCACCTTTTTGATCTTCTGTATTGCGATCTTTTGTGTGGATTTGGTCCACCATACTATGGAGGCGTATGTTATAATGGGTCTTATCATCACTGTGTAGATCCAGTTGACGATCTTTGGAGAGATTTTCCAGGTTCTGCCTTATGTGCGGCGACATACCCATAAAGCTCTATTAGCTTTAGTGATTTTGTTGTTAATGTGAAAGTTCCAGTTAAATCTCTTGTCTAGGATAACTCCAAGATACTTGACTTTTTCGGAATACTCTACGACCGTGTCGTTAATTGTGATTAGACCTAGGTCTAATTTCCCCCTTTTTGTGAAAGGAACGATGACGGCTTTACTTCCAGCTCTTACATCCGATTTAGAAAAACAATCTTGCAGGATTTGGTTCATACCACACAATTTTTACTGGTTTTAATTTTTGTTTTCCGTCAATTCCTTTATTTTGTTTTGAATGAATAACCTTACATTCCTTACCACGTTAAGTGGACGGCTGTAGTTACAGCGCTGTTTCACGGTTAGCCACAACCGATCATCAGACTCCTTCTGTGGTGCTGGTCTGTCATTTTCCTTCGTTTTATCCCGAAATTCCATTTCTTCCACTGGGATTCGAACCTAGACCAGCGTCCAATGGCACATTGCATGAGTGCTTGCCTGAGAAGACGAGAAAGAGAAAGAAAAAACCAGAATGAATAACATAATATACTTACAGGAGCAAAGTTTGTCCAAGAAAATTGAAATAAAAACTGGATAAACTCGTGGTTTCTTTCCATTGTTTTATTAGTTGATTAAAGTAAAAATTTGATAAACAATACCAAAATAACTAACGCAGATTAGTTATAATACACAACATACGTGATATAAAAAAAAACAATTAAAAAAATAGTTCACTTCTATTTTAAATTTACTTTTTCTTTTAAAAATTTTACCAAAAACATTGAAAAAGCTGTCACTTAGTGATGGGACTCGCGGGGTTCGATTTTGCTAAGGTCACTTGAATCATTTTTGCAAATAGTCGGAGTTCTAGTCCAGCAGACTCGGATATTAATACGATTCGAGTTTTACAGCCTTTGCAACTATTTATTGTTACCAATCTTCTTTAATATTTTCCTTCGGTATTGAGTTAGCGTGCTCTCGACCTATGAAAAGTTTCTGCCTAAGACAATCCCGGTCACGGGTCCTTAAAACAGGGTTGTGGTTTTGCTTGCCTTCTCAAACGTGGGGCTAGAGCATTATTGACGTGCTTGCTCAGCTCATTGAGACTGCCGTTGTATCTTTTCCTCCATTCGGCCTGCTTGCATCCAGGACCAAATATCCGTTGAAGTATTTTTCTTTCGAAAGAACACAAAATTAGCCTAATTATTTTGCTTTTCGTCTAGCACTCGGCGCAATTAAGCAGATTAAGGCCCGATAGAACATACAGTCAGAAGTCAGAAGTTTTGTAGCCATTTATTTTCCCAAAACGAACTTACAGTACTTTATGGCTAACAATGTACCATCAATGTTTGACCTGATGTCGTTTTGATTACAATTTGAACTTCTTCTTATAAATATGCGAATATTTGTACCATTCAACTTAGAAATAGGATATCCCCTGTCAAACAAATAAATCAGTTTACATCAATAGAATTTGAATTTTAAAATTTAACACTTTTCACTCACTTGCTGTACCCCAAAGCTAGCTGCAGAAAATCATGTGCTTGTGATTGTGATCTGAACTGCTTCATGTAACAGAAAGTGGCAGTGAGAGTACAAAAGTTTACTTGATCTTTTAAATGCAAAACGATTTCTTGTAGGGTAATGAACATGAGCCCAGCTTGAAAGAGTCTCTTAACTTGACCCATTCAAAATCAGGTTCATCATTAGCTCTGTTTTTTTTACGTCCAGATTTTAATTTTGTATTTATTAATAAAAACCAGTCTAGTGCTTATGTTCGCTATACTATTATTAAAAGTTAGTAGAGTCGGTATACTAACAGGTGTTTTTCCTTTTTTTTCATATACAACCCAATTAACGACAATGATGACATTAACGACGCTATTGCCGAAAATTACTCTTCGTGGAAAAACTCTGAGAGGAATAAATTAGATTTTTTTTTAAATCAAACCAACTTTAATCTCTTGAACTCATTAACTTGTCATAAAACCCCGTTTCCTATAATATCTCGCACTATTTAGGTTCCATTATGGGTCAAGAGACTGACATGACCCTATATACCTAAATGAAAGTTTGAGTACCGAGATACTACTCTAAATTCAAAATGAAATATTCATGCCAACCAACACAATTACGTTCTGCCATAAATCAATGAATTTCACTCTCCAAAGTACATAGCTTTCGAAGAGTCCAACAATCATTCTAAGTCCATAAGTCTGTCGATAGTTGCCATCAATCCCTCCCTTTTCACACATGAATGCATGAACAGATTTAAATGATAACGTTCGCATTGTTCCTATTTCCCAACCACCGAGATAAATATTTATCCCACTGCAGTGCACACTTTCATGTGCTGCTGAAGAGCAACGAGATGGAAAAGCCACCGAGTCCTTTCAGCCTATTTCTTACTTCATACACAATTCCGGAAATCAGTTGTGCAACAGGAAGTGTAATTTTTCGCAACAACAAACTTCTGGTATTTTTACTTCGCTGTCCCGATCGATTGGAGAACAATTTTTAGTACAAAACTTGGAATTCTTTTATTAACAAACAAAAGTTAAAAGCGATCCATTTCATCCTAGTCAATTGTGAGGTTTCTTAAGCTTTCGCTGCAACTAGGTGAGAAGGGTTTACTTTTGACTTTTTTAGTATCAATTTTCCAGTTTGCCGGGTCCATCAGATAATCCCTAAAATAAAATATATTTTTTAGAAATGTTATTTAATAAGTGAACAATATTTTACATGCCTTTTTTCCCTCAAAAGCTCGATCCACTCGGATTTTATATCTTCAATTGGCCCAGCATCACCGCCATACTCCTCAGGCAGCATTTCCTTTAGAATATAGTCATATAATGTCGTTGATCCTGGGAGATGGAATTTTATCTAAGGAAAGATAATTCATTTGTAAATGCACTACAGACTGCACCATCCAGTAATTACCAGTTTGAAAACCTCACTCTTAATGAACGGCTTCACCACCATCAACACTTTGTCAAGATACGATGGGCAGTTAAGCACATGTATCTCTTTCAGTCGCACTGGATGTGCCTCTTGAACGAATTTCATGTACACTCGCAGTGAATTGAAAACGACTTTGGTGAGGTGCCGCAGACTGAATCCAGCCATATCGAAAATAGGGATTTCACCGTCAGCCATTCCAGCTGGGTCTTCGGTAACAAAACGACAATCGGCCAACATGAAGAACACCTTGACACCTTCAGTGAAGTCGAACTGCAAGACAGAGAAATGTTTTTGCACAGATGGCAGGTGATACACATTATGCAGATTTTTTTATACTCACTCACCTTGTCCACATCAAAGTCCACCAGACGATACAAGAGGAGCTTGCTGTTGTTTGACGTAAGTCCCGGTATGGGTACGAGATCTCTGCGAACGTGAAAAGATACAATGGTCGATAAAATGATTGAGAAAATATGATGCAGTTCACAATTATTGTTGTCGTGCCATTTGCATATGGAATATGAATATAGACTTACGCAATCTCCAGCAATTTTTGACTGTTCTCATCGCATGGGTCACGTTTAAGGAAAATCTGTGTGTTTTTGTTCCGATAACTGTAGTTGAACTCGATAAGGCGTTTGGTGTCTTCAACGTTTCCTGAACACGAATGTAGAAATCGCCTCAACAGAAGGGCATCTGTAATGAGAAACAGCTTGGACTTGTAGTATAAGGCAAGAATTACATTTATCTTTTATCTAACTCTAAAACAAACTGAAAAAAAAACCAATAATCATGGCCCAGGACAAACCATTACAGCCAGAAAATTGAAATTCAGCAACGTGGTCTCGTATGACCAAAATGTTTGATAAGAAGGGATTTTTAAAATTTTAAATTCGTCTTTAAAGGGGTGGAAAAGGAGATGCTAACTTTTTTTTTGATGGACGTGAACCTAAATATCCAATTAAAGTAAAAAACTAATTCAGTACCAAAAAGGGCCAAGCCGCTTCAGAGTATTTTAAAGCTGTCATTCATCTTTTTAATCCATCTTGAAGCTAAGCACAAATTTTAAACTATTTTTTTTTTTGTATGTCTAGTAATTAGGATGCGTAATCAGAAAAGGAAAATAACTTGAAAGTTACATAAAGCCATAATGAGCTAATTGCGAAATCCGGCCATATGATGCTAAAGCCATCTTTTCTTTTAATGTATGGCCTTATGTCACGACACTCACCTAGTCCCCAAAGACTGTTTGATCCTAAACAAAAAAATTAATTTCATCGATATTTATTTCTATTTTAAAAGCTAAATAAAGTCAACAAAACGGTTTGCGAACATTTGGGTTTTTTCCAAAAGTTTTTTGACAATATTTCAAATATTGATCGTTGTCTTACGCAACAAGTGGTTGAAATCCCAATTGCGCCGCAGTGAGCCGACTAAAGCCTCACAGCGTCAGTCACCTCCTGGAAGCAACGCCACAAGTTGGCGAGCCCAGCCTCTCCCTGAAACACCCTAGCTAATTTAATCTAACTTATAACATAAGAGGATATTACGTAGAGTAACGAACCGTCCTGGGGGGCATGTTGACCACACCCCTCTCAACAAGCCACCGAAATTGGGCGAATAGCTTTTCCATGCGGACTTTATTCCTCTCCGCTTTTGCGGTACTAAAACGGAGGAGCTCATGCGCATTGGCGACGTCCCCGCCGTGGATCAGCCGCTTATCTCTCGTGCTACGGTAGCGGTGGTATAATACCGGGATACCATACCTCGTCTGGACTAGCCCTTTTGTATCAATATGTACAAATGCATCCGAGGGGATAAAGCCAGACCGGAGCTTACTCTCTATGTATATTCCATTGGTGTAGGTAGCCTAAATGATCAGCCTATTATCGTTGGCCATCGCACTTGCAACGTGCCTTCGAGTTACCTAAATGAGTAAATTTTCAATCCTATTCAATTGAGCCCCATAGTATACGACTTTGTTGGGATAGTATTTTATGAAGTTGGATTCAGGGGTTCGGAACAACCGGAGACAGGCCTAAGACATTGCCTCTCCAAAACCCGAATCTTTTCCATATATCTAGCCTATGAAATCACAATGGACAACCATGAGCGATCGGCCTTATAAGGACCACGTAGCAAATGACCTTCACTCTGGAGTCAAGTTGACTGCTATGAAGCCTCCTTGTCAAAAGCTTTCTTGGACCCAGCAAGACAAGTAACTACATGTCTATCGAAATACAAATACTGGTCAAGTCAGTAACCCAGATATCTAACTACGCTTCTCACCGCCAATGGCTGTACAATGGCCAATTTCTTCCAGTTTTTTTTTGGTATCCCTTGAGGCCCAGCCAATGTTGTTCTGAACAAGATTGTTTCAGTTTTCTGAAAGTTGATTTTTAGCTTACAGTCGTCGCAATATCCCTTAACTTGATCGAACTCATGCTGCAAAAGAATGTTGATAACCTCGATTTCAGGACCTGATCTGTATGCCAGCAAATCGTCTACATATGCTATAGCATGTCTGAGTGAACCTACCAGGTCACTCCCGTAAATGGTTAACATGATCGGAGAATTCACAGCCCGTTGTAAACCGTTTTTAATTTCAAAGACTCTGCTCGAAGTCACGTTACCACATTTGACAATGAACTTCTTTCCCATAAGCATATTATAAATCACATATAGCAAAGGGTTGTGCATCTCCTGCCTGGTCACCTTGTAGAAAAGTCCCTCTAACCATACGGTATCGAAAGCCTTCTCAAAATCAACCAGACAAGCGCCCGTGCAAATTTCGACGCGGCATGAATAGTGTCGTGCCCCGCCCTGAATCCAAACTGGTTTTCCGGACCGGCGTTCCTTCAGGTCCGTGACGGATGTACCCCCTTAAAAAGCCCCTCGATTTAAGCCATTTCAACTAATCAGTGGTCGAGCTGCAGGATAAAAGATGCAGATAAAAGTTGCTGATATTTCTTTTCTGTTTCATCGTCGAATTCTCTGATAAACTAACTGGTGGAAAAATTTATCAGACACTAACTTTGTTTCGAGACACATGTCATTTGTTATGCTTTGTTTGTTTCGTGTTTTCTAGATGCTTAACCAGATTAAACCCATTTTTAAGTAGGTACATTGTATTGTTGCATTTAAAATGGATAAAGCTAGTAGAAATTGCGAAAATGCAAACAAGCGTGAGAGAAATACCAATTTCTCTTAAGAAGAAACGGAACTTTTAGTGTCCCTTAAAGAAGGAAAAAACATGTAATTTCAAACAAAAACATAGGGACGGGATACAGTCCGCTTGGGCGAACTGTTGGATACCCTATTCTTATTCCTATCCCTCATAAGTGGGCGTGACAAAATTCTAAGTATGGTTGAATTGTTAAGAACGCTCTACATATTTTGTTACATAACATTTGAAGGATTTTATCAAAAAAAACGCTCCCTAGCTCAAACTTGGGTGTTTCAATAAAATTGTTTTATTTAATTGTGGACGTGTCAGTGGGCGGATTTTGAAAATATTTACACATGAGCATAAAGGGCCCATAGAGAGTATATATTATAAATTTCAGCTCACTAGCGCAAACTTTGGATTTTCAAAAAAATTGTTTTATTTATTTGTGGGCGTGTCAGTGGGCGGATGTTGAAAAGTTTTTATCCCGAGCAGTTTTAGGAGTCATAGATCATATATAAAAAAATTCAGCTTTCTAGCTCAAAATTCGATTTTTTCCAAAATTTTGTTTTTTTGAGTTTGTGAGTGGGCCTGTTTGGCCTGTGGGCGGATTTCAAAAATTAGTAAACTTGATTATTTCGGGACCATAGAGAGTATATGGTTAAAATTTCAGATCTCTACGTCCAGTTTAAAGGCCTAATTTTTGCCGATGGACGGACGGACGGACGGACATGGCTAGATCGACATTACTATCGATACTGATCATAAATATAGTAACTTATAGGGGTCTACGGGCAATATTAAGGTATGTTACATTATGGGTGGCGACGGTGTAGAGGTTAGTGTGTTGGCTTGTGACCCGTGCGGTGCAGGTTCAATCCCCATGGGGAACAACAACATACGCCACCCAATTACAGCCTCTACACCAAAAGGAGGATATCTGCCTGGTAGTACAATGGAACGTTACCGAGTCTGAGTGCTCTGGGATTTGGATTTCCTTTAAAAAAAAAAAAAAAAAAAAAAAAAAAAAAAAAAAAAAAAAAAAAAAAAAAAAGATATGTTACAAACTATGCGTCAAAATTAATATACCCTTAAAATAGGGTATACAAAGGGACGCTATAACTTGGAAGGGGGAAGAAAAAGCCTGAATGGATATAAAGAAGACATTCAACAGTACATCAGGTTCGGTATTTCGCGCTTACGAACACCTCAAGTTGAAATATGAGGCAATCAAGAGGAATAAGAATAGTGCTGCAATTCGAGCTAATTGCAATTTCATAAAAACTTTGTGCTTTGTTTTCTGTATCTAATGGGAATTTAACATGGCAGAAGTCTTAATTTAGCTATTGCTTCTGAGACCTTGTGCATAATCCTGCAAGTGGAGGCCTTGCTTACTCCAGCGAAGTCGCTACATACAATTAAAAATAAATAAATGCCTAGTTGCAAACTATCGGAGAGTTATAAATAATCGCATTGGTGGAACTGCAAAACTACTGAAAATCCAATAGGCAATGGTAAATAAGTAAATGTCATATTTGGTATTCTACTTACTAGTCAATTGAAGTTTTTATATCACTTTCTATTAATGTAAGGACATTTTTCTTACAGCCGTTTTGGTAAGCCGGAATCGAATTCTGAAATCTTCATCGTCAAGTGTTTCAAAATAATTTGGCCTTGGGCGAAACACTCTGTTCCTACGGGGCCATGTAATATGACCGTAATATTCTTCAAATTCGTCTTCTAAAAATTCAAACAAATCCATGTTAGGACACTGTCTACGGTCGTCAACAAAAGAATGCTCTGAAACTATATTTTTTCCAGTCACTTCAAATAAATATTTTGTTTATCTTCCGGATAAGGATTTAACAGCCACTTAAACCGGCTGATAGGTTATCCGAGACTATATCTGTCGGATATCACTATCCGAAACCTTTGAAACCAAAAGTTCATCTTTAGCTGACAGATAAGTCCCGGATAGGTCATCCGAGACTTTATCAGCTAGTCATGAAACTGGCCCTTAATGTCTCAAAGAACTCTTAAAATACATAATGTATGTACATACATATATTATATCCCACAGCGTCAGAGAAGAACGGCATCAATGACAAAAACGCGGAAATTGGTGTGGATAATGGAAACGCAGCTAGAGCTCATAAAACAGCATTGGCAGGAGCGTTGGAGCTCGGAAAGCAGAAGACGGGTGGACGGCAAGGCTGATCAAAAATGTAGCCGATTGGAACGCACATCAACACGGTAAAGTAAAGTTCTACGTCACCCAGTTTCTCACCGAACACGGTTTCTTTCAAGCTTTCCTCCAGAGAACTCAAGTGACACCTTTGCCGCAGTAGGTGGCGAGTGCTGCTACGCACCCTGGAAAGAAGCATCGGTGACATCGTCTTGAAGTTGCTGGCATGTGACCAGAACTGGAAACAAGTCGACTGTTAAAAAGTGTATGCAGGTATAATATTTTGCGTTCTCTGATGTTTGAGTGCATTTATATGCGTAAAGCTAGTTTTATTTGAACAAGTTATTGTGCAAATATTAGAGGTATTTTCCTAGAATTTTATATAGGTAGCATCTTATGCAATTCCGCTTCGGAATAATATATACAAAGAAATTTGCATTAATACATTCCTCATTCAAAAACAGAATATAATAGGTATCATTTATCAATAATTTTGAATTAATACCTCAAATTTATTTTGATAAAAAATTTAACAATTATTTTCATAAACAGGTTCACAATTTGTTGTTTCGAAAAAAGAAAAGTGGAAAATTCACTAATTTTCTATTTTTATACCCTATTCTAAGGGTATATTAATTTTGACGCATAGTTTGTAACATACCTTAATATTGCCCGTAGACCCCTAAAAGTTACTATATTTATGATCAGCATCGATAGTAATGTCGATCTAGCCATGTCCGTCCGTCCGTCCGTCTGTCGGCAAAAATTAGGCCTTTAAACTGGACCTAGAGAGCTGAAATTTTAACCATATACTCTCTAGGGACCCGAAATAATCAGGTTTACTAATTTTTGAAATCCGCCCACAGACACGCCCACAAACTCAAAAAAACAAAATTTTGGAAAAAATCGAATTTTGAGCTAGAAAGCTGAAATTTTTTATATATGATCTATGACTCCTAAAACTGCTCGGGATAAAAAAATGTCAAAATCCGCCCACTGACACGCCCACAAATAAATAAAACAATTTTTTTATAACCTATTCTAAGGGTATATTAATTTTAGAAAACCCAAAGTTTGAGCTAGGAAGAAATTTATAATATATACTCTCTATAGGCCCTTTATGCTCATGTGTAAATATTTTCAAAATCCGCCCACTGACACGCCCACAATTATTATTTTTTTTTTTTTTGAAAATTCAAAGTTTGAGCTAGGGAGCTGAAATTTATAATATATACTCTCTAGGGGCCCTTTATTCCCATGTGTTAATTTTTTTTTAAATCCGCCTACTGACACGCCCACAATTAAATAAAACAATTTTATTTAAAAACCCAAGTTTGAGCTGGGAATCGTTTTTTTTGATAAAATCCTTTAAATGTTATATAACAAAATATGTATAGAGCGTTCTTAACAATTCAACCATACTTAGACTTTTGTCACGCCCACTTTTGAGGGATAGGAATAAGAATAGGGTATCCAACAGTTCGCCCAAGCGGACTGTAGCCCGTCCCTATGTTTTAAATACGATTTTAATACTTATGTTATCTTGCACGTTTACTTTGATATTTTGAGGCACAGAGACTTCTTATAAAATGTTTGATGCTTTGTACAGGCCCCTGGTCTTCAAAAACGTATCTGCCAAATACAAGAAATTAACTAATCATCATATTAAGGCATTCCCTTGAAAAGTTGGCTGCATTTATATGAGAGGGCGAATGAGATTCTCCCGCTGAAAGTGAGGGGCCAGATCGCACAGGGCTCACTCTCATGGGCTTAGATGCGAATGTCCATCACTCTCAATAGGGTAGTGACAATACCAACATAAGAGGTGAGTGTCTTTTTGATTAAATTTTATCATCGAGCCTCACTGTCTGTTATTAGGGCAATTATCTTTCATTTGTGGTAACAAATAGGCAGGAGGAAATAGATATCACTCTATCCTCAAACTCATCAAGTATTCACATAGATAAATGGAAGGTAGTGGATGAAGCGTCTCTATCGGCACAACGATGTATTCGCTTTGAAATAAATTTGCTACATAGGGATAATAACGCCTTAAGGAACCCAGGGAAGGCCAAATGGGATAAGTAAACTAATTTCGTTCAGCTTCCACCAGAGTCTGGAGAACCAACCCGATATGGCCAGCGACGTTAGTGAAGTCAACGTGACTCTGTTTGCCCTTTAGAAGGAGACCCAAAAGGATGCAATCTTACTTGTCGAAGTAAGGAAATTCTATAATAGGGCTAACCTCAGCGGGGATGAGAGGGACTGGACTAAGTACTACGATGAGAAAAAAGAGCGGGGAGAGTACGATAATTCAGGCGACAAAGTTTAACGACAGATTTGTGTATAACAGTTATTTAGAATTAAAAAACAGTATGATAGAACCAACTTTTTGCTTTAAAAAAATGTCCAATACTTAATTGTAAGTATTACCGTTATTTTTAAATATTTGTTTTCCCATTTGAAGTGTTTTTTTTTTTAGAAAATACGGGGGGTCTCCCATAGTAAAAAATGAATGTATCTAACTGTTCTACACAAAACCGTTATTTTTTCTTGTCGCCTGAGTTATCGTACTCTTGGCAAAAGAGCTCAACTACTTAATCCGTCAGTATAAAAGAAAAACATGGAAGCAGTACAGTGAATCCATCGCAGAGACCAATAAGGCCTCTAGACTACGGTAATTGCCCTCAAAGGAGGCTTACTTTCCAAGCGTTATAAAGAAATATGATGGAGCATGGTTGGGGAGCAGTCTAGAAGTGCTAGAAACTCTTATGGAAAGTCACACATGTGCAGGGGCAGAGGATGGATAGTCCTAATCGGAGAGCGCTACGCTATAATTTGTTCATCTGCACGCTATAAATTCAATGGACTTCAATGGAGGGATGTGAAAGTAATATTCATTACTAAAGCGGTTAGGCATGCCACACGACAGCAAACGATCAGTCCCATAAGTCTTTCTTTCTTCCTGTTAAAACCCTTGGAAGATATTCACATCAGGGGTATGATAGTTATGCAAGGCACAACATGAATATCTGAAAGCTAGAACCGTGGAAAACACCTAACATGAGGTATTTGGGAAAATTAAGGCAAGCCTTCATCTTGGAGAATTCGCTTTCGCTGCTTTTCTTGATACGGAAGATGCCTTCATAACGTCAAAAGGTCAGCGAACAAATATGCTCTTGAAAGCCTAAACGTTGAATAAGGGTATCACCTATTGCCTATGCAAAATTCTTATCACAAAGAGAATCTATTCTTATTTTAGGTTCTGGCACTACTTAAGACTAAGGCGGAGTTAGCTAATGAAGTCGCTATCTGAACGGGGTATCACAATTTCTATTGACAGTCAGGCCACCCTCAAGTCGCTCAATGATTAAGGCATAACGCGAACAGCACCGTGTTAGGCCATGCTTCGTACCCGGGCACTGCAACAAAGAGGGCAATAAACTCGCAGATGAATCGGCAAGAACAAGGAGAGAAAATCGTATGCAAAGCACGAGGGTGGACATGAAGCCTCTCCTGTGCGAGGCCAAAGAAGCGGCCACAAGAATGTCTAGTCAAAGATGGCGTCACGTAGCGGGGTAAAAGAAATCCAAGGCTCTGTGGCACAACTTCAACAAGAAGAAAGCTGGGCGGACTTATACTCGTACTTAAGCAGATGCCATATTAGAATGACAATCAGAATCCTGTCCACATTGCCTTGCACGCCAAGAGATTACAGTTCTTAGAAATGGACGCGTGCAATGATGTTTGCGTCACGGACACATTACGCCTATAAATTTTTTTTTGTGTTGGGAATTCGCTGGAAGAAAAAATCATCGACTAATCGGCAATTTGTGTTTAACCTACATATTTGCTGAATTTAACAGACAAATCCGCTGTTTCTCGGATTTCTAAACTTTTTTCTTGTTTGGAATCAATACCTGATTTCTTAGCCCTAGCTAATTCTTATAGATCAAGAGGTTTTACCAGTCTCAATCTCCTGATTGCATTGTCATTATTTAATAGTTCTGTTATTTCTGTGTTTACGTGGTTGAGAAGCCTACTTCTATGCCTTTGAGCAACTTTCTTAACTTCATCTTCAACCATTTCAACATTTAGATCTTTATGCAGATCGGCATTGCGTATGTACCAAGGTGCATTAACTATGTTCCTTAGTACTTTGTTTTGGAAAACCTGAATTGTTTGTAAATTTGTTTGGCATGTGCATGCCCAGAACTGGAGCCCGTAAGTCCATACTGGTTTCACAACTTCCGTGTATAGCAATAACTTGTTGTAGTTAGACAGGGATGAATATCTCCCAATAAGCCAACCAATACATTTTACTGTATCGCCTGTTCAACTCATCTTTTTTTTTCTTTTCGTGCGCTTTCCAACGCAGTTTAGCGTCTAGAGTCATGCCTAGATATTTGGCTGTGTTTGAGTATTCCACTACATTGTTGTTAATGTAGACTGGAATGTGTGGTACGTTTTTATACGTAAAATTAATATGGACTGACTTAAGGTCATTTAATCTAATCTGCCATTTCTTAGTCCATTCTGAAATATTGTTTATTGCTGTTTGAAGCTTTTTTGTTGCTATTTCGACAGTTGCTCCCACAGCAAGGACAGCTGTGTCATCTGCAAAAATAGCTATGGTGGTTTCTTCACTTTCAGGCAGATCGCTAGTGAAAAGTAGGTATACAACTGGACCTAGCACACTGACTTGTGGTACACCAGTTTTAATCTCTCTTAATGTTGAGTACTCTGCATCTTGTTTAATTCTGAAGAATCTGTCTGATATATAAGACTCCAGAATGGTCGCGTACTGCTTCGGCAGTTGCTATTGTAGTTTGTGTATCAGTCCTTTGTGCCAGACTTTATCGAAAGATTGTGCTATATCTAGAAATACTCTAGAGCACACATTTTTCTCTTCAAATGCTTTTTCGATTCTATTTGTGATTCTATGCACCTTATCAATGGTAGAGTGCTTATTTCTAAATCCAAATTGGTGAAATGGGACGATCGATTTTTCATCTATTATTTTTTGTAGACGTTTTACCAGCACTTTTTCGAATAACTTGGACAACATTGGTAGAATAGATATTGGGCGATATGGGGTAACTTCGTTAGGTGGTTTGCCTGGTTTAGGTATCATTATTACCTCCGCGACTTTCCACATGCTTGGCACATATCTTAATTTAAATGCAGCATTAATAATCTGCGTTAGTTTTTTTAAACATTTTCGTGGAAATTGCTTCAAAATTTCTCCTGTAATTAATTTAAACCCTGGGGCCTTTTTTTATATTTATTCTTTCTTTAATTTCTTTGGAAAGTTCTTTAGCTGTTACCGGCCGAATAGGTGTATCTCCTTTGCATCTTATTTCGAGTCCTTGATAACCTTTATCTTCATAAGGTTTGAATACGTCTTCAAGATACTCAGCGAAAGTGTTTGCTTTCTCTTAGTTGCTTTTCGCCCAGTTACCTTCTCTGGTTTTTACTGGCGGAATGTGAGCTATTGGCCTGTTCATCTTCTTCGTTCCTTCCAGAGCGAGTAGTGGGTACTAGCATCATTTGTAAGACTTGTGAGGTAAGTTTTCAAAGACTCATTATTGAATTCTCTTACAGATTTTCTGAGCTTATAATTTAAGTTGTTCAGTGTGGTCTTGTCGCTTGGCGCCCTTGTCTGTTGCCAGCGTTTTCTAGCTTTCTTCTTTTCTTTAATAATTTGACATATTTCGGGAGGATAAGAGTTTTGTTTGATCTTTTTTGTTGTTTTGGGAGTGGCAGCCCAGGCCCACGCAGCTTTTTGTATTCTGAGCGTGAATATTTGGACCGCTTCTTCTAGTTGATCTTCTGTTTGAATAGCTGGTGATAGTTGGATACTTTCTTCCAACTTCTGTCTGAAGTAGTTCCAATCAGTCAGTCTATTTACTAGTTTTGGGCTATGGCCTTTTATTAATATTTTATCGCTAAGTGTTAAGAGTATAGAGGAATGATCTGATTGAAGATCAGGTCCTTCCTCTATGCTTATTTTATTTGAAGATATATTTTTTGATAGAAAGAAGTCGACAAGATCTGGGGTTTTATTTCTATCTGTTGGCGAATAGGTAGGTTTTCCCGTTGAGTGATATTTGGCGCCATCTTCTTTAATTGCTTCATATAGTTCTCTGCCTCTAGTATTAGTTAATCTAGATCCCCAATACTTATTTTTGGCGTTAAAATCCCCTCCCGCGATTAATCTATTGTGAAATATGCGGAAAAGACTTTTAAAATCATTTTTCTTTAGTCTATAGCTAGGAGAGCAGTATACTGTCGCAACAGATATTTGTCCACTGCTCGTTTCTATACATATGGAAATTCATTGGATGGCACATGCGCACATAGGGGCGGGATACAGTCCGCTTGGGCGAACTGTTGGATACCCTATTCTTATTCCTATATCTCATAAGTGGGCGTGACAAAAATTTAAAGGATTTTATCGAAAAAACTAAGCTTTTGTAAATAAAAACGCTCCCTAGCTCAAACTTTGGTTTTTCAATAAAATTGTTTTATTTAATTGTGGGCGTGTCAGTAGGCGGATTTAAAAAAAAATTAAGTATGAGCATAAAGGGCACCTAGAGAGTATATACTATAAATTTCAGCTCCCTAGCTCAAACTTTGGACTTTCAAAAATAAAATAAAAATAATTGTGGGCGTGTCAGTAGGCGGATTTTGAAAATATTTACACAAGAGCATAAAGGGCCCCTAGAGAGTATATATTAAAAATTTCAGCTCCCTAGCTCAAATTTTGGTTTTTCAAAAAAAATATTTAATTTAATTGTGGGCGTGTCAGTGGGCGGATTTTGAAAATTTTATGTCCCAAGCAGTTTTATGGGCCAAAGATCATATATAAAAAATTTCAGCTTTCTAGCTCAAAATTCAATTTTTCCCAAAATTTGTTTTATTTAATTGTGGGCATGTCAGTGTTCGGATTTTGAAAATTTTATGTCCCAATCAGTTTTATGGACCATAGATCATATATAAAAAATTTCAGCTCTCTAGCTCAAAATTCCATTTTTTCCAAAATTTTGTTTTTTTGAGTTTGTGGGCGTGTCTGTGGGCGGATTTCAAAAATTCTTAAACTTGATTATTTCGGGACCCTAGAGAGTATATGGTTAAAATTTCAGCTCTCTAGGTCCAGTTTAAAGGCCTAATTTTTGCCGACGGACGGACGGACGGACGGACATGGCTAGATCGACATTACTATCGATGCTGATCATAAATATAGTAACTTTTAGGGGTCTACGGGCAATATTAAGGTATGTTACAAACTATGCGTCAAAATTAATATACCCCTAGAATAGGGTATAACTGCGGCCAACCTTTTGCAAAGTTATAAGGATGTGGGGAGTGATAGAATTCATATCCTTGCAGTCTCTGAAATGAGACATATATCAATCTGGTGTATGTCAAGAGTCACTTGCATATCGTCCTTGCGGCTCTCGATACCATTAGCATTCCATTCAAGAATTTTTATTTTATTCATCATGTCTGTCTTTTGGTAACAGCTCTTTTGTTGCTGTTTTGTCTCTCTAACAACAATATTCTATCTAATATCGTTTTATTCGATTTTTCCATGGAGCCAATCCTGTTCAGGATTTGTTTCATGAGGTTTGCATGCCAGTGTTTGGCTCTACTTTGCGTTTTACAGTTTTATCTGCTGGTATTTGAGTATTTATTGATGCTGCCTGAGCATATGTCATTTGTGGACCAACCGTCTTTTGTCTCGGGCCCTTTTTGATTATCGCTTGGCCTTTAGGCATTTCTTATTGTGGGCTCTTTTGCAAGTCCTTTTTAACTGTTTGCTCATCCTTATTTGAGTTTTTTTGTGTATTCTTTTGCTTTTTGTCCCTTGCAAGTTGGATTTCTTTTGCAACTAAACAACCTCTGTAGCTAGCAGGATGGTTTTCATTGCAGTTCGCACATTTAGGATGTTCATCCTCTTTTTTCTTACATTCTTTAGTGTGGTGACTTCCTGCACATTTAACACATCTTGGATTTGAGTTGCAGTATCTATGTGTATGCCCATATCTTTGGCAATTTTTGCATTGGCGCACTTGTTTCGATTTACGTAGGGTATGAATCTCAACTTGCATCCCAAGTATGTTTTTTATTTCATATCCTTTTTTCTTATCTTCGTCATGCTCGAAGCTGAGTGTAAAAATTGGTAGCAGTACTTTGCTTTTAAATTTAAGCATATTTACAACTTCCAAGATTTTAAAGCCTCTGTCTTTTAACTCTTTTTTTATGCTTTCGGGTGAGCATGAGTAATGCAGTCTTTTCACTACCACCTTCATTGGTCTGGTTTGCTTATTTTCATAAGAACACCATTGTAAAATTACGCCTATAATTTGCGAATGTGAGGGTATCGCTCGATATAGAATAAAACACTTGGGCAACTATTTCTTCGATAGCCTAGAAGAGGTAGCGTCAATTGACTGCAACAAGTTAGTGAGTTTTTGTTGGGTTCCCACAAGGATTGCGATGGGCCTTTATGGTGTGTAGTGTTGCTATGACAGTAGTGTCATAGCCCTGATTAACCCAAGCTTAGCTAATACAAAAACATATGGAAGGGCTACAGTCTGCTTGGGCGAACTGTTGAACACCGTATTCCTATTCCTATCACTCATAAAGTAGGCGTGGCAAAAGTTTAAGTATGGGTGAATTGTTAAGAATGCTCTTCATATTTGTATATACAACATTTAAAACAAAGTTTTTTTTAAAAAAAACGCCCCTTAAAGGTGGGCATGGCAGAAAACTTTATATGACGGAATTGTTCAAAAAGATTTTACCTGCATTCTTTGCAAAGAATACGACTTACTACTAATTTTAATAACAGCTGTGATAGTTCGGAGAATCCTCTAATAAACCAGCTAAATGTTTTATCTGTGATATTTCTGTGTAAATATTTATTGCGTTTGCTGTCATTTACTAGTTATTTATCAATTATTTACTTATTTATTCATATATTTATTTATTTATTTATTTATTTTTTTATTTATTTTTGTATTTATTTATTTATTTATATATTTATTTTTTTGCTTATCTACTCGTATTTTATTTTACTTTTATTTTGTCAAATGAAGGTTTTTTTTCGTTTTTTCCTTCGATAAACTCTTCCGATCATTTATAGTTATTTATTATTTGCCATACAAGAAAATGTGTCAGTAGAAAGATAAATGTATCAAATCTCTGAATTGTAAAATGTGCGGTCACAGACTTTTTTGAAAAGATTGTTACGAAATAAAATGAATTGATTGAATACGACTTTCATTAACAATGATTTCCTTATCAACAAGTTTTTTTTTTTGAACTGTGGGTGTGTAAGTAAGCGGATTTTAACAATATTTAAAAATTAAGGGAAACTATAGAGAACATATTAAAAAAATTCAACTTCCTAGTTTTGGAAAAAAAAGTTTGTTTTACTTTAATTGTGGGCGTGTCAGTGGGGGCCTAAGGACAATAGATTAAAAATATCAGCTTTCTAGCTCAAAATTCCATTTTTTCGATAAATTTGTTTGATTGTGGGAATTTAAAAAAATCCTTAACTTGATTATTTCGGGTTCCTTGACAGTAAATTTTTTTAGGGGTAGGTGGAAAATCGTACATGCGATTCTTTCTCACTTAAAATAAGAAAACAAAAACCACCTCCATTCGAAACCTTCATACTACAACTAGGTTATTCTTATCCAGTAGTTTTATTTAAACTGTTAAATACGCGTTTGGCAGGTGCTTCCCAGTGGAGGCACCTGCTAATACCGCCATAAGCACGCGGTTACATCTTATTGCGCTAATTCAAATGGTTTTATCCTTTGTAATCGGCGCACTAAGTTAGTATCGTCTCGAATTTGTAGCATGGTGTTAATGCAATGACCGTGAAGGCGTGTCTGTTGTTTGCGGGCAAAATGTTTTATTTCATCTTCGACGGTAGCCATACTTAGGTCTCTGTGGATATAAGTGTTTCTGATAAACCAAGGTGCATTCACTATTTGTCTTAGCACTTTGTTTTGAAAAGTTTGTAAAATTTTGATATTACTGGATTTGGTACCGTATGTCCAAACCGGTTTTAGAACTTGCTTGTATAAAAGCAGCTTGTTCTGCATGCTGAGTTGGGAAAATCTACCAAGCAGCCAGTGCATTTGTTTACATCGAATTGCGAGCTCTCCGCGTTTCTTCTTGATGTGCGGTTTCCATTTTAATTTCGCATCGAGTGTCATTCCCAAATATTTTGCCTCGTTTGCGTACAGAATTCGTACCGAATCAATGAAAATGGGTAAGTTGTCTACATTTTTGTAAGTAAAATTCACGTGCGTTGATTTGGAATCGTTGAGAGCAATACGCCAAGTCTTTGTCCAATCACAAAATTTGTCAATAGAACGTTGGAGTTTATTAGTTGCTGATTCAATGGTATTACTGACCGCTAATATAGCTGCATCGTCTCCAAATGTGGCTACTGTTTTACCTTCTTCTTGAGGAATATCACTAGTGTATATTAGAAATAGGATCGGTCCAACAACGCTTCCTTGGGAAACTCCTGCCGCGATTTCTTTAAATTCAGAGTAATCATTTCCGTGTTTTACACGAAAGAGTCTGTCTGATAAGTAACAACTAAGGATATCAGATAACTGTTTCGGAAAAGCTTGTCTTAGCTTATGTTTCAAGCCCGTATGCCATACTTTATCACAGGCCTGAGAGACGCCGAGAAAATCACTAGAACATATTTTTTTCTCCTCTAGGGCTTTTTCAATTACATTGGTTATTTTGTAAACCTGGTCAATTGTAGAATGCTTAGTCCTGAATCCGAATTGGTGATCAGGTATTAATCGACGTTATTCGATGATCGGATGTAGGCGCTTTAAAAGTTTTTCGAATACCTTCGACATTATCGGTAAGAGCGATATTGGCCTATATGATTTTTTGTCATTTATTGGTTTACCGGGCTTTGGAACCATTATAACTTCAGCTACCTTCCATTGTCGTGGAACGTACAATAACATGAACGATGCATTGATAAGATAGGCAAACTTGATTAAAGCTTTCCTAGGTAACTCTTTAAGAACCTGTCCTGTGATTAAGTCATATCCAGGAACTTTGCTTAATTTTAGTTTCTCTATTTTGAAGCGCAGTTCGGGTAGCGATACACTTTTTATTCTATAATTATCAGGTGCCACGGTTAGGACAGGAAATTCGAGCAACGCTTGACCATCAAATGGTTTAAATGTTTCTTCCAGATGTTTGGCAAATATTTCGGCTTTTTCCTTGTCACTCTTCGCCCATTCTCGATTGATTTTCCTGATGGGTGGCGCTTGCGAATTGGTTTTTTAATGCCTTTTATGGCTTTCCGAGTAAAGCGAGCGAGTAATTTGTACTTTTATCCGCAGTTAGGCTTCCAAGATATGTGGAAATTTCACGATTTTTAAAGTCACGAATTTCTCTCTTCAGTTTACTACAAAGGTAGTAAATGGTTTGAATTTCAGCCTTCTAACTTTAGTTAAAAGGCCTAATTTTTGCTGATGGAAGGACGGACATGGTTAGATCGGCATTAGTATCGATGCTGTTCATGAATATTTTATTTTAAAGGGGTCTATGGGCACTGTTAAGGTGTGTTACAATGGTGTGACCAATATCAACCATATTAGGAGCAACCTCGGTTATCGTGTGTTCCACTTTAAACCTCCTTTACTGTTAACATTTCAAACGCGCTATACGACACAAACGCAAAATAGTTGGTACACCCAACTCTTTGCAAGTAAAAACGTCTATATTATAAGTTTGTCATATACATACATAGGTATTTATTTTTTACAGAAATAAAAAAAATATATTATAGACAATATGTTTCTTGATGTAATGAATGACACAAATAAGCAAAATCACAACAAGCACGGTTAAAACTGTGTGCTTTCTCTTTGTTAATAAGCGCAAAATAGTTGGTCTACGTAATTCGCGATGCGAAAGAGTTGGTCTGCTCCACATCAACGTATGATTAAGTTAACCTTTAGAAAAAATTAAGCAAAAACAAACGTACTTTTACTTTGGCATGTTATTAGTGTAGGTACTTGTGCAATAAGTTTGAATTCAGTTGATGGCTGATCATGGCGCATGGTGTTCCCTTATCCAAAGATCTTAGAGAATCAATTATTAAAGCTTTCGAAAATGGTTTTTCAAGCTATAAAATTGCTGAAAATTGCAATCTCCCTCGTTCATCAGTCCAGAATATCATTTCGCTCTTCAATAGGAATGGTAACATTAAAACCCGGAAGAAAACTGGACGACCACCAAAAGCTACAGCCCGCGATTGTCGGGTATTAAAAATAATAATAAAAGAAAATCGTCGTCAAACTGCTGCTGGGATAACTGTAGAGTGGAAAAGCAGCATCAAAAAAGAAATTTCTGTCGACACTTGTAAACGCAATATGAATAAAACGGGTTATAAATTTTACAAGGTTTGTTTAAAAATCTTTTTTTAATTTTGTAATTTTGTAATTTTTTTCAATCCTCTTAATAGGACAAAGAAAATGCCTTTCTTACACCAAGGCAACAGAAAAGACGACTTGAATGGGCTAAAGAGCACAAAAATTGGACCTTACATCAGTGGCGGCAAGTAATTTGGAGCGATGAATCCAGATATAAGGTTTGTGTTGGCAATGAGCGGAAGCGTGTACTGCGCATCTCCAAAGAAGCATTCCATTAAGACTGTTCAAAACGAACAATAAAGTTTCCAGCGATATGGGGATGTATGTATGGGCGTGGTGTTGGTAGGTTATGTTTTGTTGATGGCCTCGTCAATTCTGTGAAATATCGCAACATCTTGGAAGAGCATCTGCTTCCATCAATAACACAGCTTCAGTCAACAGAGGGAGGCTACGTATTTCAGCAAGTGCATCTTGCCATACGGCAAAGCCAACTAAAGCCTAGTTATCTACTGAAGACATTCCATTAATAGAATGGCCATCCAGCAGCTCTAATCTTTCGCCATCGAAACTTTGTGGCACAAATGCTATAGCATGTCTGAGTGAACCTACCAGGTCACTCCCGTAAATGGTTAACATGATCGGAGAATTCACAGCCCGTTGTAAACCGTTTTTAATTTCAAAGACTCTGCTCGAAGTCACGTTAACAGATTTGACAATGAACTTCTTTCCCATAAGCATATTATAAATCACATATAGCAAAGGGTTGTGCATCTCCTGCCTGGTCACCTTGTAGAAAAGTCCCTCTAACCATACGGTATCGAAAGCCTTCTCAAAATCAACCAGACAAGCGCCCGTGCAAATTTCGACGCGGCATGAATAGTGTCGTGCCCCGCCCTGAATCCAAACTGGTTTTCCGGACCGGCGTTCCTTCAGGTCCGTGACGGATGTACCCTCTAAAAAAGCCCCTCGATTTAAGCCATTTCAACTAATCAGTGGTCGAGCTGCAGGATAAAAGATGCAGATAAAAGTTGCTGATATTTCTTTTCTGTTTCATCGTCGAATTCTCTGATAAACTAACTGGTGGAAAAATTTATCAGACACTAACTTTGTTTCGAGACACATGTCATTTGTTATGCTTTGTTTGTTTCGTGTTTTCTAGATGCTTAACCAGATTAAACCCATTTTTAAGTAGGTACATTGTATTGTTGCATTTAAAATGGATAAAGCTAGTAGAAATTGCGAAAATGCAAACAAGCGTGAGAGAAATACCAATTTCTCTTAAGAAGAAACGGAACTTTTAGTGTCCCTTAAAGAAGGAAAAAACATGTAATTTCAAACAAAAACATAGGGACGGGCTACAGTCCGCTTGGGCGAACTGTTGGATACCCTATTCTTATTCCTATCCCTCATAAGTGGGCGTGACAAAATTCTAAGTATGGTTGAATTGTTAAGAACGCTCTACATATTTTGTTACATAACATTTGAAGGATTTTATCAAAAAAAACGCTCCCTAGCTCAAACTTGGGTGTTTCAATAAAATTGTTTTATTTAATTGTGGACGTGTCAGTGGGCGGATTTTGAAAATATTTACACATGAGCATAAAGGGCCCATAGAGAGTATATATTATAAATTTCAGCTCACTAGCGCAAACTTTGGATTTTCAAAAAAATTGTTTTATTTATTTGTGGGCGTGTCAGTGGGCGGATGTTGAAAAGTTTTTATCCCGAGCAGTTTTAGGAGTCATAGATCATATATAAAAAAATTCAGCTTTCTAGCTCAAAATTCGATTTTTTCCAAAATTTTGTTTTTTTGAGTTTGTGAGTGGGCCTGTTTGGCCTGTGGGCGGATTTCAAAAATTAGTAAACTTGATTATTTCGGGACCATAGAGAGTATATGGTTAAAATTTCAGATCTCTACGTCCAGTTTAAAGGCCTAATTTTTGCCGATGGACGGACGGACGGACGGACATGGCTAGATCGACATTACTATCGATACTGATCATAAATATAGTAACTTATAGGGGTCTACGGGCAATATTAAGGTATGTTACATTATGGGTGGCGACGGTGTAGAGGTTAGTGTGTTGGCTTGTGACCCGTGCGGTGCAGGTTCAATCCCCATGGGGAACAACAACATACGCCACCCAATTACAGCCTCTACACCAAAAGGAGGATATCTGCCTGGTAGTACAATGGAACGTTACCGAGTCTGAGTGCTCTGGGATTTGGATTTCCTTTAAAAAAAAAAAAAAAAAAAAAAAAAAAAAAAAAAAAAAAAAAAAGGTATGTTACAAACTATGCGTCAAAATTAATATACCCTTAAAATAGGGTATACAAAGGGACGCTATAACTTGGAAGGGGGAAGAAAAAGCCTGAATGGATATAAAGAAGACATTCAACAGTACATCAGGTTCGGTATTTCGCGCTTACGAACACCTCAAGTTGAAATATGAGGCAATCAAGAGGAATAAGAATAGTGCTGCAATTCGAGCTAATTGCAATTTCATAAAAACTTTGTGCTTTGTTTTCTGTATCTAATGGGAATTTAACATGGCAGAAGTCTTAATTTAGCTATTGCTTCTGAGACCTTGTGCATAATCCTGCAAGTGGAGGCCTTGCTTACTCCAGCGAAGTCGCTACATACAATTAAAAATAAATAAATGCCTAGTTGCAAACTATCGGAGAGTTATAAATAATCGCATTGGTGGAACTGCAAAACTACTGAAAATCCAATAGGCAATGGTAAATAAGTAAATGTCATATTTGGTATTCTACTTACTAGTCAATTGAAGTTTTTATATCACTTTCTATTAATGTAAGGACATTTTTCTTACAGCCGTTTTGGTAAGCCGGAATCGAATTCTGAAATCTTCATCGTCAAGTGTTTCAAAATAATTTGGCCTTGGGCGAAACACTCTGTTCCTACGGGGCCATGTAATATGACCGTAATATTCTTCAAATTCGTCTTCTAAAAATTCAAACAAATCCATGTTAGGACACTGTCTACGGTCGTCAACAAAAGAATGCTCTGAAACTATATTTTTTCCAGTCACTTCAAATAAATATTTTGTTTATCTTCCGGATAAGGATTTAACAGCCACTTAAACCGGCTGATAGGTTATCCGAGACTATATCTGTCGGATATCACTATCCGAAACCTTTGAAACCAAAAGTTCATCTTTAGCTGACAGATAAGTCCCGGATAGGTCATCCGAGACTTTATCAGCTAGTCATGAAACTGGCCCTTAATGTCTCAAAGAACTCTTAAAATACATAATGTATGTACATACATATATTATATCCCACAGCGTCAGAGAAGAACGGCATCAATGACAAAAACGCGGAAATTGGTGTGGATAATGGAAACGCAGCTAGAGCTCATAAAACAGCATTGGCAGGAGCGTTGGAGCTCGGAAAGCAGAAGACGGGTGGACGGCAAGGCTGATCAAAAATGTAGCCGATTGGAACGCACATCAACACGGTAAAGTAAAGTTCTACGTCACCCAGTTTCTCACCGAACACGGTTTCTTTCAAGCTTTCCTCCAGAGAACTCAAGTGACACCTTTGCCGCAGTAGGTGGCGAGTGCTGCTACGCACCCTGGAAAGAAGCATCGGTGACATCGTCTTGAAGTTGCTGGCATGTGACCAGAACTGGAAACAAGTCGACTGTTAAAAAGTGTATGCAGGTATAATATTTTGCGTTCTCTGATGTTTGAGTGCATTTATATGCGTAAAGCTAGTTTTATTTGAACAAGTTATTGTGCAAATATTAGAGGTATTTTCCTAGAATTTTATATAGGTAGCATCTTATGCAATTCCGCTTCGGAATAATATATACAAAGAAATTTGCATTAATACATTCCTCATTCAAAAACAGAATATAATAGGTATTATTTATCAATAATTTTGAATTAATACCTCAAATTTATTTTGATAAAAAATTTAACAATTATTTTCATAAACAGGTTCACAATTTGTTGTTTCGAAAAAAGAAAAGTGGAAAATTCACTAATTTTCTATTTTTATACCCTATTCTAAGGGTATATTAATTTTGACGCATAGTTTGTAACATACCTTAATATTGCCCGTAGACCCCTAAAAGTTACTATATTTATGATCAGCATCGATAGTAATGTCGATCTAGCCATGTCCGTCCGTCCGTCCGTCTGTCGGCAAAAATTAGGCCTTTAAACTGGACCTAGAGAGCTGAAATTTTAACCATATACTCTCTAGGGACCCGAAATAATCAGGTTTACTAATTTTTGAAATCCGCCCACAGACACGCCCACAAACTCAAAAAAACAAAATTTTGGAAAAAATCGAATTTTGAGCTAGAAAGCTGAAATTTTTTATATATGATCTATGACTCCTAAAACTGCTCGGGATAAAAAAATGTCAAAATCCGCCCACTGACACGCCCACAAATAAATAAAACAATTTTTTTATAACCTATTCTAAGGGTATATTAATTTTAGAAAACCCAAAGTTTGAGCTAGGAAGAAATTTATAATATATACTCTCTATAGGCCCTTTATGCTCATGTGTAAATATTTTCAAAATCCGCCCACTGACACGCCCACAATTATTATTTTTTTTTTTTTTGAAAATTCAAAGTTTGAGCTAGGGAGCTGAAATTTATAATATATACTCTCTAGGGGCCCTTTATTCCCATGTGTTAATTTTTTTTTAAATCCGCCTACTGACACGCCCACAATTAAATAAAACAATTTTATTTAAAAACCCAAGTTTGAGCTGGGAATCGTTTTTTTTGATAAAATCCTTTAAATGTTATATAACAAAATATGTATAGAGCGTTCTTAACAATTCAACCATACTTAGACTTTTGTCACGCCCACTTTTGAGGGATAGGAATAAGAATAGGGTATCCAACAGTTCGCCCAAGCGGACTGTAGCCCGTCCCTATGTTTTAAATACGATTTTAATACTTATGTTATCTTGCACGTTTACTTTGATATTTTGAGGCACAGAGACTTCTTATAAAATGTTTGATGCTTTGTACAGGCCCCTGGTCTTCAAAAACGTATCTGCCAAATACAAGAAATTAACTAATCATCATATTAAGGCATTCCCTTGAAAAGTTGGCTGCATTTATATGAGAGGGCGAATGAGATTCTCCCGCTGAAAGTGAGGGGCCAGATCGCACAGGGCTCACTCTCATGGGCTTAGATGCGAATGTCCATCACTCTCAATAGGGTAGTGACAATACCAACATAAGAGGTGAGTGTCTTTTTGATTAAATTTTATCATCGAGCCTCACTGTCTGTTATTAGGGCAATTATCTTTCATTTGTGGTAACAAATAGGCAGGAGGAAATAGATATCACTCTATCCTCAAACTCATCAAGTATTCACATAGATAAATGGAAGGTAGTGGATGAAGCGTCTCTATCGGCACAACGATGTATTCGCTTTGAAATAAATTTGCTACATAGGGATAATAACGCCTTAAGGAACCCAGGGAAGGCCAAATGGGATAAGTAAACTAATTTCGTTCAGCTTCCACCAGAGTCTGGAGAACCAACCCGATATGGCCAGCGACGTTAGTGAAGTCAACGTGACTCTGTTTGCCCTTTAGAAGGAGACCCAAAAGGATGCAATCTTACTTGTCGAAGTAAGGAAATTCTATAATAGGGCTAACCTCAGCGGGGATGAGAGGGACTGGACTAAGTACTACGATGAGAAAAAAGAGCGGGGAGAGTACGATAATTCAGGCGACAAAGTTTAACGACAGATTTGTGTATAACAGTTATTTAGAATTAAAAAACAGTATGATAGAACCAACTTTTAGCTTTAAAAAAATGTCCAATACTTAATTGTAAGTATTACCGTTATTTTTAAATATTTGTTTTCCCATTTGAAGTGTTTTTTTTTTTAGAAAATACGGGGGGTCTCCCATAGTAAAAAATGAATGTATCTAACTGTTCTACACAAAACCGTTATTTTTTCTTGTCGCCTGAGTTATCGTACTCTTGGCAAAAGAGCTCAACTACTTAATCCGTCAGTATAAAAGAAAAACATGGAAGCAGTACAGTGAATCCATCGCAGAGACCAATAAGGCCTCTAGACTACGGTAATTGCCCTCAAAGGAGGCTTACTTTCCAAGCGTTATAAAGAAATATGATGGAGCATGGTTGGGGAGCAGTCTAGAAGTGCTAGAAACTCTTATGGAAAGTCACACATGTGCAGGGGCAGAGGATGGATAGTCCTAATCGGAGAGCGCTACGCTATAATTTGTTCATCTGCACGCTATAAATTCAATGGACTTCAATGGAGGGATGTGAAAGTAATATTCATTACTAAAGCGGTTAGGCATGCCACACGACAGCAAACGATCAGTCCCATAAGTCTTTCTTTCTTCCTGTTAAAACCCTTGGAAGATATTCACATCAGGGGTATGATAGTTATGCAAGGCACAACATGAATATCTGAAAGCTAGAACCGTGGAAAACACCTAACATGAGGTATTTGGGAAAATTAAGGCAAGCCTTCATCTTGGAGAATTCGCTTTCGCTGCTTTTCTTGATACGGAAGATGCCTTCATAACGTCAAAAGGTCAGCGAACAAATATGCTCTTGAAAGCCTAAACGTTGAATAAGGGTATCACCTATTGCCTATGCAAAATTCTTATCACAAAGAGAATCTATTCTTATTTTAGGTTCTGGCACTACTTAAGACTAAGGCGGAGTTAGCTAATGAAGTCGCTATCTGAACGGGGTATCACAATTTCTATTGACAGTCAGGCCACCCTCAAGTCGCTCAATGATTAAGGCATAACGCGAACAGCACCGTGTTAGGCCATGCTTCGTACCCGGGCACTGCAACAAAGAGGGCAATAAACTCGCAGATGAATCGGCAAGAACAAGGAGAGAAAATCGTATGCAAAGCACGAGGGTGGACATGAAGCCTCTCCTGTGCGAGGCCAAAGAAGCGGCCACAAGAATGTCTAGTCAAAGATGGCGTCACGTAGCGGGGTAAAAGAAATCCAAGGCTCTGTGGCACAACTTCAACAAGAAGAAAGCTGGGCGGACTTATACTCGTACTTAAGCAGATGCCATATTAGAATGACAATCAGAATCCTGTCCACATTGCCTTGCACGCCAAGAGATTACAGTTCTTAGAAATGGACGCGTGCAATGATGTTTGCGTCACGGACACATTACGCCTATAAATTTTTTTTTGTGTTGGGAATTCGCTGGAAGAAAAAATCATCGACTAATCGGCAATTTGTGTTTAACCTACATATTTGCTGAATTTAACAGACAAATCCGCTGTTTCTCGGATTTCTAAACTTTTTTCTTGTTTGGAATCAATACCTGATTTCTTAGCCCTAGCTAATTCTTATAGATCAAGAGGTTTTACCAGTCTCAATCTCCTGATTGCATTGTCATTATTTAATAGTTCTGTTATTTCTGTGTTTACGTGGTTGAGAAGCCTACTTCTATGCCTTTGAGCAACTTTCTTAACTTCATCTTCAACCATTTCAACATTTAGATCTTTATGCAGATCGGCATTGCGTATGTACCAAGGTGCATTAACTATGTTCCTTAGTACTTTGTTTTGGAAAACCTGAATTGTTTGTAAATTTGTTTGGCATGTGCATGCCCAGAACTGGAGCCCGTAAGTCCATACTGGTTTCACAACTTCCGTGTATAGCAATAACTTGTTGTAGTTAGACAGGGATGAGTATCTCCCAATAAGCCAACCAATACATTTTACTGTATCGCCTGTTCAACTCATCTTTTTTTTTCTTTTCGTGCGCTTTCCAACGCAGTTTAGCGTCTAGAGTCATGCCTAGATATTTGGCTGTGTTTGAGTATTCCACTACATTGTTGTTAATGTAGACTGGAATGTGTGGTACGTTTTTATACGTAAAATTAATATGGACTGACTTAAGGTCATTTAATCTAATCTGCCATTTCTTAGTCCATTCTGAAATATTGTTTATTGCTGTTTGAAGCTTTTTTGTTGCTATTTCGACAGTTGCTCCCACAGCAAGGACAGCTGTGTCATCTGCAAAAATAGCTATGGTGGTTTCTTCACTTTCAGGCAGATCGCTAGTGAAAAGTAGGTATACAACTGGACCTAGCACACTGACTTGTGGTACACCAGTTTTAATCTCTCTTAATGTTGAGTACTCTGCATCTTGTTTAATTCTGAAGAATCTGTCTGATATATAAGACTCCAGAATGGTCGCGTACTGCTTCGGCAGTTGCTATTGTAGTTTGTGTATCAGTCCTTTGTGCCAGACTTTATCGAAAGATTGTGCTATATCTAGAAATACTCTAGAGCACACATTTTTCTCTTCAAATGCTTTTTCGATTCTATTTGTGATTCTATGCACCTTATCAATGGTAGAGTGCTTATTTCTAAATCCAAATTGGTGAAATGGGACGATCGATTTTTCATCTATTATTTTTTGTAGACGTTTTACCAGCACTTTTTCGAATAACTTGGACAACATTGGTAGAATAGATATTGGGCGATATGGGGTAACTTCGTTAGGTGGTTTGCCTGGTTTAGGTATCATTATTACCTCCGCGACTTTCCACATGCTTGGCACATATCTTAATTTAAATGCAGCATTAATAATCTGCGTTAGTTTTTTTAAACATTTTCGTGGAAATTGCTTCAAAATTTCTCCTGTAATTAATTTAAACCCTGGGGCCTTTTTTTATATTTATTCTTTCTTTAATTTCTTTGGAAAGTTCTTTAGCTGTTACCGGCCGAATAGGTGTATCTCCTTTGCATCTTATTTCGAGTCCTTGATAACCTTTATCTTCATAAGGTTTGAATACGTCTTCAAGATACTCAGCGAAAGTGTTTGCTTTCTCTTAGTTGCTTTTCGCCCAGTTACCTTCTCTGGTTTTTACTGGCGGAATGTGAGCTATTGGCCTGTTCATCTTCTTCGTTCCTTCCAGAGCGAGTAGTGGGTACTAGCATCATTTGTAAGACTTGTGAGGTAAGTTTTCAAAGACTCATTATTGAATTCTCTTACAGATTTTCTGAGCTTATAATTTAAGTTGTTCAGTGTGGTCTTGTCGCTTGGCGCCCTTGTCTGTTGCCAGCGTTTTCTAGCTTTCTTCTTTTCTTTAATAATTTGACATATTTCGGGAGGATAAGAGTTTTGTTTGATCTTTTTTGTTGTTTTGGGAGTGGCAGCCCAGGCCCACGCAGCTTTTTGTATTCTGAGCGTGAATATTTGGACCGCTTCTTCTAGTTGATCTTCTGTTTGAATAGCTGGTGATAGTTGGATACTTTCTTCCAACTTCTGTCTGAAGTAGTTCCAATCAGTCAGTCTATTTACTAGTTTTGGGCTATGGCCTTTTATTAATATTTTATCGCTAAGTGTTAAGAGTATAGAGGAATGATCTGATTGAAGATCAGGTCCTTCCTCTATGCTTATTTTATTTGAAGATATATTTTTTGATAGAAAGAAGTCGACAAGATCTGGGGTTTTATTTCTATCTGTTGGCGAATAGGTAGGTTTTCCCGTTGAGTGATATTTGGCGCCATCTTCTTTAATTGCTTCATATAGTTCTCTGCCTCTAGTATTAGTTAATCTAGATCCCCAATACTTATTTTTGGCGTTAAAATCCCCTCCCGCGATTAATCTATTGTGAAATATGCGGAAAAGACTTTTAAAATCATTTTTCTTTAGTCTATAGCTAGGAGAGCAGTATACTGTCGCAACAGATATTTGTCCACTGCTCGTTTCTATACATATGGAAATTCATTGGATGGCACATGCGCACATAGGGGCGGGCTACAGTCCGCTTGGGCGAACTGTTGGATACCCTATTCTTATTCCTATATCTCATAAGTGGGCGTGACAAAAATTTAAAGGATTTTATCGAAAAAACTAAGCTTTTGTAAATAAAAACGCTCCCTAGCTCAAACTTTGGTTTTTCAATAAAATTGTTTTATTTAATTGTGGGCGTGTCAGTAGGCGGATTTAAAAAAAAATTAAGTATGAGCATAAAGGGCACCTAGAGAGTATATACTATAAATTTCAGCTCCCTAGCTCAAACTTTGGACTTTCAAAAATAAAATAAAAATAATTGTGGGCGTGTCAGTAGGCGGATTTTGAAAATATTTACACAAGAGCATAAAGGGCCCCTAGAGAGTATATATTAAAAATTTCAGCTCCCTAGCTCAAATTTTGGTTTTTCAAAAAAAATATTTAATTTAATTGTGGGCGTGTCAGTGGGCGGATTTTGAAAATTTTATGTCCCAAGCAGTTTTATGGGCCAAAGATCATATATAAAAAATTTCAGCTTTCTAGCTCAAAATTCAATTTTTCCCAAAATTTGTTTTATTTAATTGTGGGCATGTCAGTGTTCGGATTTTGAAAATTTTATGTCCCAATCAGTTTTATGGACCATAGATCATATATAAAAAATTTCAGCTCTCTAGCTCAAAATTCCATTTTTTCCAAAATTTTGTTTTTTTGAGTTTGTGGGCGTGTCTGTGGGCGGATTTCAAAAATTCTTAAACTTGATTATTTCGGGACCCTAGAGAGTATATGGTTAAAATTTCAGCTCTCTAGGTCCAGTTTAAAGGCCTAATTTTTGCCGACGGACGGACGGACGGACGGACATGGCTAGATCGACATTACTATCGATGCTGATCATAAATATAGTAACTTTTAGGGGTCTACGGGCAATATTAAGGTATGTTACAAACTATGCGTCAAAATTAATATACCCCTAGAATAGGGTATAACTGCGGCCAACCTTTTGCAAAGTTATAAGGATGTGGGGAGTGATAGAATTCATATCCTTGCAGTCTCTGAAATGAGACATATATCAATCTGGTGTATGTCAAGAGTCACTTGCATATCGTCCTTGCGGCTCTCGATACCATTAGCATTCCATTCAAGAATTTTTATTTTATTCATCATGTCTGTCTTTTGGTAACAGCTCTTTTGTTGCTGTTTTGTCTCTCTAACAACAATATTCTATCTAATATCGTTTTATTCGATTTTTCCATGGAGCCAATCCTGTTCAGGATTTGTTTCATGAGGTTTGCATGCCAGTGTTTGGCTCTACTTTGCGTTTTACAGTTTTATCTGCTGGTATTTGAGTATTTATTGATGCTGCCTGAGCATATGTCATTTGTGGACCAACCGTCTTTTGTCTCGGGCCCTTTTTGATTATCGCTTGGCCTTTAGGCATTTCTTATTGTGGGCTCTTTTGCAAGTCCTTTTTAACTGTTTGCTCATCCTTATTTGAGTTTTTTTGTGTATTCTTTTGCTTTTTGTCCCTTGCAAGTTGGATTTCTTTTGCAACTAAACAACCTCTGTAGCTAGCAGGATGGTTTTCATTGCAGTTCGCACATTTAGGATGTTCATCCTCTTTTTTCTTACATTCTTTAGTGTGGTGACTTCCTGCACATTTAACACATCTTGGATTTGAGTTGCAGTATCTATGTGTATGCCCATATCTTTGGCAATTTTTGCATTGGCGCACTTGTTTCGATTTACGTAGGGTATGAATCTCAACTTGCATCCCAAGTATGTTTTTTATTTCATATCCTTTTTTCTTATCTTCGTCATGCTCGAAGCTGAGTGTAAAAATTGGTAGCAGTACTTTGCTTTTAAATTTAAGCATATTTACAACTTCCAAGATTTTAAAGCCTCTGTCTTTTAACTCTTTTTTTATGCTTTCGGGTGAGCATGAGTAATGCAGTCTTTTCACTACCACCTTCATTGGTCTGGTTTGCTTATTTTCATAAGAACACCATTGTAAAATTACGCCTATAATTTGCGAATGTGAGGGTATCGCTCGATATAGAATAAAACACTTGGGCAACTATTTCTTCGATAGCCTAGAAGAGGTAGCGTCAATTGACTGCAACAAGTTAGTGAGTTTTTGTTGGGTTCCCACAAGGATTGCGATGGGCCTTTATGGTGTGTAGTGTTGCTATGACAGTAGTGTCATAGCCCTGATTAACCCAAGCTTAGCTAATACAAAAACATATGGAAGGGCTACAGTCTGCTTGGGCGAACTGTTGAACACCGTATTCCTATTCCTATCACTCATAAAGTAGGCGTGGCAAAAGTTTAAGTATGGGTGAATTGTTAAGAATGCTCTTCATATTTGTATATACAACATTTAAAACAAAGTTTTTTTTTAAAAAAAACGCCCCTTAAAGGTGGGCATGGCAGAAAACTTTATATGACGGAATTGTTCAAAAAGATTTTACCTGCATTCTTTGCAAAGAATACGACTTACTACTAATTTTAATAACAGCTGTGATAGTTCGGAGAATCCTCTAATAAACCAGCTAAATGTTTTATCTGTGATATTTCTGTGTAAATATTTATTGCGTTTGCTGTCATTTACTAGTTATTTATCAATTATTTACTTATTTATTCATATATTTATTTATTTATTTATTTATTTTTTTATTTATTTTTGTATTTATTTATTTATTTATATATTTATTTTTTTGCTTATCTACTCGTATTTTATTTTACTTTTATTTTGTCAAATGAAGGTTTTTTTTCGTTTTTTCCTTCGATAAACTCTTCCGATCATTTATAGTTATTTATTATTTGCCATACAAGAAAATGTGTCAGTAGAAAGATAAATGTATCAAATCTCTGAATTGTAAAATGTGCGGTCACAGACTTTTTTGAAAAGATTGTTACGAAATAAAATGAATTGATTGAATACGACTTTCATTAACAATGATTTCCTTATCAACAAGTTTTTTTTTTTGAACTGTGGGTGTGTAAGTAAGCGGATTTTAACAATATTTAAAAATTAAGGGAAACTATAGAGAACATATTAAAAAAATTCAACTTCCTAGTTTTGGAAAAAAAGTTTGTTTTACTTTAATTGTGGGCGTGTCAGTGGGGGCCTAAGGACAATAGATTAAAAATATCAGCTTTCTAGCTCAAAATTCCATTTTTTCGATAAATTTGTTTGATTGTGGGAATTTAAAAAAATCCTTAACTTGATTATTTCGGGTTCCTTGACAGTAAATTTTTTTAGGGGTAGGTGGAAAATCGTACATGCGATTCTTTCTCACTTAAAATAAGAAAACAAAAACCACCTCCATTCGAAACCTTCATACTACAACTAGGTTATTCTTATCCAGTAGTTTTATTTAAACTGTTAAATACGCGTTTGGCAGGTGCTTCCCAGTGGAGGCACCTGCTAATACCGCCATAAGCACGCGGTTACATCTTATTGCGCTAATTCAAATGGTTTTATCCTTTGTAATCGGCGCACTAAGTTAGTATCGTCTCGAATTTGTAGCATGGTGTTAATGCAATGACCGTGAAGGCGTGTCTGTTGTTTGCGGGCAAAATGTTTTATTTCATCTTCGACGGTAGCCATACTTAGGTCTCTGTGGATATAAGTGTTTCTGATAAACCAAGGTGCATTCACTATTTGTCTTAGCACTTTGTTTTGAAAAGTTTGTAAAATTTTGATATTACTGGATTTGGTACCGTATGTCCAAACCGGTTTTAGAACTTGCTTGTATAAAAGCAGCTTGTTCTGCATGCTGAGTTGGGAAAATCTACCAAGCAGCCAGTGCATTTGTTTACATCGAATTGCGAGCTCTCCGCGTTTCTTCTTGATGTGCGGTTTCCATTTTAATTTCGCATCGAGTGTCATTCCCAAATATTTTGCCTCGTTTGCGTACAGAATTCGTACCGAATCAATGAAAATGGGTAAGTTGTCTACATTTTTGTAAGTAAAATTCACGTGCGTTGATTTGGAATCGTTGAGAGCAATACGCCAAGTCTTTGTCCAATCACAAAATTTGTCAATAGAACGTTGGAGTTTATTAGTTGCTGATTCAATGGTATTACTGACCGCTAATATAGCTGCATCGTCTCCAAATGTGGCTACTGTTTTACCTTCTTCTTGAGGAATATCACTAGTGTATATTAGAAATAGGATCGGTCCAACAACGCTTCCTTGGGAAACTCCTGCCGCGATTTCTTTAAATTCAGAGTAATCATTTCCGTGTTTTACACGAAAGAGTCTGTCTGATAAGTAACAACTAAGGATATCAGATAACTGTTTCGGAAAAGCTTGTCTTAGCTTATGTTTCAAGCCCGTATGCCATACTTTATCACAGGCCTGAGAGACGCCGAGAAAATCACTAGAACATATTTTTTTCTCCTCTAGGGCTTTTTCAATTACATTGGTTATTTTGTAAACCTGGTCAATTGTAGAATGCTTAGTCCTGAATCCGAATTGGTGATCAGGTATTAATCGACGTTATTCGATGATCGGATGTAGGCGCTTTAAAAGTTTTTCGAATACCTTCGACATTATCGGTAAGAGCGATATTGGCCTATATGATTTTTTGTCATTTATTGGTTTACCGGGCTTTGGAACCATTATAACTTCAGCTACCTTCCATTGTCGTGGAACGTACAATAACATGAACGATGCATTGATAAGATAGGCAAACTTGATTAAAGCTTTCCTAGGTAACTCTTTAAGAACCTGTCCTGTGATTAAGTCATATCCAGGAACTTTGCTTAATTTTAGTTTCTCTATTTTGAAGCGCAGTTCGGGTAGCGATACACTTTTTATTCTATAATTATCAGGTGCCACGGTTAGGACAGGAAATTCGAGCAACGCTTGACCATCAAATGGTTTAAATGTTTCTTCCAGATGTTTGGCAAATATTTCGGCTTTTTCCTTGTCACTCTTCGCCCATTCTCGATTGATTTTCCTGATGGGTGGCGCTTGCGAATTGGTTTTTTAATGCCTTTTATGGCTTTCCGAGTAAAGCGAGCGAGTAATTTGTACTTTTATCCGCAGTTAGGCTTCCAAGATATGTGGAAATTTCACGATTTTTAAAGTCACGAATTTCTCTCTTCAGTTTACTACAAAGGTAGTAAATGGTTTGAATTTCAGCCTTCTAACTTTAGTTAAAAGGCCTAATTTTTGCTGATGGAAGGACGGACATGGTTAGATCGGCATTAGTATCGATGCTGTTCATGAATATTTTATTTTAAAGGGGTCTATGGGCACTGTTAAGGTGTGTTACAATGGTGTGACCAATATCAACCATATTAGGAGCAACCTCGGTTATCGTGTGTTCCACTTTAAACCTCCTTTACTGTTAACATTTCAAACGCGCTATACGACACAAACGCAAAATAGTTGGTACACCCAACTCTTTGCAAGTAAAAACGTCTATATTATAAGTTTGTCATATACATACATAGGTATTTATTTTTTACAGAAATAAAAAAAATATATTATAGACAATATGTTTCTTGATGTAATGAATGACACAAATAAGCAAAATCACAACAAGCACGGTTAAAACTGTGTGCTTTCTCTTTGTTAATAAGCGCAAAATAGTTGGTCTACGTAATTCGCGATGCGAAAGAGTTGGTCTGCTCCACATCAACGTATGATTAAGTTAACCTTTAGAAAAAATTAAGCAAAAACAAACGTACTTTTACTTTGGCATGTTATTAGTGTAGGTACTTGTGCAATAAGTTTGAATTCAGTTGATGGCTGATCATGGCGCATGGTGTTCCCTTATCCAAAGATCTTAGAGAATCAATTATTAAAGCTTTCGAAAATGGTTTTTCAAGCTATAAAATTGCTGAAAATTGCAATCTCCCTCGTTCATCAGTCCAGAATATCATTTCGCTCTTCAATAGGAATGGTAACATTAAAACCCGGAAGAAAACTGGACGACCACCAAAAGCTACAGCCCGCGATTGTCGGGTATTAAAAATAATAATAAAAGAAAATCGTCGTCAAACTGCTGCTGGGATAACTGTAGAGTGGAAAAGCAGCATCAAAAAAGAAATTTCTGTCGACACTTGTAAACGCAATATGAATAAAACGGGTTATAAATTTTACAAGGTTTGTTTAAAAATCTTTTTTTAATTTTGTAATTTTGTAATTTTTTTCAATCCTCTTAATAGGACAAAGAAAATGCCTTTCTTACACCAAGGCAACAGAAAAGACGACTTGAATGGGCTAAAGAGCACAAAAATTGGACCTTACATCAGTGGCGGCAAGTAATTTGGAGCGATGAATCCAGATATAAGGTTTGTGTTGGCAATGAGCGGAAGCGTGTACTGCGCATCTCCAAAGAAGCATTCCATTAAGACTGTTCAAAACGAACAATAAAGTTTCCAGCGATATGGGGATGTATGTATGGGCGTGGTGTTGGTAGGTTATGTTTTGTTGATGGCCTCGTCAATTCTGTGAAATATCGCAACATCTTGGAAGAGCATCTGCTTCCATCAATAACACAGCTTCAGTCAACAGAGGGAGGCTACGTATTTCAGCAAGTGCATCTTGCCATACGGCAAAGCCAACTAAAGCCTAGTTATCTACTGAAGACATTCCATTAATAGAATGGCCATCCAGCAGCTCTAATCTTTCGCCATCGAAACTTTGTGGCACAAAATGAAAAAAAAAACAGACAATCAATCTTTTACAACCGATGATTGCCAAAAACTCGTAGACACAATGCCACAGAGGATTCAAGCAGTTATAGCAACGAAAGGTGAACGCAGTGGTAAAAAGGTAATTTTAGTTCCTAGACCAACTATTTTGAGCTCAAACGAAAGAAGACAAAATATTATACTTATGTGTATTCTGTAATAACTTCAAGTGCTAACAACTTGTTCAATAAACTTGTTTTTATTTGTATCAGAAATATAAATAAAAATTTATTTTCATTAACAAAACTTTTTATTTGAAGAAATAAAACAACTATGAATTTCTCAACAGAATGTATACGTAATAAAATAGCATAGACCAACTATTTTGCGTTTGGCCTCGTATACCATAATCCCGTTCTTCAAACAAAAAGTAGTGAGTACAACCTTCTTTTTTCAAAACAATAATCTCTAAAAAGGTGCATGCCATGTCACAAAGTATGAATAGATCGATCGAAATAAAACCGACTTTTGAAATTCGGCCTTATTTCACTTACGAAATCGAAAGAACGCCGGCTCTAAAGGTTTAACAGCTGAGTTCTTTCACAATGATGATGTTTTGATAGGACTTATGTTATGAACCAAATCCACAACCAAGTATGAGTACCGGATGACTGGACAGTTTGGAACCTAAAAACCGAGCTAAAATGGAAGGCTGTAGTGTGACCGGCAAGGACCATTCCCGGATCAGAGCCCATTCAAAAAAAGTATAGGAATTACATCAACCGTGACGTCAAAGCAATTGAATCAACTCGCGTTTAAGCTGAATAGAATATAGGGCAATCTATGACGATCCAACCATGGTAAATTGGGTGAATGTTTACTTTTTCCGAAATCTATTGACTAATTGCTATCAATGATTTGAAATTTTGATTACGACTTCTGCATACGAAGAGTTTGAAGCAATTTTTTCGATTAACATACTGCCGTCCTCAGTCTAGTATTTTGTTTATCGTCTATGCAAATTTAAATATGGACTTGAATTTGCACGAGAACAATCAAAATCAAATTTATTATTTAAACACGTTATCGCTACCAATTTGAATTAAACAGAAGTGACATTTGTCAGCTCATTCGAAAGTATAATCGAATTCGCCAGGAGCATTCGCATCATAGTTGGATATGTTTAATCAATAGAGACATCATAATTAACCGATTGTGGCCGCCGTCGACTAGGGACAGGTCCCATTTGTTATGTAAATATAAATCTAAATCAGCCTGGAGGATATTTCTTCAAAACACTTATTATACTCTATTCTAAGGGTATATTAATTTTGACGCATAGTTTGTAACATACCTTAATATTGCCCGTAGACCCCTAAAAGTTACTATATTTATGATCAGCATCGATAGTAATGTCGATCTAGCCATGTTCGTCCGTCCGTCCGTCCGTCTGTCGGCAAAAATTAGGCCTTTAAACTGGACCTAGAGAGCTGAAATTTTAGCCATATACTCTCTAGGGTCCCGAAATAATAAAGTTTACGAATTTTTGAAATCCGCCCACTGACACGCCCACAAATAAATAAAACAATTTTTTTGAAAATCCAAGGTTTGAGCTAGGGAGCTTAAATTTATAATATATACTCTCTAGGCTCTAGGGGCCCTTTATTGTCATGTGTTAATTTTTTTTTAATTCGCCTACTGACACGCCCACAATTAAATAAAACAATTTTATTGAAACACCCAAGTTTGAGCTAGGGAGCGTTTTTTAGCGTTCTTAACAATTCAACCATACTTAGACTTTTGTCACGCCCACTTATGAGGGATAGGAATAAGAATAGGGTATGCAAAAGTTCGCCCAAGCGGACTGTAGCCCGTCCCTATGTTTTGCTTGATTGGATTAGAGGTTTTGTTTATGATCAATGCGGATTGATTGTAGGGCTGAATGATATCCACACTTTGTCGATTAATAATAACTTCTCATATCATAGTGATATGACAATTGGCGCGTTTAATTTGTGAGTTAACTGGTAGTCCCTACTTTTTCACCCTTCCTCATTGATCGAATAAATCACGTGACCATCGTTTGGCAAGTGGTAGAGTTTTAATTACTAGGGAATTCGCAGCTGCCTTGCATTTTGAACGCGCCCAATGTCTCTGGTAATTTTGTTTAGATCTCATTTGGGACCTCTGCATGCAAAACGCGGAACGAAAGGTAGATAGCAACGAAATCGTGAAATAAATGCCTTATTAAAAAATGATTGTTTATTTAAAAACAAATCACTCGAGTAATTTGGGCAACGATACATTAGTGGTGTTCTTTTGTACGAGTTGACGGGGATAGAAAATGACTTCCATATGTTTAATAAAACAACACGATACCCCAAAGCGAACACAACAAAAGCATAGAGAACGTCAGCCTACGATCATCAACTGACAACCCAGGTACAACTACACTGATTCCAAATACCAATTTCGAGGTTTATGCAATGAACTTTCAGAAAATGATAGCAAATTCATATATTTGACATAACCATAAACGCCAAATACAGCCAATACACGCATAGATCTCCAATAAAAAATATTTAAAGCAACAAATTCGCGACTGGCTGAGCCTTCCATAAATAAATTGAGCATCTTAAACAAACACGCCCTAGGTGGCCGGATACTGGAAACGTGTGTCCTAATTTCGGCCCCGCTGAATTTTTGTTAGCGAAATCATTTTTTCCTGTAAATATAGATAGTAAACTATCTTTAAATTATTATTTTAAAAAATGCACTAAAATAAACATGAGTAACGCAACTAAGGGAAAGCGTGTAATCACTTACAGCGATCAAGTTAGACAAAATAAAATGCCCATTCGGGAAGCTAGGAAGTTCGGAATTCTCAGAACTACTCTTCAGGATCGGATCTAAGGAAAAGTCTTAAACGGCCCTCGCAAAATGGGGCCCAGTACCATCCTATCCATTGAAGAAGAGGAGAAGCTTGTCGAGTGGCTTATAATTTTGGCCAAGTGTTGCTTTCCGCAAAATTCAGAGGATCTTCTACACACGGTTGAAAAAATTCTGAAAGACGATCCTCGAAAGACCCCGTTCAAGGATAAGAAGCCAGGAAAAAAGTGGTAATATAGCTTTTTAAGGCGCCCTCCAAGCATAAGCTTAAGAACTCCTGAAGCTATATCCAAATATCGGGCTACCATTACGCAGCTAGGAATAAGGAAATGGTTTCGAGATCTTCATGAATATTTTTTTAATAATAAAGCTGAAGACATCCTTGAAGATCCCTCCAGAATTTTAAACGCAGATGAGACAGGTTTTAGCATGGCTCCAAGAACTGGTAACGTTCTTGCCCCCAAAGGACTTAGGAACATATATAAAGTAAGTGCTGGTAACGAAAAAGAAACACTTCCAGTCCTGTTTTTTCATACAAGCGATCATCTGCCAGAGTCCTTAAAAGCATGCCTGATGAAGGGTTTTTTGGAAAAACTGAGAGTGGTTGGATGCGCAGCGAAACTTTTCTTCAATATGTTACCGACGGGCTACACGTTTGGCTATTGAAAATGACATCAAACGCTCTGTGCTGTTCTTTGTTGACGGACATAGGTCGCATATGTCTATGGAGCTGAGTGAGTTTTGCAGTTCAAACCAAATAATTTTGTATGCAACAAAGAAGTAATCAATATTATTTCTCTAGCTCAGCAAAGGATACGTGCCGTTAATTCACTTAGCTGAGTAGAAGATTTGGTGCCAAGTGATGATATTGATGCCACATACGATACAAACTTGATAGTGATTTAGTTAGAGTCGCTGTATCGCCACACTTTCAGTGATACTATCAGAAGTCATGATCATGAAGAATGTTTTGCATTAGACCCCATCGAAGAAATAGCAGATCCTGAGCTCGAGCTCAATGGCACGTTTGACATCGTTGTAGAAGACATACATTCTCAGATTGGGGAAGCAAACATTACGGCCGTATTTGGTAAGCCTGTGTACTATTTTAGACAAATATCTAATACATAGATAGATTTTTTGTAAACTATTTGGATTTAAATAAGTAAATAAATAAATAACCTCGGATAACTTGTAACTTTGGTACTAGGTCTTATAATACATATTTTTATTTTAGAGTGCACTAATACTGATTCAACGTTGTTCAGCTTTGAAAAACACTTAGTTTATTCGAAGCCGATACAGAAGTCGCAAAATAGGGCGCAGAACGTTGAAAAACTGCCAATGTCAATATTATCCGCAGCCTGGAAAAACTTTCACAAAAAGAAGGAAGAGTTGAAACTACAATAGGCTGCTGAGATACAAGAAAACAAACTGTAGCGGCTAGGAAAAAAGGAAGAAAAATGCAATAAAAGGAAACCAGTAGTTCGAAAAGGACAAACAAATCATTCCTCTCTGTCCAACCTATGACGAGGATGTGCTTACAGACGTCGAAGATGACGATCTGAAAAACAACGGTTGCGATGTATGCCAAAAGTAGTTTCATCTGAAATGTGGCAATGGCTAATGTCACTTTTAAGGGAGTGTTCCTTCAGGTGTCAAAATAGGATTGGGGACACAATCCCGAAAACCAAAATCCCGAAAATCCAAAATCCCGAAAATCCAAAATCCCGAAAACCCAAAATCCAAAAAATTAAAAATCCCGAAAAAAGAATCCCGAAAACGAAATCCCGAAAAATTATATAAAATGAAAAATTTGCGCAAATTTTTCATTTTATATAATTTTTCGGGATTCTTTATTTAATTTTGAATGTAAGATAGACAAGTGTTTGTCCATTCCATTTACTGTAATAATGTTTTGCAATTGTTTGCGTTGTAATGTTTTGCATTTCGAAATGTGCATTCATGAGCTGATCTCAAATAGTGTGATAGCTGACCGACTAGATTTTTGTTAGAACATCGTAATACAAAGTGAGTATCGTGCACGCCTTTATAATTAAAAACGTTATATTAACAGTGACATTTTGTGTTGGAAGTCTTAAGTAGAAATGAACATGTCCATCGTGAAAACCAACAATCAGCGTGAGAAACTGCTTATTACGGATAAAAAAATAGAAGGATACATTTTACTGGGAGTGTAAGCAGCGAAAGTGTTCTGAAATAATCCCAGATTAATTGCGTATAATATGAACTTGTATTAAATATTGTTTTGTCATGGATCGTTTTTGATATGTTTTTGTAAGGCTTGAACTGTTTATACCCTATTCTAGGGGTATATTAATTTTGACGAATAGTTTGTAACATACCTTAATATTGCCCGTAGACCCCTAAAAGTTACTATATTTATGATCAGCATCGATAGTAATGTCGATCTAGCCATGTCCGTTCGTCCGTCCGTCCGTCCGTCCGTCCGTCGGCAAAAATTAGGCCTTTAAACTGGACCTAGAGAGCTGAAATTTTAACCATATACTCTCTAGGGTCCCGAAATAATCAAGTTTAAGAATTTTTGAAATCCGCCCACAGACACGCCCACAAACTCAAAAAAACAAAATTTTGGAAAAAATCGAATTTTGAGCTAGAGAGCTGAAATTTTTTATATATGATCTATGGCCCATAAAACTGATTGGGACATAAAATTTTCAAAATCCGCCCACTGACACGCCCACAATTAAATAAAACAAATTTTGGGAAAAATTGAATTTTGAGCTAGAAAGCTGAAATTTTTTATATATGATCTTTGGCCCATAAAACTGCTTGGGACATAAAATTTTCAAAATCCGCCCACTGACACGCCCACAATTAAATAAAATATTTTTTTTTGAAAAACCAAAGTTTGAGCTAGGGAGCTGAAATTTATAGTATATACTCTCTAGGTGCCCTTTATGCTCATACTTAAATTTTTTTTAAATCCGCCCACTGACACGCCCACAATTAAATAAAACAATTTTATTGAAAAACCAAAGTTTGAGCTAGGGAGCGTTTTTATTTACAAAAGCTTAGTTTTTTCGATAAAATCCTTTAAATTTTTGTCACGCCCACTTATGAGATATAGGAATAAGAATAGGGTATCCAATAGTTCGCCCAAGCGGACTGTAGCCCGCCCCTATGTTTTTGTTATGTTTTATTTATTTGAAGTTTTTTATTTTGTTAAATAAATTTGCCAAATTTTTTTGTTGCTACAATATATTTTGGATTTTTTTGATTGTGGCTTTTCGGGATTGTGGGTTTTCGGGATTGTAGCTTTTCGGGATTTTGGATTTTCGGGATTTTGGGCTTTCGGGATTACGTTTTTCGGGATTCTGTCCGACTTCCGTGAAAATATCCACGACGTCACCGCTGATAACGTGCATATAAATATTTACATTTTTCAAAAAAAAATCCAATTTCATTTCCACAATAATCTAAACGGCACCTAGTCATTGATAACCTCGGATATGCGAGGACTGGTTGACCTCAGTGACGAAGTGTTCCATTGCGTGGAGCCGAACCGTGCTGGTCCGCATGTGGAATTCACCGGTGTAGATCATAATCGTCTCGTTAAAGAGGAAGGAGAAGTTGAAATTCCAGGAACAAAATCTCTGTGAGTTAAATAAAAAGTGCCCTAAATTTTGGCAGGCACTGAACTGACTCGATTAAATATGCATTTTAGCACCGAATTCCAAAAAAGAAGATAACGTGCAGTAACGGCTTGTTCAAAATGTCAACAGGTTTGTTTATTTACTTACAGCTCAGCGAAATTGTCTTCAAACAATTGAATGCCGTTAATGTTTCTAGATCCCCGAGCCTCACTTCATAGAATTTGTGAGGAAATTTCTTATTCTTCATCCATTACAAAAAAAAAATCAAAGAATCTGAAAGCAATAGAACCAAGCCAAGAATCTATAACCACATGTGAGCGCGACGATATTCTATTATTTTCGGCATGAATGGAAGGAATGTTTTATTTTATGCCGCACTGACAGAATTGCGAAGCATTGAACCACACTGATGGTATCGGCTATATTTAACTGTGCATTTACTCACCGATATTTGGTATTTGATGTTCGGTTTCAAGCCATTTTTGCAATTCGACCATTCCCGTCTCCATATCAAGAATGTATCCCATTTCGGATGTGCAAGCTTCGCAATATCCGTTCGTAAAAAAAGCTTAATTGCGCGCGTATTCGTACGTACCTATTAGGCACAACACCAAATACTGACCCGAATTTAAAATTTAAATAAAAATCGCATTTATTGAATTTATTAATTAATCAGCACTCTTCATTATAATATTGTTTTGTCATCTAAGTTCGTAGTGCCTAAGCCTACGTATACGATTAAGCGAATAACAATTTTTACGAAAATTGGACAAAGCGAACGAACGAAAACAATGCGATTCACCTATCACCAACTTCTCGGTACGACGCCTCCTGATCAACTGAAACTGAACGTGAAAATGTGATAAAAGTGATGCAGGCAGGCAAGTTCATATCGTCGCTACAGTGGGCAAACACCGTAAATTCCTGGCATCAAGTCAGAGAATGAAAATGAATGCAAAATGAAAACAAAATAAAACGGTGATAGATAACTGCAATAAGAGTGGGTGGTGGGCAGTGCAGAATTTAACCTACTTTACGAAGGGACACTCAATCTTACGAATGGGATTTTGTTTACGAGATTTTGTACACAGTCGCTTCCGTTCGAAAATTGTTGGTCTTATTTTTTCGGATGTCATCTCTTGAAATTTATGAGAGCTTCGAAGTGTTATTATTATTACACTATGTAACAAAATGTGTATAAAAATCGATTTAATTGTGAATGAATGGGGAAGCCTTCTCGTCAAAGAACCTATCTCAAAGAAAATAGAGCGTGACCGGACAAAGACAACCCCAGTCCAAGATCGTTTGTTGGTGCTTCAAAGGCTGCCTTATTTAGAGTTTTAAAATTCGGCCCAATGTCAATGGGCTTATATCACGTCACCACTACAAAGTCGTAGGATGCCGACCTAATTTGAATCAAGACCTGTGAAAAAACTTAACTTTCCGACAAATCTAAGTTGAAGCTGAATGATGAAGATGGAAGGATTCTTGAGCAGAGAAGGAAAATACCGAGCTCTGAATACCTCTTTCGGATGCCTCAAATCTGGAGGTAAGATTGTCTGGAGATGCTTCTCTGAAGATGAAAAAGGTTGAAGGGTCTTTCTCGAATGGAAAGTTTCTGCAGTAGATTATCTTTAGGTCCTTGAAAATGAATCAGAGATACGGGCGTGAGAGCTTTTTGGTGACACTCGTAGGTTCATTTTTCTACAGCACAATGCCCCTTGCAATCCAAAATGATAGGTGTACAAACCTCTCCCAAATATGACACAAGAAATAGAAAATATACATTGGCCAAATTATGTTTGGGTACAAATAAGTTCTCCAAAGAGGTATCCAACTAACTTCATTATAAATGCAAACGCAAAGTCCATATACCGCAAAAAAAACCAATAAGGGTATTCATGCAACGTCGTTAGCTTACCACCTTCGGAAAAGTGTAAGTTTACGACGTACGTTTCATTAAAAGCTCTCAAAACTGCTTGCGTAAACGATGGGAAATCAATCAGCTGTAAACGTGCTTTTGTTATACGAGTATCTGCGGAGTGTGACAGAGTGTGCAGTTAGGTTGTGTATTGAGTATGCCTCTGCAGCTCTACCGCTGATTGTTTGAAATGACAAAAGTCGTAGGGCTGTTTTGACATTTCGGCTAGGAATTTAGGTGAGAAATGTCACAAATTGCAGTGTACTGTCATTTCCTTAGATCTTATTCAGATTGGTCATTCAGTGTTACATAGGTTATGTTAGGTTAGGCGGAAATTATACCGAATGCGGCCAGAGAAAAGTTTTCCACGTTTCCCATAATTATTTGAACGCCAAAATTTGTGTCGAAAATTTACCACAGCGTTGTAAAAAATTTCCAACACAAATTTTGTCAGTTCATTTACCATGTCATAAGCTTTTGAAATTTTCGACGTTTACAAAGCTTTTACGACGTTGCATGGATACCCTTAATGTTACTGAAAATTACAAAACAATTCGAAAATCCCTATTAAAACCAAGTTCTCTATACGTTCCTGGTTGAAAAGTAATAATTGGATCGAAAGGTTCGTTTGTTTTAACTACGCCAGATATTTTTGTGGAAAAAACGCCAGAAAATTCGATATACCAAATTCTTTTCTGGCAATCTCTCCAAAATGTCTGGCCTTTCTGTGAAGAAATTTCTGGCGTTTTTCTATTTTTACAAAATTAATGGAAAGGACTGAAAAAATAATTTGGAAAAAAATGACAGAATTTCTCAGTATGAAATTACAACCAAATGATATTTTGTAGGCCTGCATCTAATTTAAAAGAGATCCCTTAAAACACAAGTCTACAAAACGTAAATCTTTTTAATAATATACCCCACATATGACCTACCCAAACCTCCCACCTACTCCAAGCAGTGATCCCAAGCAGGGGGTTGCAGGGGGCCAGCAATGCCGCATGCAGATTGTTTATGGGATCTACTTATGATATTCAAGGTAACGTTGAGCTCTGAAATTAAAAGTAGATCCCATAAACAGTGTAATGTGTATGGGTGCCATGTTGGCCCACTGCAACCCCCCGCTTGGGGTCACTGTATGATATTGAGTAAGTCCAAGGTTTTGGTAGGTGCAATGTTGGGTATACATATTATTGTTACTCACAAACTGTCACGTTTAAAAATTGCAAAAAAAAACATTTGCTGGTCTTTTTTTCGAAAACGATTTTGGAAATTAGCTAGGTCAGGATTCCCTTTTACTTTCTCATTCTTTGTTCAAATATATCTGGCCTAATATCCAACATTTCTGGCCTATTTTCCAAACAATTCGATCTTGTTTTCCAATTTTTACTACATAACTACGAGTATTTTCTGGCGTTTTTCCAAAAAAAACCCCTGGCTTAATTTCCGGGAGCCGTTTCGACTATGTAAAATGCGAAAATGTTAGACACGCCTTTATACCCGATTCAAAGGGTATATTAATTTTGACTCATAGTTTGTGACAGACCCCTCAAAGTTCCCACTACTCGCGCACTTAAGGGGCTTTTTTTAAAAAAAAAAAAAACGTTGCTTTCGATAAAATCATTTAAATGTTGTATAACGAAATATGTAGAGCGTTCTTAACAATTCAACCATACCTAGACTTTTGCCACGCCCACTTTATGAGGGATAGGCATAGGAATAGGGTATCCAACAGTTCACCAATCGGACTGTAGCCCTTCCCTATCTTTTGATCGGCAATTTTGTTTTGCGTGATATAAATTATAGGACATAATGAGCATGTTCATAGTTTTATAGCGATGGTCGTTGCGTTCATATACAATAAAATGTAAACTGGTACCATTACGTTGAATGCCGCCATTACACCTATATTAAGTGCTGTTTTCTGACTTGCTTACATCGATTGTGATGATTAATTTTATTGAATAATTCGATAATTCACCATTTTCGTAATTTATAAATATTATACAATATATTTCCAAAGCAAAACAAAATATATTTTGTTGATTCTTAACATTGTCATAACAAAGTTATATCTGCTGATTTTGTGATTGATTTATATTATCTTCTTCTTACATATTTTATTAGCAATGAAACTGATCTTTCTTCCTTATCTCGTGCATAAGATAGCATTCGTGGGCGCGTAGCCATGTATATCCACCACAGTTCCTTTCTGGTTGTCAGTTCGTTTTCAAATTACGAAGCAATTTTAGTTCCTCTGGAATCGACAATTTGGATACTCATAGCATTTGAAGTTCTTGAAAATGGAAATAAATACATAATGTGAGGCGCCGCGGCGCGCAGAATACAACGGCACGAAAGAGGCAGATGGGAAAAATTGTTTTGGATTTTTGAGTTATTTATGTCGCTTCCGATTTAGCTCGCAGATTTCAGATTCTTTGTTCCCAATGGAAGACACACGACATTGTTTTTTTTTTGGTATCGTGTGTTCTTGATAGCTCGCTTGTTTTAAAATTGTTACAGACATACAAAATATTAATTTAATTTTCACAGAATTAAGCACATAGGCACTTGTGTATCGTAAAATAATTTGACAACATTTTAGTATACACTGGCGATCACAAGGAGGAGGCCATACATTTTATATATTAGCTGAAATCTTCATGATGTGAGATGATGTTAAACCTCTCTTAAAAACGCACCTTTTTTTTTGTTAATTATATTTGGGGTTTTTAATACTTGTAGTAATTGTTAGAATATGGTGAACTCAGATTTTTGCAAGACTCGATAAACGGCACATTAGAAAAACCGGTATACCTCAAAAACTGGTTAAGCGAGATCAGATATTTTAGCTCATACTACTATTTTGAACAAATTTGCGTTTTAAAATTTTTAAAAGATTTATAAGGTTTAAATCGTACAACAGTCTCTAAATAAGCGCGTTCAGTCTTTCTCTTGGGTCACGTGGAACTGACTTACAACAAAGCGTAAATAAAATAAATCGAAACAAATATATGTCGGTGTGATCGTAGACTTTCTGTACTTCCTCCTCTTCTTCTTAACGGGCTCCCGACCCGTGGAGACTCTCTGCCTGAGAAACTGCAGCATTCCATCCAACGCGATCCCCAGCACGCTGCTTCCAGTTGTCCAGACCAAGCGCTCTGGCATCCGCGACAGCTTAGTCTTTAAAACGGATATTCGGTGTTCCTATCCTTCTCGAACGTGGGGGTGGGCGTCGAAGATGTACTTCGCTGGAGCATTATTGTCCATTCACTCGATGTGGCCGAGCCAATGTAGTGGACATATTTTAGCTTTTTGGACTACATTCACACCTTGGTACAGCTCTATGGGCGGTTATATCTTATCCTCCAATCGCTTTCTCGCACATGACCAAATATCCGACGGAGTGTTTTTCTTTCGATAGAACCTAAAATGAGCTCTCCTTTCCTGCTTATCGTTAAGCACTCGGCGCCATAAAGCAGAACTGGCGGTATCAGTGTTTTGAGAGCTTACACTTCGACTTCCGAGTTAGGAGTTTTGATGCCATTTATTTCGCCAATTCGAAGTAGCAACGGTTTCCTAGGGTAAGTCTTCGTCGGATCTCCAATAAGGTGTCATTTGTGGAGTTTATGTTTACTCTGAACTCCCTTACTACCTCGAAGTTGCTGTTAGCAACGTGACGTTTTGTCCTAGTCGGTTTGTTGAAAGCAAGTACTTCGCCTTGTCCTCACTGACTTCAACCAATTTTGCCTGTTCTTCAATCGCTAAGAAAGTGTGCCGTGTCACGCTGAGAGAGGCCGAGGATGTCGATATCGTCCGCGTATCCCAGCAGCTAGACGGATCTGTTGAAGAAAGCACCTGCCGTAGTGACACTTGCCCTACGCACTGTCTGCTTTAGAACTCAATCTTGTTCTAGTAGAGCTGCTGGCGATGAATGCTATATGCAGCTGTAAAGTCAATGAAAGGATGGGGGGTCTCGACTTAGAATTTATTGGTCTTTTCTAGGATTTGACCCAGTGTGAAGATTTGTTTTATTGTCGATCTGCCGGGCCGGAAGCCACACTGGTACGTTCCGTTAGTGTGTTGCAAAACTGCTTTAGATGTTCACAGAGTACGTTGGAAAATAACTTATATACGACATTTAGCAGGGATATGCCTCGATAGTTCTTGCAAGGTATATGATCGCCTTTCTTGTAGATAGGGCATATGGAGCTGATAGTCCAGACATTCTTTACATACAGGTATTAAATTGGTACTTCCTTTTTTATAAAATTAAAAGTATTTACTCCTGTGTGCAAGTTTTCGTGGTTTTAAGTCCCAATAACACTGTATGCATTGCCATGGCAGGGCAGAAAAAGGCCGTCTTGCAAGTGTACTAAAAGTTGTAAAACAATTATCAATAATTACATATTTCAAGTAGGTACCGATATTACTATTAAAATATTAAAAAAAAACTTACATACACATATTCCAAGGATGTAACAAAAATATTTTTTTTCATTTCATTTCATTTAATTTTTTATTCCAATCAATGATAACATAATAGCATTTTATAAGTGAACTTACAGTAAATATTACATAAATGAACATTGAAGAATATAAGATACATCCTTTAGTTATAAAAACTACTGACGGATGCATTAATTGAGCTATAACATAATTTAAGGAAAATAAAAAACTTAAGATAAATACAATTGTTCTGGGGTGATTAAGATATATGAACAAATCTGATAATGTTAACTGGTAAATACAAGGTGGCACAAAAGTAATCCTCCTATCAGAAAATGCTATAAATTTTGCGATTGGCCCCTAATGTCAGTTCTGTTATGACATTTGTGTAGTAAACACATGCGAAATACACGTTAATAAACAATGTTACGCTACACAGCTCCAGAACGCGGAATATTGGTGACTATTTATTTGAGCAATAATTTAATTACAGCCAAAAAACATCGGAAGGTTATTTTTGCGCCACCTTGTATAAGCTCAAAAAATATTTTTTTTTTTTTTAAACTACGCTAAATGATTACTTTTATTAAGTTATTAATTTCATTGAAGTCAAACATAAATAGCCACTTTTTAATTTCTCTGTTGAATGAAAAGAATTTGTTTATACTTCGAAGTTCGAAAGGCAATCTATTAAATAACCTGGGTGCTACTGAAGTATAAAAATGTAGTGTGAGGTGGAATATCAGCTAAACATCGCTCTATGCTACGCAGCCCATAAGTAGTCAAATTCTGATTTAGTAAGTTTCCACTTCTTAAGTAAAATATTTTTAAAACTTTGTAAAAATAAAGATGTTTCAGCGGGAGTATCTTTGAATTACAAAACAAACAAAAACTATGTTCACGGCACTTTTTTTTCCATATTAATCTTAGAATATGTTTCTGAGATACTATCAGTGGTTGTAAATTATTGTTATAAGTAGGTACCACCCCAATATACGAGCCCATATTGCAACTTAGATTGTACCAAACCATAATAAACTGTTTCTAATAGCTTCAGGTGATACAGTATATATGTTGCTTTTAGAACATACTTTTTTAGTATTGAAGTATGTATACTCCAGTTCATATTGCTGTCAATAGTTAAACCCAAATATTTAAAAGCATTAACATTTTCAATAGAAAAACATTTTGAAGAACAAGTTTGGCTTATGTTATAAGAGTTTCTATTGCAGTTAATTGAAACACAATTAGTATTACTAATACACATTTTCTTGCAATCAAAGCTATGAAAGATACAATTAGGAGAGTGTCTATCTAGGGATGGTAAGTTAAAAAACATGATTTTAGTTTTATCACTTATAACTAGCTTGTGCCAACCGAACCAATGACTTAATATTTCCAAATCATGGTTCATGTCAGCAATCAAGTCTAGTACAGACGTATTTGAATATAAGCACCCAATATCATCAGCAAATCCAGTTTGCTTACACTTTAAATGTTGGCTAAGAATAGAATTTATGAAAATTACAAATAGTAGAAGACCAAGAAAGGATCCCTGAGGAACACCGATCCGAACGTCTCGACTTTCACTAAAAGATAGATAGATAATTTATTTATTTTCGTATTGGAATTTACATTTGGTGGACCACCGCGCAGTTTACATACAGAGTTTTGATATTTATATTATATCTTTCTACTGAACAATTAATTTTAAATCATGACTACAAAAGAATATTATACAATGATATACTTTGAAGGAAAAATACGTTAAAAACCTTCAATACAAAAAGAATTAAAAAAAAAGGGAAAGGGAACCTTAAAAAAATTAGCAGGTACATTGTAGTGAATAATAAATAATAAATAATAAATAATAAATAATAAATAATAAATAATAAATAATAAATAATAAATAATAAATAATAAATAATAAATAATAAATAATAAATAATAAATAATAAATAATAAATAATAAATAATAAATAATAAATAATAAATAATAAATAATAAATAATAAATAATAAATAATAAATAATAAATAATAAATAATAAATAATAAATAATAAATAATAAATAATAAATAATAAATAATAAATAATAAATAATAAATAATAAATAATAAATAATAAATAATAAATAATAAATAATAAATAATAAATAATATATAATAAATAATAAATAAAAAATAATAAATACCAAATAATAAATAATATTAACAAATAATAAATAATAAATAATGCATAAAAAGTAATAAATAACAATTAATAAATAATATATAAAAAATAATAAATAATAAATAACAAATAATAAATAATGCATACAAAATAATAAGTAACAAATCATAAATAACATATAATAAATAATGCATACAAAATAATAAATAATATATAACAAATAATAAATAACAATAATAAATTACAGGTATAATTAATAACAATTAATGATTTTTGATAAACCAGAAGCATTAAAAACAAGGAAATGATTAAACATTTAGTTGATTGATCAGTGGATTTTCGGAGATCTCACAGTTTTGGAGAAATTTGGTATTTAGCTTTGTAATTCGATCTTGAATCAAGTCAACATTTGTTCTGGTATGAAGATCAGCGGTTGAGTGATGTGGGGGAAGTTTAAGCATCATTTTAAGGAGTTTGTTTTGAGAAACTTGTAGTATTTTAAGATGGAATTTTGCTGAATTTCCCCATACTTGGCAACCATATATAAGGATTGACTGGAAAATTACTTTAAAAATAACGATCTTGTTAGCTTTGTTCAGTAAGGATTTTCTGTTTATGAAGGGGTACAACATGTTTATTGCTATATTCACTTTTTGTATTGTTTTAGCAGTATGTTCTTTAAATGTGAGTTTTGTATCCAGATGGATGCCTAAATATAAACTTTCACTAAAAGAATTTCCAATTTTCACCATTTGTTTCCTATTTTTGAGATATGAATTAAACCAATCAAGAATAAAGCCCCTAAGACCAGACTTTTCCAATTTGACCAATAGGAGATCATGGTCAATGGTATCAAAGGCTTTGGTGATGTCTATAATAAGTGCAGCGGTGTTTTTTTGCTGTTTAAACTTTCATGCACCTGACTACAGAAATTAAGAAGCGCATCTTCCGTCGATTTGTCAGCTCTAAAGCCATATTGGTTCGTGCTAAAGAATGCATTTTTCTACAGAAAAGCAACAACTCTGCTCTTTATCACCTTTTCAAAAAAATTTGAGAACACCGGAAGAATAGAGATTGGCCTATAGTTATTTAACTGCATCCTATCCCCTTTTTTGAATATAGGTACAACCTCAGCTATCTTCAATCTATCCGGAAAAATAGAACAGTATATGCTTTTGTTGAAAATGTGAGCTAAAACATCTACAACAGTAAAGCTGATTTTCTTCAGAAAAACACTTGAATAACTATTCAGTGTAACGGAGTTTGTGTTATCCAGCAAAGCTATTTGTCTATAAAACTCAAAAGACGAGATGGGCTCAAAGAAAAAACTATTTTGTTGAATACTTTCACTTCTATGACAGCTTTCCGAGCACAAAAACTGAGACGCTGTATCGTAACCAGCATCAGAAAGAGTATTGATCGGTACATTAGTAAAAAAATCATTGAAGACATTTGCCATTTCTGCAGAACTAGTGATATCCCTATTTTCAAACTTTATTTTTGAGGGTCCATCAAAATTAACATTTATATTGAACAAGTTATTGATGATTTCCCATTCTTTTCTTGTATTACCTTTAGCACAGTGAAATTTATTTATATAGTAGTTTTCCTTACATATAGTAACTTCCGAGGCTATTTATATCTATCTTTCTCGATCTTCCTAGGCTATCCACATGAATGTTTCGCAGCGGGATGGGTATCGTAAGTCCGAAAACACAGAATACGTGTGCTCCCGTTCGATCCATTCCGACTTATTCCAGACTTTTTTATGAATGGACGAGTAATTCCCAAAAATAAAATTGATGACATTAATCAACGCGTTAGCACAGGGTGGAAGAAGTGCCGGTAAAACGCAGTCATCTTTTGTGACCGTAAATGTCCCTCTCAGGTGAATGGAAGGCTCTACACTGCAGTTTTCCGGCCGCGCTTTCATACGGTTCACAATGTTGGCCTGAAAAGTATACACCAGCATTTGAATAGCCTCAGTGATGAAGTAATTCGCGAAATCTGGAGGCATGCCGACACTTTTTGCTGGTTTAATCACCCACATGCGGACCAGTAAGTAAGTATTTTTTTTTTAAAGTAATTGAAAAAGATATGTTGGCACAATAACGCTCTATTGGCCAACCGCAGTTCTCACATTCCCGAAGTGGGTAACTGGATCCGGAATATCCGGCTGTCCTGGGGTGGAAACAAGGGTCTGGCTGCTGTCCATGTTGTGGGTTGTGCCATCGGGGTATCTTCCCGACGACGTCAAACAACTTTAGTTATGAAAGAGACACTTGAAACCTCGGATAACGAATACCCTCATATGAGCAAAAAACCCGGAACGTCCAAGGACTACGATATAAAAGTGTGCACCTGGAACGTGCGGACGCTGTACACCCCAGGTGCTATTCAAAAATTTGAGTTTTATGAGTTTTATAAACTTCTAGACGGAGCCTACGGAGCCTTTCCGGACTACTTGGGGATATTAATGCCAAAGTCGGTAAGGAAAACATCTTCTCAGCACAGCGTTCAGGACACGACAATAGATAACAGCTAATGACTAATCGATTTTGGAGCAGGTCGTACGTAATACGGTGATAAGTAGCAATAGGTTTCCAATGCTCAGGATCCACACAGCAACCTGGCGCTTTCCAAATGGTCGAATTGGCAACCATATGGTTGTCGATGGGAGGCACACATCCAACATTTAAAAATGCACAAATTCCTAGGGGCAAACGTCGATTCTGACCATTTCCATATTAGGGATAAATTGAGAGCTCTACTGTCCAACGAGAAGGAGCTGAGAACTGCCCAAAAGGTGAAATTTGACGCATTAACACACCTGTAGTAGTCAGCGTCGACAGAGAGGGGATGAGCCAAAGATTCCCCTTTGTGCACTAAGTGCACCGCTCACAAGCGCCAACAATATGTAGAAAGAGGAGAGCGTACGCAGTCTCCCATCCCAACGTAATCGAAGTCTCGCGATCAAAACAACATCCCGATATTTAACAAAAAAGCGAAGCAACTGCCTGCTGGCTTAAAGACCGGGACAGGTACAGGCTCTTCGAAACAACGACGGAAACTTAGTCACCGAAGCGCAGAGAACATGCTAAACATCATATAGAGAGAGTGATAGGGCAAGATGACAATCTACGCCCTGTCAATGAAGAACAGATTTCACCGATTTAAGACGTTGGCTTAGCTTTATTAAGAACAATAAGGCCGCCGGTTCTGATGTCTTACTAGCGGAACTTTCCAAGGACGGAGATGATGTTTCGGTTGGGCGCATGCTCCAAATCATCAACCAAGTATGGGTGGAAGAAAGCATCCCCGATGACTGAACTGTCAGCTTCATATGCCCCATCTACAATAACGGCGATCATTTGTCTTGCAAGATCTATCGAGGCATATCTCTGCTAAATGTTGCATATAAGTAAGATCCTATCCAACGTTCTGTGTGAACGTCTGAAGCCGTCCTGCACATCGGCACGTATCAGTGTTGCTTCAGGCACGGCAGATCGACAATAGTGGATTTCAGCAAGGAGATGCCCTATCATTTGACTTTTTCAATCTTGTTGTGGAGAAAATATTCGGCAGGTGTCAACACCGAAGGCAATATTTTCAATAGATCCGTCCAACTACTATGGGATATGCAGACGATATCGACATCAACATGTAATGACCACTTTGGTGAGATGGGATAATAACAGGATGCGGGGTGCACGCCTAGCGATGCTCTGGAACTAGCTCGTCGTTATGGGGGGGGGGGGGGGGGGTCTTGCCTCCGTTCGTGAATCCCTGGTCACACTAAATAATATGCCTGCACAAAAAAAAGGTAAAAAGCCAAAATTGAAAGTATACTAACGAAAAAAAATCACTACTGAACCCGAAAAAAATAAAGCAAATAGAAATAAAAATACTAAGGTGATCCAAACTCTGTTCTGAGAACTCTGGTGTTATGTGTACTCAACCTAGCCCTCCCAACCTTGTGCTTCTGATCTGCGTAGCACCCTTGGATCGTTATCCCCTTTCACTTATCACAGAATCACTATCACGGCCAAATCAAACACTGAATTTTAGTTCATGATCTTAGTCCAATTTTATTCCAACAATTCGTTTTTACGTGACTCATTAAATAATTAATAGAATAAATTAGGAATCCTAACAGCTTAAAGGAATTCATTGCAAACGAATATAGTTTTAATTATGAGTCGCAATGCTTTAGATAATGGTAAATATAATGTTAGCATAAGGTAGTTTAACTTAGCTATAAGTAGTTTAATAAGTAGATATTTCAATTATGTAGTTAATTAGAAAAAGATAGAAAAAAAACCCTTACGTTCGGCAGGCCTGACGATGTCGTAGATTATCCCAAAATGATACCCATATAATATATGATTGCATGTAAAACACTTGTTGAACCACTCAAATTACCTATAACTTCTCTATGTATTCTTTAAATATGTTTTTTTTTCTTTTGGGTAGCTATACTCGTAGGTATGTATAGTAACTATATTTGTTTGCCAATCAATTTCACACAATGCAAATTACTTTTTAAGATAAATGAGTTAGAAAAATTAACACTAGGTATAAGTAGATATAAAATTTAAAGGTAAAATTAACTAATTAGGTATATTCGATTTTGTTTTTTTCTTTTTGATACGATTATAATACTGAAACAGATATAATATGTAAGTAACCCATATGGAAAATTGAAACGAACGTTTTGACTCTGCGGCGGGTACTGACGTCTCAATCGTCATTGATAAGCACGTGGGAGATTTGCACTAATCAGTGGAACGGTATAGCTGAATCTCAATGCCATCGGAGTTGTCTCGTTCTCGTGCAGGTATGATTGTATGCGCTGGATGCTGCTCTCTGGGCAGAAATGCCGGTGATCGATATATATTTTTTTGCTTCCTCTGCTGGGGCTTCTTTGGAGTAATTCAAACAAACACCAGGAATTTTCCCGTTTGATCAATTGCTTGATAATGGTCTGCAGGGTGATCGTAATTTATTTGCGTTGACTAATAATTTGGTTTTCTTCGGACTTATTTTTTTGTTCACGGAGTTAAATTCATTTATTTAAAAAGCAAATGTGATTTTTAAACGTAATAAAACTTCTTTACTTTTAGTTATTTTATAGTTTAAGTATAAGTATTACTTTTCAATTACGCTAGGATAAGCTTTATGTATTTTTTTCTAGTTTAGGTGCTGTAACTAGGGTACTTATCGACCCGTGTTAACTCGCCCGAGGATGGTCAAGAAGAAGCCAAAAAGAAAAACGTTTTTCCTTCAGAGTTGAAAAATAGGTTAACTACTTCTCCCGATGAAACAAAAATGGGGACTTTGTTTCATTTCTTTTTTGCTTCCGTGTGCATAACAGACTGAACTGTCAGCTAAATGCGGAATTCCGCATACGAAAATTTTTAGTCATAGACACATTTGCTAACTAGGGATTTCATCCTTGTATTTCACCATAACAAACAGCCGCTCCCAGCGTGCCGTATTAGAGGCTTTTACGGCGATTGAAGAACACGCAAAAAGGTTGTATTTGAAGTTAATGAGGACAAGACCAAATACATGCTATCAACAACCCATCGAGCAAACATCTGTCCACCGCCTAGGACAAAATGTCCGTTTTCATAGCAATAACTTCGATTAGGTGAAGGAGTTCATCTACCTTGGAGTAAGGATTACCTCTACGAATGACACCTTAGTGGAGCGACGGAGAATTACCTTAAGAAACCGTTGCTACTTCAGTTTCAATTCGATTCAATTCAATTCAATTATTTATTTGGCAAAGTACAAATAAGAACACATTGTCTTTTATAGTACATTAAGGCTCAATAGATATACATACAATAAAATTAAATTAATTCACATAATGAGCAGAAAAATAAAAATAAAAATAAAAAATTACATTAAATTAAATATAAAAATAAAAAGTAGAATTCAGGGATTGGACTAATAGAAAAGGACTAGAGGGGAGAAAATAAGGAAAGAAGAAGAGTAAAAGAGTAAACATAGATTACATTAATGTGCAAAATGTGCAAAAAGGGCACTTTTAAATTTATCGGCTCCCACTATTTGTTTGACGGTGACAGGCAGAGAGTTCCAAAGTCTGGTAGCGTGGACAAGAAAGAGGCTAGAAGTATTTAAATAATTTGAAGAGGGCGTTATGAGGTTAAATGTACGCGGTGACTGGACAAATTGAAGTTTCTGGAATAGATATTGTGGGGAACGAGTTTGAATTATTTTGTGCATGAATACACAGCACCTAATATTCCAAAAATTTTTAAATGAACAACCAAGGACGTGTTTGTGGTAGACAGATACATGGTCATATCTTCTAATTCCAAAAACATATCGAACCATATTATTAAAAGCAACAAGAAGTTTGTGCTGAGATTGAGAATCTAATTTAGGGTATATAACTATGGCATAATCAAAGATTGGCACAAGCAAGGATTTAATTAACCTGAGTCTAGTCTCTACAGGTGTAAGACTAGAAAACAGCCATAGCTTACGTAATCCTGCATAAATACGCGTAACAATAAAATTTGCATGATCAATAGCAGAAAGGGATCTATTTAATTTGTAACCAAGGTTTATAACTGTATCCGAAAACTTAAGTCTGCTGGAATTCAGATAAATAGGCGGTATTTCTCCAGTATCATACAGCTTATTTGAAATCAAAATTAATTGAGTTTTACCGGATTTAAAATCAGACCGTTATTAAGAGACCAATTAACTATTGAAGACATATCAGAATTGAATCTATCCGCGAAATCTTCCACCAATCCTATTGGTCGAGAAAGATATATCTGTGCATCATCAGCATAAAGATGTATAGATGCATTGCGGCAGACTTGTGGTAGGTCATTACTATACAGACAGAACAGGATAGGGCCAAGAATCGAACCCTGGGGTACCCCGGCAAGTAAACTTTTAGGACGTGAATATTTTTGTTCAGCAAAAACCTTGTGAGAACGATTCGTAAGATAGCTCCTTATAAGGTGCACTGAGTATACACTCAACCCAAAGTAAAGCTTTAATTTCATGCATAAAATGTCATGACTTACCGTGTCAAAGGCCTTTCAAAAGTCAAGTAAGCACAGCAGTGTAAGATATCCCTTATCATACTCAACTCTGATATCGTCAAGAACCTTAATCATAGCCGAAGAGCAGCTATGCTGAACTCGGAAACCGGACTGCACCGGAGATAATAAATTAAACTGATTAAGGTGGCTTGAAATCTGCTTGGCAAGAATTTTTTCGAAAATCTTTGATAGGCATGGTAAGATGCTAATAGGACGATAGTCGGAGGGATTATTTTTTTTTGGCACCGGAATGACCTTAGCTTGTTTCCAGCAATCAGGGAAAGTGGAATACATAATGCGAAAATTATACAAGTGTGTGATACGAGGGCGGGTCAATAAGTCCGTGACTTTTGGAATAAAACACAGATTTTTTGATAAAATTTTTTTTTTATTTTTAACGTAGTCTCCCTTGAGCTCTATACACTTTGTCCAACGCTTCTCCAATTTTTTTATCCCTTCCAAAAAAAATGATTTGTCGAGGTCCTCAAAATAGGCCTTTGTTTGCGAGATGACTTCATCATTGAAGTCAAATCTTTTTCAATCAAGCCATTTCTTCAGGTTTGGGAACAAGAAGTAGTCGCTCGGAGCCAAATCTGGAGAATAGGGTGGATGAGGGAGCAATTCATAGCCCAATTCATGGTTTTTTGCCATGGCAACTGCACATGTGTGCACCCTTGCATTGTCTTGGTGGAAAAAAACTTTTTTCTTGGCCAAATGAGGTCGGTTTTTTTTTAAATCGTCATTGAATCGGTCCAATAAGTTGGCATAATATTCCCCATTGATTGTTCTTCCCTTTTGAAGGTAGTCAATGTGGATTATCCCGCGTGCATCCCAAAAAACAGTCGCCATAACTTTATTGGCTGACAAACCCACCTTGGCCTTCTTTGGCGCCGATTCACCTTTAGAAACCCACTGTTTTGACTGTTGTTTGGTCTCTGGTGTGTTGTGATGGATCCATGTTTCGTCCACGGTTACAAAACGGGGCAAAAACTCCTCCATATTGCGATTAAACAACGCCAAACCTTCCTGTGAAGTTGTTACACGATTGCGTTTGTGGTCGACTGTGAGCAAACGCGGCACCCATCTTGCGGAAAGCTTTCTCATGCCCAAGTGATCATTCACAATTGAAACCACTGAGCCATGCGAGATCCCTACGGCTTCCACAATCTCTCGCACTTTCAATCTTCGGTCGGCCAACACCATATCGTGAATTTTTTCGATTGTTTCGGGTGTAGAGACCTCAACTGGGCGTCCAGGACGTTCGGCATCTTCAGTGCTTGTACGGCCACAACGAAATTCAGTAAACCACTTTTTTACCATTGAAATCGATGGTGCAGAGTCCCCATAGTATTTTTCAAGCTTAGCCTTGGTCTCGGTAATGGTTTTTTTTCGCAAGAAATAATGCTTAATAAGCACAACGAAATTCACTTTTTTCCATTTTCTCCTCAAATTAGTGAGTAGTCTGATAAAAATAGCTGTCAAACACAAACTAACTGACGCAGCAAGTTTAAATTTTGACAGGAGTCAACTGACAGATGCCTGTTGACAGGAGCAGTGTTGCCGTTTCAGCAAAGAGGTCAGAAATTCAAAAAGTCACGGACTTATTGACCCGCTCTCGTACAACTTGCAATATGAGGAGGTATAATTTTTAAGAAGCGTAGATGTAATCCATCCTCCCCGATTGCGTTCGAATTGAGCTCTTTAATATGAAGTATAACATCAGCTTCTGAGACAACTTCAAAATCCAAACACCGAGATGAACTGAACAAAAGGTTGCTGTCAGGAATAAAACAAGAGTTGGTACTTGGGCAAAAAAGAAATGAGTTGTTAAGTTCATCTATATCAGGAATTCTTGTTAAAACATTATTTTTACCAAGCCCAATAGAGCGTAAATTACTCCAGAGTTCCTTTGGCGGAAGGTCAGCACTTAATTTGGACAGGAAGTAACCAGTTTGACCTAGCAAATGGGTTCAAATCTCCTCACTCGAAGAACAAAATGCATGCTCTATCGAGCCTTAATCCTGCAGGTCCTGCTTAATGGTGCCGAGTTATGGACAATATGTAGGAAAGGGCTCTAATATAGGGTTCTTTTGAAAGAGAAATACTTCGTCGGATATTTGGTCCTGTGTGCGAAGAGTGCAAATGGAAGAG